>OX465496.1:4553222-5858468 GCA_950022335.1 Eurois occulta
TTCGAATGGGAAATCTTCAAATGATCCCTCCTCTCTGGGCAGAGTGGAAGGGAGTGTCAGACTTGTACTGACTAAAACCCATCCATGTTCTTTCTGTGCCCTTTGTCTACCAGGGCCGCGGTATCTCTTTCGAACAGTCCCGCAGCCCCGGGAGGCATCTGCCCTTGCCCATCGGGCCCATTCCTGTTTGCTGACATCTCTATGAGGCGCGCGTGGAACACGAACGCGCTGCGGCCTGTCGTCATAAGACGGATGGACGGCGAGCTAGGCCATTAGTCACCGTCCACAGGCCCGCGCTTACGATGGCCGGGAGCCACCATGTGGCCCCTGCGGTGGCTGGGACGTGAGGTTCTCTTCCTCTCCGTTTACTTTACACGTGCCCTTTTACTTTAAACATGTTTGTCTAGTGGTCGCAAGCACGGCTGCTGAACACGAGGGCCTGTGATCGATTTCGGTGATGAGTTGAATGGCGCTGATACATGCATCATGTTCGTGAACATGACGCTGTGTCCATGGAGTTTCTTGCCCATTCTTCTCCATAGAGATCTACGCTTTGGAATGTGCAACTACAGTAGGTACTTTCTCAAGTTATTATGCCTTGTGACTGTAACTTAGCTTCGCTTTTTTTTACTTTCAAAAGTGCCTGTAATGGTCTAATTGAAATAAGTGCTTTGAGTTTGAATTTGAGTTTTCCAGATTGGGCAAAGTGTTATTGAGTTTTTCCATCAGAGATTTCTCGTGTGTCTGGATTTGTGTGCGGTTGATGACTATTAGCGGGTCACCCATATTACATGGGACTTAAAAATAATTGGTGAAATGAGGGTACTATTAGATACACCTCTGCCTAACCCTTCAGGGATTACAGGCGTGATGTTATACTAACTCAAGATCAAAGTGTTATTGTTGACAACACTTAGCCTACGCAGTCTACTGTACATAAAAGTGAGTAAGTATGAGTGTTCAGTTGGTTTATAAGTATTGATAACTTAATTGTAAAGCTTAAATTTAAAAGCAACAATAAGTAACTTAGTCCTCTTCTGCTCTCACTATAAAACTGTGCTTTATCAAATACTTTACTTTGCATTAAGTTCATCTAAGTAAGTCTCTATAATGGTCCTATTTTTTTTTGGTCCTTATCCAGGGTTATATTTTTTCCATTGTGTATTATTTATATATCACAGTTTATAAAAGGGTTCGTAAATCGAAAATTCTCGAACTCTGGATGCTTAGAAAAACTGCTGATCCCAGTTTCATAACGAAGTTTAAAAGTATACCTAGTAAAGTCAAGAAATTAATTTCTTCTATTATCGCCAAGCGGTTGGTCGACTCTTCACGTGACCAGAGGGCGGGCCTATTTTTTGGCCAAAGAATCAGCATTGCCATCCAACGTGGTAATGCTGCCAGCCTTCTGGGCACTTTTCCTGTTGACAGCGATGCGGACGAATTTTTGGATGCCCTGTAACCCTTTTATACCTGTACATATTTATTTCTATTATAGTTTTGTAGTTTGTAAATAATTAATATTTTGATTAAATATTTCTTCTATTCTATTTTTATTAATGGCAATAAGTGCCGATTAGTAAATTCAAAGCACAACTGTGCTTTGACAGTTGTATGAATACGGCAAATTATCGAAGTTTGTCAATCTGACAGAATAATGTTTTTTTTTTTAATTCAGCCCATCGATTGACCAATGAGCACAAGAAAATATAAATAAGATTCTCCCACAGCCGAATTTTACGAGTTTTTACGTGGGAACATAAGTAAGTACCAAACGAAATCTATTTATCTTACCTTTCTAGTCCGGGATGTAGTGATGCGACATGATGCGATACTCCGATATTTTGTATCGATAGAAACGAATACGAAAGCTTGGATCGATACTAAACCATTAGTATCGGAATGAATGGACGTATCGTACCAAATTGTCATAAATTAAACAATTTTAAAGGTTCATGGCCCAGATATGACCAATGTGTATTTAGGGTACGATGGGACTGGACTGACATACGCATTGCGATTATAAATGTCCCTAAATATATAAAGAAAAAAAAAACAATTTTGAATACAGCAAAAGGACACAGAAGGAGTTAATAAAACTAAAATGAATGTTGTCTAGACTCTTACAGTGATTAATATGTACGATACTAAAGTATCGGATATCGATAAGCATCGTGCATCCCTACTGTGAAGCGAGTAGACCATCCAAATTACGTAAATAACTACCTATAAATAAGAGGCGGCTATTACGGACTTTTATGTCATCAGCTATAAATCGAAGTGTTCAAGCGTGATTGGAATACCATCAGTAATGTCGTCACTTCGTCAATTACACGTGTAAGATAAAAATAAGTACACATTATGTACACTGGAGCTCGGGGCTAAGTAATATCCGCCACACGGGTCGGTCGAAAGTTAAGCTGCGGTCACCGAGGTCGGTCCGCGGGTGGGTGACCATCCAAAACATACGGAGCTCTTCTATGCCTCGGAAAGCAAGTAAAGCCAGTCCAGGCTGTCATTTGAAGATTTTGACAGTAGTGAAGAGTAGTTGGAACCAGAAAGTCTGAGGACCGTAGACTTACCAAAGGGTGTCTTATCAAACCGGCACAAATCCAGACTCCGTGGCTGCTACTGAGTTTTCTGATGGAAAAACCCAATAACACCTCCGGAATCCAACCCAGGACCGCATGCTCAGCAGTAGCGCCTACTAACCTAACTAGACCCTAGGAGGCAGTCCAATCAACAAGCAAGTCAACGTGTGAAAACGTTTTGTGTGTAATTTCTTTGTTCACTCGCGTAGCTATTAAGTATAGTGCAAATTACACAGAACCGATGTAACTTATTATTAAACGTGATATTGTAAACAACTTTCTGGGCTGACTCTACAGTCACGAGCACAAAATGTATATGTTACGGGTAATGCTAGAAGAAGAAGTAAACTTAGGTTTACCCGGGTAAACGTGGTATTGCCCAAGCTTATTGTGTAAAGTCCGAATAATCTCTACATAAATTTAAATTTGGCGGTCTAGCCTTCTTTTTACTGGCGATTTAATACAGCCAAATTGGTTGTCAATAGTGATTTTCTCGTGGAATAACAATCGCTACTTTGAGACAAGTACTAATTTATAATAATATAGATTCTAAAATACTGTATTTATAACAACATGTACCACCAAACCATTGCAATAAATAAATACACACACAGTAGTTGCACAGTAAGTAATAAAATCACTTTTAAAAGTAGCTTAATGTGTAGGTGGTGCTCGCGACTGTACACCAGTACTGGCAACAAAAAAACATAAGTAATGATGTGTAAGCGATAGGTCACCGCCTATTATTACACACTTAATGGTACCTACATACATATTATGTCCACCGACTTCACTTGTTGTAATTATTTTAATAGAACTACTTGCAAATGACTTTTTTTGTACACTCTTCCTTGACTGTCGGTTACAATGTGATGATAGTACCTATAGTTATATGTTGATGCACTTCAAATCTAGCGACCAACGTGGTAGCTATTTGTCTAAATGCACGAAAACGATTTTTTTATTCGAGTAATATAAATATCGTCTTATAGTATTAAAAAAAAGTCTTTATTTTTCCTTAATAAATAAATTAAAAAAAAAAAATAAAAAAAAAATAAAAAAAAGTTATATAAAAATAAAATAAAAATTAAATTCAATTAAATTCTATTCTATTCTAATAAAAAAAAAAATACAAGATGCATATATTCTTAAGATCAATAAAATTAAGGACCCCGCTTTGAGTAAAGGCCTCCTCTATTTGTTGCTATTTTTTTCTGTCTCCTAGTGATAGTGAGCCTGTCTTAGCCCGCCGTTTTGTTAGTCTGGTTTTGCCAATCCTTCATTTAGACACCCTCAGATACTTCATTTTAATTGTTCCCATATTCCCATCACCCTATTATATTTATATGTACAGATATTTATCCGTGGTGCTACGCAACTGGGCTTTTGTTCTGTCTCCTGCTGATGTGAAGGGAGGTGGAAATTTTGTTTTTCCTACTCCTCCGCTATTCTTTTCTGATTAATTTCGTTGCGGGATCCAAGACTCGAGCTTCATTATCTCGCCATTGTTGATTCAGGCTTTCAGGAGTTGCAGTGGTTTGGGAATAGCGCGGAGGACGTGTCCTAAAAAAAATCCCATCACCGTTCTATCACTCATTTGATCCTCAGTAAAATATTCCGTTCCACACAAAACTGACTCACACCAAGTTCTATGTATGAAGCACACATAACAGTTATTACTCGCAGCCCATAGGTACATAAGCTGTAACTATAAGTGCTTGAAACATTAATAACTCGCGGCATGTAATTGCATTAGCTTCTAATCTGTAATTTATTGTGGTTCCGGATGTGCAGACCTGTTTGTCCTTAGGCGGTGTTCACATGATACGGTTGATCGCAATCGACGGAAGCAACCACTGAACTTTATTACAATAAATATAGGTCAATGAAAAGTAGGGCAGGCGGTAGTCAGGACCCAGCGTGGAACCTGTAGAGGCGCTCGCGGTAGACCAACAGTGTGCATTCGGCTGAAGTACACGCAAACACAATTTGAACATACACTCGAGAGCAATGAATCCGGGTCACTTAAAGAATGTTAAAAATCTCGGAAACTAAAAATGATAGGTTAATGCAATAAATTGTATTTAATAGACAATGTAATACTCCTTAAATGAAAGTAAAAAAAATATGAGTCGCCATACATTTTACTAACACAAAATTACATAAAGAAAAAAACTGCTGATCTCTCCTTAAAACAAAAATCGGAAACATGAAATTTTTGAACTTTATTACGATTTTCTTGAATTTTAATACTTCGTATTGCCTCCTCGTGCTTCCATTACTGCGTTTACGCAGTAATGGAAGCACGAAGAAGGATCAAGAAGTTTTTGGCATGCTGTACACCAAGTTCCTTATACGATTTTGGGGAATATTCTCCCATTCCTCTGTGAGAGCAATTTTGAGCTCACGAAGCGTGATTGGGGGAGGGTTTCGTTGTTTTACGCATCTGCCTAGCTCGTCCCAAGCATGCTCGATCGGGTTGATATCCGGGCTGCGCGCTGGCCACTCCATACGAGTAATGTTCATCTCTTGAAGGTAGTCATTCACAATCCTACCTGTATGAGGTCGGGCATTGTCATGCATAAATATAGCATCCTCACCTAAATTGACCATAAATGGACCAACGTGATCATTGAGGATTTCTTCCACATATCTTACGCTAGTTAAAGAGCCGTTTTCTATGATCACCAGCTCTGTGCGACTTTCAGAAGAAATTCCGGCCCACACAAGTACAGACCCACCACCGTAGGCTACTTTTTCTTCGATGCATGCTTGCTTGAATCTTTCCCCTGGTCTTCGATACACTCTGTGTCTTCCATCGTGCTTGTAGAGCATACATTTTGATTCGTCGGAGAACATAACTTTTGGCCAATCTTCAATACTCCAATTTACGTGGCTCTGGGCATATCTTAGTCTTGAAATACGATGCCCACGCTCCAGTTTAGGGCCGTTTGCAGGTCTAAGGGGTTTTAAGTTAGATTCAGCAAGCCGACGTCTTACTGTCCATGCACTTGGGTTACTTCCTCCGAGGCGTCGAAACTGATTTGTGAGTTCAGTTCCTGTGAGAAAGCGATTTCGAAGCATGGTGTTCACCAAGTATCGGTCTTCTCGTGCTGTGGTACACCTGGTTCTGCCCGTTCCTGGTCTGCGTAGGTTAGAACCAGTTTCTTCGTAACGTCGGAGAACTCTTTGTACTGTTGACAGCGACACACCGACAGTCCTGGCTGTATCGCGCTGACTCCGGCCGGTTTCCAGCATTGTAAGTATTCTGGTGCATTCTTCAGGCGTAAGCGACATAATTTCAGCTTGAATAATGAATATAGAGCACTATCAACATGGTTTATGTACCCACATAAATGACAGATTACAAACAAAAGCAAAACCAAATGCTGTAATTTCGTAGTTTCATCTTCGAAAGTAGCCCTTTTTCAAATTTGATTTTTTTATGATATAACTTTACAATAACTAAGAAGTTTTAATACCTTCATTTAAGGAGTATTACATTGTCTATTAAATACAATTTATTGTATTAACCTAGCATTTTTAGTTTCCGAGATTTTTAGGATTCTTTAAGTGACCCGGATTCATTGCTCTCGAGTGTATTATATAAGGTGTAAACGGCTAAGGGGCTCATGGCTAAATAATAACAGCCGCTCGAATCGATCTTTTGGTTAACCCGTGCTTGCCTAGATTGGTCTGCGGATGGGTGACAACCCATTACATACCGACTTTCCTCCGTGCCTCGGAAAGCACGTTCAGCCGTTGGTCCCGGCTGTCATTTGTAGATCTTTGACAGTCGTTACAGATAGCCAGTGCCCCAAAAAGTCTGACAACCATTCTTACCAAGGAATATCGTATTACCTAGTACTAACCGGGTTGTGGAGGTCAGATAGGCAGTCGCTCCGTGTAAAATACTGCTATTCAGCTGCATCCGGTTAGACTGGAAGCGGACCCCAACGGAGTTGGGAAAAGGCTAGGCAGATAATGTTGATGAAAAGTAGGATCATTAAGGTTCTTGATAACGAGTGATAGCTAATGTCTATCTTTCGGTGAATATGTTCCGGGATAATTGTTAAAATTGTTTTAAATGTAAACAAATCTGGATGTATATCTGCCATATTTAGTGGCCAATCCGAAATCTCTAACTATTTCCGTTAAATACGTCAAACGATTCCAACATTCTTATTGTGGTATATCACAATTCAGTAAAATCAGAAGCTCGACAGACCAATAATCTTCAAAACATCGACCAAACCGCAAAATTGCAAGTTTCCAACGCAGATACACACCACGCCTTATACAAGTTGTTGCTCACGGCTTTGCCCGTTTCAATTAGTCCATGCACTTAATTTAGAGCCGTGCATCGATTTGTAATACGGTTCCTTAATTATGCACGAAATAATTGCTTCATTCCCAGACATTAAGCTTAGTTTTCATGCTAATCTGAGGAATTACAAGAAAAATGCGGTATCGACTTCTATGGTAAGTACTTAGACCATAAACTTTGAAGTTTTATAGCATTCATTAGATACTTGATCGTTTTCTAAAACAAATACACTGGTTTTACTATTAGAACAGGTAATTGATTAGCTTAATGACTCAACAATTATTTGTAGGCAAAACAAGAATTTATTTTCTGTAGAATAAATGTGTTCAGATGGCTTGATCATTAATTTTTGTTTTTTTCTGTATAATTGGCTGGAAAAAGTGAATATAAATACCTACATGTTCACCAATACACCTTATCTTCCCCTCTTTCAATCAAAACACTTCGAAATCTTAATCGAAAACTTAGATAACTTTTCCATCTCAGATAGCGATGATAGCCCGCACTTAAGTTGTATAACTCTACGGCATTAGATGGAGCCCTAATAAACTCCAACCAAGCATTACGCGATAGCACTGTGCTTAGCAGCGAGCGCTTCGATTGTAGGCAGTAACTGGTCATCAACTCATCACTACACCTTCCTTGCGTAGCATCATGGTGTAGGAAGATACAGAAGGCTCGAATATGGCCAAGAAACGTGGTTTTATCACTCGTATTTTCTTTCGTGGCAGAAAGGCATAGCTGTAGACTTCCAGCGGATTTTCTTGACAGTATAGGCAGTAATTGAACAGTAAGCATGAAAATTACTTTAAAAAGTAGGTACCTACCTATTTACCTTTCTTTTTTTGTGTTCGGGGGGAAACCTTCAAAAAGCGACCGGTCTTCGGGGAGAGTGTGGGATTTTTATTGCACTAAAACCACCCCGGTGGTCACCATCCGCACATGAGTGGAGGCACCGTGTCCTCTTAAAAGACCTGTCCGGAGCCCCCTCTGTGCAACGCCTGTTTAGGCACATCCCTGGGGCGACTATACAGAGGTCTCCCCTGAGCCTCGCTGTGCAAGTTTGCACGGCATCACGTGACCACTGTGCTGCCGGGCATCTCTGAAGTCACTCGGTGAGCGCACAGAGTCCCCACTATGAACGCCCGTGACCCCAACCTACCTATTTACCTACTGTCTAAACCTAGACGCTGTTAGGTGTGACGTGCATCTGTGGCGCCGTGATTAGTGGTCAAATGCTTTCGTTTTTACGATATTCGTTGCTGCGTGTTTTCGTTATTAGAGTGACAAATCTTTTTCCCCACTCATAATACGTCAAGTCCGTATAAAACGTTGAATCATCTGATTATACGAATATTTAGTTGGATTAATGAGCTCTTGAAGTGAAAAAATATGACAAAATTGGCAGTCAGAGGCCCACTTCTCTTCTTTAGAAAGAAAGTTAGTTTTTGTAGAGAATGCCTAGCCACATTTCAAAACTTGTGACCTCCATCAACCTGCACTGGGCCTTGTGGCGGAATATAGACCAAACCCTCCCAGAGTGAGGGAAGAGGTTGTAGTCCCAGCAGTGCCAACTTTATAGGCTGATTATACCTATCCAGATTCTCAAATAGCCTCTAAGTGCAGTGCACCTTCTGCCCACATTTATTTCATGTGTTTACTATGCAATAAGATGTTCTAGATAAACATGGGCGTAAACGGGGCCCGTTAATTTAAACATAACTGTGTGTGGAACAATACGAGAGTAACGTGGAACTATGCGAGATGAGTGATAGTGGGAGTTGGTCGAGCCGGTCTACGAGGAGTGCAGTTATGAGTTCAAAACTGACTGGATTTTGGTAATAAACGGTGACTGTAATGAGGAAAGGAATAGATAAGGATAGAGAAAGTGGCATTCCGTAGTTTCTGCTTGGAAATTGCGAAATTAGAATTTGGTACATATTTGTAAAGTACAGACACATCAAGCTACTACAATCTGTCAAATTTATTTAATAGATTTTCTACTTTATCGCTGAAGCATTAGGTTCAAGGTTGATTGGGAAAATTTGACAGTTTCGGGTAGCTTGATGTGCTGGCGTCTGTACATGACAGCAACTGTAGGTCAAGTAAGGAAGTGCGCTACGAAAAGTAACAATTATTAAAATTATAAATTAAGTAACAACGGTTTCAATGGCCCTTGGGATTGGTACACAATAATTATACTTTCGGAGTCCTCTTTGCTATAGAACTCTGAAAAAAAGAATCAGTTAATTTCATATGCAAACTAACACTAATGAGAAAGAAAAAACACGTCTGTAATCCCCGAACGATAAGGCAGAGGCCCATATTTCGACAGTTTTGTATTTATAAGTCGCATGTTATAGGGGCAAGCTTATCTAGTTATCTATTAGGTAGTTAGGTACACCAAAACTCAACAAGTCAAATACAAGCTTTACTGCAAATATATTTCCGACAAAATCACAACTTAATACCTTTAACATGTCTCATTGCGAATAATACACAGTTTATAACACTCATTGAAAGGTCGCAGCTAGACTCGGCACTCGGCGTCGCATTAAAACCATGATTTCCTTCACTACTCGACTAACAGATGACATTGACTCTAAATTCCATTTAAACCCCATTTATTCCAATTAGCGACTGTTAATGCTGCTTGGTAAATACTCGGACATAGATCAAATACTTCACTTTAAATTATTATCTATTCAATATACATGGCCTTTATGTGGATTGCAATGAAAAGTGTAGATTCGTGTTGTTTGATTTGACTTTCGTTTCTAATACTGGTTTAAGCTTTCAGGCTTTAAAACTAAACTTATACTGTCACCAACAATCACGGAATGTCTGTAACAATCACGGAAGATATCCCGTAAGTGACAGTTTATGTACAGTATATAAGTAAGTTTCTTTTCTAATATTTCTGTATCGATGTGAACTACTTTTTCCACACTTTTAAAATTATAATCTTCAGTACCGTCGCAGAACTCTATCTGCTGAGTTGAGTTATATTTACTGGGAAGAAAAATCACTTGATTTTCTAAAAGAGAATGCTCATGGAAGTATGGAATCCCGTACCATGCTGCATCAAAATCAAACCTTGTTTTTTATAGACTACACTGATCGTATTAACTCCTACAAAAATTATTTTTGAAAAAAAAACCCGCGTTTCAGAGTTATTTTATAAAATCGAAACTAACCTAAAAAGTAGGTCTATTTTTTCGACGCTACCAACGACGTATTTTAACACACATACATTACATTATTGCTCTAAAAACAGCGTAATTCACTAATATTAGTAAGAATTACGAGTTAAAGTAACATCCACAGTATGATTGACTGAAACTCGATTTTATTTTAGACCTTTACATTGCCAATAGTCAGTCAGTACAGTACAAATGTCAGATGCCACAGATAAGATAACTATAAACCATAGAGTATAGTATAAGTGCTATAAACTAGTCGGGATTTAGGGATTTAATCGATAAATAAAAATCTTTAGGCTGAGAAAATCTATTTTGTTGCAAATAGCAATAAACCAAACTAAATCGATTTGGTGTACTGATCTTACTTAATTGTAATTAATTTTAGAGTCCGCTCGACAGACAAGGGTTTGTTCAATTGAAACGGAACGTCATTTATATTCAGTTGAAACGGAACGTCATATAAAGGGAGTAAAACAATATTCGTACTTTTAAACTCGAAAAGTATATTTCCAGTTCAAAAATCAAATCCCCGACGCGTAATGCCGTAAAAAAATATGAAACTAATTACTATAATATTTTGGTTTTGAGGCGCGAGACTTTTTGGTACCAACTTTGGTCATTGTCCTTTAGCTACCATATCAAAGCAATGTTTAAATGCAATGCAAAAAAAAAAATGCAATGTGTTTGTTTGGTAATGGGCTCGCCCCATCACTTGAAATTAACTGGAGAATGAGGGTCTATGTATTCATCATAGATCTACTTAATTCTTCGCGAAATATAACCGTGGTGTTATATTATGCAGACACTTCCAACCTATCCCAACTTTTCCCTCTTACAAAAAACGAAGACCCCCTCGCAACCAGCGACTAACCATGACCACACCTTGTGATGTCTCACAGCTGGATAGACGCAAATATTTCAATGAATACATTACACGTTGGGCCCTTATACGTGCATTATTCACTAACGGGTTGTAATAAAGGCTTATCTACGATCGCGTATACACAATGAGTGCCTCGGTGCGCGGAAAAACTCGATGGCCACTTGTGCTTGGCCGATAATAGCGCAGTTATGGCCTCCTGGCCGTAATGATGATTAATGAGAAGAGGTGAGGGCTAGGATTAATTGATAAGAGTAGAACCTACATGGTTGACGGGCCTTGGGTCCATTGTTTCTGAAGATGTTCTCACCAACTGAGAGTAACGAAATCTTGGCAGATTTCTAACGTGCTGGTGAGAAAGTCTGAAACATAATATGATGGCGAAGTAATAACAAAGATGCAACACCAGACAATTTTATGGTACTAATAATTGTCATATTTGTTTGTTCGTGAAATAACGGTCGAACTACAAACATGTATTAATGGAATTCCTCTGGTACATCCTCCATCCAAGAAAGAGCGAGATTTTATGTCAAAAAAGACACAAAGTTCAGCAAATAACACTTTAATGGAAACACAATCTCAAAGCCTAGACGACACGGACAAATTACGGACCGACTGAGGACAATGGACACTGACAAATACTTGAGTGCATTCACTGTCAGAGCCTTATGTCTGGAGTTGCGTCAGCAATTTTTCGTACCGGTGTGACCGGACCTTCCCATAACATTTTTGAAATCTGTTCTAGAAATACCAAACACTCTAAAACCAATGGCTCCTTGTCCAGTGTTTCGGTTTTGCTTCGATTAATAAAGCAAGACTAAGTTAGTCCTAAGATAAGTCGCTTCTTCGCCAATTCTCTCCAGATAGGCGTTGCGAACGTCTCCTCTGACTAATTTAAGTCATTAATAAAGTGTGTAGCGATCTATGCAAGTAAACACAATGGGCCATTGTGTGACGGTGCTGGAATTCGATGGTCATTTGTGCCTGTAGCACGTAACGGGTTGATCGCTATTTTGCGATTAAACGAATGCCTAAGTAATAACCATAGTGCTTAGTTTACTTTTAGATTAGGTAAACGATACCTATCAAAAGTAAAATAGTATGAAACATAAATATTTATGTAGTTTCTTATTTGTTTGATTTTTTTCTAGTATAAGACTGCCTTGTTAGTCTAGTGGTCACAAGCGCTACCGCTGAGCATGAGGTACTGCATTCGATTCCCAAGTCGAGCAAATTGTTATTGCGTTTTTCCATCAGGAATTTATCAGTAGCAACCCTTAATCTGGAGCTGTACGCGATTGATGGCATAAGGCTCGCCTCCACTACATGGAACTCAAACATAGCGTGCGAAATGTCGGTGTACCATTAGGTACACCTCTGTCTATCCCTTCGGGATAGCAGACGTGATGTTATTGTTAATGAAACTTAAAAATAAGGTTTCATTGATTGAAGGAAAAGTAACCCTCTCTTGAAAGAAAACTGTTTATTCTTGCTCCATCAATTAGTAACACAAACAGATCCCCCATTACCATAGCCTACCCACCTGTACCTACTCATTACACTATCACAGCCCATCAGCCTATCAGGCCGAACCCACGTCGACGATTCGTGCCCTGATGTCATCATGACACGTGACTTCCTGGCCGCTTGCCACTTGCGATGGACGCGACCTAGTGGGTTGATCTGATAGGCATAAGATAGACTTATGAGCTAAGATGTAGGTAGGTGTGTTCGAAGATAAATAGGGTAAGTTTTGGCTTGTTTAGATGATGTGTGGTGGACGTTAATCTGAAGATAAAGAGTTAATTTCAGTGGACACCTGTGGTGATAGGTAGTTTGTTTTCTGGATATAACATAACATAACCGATCATTACGCCTGTAATGCCCAAATGGTTAGGCAAAAGTGTACCAAATAGTACACCAAAATTTCGTCAGTTATGTTTAAGTCCCATGTAAAGGGGGCGAGCCTATTGTCACCAACCGGCCACAAATACATACTACGTGGCTGCTTCTAGATATCTTTGAAAAAGAAACAAAACTTTTTTTAGGGTAAGAAATCAAAAGGGTAGAAACTTAACTTTTATCAAAAAGCTTTAAATTGATAAGCACATAATAATATTAATAACAATCAGATTAAAGAATACATGGTACAAAGGTTCTCTCAAACATCGTAAATAGAAATACAATTCGGGATTTCAAAATGAATGGCCACATCACCTCACAATTAACTCATTTTCGTTTTTCTCTCCCAACAAGGGGATCGCCATTACATTTCACAAACAAACACTGCCTACATCGACTAAATTTTTAAACAAACTCCAAACGCGCTTCAGTCGGCTATCAAACGTAACTACATTAGCTTCGGAGCATAATTACTCAAATGCCGCTACAAACATTGCTAATTGAACACTGAACAAAAAGAGTGGCAGTCAACCCTCAACCACCGGGGGTAGGTCTGCCAGACCCCGCCGGGGTAGGTCCGCCAGACAACAGCGGGACAGGCCCGTCAAACCTACGTCAACTGAACAATTATATATCGGTCGAACGTCCGGAGACTGTGACCTTAAAAAGTTAAAATACTCGCGTAATTATCACCGATGGAACAATTTATATGACATAGAGTTTACGGGGTTGGGTATAGGGTCATAATTATTTTATTATAGGTGTTAACGTTATGTGACAAAGGAAAAGGGGCTAATTATAGGATGCCAACGGTTATTTAACCTGTCGCTGTGCAGTACATGGTCAACGGCTTCGGGTTTTGAAGGATCAAAATAAGCCCTGACCATTCAATAGATTTTTCCTATGTACAGGTTGCTATTGGGTTACAGAAAACAGTTTAGATTGCAATCGCCAAACAATTTCCGTGAAAAACAACATCACGACGAAGGGTTAGACAAAAGTGCACCTAATAGTACACCCACATTTGGCCAGTTAAGTTGTAAATAAAAAACTCTTTCTTAGAACAAGTAATCGAACCCCGGACCTCATGCTCAGCAGTCGTGCTTGGGACCGTTAGACCAACGACACAGTGAAAAATTACCATGTTGAATAAAAATTGGTTTGTTCTAGAGCACTTTGAGAGTGATGAATAAGTAAAGTTCTATCTGAAACTACACAGTTCACAAGCAAACCAGAAAAAAAAAACATCATCTACTGCTAGACATAGATCTCTCCTAAGTCAATTTTACTCGATCCTCGACTAGTGTTGGTAATTCTCAGAGGTCTTTGAAATAAAATAGCGGACTGTAAATATAGGTAGGTTCGTATATTGAATCTTAAGAACGCGCGCTTTTGGTCCGTGTCGTATGTGTAGTGTGTTGGCGGCGCGGCGGTGCGCGGCGGCTCTCGGCTCCTCGACCCCCGATCCCCGCTCGCCGCTGTCGCCCTCCGTTCGTTCCGTAGTGGTTCACGGTGCTATGATTTGTCTCCAACATACTCCCCGGGTTGAAGTAGGCAGGTAGGCTGCTGATTCAACAAGCAGGTTCTGGAAGGGGACAAATGTTATTAAACGCCCTTCGAATAATGGTTCCTCCTTTGATCCTTATATCGGCGACTCGAGCGACTTGATCCTGAGCTCCTGGGAAAACGGCCACACAGCGACCCAGGGCCCAACATAAGGGAGGTAGCGCTTTGTCCTTTATAAGGACTAAGGAACCCAATTTCATTTCGCTCGATGAAGTAGGCCACTTCGTTTTTTGCTGCAGAGTGGTGACGTACTCGTTGGAGAATCGTTTCCAGAAGTGTTGTTTGACGAACTCGATTCGTTTGTATCGCTCAAGGCTTGTTATTCTTTCTGTCAGCTGTGGATGTGGAACTGACACAAGTGATCGTCCTATTAGGAAGTGAGCGGGTGTTAAAGGTGTGAAGTCTGTAGGATCAGAGTTTAAGGCGGTTATAGGACGAGAATTAAGGATGGCTTCCACTTGAGTCAGACAAGTATGCATTTCTTCATACGTGAAATGCGTAAGTTGAAGAAGCCTACGAAGATGATATTTAGTGGAACGGACTGCAGATTCAGCCATACCATTGAAATGGGGGGTGTAGCTCGGAATGAAGAGGAACGCCGCGCGTCGATGCTTGCCTAAGCTAATCTTTTTGTTACCTAGAATATCCCAGAAGATGTCGGCCCCGATAAGTAGATCGACCTTAGAAGGAATGTTATAAGTGGGGTCAGATAGACATAAACCTGCTGGGATTTGAATATGTCGTGTGTCAATGTATGTGATTGGCACTGCTGTGGTGACGTTGGTAAACACATAACAATCAATGTTATTCCTATAGCTAGAATTCAATGACTCAATTGTGAGATTGCAAGACTGTGTACTATGGGATACATGATTATTAAAACCTGATACCGTGGAGCTCACGTTCCGCCTCGGCAAACCCAGCTTACTGCAGAAAGCTTCGGAAACGATATTTATTCCGCTACCGTTGTCCAAGATCACCCTGGCGGTGTGTTTGTTGCCTTTGCCGTCAACCACTTTCACCAACGCTGTGGAAAGGAAAACACGCGTCGGAGTAGTAACCGGTAGAACATCAGTAGTCAATACAATATCTTTTGAAGACGAAGATAACGAATCACGAGAAGCAGATTGCTCAGATTTTTCCAAGTGCAAAAGAGTGTTGTGCTTTTCATTGCAATATTTGCAGTGTGTTAAAAAACATTTCTTTGCTACGTGACCGAAGCGCAAACAGTTCAAGCAAACGTTGAACTCTTTTACTTTAGAAATCCGAGATTCTACAGGAAGACTTCTAAACGATTCGCAATTGTACAGCTGATGTGACTCATCGTCACACAATGGACATGATTTACGTTTGAATTTATTATCTTTATTTTTGCTATTAGTGCTATTATTATTTATTACTAAACTTTTCGCTTTTACGGGTTCTGATTTTGTTTTATTATTGTTATTATTCTCTTCTAAAGTTTCTATTATTTCGGCTCTTTTACTTAAAAATGTTATGAACTGTGATAGGGTTGGGGATGAAATCAATGTATTTCTATGTTCTTCCCACTCTCGACCCGTCACACTATCAAGTTTAGTTGACATCATATAAATTATGATTGTGTCCCAAACGGGTTCTTTCAATGATGTGAGGGCCCTGATGTTCTTGTTAGTTACATCAATAAGATTTTGGATCAACTTACATGATTCTGATCGAATAGGTTCTACGTTAAACAAAGCCTGTAAGTGATTATTAACCAGTAAGCGACTGTTATCAAATCGCTCGCACAATAAGTCCCATGCAATTTTATAGTTGTCACCTTTAAAATCGATGTTTTTAATAATAAAAGCGGCATTTCCTTTAAGAGAAGCCCGTAAATAGTGGAATTTAGTAATGTTATCTATGCAATCACTGTTATGTATAAGAGAAAGGAATGTGTCTTTAAATTCGAGCCAGTCTTGATAGCCGCCGCTGAAATGTGGTAAGTCAATTTTCGGTAGCCTAACCAAATTTCTTACTCGCCCACCTGATTCTGCATCGCTGAACTCCGCCACAGATCCACTGCTCTTTCCTCCGGCAGCAAGCAGGCTCTTGGCCCTGGCCACCAGCGGGTAATAGTCGTTGTCAAACTGCACACGCTCCGCGGGAACTTCTTCGGTTGGTGGCTCGTCAGATAGGATCTCGATATCAGTCTGTAACGTGTCGAATTCCTCGCATAAGGGCTCAAATTTTCGTAAGCGACACTCTAAATCTATGATTTGTAACTGCGTTAAGGCTGTAGAAGTTTCAATTAATTTAATATGATTACCAAAAATAGTAAGCTTTGATTTTATAGCTGAGCGTTTTTTAATTAAAGTTTTAAGTTCAGACATGATCACAAGCAAACCTTAAAGCGTGCTAATGGCAACAGCTGATTTAAAATAGCAAGGCACTCTATGCACAAAGATATTATTATGTAAGCAACAATAAAATTATTGGTAGCTTAGCTCAATGACTGTGCGTATCGATTGAAGTAAACAAGATGATTCATGCGATAGGCATTCAACGCTCGGGTTTTACGACCGCAATTAGCGAAAAAAGTCTCGAAAAAATAATTTGTCTTAACTAAAATGTTATACTTAACAGCTTAGGTATTATTCTTTGAATAATATTCTATGAATAGTAACGTATGAAGAATGCACAAAGCACTGACTCAAGTTTTAGCAAAATGTGAAGGTACTTATATATGAATAGAATTAAAAACGATATGAGTTTGGCTAGCAAAAAGAAGATGGAATAAGAGGAATAAATAGGAACGAACTCACAAGATGTCTTATCCTTTGTCCAGTGACGAGACGGTTTGTTCGTCCTTCAAATGTCCTTCCTTCTTGACCTTCTCGAATTCTCGAAAGTCGTCGCGTAATGGCCGGCGCGTACGACTCGCCAAAGTTTATTGATTTTTGCACGGAATAATCTCCAAATAAGCTTCAAGACGTCCTTAGTATCCTTTTCCACGGTGAGAGGACCATATGTTGGTAATTCTCAGAGGTCTTTGAAATAAAATAGCGGACTGTAAATATAGGTAGGTTCGTATATTGAATCTTAAGAACGCGCGCTTTTGGTCCGTGTCGTATGTGTAGTGTGTTGGCGGCGCGGCGGTGCGCGGCGGCTCTCGGCTCCTCGACCCCCGATCCCCGCTCGCCGCTGTCGCCCTCCGTTCGTTCCGTAGTGGTTCACGGTGCTATGATTTGTCTCCAACAACTAGTCTCATCTAATTGCTACCAGTCATCCTGCAAAGATTGTCCACCATATCAGTAGCGAAGGGTTAATTTTTGCAAGAAATAAGCCGGAGTACATATATTTAATGTGAATTATGTGTCTATAGAATACTGACTATGCCATTTTTCAAGCCGGTAGGTTTTGTGGAAGCTTCGGCACTGCACCATATCATATTCAAATCTGAAAGAAAAAGCAAAGCATGAGGATCTCCTCATAGCTTTCAAGATTCTACAATAAAATTCGAAACTACGCTAGGTTTAAACGTGTAGAATGAACAGTTACAAAATCCTATATCTTACAAATATGTGCATGGAGTGTCTCCGACGATTTTATGTCTCGCTATAACTTAAGAGATACTATCCAAGCAGTAAAATGTTTTGCACGTAATTCAAACCGACGTTGTAATTCATTACCACCACATCACTATTGTAAGATATACGCTACGTGTGAATATTTTCTTAGCTTTGTAGCTTTTAAGCACACTGTGCCGTCATTGAAGTACTGAGCTACATCTGGGCTAAAGTTCATCAAATAATCGATGTAGTCATCATCTGCCTAGCTTTTTCCCAACTATGTTGGGGTCGGCTTCCAGTCTAACCGGATGCAGTTGAATACCAGTATTTAACATGGAGCGACTGCCTAACTGACCTCCAAAACCCAGTTAGTACTGATTAATAGGATACTCGTCGGTAAGGCTGGTTGTCAGACTTTCGGGCCACTGACCTGTAACGACTGTCAAAGATCTACAAATGACAGCCGGGACCAACGGCTCAACATGCTTTCCGAGGCACGGAGGAAACTCGGTATGTAATGGGTGGTCACCCATCCACAGACCAACCTAGACAAACTGTTATTATGCCTTGACCTCCTCCAAGTAATCATTGTAGTATTTCAGCCGAATCAGCCTATAACTTTTCCACAAAGACTTCCTAGTGAGACAAAGTGAGCCATTCACTACGCTACGTTACTAATCTAAGACGGTGAAGGAAAACATCGTGAGGAAACCACGCTACCCAAAGTTTCTCTTGCTATTGGGGCTCTCTCTATGCTATAGTTATCGGGGGTCCAGAAGTATTCTGGGGGTCTAAAATGGCCGCTTTAGCAGAATCTTATTCTTAAAATGGTCATAGACGTACCTACTATTAGGAATTGTCACCTTGTGCGGCCATTTTAGACCCCCTGTTCTTATTCTTCTACCATATTACCTTTATCCATCACTATCTGCTTGTCCCCAGTTGCCCATCCTCTTCCAAAAAGAAAACCTGTAAAGTAACCATTGACTGCCTATAATCCACACGTTTACCCACAGGGTAAAACGGGACCCTATTACTAAGACTCCGCTGTCTGTCTGTCCGTCTGTCACCAGGCTGTATCTTATGAACCGTGATAGTTAGACAGTTGAATTTTTTACAGATGATGTATTTCTGTTGCCGCTATAACAACAAATACTATAACAGAATAAAAAATATTTAAGTGGGCTCCCATACAACAGACATGATTTTTTTGCCGTTTTTATAGATAATGGTACGGAACCCTTCGGGCAGGACTCCGACTCGCACTTGTCCGGTTTTTTAAACACAACATACTTCTCCATGCCATGACATGACCTGATTAGACCTCCCCCTCCTCAACCCGCGCCCGCGCCGCCGACCATCCGTTTAATTGATATTTCCCCGTTAGGAACGCCTAATTAACTTTCATAAACTCAAACCATTACGTTTTGGCGCCGCCATTGGACAATAACACCTATTATTATAAACAGCTAGCGTTCAAGGGAAATTGTTATATTATACTGTGCTACAAGTAGCGGTCTAGTAACTAGAAAACCCTGTATTTAAGTAATGGTTGACTTCATACTGTATTCAACGTAATCCCCTATTTTTTAATATCAATCATGAATCGGTATGAAGAGACTTTTTAACCAACTTATGTTACTTATTATATTAGAAGTAGAGGGTTTTTTTTAAGTTTTGACAAAAAGTGTCTAATATTATCGCACTGATACGTGTGTGTTTCATCTACCTGGTCGGGACCAACAAAATGATTAAAACAAACTAGAAGGTTATAGTTAATTACTGTCATGTTCAATAAACACCAAAACAGACAGGCATTTAAACCGTTTTATGGTCAATATAAAATGACATTTGGGCAATGATAAACTTTCGTCACCCTATGATTGATTTGACCACATTTGTGTTATGTCAACCGGCAATTTTTGTCATCTTTTACTGTTAGCAGTAATCAGAAACTACAATAGTCTATAATCATCATCAGTACGGTCCTGCTCTTTCTAGCTTCAATCGATAAACTCCCAAAGTTGGCTCGCAACAATAGCATTCAGTCGTGCAGCAAACAAATTGATAGATCCGCACCGATTGAAATATCGTGTTCCATAACCTTTGAACAAATATGGTCAAAAAGCCACACAATGCATCGATCACTAAACTCGTAGATAATATTCATTTTACAGTCGTTCTGTCAATGTTTAACCTTTTGAGCGGCGGAGTCATGTCTTTACGACAAAACGTAATCACGACGCCAAACTGCGCTTTATACGTCAAAAGTATCACGACATCGACAGAGGTTTGAATTTTGCCTTCGAACGTCGTTACTAGGTTGTTCTTGTCTTCTTGTACAGCTATTATAAGTCGATGATCGATTGTAGGACGCATACGCTGACACGCCCGAAGTTTCTCAACAGCGCATTCTCGAAGGGCTCAGAATCACAAGCCGGAAAGGTCACGCCCACCAGTCGTAACCTTTCTATTTGATCAGTATATCGACTCGGAACTTGGACCGCAAACAAATGATACCAACCTAAACGCTCACACCGCCATTCTCAACTCTGTGCATTATAAACTTCGATGGAAGCACAAGAACAACTATGTTTGTAATGTTGAGGAGTTAATGTCCGTGACGAGGGCACGGGCAGGCCTGTTCATTAAACTGACAAACGAACAAACATACAGACACGCAACAACGCTACGTGTGTGTTTATAGCACACTTTTATACTGTTAGCTTTAGAAAGCTCTATTGTCTGGTCGAAAGGGAAATGCAAACTTCATAAGTTTTGAGCAAATATAAGTGTAGCCAAGCTTCCAAGAAGTGACGGCGTAAGTTGAGGGCGATTGCATCAGCGACGAGAGGCAACGGCCGTGGTGAGAATGCATAAGATCACGCTAAATGTAGAGGTAATCATTAACGAGTCGTAATTTGGGAACCGGTTACCTGGGTGACCGCAGCATGGTGCACGTGTTACACTACAATATCCAAAGGGATGTGATTGTCGCGTTCCATGTGCGAAAAGGAAGTGTGGGGACTCCGTTATTGAGTGAACGGTACGCGAAGAATTTCCGCTAAATAAATTACAAAAAGTACTACTTACTTGATTACTTGAGAAGCTTCGATTTGTGCACGTGACGGTCGGCGTGCGATGCGTCCGTCGCAATTACGGGAAAATCTACTGCTACCGGGCTAATGGATCTAAACTAACTTCTTTTTCTTGGGAAAATTGTCGGATAAGTATGTCGATTAAAGACGTGCCCGAACATGGATGGATGAACTGGCTCCATCGACACGTGAGAACACAGAATCTCCTTGAATTCCATTAGATACGTATTTTTAAATTTCACACTAGTTTTCTCGTAGATTGCTTTCCCGTTTGAGGAATAAAAGCACTTTCTCTGGCGATAGAATCCAATTAGTGAAATGGTTATTCAAGTAATGTAACGCGATGACCGTGTGAATATCATTTAAATGAAAAGTATGGTTAGTCACACGAGGTATGCAGACGAGGTGACATCGCTGTGCATACCTTCACATTTTTATCGTTACCCGTTTCTGTAGTGCCTACCTATGTACATAGCGTGCCTACCCACCCACGAACGAGATAAAGTTTCATAGCTACTTGGACTTGTAAAATAAAATAACTTCTGCCTTTTTCTTTCAAACCAAGATATTCAATACCAACACCAAAATCGGCAACACCATAAACAACTAAGGTCAACAAAGTTCAAAATAAAAACGGCCTCAACAGAACACAATCCCAGTTAATCATTACTATCTATCTTCACAACGATTTCATAACTGACAACGGCACTACCCGCAAACGTAACAGTACGAGTCGCGATCGACGCAAGCGCAACTAATCTTCCTAGTAGAGCCAGTCAGAAAGCGACAAATAACTGTGCCAACGGCTATCTGTTCTTAATCGCCGGCCGTAAGGAAGCCGTTCAGGCCATTTAGAATAGTCTGAAGCATTTAGTTCACTTCATAGTTCGCTCGCTTTGTGCTACTCCTCGTCTCCATCGTTATTCTTGTTTGGAGTTCATAGTAACCGCTCGCACAATTGACGCAGAAAATCTTGCCTTTTTCAATGACAGAAGCTTCACACAAACGGTGTTTACACAGCTGTCCTCGAATAAATCCTTCATCGTGGGACAGTAAACTTCCAGCGTCGAAATGAACCCTAGGGTAGATAGACAGAAAAGGCCTTGACGAATGACAGGAGGTAGGATTACTGTCGAAAGCACAGGTCAGACAGGCAGCTGGACACAGTACGTGAGATTTATCATGCTGATCATTGGATTAGCTATTTGCTATCCTAGCTTATGCGCAAACTAATTTAAGTTATCAATCATAAAGCACACGATTCTATTCCCGTGCGAAAGATTTTTTCTGCTGTTTCATCAATTTTGACTATTAAACTGTTTTTAGGGTTCCGTACGCAAAGGGTACAACGGGACCCTATTACTAAGACTTCGCAGTCTGTCTGTCTGTTCGTCTGCCACCAGGCTGTATCTCATGAACCGTGATAGTTAGACAGATGAAATTTTCACAGATGATGTATTTCTGTTGCCGCTATAACAAAAAATATTAAAACAGAATAAAAAATAAATATTTAAGTGTGGCTCCCATACAACAAACATGATTTTTTGCCATTTTTATAGATAATAGTACGAAACCCTTCGTGCGCGAGTCCGACTCTCACTTGGTTTACATTTTTTAATAACCGACAAAAAACATCACCGCTGACTGGGGTGTAAAAGCATGTACTGAATTTATGGTAACTGTTGGCTTATTGATTCCCCCTACCCTAGAGCCTGTACTATTCAAAACCTTCACCAAGAAATATTGTGACCATGACCATCTCCTACCCAATCATCCCACCTAAAAAAACCGGACAAGTGCGAGTTCCACTCGCGTGGAGTATGAGTTCCGTACGTTAATTATCAAAATTTCGTAAGTTGTTTTAAATCTAAGATTTCTTATAGGTTTTTAGTGATCTATAAGCAAAGAACTATTTTTTGTATTTTTTTTCAAAATTTTCGGCCCTGTAGTTTCGGAGTAAATTGGCTGTGACAGACGGATAGACACGCGCGAGAGATGCTATAAGGGGTGCCGTTTCTCCTTTTAAGGTACGGGACCCTAAAAACAAAACAGTGTCGCCCTCCACGTTTTTTTGAAGACTTAGTTATATTCAGCACACGCTTCTAACCGTCAAGTTCCACGACAAATAGCCTCGCCGCCAGCTATCAGCATTTAATCGCAGCCTCTAAGGAAGCTGTCCGAGCCATTTAGAAACGTTTTCCGATGATTGCGAAAGCGACTAGCTAATTATTCCGCAGAGAAGTGATGGATGGCCTACGTCTAGGATTCGCTTATGTAAATACTTGTAGCTGCAGATTGATGTATGCGTTTTGTGCAGCAGCCTTTATTTATTGGTTAACAGAAGATTTATTAGCAATTTGTCATTATTGTGATGTGAATCTAATGACTACTGTGTGCTTGCGCCTGGAGGGGGTTTAAGTTAATGGACAATTAAATTATTATTTGCAATTATATTATATGTCCATCGGTGGTTGGGGCCAAGTTTTGACCCTTCGAATGATATATTCAGTTTGTATAAAAGTTAATTAATTATGAATGGACTGCCGATGGACTGTCTTTGGTCTAGTGGCCGCAATCGCGACTGCTGAGCTTGAGGTCCTGGGTTCGATTCCCAGGTCGTGCGAATTGTTATTCGGTTTTTCCATTAGGAATTTCTCAGTAGCAGCCACGGAGTCTGGATTTGTGCCCACTGGTACCCACTGGTTTGTGACACAAACCCCTCTAATACATGGGATGGACATAACTGGCGAATTGTGGGTGTACTATTAGATAGAACTCTGCCTAATCCTTCGGGAATTGCAGGCGTGATGTTATGTAAAAGTTTTAGACTCATCGTAAACAGAAAGAATATAAATAACTGACTATTTACGAGATTGGCAATCTTAATTGCATTGGGCCCACCTTATGCAATTCGGCCAGTGATAAAATTGCTGCTAGTAATTTTTCCAGCATGACAGGTATGTAGACTTCGAAAATTTCAGTTAGTTCAGACATTATCTGCAGGTATACAATGTGCACATCGAAGCACAAACTGCTTCCATGAATTCAGCACATAATTCTAGAGTTCCTCCGCATAGATTTCTTTTAGTTGGTTGTTAAAAAAAACAACTTTTTCATGTTTTTTTTAGTAGCCTTATATCTCCCACTGCTCGGAAAAGGCCTCCCCCATATCTGTCCTTCTCTTGGGAGACCTCAAACCAACCTTCGTGACTCGCGTCTAGATCATCTCACCAGCTTTTTCTAGGCCGACCTCGGTTTAACTGTTTCATACAAAAGTATTAGCAAAGTATTAAAAGTATTAGTTAGCACAGGCACTATCTGCCTAAAAGGCGGATCCAATCACAAAAAAAAATGTTAAAACCTAAACTTGATTTACCAATAAACTATTTTTATTCTATTTTATTTTTTTTATGACTGTCGGCATGTATGAAACAAGCCTTTCTTTTTAAATAACCGCCTTTTATGTTGAGTTGGGAGTCAATAAGCGCTCAATTCATTGTCAAAGCAGAGGCTAACACTCACCTCTTGCACCCTCCAACAATTAAAAAATGATTTAATCCTTTATTAACTTAAAACATGGCAACGCTATGTTAATAAAAAGGTTTTGTTCACCGCGTACCATCGGCCATCGCTAACGTAACCTATTTGAAAGATAAATAGCTGATGCAATCTACCAATCAATATGCCAATTATCGTAAACATCGAATTAGGTGCAGCTTTAAGCTGTTAAATACCAATACATTATTGATTTATCTTGCCATAACAGGTGGCAGTCAGTCACTTTTGTTTATGGTTGGTTTAAGTTTTTTGCGAAAGTACAACATAACTATCTGCTAGTAACATCGCTTTTTGTTGATGAAGTACGTCATTTGCAAAGTTATCGATAATTAGGAGTTTGGGTATGAAATATGCTTCTATGTGCTTTGATTAAACCTTCGAGGGCTCCAGGGTTTGAGGTATGTACCAGAATCTATAAAGGTGCATCTACGCCGAATTTACTTTTTACGGAGCAAAGTTTGCAAGTCTTAGTGGGTGAGAATTGCGACAGCGGGAAACAAAAAGATAATTAATTGACAAAAGCTGCAAAACTTATAAAAAGTTACTTACCGTTATCATGTTGCAATTTGCTTGTGTGAATTTCACTTCTTCAATCTTAGAAAGATAGTCAATTCAGGACATTCAAAATTTCTAACGAAAGAACTTTCTATATATTGCTGACTTCACCTTTACTTATTTGATAAACAAGTACAATAATAATAGAACTATTATATAAATGAAAATAGACTCATTTGAAACTAATGTTAATGTCTGCCACAACACAGGTACCCACTTCGATGATAGACTACGTAGTCGTGATAATGTTATTGATACTATCACAAAATATTACTATTATAATCTTTGACATGACTAATGCGATAGCTCTCAGTTTACTCGCTGCTTGAAAGTAGAAACTGATAAGGTATACCTCGGGTATACAGACATTCATCAATTGTTTTACGCTGTCGTGCCTTCTTGGGTTAGCTAGGACTTGGATGGTGCAGTGTGAACTGAATTCTTGATTCGATACTAAGCTAAGATTCAGTTTTAATAATGGGTGTAAAAATACCCTTAACGAAGCCGAAAGACACTTGTTCTGTCCGATATTGCGATCAATTTTTGTTCTAGCCTATACCTAGGAACCTTCTAGTTAACGAGATGTTCGGGGACAAAGCTCCATCACCACTATGTTTTAGTGCGCTACATTGAGTCCTGCCGTGAAACGTGAATTATCACCCCAAAAAAAATCGCTCAAAAAAAATTTGTTGCGTAGAGTTACTAAGTTTGATGTTCAGAACGCTTGGTTGACAGTTTCGCGAAGGGTCCGTTTACGCCTTGTTTAAATATCGATATTTGAATAACGGGCAAAGATTATTCATGGCGTGGTCCAGAAAAATCCTCAACCTCATTTTTTAATCAGACATAATCTGTATATTTAATGAGTTTTGGTCTTGTGGCACCATGGAGATTACTAAAGAAGCCCTGTGGAGTGCTAGACGTTTACAACACTAGACTAACGTTTAAATCGGATATCATCACGATACCCGCATTATTATGACAGTAAACCCATCGCAATGACATCAAAATTACTTGCACACTTCAAAGAACAAAGAATATTAAGTTATTATCTACTCTCGCTACTTTTACGAGTATTTCAATTTCTTCGTCTTCCGTTCAAAACCTTATCATTACACCCCACACATATGCATTTTGTGTAAAAACAACACATTTCAATAGAAATCAATTTATTCTTTCCCATGGAGTATCCATAACGTATTATTATAACCTTTTTTGTTTTAAACTGCTTTCAACACTGCTAGAAACTTTTTTCAATCGTTTTCATCGCAGACCCAACCACGTATTACTTGTGTAATTACTTGTTTCCAGTTATTTGCACTAAGAATAATATTACGGACCAAGATTCGTTTTGCAGGAGACGGCCTGGGTGGCCATTGCAGCAATGTATTGATATAGCAGCGTGAAAAGTCTCATCATAAGTTTCCCACTTACGTTGCGGTTGGATTCTGATCTAAGCGGATGATGCTGAATACAAGTTGTATTCAGCATCACTACTAAACTTATAAATACTTCCTAATATAATATTATATATGCGAAACTTGTGAGGATGTATGGATGGATGTTTGTTACACTTTCAAGCAAAAACTACTGACCGGATTTGGATGAAATTTGGCACACAGATAGTTTATAACCTGGCATAACACATAGGATACTTTTTATCCCGATCCGATCCCGTAAGACAATTACCGAACACCACGCGGGCGAAGCCACGGGCATAAGCTAGTTTTAGAAAGAGTGACAAGATAACCCTTGGTAACACTGATAACCAAACTTTCAGTCTCCTGACTATCCGTACCGTCTCTCAAAGACCAAATATACATAATAATGACAATATACAGGGTTATTTGTAAAACACCAGCAACCTCTTAAGAGGTCATTGAACTCATCATTATGAACAACTTTTACTATGGGACCAAACCTGAAATCGCGAAAAAAAAATCAGCTGTTCCCTACATTTTGACGAGTTAATCGATCATAAATGAAGGGAACAGCTGATTTTTTTTTTGCGATTTCAGGTTTGGTCCCATAGTAAAAGTTGTTCATAATGAAGAGTACAATGACCTCTTAAGAGGTTACTGGCGTTTTACAAATAACCCTGTATATACTCGTAACAGCCAGGACCAAGAGCACGTGTGATGCATGATCCTCCAACCACGTTTCGACCTCAACAAATGATATTTAACCACGAGCCTCTAATGCATAAGCTTCATCTTTTCAATAACTTCCAGCCATTTCCAGTCTCAACTATTTACATCTACAAAGCAAGCAAAACTCGTCGCTGTTAAAATCTCAACAGATATTATGTTGTAGCGACAAGTTATTCATTTGCTTTCGTCTTATAATTTAAGAGGGATGTATCCTAGCCCCAAGTGTTGTGGATAAAACAAGGTAATTTGCGACTGCTCCAGGGGACACTGAGCGATCTTCTGGTTAGTTATCACTTATTTTAATTTATGTTCGGATGGACGGAAATATATCTTTACTTGCGTCTTCGGTATTATGTGTCTAAGTGGAAGTACTGTTGGGATCTGTATAGAGTAGTCTGCTTTGAGAAAAATAATCTATACATATAATAATCATAAATATACTAATCATTTTAATATTTTTTTTCTAAGATTTGCAATTTTCGCAAAATTGGCAAAGCTTTGCTGAAAAAACCAATGGAAAGGCTAAATCTGATATAGGACAGAAACTCTTGTTACGTGTTTTTTTACGATTGATTATTGTTTAAAAAATATAACATAACATCACGCCTGTAATCCCCGAAGGGTTAGACAGAGGTGTAACTAATAGTGCACCCTTAATTCGCCAGATATGTTTTAGCCTATTGCCATCAACCAGGCACAAATCCAGACTCCGTGGCTGTTACTGAGAAATTCCTCCCTGGGAGTCCAATCCTGGAGCGCATTTTCATCAGTCGCGCTTGCGACCATTGGACCAACCAGGTAGTTAAAAAAAATAAGTATGTATAACCAGCGAAAGGCACCTACTTCCAGCTTAATATCTACTGAACCATCGTTGCGAATATATCTAATATTGATTGAGGATGAGGGATTCATTACCTAGTTATACCGGAAAAACCGAACAATTACAGGCTGATAGCGAAGATAAACATCTAACTAGCGAAGGGATAAAATAATGCATATTCATGTTGAAATTACACAATAAAGTAAAGTGTTACCTGAGCAACGTATTAAATCATTCCCATCAAGCGTTCGCGGCAAGAGTAAATACAGGTAGATTGCATATATTGCTGGCTTACAGCCGTTAGTCGCAGCTGATTCTGACTTTAAACTACTTCGGACCATAAACGGTTATCTTTCAAAATCTCCTTTGGTAAATATACCTGGTTAATGAAAGCGCATACCTACGTCTTTTCAACACCATTCTGATGGTTTTACGGTACACCTTTTCAAGAAATATGCCTTGTTGGACTCTGTGTAGATAGTGGGTTGATTTCTTTTATTTTTTTATTACCCTGTCAATAAACTTGGGAACATGTAAGTACGATAATTAACTTAATAATTAATACTTATGTCAGACACTAGTCTGGCATTTTGTTGAACTGGCCCTGTTTGGCACAGCCGTGAGGCACACAATTGTTTTATCTTTTTTAAGTCATAATAATAATGTGATGTGCAAAATATCTCGACTTGGCACACGAGGTTGGGAATGAAGAGGAATGTGAACTCGGCTATCATTGTGCCGATTGTCGTGACGGCCAATGGCCTTATGGCCAAAAGCCTCGACGACCATTTCTCGACGCTCTTCTTAGGCGGTTGGATCAAGGGCCTGATTGAGAAGGCAGCTCGATACGGCTCGCATTGTGAGAAGGTTCCTGTCTCTGGAGCCCCAACCACCGGTAGCTTGGACCCTGCTCCCGACTCCGGCGGACCACTATTTTTTTGTATTTTAAAATGTTTTTTATATGGTTTTTTAAAGAAATATTTAAAAATGTTATAAATGTGTAGATAAATAAATGAAGAAAATAATAATGTGTCGTGCCAAATAAACACATTTTTCTATATTAAATAAACGCCGCAGAACATCTAAATATTAGAACTATTCTTACATTTAACTTCGCTCTTTGTCACAGCAGTTTCTTAACCGCCCCTGATTCCAGCCAATCATAAGCCATAGGGCTGATGATTGGCTGGAATCAGGGGCGGTTAAGAAACTGCTGTGACAATGACTATCAATTCATTGCTAGACATAGGCATCACGATCCTCGCTCAGCCACTCCCATCCAGTCACCCTGCGAAGATCGTCGCCCCATCCAGCTTAAGATAGTTTCTCAGTAGTCTCTAGTACCTCACGCTACGCCACAACAACAGAACTATTATTGTCTCTGCTCGATACACTCATATTTATGGCCCAAATGGTTGCATCGGTCGATATCCAAACTATTTTTGGGCCCACCAAAATAGAATTCTCGACAATAAAACCAGTAAAATATTAGGAAAAGAATAATTTATGGGCTGTGAAAATGGACGACTGTAAATAAGACGTAAGAAGTCACTGTAAATTAGTCACAGCGAGCTCTTATAAAAGGTATTTTATGTCCCTTTTATTTTCTCAAGACATGTCGCTTGTTTTTAGAAATAACTCCAGGCTTCAGGTATTATTTGTATCTCGTGTATACCCCAGGGAAATGCCATACCTACAATAGATATTGGAATCCATTGTTACAAAAGTTTAATTAGGTAGGTGAAACTATTATTATTATCAGGTCAACATATAACACATAAACTCCAGTCTCGACAATTGGTGGGAGATTAGATACCCAAATGGTAAGATAGACGTGCAAAATCTTAACGTTAGAGGCCGTATAAGTTTTTAAACTGTCATGGTCACTAACATTATCATAAACACTAGAAACGGGATATTTACCATGTTTACTGGTTTCAGAAATTTCAGCGCTGGTGCAAGCACCATGATCACGCGGATAAACTGAAGTTATTGCGGGTGGCTGTTTATGGGCAGACAAATCGGTCTACCCTCTCTCTTGTTTTTTTTTTGCACTCAGTACCGCTACCACTGTCACTCGCAACTCGATTCTGGATCGAGTCCACTGGATTGAGTTACATAACCCTCAGGTCATCTCGTCAAAATGCCACTATATTCCTAGACTGGTTAGAGAACCTATTGAGATTACCAAATATAGGAACTTCAACCGGGAGGATGGGTTTCAACTATCGAGAGCATTGAATCCAGTGGTTCAGCTGTGTAAAAACCAGGACACAGTGAGTTTCGTGTGTCGAATCGAGTTGCGAGTGACAATGGTAGCGGTACTGAGTGCAAAAAACGAACAAGAGAGAGGGTAGACCGATTTGTCTGCTCATAAACACCCACCCGCAATAACTTCAGTTTATCCGTGATCATGATGCTTGCAACAGCGCCGAAATATCAGGAACTCAAAACAAACAGTGGACATGGTAAATATCTTGTTTCTAGTGTTAATGATAATGTTAGAGGCCGTATTCAGTAATAGAGGCTTACATAAAGGCTAAACCTAAAATAAAGGACTTACAACAAAATTAGAAGACATATTTCAATCATGTTGTGTTTCTTATTATTCTCTTAATCGAACCGCCCTGAGCCTGCTTTCAATGCAACTGTTCTGCTCTCCATCAATATCTGTAATCATTTAATCAACTAATACGACAAGTTATGCAAAAATACTTTCACAGCTCACATCTCATGAGAACTGAAAACGTCACATCCTTAATCACACCCTTATGAGTTCGTAATGACCCACAACGTATCCTTCCCAAGTCACAGACCAGTAGTTACTCTCTATCACACTAATTTAATGTTATCACTTCATAGCAAAGCTTACGTTCCACTACACCGTAATAAATATCCACCTGACCTTTCAGCCAAGGTATTTATAGCACAACTCTAATCGCATTGAAATATTGATATTGGACAGTAAATTTCATGCTAATGAGGCTGGCAACACCGGCTAGAGGTGCGACCAGCAACTAGTGGACATTAACAAGATGGCCCGTTTAGAATAATAGCACAGATTAATTATATATTTATTGGAGCATATAGAATGAGTGAGTGGTCCGATGGACTGTTATGTTTAATCTATGCATTCGATCAGCGATTACTGAATAATTGAAGATTTTGAGTCTGGAATAGCGGTAAAGTGTAGATGTACTAGCTATATTGGTATTACGACTTCACAGTTTATGGACCAGTATTCATACAAACATGAGGAAGAAGTCGGTTATAGAAGATATTACACAGGCATGTAATGCTAGCAGAACATTTCCTGGAGCCACATATTAGTAGCAATTCAAATTTAGTTTTGTCAAATGCAGAAAATAACTCAACAGTCGATAGTTTATCGCCTCTTTAGTCCAATTACACAAACAAGTTAAATTATTGAAGAATTTCACGTTTTAGCTGTATCTCTCAGCCATTTAAAACAATTTACAGATTCTAAACTTTAAAACAACATTCACACAATAACAATATCGTCTAAAATACACTAATTATTGCATTACAGAACCAAGGTTGGAATGTTAATATAATCGTAAGGGCTCCTACACAGTGATATAATCACTTAACAGATTTTGCCGATAGCCCAAAATGGCCGCCATATTAATTTACCAAACTGTTCTATAAACAGCTATCAACAAGGTTTAAATCTCCGGACAAAATTCTCGTGCGGCCGACCCTTTGTAAATTGCATTATAATAGAAACCAGAATGGAATATGGTGAGCTTCAAAGATGAAAGGGTAAGATATGAACATGTTAATAAACACGTATGTTTACTGGCGTAACCGGGGAATATGATGACAGAGGTATGGGTACCTACCCATTTCTTATAGATAAACAAAGGTATACAAGACAAGTTTTGACGGATTCAAGCCCCTTGCTGAAACGCTGGATCTAGAATGACATTTCGGACTATGTAGTAATCATTTTCCAACTGCAATTAAATTATTTAAATTGGATATTTTGTCTTTGGTTTTTATATCAAGAGAATTTGGTTTACGATAGAATCTCAATGTACGAGTACAGACATTGGGATTAGCAAGCTGTCTTTTCGAGACATTTTCTTTCAAAACCACATGATCTTCTTCCACCACCGCTGTTTCAACTGCCAAAGGCGAAGAAGTAATACAATCAGGTCTCCTTCTTTTTCATGTCACTAGAACTACAATACTTAAAATTTTGTTAAGTAAAAACTTCGATAGTTCTACGGCGTCCTTGGTGGTCACATTGACAGCATTTTTTGAAAAACAGAGGTCAGGATTGGATGTAGAACATAATTTGCGACACACGCAGCTCCACACCCACACCCAGCTGCCGCTCTGTCGAGGGTACTCTACTTAAAGAGGTTACATCAGGTAGCTTTAGACCTTCCCATAGTGCAACGTCAACACGAGTAATTCATTACCAACGATAATAAATTATAATCAAAGAGGTTTACGATACCATAGAGAAACTATCAGAAGAAATGTGAAAGAAAAACTAAAATCTCATGTCTCAATGACCTCAAACGAAATGGCATACCTAATGATGGCCTAGTGGTCGCAAGCACGACTGCTGAGCATGAGGTCCTGGGTTAGATTCCCGACTTGAGCAAAGTGTTATTGGGTTTCTCCATCAGGAATTTCTCAGTAGCAGCCACGGAATCTGGATTTGTGCTCGGTTGATCGCAATAGGCTCGCCCCCTAATACATGGGACTTAAACATAACTGGCGAAATGTGTACGATTAGGTACACCTCTGCTTAACCCTTCGGGGATTACAAGCGTGATGTTATGTTATGTAATCCTCAAGTTAGACTCGTATTTTTTTACCAAAGCTTACCAATTTGTTATTGCAAGTAGGTTACGACGGTGTTCGCTTGTTCCAATCTATCGTGTCTAAGTATATTTAAATGTACGAGTATGCACACGAGTAATCCGCTTAATCAACTGTATAACAATCTCACTCATGAGCCCAAACCCTTAGGGGCCGTCTCCACGAGCGAGAGAATCGCGGCGATATTACGTATTTGTATGGGATAATATCGCCGCGATTCTCTAAGGCCCATAAGGGTTTGGGCTGATGAGTGAGATTGTTACCACGAGCGAGAGAATCGCGGCGATATTACGTATTTGTATGGGATAATATCGCCGCGATTCTCTAAGGCCCATAAGGATTTGGGCTGATGAGTGAGATTGTTACCACGAGCGAGAGAATCGCGGCGATATTATCCCATACAAATACGTAATATCGCCGCGATTCTCTCGCTCGTAGAGACGGTCTCTAAGAGAGTGTATAGAAATACGTGGCAACGACGATTAGATAAGTCGCGATTCTCTCGCTCGTGGAAACAGCCCCTTACGTCGTACCGTACAAATTATAACCGACCCAGTTCTCAAGCCCATCCCACGAACACATTCTACTACCTCGTTATTAGAGAATAATAACTATTGCATTTACTATTAATAGCATCGTTTATGTATGATTGATTCTCTGCAATACAACCTAAATACCGGTTGTTACGTCTAAAATGGTTTGGTTATTGTTACTTTGTTATCGCTTGGATTCATCATCATCTGCCTAGCCTCTTCCCGACTATGTCAGGGTCGGCTTCCAGTCTAACTGAATGCAGCTGAATAACAGTGTTTTACATGGAGCGACTGCCTATCTGACCTCCAAAACCTCGTTTAGTAGGTACTGCTAGGTAATACGATACCCCTTGGTAAGACTGGTTGTCAGACTTTCTGGCCACTGACCACTTATAACGACTGTCAAAGATCTACAAATTACAGCCGGTACCAACGCGGCTTAACGTGGTTTCCGAGGCACAGCTTAGAGGAAGCATTAATGGATGGATCATCTTTCACGGGGGGTGTATGATCCGGTCATACACCCCCCCCCGCCCCCCGTGAAAGAGTGCAAGATGCTGAATACATAAATTCAGCATCGTTGGATTCATTTTGTGTTCGGACGTGTCAAGGTAAGGAAAAGTAAAGCGTCTGATAAAGATTTCACATCCATGCAGTTAAATAGTCCTTATCCTTCAAAGTGATAAGTCAAAATGATGATGCGATTTAACCTATAATTAAAATTAATACACCTGTGTTGAAAGGAATCGACAACATCATAATCATGAAATATTAATGACTATCGGCGTCATTTCAACTGACGTTCTCTTTATCTTAAATGTTAAATCATTCCAATTATCATCGAAATTGCATCATTAAAATGTTAGTTATTGGCACAGACATTTAATACGTTAATATTCATAAGTGGGAAGGTTTCTGTTAGGCATTTGTGTTGTTTTAAGTAAATAATTTATAGTTATGTCCACGGCAGTGCCGAAGCTTCCATACAACCCGATTCCTACCGGCTTCTTTTTGAAAGCTGGCACAGTCAGTTTTCTATAGACAAATAAAATAATCACATTAAAGATATCAACTCCGGCGCACCTCTTACAAAAATTGACCCTTCGCTACTGGTCCACGGCGTCTGGATTCATGCCCGGCTAATGTCAATAGGCTCGCCCCCTATTACATGGGACTGTTTAAGTCCCTTATAGTAAGATAACTGGCGAAAATCGGCGAAATGTTGATGTACTTGACAAGAATACACCTTTGTCTATACCTTCGGGGCTTACAAGCATGATGTTATTATAATGGAAGGATAAAAATTAATTTGAAGGAGGAAATAAAAAAGTCTTTACTTATTTTATACTGTTAATCAATTGGCAATTTATCATGTTCCATCACAAGTAATAGCTATACACACCGTTATTTCTGCTCATACCTATGATTTTACGAGTACGACGATGCTATCTGTTACGGCGAAATACCTACAGTTTATTAATCGATTCCTCTGACCTTTTGGTAAACTACCACTTAACATTTACTATTGTATTTCAATTAAAACGTAGCAATAAATTGTTGGAAAGCAAATATTTGTTCACTTTTATTGTTTTATAATAGACTTAATCCGCTGGTATGCTTGTTAAAACATGACATACATAAAATTCAATTATTTATTTTCTTTACATAAATTGTTTTACTTTTTTAAATATTATAATAAAACAATACCATATAAAAAGCAATAAAAAATCGCCCATCGGCATCAAGAACAAGGTCCAGGCTGCTGTGGTCAGGGCTCCAGAGACAGTGCCATATCCATAGAAGTAGGTAGGTACTGCTTTCTGAATCAAGCCCGTGACCCAGTCGCAAATTCAGTTAACATTAAAATAATTATAGATAAATAGGTACCTACTTATTGCTATTACCTTATAATAAAAAGAATAAACAGTCATCATGCGTTATGAATTCATAATTTAAAAGCACTCAAAAACAGAAAAAGCATTTCATTTACTTATAAACTGTTACTTCTATCGCATGCGTATCTAATTGACAGGTACCTTAATTGAATGATTAACTTACAGCCAGGTGTCTCTAATTAGCTTAAGTGAGCTTTTCCTGGACACTAATAGCATGTAAATCCGACCGTAACTTTTCACCGGACCCTGCATAAGCATGTGCTGAGCTAACCTCAGTCTTTATTCAATTCCATGAAGTTTTCAAACGTGACAAATTGCGCCAAATTCGGACCAGCTTTTTCAAAAAGATCCGGAACATACAGACAAACAAACACGGCCGGCAGCTTTATGTAATATAATAGTCTAGAGAAGATCTAAAGGTGCTGTTCGATTTACAATGTCAATACTGTTAAGTAATCAATAATTGTATTTTATTTATTTTGAATCGATAAGATCAACAGTTTCGTGTCGAAGGAGTTTTTAAAGCGCACAGCGATTAGTCAAACGCCTCTACGCGTTCAGACAAAGATCCAAAATGAAATATTTTAAATTATGTATTTTGACAGTATCAATTATCACGAAACAATAAATATTCCATAGGTTTTATTATCGAAGTCATTTCGTTTAATTTGTTTGCTTTTAATTATAAAATGTTTGTTTAAAGCCGTTTATAGAGCTTTGTAGTTGATCGTCGCATTTTATTTTCTTTTGATAAAATCGGTAATGCGGAATATTTAAATTGCTAGCCGATTTATTGTTACTGATTATATGTCAAGATTTAAATACATAAAGAAGTATTTTATCTATCTACTCGTGTGCAGCAGCACGCCTTGTAATGCAAATAATGAATAAATCGTGAATTTTGTTCTCATTTCTCGTTCGCTACCCATATTTGCATCCATGATTATGACAAAGCTTTTCGAAAAGACTTAATTTGGTAAAACATTATCATTTGGCCGACATATCGGTATAATGATTCGAGTATAACTGTCACGATTCGTGCATAAGCTGAGTACTTAATACCGTATTAGCGTGGTATTACAAAATCTCGACGATATTTAACGGTGGTTCAACACATGGTGGGCAAGGCAGATATTCAATTTATAATCTCATAAATGGAATAAGGTCGATGCGCCTGCGGCGGCGGCAAAGGTTAATCGGAACACAGTTGAACACGTCACACGGTATTGTCGTGGCGCCCTGCTATTGAGAAACTGAAATCTGAACACGATTAGATTTATTGCGATATTTCGCTACGATTGATTGCTATCGATTTTCTGTGCCGCATGTACTGTGTGTGACTGATCGCTTCATGTACTTCGTGTATTATTGTTTGTTTCTCTTTACTGTGGCTTGCAAAATGTACCTACATGGGCCCTATTATAAGAGTAGGTAATGTACAGGTCGTCATCATCATCTGCCTAGTCTTTTCGTAATTATTATTAGTGTTTTTAGACTGGGAACCGACACCAATATAATTACGAAAAGACCGAAGATGAACGCAGCTGAATATCAGTATTTTAAACCTCCACAACCCAGTTAGTACTGGATAATAGGATACCCCTAGTTAATGTGCAGGTGCACGATTTAAATATAAATAAAATTCCCCCATTCCGCGTAATAATTTTGCATGTTTTTACTCGCGCTACCGCATAACTGTCAGCACATTGCCAGCAAAAAGCATGAATTAGATGACAACAAATGAGTCGTAAGATAGTACGCTCTTACGCCGAACATTTTTTAACATCCGCTCCAGAAAGACTCCCCGCCGCGCGATCATCGATCATCCGTGGAGCTGCGTTGGTGGAAAAAAGACAATTGAATAAGCACTTTTCTATTGTGTGGTGGCAACATTAAGGTCCCATTAAATGGCAGTAGTATATAGTGACTGCCTTGTTGGTATAGTGATCGCAAGCGCGACTGCTGAGCATGAGCTGCTGGGTTCGATTCCTATGGCTGGCAACGTGGTATTGGGGTTTACCATCAATAATTTCTCAGCAGCAGCAGCCAAAGGGTTTGGTTTGTTTGGGTGGATTTGTGCCCAGTTGATGGCAATAAGGTTGCCCCATGTGACATGGGACTTAAACATACCTAACTGGAGAAATGTGGGTGTAATTTAGGCAGGCTTATATATTAGGCGTATACTAGGCCTTTGTACATCTTTGGCAGTAAGTAGTCAGTGTCCCGAAAGTCTGACAACCAGTCTTACCAAGGGGTATCGTATTACCTAGCACTAGGGTTGTGGAGGTCAGATAAGCAGTCGCTCCATGTAAAATACTGGTATTCATCTGCATCCGGTTACACTGGAAGCCGACTCCAACGTACCTAATTGGGACAAGTCTAGGCAGATAATGACTAGGCCTTACCCTCCGGGGTTAACAGGCGTGATTTACTTAGGTATATAGTTGTCGTCAAGAGTGTTGGTTGTCGAGGGTCGTGCGCGTGGAGAGTCGGTGCGACTTGTATGCGGCGCTCGTCGCGCGGCCGCGCTCGCAGCCACATCGGCATTCTGCAGTGATCACGCGCACAACTGAATTATTCAGCACGACTCACGCGCCGCTGTCGCATTATACCGTACGATCCTTAACGCCTCGCCTCCGACTCAACCCGCATATGGAGTACCGGAAAAACTAACAATGTCGTACCTATTACATGACAAATTGCGACTATTAGCGTCTCAGCCTCGACGCACCGGCTTTGGTCTCGCAGCTCTAAGTCGCAGATGATTATGGAAACGTTGTTATGCAGTTCGCGGAAACCTTTTTACTGGAAGTGCCGTTTGTCGAAGATGCGAGTGCGGCGTAAGGCCTGTCACGAGCGAGTTCGTCTTGTGATGCCATGTGTTGAGATGATACAACGGGAGCTGCGGGCTAGATATTTTAGCATCTAATATCTAGTAAGGTTCTGAGATCTTATCCGTCTACAGGCGTCAAATTGCGAATATTGTTTGCAGTGACAATATCTACATTATCACAGAAATAGTAGGAATGAACGGCGAATTAACTTTGACATTAGATATAGATAAACGCCTGTTAATACGACGAGCTATAATAGTATGCCATACTAACGTGACATTTAACAATCATTAAAGTCATCGTTATCTACGTATCGTTGTTCTACGAGTACCTCAAGTAGAATTTTACCTTGAAATCTACTCAAATCAATTGATCTTATGGAAGGCCAAGAATCGTAGAACCTCGTTGAGGAGCACGTTGAGTGAGGTTTATTTACCTACTTTCTGGCCTACTCTCTGCCCTCATACAGTCAAATTGACCTCACCGCTTGGACTTAGCAAAAAAGTTATAATACTGTCGTGGCAGCGACACGAAATGTAAAAAGAAAAAAATAGTAAAGTAGAATTTCATAGAAAATGACACAATGTTCCTGCACCTAGCTCCCGACCTAACAAAGCCCTTTCCGGCACAAAACCAGATACATATTACCAGTGACAAAAACATGACTTTATCTTCTAAACCGATGTTCACCTGTCTATACCAACTTCAGTCTTGCTAATGGCACAAAAGTGTACATTCATTTTCATCAAAACTAACAATGGGCTGCTAAAGTCGCCTAATAGACTATTACAGATAAATTTATGTTGGTAACAACGTCTCAGGATTGAGGCATAGTTGACTAGCATTACCATATAAGAAAGGGGAATAAATAACATCGATTTCTGTTGGAAAATTATTCGTTAGATGTTGAAGCGAGTAATCATGAGCGGTGAGTAGGCTTCATGCGAACACGAGTTTGAATTTAAATGGTTAATTTGTGTCTTATAGGTAGCTGCTTTGTAAGGAATGTTTTGTCGTGGATTTATATCTTTCTCTTGTATGTTGTGTAGGAATCGTGTGAATATTGAATTGGGGTATACGTGGGTGTAGGACTATTTGGATACTACCATGCTCCTGTACCATACGCCGACGCGAAGCCAAGGAAACTCTGGTCATCTGGTGCGATGACTTGGAAAAACTTATGATATGTTCGGGATTATCAGGATGGGTCAAAAAGGCAACACATAGGGAACTGTGGACCTTTGCCTAGCAGTAAGGTAGTAATGGTGGACAAAAAAATAGGACTGCACCATGCCTAGTTAGGTACACCTTTTTACAGTATGCGCCTATGTAAGTAAGTTCTGTCAATTAAGTTAGATCGGTTATACAAAGAATGTGACCTGCAATATAGTCACGCAATAAGATTTATTATTCAAGTTAATCCAATCGAACCATAGCAAGAAACGCAAATCCACAGATTCGACACAAAAAACACATGTCAACCCACCCAGTTCCATAGATCAACTAGGAATTTCGAGCAAAAACTCTACCAAAAAAACCGTTGATTTTAAACTTAACAAGCACTATTAGGAAATGTTAAATGTAGTTTGTATTGATACAGATTTTGAGAGTAACAGCAAGTAAGTACACTCGAGAGCAATGAATCCGGGTCACTTAAAGAATGTTAAAAATCTCGGAAACTAAAAATGATAGGTTAATGCAATAAATTGTATTTAATAGACAATGTAACACTCCTTAAATGAAAGTAAAAAAATATGAGTCGCCATACATTTTATTAACACAAAATTACATAAAGAAAAAAACTGCTGATCTCTCCTTAAAACAAAAATAGGAAACATGAAATTTTTGAACTTTATTACGATTTTCTTGAATTTTAATACTTCGTATTGCCTCCTCGTGCTTTCATTACTGCGTTTACGCGGTTTGGCATGCTGTACACCAAGTTCCTTATACGATTTTGGGGAATATTCTCCCATTCCTCTGTGAGAGCAATTTTGAGCTCACGAAGCGTGATTGGGGGAGGGTTTCGTTGTTTTACGCATCTGCCTAGCTCGTCCCAAGCATGCTCGATCGGGTTGATATCCGGACTGCGCGCTGGCCACTCCATACGAGTAATGTTCATCTCTTGAAGGTAGTCATTCACAATCCTACCTGTATGAGGTCGGGCATTGTCATGCATAAATATAGCATCCTCACCTAAATTGACCATAAATGGACCAACGTGATCATTGAGGATTTCTTCCACATATCTTACGCTAGTTAAAGAGCCGTTTTCTATGATCACCAGCTCTGTGCGACTTTCAGAAGAAATTCCGGCCCACACAAGTACAGACCCACCACCGTAGGCTACTTTTTCTTCGATGCATGCTTGCTTGAATCTTTCCCCTGGTGTTCGATACACTCTGTGTCTTCCATCGTGCTTGTAGAGCATAAATTTTGATTCGTTGGAGAACATAACTTTTGACCAATCTTCAATACTCCAATTTACGTGGCTCTGGGCATATCTTAGTCTTGAAATACGATGCCCACGCTCCAGATTAGGGCCGTTTGTAGGTCTAAGGGGTTTTAAGTTAGATTCAGCAAGCCGACGTCTTACTGTCCATGCACTTGGGTTACTTCCTCCGAGGCGTCGAAACTTTTTTGTAAGTTCAGTTCCTGTGAGAAAGCGATTTCGAAGCATGGTGTTCACCAAGTATCTTTCTTCTCGTGCTGTGGTACACCTGGTTCTGCCCGTTCCTGGTCTGCGTAGGTTAGAACCAGTTTCTTCGTAACGTCGGAGAACTCTTTGTACTGTTGACAGCGACACACCGACAGTCCTGGCTGTATCGCGCTGACTCCGGCCGGTTTCTAGCATTGTAAGTATTCTGGTGCATTCTTCAGGCGTAAGCGACATAATTTCAGCTTGAATAATGAATATAGAGCACTATCAACATGGTTTATGTACCCACATAAATGAAAGATTACAAACAAAAGCAAAACCAAATGCTGTAATTTCGTAGTTCCATCTTCGAAAGTGGCCCTTTTTCAAATTTGATTTTTTTATGATATAACTTTACAATAACTAAGAAGTTTTAATACCTTCATTTAAGGAGTATTACATTGTCTATTAAATACAATTTATTGCATTAACCTAACATTTTTAGTTTCCGAGATTTTTAGGATTCTTTAAGTGACCCGGATTCATTGCTCTCGAGTGTACTTCGGAGCTCGGTTAACTGATTTTCTACTTAGCCATTAATAATTAATTAATCGTTTGAGTCGCATTGGCGACTGTGTAATGAGTGTTGCATGGCCGTACAAACCGTGGTAGGTTGGTAGAAACTTATAAAAATACAGCTCTATGGAATTATTTAGGTACTTACTAGTTCCTAGATAGGTTTTCATGGTATCCTCCGTAGTTTTTACTTTATGGTTGTAATCCTCCTTGTTAATTAGGTTCCCAACCTATTCTGCCTATTCGTCATTAAAATTCATTGAAGTGTTCATGATGAGGGTTTTTTTACACTAAATCGCCGCAACTCTCCTTAAGTGAAGCAATGATGCGGACTAGGGTCATAGGGTGGACCTAGGGTGGAGCACGAATGCCTAGAAGAAGGGTGCTCTTACTATGCGTCCGGTCATAGACACACACTTTGAAGGCAATATCTACTAAGATTATTAGTTATAGGATCATTCGCTACTTTAGGAAAATCCATGACGTTAAATATTATGCAAAATATTCAATTTTCATTCCGCGAAAAAGATCCAACGAAATGAAAAAAATGCAATACTTACATGCTATTTATTAGTCATCATTTATTATATTTATTTGGCAGGAGAGGTGTGTGTGCACTCTCGGTTGGTGCAGTCGGTGGTGGAGTCTTTCTCTTTCATACTTTTTTTTACATTGTGCATAACTAATATAGTTTAAACGGAACACTCGCTAGTTTTCGAAAAAGAAAGACAAACTATTCAAGTGGGACGGTCATCAGGTCATCACCCAAACGGATTTACCTACCTAGGTAGAAATGATTACTGGTGGCCTACCATGACGTCTAAAAGCAGGAGTAATTCCACTGTGGGAAAGAGATGGCGCTACACGACCTGTATGGCTCTGTCACGTGTGGGAACACTGGAATTACTCCTGTTTAAGACGTCATAGTACCCCCCTCATAGAGACCAGACCTATGTCATAAACATGGAAATGCTATTTGCTGATTACGTATGTGAATATGGAGTGTGTGTGGTACTGTGGTGTCCTAGGTACCTCCTAATCTCCTAAGTTATCATTGCACTTTAGGATCCGTCAGCTGCCAGATGCAGTGGACATATCCAATTCCCGATTCGCTTCTTGCGGCATGCGCTTTTCTGATACCAGGGGAAACGAACAAAATGGGGGAACACCATATTTTCGTCCCCATTTGAACTTCTGAACATCGATAATACGCAAGCCTTATACATAGCTCTTTTATGTCTTTTACTTAGCATATCTGGAAAGCAGTTCTCACGTTTCATAGTGAATAAGCATAAGAACCACTAAAGATATCCAACGATTTATATTCAGAATTATTTATAACGTAGTCGTTTCCAATTCTGAAAACTTGATATTTTTCATATATTCAATTAGCATTTCGATGGTAAGTTTCCACTTTAATCAAAAGTACAGGTACTTTAATTTGCCCTGTCCTAGTACGTATTAAATTTTATCCAAGCCATAACCCCACGCGGTGCATGTAAATGAAACATAAATCACTCCAACACAGCACAGCTATTTATATTACAGTATACAGCTATTTATATTAACTTCACTATAGCGGTATTATGCAAAGGTTTAACATGGGTTTGAAGAAAAAAAAAACTGCTATTTAAATATTTACAAATGGGTGTATTACAAAGCTCTTGAAAGTATGCGTAAATCATGTAAATAAATTTCATGTTAAAATAATTCCATACTTATGTAGGATACCTATATATTACGATCGCATGTTGGCCATATTGTTGGCAGGGAGGTACCTAAACGGTAAATTCTGTTTTAAAGACTATATTTTGGTAAATGTTTTGTGATAACAGTTATCTGCACGAACCGAAAAAGTTATCCTTCTAGGGGTTTTATCGGGTTATTTTTTTGGGTTAAGTGTTGAACCCTAGAGTTAAGGTTAACCCGTATTAAAGGATTATTCATTTTTGTACATGAAACATAATTATGCAAGTGTTATCCCGCGCTCGGTGCTTTGGCTCTTTCAGTCTGGTTTATCAGCAATATTTAAATGGTAAACCCATATAATATAAGGGTCAAGGGTTAACAAGTCAATCAAACATATAACCGGTTAACCTTTTCACCCAAATAATCGGTCCCTGGTCTGGTTATCTGTAAAAGGCATGCCCAGAGCAAATATCTTATAGCGCCTAGACTTCTCGTCGGAGCAACTTACAACCACAGAGCCTAAGAGGATTAGCTTGTGGACCGTTTGTAGACTTCAGCAAGTCCAGTTTATCTATTGTCCTAGTGAAGGCAATTGAAGGCCAGACGTAGAATTATGATAATTATATACTGACACTGAGTAAGGTTTCCGTAAGTTTGTGGTCCCCCCGCCAGAGTCCAACATCTTAAACCATTTTCACTAATACTAGACGACAACTAAAATAATGCCTAAATAATATTATTATTAATTACTCTGTTGGAACTGCTACTCTACGAGCTAAACTGAGCGACAAAAATCTTACAGTGTACTTTGATTTAGGTATTTTTTTTAAATTAGTGTTATTTCGTAGTTAAAACGAGCACAAATGTCTGACATAACCCTCAGTGTTGCCAAGGCAATGAGATTCAAAAAGGGCAAATTAGATTACGCCATCAAATCGTACACACAGTACCTACGCACATCAACGAACGTTTCGCAATTGATAAATGAGTACGATAAACCCACGTATGGTATTTGACGCAGAGAATAGAAAAACGACCTTGCTGTCTTAAATCACATCGTTGACCTACTGATCCATTAGACGACCTTTGATAGTAGTACTAGCAGAGGTCAGGAACCTTCAATCATGTTTCTTATATCGGTGAATGTTCATAATATCGTATTTTTCTTTAATTATGATTGAAGTGCGTTAATCGTTACTTGTCACTCAAGACGTAACGCCCCGATCTCGACCTCAGGGGATGCGAGTTATAAGAGGACTTGCGTTAAGCGGACTCAACCGACATGCGTGTCACTTGTCGCATAATGCGTCCTTTCTTGTCGCAGCGACTGGAGGTAAACGCACATTTATCAGAGCAGAAGTAAGCGAAGGATCCGAAATTTAGAATTTTAGAATTACTTGTATGAAATCTCGCACACTTATCCGCGCCGAATCGGACGAATAGATAACGTTATTCATTCATATAAACGTTTCGTTCGGCGCGGACAAGTATGCGTTTACCTTTATGGCGTGCTCTAAGAAATTTCTTTCAATTGTTCGCTCCGCAGTCGTTGTAGCAGCTCGTTTGTAGCTCGTGGTTAAGCGGAAATATTTAACACTTTTTAACTCGAGAAGTGCGGCACAGTAAAACACATAAGTAAAAGTCTTTTGGCCTGTTACATCAACTCCAGGAAAAAACAATTCCACTTATTTGGGGTCGACGCAGCTTTTTTACGATACCGTCTTTGGCATTCATTGTTCTTTGGTCTGCCCCTACTCATATAACTACCCACATTCATATCCAAAACAATTTCCACATCATTTTCCTCAAACCTCATTTTCATCCTAGAGATAGCAGGCTGGATGCAATTTAAAATAAACTTGAGAATAGTCGCCTTTTAAGGTGCGCCAGGTTAAGCTTCGAAATTCAAATTTTCTTACGTTTTTACGTTGCTATTGTTAATCGAAGGTTTTTACGGCCAGTGTCAGAATGTATCTATGGTAAACAAAATATGGTTTGCGGCCGTAATACGCATGTATATTTACAGAGTTATAATCATTAAAATTATCAATACAACCCTCCAAGTTCATGTAATCCCATTGAATTACTCGAACTAAATGAACTTAAAGGGATTGTACTAATGATTATAACTCTTTACAGCCATTTTTGTTACGGCCGCAAATCATATTTTGTTCAACATACCTACAGCCTGACACACCGACCGTAAAAACGTAAGAAAATTTTGTATTTCGTGGGCTACCCTGGCGCTTCCAACTTAACTCATCATCTGCCTAGCCTTTCCCAACTCTGTTGGGGTCGGCTTCCAGTCTAACCGGATTCAGCAGAATACCAGTATTTTACATGGAGCGACTGCCTATCTGACCTCCACAACCCTGTTAGTACTGGGTAATACTATACCCCTTGGTATGACTGGTTGTCGAGACTTTTTGGGACACTGACTACCTGTAACGACTGTCAAAGATCTACAAATGACAGCCGGGACCAACGGCTTAACGTGCTTTCCGAGGCATGGAGGAAACTCGGTATGTAATGGGTGGTCACCCATCCACAGACCAACCTAGGCAAGCACGGCTTAACCTAAAGATCGATCTGAGCGGCTGTTATTATTTTGCCACAAGCCCCTCCACCTTAACTAACTTTATTAAATAAACCACAACCTCACAACACAACTCATATCCAAAAACTGCATTCCTAACAAATAAAACAACAAATCAAATAGACGTCAGTATAATAATTTTAAAATATAATAAATTCATAAATAATGCACTAGTCTTGTACTAGGTTGATGTCGATATTGAACTGTCCCTTTTCAAGGTCGCAGGCTGCTTGGTACCGCCATTTGAAGGTCCTACTTGCGTTGTGTGATTTTTTCTGTGGAGGAAAATAAGTATTGGTTAATTTTTTGTTTGTAGGTAACTTGAGTGTAGGTGACGAAAGAAATAGGTAGCATAGGGATAGCATGATTCGCCTATATTTTTTCCAATACTGGGATACTGGCCTCCTAGAGTGGGCCCCAATGCAACCCACCACGCAGGCCCAGTGCCGGTTGGTGTGTCAAATGTCTTCGATTTTTTGGTTCTAGGACTTGCCAGTTTCCTGGTGATGTTTTTCTTCACCCTTTTGATAGCAGAGGAGATGAAACAAATTTAGACAAAGTATTTTACATCGCGGTCACTTAATCAACAAGATTTTTTTAAGGTTACCTACATCGTTGGGTTAATACTTTTTATTGTGAATCTCAAATCATTTTTTGGACGACTGTACCTGCATTGTAGTACACACAATAACAATAAAGAGGCTATTATTATGTGTACTGCATATACAGGGTGTAACAAGACCCTTAACGAAGCCGTCAACCAAGCATTCTGCACATCAAACTAAGTAATTTTACGCAAAAATTATTGCTGGGAAACGACTTTTTTTTTGGGTTGAAAAATCACGTTTTACGGTAGGACTCAATGTAACGCACTCAAAACATTGTGATGATGGATGGATTGAATAGTACAGGGGTTGTGGGTGTCAAGAAAATCTTACATTAAAAACATGTATTTAAAAAAAACTTGTGAAAAGTAGACACTTTGACTACCAATATCTCCGTAACTAAAAGGTTGCCAGGTATGATGGTCTAGAACAAAAAAATGATCGCAATGACGCGGAGGGTTAAGGGTCTTGTTACACCTTTTATAACTGATTAAAAACCAAATACACAATCAGTTTTATTACTTGGCAACAGGGAAGTAGCCTGAAGTAATTAATATGCCGACTAGATTGCTAGTCTATTATTAATGTAGGTTATAATTATTGTTTTATTATACTTGTTGCTGACTGAGTTTTTGCTGTGATCCTTATATGATTGTAAGGCCATCTTACAGCCAGTGTATATGGCATTTTTATATTATAATAAATCACTTAAGATAAATAGTTTTCCAAGGCTATTGTGATTTTTACTGGTTAAGTAACCTAATTGGACTATTTTTTTTCTACTACTTGATTTTTTTTTTGTTTATTGCGAAGTAATTCTAATGCACGTTAATTATTAAATTATAATAACACATTTTCCGCTAGTAAACTGTCCGTATGTCTGTGGCATTGAAGCTCCCAAACGGATGGCACCATTTCACTACGACTTCAGTTTTCGATTATTTTTAAATAGGCTTAAATTGTGTCCGCTAAAAAAAATCGGATGGAGTGTAGTTTTTAACCATGGGTATATTTTAATATGGAAATAACGAGAAACTACATTATCCCTATCCTTACTAATATGCGAAATTAACTCTGTCTGTCTGTGTGTTACGCAATCAAACCTAAACTACTGAACCGATTTAAATGAAAGTTTGTACAGAGATAGTCTAGAGCCTGAGAAAGGATAAAACCTACTTTTTAATATGAAAAAAGGGCTGTAAGGTGTTGATATAGGAGATGAAAGTTTGAATGGAAATCACGCCATTTTTAAAGCTAGAAGCTTGAATCTTATTTTTTAGGCTTTTGATTAGATATTAATAAATATGACATTCAAAGTTTGTAAAACTTTTACTTAAAGGGGGTAAAAATAGGGGATGAAAGTTTTTGTGTGATGACTTCGGCAAAAAAAGTTTACGGCCGAGAAAATAAAAATATAGAAGAAATACAGAGAATTACGGAGTCATCTTCTATCTTCTTCTTCTATCTTATTCTTCTTCTATAATATAAAATGGTAAACTGACTGGGTGATATATCAACACACAGCCCAAACCGCTGGTCCTAGAGACATAAAGCTTGGAGGGAGTGTTCTTTGTGAAGAGTAAGTATCCACTAAGAAAGGATTTTTGGGAATTCCACCCCTAAAGGAGTCAAATAGGGGACGGAAGTTTATATGAAAGTCGCGTCAGTTTTGAAGTTAGGATCTTCAAATTTTGTGTTTAGGCTGACGATTGAAAATTGATTTAAACGTGTCTCAGCGTTTTTGATAATTCTACCCCAGAAGGGATAAAAAGGGGGATAAAGGTATGTAACTATGTTTGTTACCGTAACCTGGACGTACCGTACCGTACGTCGCCGCTTTGGCGCGGCATCCGGCAAAGCGTCAGTATCTGCAGTTGGCTAAGTGCCGCTTGTCTGTATGAGCCCTTAGTAGTTTTTCCCCCAACTTAGGGGTAAATAAGTAAGTTGGGATTTATTTAGGGGTTCTATAGTTCAAATTCAAATATTAAACAAAAACGTAAAGTATACTTATTTTAGGCGAATTTGTAAGTTACTGCGGCGATATTAGGAGATTTGGCGTTAACTTTAGTCTAATAAATATAAAATCATAAAATGAATAAATGTGGCACAGACGGTTGAGTCGTATTTATTTGCCATAGCACGACGTCATTGAAGACGCCATGAAAGTTTCAAGCATTTTTCGTGTAAATTTAAATTGGGTTTTCAAAACGTAAAATACATTAGGGTAAGTCAGGGAGAGTTGCCTATAGTTTAAAAAAAAAATCATTATTAATTATATATGTAAGATACTAAATGAAATACTCAGAGTTTAGTTGAATCACTGTTTATATATGCCATTCAGATTAAAAGAGAATGCTCATGGAAGTATGGAATCCCGTACCATGCTGCATCAAAATCAAACCTTGTTTTTTATAGACTACACTGATCGTATTAACTCCTACAAAAATTATTTTTGAAAAAAAAACCCGCGTTTCAGAGTTATTTTATAAAATCGAAACTAACCTAAAAAGTAGGTCTATTTTTTCGACGCTACCAACGACGTATTTTAACACACATACATTACATTATTGCTCTAAAAACAGCATAGTACACTAATATTAGTAAGAATTACGAGTTAAAGTAACATCCACAGTATGCTTGACTGAAACTCGATTTTATTTTAGACCTTTACATTGCCAATAGTCAGTCAGTACAGTACAAATGTCAGATGCCACAGATAAGATAACTATAAACCATAGAGTATAGTAAGTGCTATAAACTAGTCGGGATTTAGGGATGTAATCGATAAATCAAAATCTTTAGGCTGAGAAAATCTATTTTGTTGCAAATAGCAATAAACCAAACTAAATCGATTTGGTGTACTGATCTTACTTAATTGTAATTAATTTTAGAGTCCGCTCGACAGACAAGGGTTTGTTCAATTGAAACGGAACGTCATTTATATTCAGTTGAAACGGAACGTCATATAAAGGGAGTAAAACAATATTCGTACTTTTAAACTCGAAAAGTATATTTCCAGTTCAAAAATCAAATCCCCGACGCGTAATGCCGTAAAAAAAATATGAAACTAATTACTATAATATTTTGGTTTTGAGGCGCGAGACTTTTTGGTACCAACTTTGGTCATTGTCCTTTGGAGCTATTGTGTAACTTATTTTAATTCAGGAATATTTTTTAAAAATAATGTAAAATAGGCATCTCACCCAGGCATGTGGGTGAGTTGCCTATAGATGTCAGGGATAGATGCCCACCAATAATTAAAACATAATCAGACGTTACACGTTAGACATTCCGCTGAATTTTCATTCGCCGTAACCCCAGTCGCATTTCTTTTTAGTGGCGTGATAATACTCTCCACACACTACGCAAATATCTATGATTTATTTTTCACTAGAGTGATGGCTTAATTCCAAGTCTTCTTCACTCCATGTAGCTCTACTAGAGTCAGAAGGTTTTCTTTTGTATTTATTCGGCATCTAAAAAGATAAGAATCTAAATAGGAAGTTATGAATCTAGAAAACTAAGAATATTTACTGGGCATCTAACACTGAAACATCATTGGGCATCTCTCCCGATCATTAGGGAGAGATGCCTATCGACTCTAAACGCACCCAAAAGCATTTGCAATTCAAAATAGTGGGTTGTCAACAAAAACAGATCACAATGCTAGATTATGAAACAATTTAATACTATTTACGTGAAGAATTAGGAAAAAAAAATACTGCTAACTATCCCAAAGATTAAATTATTACGTTTTAATGAACTACTCTTACCTTATTTTAAGAATAAACACCAAAATATCACTTTGAAATCCTTGTTTTGGGAATAAAAAACCTTGACAATGACATCAACTTTCAACTGACATTAATACGAATGCTTTCCGATTCACGCAAATTTTGTATTATATTTTTTAATTTTAGTGGGCATCTATACCGTATAGGCATCTCTCCCTGACTTACCCTACGTAAATGTGAGATTTTTTGAAAAAATAATATTTATGGACCCCTAACCCTATGGACTCCGGTCTGAAATAAAAACTTTCTATTCTATATATTCTGGATAGAATACATTCGAAAGTAGCAAGTATTAACCAATTTTTGAAAATTAATCAACTAGCATATTATTTGTTATGTAAGGACCTACCTACCTAAATACAAAAATTAAGCAGTCTTAGTCCAATGACACCATAAACCAATTAAAAGGATAACTAATGGCTAATCTACAGTTTAACTTTTGTAATTCAAAGCTTTGCTTGGGGCTATGGTTTTAATCCATTAATCTCTAGTTAAGTGTAGTTTACAGGCTTACAATATTGAGGAAGCTATTCGTCACGGTTTTATTCCATTCATCAATATTTTAAATGATTATGCAAACATAGTTATTAAATATTCCGTTGATCTGACTACATTACTGTTACTGCTTAAAATAATCATTTAAAAGCGTGTTGCGGTTTGAGAGCCAATTTTAGCCAAAAATATATGTTTTCGTATGTTTATGGTAAATCTAAATATTGAGATATCAAATAACAAAAGGTGCCATCCCAACGACAATGATCCGATTCCGATTCGATTGCGATGACGAAATATTATTATTATTAACCTGCATTATCCCACTGCTGGGCCTCTCCATTATCAGTTATTTCGATCTAGGGCCAATGTGGACCACTGTTGGTTTTATTCAGCTCGTACAGCCATCTTCTACGGACTCTGCCGCGACGCCTTCAGGACCAAGATTAGAATGCGATATAGTTTTTTAAATGTGGGAAAGGGCCCTCAGGAATGTATAATATCATACGAATCACAGGAATTTCGTTCAATACATTATGTTCTAACTTGTTTTTTAGCTACGCAAGTTTTTAATACTTACAAGTATCTTGACCGCCTGTCTGGTGTGAGGGTCCCATTCCACTCTCTGTCCCATGACTGGTGGTTGTATGGGCCCCGAACTCTGCTGGCTCCCGATTTTCCACACCGACCACAGTGCAAACCCGTTTACTACCGCAGTCTCTTCTGCTTGGGGTTTACTAGAAAAGTTAAATAAAAATTGTAGTTTTTGGGTTGTTTAACTTTTAGAAAAATGATTTATTTCCACCACTTCTCCTCAGATAAAAGACTAGAAATTGGCGTTATGTATATTATGTAATTTTTGACAGTCAAGAAGTGTGATTTCAGCCTACTTTGATTTTTTTAAACATTTGTGATTAAACTGCGATTTCAACTTTGTGATGCAACTTTTAGCCACGAGCTCCTCTTGGGAAAAGGTTAGGCAGATGATGATTTGTGATTCAACTGCATAAATTGTAGCCTGAGAACTGACGGAGATTTGAGCGGGCCGCGCCCACAACGATTCTACTCGAGTGTTACTATACACGCTGCGGGACTGTTCGAAAGAGATACCGCGGCCCTGGAACATAAAGGGCCAATGAAGGAACATGGGTGTTTTTTAGTCAGTAAGAGTCTGACACTCCCTTCCGCTCCGCCCAGAGCGGGAGGAGTCATTTGATGATTTCTCACCCACCAAAAAAAAAAAAAAAAAGAAAAAAAAAAGTGTTACTATACACAGACTTACAGTACTTCGATCACGCCGTCGATCGCGTACGTCGGCTCCAGCCGGGTGTAGATGACCGTCAACAGTCTGACCGGCTCCCCGCGGCTCTTACAAGGGTACTCCCACAACGGCTGAGCTTCTATCGCGGCGTCGCTGATTGTGCTTGAACTCTGGAGGTAAACAATATTATTCTTGATTATTGTCGTCTAGGATTCATGCATTCGCCTGTGATGTAGTTAGATTAGAGCATTACATCAGTGTATAAGGAGAACCGAGCATTACTATGCGCAACTTGATACAATTTGTAACAAACACTTGTTTATGTACAAAATCGAATTTTGGATTGATACATTACAGGCGCATACTCCGGGAGCACCTAGTGAACTTCAACTTGATTCTTTTGCAAAAAGAAACAGTGCTATTTGTCCTGTACAGATCCATCTCTTTCTCGTCCCTAAGAGTGGGTGTTAAATTTTCCTCTCTTTTAAAGGTTCCAAAGTGCCTTTTAATGGCCAAATTGAAATAAATGGTTTAAGGTGGAGGCGCCAGGGTAGCCCGCGAAATTCAAATTTTCTTACGTTTTTTGCAATTTGCAGGTCAGTCTCAGGTTGTACACACCTTTTTTTTTTGAGGGTGGGAAATCATCAAATGACTCCTCCCGCTCTGGGCGGAGCGGAAGGGAGTGTCAGACTCTTACTGACTAAAAACCACCCATGTTCCTTCTTTCGCCCTTTATGTTCCAGTGCCGCGGTATCTCTTTCGAACAGTCCCGCAGCCAGGTTGTACACACCTGACACTCTATGAAAATATGATTCGCGTCCGTAGAAAACTTCACTTCCGTAAAATACGTAAAATGATGAAAAATGAGTCGCGTCAGTAAAACGTATGTAGTTACAGAATTAAAATCATTAACCCTCTAAGTTCGTCCTTTTTCATGAAATAGTTATTGAATGGGGTTAACCCATTCAATAACTATTTCATGAAAAATTCATAGACGTGAAGTGACTGGACCAATGATGATGCCACGAGCACATCAAATCTAAATAAAGTCATATCAAATCATGCAAGTAACGTGATCTTTGCCATTTATTTTTTGTAATTTCAGGATGGCTTTGCTCGTTCAATACATTTGACAACAGCGTGTCAAATTCGGAATATTCATATGTAATACTAATATTCTGCCATACTATTAGTATGCTTATTTAAGTGCCAACGCAACGTGCTTTTCAAAAAAGGGTCCAGTCTTGTGAACACTTAGGTCGAGGTTCGTAGGCTAGTAACTGGATTGAAATAGGACACTCGTTGACGACCGACGTAGTCAAGTCATGAAGATTTCCCTATACTGTAGAAACCTTGCCAGTTGGAAGACTGCACAAACATTCTGGCAGACGCTAAGCACAAAGGTAAAGTAATTATGTAGTAGTTGTAGTTTTCGGCAAAGGCCAAAAAAACCGGACCCGAAACCTGACTAATATGGCCAGCCCCTGTGTATTTCTAACGAGATTTTGTCAGACACAAGTCTGAACCTAGAAACCGAGAAGTAACCATAATTTGACTCAAAATTCGTCAAATTTACATCATGGAATAAAGTCGCTTTTCGTGTGTGTCTGTCTGTGACCGTGTTGTCCTTTTCAACTACACAACTGATTTAAATGCGGTTCCACCATCATTTAGGGAATTAAACTTATACTTGTAATAAACACGTGTCAATGATTTGTCAAGTCGTAAGAACGTTGCAAGGCAGGGGCGTCTCGTTAGCACCTTTTATCTATACAAATAAATAAAACTGAAGTGTCTGTTTGTAATACCAAAATAACAATTTTTTTACTGAATGCATATGTATATACGGTATTTAGAATAAAAAACACATATTTTTTAAATTATTGTCTGTCTGTCTGTTTGTTCCGGCTAATCTCCGAAACGGCTGGACCGACTTTGACGGAACTTTTACTAGCAGATAGCTGATGTTATGAGGTCTAACATAGGCTACTTTTATTTTAGAAAAATAATTGGGGTTCCGTGCAAAAAAATTAAAACCCTTGAAATTGGTTACAAAATCTGATTCAAAGCGAAGGAATATTATATTTATAATAATTTGACGCAAACGAAGGTAATATAAATAAATAAATATACGTACACTCACCTCAACTAATGTGTCAAACACTGCCATATCGATTCCTTCACACTTTCCCAGCGGTGTCGCGATCTTATGCAAGTCTTGGAACTCCACCGGCATAGCCCAAATCTCACAGCATTCCGGTAGGACAGTCGTACAGTTGTACAAATTAGTCCTTTGTTGAAACAAAAGATACGCCATCTTTAAATTCTCCCACGGCAGTATAGCACTCGTATAGTTAGGATCACCTATCATTGCTGTCACTTCACCTATTATTTCATCTGTAACTTCAGATATAATGTGTACATTTTGAAGACAATTTGTATCAATATAGTCTTGTAAAATACCGATATTTAAGTTCAAACTTTCAAGTATATAAACTTTTTTGGCGCCAAATGTCGATGCAGCTAACCCAAAGAGACTACCTCCATTCACGTCGAGAACAACTGAATTCTTGTTTATTTTCTCTTGCAATTGTTCTAGAAACTTCTTACTTCGTTTACCATCATTTAGGTATGATACGTGAGTTCTAGATAAAGCCATATGGACTCCACAATCGCAGTTAGGTCTCTTGTAGTTCTGTCTTTTGTTGCTTTCGGTTTCTAGGTAGAACCAGAGTGAGTATTCGTCTTGGCATGAGATGAGGGTTGCTTCAGAGTCTTTCTGTAGCGTGACGTCCTGTGGTAGGTAGTAGACTGCTTGCATCCAGTGGTCGCGCCAGGGTATGGTGTCTTGTGGTCGTTCAGACGATGTGTCTGCGTCAGGGTGGCACCACCAAGGGGCACAGCTGAGGCAGATTCGGCCTAGAATCGGAGATTTTGAAGTATTTTATTACAGTGTCTCTTAACAATATTTAGTAATTTGTGCATGCTCTTCTTAATCTGTTTTGTTCGCCTATAGCAACTACGTCCGAAACGAAAAGTTAAAAGGGTGGCAGCGTCCCGACCACGCCTTATCCAGGCCTTAACTGGTTTAAATGAGCGCACTCTGATTTAATTCTTAAGGATACCTAGATGATACACACTGCTTGTTCGGCAAAAAAAAAAAAGTTTTTAATACATTAACATTGCTTACAATAAAACAAAATTAACATACAGAATTTTCTTTGGTAAAAAATTCTTACATCTGCCAAAGTGTGTGGGCCTGTGGAGTTGAACCTCATAAGGAGAAACAGTGCGGGAATGCTATCGCACGCGCCAACCTCGACGGTGTTTCTCGTGTGATTCTGTATCTGTACTGCCAGATAAAGTTCTAAGTTTTTGACTCAACTGAAGAAAACTGCCGTCAAACTCACCTTCAGGATCCATATTAAGTTCCCACCACATGAACACAACCTGTGCACTGCCCGTACCACTGACAGTGAAGTCTTGTTTCACTGTCCGCTTCATAATGATGGGTGAACGTCCTGACCAGTCATAGTAGAACACTGGGATCTGGTCCGATAGCTCACGGAATGAGTGACGAGGTAACTGGGAGAGTTGTAAGTCATGGACAGCTGCGGAACCGGGGCAATCAACCATCTGATGGCAGAAATGTTAACTTTATTGATTTATCAGTAAATTTAAAGTCATATCACATGATAGTTGTTGTAATTGATTGGTAGGAATATAAGTCAATCTTCAACTTGATAACAACAAATAATATTGAATATACTTTTACAGGACTAGATTTAACAATGTATTATTAACTAGTTTTATCATAGAAATAGAAATCCTACATACAGTGATGTGATTCTGGGTACTCATTGGTGATTTGAGTTTGTAACTGGTAACTTTTGAGAAGCATCAAGGATGACAGGCCTTAAGTCTTCTAGGAGTGAAATTCAACAACTAAAGAGTTCTAATGGCCAAAATCTAGTTTCATTTAAATTATGGTTTGACTCATTATGATTATTTCTAAAGTACCAAGATTTTTTTTTATACATTCTTACCTTTTGTGGTGTCCTCAGCACAATATCCAGTTCAGCATCAGCAAGATCATTGAGTTTGTTCCACTTCCACAAAGTCGGACACTCAATCACTTGTGCGTATATGACTGCAGAGTCCGGCACCACTATACAGTCTGCTTCTAACAGGCACTTATGTGCATGTGCAAATGTTGACAGAGCCCCTGGAAATAATAATAAAAAATACTGATAAATAAAAATCACTTTTTTTTCTTAAAATTCTTTTTTTGTTTGCTTTGACTGAATTAGTACTACTAATTGACTGAATTTTGAAGTGACAACACTTGGAAGAATATGGAAGATGACTTCTTTTATGATGTTTCTATTATGTATAATAAGAACACAGTGCATTAATTCAAACAAACTAAGCAGGTATTACACCAAAGTATCCAATAGACAGAATGTATTTCAAACTAGTATCATCTGAAAAATATTTGTAAGTTGTTTGCTACACAAATATTTTTGATTGAATAACAAATATGCATCTCTTGTAGAAGTCTGAAAGAGGTGCTGGTGACTGAAAAGTGTGGTATGTGATGCACAGGAAAATGCAACTGCAAACAAATTATGATGAAAAAATATTCTTATAGAAATCCCTTACAAACTCCTTACCTTCACCAATCAACTCGGTGTCAAACACCTCCGTAACTAAGATGTTAGCTCTCTCCTTCATATCACCATCTTCGCCCACAGTGATCTCTGTGGATCTCTTCGGTATCAGTTTTATCTTGTCTTCAACACCGTTTATTTGGAGGATCTTTGCACAGCACTCTGCCATTGGTTTGAAAGCTTCACAAGCAACTACAGAGTCAGCACCAGCACGAGCGGCCATTATTGATAGAAGACCTGTTCCGGTGCCTGAAATTATATTACAAACTCAATTTAGTCACAGTTTCAACAATCGTATTAAACCTAAGTATGCACGGCCACCAATCAAGCTATACAAAACCAGTTTATGCGGATCGCTCATTGCATGGGAAATCTAAACAAAGCGAGACCATGTTATACTGGAAATCTATAGCTTGATGTGTCGCCATGTGTACATAGTCTAGAATTCATGACCTAATATAATGTGAGGTCAGAGGGTCGTCTTAGTATTGCTCTGCCGCCAAGATGATACTCTCACTGGTATATTACGTATGTACTCCTTAAAAGTTATTAAAAATCATATTAACTACAAACCTATATCCAAAACATTTGCTTTCTTTCCATTACTATGCATTTTTTCTATAGCAAGCTGGAGAGCGATATGATACTTCTTGTTCCTTTCAGTATCGTGCAGCATATCGGCAAATCCAGATCGCGCTATTTCCTGGTGAAAATCATAGTTTTCGTCCTGAACATCCCACTCCGTACTGCCAGTAATAGGGTTCCTCTTCTGGGTAAAAACTTTCATCTTCGTGCAGACGGTGCTTTTGAACCTGAAATACGGAAACTTTCAGTATAAAGCCCAGGATCCCAACGGTCACAAAAGTTGTTAATAAACAAACCTCTTCGTTAAAAAAAAATTACTGAATCTAACTAAATGTATTATTCTCATTTAGGATAACATTATTTCAATTATAATCTTTAACTTTAAGCCGAACTATAAAGTAATTAATAAGCACCGAACAAAATGTACTTCTTTTTAACCTAAAAGTGGCTTCAGAAATCAGAAGAGATCTTCTTTTGTTATTGTGTGACTGACAATGACATTGACATGACATTAAATTTTCAGTCTGGAAATAATTACAAAAACATTGACGAGATTTCTAGATGATATTCTCTTCAGCAACTTATTTTTTGTGCCAGTGTGGCCAGCCAGTAGTTCTAATTACACTCCCAATGCATCATGAATCTAAAAATATAATTTATGTAGGTTTAAGGTGATACTCGAATGAAGTCGCTAACGTAGATTCTATCAATAAAAATTATATCGCCACCGGCCAGTAGTTTGAGGACTGATGTCAATATTCTGTACAAATGTCGTTTTGAAGTGAGTTGTCATGCACTAGTAAACAAATAAATAAACGTATATTTTTTTACAGCAAAACTAGAATAGAATTTAAGTCTATAATATTTTTTGTCCCTTTACAAAATATTTGGAGTTTGAGTATTATTTTCAAATGGCAGCATGACTCCTAGTTGTCAGCGGCTTCAGAGTTCAGCTTTCATTAGACGTTTTTCTATCATGGCGGCCGCCGTGGGTAGGATTTGTGGGGCACGTCTTTTGAGAAATAGTGGGATAGTTGTTCCCCAGGTACTGGAAATAGTTCTAAACATTTTGATAAATAGTTTAAATTGTTAGTAGGTACCCTTAGCATGTTCAATATGTTACCAATGACGGAGAAGTTAAAGTTCGAAGTGTCACGGAAAACTGCTGTATTTTATGAATTTGTGCTAAACCATGAGCCTCATAACGTGTTAAATGCGATGACGTGCTGTTGGGGGATCCTCTGGAGCGAAAATTAGCACGAGTGTTTAATATTAATTTTCATGGGCAAGTAATAACCTATTCTACATTATGTAACAAGTACATTGGAAATCTAATGGAAGCTGTCCGTTGCAGGTATGTCAGCTGTCCACCGGAGCCCAAGGATGGACAAGGAACAGAAAACTGGTAAGTGTTATTCAATTTGTTTTTAGCAAAAGGAAATATTTTGAAATTGTGCCCACGTAATCTTCGAAAATACGCATTCGAAGTTATCAGTATTGATTTTATTCTGTGATATATCCAAGAACACCAGTAAGTTTCAAACTAACTTATACTTTTTTATAAAAAGAAATTATGGAAGCTGTTTTGTAGATTAGTGAGTAAGCACAAACCCTTAAAAAATTACCCAAATGATAGATAACCAGAAAATGTATTGTGTAATAATAACAGTATCATAAAACAATCGTTATACTGCCACATAATTTAATTTCATGTGTGATTCTGTAAAAATAGTATTATTGCATACCATAGACATGGCCTAACTGCATGGTATTTAAGTGTTATATTACATTTAAAAACAATATTATCAAAGTTAAACTAAAATCATTTTTGATTCATCCTTGTTGAATCAAGATTAAACTTTGAATTGATAATCATCATTAAATAAACTAAGCTAACTAGAATACTTCTTCTACTCCTACTTCCTACTTTAATCTCTATTTTCAAGGTCTCCTGCTAATTTATATTTCTTTTCCTAAACAGTGGCTGTCATCACTGGGAGTGGTAGGCGGTGGTGTGGGAGCACTCCTGTTCGCTCTTGAGCAGTCAGTCCAGGCTTCAGGTTCTGAAGCACATGCACCACACCAGCCTTGGAGTCACGACGGCTGGTTCAAATCATTAGACCATGCCAGGTAAGTTTGAACAATAAAATTACCCCATGGCAAGTTAAAGGTACATTCATGAAGGCCAATTTTCTATCATCATCAATATTTTCAAAATGTAGGTTAATTGCTTGTACTTATTTCCATACAGATTAGTAAGTGATCAGTTTTAGAAATATAGGACTGGTAAATTGGTCCTGTCTCAATGAAAACCCATCTACCAGATAATTACAAAAAAGGAAAAAGAACTTGTATGGATTTTTTGCTACATAGACAACTTAACTAGATATAAATATGGTAAAACTAGCTCTTATATAATACAACTAGCTACCCGCCCCGGCTTTGCACCGTTGCAATATACATATAAACCTTCCTCTTGAATCACTCTATCTATTGCTGAAAATCTCTTGCACAGTTTAAAAGATCTAAGCGTACAAATAGCGGTAGCAACTTTGTCTTATAATTCGTAAAGATTACCACATTCACATACAAAAGTGGAAGTATGTTTATGATTTCACTATAACTTTAAGCCACATATTGGACCCTAGGCTGCATCATCACTTCACAGCAGGCGAATTGCAGCCAAACTCAAGCCTATTTAGTAAAAAAAAACAAGCTAAATGATAAGAAAAATGTGAATGAAGTTGGAACAATTAATTTGAATGAAATTTCCTAAATAAATGATATAATGTTACACAATGTTCAGCAGTCTACTGTTACTGATGAATGGTTTTTCATGACTTCCTGACTCTGCATGTTGATAACATACAATACTCATTCAAAACTATCATAATATCAACGAATTATCTGTTATCTATTCAGCTATTTAAATAGATTGTAAAATGTATTATGCTGTTACTCTATGATTTAATAATAATATCTTGGGACAACCAACACACCACCATCTGATCCCAAACTAGGCAGAGCCTGTACTATGGCAACCAGACAACTGATATATTATAGATAAATTATAATATTATATTTAAAGGATATATCTAAGTAATTGAACCACAATTTTGTGTACATACTAAAATCACTTAAATACTGCATTAATCTAATGTACTTAAATATTTATGTTATCAGGAAAAGATAACAGGACTTCAAACAGTCTGAAATTTACAAGCTAATGCACATTCATACACGTTTTGTACAGGGTGGAAGGGACACCGACGCGAAAACGGTTACCACGTATTCAGTACATCATTCTGAGCCTCCATGGAAATTTTTCAATGGTTATAAAAAAAAACTGTTTCCTACAAAAGTGCAAAACCTACACGGTCAAAATGTACGGAACAGCTGTTTTTTTTTCACCCTGTATAATATCATCTACATTCATCATGCTACCTGAAAGAAAGAAAAAGTATTTATTAGACCTGCATCTACAGTCATCTCATTTCGGTCAGGGTTGTGTCAGCATATCTACCATCTTTTATCAGCCATCATAGGTTCTATGATTTGCCCAGCCTTTTCCCAGTGGGATCAGCTTCCGGTCTAACTAGGTACAGGAAAAATAGATATTACAATGCTTCTATTTCTTTCCTAACAGCGTGCGTCGTGGATACGAGGTATACAAGCAAGTGTGCAAGGCCTGCCACTCACTGCAGTACATCGCCTTCCGAAACCTCGTCAATGTGACCCACACTGAAGAAGAAGCAAAGGCCGAGGCTGCTGACGTAAGTATCAAATTCTTAGAAAACCATGATCATGATTAGAGCCAGAGGGCCTAGGCTAACTGACATTCTATCAGCAATAATGATTATGGAAATGTCAATAATATAATATTTAAAAAACAAACTAAAAATCACGCTATAGAGTGACGTCATTTTATTTCTCGTATTCTTCTCAGCAAACCCTTTCATTTGATATCCATATCATGGGAATGTGTTAATGGACGTTAATTTGAGACTTGAAAAGGACAAATAATTGTTGTACAAAATATCCATATCAACAACTTATTGGTAGCTTATTATATTTGTAATAATTATTAACCCGTCCAGATATATCTTATGCAGTTTGCTATTTGTCTCAATTTCATAACAGTTATAATGAGTCTCATTGGATACATGCAAAACACTTTTCTAGGTTCTCTATTCATACTTTAAAATGTAAAAGTAATAATTAGGCAGTCAGGTTTTGGTAATGTTTACATTACACAGGTTGAATGGACGATTGCGCTCCCGTTTTCTGCTAGCTAATCAATTTATAATTATTATCAAAAAAAGATTATCTTTATATATATAATTCTTCTGTGCGTGTGTATGTCACTGAACTTCTCTCAAACGACTGGACCGATTTTGATGAAAATTTTTGTGTGTGTTCAAGGGGATCTGGGAATGGTTTAGATTCACAAAAAATTAGGGTAGGTAGGGTAGGAAAACATGCATTGCAACGCATGCCGGGCACAGCTAGTAGACATGTAAATTTTATATGTATGCTGAAAATGTAATAAGGTACGCGCGGTTTGCGATGCGGCGGTTGTCAAGTGTTGTTTTCATTCTAAAGGAAAATTGTTTACCATCTTTGCAAAGCAAGAAGTCCAAATTTCAATTTTCAGCATTGTGGATGATATAACCCCATCCCTCTCCACGAAAAGTTATGTAACAATAATGGCGAATTTTTGCGAGAATAGCCTGCACTACCTGCCCTAATGGCATCCTAAATCTTCTGAACCAAATAAATGGCAACAAGCCAGAATAACAACAAACTTATGTGCAATCATGTGACACACTGTTGTGGTGGAAACATGACAACTAGCAGCATAATGCAGTCATTATATTATCACACTGCAGACGATTTGATAATTGGATTGCCAAAAAGTGTCAGAGCGTTGACCCCTGATTCAGAATAAGAATTCATTTAATTGTATAGAAATTAGGTCTTCCTTAGGGTGTGGGTCGCCCTAAGGAAGACCTAATTTCTATACAATCTCCGATAGTTGATCCAAACATGGACCATATTTCCTCAAAACTCTATGTATGCGTAATTGATCGGAATAGGCTGAGCATATTTGCCTAAACTTCGGAGAACAGAGACAGAAAGTGGAGACTTCCTTACGACTATATTTTTTTTTCCCGTGATTCGGGAAAAATCTTCAATAAGTTGAAAATAAGCTTTATTTAAGATGTGTAAAGGCTATTTTTAACGAAACTTGCAATTAACAGATCTTAGGAATTTTCACTAAAACTAATCTAACTTAAATCATGTATTAGAATAATTTGATACAACGGTTAGTTAAAGGATCGTAAATATAATTCGAATACATGAATTAAAGTTACGATTATTTATTTCGGGATTTTACGTGAAAATTTCGAAATTTGGTAATTGCAAGTTTAGTTAAAAATAGCCTTTACACATCTTAAATAAAGCTTATTTTCAACTTATTGAAGATTTTTCCCGAATCACGGGAAAAAAAAATATAGTCGTAAGGAAGTCTCCACTTTCGGTCTCTGTTCTCCGAAGTTTAGGCAAATATACTCAGCCTATTCCGATCACTGGACTAATCAATCATATAATATATGATACTTTCTGTATACACTACCGTTTCCTTCATTCCAAAGCCAGTTTTCGAAAAATAATAATATTGCTAAATAGACCACTAATAATAATAACCTGATGCCGGTAGCTCGGAGCCTGTTCCCGATGCCGGTGGGCTACTATTTTCTATATTTTTAAATGTTTTTTTATACAGGGTTATTTGTAAAACACCAGAAACCTCCTAAGAGGTCATTGTACTCATCACTATGAACAACTTTTACTATGTGACCAAACCTGAAATCGCGAAAAAAAATCAGCTGTTCCCTACATTTATGATCGATTAACTCGTCAAAATGTAGGGAACAGCTGATTTATAATTTTTGTTAATAAAAATATTTAAAAAATGTAAATAATATGTTAAAAAATGACTAGAATAATCTGATGCATCAACAAAAATTAAAAGAAAATAACAAATTTGAAAAATTACTAAATTAATGAGGAACTTAATGTGTTGTGATTTCAGTGATTCATTTTATATTTTTGTTAGAAATTATTGATTACTAGAACTAAGAACTTTCAGTATACACCCTTATTCTGAAAGACGGCAATGTCTTAACTAGCTCTTAAATATTTTGCTGTTAGAATTATTACGATATTTTATTGATAAATCAAAACAGGAAACTATTTGACAGCTATTCCGATATTGTCAACGTTTAAAAGCTTTTTACCTTAATTGTAAACATTCAGTAGAAGGCCTCTATAAGCCCGCCTGTATTTTATTACCTCGTTAAAACTGTATACATTAGTAAATAAGAACACAATCCTTTTCTTGTACACAGGTGATGATTAAAGACGGCCCTGATGAGGAGGGTAACTACTTCGAGCGGCCGGGCAAACTTTCCGATTACCTGCCATCTCCATACCCCAACGAAAACGCTGCGAGAGCAGCTAACAACGGTAAGACTATAATAATCCAGCTTTTTAAATTACATTAAATTTATATTTAGTCATTTATTTCGAAACAATAAACACTGTATAGAAAAGAGAATGCTCATGGAAGTATGGAATCCCGTACCATGCTGCATCAAAATCAAACCTTGTTTTTTATAGACTACACTGATCGTATTAACTCCTACAAAAATTATTTTTGAAAAAAAAACCCGCGTTTCAGAGTTATTTTATAAAATCGAAACTAACCTAAAAAGTAGGTCTATTTTTTCGACGCTACCAACGACGTATTTTAACACACATACATTACATTATTGCTCTAAAAACAGCGTAATACACTAATATTAGTAAGAATTACGAGTTAAAGTAACATCCACAGTATGCTTGACTGAAACTCGATTTTATTTTAGACCTTTACATTGCCAATAGTCAGACAGTACAGTACAAATGTCAGATGCCACAGATAAGATAACTATAAACCATAGAGTATAGTAAGTTACTAGTCGGGATTTAGGGATGTAATCGATAAATCAAAATCTTTAGGCTGAGAAAATCTATTTTGTTGCAAATAGCAATAAACCAAACTAAATCGATTTGGTGTACTGATCTTACTTAATTGTAATTAATTTTAGAGTCCGCTCGACAGACAAGGGTTTGTTCAATTGAAACGGAACGTCATTTATATTCAGTTGAAACGGAACGTCATATAAAGGGAGTAAAACAATATTCGTACTTTTAAACTCGAAAAGTATAATTCCAGTTCAAAAATCAAATCCCCGACGCGTAATGCCGTAAAAAAATATGAAACTAATTACTACAATATTTTGGTTTTGAGGCGCGAGACTTTTTGGTACCAACTTTGGTCATTGTCCTTTGTAAAATAAAATATTAAAAGATATTCAATTCACTATAATATATTGTTCAACACAAAAAAGCGCCGGTGCTTACGTGGCCTAAACGGTGATTCGGCGACGATGGAGCGATGGAAACAAGCCTAGAAGTAAACTATTATCAGAAAAGCATTGATTTTTCATATCAACTTTGTAATAATATGCTTCGCATAAAAAAAGCCTTAATTATACCTTGACCTACTTGTTTTAAAAATGATTCACTAGATCTGTAAAATCACAAACTAATACAAGTCAAAACATTATACTTAGTTCATTGATATTTTAAAATTGTTAGACTATTCAGATTGAATGACCTGCTTCTATTTACTCAAACTCTCTAGCTAGTTTCTAATTTAACAGCTTACATAGTAAATACTAAGCCATGAATGAAGAAAAGTAAAAAAAAAACAAATACCAAGTATGTACATATTTTTTTTATGATTTTCAACAGCAAATGCAAAAAAAGCTTTACACAACTAACTAGCTTTAGCTTTTTAACTGTATCCTTTAAAGTTTAGATACACAAAGTCTTGTCATTTATACATTTTACATTGTAACTAGAAGTTATGATATCACGTCATCAAAATAGGCAAACTACTAACTAGACTAATTGGTGTAGTGTAGACAAATGATAAAAAAAAAAGATGCCAGCCGAAAAATTACCTTAGCCTTTTTTGGAAGTTGGTTAAAAAATATTGGCTTCCGAATATATTTTGCTGAGAGTGTATTGCCATAATGTTTAGAATTGAATAATAATACACTAGGGTTTTTTTTTTAAGTTTATTTGAATGTAAACTAGAATACCGGTACATCCTCGTGCACAAATGACTTCCTTAATTTATGAATTGTTAGTTAATCTCTATTCTTTCTCCTACTAAACCCAACAGTTATGACATGTTGACGTAAGACGTAACTAAACTTCATACATAAAATCGTGTTTCAAATGTAGTATAACAATGAGGAAAATGCTTGGTCACAAAGGTCAGATAAACTTAGTTCAGTCTGCACGAAGACATATTTTTTTATGAGCTAATCTGGATGTAACCATCAAAATCAATATCGCAACAATGTTTTTCCATATTTCAGTTTGACTTGCAGCAAAAGTTTTTGATCCACTCATGAGTACTATAAACCCCTAAAATGTTTCACACCATAATTGTCGGAGGTTATATTTAAATAAAACATTTTATACTGGTCCAGGTGCCTACCCGCCCGATCTATCGTTGATTTGCTCGGGTCGCAAGGGTGGTGAGGACTACATCTTCGCCCTCCTCACCGGCTACTTGGAACCGCCTGCCGGAGTGGTACTGCGAGAGGGACAGAACTACAACCCTTACTTCCCTGGCGGCGCCATCTCCATGGCCCAAGTACTTTTCGACGAGGTATGTAGATGTAAAAGCCTATTTGAGGCTGGAATCTTTAATAAAGCAACAATCCGGGCCCGTGCCATAATCATACACAGGGCAAGTTTCAAGTGAAGGGTAAGACTAATTGTCAGTAATCAATAGTTGCTCAGCACTTGTTTTTGGATTGCTGCATGACCTGAAGTTGTTAACCACGAATAATTCTTTCTAGGCGGCTGAATACAGCGACGGTACGCCTGCGACGGCCTCTCAACTCGCCAAGGACGTGGCTACGTTCCTGCGCTGGTGCTCGGAGCCCGAGCTCGATGATCGCCGGCTTATGACCATCAAGGCCATCGGCATGTTTTCTATGCTCGCCGCCGTTGCCTACTACTTTAAACGACACAAGTGGTCTACACTTAAGTCTAGAAAACTAGCCTACAAACCTGTCTCTAAGAAATAAACAGCATAAACATAAAATCAGTAGTATAAACAAATGTTTTAGACAATTTTTTTTTCTATAGGCACAGTAACATGTTATTTGTTTATAATATTAAATTAATTTATTTTATATTTCATCGCTTTTATTTCTTTATTCAAATTTCATGATCATGTTGCTTCGTTGTGACCGCTGTTACCATACAAATAAGGTTTAGGTGCGATACTTTAATGTAATAAAGTAATATTGATTGATAGAGCATTTTGTCATCACGTATGTTGGATGATTTAGCACAGTTAAATTACTTATTAATCTTAGGTAATTCGATAGAACTGTGCTTGTGATTTTCCATTAAAAGTTGTAACTGTGAATCAGTGTACAGTTGAATAAATGAGTTATTGAAAATCAGAATTCTTCGCCTTTTTTTAATATTATTTTTTTTACATTTTCGTTTATTCCCAAATTCAACTTCCCGATTTCCTACAAAAAAGCTTTTAAATAGATCAAAATCAAAAGCATTTATTTCAAGTAGGCCCGTTACAGGCACTTTTGAACTGTCGAAACAAAGACAACAATGAAATTTAGCTACAGTCCCAGTCACAAGACATAAAAACTGTGAAAGTACTGTAGTTGCCCATTCCCTAACGTAGATCTCTATGGAGAAGAACGGGCAAGAAACTCCATGGACACTCTTTTAAATCAGAATATTATTACAAAACCTTGGTTACATCATTCATGTTTAGATGGTACATTATGTGAGAGCGATGTAGCAAGATGTGCACGTTAAAAGTGTCCATAGTAAAAACAAGGAAAAGAACAATTCAAAAAATAAAATAATTAATTCAAATAAGCCGTGGCAACCAAGAGATGACCAGTCACAACTGACAGCGCCCGTTCACGAACATGACGCATGTATCAGCACCATTCAACTCAACCATTTTGAAGGGAACTAACTGATCCGACACACGCGCCACCATCAGCGAGACATTTGAGTGAGCATGACATACACTTAACCGCCAGGGCAAATTCAAGTCAAAAAAAAAAAATAATTACGTAGGTTTCCAACGAAGGATAGCTTTCTATTACATAGTACTCACATAATATGGGCTATGCGGTTATATAATACCAAAAGAAATTGAATCTATACAATGCAAAGATAGTTGTACAATCTTCAGCAGCTCCAACAATACTATTTAATGCTATCCATTAATCAGTTTATGCGCCCCTGTCCATGTGGAGCAGGACCGGCATTGAGCCAAGCATTTTTATCAGAGATATAATCGTCCAACTTGTAATATGCTTGCTTACATAGTGTGCGTTTAATGCATGATTTAAATTTCGTCTCATTCAGTTCAAGAATACTTTGTTGAATTTTATTATAGCATCTTAAACAGTACCCCATGAAAGATGAGTCTACTTTAGCGAGTCTGAAGCCCGGCTGAACTAATTGGTCTCTAGTTCTCGTACTGTAATTGTGTCTGTCACCTCTTTTATTAAAAAGATGTAGATTTTTTCTAACGTACATTATGTTTTCGTAGATGTATTGACAATGTACCGTCATGATTTTGATTTCCTTAAACAGTGCCCTTAGAGAATCGCGCCTACGAAGATTATATATGGCTCTGATGGCTCTTTTTTGCAGAATAAATATAGACTCAATGTCTGCAGCCCGTCCCCATAACAGAATACCATAAGACATTATACTATGAAAGTAACTAAAATAGACCAGTCTAGCGGTATCTACATCAGAAAATTGACGGATTTTTCTAACAGCATATGCTGCTGAACTTAGGCGCCCCGCAAGAGATTTCAAATGAGAACCCCATTGTAGCCTTGAATCAAGCGTAAGCCCCAGGAAAACGGTTTTATCTACGAATTCAAGTTTCTCTTTATTCAATACTATATCACACTCGTTACTTTTAACATTTGGTAAAGCAAATCTTATGCATTTCGTTTTTTTTTCATTTAATACTAAATTGTTTGCTGTGAACCAATTATGGACCTGAAGTAGGGCATTATTTACGTCATCTAGATTTTGGGCCCGTCTATTTATCTTAAATCGACATGTGACTGTTCCTACATCATTTGATATCTTCAACTTCGAAAGTAACAAAGGGGCCATAATAACCTTTGTGAGAATAGGTGTAAGGGTGCTACCACCACCAATCGATAGATGGTAGAAAGGATTAGTCGACGTCGATCGACAGTTTCTGCTACACCAATAGATCGATGTTAGAATGGATTAGTAGGTCCATATGTAGGTGGGTAGGTGGTGGTAGTGGGTTTATCGCCCGGTATCAGTCAATCAGCCACAGCTGCCACACCAATTGATCAATGTCGATCGATTAGTGTGGTAATGGAAGAATTTTAGGATTTGAAAGCACCACATTTTTTAGGGAGTGGTTCCTTCGCTAGGAATTAGTCTGGCGTTGTGCCCGATTTATGTCGGATAGGCTAGGATAGTAGTCCACCCACTGTTGGATGAAATCGTACAGTATATGGCTTGTCTCTCCTATTGCCCGTCTTTTAGCATTCTCATCCAATTACTCTGGCTACACATCTAACATCGCAACTTCACTACTATGCAACGCTATAATAAGCCTAAGTGGAGTGTAGTCCCCTGTCTACGGTAGTACAAAATCAAAAACATTACCCTCCTTTTGGACTCCGTGGCAGTCGAGTAAAATACACGCCGCCCCAAAAGCCATAGACACGAAATTCGATCGCAAGTTCAATACAACCCATAGACTAATATATATACATATAATGAGAATACAACCAAACTGAGAAAGCCGTCAAATCTATACTATAAAAGTATCGCGGCTGTATATAATGCCCCAACTTATTTTACAAAGAACAGAGACTACTTCCTTTTTACGCGACGTGGTACTCTGGTTATAGAACACAAATCTGGGGCCCGGGTTCTATTTTATAAAACTAAAGGAGAACGTCAGTTTTACAACGGGTGCTGGTCCAAGTGTGTTGCAGATATGAATTGTATTGTACCTTAAATGACAGGTCTCAACTAGTACAACATTTTTTTATTACGGCAGCAAGAAATAATATCCCGGACGTATTGACATTTTTATATGTGTATTAACTTTTAAAAAAGGGTAAAAGGCCTCATGATAATTTCGATAATTACTATACGTTAATTACGTATGTTGTTAATTGATTTTGCAGACCTGCATTACTCAATACAGATATCGTATTAAACATTATTACTGCACATACAGGGAAACGAACACTAGGCTGCTGCACCCATATAATGTGTGTAGTATGGTTTTTGGGGTGGGCCAGGCACGAGGATAATATTAATCGCCCAGCAGAGTTCTTAGATAACGTTATCGATGAAGAATAGTAGTTATAATCAGTTTTGTCTATGTTAGTAACAAACATAAATATAATAACATTTTTACCTATTTTCTTCGTCTTTCACCTTTTTTACTGTTTTTTTTTAAATATTGTATGTATTTACACATCCAAAAATGTCAATTCCTCTGGGATATTTATTTTTGCTGCCATAATAAAAAATGTTGTACTCGGTGACACCTGTCATTTTAAGGTACAATGTACAACTGCAACACACTTGGACCGAAGTTGACAATCTCCTTTATGGCCACGGATACACTAGGTTTCCAAAAGTAGTGTTGGCTATATGACGAAGGCGTAATATACGCTATTATTACTGGCCAAAGCCTTACTACTCTCATTTTATTAGTCTATGCTTATTACTAAGCAAGCAAGCAATAACTGGTAAGTAGGCACAGAGGCCAGCAGGTCAACCTACCCGAAATTGTCAGATTTTCCCAACCAACCTTGAACATAATGCTTTAGACAAGTTGAAAATCTAAAATGATTGAATTGAAAATAGTAGAAATTTGACAGATTGTAGTACCTTGATGTACTGGCGTCTGTACATACATAAAGAGTGTAAGAAGACCCTTAACGAAGGCGAAAGGCACTTGTTCTCCCCGTTATTGCGATCATATTTTTGTTCTAATCTAGACCACACCTAGTTAAGTTGGAGGTCCAAGTTCCAACTTTATCACAAGGTTTTTTGTTTAAATATAGGTTTTTAACGTAAGATTTTTACTGTAAACACCTCCACGACCCCCGTACTATTCAAACCAACCATCAGCACAATTTGAGTGCGTTACATTGAGTCCTACCGTAAAACGTGAGCAATAATTTTTGCTTAAAGTTACTTAGTTTGATGTACATAATGCTTGGTTGACGGCTTCCTTAAGGGTCTTGTTACACCCTGTATATTATATAAGGATTTAAGGAAAAGGTTGAGGCTTAAACAGGCACCAACATTTCGTAACAAAATGTGTGCCTGTAACTGGTAACACCTGTAATCAATGCACAAACCGTGGGACGTGGGAAGGTAGAAAAGTTGACATCTTTTCGTAGTCAATGACAAGAATACCACAGAGTACTTTTAAAGAATACTGAAGACCTGGCTCTGGCCTAAAATAAATTTAAAACAAGGTTTAAGCTACTAAGGACGAGGCTGTGGTCTTATTGACTTTCGGACAAGAAGGATGAAACTGAAGACGAGCTTTTAGACAAGAAGAATAATAAGCACTGAAGACGAGGCGGTATGGTCCAAGACCTTAGCCTGCCCGATTAGAGCGAAGGAAAAAAAAAAAAGTTAATGACAATTGACAAATTTTGACATTCAAATGTCTATTTATCGCTACAGCTGATGTTGTTGTTGCTTGCAATCCTTTTTTAATTAAAACAAGTCACTTCCAAATCGCAATGCAATGAACGCAATAGTTGGTTTGTGCCATTTCTGCGAGGCTCACGGCCCACGGCCTTTATTTTGCACCTTCACGACTGACAATGATAAAAATACGACGGAATCTTCAAGAGCCAGTGTTCAGTGTAGTGGTTGTACTTCCCTGGGCCCAGAAACGGTGTTTGTGTCACGGGAGGATGATGGTACAATATACTGCAGCAGGGAATCAGTTCCCAATGCTGACGTCACGTCGTTTTTGAGGCAAGCCGCCATCAGAAGCATAACTTGTGAGGTAACAGACTGTTTCTGCGATCATTTTTATTCTACTAGTTTTGCCTAGCCGTTGCTTCTTCCGCGTGGATGCTGGAAATTTTCTCACGGGATCACACCACCGGGAAATCCTATATTTAAGGTCATGGTTTATCCGTTTGCCAATCTGTTTAAAAGGAACAAACAAACAGAGTTAGTCGCATTTATAATATTAGCATGAATTGCCATATATGTACAATCAGTAGAAATCAATATTTTGTTTTTGCCATAAACTGTAACATTTCGTATCTATTCATCAGTGGACACTATTCACATAATAATAGTGAATTAATGATCACTGTTTTCAGGTAAACTGGAATAAAGAAGGTGGAGTGGTGTACTTCAATGACACACACGGCCATGTCTTGAGCCTTACGTTCCAGGTCAAAGACACCTGGGCCAGGGGCTTGAAGCGGTGGTTCTCAATAGTTGTGCTGATGAAGGACAAAATGCTGTTGTTGAATATAACACCGTTGCTCTCTGAACATATGCAGGTACTAACAATATTATTATTAACTGTTTATTTCAGCCAAAAAGCCATAGAGTTAGTAACAAAACAACTTAAAAATTATGTTATCAAAGCATTTATTTCAAGTATCAAAGCATTTATTTCAAGTAGGCCCGTTACAGGCACTTTTGAACTGTCGAAACAAAGACAACAATGAAATTTAGCTACAGTCCCAGTCACAAGGCATAAAAACTGTGAAAGTACTGTAGTTGCCCATTCCCTAACGTAGATCTCTATGGAGAAGAACGGGCAAGAAACTCCATGGACACTCTTTTAAATTAGTACCTATATCAATTTTATTTGGCATATTTTGCTGGTTTTAGGCAACGGGTCGACATGTGTAAATCTACCCAGTGCCTAACAAATGGATTTTCAAATTTATCCACAAATATATTAAGAATGCCATTCGTGCTCCCACGCAACCTGCCTAGCATTGACCCAACTCTTTTCCTGAAGCAAAAGCCTACTTTGATGATTTCTACGGTGTCATCCGTAGAAATTATCAAATTAGGCTTCTGCGAACATTTGAGATGCACTGCAGAAGTGCGGAAGCCCCATCATCATCCTAAAACCATTATTATACTATATAAGCAGGACATTGTGGGTACACAGAGGGCCCACAATGTCCTGTGTATACAGTATAATATAGTTCACCCACAGGCTGCTCGAGTAGAAGTTTTGGCAGTATGACTTGAAGAGGGTAATTTTAACTTCCCTACTACAATGTCAAAACCTGCGAGCCAACACATTACAACAAACTGCCAATGCCCTACGTTCCCTGTGTCCCAAAATGTTTTTTCTTTGCTAGAAAATATCAAAAGAACTGCAAGAGTTAGCAGAGGTTGTGTTTGATGCTGAACAAAAGGTCTGTTCCCAGAGAGCCCTCAGACTGAAAACTGGTAGAAATGACTTTGTTCAGTCCAGATCATTGATGCACTTAACTGGTGAGTCAAACATCATTATTGTATAACTTTTTGAATTAAGATACAGTTTCAGTGTTAACAGGAAAGCTTACTTCCACCAGCAGCTGCAATCCTTTTAGAATATTCAGGTATTTTATTTACATTAGCATTTAGCAGAAAACACAGAATGCCACCTGCTACACCTTACCTCCTTACCTTTGCATTTTTATTTTATTTTCACAGTATCTTAAAACACTACCATCCATCACTGAATTCCTCAGAGAAATAGAGAGGGGTATATGAGTAGATTAGTGCATTCACAGACATTACATTAACACAAGTCATGGCACTTATCCAGAATTCGTTCTGAGTATTTTCTAATTGAGTACCAATAACCCAAAAATGCTTTGCCTGGCCTGTGCAATTAAACCAAATTCCCTTTATAGGTAATATCTAGGTGACATACAGCAACTGCTCTAACTGATTGATCTTATTTGCAGGAGATGAAAATGTATTCAAAAGGCTACACTCTCACTTTACGTGGATGCTCAAAGCAGGTGCTCACACATACTCAGAAACTTTGTACACAAGTCAAGATTTACTCAAGAAGTTACAACCGCTTGCTGTAAAAAAGTCTATATTTGAACCGGGAACTTGTTCAGTGACTGATGACAAAGATTGTGTATCCCTTAGGCTGCTGGAAAAATTGCTATCAAAAGCAGTGTTTAGGATACTGATGTATTGTACTTTGACTGGAGTTTATGTAAGTTTACAGTTCTTTTTGAACACTCATGTAAGAAACTCTTTGTGACAAGTTACTTTACTATGGTGTCATACAAGGGGAGAATCGTAACAATGCTTAAATATGAAGCTATTTTTCCTAAATTGGATAAAGTGATACTATTCAGAATTAACAGCCTCCCTGGATTGATTAATATATGATTGAAGCATATCTAAAAATCTTTACTATAATCATCTTTCTCTTGTTTCAGATAGTTATAAAATCAAGCAATATGGATGCAACAACCATAATAAATGGCTTATCAAGACTGCTACCACTAAATGTTACTGATAATCCTAGAATTAGGAAAGGCAGAACTGAAGAGCAGTTACCACCTACTATGTGCTTTTTAGAAGAAACAGAAAATAGTAATTTTTGCTTCAAGTGGGCAGGATCATTGCCAGCTAAATGTGAGTTTATTAGTGTTAGTTTCTTTTTATTTACATTTTTAAGAAAAGAAATTAATCTTTTCATGAATAAAAACATCCCACCAAAAACATTCTGTAAAAAACTAGCCAAGTCTCGATGAAGCTGCTTGTTTATCTCTAAAAAAAGTATTGAAATCTAGACAAAGTCGTGCCAAGTGTAAAGTTCCATACTGCGATTTCTTTATTATTATAGTTAATGTTGTGTGACTTGGCCGTTGAACATTCTTTATACGCTAGTGGGTAAAAGTCATTTTTTTTACACAGATATAACATTCTGTTGTACCTACCTATGTTTGTTAAGCGAGATAATAGCCCATACTGGTATTGGTAATTGGCTAGTCTCATTTTAGGCTGTTGTTAATTGTGCAACGCATTCATTCAGATAATGCTGACTTCTGCTCTCTTCTTTTTCGAGCGTCAAATCGACCACCGATCTAACATCGAATAGACATGCAGACAGACATATATCAATGACTAGAAGTCCGTCTGTAGTCTGTACTGAAAATATTTTTTTATATTGTTTGTTTTAGACTATACATAAGTATTATTGAAATACGCAGCTTTATCAAGCCTACAATTGACTGGTTATTAAATCAACGTTTTCCAAGTCGCAATTTTCCATCGTCAATGGGTAGCGGTTCTGGCGACAGATTGGTGCAATGGTGTCATGGAGCACCTGGTTTTGTACCCTTGTGTAACTTTAACGGCCAAGTCACACAACATTAACTATAATAATAAAGAAATCGCAGTATGGAACTTTACACTTGGCACGACTTTGTCTAGATTTCAATACTTTTTTTAGAGATAAACAAGCAGCTTCATCGAGACTTGGCTAGTTTTTTACAGAATGTTTTTGGTGGGATTTCACTTCTTTTTGTAGAAACGTGGGTATGTTGATTTCTTTTATTAGAATATCTTATGTGACTCAGTTTTTTTTCTTTTTATTAGTAGTTTTTTTATTTTTACAAATCTTTCTTTTCTTTTTTTCCGGCTCTGAATCTTTTTCATACACCAAGAAAGATATTGAATGGAAGAGACAAGACCCGTCCTTGGGACCTTGGGCATACCAACTAATTGGTAGCCACTAAGTTCATCGTCGTCTTTTAATATGATCGACATTTTTAACGATATTATCTTGCGAAATCAAACACAAATAAATCAGAAATACCGATAATATTTAGACTAACAATAATAACCTAGTATAATATCTTTAAGACTTCTTTAATTAGAAGAATTTAACTCAGCCTACAATGAGGAAGAACAAACCGCAATGAGGAAGGAAATCGTCAGCATTAAGAACAAGGCAGAACAAGTTCATTACAGTTTGATATTTAGTTCGAACGTCATTTACTGGCGGAGAATCTTAACACCGCGATTCAGAAATGAGACGAAAATGCACAGCGCCATCTAGTAGCGGTAGGCAGAAGTTTTTATTAATAACAACACAAAGTAATTTCCAATTGATAAACTTATAAATTCAATCCATTTTTGACATCAAATGAAGCGGCCCACCAAGTTGAATATTTTTTGAAAAGGCGGTAATGTCGATCTATTTATAGTTTCGTTGGGCTCTAGTGTTTTCTAATCAGTGTCACCAGGTACTCCAGATCTTCGATTATCCTAGTTTTTATAGTTTTCCCTTTATGTGGCCATTAAACCCTAACTTTGTACCAAATTTCAGCTCTCGGAGTTTATGGGAAGTACTAGTTCTATTTTGATGATCATGAGTGAGTGAGTGAGTGAGTGAGTTTCATAAATGCAAAACTTTGCTTTTGCTTAACTTCGGAACTAACTGACCTACAGACTTGAAATTTTGGATTTTAAGTATGTAATTATAGCTTACTGAATGACGAAAGTTTCTGCGTTCTGGTCTTATCCAGAGGTTCTCAAATAGGGGCCTGAAAATGCGGCGAAATGGTTCCAGTAAAGGATGGTACGGGCAGTTTGCTTCGCGCTCGACTTGGCGGGGGCACTGCCGTGCCCCCCGATTATTTATATATTATAACATATTTTCTATTCATTTTTAGTTAGTAAATATCCCGTTTTGAGTGTTAATGATAGTGTTAGCGACCATGTCAGGTTAAAAACTTGAGAACTTTTTTTATTTCAGGTCCAACATTGATGAATAGAATAGAAAATTCAATGAATAATGATAAGTTTAATGATGATGTGCTGCATCAGCATGTCAAATCTCTACAGTTGGAGTGGCTTGGGTAAGTTATAATTAATCTTTTGACCGCCAGAGCATAAAGGCACGCGCGTGGCTTCCACGCCAAGCCACAATAATTGCACCTATTTTGCCACATATTTGTGTCGTTTGGCGTACAGGGCACGCGCTTGCTTGTCACGTATATGTGACAATGGCGGTCAAAAGATTAATATTACAAATCATTGAAAGATGCATTCTGCCTGTCCTTGTCCCATAAGGTTTTGTATGTATCATTTTCATTAAAACATCCACCTTTAGAAAACCATTGAGCACCTATTTTTTTATTGCATGTTATATTATCAGATATTGTTAGCCTGCGTCCTCCCATGGCTGGATAAAGGCTCTCCTCATGACTTCCAGTTTTTTCGATGTGGGGCTAATTGTATTATATCTACTTAGCATTATTTCTTTCTTCTCTATCTTTGTTTTGCTCAATCAGGATTTGTGAGGTTGCAATTGCGATGGTAATTGCTGGGTCATCCCATACATGTGACTAATACAACTGGCGAAATATTGGTGTACTATAACCTAACCCTTCAGTATATGTTCTATTGCTTTGTTGCAGAATATCTAAAGCAGTGAAAGCAGCAATAGATTCCTCAGGATCCAGGTCTGATGCTGTGGCTAAGCTGAAACAAGTGTTTGGAGTGGCACAGCATGATGAGCCACTGCTGAATTACTGGATGAGCACCTTTTGCAGCTAGATGTATTTATTACATAGTAGTATTTATTTATGATGATAGCAATAAATCTGTGATATTGATAATGTTGTTTCATTGTGTATAATGATTAGGTATCACTAACTCTTACTGATGTCATGTAAAGGAAATTATTGTAATTCCGTCCACACTAAAGAATTTAGACAAAAACTTGAGTCTGGATATGCAGTTTGCGGCTATAGGAGTGTAAGTGCTGTTGTGGTTTCTTAAAATCTAGAAATAACACCACAGTATTAGATTTGTAGTCCTTATATTTAAAGATTACACGTTAGAACGACGGCTAGGCCGCGCGCGCTCGTGTCCCTTTGTGCGCACGTAGGGCTTCGTGTGCGAGCGTGGAGCTCCAGGCGCGGGTCCGAAGTGACGGACTGCCTCACGCGCGTTGCGGCGACCCTGCAGAAGTACGGTCTTGGCGCCAGTGGGGGCACGCAGAGCCAATTGATCAAAGGTCAGGATCTCTCCTGGAAATGACAAAATTAGATGTTAATTTTTTGCTTGCACTTGTGAGCAGTTGAAGTAAGGGAAACCATCAGTATAGCATTTGTAAAAAGGTTACATAAAGTGAGAAACAAGAATTCTAAATGGAGGCCTACATCCATCAGTGAATGCCTTTTGGCTGATATGATGATGGTTTTTATGCACATCTATCTACCCAGCAGATACAATGTCTCTTAATTAACAGTGATTAAGAGACATTGTATCTGCTAGTTATCATTAATATCATAGATAACTTTTACTACTGACAAGCCATGTTGGTTTTAGATTTGTGGTCTACAATTATTACTATGGTAGTAAGTAGTTTAGTCCTGAAAGCTCAGAAATAGGCTTCCACAATTTATAGACTATAATTTTTTTTTTTAAACGTTGCCCCGCACTAGGAATTTCTCCTGTGTTTACAAACATTTAAACTCACATACACAAACAGCCAGACCCTGAATAACTATCTGTAGGCCATACAAATATTTGTTCCGTGCGGGAATCGAATCCGCAACATGAAGCGCAGCAGTCAATCGCTCAGCCGCTGCCCAACCGTGCTGTCAATTCTTTTCTCCAATAATAAATGATTGGAGAAAAGATCCATCCATCTAGTTATTACTGAGGCACATCTCTCCTGGGTTGAATGTCGGCCTTAATCTTGAAATAGGATGAGTGAAGTTTGGGCATTCTTGGTGATACATAGACCCTCAGTTGTTTATGTAGGTGGTATCCATAACTTAACATCGTAGAGCATATTTGATATATTTATTTATAAAAGTTAGACCGTCTATAAAGGTAAGTGTAATTGAAACAACCTAACTTTGGCTTAGGACTGATTTAGAAAAATAGACATACTTTTAAGATGGAAATGTAAATTTTTGACACAGAGAAGTTGTTTTTGGCAAAACAAACAATTAGAAAATTAGTGCAGCATTTTACCCTTGTAGCTATAAAACAATTTCGACCTAATTACAGTGTAAAGACTTCCTGACCTTGCTTGATGAAGTTAAAAAGGTCATTGACTAAGTCAAGTGAGTGATAAACATAATTTATTTCATTCATCATTGGACAAGTGTGTAAGAGCAATGTATGGGACATACAATATCAACAACACATCTATATTGAAATAAATGAGCTAATGCAAGCATTGTTTAAAATTAAGTCATAGGTGAATTTGATCATCTGATGCTGTCCTAAGAAGACAATAGAGAATAGATGTCCCTTTAAGTTACATTCCTTGTATTGTTACTGCTGTATTTACTAGCATGCTTCCTAACCTCACTCAATAAATAATAACAATAGAACATACCTCCAGCAGCCAAGATACGGGCACGGGCCTTCTCAGTGACGTGCAGAGCGGCCACTGACAACTTAGGCACCTTGTATAGTCTTACATCGTTGGTGATGCTACCCACCACGACGGCAATCATGCCCTCGCGAGTAGGCTTCTTCATGTGACGAGCCAATCGCGACAGCGATAGCGGAGGCCGGTTGATGCGGCTCATGAACAGCCTACGAAGAATAATCGTGTTGAACTTGGCATTTGTACGCCTAGCCAAGTACCTGTATAGCTGGAAACAACAACAAGTTTAGGTTAGAAACTAAAGTTCCTCGAAATACCCGGATTTCACCAATATTTATGGATATGGAATAGAGCTTAGAAATATTGTGGTAATAAAGTTCAACTTACTTTTACAAGCAATCTCAGGTACACATCCTGAGACTTGACTTCGGTGCGCCTAACTTTCCTGTCGTGTTTATGGTTGATGTCGATACCCTGAAATATGTAAAGGAACACATATTGATAACACTGCTCTAAGTAAAAACCACCATGAACTCACACAACACTTCGAATTTATCACGATTTTCAAAGATTTATTTCATTTTCACGATAACGAAACTCACCATCTTGACAACCGGAAGAAAAAGAGACTATAGACAAAAATGATTGTTGACAGCTGAGTAGAATGCTGCCAGGACTAAAAAAATGACATTGAAATCTTTTTAGAGTCTATTCTCGTATGGATTGGACCATAGACTAAAAAATGAGGCACATAAGAAAGCAAAGGAAAACGACGAAATGCCGCTCAAGTTCCTTATTGAAAATTATAGTAATCATGTGCTACGGTTTTGTATTAATTTGGTTTCTTTGTGGTTTGCATATTGGGTGACGACGTAAGATCAGACATGCAGCTATCCCGTTGATCTCGTGGCTGCAAGCGCGACTGCTAAGCATGAGGTCCTGTGTTCGATTCCCAGATCGGGCTAAGTGCTATTGGGTTTTTCGAATATGAATTCCTCAATAGCAGCTCGACGTTTGGAAGTTGAGGAATATCCCAGTGCCTCGGAAAGCACGTTAAGCACTATTTTTACGACTATTGTTAATGATACCCACGTTGGCAAGCGTTCTTAAAATAGTCTACTTGTCTAATCATTGTACCATATCCGTATCTCCTAGTACTGACTGACTTTTGAACGTAACCTATGATAGAAACACAGACTGCAGTCAGAAATATAGGAATTTTCAGGGTCATTGTAAATGTTGATGGATGGAGACGCGTGGAAGACCAAGAAAACGATGGATGGATTGTGTGAGGAATGATTCGAAAGAAAAAGGTGTAAATGATTGCGTGACGGTTGACCGGGGAGAAAGGAAGAAAAACACGAGTTGCGCCGACCTCAAGTAACATGGGACAAGGTAGGAAGATGATGATGATTGTGTGAAATATGTCAGGCAGCAATAAAATAGCATAGAAGGAGGTAGAAGCTGAAATTTGAATTTGCATGCCATAGGGAATTTAACAAATGAATCACAAATTCACAACTGTCTCCAAGCCTGTCATCGCGACAGATCAAGTTTCGACCGCCGTTTTTTCGAAAGGAATGGAATTTAATTCGAAACATCGAAAATTATCAAAAAATAAAAATTCTGTTCGTACTCCATCATCCGCGAAACCAAGATTAAGCAAAAAAAAAATTGTGACGCGAAAACGAAAATGCGTGTGCCTCCCTGAAAATTATTCAGTTGTAGAGTTCCCTACAATATGGAATGAACTGAGACAGAACGGCCAGCTGTGCGATGGCACTATCGTCTGCAGGGATATGAAAACAATCCGAGTGCATCGGGCAATAATCTCCGCCGTTAGTCCATACTTCAAAGCAATATTTATCAATTCGTTGAAGAAAGGAGAGCCAGAGGAAACGGAGATTTTTGTCGATGTCCCTAGCTATTACATGACCTTGATTCTCGATTATGCTTACACAGGAACATGCACAGTTACTGCAGAAAATGTTGAATATCTATTACCTTATGCGGATCAATTTGATGTCGTTGGTGTTATTCAGCTATGCTGTCAGTTCCTTTTACATGAGCTGAGGCCGCACAACTGTCTCGGAATATTTAAATTCGCGAGATATTATTTTTGTAGTGAGCTAGAAAAAAAAGGGAAATTGTATATAAGACAAAATTTTAGCAGAATACTTAAGGAATGTATTGAATTCAAAACACTTTCATATGATGAATTAGAAGATATTTTGAGAGATGATGAACTGAATGTTCGAAACGAAGAAATAGTATTCCAGGCAGTTAAAACATGGGTGGAACATGATATGGAAAATAGAAGAAAATGTATTCCACCTTTACTTTTGTGTGTTCGGTTCGGTCACATCAGCTATAAATATTTTAAATCGAAAATATTACAATGGCAGCCGGTTGCCGACGACGAGGTAAGAAAACAAGACATTCATTACTCAATTCGGTAGCTTCTGAATGAACTCAGATTATTTTTTTGTTACACAGAAATGTCAAGAAGCTTTATACCCCGCCGTGGTATTTCTCACGTTGTTGGATTCGAGGCCGGGCACAGAAGCAGATCTTAACGATCCATTAGCAAGGCCTCGAATACCTTTTGAGATACTTTTTGCAGTTGGTGGCTGGAGCGCTGGAAGCCCCACTAGTTTTGTCGAGACATACGATACAAGGTATTTCAACATTCGTTTTGCTTTTGAGTCCTAAAAATCCAGAAACCGGTCTCCTGGAACTCCTGGAAGCTTAATTCGTGATTATGAATTCATCTTGTCCCAAAAATTATCGATAGTTTTAAACCCACTAAAATTGACTATCATCCATTCCATTTATCGCGCGAAATTTCAAACAGGTTTGTTAGCCATATTTCGAGATTCCTATAATGACGATCCAGCTTAGGTTATTCGCTGTGTTAATAAATACTTCGTCGTAAACAGGGCGGACCGCTGGTTTCTTTCGATCCACATGGACCTAACGCCTCGCGCGTACCACGGTCTTTGCACGTTGAATAATTTGATCTACATGATCGGTGGCTTCGACGGCAGTGACCATTTCAACACAGTCCGGTGCTACGACCCCGTGGCGAATACTTGGCATGAACGCGCCTGTATGTACCAGGCGAGATGCTACGTCAGCGTTGTGGCTCACGGTTAGTTATTTTTTCTGCTTGATTTTTTCTAATGGGTTACGAATGGTATGTATGACTTTTAGCACTTGAAGGGCGAAGCTAGGAGGGTGCTGTTAGTAATCTGTGGAAATTCTATAGAAAAAACAAGATTTCCGTCTGTATTATACCGAGAACCGCCTTTTGAAAAAGTGTAGCTTATTTATTTCAATTCAATTGTTTGTTTAGATGGTCTAATTTACGCATTGGGCGGGTATAACGGTCGCACACGCATGTCTTCGGTTGAGCGTTACTACCCCGACAAGAATCAATGGGAGATGACCACACCAATGAACAAGCAACGCTCCGACGCCAGCGCCGCCTCCTTAACCGGAAAAGTAATGAGAAAATTGAAGCACTTTCGTAGTTTTTATTTTTACGTCCATTTGTAACTAGGGACTATGAAATTAATATAGATGAACTGGCTGGACTTATTTTTAAAGGATTTTCCTAGTAGCTATTTCTGTAAGCGACTCATTAGCATTAATATGCCGAGAAAAGAGGGATTTGACCTGCGGGCCAGTGGGGCAACGTAAGCTTCTTTTAAGTTTGACAACAAGCGTAAATGTGAATTCTTAAGAGATACCGGGACACTTTCTTAGGCCAACTTAAGCCCTTTTTTAGGGTTCCAGAGACAACAAGGAACCCTTATAGTTTCGCCATATCCGTCTGACTGTCCGCAGCTTAGGTCAAAGACTCTTAGTACTAGAAATTAGTTACGCCGACAAAGTGGTAAAATAAAATCTCGAAAAGTATTTTTTTTAGGGTATCTCCTGTACACGTAAAGTGGGTTTTTATTTGCTTGGGTACCCTATAGTGTGGAATATCGTTGGATAGTTGTGCGTGTTTCGACACGTACTTAGCCGGCTTTTGAAAGTAATTTTGCCATGCTTAATTTTTGATTGCAGCGCTTATCCCAGAGACTAAGATTATTACCATTTAGCGAGACCTACCGCTTACTCCACTTCTTCCAATTTATTCAGATATACATCGTTGGTGGATTCAACGGGCAGGAAGTGCTAAGTTCTGCCGAAGTGTTCGACCCGGACACGAAACAGTGGAGCTTCATCCGATCGATGCTCAGTCCCCGCTCCGGCGTCAGTCTCATCGCTTACAGGGACTGCCTGTATGCGCTTGGGGGGTTCAACGGATATAGTCGGCTGAATACCGGTAATATTAATATGTTTTACTTTATTGGGAGCACTGGAGCAGGGAGCATTAGGACCTTTAACGACAATCTTCATTTGTCATAACAGCGTTTGCGCGACTGAAAGGACGAGTTGTTTTATTATTAAAGCTAAAAATTACAAAATTGTCCGAACGGCGGGCACAAGGCCAGACGCAAACCGCAATATCATCCCTTCTTTATTTACTCGCCATTACTTTTTGTATTTCAATCAACATCGTACTATGGAAATAGATCTCTCTCCCATCCCATCGGTAATTCAGTAAACGTGGCCGTGGCCAGCTCACTGCTAGTTTAGCTTGCTTGCTGGCTCTACAAGCTATGTCGGTAAATCCGAAATTAAATTATCCGGAAAGGCATAATTTAATTTCGTATTTTATCCTTCAAAGAAACTCCGAGCTGTAGCGCTCTGAGCGACTTCATTTTTACATAGGTCTCTTTATTTTCCAAAGGCGAGAGGTTCAACCCCCAGCGCGGCGGGGACTGGCAGGAGGTGACGGAGATGTTCAGCGCACGAAGTAACTTCGCTACAGTGTTGCTTGACGATATGATCTTTGTTATTGGAGGATTTAACGGTAACACTCAAAATTATTAAGATAAGACACAAAACTTACCATCATGCCTGTAACCCCAGAAGGGTTGAGCAGAGTTAGTGTACCGTATAGAACACCACAATTTTGCTAGTTTTGTTTAAATCATGTTGTTACGAGCTCGGTATGGGATAAATTAAATACTTAATCGGTAGTATTTAACACGAAATAACTTTATTAATTAAAAAACACTTAAAACTTAATCACAAATCACTACTGATCACTATTCACTTTATCATTTAGATATCGCACTTCTAGTTCACTTCGATTCGCTTCGTTGTGTAGCTAAAATCAGACTGACTGCTCCCGCAAACACGACGGCTATTTATATGAAAACCGATCCTTCGAGTACGTTCCACAACTTTCTTGAAATCTTCTAGAGTCTAGAAGATGACTGAAGACTTCGGGCGACAATTTTAAGAACAAAATTAACTAAAGCTCCAAGAGCGAGCGAACCGAGCTCGAAAATTTTAATAGCCTACCTTGGAGAGGTTAGAATTGTTTGGACCAACCGGAGTTACCTGGGCGACTTGTAGACTAATTCAAGATTCAAAAGAAAGTAGGTGACAAGAGCGAGCATGAAAATTTTGACATCTTGCCTCGAATAAATTCAGATAATTTATAATTTCATAATTTGTGATCAAAATATCCACATGCTCCATTTTTTTCAACCTTGTGTATGTCATGTATGCTATAATTTCCTTATTAAGGCCTGGGAGAAGGGGCTGGAAATTCATGCAGCCTGTGTCTGTATCGGTCGATCATGCGAAAAGCGAATAAGATTGCCAATCCTGGCAGAAAAAAGGAGCCTTTGTGATAAAAGATTTTTCGCAGGATAATTTTTTTGATTCAAAGCCCATATTTTTTTTTACGATAAATTCACATTACTGTTACAGATTATTGCTTCCGCCACGCGCGGTTTGCGTTGTGTCGACTCGTTGTCACTTATTTATTAAGGTGAATGCTCCAACCAACCCGCGAAATTCAAATTTTCTTACGTTTTTTGCAATTTGCAGGCCAGTGCTAGGTTGTATGTTGATTAAAATACTATTCGCGGCTGTAAGACTTAAGTAGTGAAATATGAAAAGTATAAATGACTTTTTCTGTTTTTTTCTTGTTCCTACGCCTTTATGAACTTGGAGGGTTGTATTGGTGATTTTGATGATTATAATTCTGTAACTACTTAAGTCTTACAGCCGCGAATAATATTTTAATCAACATACAACCTAGCACTGGCCTGCAAATTGCAAAAAACGTAAGAAAATTTGAATTTCGCGGGTTGGTTGGAGCATTCACCTTAAGATGACTCCGTGACTCCGTGGACCACTTGGGAATCTTGGGATGCTTCCAGGGACCACTAGTGGTCCGCGGACCACGGGTTAAGAACCACTGTTCTAGACAGTTCTATAGTGGAATATTCTGGACTCTAATCTTCTAGATAGGTCCTTACTGGAACATTCGAGACTCGCACGTAATCTAGAATGTTCTCGTAAAGCAACCGACGTAACAATAAATAATAGGGGGCAAGCCTTTTACCATTAACCGGGCGCTAATATAGACTCCGGGCGGCTACTGATAAATTCCTGGTGGAATAACCCAATCTTATTTTGACGGAGCCGGGATCAAGGACGTCATGCTCAGCAGAAGAGATTGCGACTACTCACCACTAGACTAACGAGACAATCGCAAAACCTTGTAAAAATATTTTCATTACCCTCCCGGGATTGTTGAAACAAAGCCGTAATACGTATTTTAATTGGGACAAGCCCGCCACACTATTCCCAAACCACTGTAACTTCTGAAAGCCAGAATCAACAGTGGCGACCACCAGAAAAGCGCTGAGAGAATGAAGCTCGACGAAGTCCCAGAGAAACAATTTAACTGTCTTGGATCCCGCAACTAAATTAATCACCGTAATACGTATGTAGGATAATCATTAAAATCATCAAAAAACCCTCTCAAGTTCATTTAACCCTATTGAATGACCGGAAACTGTTCACTAGAAACTCCCCGATAATTTTAGATTCACCATAGCTTGGTTATTATTTTGGCAGGATCAACTACGATACCCCACGTGGAGTGCTACGACGGTGACACGATGGAGTGGTACGACGCTGCACCCATGAACCTCAACCGCTCAGCGCTCAGTGCCTGTGTTTTAGCTGGCCTGCCCAACGCTCGCTCCTTCTCGTATCTCGCCAAAGCCGTGCCCGCTGCCGGCGCAGACCAGGCTCACCACTCCTAACCAAACTTCAATTCCACAGAAATATTCTTTACAAAAGATGCAGCTGCTCCCCATCAATCCTTCGCTTCAATAATAACTAAGAAAACACCAACGATCATCAAGATATTTTTAGATACATTTTGAAATAGGTACCCAAATTGACTGATTCTTCCACCTATTACGGCGGGCTTTGCGTGCTTTTATTGATAGATACTTTGATAGTATGCACTGTGAATATAAATTGTACATAGTTTTGTGAATCTATTTTATGTATCGTAAATCATGGTAGTATGGCCTTATTTTTATTGTAGGTACAAATCATGTCCGATCATAATATATTGTATTTTATTATTGTTTTATGTAAGTAAGAACGTAGACAGAGGCCTTGCATAAACTTGCGTTAATAATAAAAGGGAATGCTAGTCCCTAAAATAATATTGGTATTTTAGAAATTGTTTTAAAGCGAGGGATTTGTTGTAAATTTTCCAGTTTTTATAGAGTAGTTTGTGAAAAATTTTATTTTCGTATATTTGTGTACAGTACGCGTCCGTGGGAAATCAGAGTGGTCGCGTTTTGGATGATGTGTGTACGATATTGCGGTGGGCGGAACCTTCGTGATATTGTTGTATCTGTGATATTTTTCACTTATTACTTGAGAAAATTCAAAAAAATGTAAAATTATTAATTTTATTTAATTTACTGAAAAATTTACTGTACCTGAATGAAACTTAATAAATTGACAAATACAGAAAAAACTATCAATTTTGGTTTTATTTTCTTACAAAACAAAACAATTATCCGTGAGATACTTCATAATCTACGAAACAAATACACAAGACAAAATATGGCATAGCTGTATTTTAGCCTAAACCGCCGCACCCACCCAAATGACCGTACAGTAGTCGCAGTACAGTAGCCGGCAGCCATACATCCGTACCTATACAAGCCTGAATCAACGGGCCGGCGAGAGTGGAGTGCAATCGTGCGTATATTTACTACGGAAGGGGGAATTGGGGAGAAAACGGGAGACCGCCCGCGCGCCCCCTCCCGCCGCACGAAGTTCCCGTCGCGATCGAACCACAACTAAGGCGGTAGTGAACGCGGTCGCTTCGGGGCGCGGCGCTAAACTCGGCAGGAAATAATCAGACATCTGACATGGAGCTCAAGGGGAAGGTAGCACTCATCACCGGCGCTGCGGCCGGCATCGGCCTCGCTTATAGCCAGGAATTACTCAAACAAGGAGCAAAGGTGAGTTGTCTAAAGCACACATTCTCCCAAGACTTACTCTACGCATGGCGTATTTCCTAAAGTAATTTTAAGTTCAAGGAAGGTAAATAACTGTTGAATGAAGTGTACTGGATATTTGCCAATTTTATTATTCAAGTGTCGTACTTTTGTGTGTAATAAATGAGGATAATTGATAGTAGGTGGATCACTCGAGATCCAGCACTCATTTCATTTGTATTGATTTTTGCCGGCGCCCCGGTCATTGGCGTGATTGTTTTCCTTTGAAGTTTCTTTGTGCCATTCTAGATGCTATACATAGATATTTATTTATTCGTTCAATGAGGTAGTTTAGACTTCTTTTGTTTATCTTAAGCACATACAAGGTATAAGGTAAACATGTTTTTATTTATAGGAGAATGACACACCTCCAAGACGCACGAAAATCTTTTTTCTTTTTGCGTCCTTGAAGTTATTTGTAAACTAATTGAAATAATATTATATAGGTCTAATCCTATCTATTGATCATCTTTATTACAAATAGCAAACAAGCAAGTACTCTCAATTACCAAATGCTAGTTCTGCGCAATTAACTATACGTGCTCCGATCTAAACACACTGAAGGAAAAACAATGCGAACATGAATCACACTATCAATAAGACTATGTATCCACTCCTTCGATACAAATATAGGTAGGTACACATTTACACAATGTATAGTAATGTAATAGGATCGTTTCCGACTTCATAGGTAGTAATCGTGCAGACAGAATTATTGATCATCCAGTCCAGAGGTACACGAGTACCTAATATAGTATGTTTTCCACATAGGGAGTGTTATTCGTACGTACCTCCTATTAAAAGTTGAAATGTTTTAAATGTAGATGAACTTAACATCACGCCTGTATTTCAAAAGGTGTAGGCAGAAGTTTTGAGTACATCGACGATTAATTAGATAGCGTTACGCCCGTCGACGAGGCAATAATTGCTAATCTAGATTCCAACTGCTGCTGGGAAAAAATATTCAAACGATTTCTAAAATGCACTTACATACATATTTACCTATCTAGTCTACCGATCTAGTCGGTACTATATTTACCTGCAGTAATAGTCAAGAGCCTACCCGTGCGTCTTACTGAAGAAGTTTTCATACGAAGCTATATCCGATTTGTCTGACGAAAATTGTTTAATACCAATGGCTTAATTGCCTAGATCCTCGACTAACTGAGGAGGCTCTCGTTAGGCAGATGATTTAGAAAGCGGTACTCCTGAACACGGCTCGTATTGTTAGCGAGGTTCCTTTCTATCATTCTATGCAACGCTGACCGGCGGTAGCACCCTGCGGTTGTACCCTGTACTGTCTTTCTTGATGTAGCTGAATAAGCGTAACTACCGCGAGGCCTCGAATTTTAATTCTCGATTTTCGTTTTCGCCCATTGCAACCTCTTGACTCTCCACAGGTTGCGATATGCGATATCGATTCGGAGATCGGCGAGCAGGTAGTCGACGATCTGGGCTCCAAGTATGGCCGGAAGAATGTGCTGTTCTGTCGATGTGATGTCACCGACTACCCCCAGTACGAGGGTAAGTTTAACCGATCGCGTGCGAATTGTAACCCTTCACTTTGCTGTTGGGAGAAAGTTATTTTTAGACACAAGTCAGTCGTTTAAAAGGGGAAGACTGCTAAGGTAACGTTTATGTATTCTAAACTTTTGTAGTAAGTGCGGTTTGAATACTGGACGCGTCGCGGTATGGATCGCATCACCACCTACTTGAAAGTAGGTACCTTCAAACTATAAACAATATATATATAAAAAAAAAGTTGTTAGTAACATTTTCTTAAAACTATGTTAGTCAGAAAACAAAACTTAAACAACATGCAGCCTGATAAGCCTTCCTACAACTCCAGAGGTCTCCGTTGCCACTACCTCGAATTCGGCGAATTAGTGAGGCTGACTTTTTGCGCATTATAGCGTAAAAGTCATCCACCCACAACATGCCCGAGGCGTTGCAAAATCGAGGCAGTCGCACCAGAATCCCAAAGGCGTTATTGTACTGCACTCTAAGAGCATTGTAGGCCCGCTGCGTAAAGTATGAAGACAGTTTCTAAATAGTTTCACGGATATTTTTATGTTTATGGACAGAAAAATATTTTAACCACATATTTTTTTTACGAGAGCTTAGCGACAATAATTTACTAGGACCAGAGCCGACCCCAACAGTTAAGGGAAAAGACTGGGCAGGTTGTGATGATCTATGTATAATTTTCGAAATATACCGTAAAATTACAGAGGCATTCGAGATGACAATGGAAGTGTTCAATCGCCTGGACATAGTGATCAACAACGCGGGTGTAATGAACGACAGATTCTGGGAACTCGAGGTGGACGTTAATTTAGTAAGTTTTATCTAATTATAGTCGCTACTTTATAGCTTCACAGCGATATTTGTGAGCGGCGGAAGTCGCTTCTCTGTTTCTTCCTACAAAACTATTAATTTTGTTTCGAATATAGTAGTTTAATTTATGGACTTATTTAAAGAAAATAGGAGCATTTACAAAATAATAAATTTACCGTTACAGATTTTGTTTGCGATAAAACTAAAATTTCTAACTCAATTATTACCACTTCTAACAGTGGACAACACCAATCAAAATAATGAATCATCTTTAAAATCTTTATCGATCTATGTTATTACATAGAAAAACACATTCACATTACCTCAATTGGTTAAGGGAATGTCCTCGTCAAGTCTAAAACACTACTTCCTCTTCTAGAACGGCGTGATACGCGGCACACTGCTGGCGTACCGGTTCATGAGCAAGGACCGCGGCGGCCAGGGCGGCACCATCGTCAACACGGCTTCCACTGCCTTCATCAGACCCCAGGTGTCCACGCCCATCTACACGGCCACTAACTACGCCATCGTGGGACTCACCAGGGCTTATGGGGTAAGTTTGTACCAATTTCCAGTTTGCACTAGGCTCTAAAACTTAGGCGCAGGATTGGGTGGCCATTTGCAAATTATTAGTACTTGGTAGTATTTATTCTTACCTAGAAGTGCATGGAGTTCGAAACTCCTATAATATAAGGACTTATCTGACGGAAGGAGCCGTCATTTATACAGGTCAGCGAGAGATGATGCGAGGCTTCGACAGGGATCGGTTCTGGGACCACTTCTGTGGAACATAGGGTAGCGAATCATCTGGCAGCACGGTATCGCATTTTTCCATGCTCCTACCTATCCTCTTCTGTCACGCAAAACCCTCATTTGCTAGAGCGAGAAACAGCGGGAGTGCCATCGCACGCGGCAGAATCGAAGATGCGCTCAAACCCAACCCTAAGTAGTACAGTTGGTATCCGTAGGTGTCCGACAAATCTGTGCACACTGTTGCTCACATGTAGGTACATTATTTAAAATCTAGCTTCATTTCTTAGGATCAGTACCACGTGAATCTGACTGGGGTCCGCAGTATGGTGATTTGCCCTGGCTTGACTGACACGGGTCTCGTCAAGGAGATCCGTAAGCAGCTCATGTCTTCGGAGTACGAGGCGGCTTGGCAGAGGGACAATGCTAGCTGCAAAATGCAGAGGTAAGCAATAAATAATGTAGAATAGTCAAACCAAAACGAGATCTTGTAAGACAACGCACAAGTTTCAAACGAGTTCTAAGGAAGGTTTTTTTTTGAAAATTCATGTCTAATACGGATAAAATAGAGGATTAAAGTTTAGTGGAAGCTTGTCATTGCCAATGAAAACTTGATAAAATTATTAATTCTTGAAATACTTACCTAATAAAGGAACAAATGGTAAAACTTCTAGATTGTTTTATCATTCCACTCCCAACTGAAATATCTTGAGGGTACCAGCTATCCTGTAAAATTCCAAATATGCTGGTGCATAATTTATGAACCTCGATTGTGCTCATGTGCCGCTTAATAATGCAGTCGGTGTAAGGACACTTGTTTATGTAAATTAGTGAAGCCGACACTCGACTGCCTCGTATCGCCGCATCTCCCTGCAGTCTGCCTCCTAATCGGAAGCTTATGAAATGAAACTTATATTGAAAAAACAAGTTAAATAACTTCCGCTTGTTTTGCTGGGGAATTTCTTGGAAAACATCCTTAAAGTTAAACATAAGTAGGAAGTAGCGAAGAGACTTTTTGAGGATGTCTTTTGCAACATCCAACACCGTCAACGTCTAACAATTCCATGAATATAAAATTATACAGGTACGTCCATATAAAGACCTACGTCTTTTTCCCACGAGAGTTGGGCTAGGCAGAAGTTTCAGAACGTCACCTGTTATAGTCCATAAAATAAAAAAGTGTTGTCAAAGTAAAGGGACTAGGGTAAAACCCGGATAGATGCCGCAGTTGGATAGGTGCCCCATTTTCTAAAAACCTAACTTCCCAAAATCGCAACACAGATTTAATAGTCTAAAAATAGAGCGCACTTGCCCCACACCTATGTGCCCTGCAGACCATCGCACGGGATTGACGTGTTTAGCTGGTGCATGCGATCATCTCCGCGACGAACAGGACGAACGCTTCAAAGTTTCAAACGTAAGAATTTACTGTTACATATCTTTTTATATAGTAATAAATTCTGTTCTATTTTAATTATATCCATACATTGGTTAGTTAACTTTATAACTACATAATAATAATTGCACTTTTGTATTTAGATACGCCAAAAAATAAAAGGGCATCTATCCATAGCAAAAAGGATAGGGGCGTCTATCCCCCATACGCTGTATGCATGTTAGCATATTTTTGGAATGATTATTTATATTTTGATTAAAAAAAAAAATGCTTTGATAACTATCAAAATACGAAGTCAAAATCTGATTGGATTCGGTTCATATCATGCCAGAAGTGGCTGCACGAAGTATGTACACTTTTTAGAAATTATTGCTCAAGATGTGGCAAACTGAAAGCACTTTCCAATTCAACCTAAAATAAGGACAACATTTAATTGTCGTTGATTTTTTGAAAATTTTAAAAATTGATATCTTGCCTGTCATACCTACTAGGTTCAATTAGTTACGATTATGCACATTAAAATTTAGAAGTTATTTTTTGTTAAACAAATGTTTAAGTTTAATTAATAATTTTTAAGAGTACCGTTAATACTATTACCTAAAGATTACAAATAAAACATATTAAAACTATGTATTGTACTTATTTTAATCTATAGGGCGTCTATCCTACATCACAGGCAACTATCCTCCTTAGCATTTTCATAGTGAGGCATCTATCCATATAGGTAGGCATCTATCCTCAAAAAAAAGGGTTTGCAAAAACTCAATTTATGCAGAATCAAATAATGTTAGAGCAGCAAAAACGAGTCGTATTGCTATTACAAAGATCAAACTAATTACATTCATGAAAATTCTTCATGAAAAACGTAGTTTGAAAATTAGGAGGCTTTTTCAAAAAGTGGGGCATCTATCCTGGTTTTACCCTAGTAGTTTTGGTCTTATGGAACAAAATAATTACAAATGCATATTTATGCAGTCAGTATTTTACACTATGTAAATATGGGTATTAATTAGGACCAATTAAATTAATCTATAAAACAGCTGTCATTTTAATCGAGTTTCAATTTTAAGAACAATACGATCCTTACATAATATTTTTATGTTTCAGCTCTGATCACGTAGGCCGCTCGTTAGTAGAGATCCTGGCAAAGGGTCAGAGCGGCTCCGTATGGGTCGTGGACAACGGCACACCAGCGCGGGAGTGGCGCGGTTAAACTCGTCTACAAACCCCTTATTTTATCACACCATGCGCAATTCGCGCATTTTCCATTGTCGGTCGAGACGTTAGTTAGCTCGTGAAATGATTGTTGGTTACTGTAGGTTGTTCAAGTATTGAGAAGAGAGAAACCAGGGAGAAATGACCGAGTGAATGGACCCTTGCTTGGTATTGATTAGTATTAAATGTATTTGACCTATTTTTACACTTCCCCAATTTTCGATCACAATGGAAAACATAATTATGATGGTACTAAGGAATCAAGGAATCAATATAAGGTACTGAGGTTCAATAATATTGAACTACAATAACAAAATCTTATTCATTTAAAAGTTCGTAATTTTCATACTGTGAATGCGCCTAGTATATTTTCTTTTGTAAAATCTAAAACTCTTTGAAATTGGGGCATATAATAAGCTCAAGGAATACGATAGACTAGGACTATGCTTCGGATATACTTAGAAGTAAATTTCCTGTAACTCTTCATGTATATGATTGAAAGTGGATACATAACACGTAATAGAGGATGATTGGTCATGATCGTGTAAATATTTTGTTCTCCTAGTCGTAAAGCCTACTCGTACTCGCGTAAGGCATTATATTTTTTAAGATATACTTTTTAAAACAAAAAATATTGTGTAATATGTATAATGTCGTACGTCGTGACATATATCGTGTACTTTAATCTACTTATATTGTATACAAGCAAGTATGTATAGTAATAAGCGCATACTTTGCATTTTTACCTGCTTTAAAGTGCAAGTTACGGATGTCAAACATTTTGTTTATGTACTGATATCTGCATTGATGGGGTCATCCCTACTTTTAGGTTTTTATGTGTGCCGGGGTACGCAATTAATGCAGCTATCTCTACTCGTCCTCCAAAGATTATTGTGTGAATGATTTATTTAATGTTTTGTAACATTTTTGACATATTTGTTGATTTATTTGGTGACTTAGAAAAGCCGTGCTATTTTGCTTATTTGCAATAAAATTGGAAATTTCAATATGGTTGTTTAAATAAAATTACCTTTTGGAAGATTTGTAGTAAAGTTATATTTTATATTGATACAATCACCAGGTACAGCTTTTGAGTTACAGGTTTTTACAAATATCATGTTCTTTGTCAAAGTTTATTTCAGAATTTTGCATGAAAAGGACTCGCCAATATGAACACATGTAGGTACACAATTATTGATTCCAAATTAACTACAAGAAAATATAATAGTCCTTTTCGAGAACTAATTATTACGGGAATTTTATTGAATTGAATAAACATAGACTTTACTAGTGTTGCCACTGTGTTCTCATCCAGTAGGCGTGAACCGCGGCCGGGTCCAACACATCTCCTACATTACAATGTGGCAGCAGTCCTTCTATCACATTTATTTAGTACTAACTACAAATGAACGACAGTCAATAAACACTTTACATTTAATAACATGCCGAGGTAGCCTCTAACCCACAATGATTTATATAATTACACATGAAAACATCTGGCCAGCAGGTATTAGAAACTAATTTATCCTCATATTATTAATTTACTTTAGCAGGACTGCTGCTTAGACTGTCGCACGTCATCGCAAGTAAATAAATAAAATGGAGGCGCAATGACCGTTCGAGTGATAGCAGACCATTTTAGTACTTTAAATATTATATGGTTAAAACTAAATAGGCACAAATAATCATAACAGGTGAGGAGGTAAGCTTTATGAAAATATTTATAATTCATTGCATAAATTAAATGTCTCCTATGCAACTTTCATTACATAGCCTCCCTGAAATTTACAAGTGGCCTCTATCTCACTCACCAATAACATTGGCATCTCTGAATCACATAAATGAGCCTAATATCATCCAACTATTGGTCGACTTGTGACATTATACAATTCAATTTAGCTGATGCCAACGCCCTGCCCTGCCTAACTGCGATATCGCTCACGACACTCCTATACTTACATTATACTAACTGTGAGCCTTCTCAATGTACCGACATTTTGTTCTGCCGCGCTCTTACGGGAAATTCCATCTTTATCCTTCCATTATATTGGATACAACACTATCACACCAGAACAATGTCCATCAACTGTAATCTGCTTAACATTTTAACTTCCCGCAAAGACATTTACTTTTCGAATCAATACAAGACACTCATCACCAAACTAACACTTTTCCGTCACTTATCCATTTTTGAATAGTCCCTGCTGCGATAAAAAATTCTTTCAGTGAAGCGGACGCTCTCCAACCAATCCTACTTAGCTGTAAACAAAAAGAAAACACCTATTTAGAAACTCACTGGAAAAGTTAAATCAAGTTTTAAAAGAAAATGTAAACATAGGGCCGAGAAGAATGCCCGGGAGGTAGAACAAAGACGAAGGGTTGAACAATTACAAAACTTAACGCAATGGCCGAAACCTTACTTGCCCATAGCTGGAAAGTTTTCACAGGGTACAAATGAAACTGTTGGGGGCAAAACGTGATCAACCCTTTGACATAGTAAACGGTAAAAAGAATTTTACAAAAAATATAATGTGACTGCAGGTGGGCAAAACGTGATCAACCCTTTGACATAGTAAACGGTAAAAAGAATTTTACAAAAAATATAATGTGACTGCAGGTGGGCAAAACGTGATCAACCCTTTGACATAGTAAACGGTAAAAAGAATTTTACAAAAAATATAATGTGACTGCAGGTGGGCAAAACGTGATCAACCCTTTGACATAGTAAACGGTAAAAAGAATTTTACAAAAAATATAGTGTGACTGCAGGTGGGCAAAACGTGATCAACCCTTTGACATAGTAAACGGTAAAAAGAATTTTACAAAAAATATAATGTGACTGCAGGTGGGCAAAACGTGATCAACCCTTTGACATAGTAAACGGTAAAAAGAATTTTACAAAAAATATAATGTGACTGCAGGTGGGCAAAACGTGATCAACCCTTTGACATAGTAAACGGTAAAAAGAATTTTACAAAAAATATAATGTGACTGCAGGTGGGCAAAACGTGATCAACCCTTTGACATAGTAAACGGTAAAAAGAATTTTACAAAAAATATAATGTGACTGCAGGTGGGCAAAACGTGATCAACCCTTTGACATAGTAAACGGTAAAAAGAATTTTACAAAAAATATAATGTGACTGCAGGTGGGCAAAACGTGATCAACCCTTTGACATAGTAAACGGTAAAAAGAATTTTACAAAAAATATAATGTGACTGCAGGTGGGCAAAACGTGATCAACCCTTTGACATAGTAAACGGTAAAAAGAATTTTACAAAAAATATAATGTGACTGCAGGTGGGCAAAACGTGATCAACCCTTTGACATAGTAAACGGTAAAAAGAATTTTACAAAAAATATAATGTGACTGCAGGTGGGCAAAACGTGATCAACCCTTTGACATAGTAAACGGTAAAAAGAATTTTACAAAAAATATAATGTGACTGCAGGTTATTTTTCATAGATTAGCAAAGGTGATTGTGGTGTAACAGAATTAATTAAGAGACTTGTTGGTCTGCAGAATATCTGCTCTTTAGTCGAACATATTAAAAAAATAAATGATTTAATAGTAGCTGCAACATACCTGCAGTGGGTGCTGGCTGCGGCTGCACGGGCGCTGGCTGCGTGCTGGGCGCGGGCCCCACGCGCGGGCCCCGGGGGCCGCCGCGGGGTCCCCCTCGCGGGCCCCCGCGCATCGCTCGCCACCTTCCGTCGTCCGCGAAATTGTGCACGTAGTTGCTGCACAAAATACACACATGTTAACGTCAGACCTTGTACAACTGATTAAATCGACAAAATAAAGGAAGAGAAGCTGTCTAGTAGTTAGTCGTACACAGAACTACACACGGATTCCTGAACAGTCGTATCAACTGATATTTTGATGCAACAAGTAATGAATGATAAATATAGATGATTGCAACAACCTGTTCATTTCATGAACAGGAAAAACATCAGACCAAAGTGGATTGGCATTCTCTTCATTTTGATGGTAGTTTAAACACACATAAGACACACAGTTATAAAAGAAGAGACAAGACATTCAACACCCTCAGGTTAGGTGGTGCGGCGATCTTCGATGGGAGTCTAGTGGCAGCTGGATGAGAGTTGCCGAGAATACAGTTGAATAGCGAGCGATTGGAGAGGCCCATAAGCAGCAGTGGGCTGCTGTAGGCAAAAAACATAAGTAAGTAAAAAGGAGGATGGTTATTAGACTCACGTGTACTGCTGGTGCTGCGGGTTGTGATGGCGCCAGCCGCCGCGGCCGCGCCAGGCGCCACGCCGCGCCGACGCCACTCCGAACGTCTCCGAGTTCAGCTTGCGCTCCGTCCGCCAGTCTGTCCTCTGGCTCCTGCCCTTGGACCTGCAAATGTTTACCAGTTACAAACACGTTCTATAGAACATCTTTAGTTGGATATGGTGTAACGAGCTTCGTCTTAGTTAAATTAACGTCGACCAGACGCTGCCACCTCGACAGCATTAGCAGTGGATTCGGACAAGTCCCTAAAGGTGCAGATGGAATTGCACGATGAGCAAACTTTTAGCATCGCTATTGGCGATTTGTTGATGGTGACTACATCATTGTTGCATCATTGTTTGGAGACTCCAGGTTAGCCCAACATAAAATTATTAGTTCAAAGTAATATCTCACCTTTCAACAGCCTCACAGGAGATGTTGTCAAAGAAACTCTTGGTCTTGTCATATCCTGTGTAACCATTCTGGTCTTCGTCTACTTCCGGTTCGCCCGCACCGGTCTCATTTCCTGAGTCATCCTTCTTGTCAACTTCAACAACGCCCTGCGGTATAATAATTACTTCAGACTCCTGCGATGGCCGGAAAGTAAAAAAAAAAAAAAATTAAAATTTTTGATAAATACATTCAAAACATAATAAAAAGTATAAACACAAAGCTTTTCTACTAAGTATTACTAAGCATGCTCGAAATAACATCAAAAGGTAAAGACCTAAAAGGTTCTTATTAAACTTTTTCAATAACCCATTATTTCTCAACTCTGTACAGCCATAAAAATGCTGAAAGTATTTTGAGAGGGGACCATGGCTAAAAGGACTCTTTTGCAATGACGCAAAAGTTTTATTTTACTAGTTTTTCCCTTTCAAAATATATTCTAATTCGATAATTTTTATTTTTTGTAATTTTTGTCTCGCTAGCCTATGCAGGAAAACACAATAAAGTTTTACATAGAAATAGCGAATAGCCCGTGAGAACATGGAACAACAAAGGAAAATCCGCTTCAGCTACGTCAGTCAACACAGTCTAGAAATGTTTGCAGTTGTTTTCAGTAATCAAGTGGCCTATGTTTACCGAAACTAGGTGTTTACGAGCTGACACGACGGTGATGAATATTTAGATACATTTAACCCTATTTCTCAAACGGAAAATCACCGCAGGTCCATCAAAAGCTGTTTCGGTTGACTACCTTCTACATATCGTCGGCGTAGTACAGGACCTTGTCTCTCTTTACAGTCTAGATTTTTTCCCAAAATACATTTTTTCATCAAATTCATTTATTGGTGTGATTTTTCATCAAAATGTATACATAATAAATTAAGTAGCCTGCCATAAAGCGGTTAAATCTCGTAGTTTTTTAGCACGCACGGTCGGTAAAACAGACGAATCTAGGACCTTCGACATACTTGTTGCTTGATATTTAAAACAGTTTTTAGCTTCTGTACAAAGGATGATGTGCATTTACAAGGTCCTGACCATTTTCGGGTCGGCGCAGCATGTCTTCTTCTTCCATACTTCTCTGTTACTCGTCATTTCATCAGATACCTCCTTTCTTGCCATACCAACCTTCACACAGTCTATCCATCGGTCCCTTGGTCTTCCTCTACTCTTATACCTGTGGCCACACACGTGTGTGTGTGTGTGTGTGTGTGTGTGTGTGTGTGTGTGTGTGTGTGTGTGTGTGTGGTGTGTGTGTTCATCCACATTAATACTCAAAACTTTCCTCAATATTTGGTTTAGGCCATAAAAGCAATAAGAGTAAACCGTATATTTTGCAATTATCGGACATTTACTAGTAGACCATATTAACTGACAAAAAATGTCCACACTGAAAAAGGTTAATTCAGCGTGACGAGAACTCGCGGAAGGACAGGTGAATTGAAAAACAAGAACAGGAAATCAGATTGTTTTAAGACCTGAAATGCTCGAAATCAGATTGTTTTAACACCTGAAATTATCAGTTTTCGTACACTGGGGGTAGACAGATACTACGGTCACCTACTGCAATCCTTACAATCTCAATTTGCTTTGTCCGCGTTTATACGCAAACCCACCTGATTTCTTAAAATGTTATTTATAGGGTAGTAAGCAATTTAAAAAACATCTTACGTTACTCGACATAGAAGTTTTACCTGGTGCAAAATAAACTGTTTTTCTACAATGAGGTACATATTTTGCTTCTTTATTAACAGACTTCAAAAAAGGAGGAGGTTCTAAATTCGGTTTTTTTTTTAATTAATAGCAAACTATAATTGCGTTTCAGGCAATCATTTCCCATTGAGCATCATCAAACAATTGTGTAATTGCTTCAATTCGCGTTCAAACGTAATCTCAAATCAATTAGGAACTCGTAATTGGCATGTAACACAATATACCGTCTATGACATAATTGTAACGCCGCGTAATTACTAATTATGAATTGGACCCCACTAGTTTACATTGGTTTCATTTCGGTTAGAATAAAGTTTATAAGTGGATATTTCAACTTGGCAGCTAGCATTTTTGCAGTGAAATTATGTTAATTTTGCTGTCGAAAAAGTTGGAACCTGTATTTCATATTGGATAGGCTCAAATTTCGTCTTTTTCTCATCACCGTCTTATTTCAAAACTGCATTGACATTATGCTAAAACCTGTCATAAAGGTGTACTATTAAATATGACATTAACAGGTTTCTTTTTTACAATTTACGAACAAAATCGATATTTTTGGACACCCTCGATAAGGCCGCACAGTCACGACCAATGTTCTACGCAACGTGACACGAAAACGGTACCTATTATAGTTAGAAAGGTATTGTAAACCTCACCTCAACTTTCACCTCGCCATCAGAAATCTTGGCCTTAGCAAGTTGGCTGCGCAGCTCTTCAAACTCAGTGTTGGCTTGTTCGAAGTCGTAGTCCTTGTCGAACTTGAGTGTGTTCTTATTGCGAGGCACGAAGCCACGTCCACGGCCACGGGGCCGGCCTCTCCAGCCTCCGCGGTTGTAGCCCTGGCCCGCGCCGGAGAAGTTTCCTGGATGACAATAACATTTTAATAGTATAGCTAGCCTGTACTGTCCCACTGCTAGGCTCTGTGACATTTCTTGCCAATTTCTAAGGAAGACTTTCAAGACGTCTTCGCCATCGCTTCGTCTGCCGAGGCCACAATAGGTAACATTCCTGTGTGCTACCCACCGCGGATTCATAAATGCCAAGCCTAATGAAGAAGACATGATTTCGGAAACTAGTTTAGATTAGATGAAAATCCAACGAACAGTCTGAAAATCTGTTTGTTAGCAGTATCACGGCGATCACAGGACACCCCAATAAATTGGAATTAGGGGACGACGATAAACTTAGTGTCACAATATGAAAGTCTATGACCAGGGCTGGCAGTCTCGACGTAAAAAATCCGGTTTCAATAACGATGCTTGCGAGAAAACCAAGTCTACATCCAAGATGCGTTTCTCGAAAGCATCGTTATTGCAACCGAATTTTTTCGTTATTATTAAGCTATCGAAAGTTTGCGACAGCGTCGGTATCTAAGTCGAGACTGCCGGCCCAGATAAGATCAAAAAAAGAAATATGTAATTTTGTCGATTTTTCGCGTGCAGTTTGTGTTGCCAGTAATTACATACGGGACCGAAACGTGGTCGCTCTCAACGGGCCTCATTAGAAAACTTACCCAACTAACAATTTAACGTCGTTCAAAAGTTTAGTAAACGTTGTCTTAATTCCATTGATCGTAATACCTAAGTCGCACTAACGTTATAATAACGTTTACTAAACGCGAAAATGGCCCCAGTTATACGACCAACATTGTCGTATAATGGACATACAAAAGTCACAAGCTGACTTCGTTAACGTCATTCAAAAGTCGTATGAACGTTATGGAGTTACCACTTTCGTCGCGCAGAAGTCGCATCATAACTTTACAACGGCTCGTTTGTTGTATTGTCGTCATACAGGTGTTTTTGAATGACTAAAACGTTTTATTAGAGTCAAGGAACAACACCTGTAAGACTTATTCATTTTTCTTGTTAGTGACACGTGTTTGTGGTTTTGTTTCGAGATTTGAGTGCAAAATAAATAATTACAAGGAAATAAAAGGCGAGTGTTATTTAACTTATATTTATATATCTCGCTAATAACTGTATCTGTCTCTCATGCCGTTTAGTTCGACTGGGTATTAAAGTTATATGATAATGTACCTATGTGTTTTTATTTCAGATTTTCATGCCCCCTCGCAATTTTGTGTTTAAATGATTATATTTTTATTAATAAAAATATGTTTATTTCTAAAAATGTAGGACATGTTGCTTTTGTCACACACTTATCTCTTAACGACGTTGTAACGACATGAAGTCGTATTAAGGTTATTTCAAGACCATGCAATACGCCATGACAGCTAGTTATTAGGGTTCCTCATAAATTTAAAACCCTTTTCATATGGTTCACAGTAAAAGTGCAGTGCAGAAATCAAAACATTTTAACATTTAAGTCCCACTACGTTTAAATCTTCTCCACGAATTTTTGGCTTCCATTTTTCGTAGTAAATTTAATCAAACGTTCCGTAAATATGGCGGCCTAGACGTTTTAAAGTCAAAACCTGACTTAAATGCGACTACAAGTTTGATTAAAGTCAGGGCATGACATTAAACGGACATCATGTAATATATAGGTTATATTTGAGTATTAAATAAACAACCAAGTCATTTAAGAGTCTCCAATTGACCGCTGTAAAACAGGATAGTGATCGTTATATAAACGTCACTGTGAAAACGACTATACAACTGCTACATTACATAGATGTCATATAAAGGTTTTTCAAAGACCTAATTTGGTCAGTTCAAAACGTTTAATGGACTATAACGTTAGTATGACTATTGCGTTATCGTACAAACGTTTTAGCTAAGACTGTAATATAACGTCGTTTAGTTTTGTCTTACCAACGTTGCTAAGACCAGCTTATTATGACATATTCGTCGCACGACTAATAAGTTAAATTAAAGACGTCTAAAGGACCTAGTAGTCTACTCACTATCATTATAAGACTGCTATCCAACTTTATGTCGTATAAGTAAAGACTTATATGACGTTTTTGTTTGTTGGGTAGTCACGCAAAGGGCAATGGAGAGGGCTATGCTCAAAGTTTCCTTGCGTGATTGTATCAGAAATGAAGACATCCACAAGAGAACCAAGGTTCCCGACGTAGCCCGAAGAATTGACAAATTCAAGTGGTAGTGGGCAGGCACATTGCTCGCAGAACGGATGGGGCCGAAAATTTCTGGAGTGATCGCGAACCAAAAGAAGTTGCATTGGAAGGACTTCCACTAGGTGGACCGATGCCCTGGTGAAGGTTGCGGGGATACGCTGGATGCGAGACGCATGACGCCGGTCGTCACAGTGGACATCTTTGGGCTGAAATGATGATGATGAATAAACTTACCAGATTGGTGATGATGGGGATGTTGGTTCGTGAGCGCCTGGTTGTGCTGATTATGTTGGTTATGTTGCTGATGCTGAGAGTGCTGCGAGTGCTGCGAATGCTGCTGCTGCGGCTGATGGTGCATGGGTTGTTGCGGCTGGTGCTGCTGGTGCGGTTGGTGCGGCACGGGCGCGCCGCCGCTGGGGTAGCGCTGGCGGTTGCGCGAGTTGGTGCGGTTGCGGTTCGCCGGCCCCTTCTGCGCCTGCCCGTTGCTGCCACGTCGGCTGTCCCGTTGCTGGCTAGACCCACTAGCCACAGACCCGACCTATACATATGTGTGTGTTAATGAAGATTCTTATAGACGTAGTGTCGCCACAAGATTATGCAGTGATGATACATGTATGGTTTGTTTAAATATAGTAAAAGTTGCAACAGAAAGGAGTGGAGAATGTTCCATGTAATTTACAAAAAAAAAAGAATCATCAAAAACAAGTTTGAAGAATGGGTCATATTTATATTGCAATAATTAGTTTTGAGTGAGCAGTAAGTAATTTAGTTTTTATTTGTGTATGGTTGTTTTTAACCCCTATCTCAAAACATGTCAGTAAGCAGTAATTAGTAATCTTATATATAGAAACAATAACAAAATCAAAGTAATTCAGGAATGCCAACTTGCCTCAAAACATTGATTAACATTCACACCACTGCATGAATATACAAACAATATTTAAATGTGGATCAAATCATAAAACTAACTTACAAACAGATTCACCAGCTCATCCTTTCCAATAAAATAATATCAGAAATGGAAGATTTCTACTCTAACTGGGATATAAATAAATAAGCAACAATCAATTCACTTGCCGCATATACTGATTGCGAGAATATCCCTCCAGAATCTGCTGTTGTGGTCTATGGCAAAGCCGCATCCAGAAAAACATTTATTAAGTATTTACCAAGTCTTAATTATTACTGCTTAATTTATTGCCTACAACTAATTATGCTAACTTATTGGGACTATTCAGACCTTAGGATCCTAACTTTATTTTGGTAGTTTAATGGTATTTTAGTGGTCATATTTCAGTATGATGAGTTAGTTAATATTTTATGGATATACCTGTGTGCCCTGGTCAGCAGTTGGGCTCTTCCTGTGCGCGCCGACAGCGGGGGTTCCCGACCGCGATGCGCTTTGCTGAGATCCTCCTCCAATGAGGTCAAGCATCGAGCCTACAAAACATTTTCTTGTACACACATAGTAGAAAAAAAAATACTTTACTATGCTAAGCATAAGCTTTGATGAATCAAAAATTGCTTTCAATGATATTTTTTTCAATTTTCATACAAGCAACAGACCAAGGAGAAATGATAATGCATGTTGCGATTTTTTTTTTGTTATTTTTGTAAATGCATGCTGTTGTTGTTATTGTTTTGTTAATTTTGTTGCATCTTATTTGTGTTATTCTTGGAGTCTTAAGAAGTTCTAGTATTTTTTTTGTTTCCCAACACCACATGATAAATATGTAGGAAGAAAACTATTAATATTAAAAATTGTAATTTACGTAATGAGTATGCACCAAACTGGTCTCATTTACTGGTGTTAAGAAATATTACTTATTTCTATCTATACATATAATAAATCTGTAGATGTGGCGTTTCTGTACATTGGTAATATTTAGAAATTAAAACAACACATTTAAAAAATTAAACTAAATTGGACAAAATGTCCAATTAAGTTTAATTTTGAATTCTGATTCGATGTTGTCTAATAAGAGTATTACTATGTTAGAATACTATTAATACTATTAAGAGTTGTTATTTTAAAGTTGGAAATAAAAACCCATTGTGTGAAAATGTAAACAAATACATTGATATATGCAAACATAAATATGCGAGTTCTTTGAACTGTCATACAGTAAACCTGTATGAGATTAGTAGTAGTAGTAGCATGCAAGTTTGGTGAAAGCACAGGAAATTGATCATAATTAGATACTTTATTAGTTAATCCAAAACTGTAAACCAAAAAGTTCTACTGCTAGAGAGGTAAGAGGGTGAAAGGTTAGCAAAGTATCTTTTTATGACGCTGCAAAAATCGCAAAGTAGCATGTATTGAAGCAGAAGCTAAAATTATCCAAGAGCAAAAACCTTGGTCTTTCACTTGATTGGCGTGATGCGCCACTCCTGAGCCAATTGGACCCGTGACAGGCAGGGGCTGGGGTGCCAACTCCACCGAGGTTTGCGGAGACAACTCACTGGTCTTGTTGAGCTGGGCATGGACACCTCCGGGGAAGCCAGCCATCGGGTGGTACTGTTGGTAAGGCGTCTGGCCAACAATCGGATGGTTGTATTGCCCCGTGAACTGGCCCGGCGCAGTGCCCGCGCCGAGCGTCGGTGGCACAGACATCTGCATGATGGCCGGGTCATTGGGTAGAGAGGGAACATTGTTCAACACTCGGATATCCTTGATGTCAGAACCACGAAACAAGATGTAATCATACACCTGGCTCTGGGGCGCAACAGGGTATTGCGTCTCTCGATCCTCCGTACCAAACGAACGCACTGTAGAGAGAAACAGTTCATTAACCTCATGTGATATAATTTGAAGGTAGGTGAAGTTTTGTTTGAGAAAAACGTATTTTTTGCACAAAGTTACATGCCAATGAATCTTTTACTTTAAAGGGTAGTCTAAATACTGTTTGCAGCCATGATTTTTTCCACTTCACAGTGGCATCTTGAACATAACAAAAGAAAAAGTAGGTAGGTAGATTCATCATAACTGTTAACCACCTACTCATTCGAGAATAGTAAAATTAACAATTATTTTTTAGGACTAAAACCTAGTCAGTTTATCACCTGCTGAAGAAAACAAAATTGTAGCATACATAGGACAGTATCAACGTCATCAATGTGAAACCGCGGTCATAGGCGGGACCAACAACTTCTCTTTGAGGGTAGAAGAAAAACAATGTGATACATTTTACTAAAAATCATGGAAAATTACAGGAAAAATGCCCAACAATAAACATATTGGACGCTTTCCCAAACAATAAACAAAGATGGGCATAATACGGGAGGGAAAAAGAGAACGGCTTTCTAGAGACGTCGATCGATGTTCCAATAAGAAAAATAATTAAAACGGGGAAATACAAGAAGAAAACACTAAATTGATGACGATTAATTCAAAAAGAATCTTGTAATAAGATAACAGTATCCATTTGTCAACTTACCGCTAGCCAAAGCGATGGTACATTCCTGAGGATCGACGGTGAAAAGCCGGCCTTCGTAGCGAATGTCAGCTTTAGATATGAGGCTTATCTTGGAGCCCAATTCAGGCATACCAGAACTCATAATGTCACTTTGGAAATTACTCGCCGATGTTAAAGATTTTTAACGATATCGTCGACCATAGAAATCAGCCACCGAACAAAATGACTGACGGGAAGTTGGCAACAAGCGATGCGTTTACAAACAGCTGTAATGAGTGAGGGAACATTGAAAACATACTATTAGGAAATTTAAAAAAAAAAACTAAAGCAAATTAATTTAATGGAAAATGTATTGTGTTTAATAAAATATCAAAAAACAGGATTTTATTTCGAACCTATCATGTCATTGTAAAAAGTAATACAATAAACGCTCTTATCAATCATTTCCTATCAAACTCAATGAGTCATCATCATCAATAATCCATCACATTAAAATTATTGACGTTATTGTATCTATGTTGTTGGATTTGGAATTACAAAAATGAGTACATACCATTAATTTACTAATAAACCATTTATAAATAAATGAATACTTTAGGAATCATTTTTTGTCAATTTACAACTTCTTGCTTTATTTAGTCGATTTTATTCATCACCATACTTTTTAGAATAAGCTATGAAGGAAGCAAAGAGAAACGCCGAACAAAATTTTCTATCACTTTTTGCGGGAGGTGAGTTAAACACGTACAGCGCACTACAGGAATATTTGACAATCAGAGACGGAAAACATACTATTTGACCATTAAAATAAAACTGCACACGAAAAAAAATTACACATTAAAGAAATATATACGCAATTATTATTAGATTACGACAACAAACAAAAAGTGCTAGCGATGTGGCATCATAGCCAATAACTGGTTTTTCATTCGTCATCCATGAATTAATGGAACCTTATTATTATTGTTAACCGACTTCAAAAATGGAGGAGGTTCTCAATTCAGGTGTTATTTTTTTTAATATTTTTTTCAAACTCCGTATTTTATGAACCGATTTGAAAAATTCTATTTTTATGTGAAAGGATATGCTTTCCGATTGGTCTCGTCGAAATTTCATCAAAATCGGTTCAGTAATGTGTTTTTTTTTCTTCTTGGCCAGCCAAGATGGTCCTTAATAACTTTTAGTTACAATGTAAAATTTATTCATGACATAAATTCGTGTGTTAAACTGCAACTAAAAAGGGTAAAATAAAAACTTTTTGCAAATAAAAAACCAACTTAAAAAAAAAGGTGTAAAATAACTTTACTCTAGGAAGTCGGTGGCAAAAAGTAAATGAAACTAACAAAGTAACCGACTTCTGACTTTTGTATTCTTACGGTGGAAAGATTATTTCAACATTGCGCTTAAATAATAACAGGAAGGACTTTTATATAAGGGATGTAAAATATATTTGAGGAGGGAGGGGGAAGGGGGAGGGAGCGGTGGAGATCCCCCTCAGAAAGTTTAGGATATGCATAGTTTTGCTTTTGTAATTTTTAAAAAATCTCATTTGAGATTTAGGGGTCGTCCACGCCATTGCCGTCGTCGACGACTTAAAAAATAACCACGAAAGAGGTGGCGCAGGGGATGGCGAAGCGAGGGAATAATAGACCCCGCCATCCCCTTCCTTGTAACCCAACCTGTCCGAGTCGGGGAGCTCAAAGTCCCGAGCTCGCTTCGCTCGCTCTTACATCCTAAGTTATCTATCTGTGCCTTTTTACTAGGTGGCATGTGCTAAAATTTCACAAAAATATCTATTAAAATGAGTTCGCGTTTCGTTTCACATTTAACAGATACCATCTTGATAAAAAAATACATTTTAGATTGTCAAAAAAACGAAATTTTCGTGGTTATTCACCCAAAAAAGCTCAAATCACTATGAAATAGTTCAACCTTAATAGAATAACATACATAAACTAATGTGAATTAAAAAAAGAAAAAATGCTTATTATTTGCAAAATCAAAACGCATTATTAAAACGCCCGTTAATTTAGTAAAGTTTGATATTTTTTATTTCAGAAAGTATTTGTTTCTTAAGCTTGAAACTGCGTGAGATTGTTCAAGAACATATAAGATAATGAGTACTTTGCACAAAAAATATGAAGAGCCGAGCCTAATAACAAGGTATTGCATAATCATATGTGATACGAAGAAGCATGGATTTGTAGATTAGAAGTGGCATATCGTTTTTTTACGACAGGAAACAGCACAATTAACCAACCACCTGTTTGCGGCACAAAACGATACACTATGGTAGCGATCGGCGAATGAACTAGTTTTATATAACGTGTATGGTTAAATGGCCACTATACTTTGGTAGAGGGAAAGTCCCACTGTGGCGTTTCTATACTTTATTCCTCTATACCTAAGTCAAGTAAATAGACAGAGACAGTTATCGATATTTTTCCTCATGGTGGTGTCAATGGTGACATCTCTACAAGTGTCCGTTGCGTTTTGATTTGACGCTTGACGAAAAATATTGCTTCGTAAATAAAAATCTGTTATTAATTAATTTTTAAGTGTGGTGTTATTATTTCGGTTTTCTAAAACTTGTGTGTACAACTTGTTTGTAAAGTGGTATATGCTACGAACGCGTAATGATGATAGAAACTCCGATAAGTTCGACGCCTGGGCTAGCCAGGATAAGTGTTGGCGGGAGCAGCAATAGTTCTATTAGAAGACGAAGTCTTATTCCCCAGATAAAACCGAGAAATGAGGTTTGTGTTTTACATAAATACACGAGTAATTGTTAATTTGAACACATTTCTCCAACATTGTTTACCTACTACTTCCTGAGCTTCAGGCAGGCTTGTATCGACTTGTTTTGAACGCATTGTGGCATTTTTTTTCGGCTTGCTTATTGCTGTTCTGTTCACTAACAAAAGTAACAGAACTAAGCAAGCGAACTTTTAATAAATAAATAACTATTCTATCGAATTGATGCACTTTATGTTCCTAAAGTTTCCTTTCCATAGATTCTAAAATCTACTTTCCTGTCTTGTACAAAGAAAGGCCAATTCCTGTCTCTAACACAGAATTATTACAAAAGATCATAATTTGGTAATACCTTCATAATTATTTTTATATTAATACATACCTAAATAAATATTACCTTTAAAAAATATATATTAGTAAAACCCTCTTTTACAGGAGCGCAACGATGATGATGCTGAAAGATCTTCGTTGGTGGCATCTGAACGTGCTCTGGCCACGTCGACACCTCAAACAGCATCACCCAGAAAAGGCAGAGATACTATGTCTTCATCGCCACAGAAAGAGCACTTTCAAGGATGCCTCAAGCTTTATGCTGAAAATGTAAGCAGACAATTTATTTTTAAATAATCATAGATAGCTAGCTGTCTTTCACTACCTTGCTTAATTAACTGCTAGCTATGTTAATACAATTTAATGAATCAAACCTCTTTATACACATAGTGTGCATTGTTTTGTGTGTGCACTGATGTTATAAGTGCATACACAAAAAACATAATGCAACTACTTTTTTATTTTCATGGCTATTGTTTTTTTTTTCATGTTATGCCCCTGTCCACACATTTGATCACAGTAAAGGTTGTTACTTGGTTGTTAAAGGTTGACTGCTAGCAGGAGAGAACACAAAAAAAAAAACATTTTTTTTTTGTTGGGATTTCCAGTGATTTATGCCCATTGCAGATCTTTGCCCATTGTGCCATTAAGAAGTTACTTATTTGTTTTATTACAGAAAATAACAAAAGACAATGCATGGAACCTACAGCTGATAGACTTCATGACGTCAATGTTGCGAAGACATGACTCTCGCATGGATAACTTGCAGACTGCCTCGACAGTGGTGGATGCGTCTGCTAGGATTTACTCGTTCAGGGTGGATGCGGTGCATTATGATGTGTTGAAGATGGCTGGAGGACTTAGTAAAGCTGCTCAGGTATGTGTGTTGATGTTAATTTATAAACTTATTAATTAGCCAGAGTATATATGTGTATATGTCATAATCGGAATGACATCCTACATGATCAACAATAAGGTTTCACCAAAGGTCGTTGCACTACTGACACCAGTGTCACCTTACTAAAGCACATCTTTAATGCATGGGAAGAGGCAAAAGATGCAATAGGCATCTTTAGCGATCTATCCAAGGCATTTGATTGCGTGAATCACGACACACTGTTGCTAAAACTTGAGCATTACGGACTGGGAAAACAGGTACTTAGCTTAGTAAAATCGTATTTAAATGATCGAATGCAGCATGTACAAATAAATGGCGTAAATTCCTTAGGATTAAAAGTAAAAATGGGGGTACCGCAAGGCTCAATATTGGGCCCTTTCCTTTTTCTAGTATACATAAAGGATTTACCTCAGTTGCTGAAAAGTCGACCTCAAATGGTGTAGCTGATGACACATCACTGATTTTTAAGGTAAACAGACGTGCACAAGAAATTGATGACGTAAATAACGCTATGCTTAAGATTCATAACTGGTTTACTGTAAATAATTTGGTGTTAAATGAGAAGAAAACTAAATGCATAAGATTCGCGTTACCGAATGTAAGAAGTAGCGAATGTAACGTTGTATTGAACAAGGAAATACTGGAATTCGTCGATAAGACGGCTTTCTTGGGGATTACGCTTGACTCGAAACTGCACTGGAGTCCTCATTTAACAGCACTTGCAGGGCGGCTAAATTCAGCCGCTTACGCTGTCCGTAAAATACGGCGATTGACAGACGTTGATACCGCGAGACTGATCTTTTTTAGTTACTTCCATAGCATCATGTCTTGCGGTATTCTGCTGTGGGGAGGCATAATGTCAATACTAGAAATAAGGACCAATTAGATCCGCCACGTTTCAGATTGTCAAAAGTACGAACTTCTTTTATGGGATACTGTGTAAAATTTTACAATAAAATACCACTTGACATTCTACAAATCAATGAGAAGAAATTTAAAACATGCTTAAAACATATTATAAGTTGGAAGACTATCTCGTAGATAAAGATGCTTGGCTCAATGCTGGTCCTGCTCCACAGCCACTTGGGCTCACGAACTAAGATTTTAATGTTTGGAAGAGATCCTCCCCCTCTAATTCTTTAATTATATTTTTTTATTTTTTTGCTCTCGTTTCTCTTCTCAAAACTTAGGATTTGAATTGTGTATCTTTTCTATTTTATCTCTACATTGTGTGCAAACTAATTGATTACCATGGTAAATTATTGTGGAAGCTGCAGAAGATTGTAAAAATATCCTTGCGATGTATAGATTCCATCTCCTACAATTATATAATTGCATAACACACATGTGTGAGTACTATGTACCGTAAAGCTACCATTTATATTTTGTTATCTTTCATTGACTTGAATGTGTCCTGGTGGCTGAGAGAATGTCATGCTCACTCAAATGTGTCGCTGATGGTGGCGGGTGTGTCGGGTCATGTAGTTCCCTTCAAGATGGTTGAGTTGAATGGCGCTGATCCATGTATCATGTTCGTGAACGGGCGCTGTCAGTTTTGACTGGTCATCTCTTAGCTGCCCCGGTTTTTTTTAATTACTTTATTTATACATATATGTTAGAACGATGTACAAAGACATGAACGATGTACAATGACGTCTCAACATGAATGATGTAACCAAGACTTTGTAACAATATTTTGATTTAAAAGAGTGTCCATGGAGTTTCTTGCCCATTCTTCTCCATAGAGATCTACGATTTGGAATGTGCAACTACAGTACTTTCGCAAGTTATTATGCCTTGTGACTGTGACTGTAGCTTAGCTTTTTTGTTTTTGACTTTCAAAAGTGCCTGTAAGGGTCTAATTGAAATAAATGTTTTGACTTTGACTTGTGTATCTCTAGGTAATGTCTAAATCTAATTCAATCTATTAAATTGTACTAGTAATCAACTCAGTTTAGGTATTTACATTTTCTCATTTATTTAATACTAGCTTAGAGATACGAGATAGAAAAAGAGATAGTGCTTTATATGTCTCACTTAACTCCATGTCCCTCTCGCACACACACTGAAACAATGACTTTAACTAACATGTCACATGAGCTTGTCCTTGAATTTGCATTTATTTAAAACTACTGATATACCTACTGTAATCCAAAATAATCCTCATCTGTAACATTGTTTTAGACTAAAAGAGGCAAGAAAGACGATGATAACGTGCAAGATGAAGGCGCAGCAGACGGCGAGGCCGCGGCCCCTACCAAGAAGAAAAAGAAGAAGGCCAAAGGCGCCATCGCTTCTAACCCTGCAGTGTTCAATGGGGATTTTGATACTAATGATTGTATAGGTAAGTTGTATATAAGTTCATAGATAAGTTCGTCGACTGCAGTACAAGCTGGGCGTATTCTACGCCCTAAAATCGTGGGTGAATAATAAAGCTACTAAGAACTCGTTCGGAGCAGTGAAAGTCGGATAGAGTTATTAAGCTAAATCGCCCATCCAAATGGGTTAGATTAGAACCATGACCAACTACGTGCGATCCAAGCATGAGGTGTTGCGGCAGCGAGCGCCCAAATTGGTCGCTGTTTCTAGTCTACGGCACATCACGTAATGGGAATTATTTTGGGGATATACATGCCTCGTTAAACTCAACTTGAAATCGGTTTGTTTCATGAACTTGTTTCTAACATCGTTCGTTCGTTTTCGTTTGTTTGTTTTGTTTCTTCTTTCCTATAACAGATCCATTTTTCGAGAGGCTGACGGCGACAATAGGCGATGTAACGTCATCAAACAGAGCATTCAACGCGACTCTGCCCATACACGACAAAACACTGGCTTTGATATTAAGGTACGGTTTGAAACAATTTTATTTATGTAAATTTTTAAAACATTTTTGAAGAACCTCACATATTATAATGCATTGAAACAGGACAGGTACATAGAATGCCACACCATTACATTACTAGCAGCATCCTACGCACTGAGTTGCGCCCTATTCATATTTTTAATTTACAGTTTCATTTAAAGTTTATGCTTCCAATATTGCCTGTTTTTTCCCGCAATCTGTAGCTCGAATTTTACCAGTCTTCTGAAAAAAATAAACTATTTTCTCTTTCAGAACCGACGATCGATTCTTAGAAGAAATAAAGGAGAATATTCCAGAAGAACAAAACATAGACCTGTCAGAACGCATCACTCTAGGTGCGAAGCTACTACCCGCATTTACGAACAGCGACCATATTTGTGAGCCTTTCACCGGGTTCTCTATCTCCAACTGGGATCCAGATACTGAGGACACGTGAGTCTAGAATTTAAGAAGAAAAAAAATAACTGCGAAATACTCTTTTTTTGCCATCTTTAGTAACTGGATGACAAATAGAAAGGCGGACTAAACATATCAACGCGATGGCCAATCTTGCTAGTTTAGATATTAGGGAGTAACATTCAGCTTTTGTTTTTTTTTTTCTTTTGTATGGTGATGTGTCTGCATCCTTTCAGCTTTCTGCTGCTGAAAAAGTGTCCCTTATTCTTTCACAATATTAAGAGCTCTGGTGCGCAAACAAGGCCAAGTTTTTAAAGAAGTAGTTCTGTTGAAGTCCTACATACTAAATCACACAACTGCCATCTTAAGCATAAGTGAAAACTTGAATTTATCATTATTATTGATATTGTAAGCTGATTATTGTACCTTTTACCAGTGATAATCGCGTAAGCAACTGGGTGGAAGAGAACCGACTGAACTTGTCGCAGCAAGCGCTCGCGTTTGATGTGAACGCGGACGTCGAGCCGATACCGCAGGATGAACAGCATAATGACTTGTATGGTATGTGTTTGTTTTTATTTAGGTATATGAAAGATGCACAACATTGTCTTATTGTTTTGTAATGCATATGGCAAACCTTAATTGCACTACAATTACTGAAGAATTACCTTTTATCAAGAAGCAAGCTGTTCCTTACAATTTTTTTTTCTCTATTTTGCCGAACCCTCCCACTTCTGAGCAAATACCATAAATATTTAAGTTTCTTTAATATTTAGTAGAGAAAATTGGCAAGTTTTTAATATAGTAACCAGCAGTGTCTTTGATTTGTAACCTTTTAAAGTGTAACGTATCCTCCCTACGCATGCAGACGAGGAGCCCCTCGGCGGCATCGAGAGCGAGGAGGAGGCGGACGTGGCGGTGGCGGCGTGCGTGGCGCGCGCGGGGGCGGCGCCGGCCGCGCGCCTCACGGACATGCGGCCCGGCGCGGCGGGCGACGAGCGCCTGGAGTACTCCTACGCAGGCGCCATCGTCACGGCCTGGGCCGGGCCCTCGCATTGGAGACTGAAGAATAATAGAGGTGAGGGCAGGCAGACCATTCAAAAACAACTTTCTGCCAATCCAGAATTATTTTCTTTTTTATGATGAGATCTGTCCCTTGCTTGAAAAGCTTGGCACAAAGATGCTGAATGACAGTTCATTCAGCATCTTTGTGCCAAGCTTTTGTAAGTCATGCTTAGTATTCTCCCAGTGGTGCATCCACATCATTCCGTTTTATGGTGTGTCAGCTGTGTATAGGTGTCTTGTGGGGTTTGCCTTTTAAGCTTCTTGAATGTCTTGGTTTTCATCAAGTTTGATGTCAGTTTATTAGGATGAGTATTTTTAAGTCTCGATGTAAGCTATCGTTAGTCATATACCATGGTGCATTAGTTATAATCCTAAATCCTTGGTGGTGGATGGTGGTGGAGTGAGACCCATCACACTACCTTGAGGAACTCTTGCTTGAATTTCGTGCAGTCCAGTTATTTCATTGCCTTGTTTTACAAAGAAGTATCTCTTTTATAAGTAAGATTTAATAAAAATGTAGTAATGTATTGGAAGTTATTTTTTTTTAAATCTATATATATAAAAATGAAACCCGTTTTCCTTGGTCACGGCATCACGCGCGAATGGCTGGACCGATTTCACTAATTCTTTTTTTGTTGTATTTGTTATTATTAGGAGAAGGTTCTTACGGAAAAAAATATTAAGAAAATCTGTCAGAAATATTGAAAAATATACATTTAATTTTGCATATTTAAAAAAACGCGCGTAACGAATGTCAATGTCATTCACAGCTATAGACTATATTGAAAGAGCATTGTTTGTTCGGAAACGTGGTTACTTAATTAAATTCTAATTAATTTTTGAAAATAACTCGCCACGGAATAGTTATGTATAGATAAATATTATTAAATGTTCTGATTTTATGAAGTTACTAAGGTAAAATATAGGCAGGCGTACCTAAGTGTGGTCTGAGTATATGAGTTTGATTTCAGAACGCATTATACAAACTTCGCATAACCTATTTAGTAATCTGTGGTAGTACATTGGCTTTATAAAAAAAATCTGTGGTAATCTGTGATAGTGATGTGCCAACTCAGAAAAAATATTACTCGATTTAACCCAATGATAGGTAGGTAGGTAAGGTAGGTAGGTAGGTAGGGTAGGTAGGTAGGTAGGTAGGGTAGGTTAGGTAGGTAGGGTAGGTAGGTAGGTAGGGTAGGTAGGTAGGTAGGTAGGTAGGTAGGTAGGGTAGGTAGGTAGGTAGGGTACCTAGGTACGGTAGGTAGGGTAGGTAGGGTAGGTAGGGTAGGTAGGGTAGGTAGGGTAGGGTAGGTAGGGTAGGTAGGGTAGGTAGGGTAGGTAGGGTAGGTAGGGTAGGTAGGGTAGGTAGGTAGGTAGGGAGGTAGGGTAGGTAGGTAGGTATCTAGGGTAGGTAGGTAGGGTAGGTAGGTAGGTAGGTAGGGTAGGTAGGGTAGGTAGGGTAGGTAGGGTAGGTAGGTAGGTAGGGTAGGTAGGTAGGTAGGGTAGGTAGATAGGGTAGATAGGTAGGGTAGTGAAAGTAGTAGGCAGGAAAACATGCATTGCAACGCATGCCGGGCACAGCTAGTCTTATATAAAAGGCCCTCTTGCCAAACTCGATCGAAAGCCTGAGATATGTCTAGAATAGCAGCCGAGTTTAATTTTTTCTTCATATTATGTTACATGAATTTTTTCGACCAGCCGATGTATTTTTGTTCTCTTTGTTACGTGACACCCAAATTGGTGGTCATATAACAAAGAATTTTGGTCTCTCAGTGGTCTTAGTCTTTTCATGAACAATGTCTCTAGTAGTTTTGCAGGAATAGGTAACAAGGTAATGAGTCGGTAGGACTTCACGTCCCCAGGGCACTTTCCAAGCTTAGCTATCATAATAATTTGAGCTACTTTCCATTGAGACAGTACAGAAAGTAATGCCTGCTTCAGGAAGTTCCTTCAATGTTTTTGCTGTAATTAAATCATATCCAGGTGCTTTGTGTTCATTTAGTTTATTGATGGCAGTTCTCACTTCATTTTTCGTAACTTTCCAGAGGCAAGTCTAGTTGGTATGTTTGCTGTAAATATGATGTTATTTCACTATGCAGTGTTTGTGATCCTTGAGTATTGTTGGTTGTAAATACTTTACTTAGGTGTTCAGCAAAGGTTTGTGCCTTTTCGAAGTCACTTTTAGCCCATGTATTATCGCTTTTGCGTATTGGTGCTTGTCTTGCTACAGGCCTTTTAAGCTTTTTTGTTGCTCGCCAGAGAAAATAATCTGAACTTGCTGTTGCATCTAGGTTTTCGGTATATTTCTCCATGTCTCGCTTTTGATCATCACTGAGTGCTAATTTAAGACGAGTTGTGACATAGTTAAGATGTTTCTTGTGAGCAGGGTATCTCGTTGTTTGCCAGCGTTGTCTTGCTTTGCGCTTCTCATCTAGCAAATCTATGACTGTTTTAGACCACAGTATATCTGTAGTTTTTGTTATTGATGGAGGTGTTGCGTTCCAAGCACATTGCTGAATTTATGTGTATGCGTACTCACACATAGTTATACGGTGTCAATGTGTCAGTATGACCCCTTCCCAAGTCAGTATAAACTAGCGATCAAGGACGACACTCGTTTCATTATCTCCGTACTCCTACCCGCAACGTATAAACATATCATGAATGCAATAATTAAAATGCTCAACTGCCTGACAGATATCATCTTCAGTGTGCAGCGGGTGTCTATTTTTTATAGAAGTCTCAACAAGCTGTCTAAACAGTGGCCACTTGGTTTTTCGGCTGGATAGTTTGCAAGGCTTTGGTTTTTCTAGTATTTTGCGGCTCAGTTTGATGAATACTGACGATTGGTCTGATGACAAATCCTGACTGGAACAGCATAATGATAATGAAAAAAAAATCTAATAATGCCTACGTAATTTTCCCCACTATACTTTACTCCAATATTTTATCGATCACACGCAGAAGTCTCCAAAAAATGCGAAGTTAAAAATAATGGATCTTTATTAAGATCAATCGGAAACTTGTTACTAACTTTTTAAATAATGTTTTCCATTTCCATAGCCTCAAAAATGACCGAACGCACCCAATCAGTAGCCGGTCGTCTCACCGTGGAAGGCAAGAAACCACCCCGAACAAAACGTCAACTAGACTTCCTCGGGGCCGGCCTAGCGTTCGACTGCCGGACGGACCCGGTGGGAGAGTACGAACCGACCCAGCCCGCCAAGATCATGATCAGTAGGAAGACGCTAGCCACTGGACATACGTGGAACGAGGCTAACTTTAAAACTCCTATTGATAGGTAAGTTTGTGTACTTGATTACTTCAGTGATAAAGCCGTTTTGTTAATTGCAAGTTCACAAAATTACATACGAATAATTCCTAAAGTAGTTTTGTGAACTTGCAACGTAACAAAAAACTACATGCAGACGTGTATTTTTGGTGCCACAGTCCAATTAGAATCATAGAAAGATACCATAAAAACACCTAGGAAATTCTTCTAATTTTTGGGCCTTCTAAAACACGTCTTTCTCTATTTCAGAGGTCTAGACGAGTCCCACTTCCGCAAACTGTTCCTGCGTCGAAACGTGATGATGATGCGCAAGCGTGACCTCGAGCAGAGCAAGCAACCGGAACCGGAGCCCGTCACCGTGGAAGAGGCCAGAGATTACGACTATAACAACGAGAACGATGCGTCGTACTGCCCTAACAATATTCCAGTGAGTATCCTTATTTGTCAATGAATTCACTCGTCTTTCTTGTATAGTATATTTCTCCAGTACGGCAGTGTTCTGTTTGTTTCGCACTGCGGAGTATATTTTTCTCATCTTTGACATCCAGCTTTATTGAAGCCCGTGGACAGTATGATTTATCGGAACTAACATCTCGTTCACGCAGTGTAAACGCTCAATAAATAGTAACAATGAACTCGTTCTAGGACGGAGATGACTGGTGTAATGAAGACGCTACTGCGGCGGGCGATTTACACGACCAGGTGAAAGCGGCCGAACCTGAAGAGATTACCGACATGTTGGAACCACCCACTAAGGTACACAACTGTACAATACTCCTTTGTAAGACTGTTTTGTTTTTAGCTACACTTTTAATAAGTGCTTAATTAAAAGCACTCTGTTGTATTTCCAACGCTCAGCTCTGCGCTGAGAATTTAAATTCCAATGGTGCTATAATATTTAGAAATGTGGCTTCAACATAACTGGCACCTTGTGGGTGTACTCCATCTCTGCTTATCCCTACGAGCTTCTGCGATAAACAGACGTTTCGTTATTTTACGGCGTCTGGTCTAGTGGTCGCAAGCGCGACTACTATGTGTTTTTTATGTATGTATGGGATTTTTCCATTAGGAATTTCTCGGTAGCAGGCACGGATCCTGGATTTGTACCCGGTTGATTCAAATTCAAATTATTTATTTGTGAAACATAGGTACAATATAATAAGGTCTAATTCGGATTTCAGGATCGCTATGTTAACCTAATAGGCATACAAATTTTGGATACACTAATTGAAAAAAAAAACATGCATTGTACTATTAAAATGAATTATACACTATTAATCATTAAAAATTAAATTTACCATTAAATAGAGTGTACGTTGCCCCAGCAAGAAAGTGTCTCCTAGAGTTATATGAGTCGAACGTATAGTTGGTGCCTTATCTGCTGTAAATGTGCCCCCACATAAAAAAACGTTTTGAAAAAAAACGGAAAAAACGATTCTTGCTGGGGTAACGTTTTTCTAGCAGGAAAATTCTAAACGAATGATCGGAGAGAGAAAAATTGTGCATGGCCAGAGAGCTTATATGTGTGCCTTAATGTGCCCCCAAAAATAAAATCTGTGCCCCTTCAGGTTTCCGAGATATTGCATTTCCTGCTGGAGTAACGTTTTGATGAATCGTATATCTCTAAAACCATTGCGTGTGCCCCTGTAGAATAAACATACACGAGTAGCTCTTAAGGGGCACACCTTAGTGCCCCAATTAGATTTAAGAAAATATTTATAGTTTTCAAGTTATCGCGGTTTTATGAAAACCCGAAAAAACATCGCAGCGCTTAAATGAGACAAGGTATAAGTTCGCTGAAAACTGTATTCGGTCCTTCTTGACGCTAATAATAACCATACAAAGTTTCAAAACTGTTCATGCATGCGTTTTTGAATAATCTTGCTAAAAGTCAAAACGACTTTTACGGCAAAATACAAGGAACTGGCTCAATCCCAGATGTGTAGGTGTAAACCAAAATCATGTGCCTTTAGTCAAAAATATATGGTGAAAATATTCAGCCTGGAATGTTTCGCATTAAGTAAATATTAACAAAAAACCAAAATATGTGAACAACGGATGGTTATCCGACCAAAGGAGAATGCTCATGGAAGTATGGAATCCCGTACCATGCTGCATCAAAATCAAACCTTGTTTTTTATAGACTACACTGATCGTATTAACTCCTACAAAAATTATTTTTGAAAAAAGAACCCGCGTTTCAGAGTTATTTTATAAAATCGAAACTAACCTAAAAAGTAGGTCTATTTTTTCGACGCTACCAACGACGTATTTTAACACACATACATTACATTATTGCTCTAAAAACAGCGTAATACACTAATATTAGTAAGAATTACGAGTTAAAGTAACATCCACAGTATGCTTGACTGAAACTCGATTTTACTTTAGACCTTTATATTGCCAATAGTCAGTCAGTACAGTACAAATGTCAGATGCCACAGATAAGATAACTATAAACCATAGAGTATAGTAAGTGCTATAAACTAGTCGGGATTTAGGGATGTAATCGATAAATCAAAATCTTTAGGCTGCGAAAATCTATTTTGTTGCAAATAGCAATAAACCAAACTAAATCGATTTGGTGTACTGATCTTACTTAATTGTAATTAATTTTAGAGTCCGCTCGACAGACAAGGGTTTGTTCAATAAAACGGAACGTCATTTATATTCAGTTGAAACGGAACGTCATATAAAGGGAGTAAAACAATATTCATACTTTTAAACTCGAAAAGTATATTTCCAGTTCAAAAATCAAATCCCCGACGCGTAATGGCGTAAAAAAATATGAAACTAATTACTATAATATTTTGGTTTTGAGGCGCGAGACTTTTTGGTACCAACTTTGGTCATTCTCTTTTGAATGACTACTAAAAAGCGACGGATTCATACATATCGATGACCTTCTTTACTTTACTCACTAACCGGTTCACACGTGTTGTGCCTGAGTACACTGAAGTAGAAAAGTAATAAAATAAAGTTGTTATTGGATTATAATATTCTACTAGCTGTTTCTATGACCTTACACATGATTAAGTACATTATAAATAGTAGCTATTCCAAGGTAAGCTATCTTCTCCATTCTAAATTTCATTAAAATACATCCAGTAATGTATGTGTGAACGAAAGAAATACATCCAGATATTTGCCATTTGCCAGGTCTTTGAACCAAAATTTGATGTTTAAAAAAATATAGTTCATGAAATGTGTGATGAATAGCCAAGCTGAATATTTTCACCATATATTTTTGACTAAAGGCACATGATTTTGGTTTACACCTACACATCTAGGATTGAGCCAGTTCCTTGTATTTTGCCGTCAAAAGTCGTTTTGACTTTTAGCAAGATTATTCAAAAACGCATGCATGAACAGTTTTGAAACTTATGTATGGTTATTATTAGCGTCAAGAAGGACCGAATACAGTTTTCAGCGAACTTATACCTTGTCTCATTTAAGCGCTGCGATGTTTTTTCGGGTTTTCATAAAACCGCGATAACTTGAAAACTATAAATATTTTCTTAAATCTAAATGGGGCACTAAGGTGTGCCCCTTAAGAGCTACTCGTGTATGTTTATTATACAGGGGCACATGCAATGGTTTTAGAGATATACGATTCATCAAAACGTTACTCCAGCAGGAAATGCAATCCCAGAGCGGGAGGAGTCATTTGATGATTTCTCACCCCCCAAAAAAAAAAAAAAAAAAAAAGCAGGAAATGCAATATCTCGGAAACCTGAAGGGGCACAGATTTTATTTTTGGGGGCACATTAAGGCACACATATAAGCTCTCTGGCCATGCACAATTTTTCTCTCTCCGATCATTCGTTTAGAATTTTCCTGCTAGAAAAACGTTACCCCAGCAAGAATCGTTTTTTCCGTTTTTTTCCAAAACGACAGGGGGCACATTTACAGCAGATATGGCACCAATTATACGTTCGACTCATATAACTCTAGGAGACACTTTCTTGCTGGGGTAACGTACACTTAAATAGAGGCAATTGATGGCAATAGGCTCGCCCCCTATAACATGGAACTTAAACATAACTGGCGAAATGTAGGTGTACTATTAGGTACGACTCTGCCTAACGGGGATTACTAACAGGCGTGATGTTATGTTATGTTTTACTAACTTTACCTCTCCTCCCGCAGGTCGCAAAGATCTTCATTCCCTACGCGATGCGAGCGAAGAAGGTTGACATGAAACAATTGAAACACTGCACGTGGAAAATGTTAACAGAGAAGACGCCGGAAGGAGAAAAAGAGGATGTTACAGAAACATCTTTCTTTTCAATATACCAGCGGTTACCAAACAAACTTACGCCGAATATGAGAGAATGCCTCAGTATACCCTTAGCCTTACTCTCAGTACTCCATCTAGCGAATGAGAAAGGTCTCATTCTGGAAAAACGCGAAGATATGAACGATTTTGGAATACTAGGTTTAATAAAATAGTTTGCAGTACTTTTTTGGTTTTGTATGTATAAATGTGGCGTAATTTTTGTTATAGCGGCATTAACTATGAATTTTTATTAAGTATTTTTTTGTTCACTGAAACCTAAATGCTAAAAATGAGGTCGGATTTACTCTACAATTAACCTTCCTCTTTAACGCATGAGATTCGACTACAACACATGGTCCATTCCTTTACATAGTGCATAGAGGCCGGTAGAACCTGTGCAGACTGACTGTGGACACCGGACACTGACAGATATTTCCAATAGGAACATTGTCTGTCACGTCCAGTGTCTGGACCGCATCCGGAATTATAGAGGGGGATCCCATAACCGCCAGACCTACGTCATTTTATAAAAGCTAAAACTTTTTCTGTGGAAGAACAATTGGATATTATGAAAAGTCGGTCGTGGTGGCTTTGGCAGATATCAGGTAACAAAGATGTGCTAAATAGCTGCAAAAATAAGTCATACTATAAAGCGTGATTTTTGATGTTACATAAAGGCTAATATGTTTCACCCCCTCCACTGCCGGACACGTTGTGTGGTGGAAAATCTCCGCCAGACACCTTTCATCATCAGCCTACAGCAGTCCACTGCTAGACATAGGCCTCCTCAATCGCACGCCACTCAACTCAATTCTCAGCAACTCTCATCCAGTTGCTACCAGCCACCCTGCGAAGATAGTCTTTCCACCGAGCCTGAGGGCGTCCCACCTTACATTTCTCGATCCGCGGTCTCCACTCAAGAACATCAACCCGTACGGTCATCGGTTCTATGGTTAATATGACCGGCCCATTGCCACTTCTTCTGCTATTCAGGGCGGAGACAAATCAGAGATCATTAAAATCGGTCCCGCAGTTCTTGAGTTATAAATGGTGTAACTAACCCGAATTTGTTTTATATTTAAATATATTCTCAACGCAAGACGATATTAAATTTCTCGAAATCGACAAGCTTACTTAATCGATTTCACTAAGTAATTATCGAACCCTATTTTTATTTGTGTGCCATATTGCTCGCCAATGCAGGACATTGTAAATATTTATTGATGTAGCATTTTTTTTTCTGTAAGAACAATGAAATAACCGCCAAAGTAACATTGTACAGATGTTTTGTAATAATCTCGTTCATTTTTCTACGTAATATTGATTTTAATGTAGAATAAAACATGTTCAACAAATATACTTATTTTCTTTCTAACATAGCATCACCCATGTATTCGCCGAAGGATTAGGCAGAGGTGTGTTCGGAGGCCTTATTATTACACCACCCCACAAGTACACTGCCAGTAAAGCTATTGAGCTATAACAACTTCGTGATGTGTGTCACAGTCACACATGCAAGCTATGTCGCTTGCGTGTCTTTCCATCAGAGATGTTGTAAGCTACGTAACCAAATAGGCCAAGTGGCCAAAACAATCGCAAAGGATGTGAACGACACTAAACATTACGATCGTTTGATTTTTATAGCATGGCTTGAGTTAACTCAAGCCCCACAAAAGTTTGAACATAACTATACCTGCTGTATAATTACTTTGTGGGTCAGGTAGATACGTAAATACGTGATACCTGAAGAAAGTGCACGTTAAATAGTGGGTAGGTTATCAAAATGCGGCCCGACGGTCAAGTCAACACGCACACTCGAGCTCTGTGCTGGTCAGTGTGAGTTCACTGTAGCTAATATGAATATCGAGGTTAGTAAAAAGATAATGTAATAAAAACACGATTAGCTTTTTACATAGCTTTAATAAAAAAAAAACGAAACATCTTGCATTTCGAAGGGCATCAGCCTTAAATCTTACAATTTGATTACAAACAACAAAAAAAAAAAACGAAAATCAACCTTCGGTATCTGTGGTCATGGTGACATTTGAAACTATGTTAAATGAAGGGAATGTGTTTAATTACAATAAATTACGTAACTTATTTACATTGTTAAAGGCCACATACTGTTATGAATGAACTAATATTTTAGTAATGTAAGTCCGTGCTTTACCCAATGATACCGACAACATAAAAAAAACCTAAAGATACTAAAATGAGTATTTATAGTAATTAGAAATACTTTAGTAGAGCTACAAAAAACTTTCAATAGTATGAAACTACTCATTTAATTCGTTTTCTTTAAATCACTTTATGCACTCAAAACAAACGATAAAAAATGTCTTGAGAAATGTTCAACATGTCCAATATAAATCAGCTATTTAAGAAGCGAATAAATCAACAATATAAAAAGAAACAACACGTAAAACTAGATACGTCACCTTAACGTTAACACTTTATTCTTTATGTACTTCGTACATATATATATATATATATAAAATAAGCTGCTTGTTAATACCAATATAGTAATGGGCATTTGGTCTGACCAAACAACCAACCAAACTATAATTTTTTGCATGTTTCAAACAGTTCTAAGACACATTATGTTGGTTTAAATCTAAAGAGATTACTATTTTACAATGTGTGAATTTTTTTCGTATTGGCTTTACTAAAAAGAACATTTTTATATTTATTTACAACCTTTTAACTTGAATTGATGGTCTCTGTTTTAGCTTCACTGGGTTCTGTAATTTTGTCTGCAGAATTTTCTGTTATCTCCGGTACTTTGTCTGCAGAGTTTTCTGTGTCAGTTTCCTTGACTGCAGGTTTTTCAGTCTCTGGCTTAACTTCTGTTGATTCTATTGCTTTTTCTGGAAGAATTTCTGCTTCTTTGACTGTAGGTTTTTCAGTTTCTGGCTTAACTTCTGTTGACTCTTTTGCTTTTTCTGGAAGAATTTCGGCTTCTTTGACTGCAGGTTTTTCAGTCGCTGGCTTAACTTCTGTTGATTCTATTGTTTCTTCTGGAAGACTTTCTGCTTCTTTCACTGCAGGTTCTTCCGATTCTGTATTGTCAGGACTTTCGGCCACGTTGTCCACTGGGCTTGGTTTTTCTTCTGCTGCAGGTTTAACTATTTCTTCAGTTTTTTCTGTTACAGCCTCTGTATTTGTTTCTGGTTCTACCAATTTCTGCTCAGATACTGTTTTCGTTTCAGATAGGGCTTCTACAGGTTTAACGGTTTCTGATATTTTTTCTGTAGATTCTGATTTTTCTATTGCGTCTTGAAGCTTTCCAGAATCCACGCTAGTATCTAATGACTTACTAGATGGTGAAACACAATCGCTAAATTCGTCTTCTTCAACAGTCTTTACAGTGCCCTGTGAGTCCTCCAGAGTTCCTGACGATATATCTTTCTCAGGACTACTCGTGGAGTCTTCTTTGACCTCAATGGTGCCAATTTCTTCACTCAAACTATCGGCTTTAGCCTCGAAGGATTTGTTTTCAATTACTGTGTGGTTGCTCTCCATACTTTCGTCGAGATCAGCTTGTGATGTATTCTGTTCAGACTGTTCGTTTATTGCTTCCTCTACCTCGTTAGCTGCTCCTACTGAAAGTTCAGTAGATACTTTCTCTGTTACCTCTTGTTCGGCAGACGTCGCTGATTCTTCTATCTTTTCTGTTGAAATCTGGTCAGCAGGTTTAATGTCTGAATAAAAATCTTTACCATCGGATGTCAATTTAACTAGAGCCGGGTGAGTTGTGCTATCCAAAAATTCTATACTAATTGTAGCGTCATCTAAAGTAAATTCGTCCAGTTTAGTTTTGCCACTTTCCATTAAAGCTGGATCGTCATTGGGCACAACTAGACGGCAGCATCTTGCTAAAGGTTCTATTGCGGCAAGATCTTCAGGCAGTTGCCTGAATTCTTCGCATTTAGCTTTATTTCCATAGTCTATAAAATGCACATGATAACCGACGTCACAAAACTCTAATACTTTCGCTCTGTACCATTGTTCGTCTTCAGCCCAAAACGCAGCACATACCGATCCTACTTTTAGTTCCGTGGCAGGCTCAAAATCGGGGCTTTCGTTCATCTTTACCGTAACTTTATCAAGATTTGAAATAACATCATCGAGGTGAACGTAGAATTCGTCCACACCCATAACGTAGCAGATTTTGCCCGTGCCGTATGTTTCTTGTCCGACAGGAGCGACTCTCACCGCCTCGACTGTGTCGCACAGTCCCACTAGCTCTTCAGTCACAGATTTACCTTCAAGGAACAATTCAACGATGGATATGTCACCAGACGCGATGAACTGCACATTAAATATGGTGGCTCCTTCAGCGGCTAATTCATTAAATTTAGTCTCAGACTGACGCGACCACTTGATGTCGCGAGGTTTCTGCAACGCACATTTTCTCGAAAGCGCAGGCTTTACTTTAAGTTCATCTGGCAGACTTCTCAGCTCGTTAGCAATGGATGCGTTGCCGTAATCCATAAAGAGAACTTCAGTTCCTTCTGAGCCGTCTACGATTACTTGTGCTCTGTACCATGCACCGTCTTCAGGGTACTTGGCTGCGCAGATAACGCCTTCTTCCTTATCTGTCAGTTCTGGGAAGTTTTCTGCGTCAACCATTGCAGCTTCCATTGCTTGTAATTCCGTGGTCGCTGTTTCTAATTGAATCCAAAACTCGGAGGGCGAGTTTACATGGCTGGCGAAGCATGACGGCAAATCGCCGCATTCAGTCTCTTCGGATCTACTCGCATAACCTTCAGATACTAATTTATCAGTCAGGTTCTGGCCATTTACAAAGATATCGACATACGTTGTGACATCTTTAAGAACGATTAGAGCATCTACGGGATTTGCCAAATCACCGACGAGTTGCGTGAAGTAGTCGGAGGAGGACTCTGACCACTGGCCCGTACCGGTCGGGACGGCGTTAACGCTCGACTTGACGGCGTAACGTTCCATTGCCTTGAACTTCTCTGGCATCTCCTTTATCAAACCCGGCTGGTTGTCCAGCACATCTGTGTTACCATAGTCAATGAAACGAATCGTGGTGATATCAGAATCCGAGTCGAGTATTTCGGCACGGTACCACTGGTCATCGGCCAAATACTTGGCAACACACCACGTGCCCAACTCAGTGGTTGCAATGTTGCCGTATGTGCTCGCATCGCTTTGGAGCTCGGCTTGGATACTTTCGATTGTGTCCACTTTATCAGCCATTTGTAACCAGAAGTGTCCAGGTGTGTCAATATGACTTATGTACACTTGAGTACAACCTTCAGGCAATGAGATGGGCTCGGCAAGTGTGGGAGCCGGTAGCTCTTCTTCAACTTTCTCTTCTTCTTCTTCTACGGAACTTACTTGTGGTGTGGCCAGCTTCTCGTTCACCAGTTTCATGGACAAATCTACGCCGTCTAAGTGCAAGCTCGCGAGCCACCCGTCTGCGCCTACAGCCAGTGTGACTTGGACCTCCTTTTCGTTGGTCCATTCCTTGAGCTTTAGAAGTGCATTTTCTTGCAGGGCTACTAGACCTAGACTGGCGACTAACGCGAGTGCGCAAGGTTCATAGAACTTGGGGTCGAGTACTTTGAGAGATTCCTTGGGGAGAGTTTCCGTGTTGCCGTAGTCAGGATACTGTACTTTGACTTGCGTATCTTCGACGCTGATGATAGTGGCGCGGTACCAGTTGCCGTCGCCGGAGTGGCCCACACAGATCGCGTCAACTTCGAAGGTTGATAGGGCCTCGGGAGTTCCTGTCGGGAAGACAACATATCCTTGAGACTGGATCAAATCAAACAGAAATAGCAGTGGCATGTAAATGAACATAGGCTTTAACATTTACATGCCAGTAGGCTTGATTAGACTGACTGACTGTTAACGGCTTATGATAGGATACATATTTGTTTCATTAGAACATTGTGGGCTTCCAGACTGAATGTCATGTTATAAAGCAGATGCTTACCTTCTTCATAGAAGTTGTAAAGATCCTCAAGCAATAGGGCGATCCTATCGCCATCACTGGCCTTCTGCAGATAGAACTCGTTCAAGTTCTCCATATGCACGATGTAGGCCATTCCGAAGTTGTAATTAAAGACAGATCTCATGCACAACTGGATTACTTCGTCGTAAGCTCCCTCGTCAGGGTCAAATACGGCTATCTTGTGGCCGGTTATAGAATCGTATAGTGTTGTGACCAAGCTGGAACAAGTATACACTCTATTACTACCATTCGAGTCTCATTTTTGGGCTATAAACTCAATGTACACTGTGTGAAGAATGATATGGCACGAAAAGAAGTGTCTGATGAGATGACGAGTAAGACAGAAGTATAGAAGAAGAAGACATGCTGCGCCGACTCCGAATGAATTGGGATAAGGGCAAAAAACTTATTTAGGACTTTTTAGTGACAAATCACGACTCAAAAATCTACTTAGGTTTAATAATGCTAAAGAAGATACTTAAATAAATGTAATGGAATGAAAATGTGATCTACAGTTCATACAAAATAAATGCTTACGTGATGCCGTCCACATGGTTGATGTACACAATAACGTTGTTGCCAGTGAGCTTGGTCTGTAACTCTTCAATAGTCATCAGCTTATTGGATTCAGCCGTGTAGTTGTTCAGACAACACTCCAGTGACTGGTAGTAGTACACACTCAGTTCCGTTGGTAAGATCATGAGCTGAAATTAATAATATAAAATTGGTAATGAATTTGCAAATATATAACTTGTTATCCAACTGATAGTCCTTTGAACTTGAGCTTCTTCACATGACAATAATTTCGGGGAAAACTGACAGAGATAATCGCATTATAGTTTTCAAAGGAGTGCCAACGCATGATAATGGGCACTAAGTAATAGAACCAGCTTTGCTATTTAAATGACGGTAGCTAAGATAACAACGCTACCAGCGGTTCTGTACTCTATAAATGCTGTTGTAAAATCAGCCAATGCGCTATGGCTGATTTTACGTTGGATTTGAAATTGGTACAACTTGCAAGATCGACAGGAAGCGAAAAACGGAGGCTTAGGCCCTGTGGTGATGATGTTAAGATTGAAATATTTGGTAGTAACTTACATTTTCCAAAGCAGTAATGACGGATTTGCCATAGTCTGGCATCACAGCCTTGATATGAGCTGGGTCAGAGACATCTTCTAAGATGGCGCGATATATTTTACCATCGTGTTTCAACGTGCAATGAATACCGTCCGCGAGGCTGTCTGCGGTCAATGGTGTCAGCTGTGTGATAGAAAACAATCATTTTAATATTTGTATCACCTTATAAATAGCCAAATTATTGAATACTATTTTTAATGGTAAAGCTAATATATGATTTCGAATGGTTTAGGTTAGTGAAATACCCGCCACAAATATCATCGAGCTTAAGAAAAAGAGAGGAAGGCAGTCTTCTCTACCTGTGGAGTGCGCTCTACAAAGCACTTTTTCCCCCCCTAAAGTATGTCCTATTACAAAACAATAAAGCTCAATACAGCGGGAGCGGGACGAGTCGAGAGTACGGCGGGTGAAACTTCATGCTTTTATATGGACCACAACACGCAGAGAGCGTGCGCGGGATGGGCGCGTGTCGCTGCCGCCACAGACCTCGGCCAAGCGGATCAGGAGCGCGACTCACGCGACGGGCACGTCTCGACCCGCTCCCGCTTTGTGTGAAATCTTTGGGGTTTGAAACATTAAGCCTATTTAAAATTTCGAACTTTATTACGACGAACTTAAAGTTCTAATTGCAAAAATTGACATAAAACCCGATTCACAAGTTTCGAATAAAAAAAAATATGTTTGTCAGAATAAAGTTTGGTTAACAATAACTGACTCGAAGGTTCGGACTTGGACTAACTCTACTTACGACTAAAGCTCGTTTTGTAATGAGACGGGATGTTTATCTTATTAACTTCTGGGTGCTTTAGTTACTATGCCATAAAGACACTTACTTTGCTAGTATCAAAGTTGGCGATGGCCTCTTCAACCAACGCCGCCTTGTCCATGTCGAGTTGTACGTAGAACTTCTCGAAGGACTCCACATGGGTCACTCGGCACAGTATCTGCTGTGCTACTATAATCGTCAGGTCGATAGCTTCGTCTGGAACAAATGTGTTGAATATGAAATAAACACATAACAAATATGTTGAATATAAAACTGCATAAATAACAGAGGGGTTTAAGATAATTATGGCTTGCTTATTGAAAAAGGATAGGCGATTTCGGATTTCTAAAACGTATAGCTATTATTGTGGTCCTGCAATTTTTGTTTGGTGAGTAAGAGTGGTATCAAGGTGAGCCCGTGTGAGCTGATAGCAGAGAGAATCAATGATGGCATAGGTTGCAGAAAGCAGAACAACGTAAAGCTATCAATCAATTCTTGATTCCCAGAGACCTCTTCTCTAGTCTTAATAGGTAAAAGAAAACATCGTGAGGATACCGAACGCGAGAACCAAAAATTCGAAGACATGCCAGATCCAACAACACGCAATGGGTCTGCTCCCACCAATAGACAGGAGGACTGTGTCTCAAGAGTGCTGAATGCATCAATAATGTTAATCTTACCTTTCAAAGTAACAGACGACTGGTGCTCCGATAATTTAGCGAGCTCCTTCTCCACCAACATATCGGCGACACTGACACCATTGTTCCACAGCGAAACCTTGTACATATCATCGACAAGCTCTTGGAACACGCACTGGTACCGCGGCGCGTTGAAACACAAGTCTACAGAGTTATTAGGCTTCCACTCCCCATCTACAGGAACTACGCCGGATAGAGAACAGCATATCGCCATTTTGGGCAACTCCAACATCTGCCTGTCCATCTGCCAAATGTCTTTAGCATCGACTAACTGCTTGTTGCCGAAGTCCACATATCGCACGATGAACTTGGAAAATGGCTGCACGGATTCTATTGTAGCCCGATACAAAACTCCATCGACCGGGTAACGAGCTAAAACCGACCCTCCAACTGGTACCTCACCCGTAAAAGACTTTACTCCTTTGTAAATCTCTGGGATTTTGTGCATCATTTCGAGGAATTTGGGTTGTAAAGACATGATTTGGGCGTAGAAACATTCGGGGGATATGATCCATGTGACTGAAACTTCCTGTTGCGAGCCGGGTTCTATGGGATCGGAGGGGGGGAAAGGTGTTTCGAGAGGTACCGGTTCCGCCAACTCCTTGTACTGAACCTGCGTGAACTTGCTGCGGCTCTTGTATGGAGGGGCGCGCCCACTGTCTTGAGACCTGAAGCTCTTCTCAGACTTCTTGTCGTCGGACCCGTAGGAGCGATCGGCGCGGTCTCTAGGGGAGAAGTTGCTCCGCGGCGGTCTGTCAGAGTTCGATCGGAATTCTCTCTTTTGATTCCAGTTTTCTTTCTTGTCTCCCCAGTTGTCGCGTCTGTCACCGCGGTTATCTCTATTGTCACGATTATCCCGATTGTCGCGGTTATCCCAGTTGTCACGATTATCCCTGTTGTCGCGATTATCCCTGTTGTCACGATTATCCCTGTTGTCGCGATTATCCCTGTTGTCGCGATTATCCCAGTTGTCACGATTATCCCTGTTGTCGCGATTATCTCTGTTGTCGCGATTATCCCTACGGTCAGGGCGATCCGGGCGGTCATTCCGGTCAAAACGGTTCTCCCTCTTGGGCCTGTTACCCCAGTCATCAGATCCTTTCTCTGTACGGTCGTCATGTTGACTGTATTTGTTTTCCCTGCAAACAGAAATAAGATTGTAGGAAAAGAATTGATTGTTTTGAAATATTATTGCATATGATAAAAACAAGCATTAAAATTAGTCAATTAATTGTAAAAGTAAAACGCTAACATTATTTTTTTTACATGAGTTATCTAACATTACTGTGCTGACCACACCAAGCATCTATAGTGTAACAAAAATCAGAAGAATGAGTCGTGAAACTGTACAATCATTTCAATGAGATGACTAAGACAGTACAAGACGTGCTGAAATAAAAACTTACAACACTGCAAGGCATCACTGTGCAACGGAATGTTATAAACAAGAGCCGACAGACAACGTATTGAGAACGCTCGATACGAATGTGCAGCGCAAACTAAGCGTGACAAGCAAATAGGGCGAGACAACGAGGACGACGCTGATTCAACTATTAATGCTTTACTTCATAATTGTTCGGCATCGCGCAATCTAACGTACCAATGATCGCCTGCGTTAACATTAACAATAATCTATAGCTCCATTTTATCGAACTGAGAACGCAGAATCAGCAGGCATACAAACAAGCACGCAAACAAAAATGAACACGGCTAAATAGGAAATACGGACATAAGCAATTACACACAATGATCAATCAATAAAGCATTAATGTTGGCGGACTGGTAAGCGCAACAGCCGTTGTCAACAGGTGTGTGATGTGTCGTGTTACATACACCTGATACACCACAGTACCGTTTGAGTCGATCCTGTATCGAGGCTCCCTTGGTTTGGGCGTTTTGAGCGTCGAGGGAAGCTGCCTCGGCGGCCTGCCTTAGCCTTTTCCCGACCCCACTCGAGTCTTTCTTCCAACCAGGCTTTTGCGCAGGCTTATCCTGCTGATGTTCCGACCTAGGCTTTCTTCTGTCGAATCATTGCAACTGTTTTATCAAACAGCCTAATTCGAAGTTAACGCATTGCATCGGGGAAAGTTGCGCGTTGATTTTTTTACTTGTTATGCTTTCAATTTTTTTATTTGGACATTACGTGTGAATTGTAAATGGGCAATTTATGCTATCGGAAATAAATCTACACTTTCGGAACGTATTTCACAAGTGTTTGGTGAATAATATTTGCAAATTAAACTGAATAAATCTATTGTTTGGTGTAACATACCTCTCTCTTGGGGTATATTCTCTATCCCTTGGGTTGTTTTCCCTGTCTCTGTTTTGCCTGTGGGGAGGCTGGAATGTCGGTTGAGCAGGAGCAGGAGTCGAATCCCACTCATCTTCTCCTACTGAAGTCGGCGCCGCGTTCTCACGAGGTTTCGGCGGACCTCCACGTCGTTCATTGAATGGAGGACTGGGGAATGACTATGTTGTTAATTTACGTTACTTTTAGCACTTGTAAATAAGAAAGTTACTTACCGAAAATTTAAATACATTTCTGAGCACGAAACAGTGTTGATATGGATAGACCAAATAACTTGTTTGTTTTATCTAAAATATCGTGAATATCTTTAAATTTAGAGTATAATACTACATTGCAAAACAATTAAAAGAACTTCTGATGAACACACGTTTAAAATGAGCGTACAGAGCCGTTTAGCACGACTGATCACTTTTTCTACTGACAATTTCTCTTGAAACATACATATTAATGTATGGTCATTTGTGCGCTGTGCGTTGGTAACTCGATATTATGCATTCTTTGAATTTTCGCGGCGTTCAATATGAGTCAAATTTCAATTATCAAAGTATAATAGTACTGCCAACTTGTGTTTGTGGTCCCATGAACAAAAAAAAAAGAAGAATGACTACATGAAGTGTATTGGAACCAAAATCATACCGGGGCGTAGACACATTCAGATTAAACTAATACAAAGTTTAATCCTCATCAAACCATCAAGGACAATGCACTTACTCATGAAGACAATGCATACTTATTCAAATTAAATGTGCCAATTAGTATTACTAAATAGTTGAGGCATGTGTGGCAAACGCTCTATCAATCGATTTTCCGCCATTTTTTTCATGAGTTCATCATAAAAATAGAACTGGAATCAAGTAAACATTCAAAAAGGTAAATTAAGAAATTATTGAATGTAGAAAAGTATAAACAGTATGCAGAACTCACCGTTCGCCTCTCTCCGGTCTGCCGCCGAACTTCTCGCTATGCCTACCCGGCCCAGACCTGTCGAAACCGTCTCTGCCTTCCCGGTTATCTCTGCACACGGAAAAACACAACGACACATAAGAAAACACACTTCTGACACATTAAAACATTCTTTAAGCATACACGGACTAATAAATCATTTATTTAATCACTAAATAACAGATTACCTATACATTTCTGTACTTCTGTAGCTAGACTCGGCGCAACTAAACTCATGGGTTCAAAGAACCGACATGAAGGTCAAACCGTCCATGAATCCTGACTCATGCTCTGTTATTACTTTTTTTGTTAGAAAATAAAAAATAAACTATTACGTTCTGTGTGAGATTGCATAGACTAGATGGTAATAGTTACTCGATGTTCTTATCTCGATTCTAGAGCTGTCATTTTGAGATTCTGTCAAATGGATTAAAGAGAATATCAAGCTGAAGATTTGTTCTAACTAGATAAGCAGTTAGATCTGACCTAAATTATTATGAGGTAAAAACATTTTACAGGTTGCCGACGTTTCATACGATTTCCAGCAGTGACGTCACTCTATATGTGGTTGCATAGATTTATTTTTACATCACCGTTTACAGGTACTTCAGTAAACTCCGTATTCCCCCGAAAGATGGCACGGGCGTTTTCAATATTGAAAGTGGGGAGCCGGATGTTGAAACATATTAATTTAAGGAAAGCCTTTGTGAATAATTGCAGTAGAAGGCGGAGACTAAAACACAGATTCATTTTTTCAGGTCAAATTTTTACTATAATGCAGTTGTTTGATATGATTCAGAAACTGTTTACAAATGGTAATCTTATACATAACTTTTATCAGTCGATTGCCGATTATTGTGTGCATATCAGATGATTATCTAAAAGAGAGATAATGTTAGCGCCTAGCGGGGTCCGATACTCATACGCAATTCAATTTATACACTGAAGAGTGGAAATTAAAAATTCGGGTGATTCAGCGTGCATCAGATGCAGCGTCCGGCTCAGTGTCGAAAAGCTAATATCACGCTCAGTGTCTTTTATGGCATTTTATATTTCTACTGGCGGCATGAGACTTGAGTATTACTATTGAATTTTATTTGATTATTGGGCCGACACGCATTGGACATGGAGACACCAGGCCGTTTAAATACAATAATTGGGCAGCTAGGCGCGTCTCTGTAACTTTAAGCTGAATTAAAGCTGCAGTAATCTTAAGAACGTGTTTATTTATCGCATACTTATTCAGAGATAAAGAAGATTATCTTCATTATTTATCGCGTGCCTCATCTCATCGTAACGTAGTTCTAAGCGTGACACAATAGAAATTTTATTCTGTCTATAATAGCGGCTGTCAAACGAAGATTAGAAGAATATAATTATATCAAAGTTTTAATGGAGCAAAGAGAAAGTGTACTATTTACTGAATTTCTGAAAGTTATTTATCTAATAATGTCATCTAACGAAGCAGAAGTGGTGGAGAATCGATTTTATTTTTATTTGAAGAAACCTACCCTACCTGACGTAAGATAAAAAATGTTACTGTAAGATTGTAAGCCACATCACTGTTATAATAGTCTACTTTATGTGCTTCATCCAAATCCGTTCAGCCGTTAAAATCGTGATTGTGTTACAAATAATACTTTCACATTTATATTCAAACATATTAGCTAGCTTCTATTGTCCACTTAGACATCATATTAGTCTGTCTGTTGGACTTTAGAATGATGCTCTTTTCAGGCAGACTAGACTACAACTGTTAAAGAAATGGCGACAATAACAGGCAGCGAAACGACCCATGGAAGAGACGCATTTAAAGGGAATTGCTCATTCTTGGCTTAACGTGGACAAGTTGTTCTGTAAAAAGTATTATTACCAAAAAATATAATTAATTCTAAAATCAATATTTTTTCAATTGTCGTAGTAGGAAAGTTAATGTAAAAACAATTCGTTTAATAAGTATTTAAACCGATTGAGTTCAAAAACCGTCGCCATTTTTTTCCCTGGAGGGTGCTTTTGTGTTGCCACATTAATAATAATCGTGATTGAAGTATTTTATTAAAGAAAATAATCGATTTCTAAATCTGACAAAAACTATATTTATTTTCTTGACAGTGAGTAATCAAGTGATTTTAAAAAGGTTTTATTTTTATTTACCTTTAATTACATTAAACACAAACAAAACAGTCCTCGTTTTTAATATGGAAATCATTTTACATCCGATTATAATATTAGTTCGGTTGTTGTCAAATCGATTTTTGTTTTATTACTTGGCAACACCAACTGTCAACAATGACATTACGTAGTGAAAATACCTACAAACATTCGCTTTGCCTCCGTGTATTGTGAATGTTGTTTCGGTTACTTTTGCGAAGTTTTTTGTTATAATGGACTCCGATACTACGTCCAATTAAAGACCCGGCTTTACCCTTGGACACTGATTCTGCTCATGACGATGACCCTGGCGCTATTTTGTTAAACGTTGAACCGGCTTTAAATGACAACCTTGGCATGAACACTGACGCTCCTGCGCACGATCTTATTGCCCCTAGTGGGAATGAGGAATCAATGCGATGCGTCAATTGCGGCATTGATATTATCGATCGCAGGAAACGCACTCTGGAACCCGTTGGAATACTATCAGTAATTCGACAATGGACTGCTCCACAAGTGGTAAGCTAATGTTCTATTATTTTTAAAATAATCTTTTCTTTTATTCATACAAACTGAATAAAAATACTGTTCTAAGCTTTCAAGGTTTAAAACTAATCTCATACTGTCACTTACGGGATAAGTGAGTATAAGTTTTGAATAAAAATAATTAACCATATTATGTCTTATTTTCAGGTTACAGCCCAGAGCTTGGTCTGTCATTCTTGCTGGATGTTGGCTCTTAATAATTCAGCGGTTCAAGAAAATGAACAAAGCACAAAGTAGTGGTCATCAACGACAATTATGTGTAAATTGTGGATGTTCCATACTACGTAGTAGATATCATGTTCTGCATACAAATTCTGAAAGAGAAACACATGTCATAAGAAATGTAAATAGCGAGTGGATATCACCACGTCAGGTAATATATTTTTTATGTATTTTATGTTTGCATTTACAATATATGTAATAGAAAACACAATAAGGTTAAAAGAGTGTGATATGGTATTTGCATTTTAATGAGCAGACATAATGTCACTTATCTTCAACTAATGAATAATATAGTATTATGACATATTCGTTGAAATGTAATACATTATGCGTGAGCAATAACAAAAGATGTCAGTTTGTCTTCCGACACCACTAACTGTGAATTAAATTGTTTTAGGTTCATGGATCCGATCGCATCTGCCATCCATGTTGGCAACGAGCTGATAGAGCACCAGTTCCTGCTTTAATATCTGCAAATGTACCAGCGTTGACAGATACAATAACCTTACCGGATTATACTCGAGCACCTGATACACAAGCTCATTGTTTTTGTCCAGGTTGTGATTCACCACAGCGACTGAGTATCCCAACATGGTTAAGAGTGAAGTTGTTTACTGATTTTAATTTTTATGTGCCAAAAAATAGCAGAATATGTGGGTTTCATTTAAGTGACAATAACTGGGCTGAACTTTTATCAAACATTTCTCATCCTAACCATACATTTACTGCAGAATATATTCAGGATTTTGCTACATTTATTAAAGAAAGAAATCAAACATTTGATTTTAATAATATAGAAGGAATTTCGGAAGATATAGTCCATTTCTGGATTGGACTGTCCAAAGCACAATTTTTTCAATTAAAAGCAGATCTTCCAAGGTTATCTGGGGTACGTAATGGGACATTGGGTCTAACAGCATATTTAATTAAACTTAGGACTGGGGATAGCGATGAAAGAATATCATCATTGTTGAATGTGCCACGCTCAACATTATCTAAACTGATGGGCAAGGCTCGCGATATGTTAAATGAGGATTTCGTTCCTCATAATTTAGGAATAAATCATATTGCAAGGGCAGAAATATCTCAAAGAAACTAATCATCCCCAACGGTTTGTTTGGTGGAGAAGACAGAAAACCAATTATTATAATTGATGGTACATATTTATATGTTCAAAAGAGTTCAAATTATCTGTATCAAAAAAATACATACTCCTTGCACAAGTACAGGAACCTAATGAAGCCTAATAATATTAGGCCACCTGCCCAGTTTTTAGATAATATTTTATTAATTTATGATTCAGAATAAAAATCATTAAAACAAAAAAAAATAGTTTTATTCCATTTAAATGACCTCAGGATGTGCTATTATTACATTAAAAGTAAGAGAATATCATTATAGTAAAGGCAAATCATTTGTTTGGAAAAAAAAATAGTACTCATAATGGTAACTTTTTCAGCGACAAGTTTTAGCATTAGACATGCTCACTAAGAACCATTTTTACACTCTCCTGCAACTTTATTACTATAATTCGTTTCATTGAGGTATAAACTATTAAAAACCCCAGTCATTAAATATTATAGTTAATGTTCACGTTAAGCCAAATCACCCTAACAAACTGAGCAATTCCCTTTGAAAAGAGAATGACCAAAGTTGGTACCAAAAAGTCTCGCGCCTCAAAACCAAAATATTATAGTAATTAGTTTCATATTTTTTTACGGCATTACGCGTCGGGGATTTGATTTTTGAACTGGAAATATACTTTTCGAGTTTAAAAGTACGAATATTGTTTTGCTCCCTTTATATGACGTTCCGTTTCAACTGAATATAAATGACGTTCCGTTTCAATTGAACAAACCCTTGTCTGTCGAGCGGACTCTAAAATTAATTACAATTAAGTAAGATCAGTACACCAAATCGATTTACACTCGAGAGCAATGAATCCGGGTCACTTAAAGAATGTTAAAAATCTCGGAAACTAAAAATGATAGGTTAATGCAATAAATTGTATTTAATAGACAATGTAATACTCCTTAAATGAAAGTAAAAAAAATATGAGTCGCCATACATTTTATTAACACAAAATTACATAAAGAAAAAAACTGCTGATCTCTCCTTAAAACAAAAATAGGAAACATGAAATTTTTGAACTTTATTACGATTTTCTTGAATTTTAATACTTCGTATTGCCTCCTCGTGCTTCCATTACTGCGTTTACGCGGTTTGGCATGCTGTACACCAAGTTCCTTATACGATTTTGGGGAATATTCTCCCATTCCTCTGTGAGAGCAATTTTGAGCTCACGAAGCGTGATTGGGGGAGGGTTTCGTTATTTTACGCATCTGCCTAGCTCGTCCCAAGCATGCTCGATCGGGTTGATATCCGGGCTGCGCGCTGGCCACTCCATACGAGTAATGTTCATCTCTTGAAGGTAGTCATTCACAATCCTACCTGTATGAGGTCGGGCATTGTCATGCATAAATATAGCATCCTCACCTAAATTGACCATAAATGGACCAACGTGATCATTGAGGATTTCTTCCACATATCTTACGCTAGTTAAAGAGCCGTTTTCTATGATCACCAGCTCTGTGCGACTTTCAGAAGAAATTCCGGCCCACACAAGTACAGACCCACCACCGTAGGCTACTTTTTCTTCGATGCATGCTTGCTTGAATCTTTCCCCTGGGGGTCTAAAATGGCCGCTTTAGCAGAATCATAATAGGATAATAATATGAATTACGTTTAAATTCTTAAAATCGCCATAGACGTACCTACTATTATGAATTGTCACCTTGTGACCTTTTTACGAATTTAAACGTAATTCATATTATTATCCTATTATGATTCTGCTAAAGCGGCCATTCTAGACGCCCTGGTCTTCGATACACTCTGTGTCTTCCATCGTGCTTGTAGAGCATAAATTTTGATTCGTCGGAGAACATAACTTTTGACCAATCTTCAATACTCCAATTTACGTGGCTCTGGGCATATCTTAGTCTTGAAATACGATGCCCACGCTCCAGTTTAGGGCCGTTTGCAGGTCTAAGGGGTTTTAAGTTAGATTCAGCAAGCCGACGTCTTACTGTCCATGCACTTGGGTTACTTCCTCCGAGGCGTCGAAACTGATTTGTGAGTTCAGTTCCTGTGAGAAAGCGATTTCGAAGCATGGTGTTCACCAAGTATCGGTCTTCTCGTGCTGTGGTACACCTGGTTCTGCCCGTTCCTGGTCTGCGTAGGTTAGAACCAGTTTCTTCGTAACGTCGGAGAACTCTTTGTACTGTTGACAGCGACACACCGACAGTCCTGGCTGTATCGCGCTGACTCCAGCCGGTTTCCAGCATTGTAAGTATTCTGGTGCATTCTTCAGGCGTAAGCGACATAATTTCAGCTTGAATAATGAATATAGAGCACTATCAACATGGTTTATGTACCCACATAAATGACAGATTACAAACAAAAGCAAAACCAAATGCTGTAATTTCGTAGTTCCATCTTCGAAAGTGGCCCTTTTTCAAATTTGATTTTTTTATGATATAACTTTACAATAACTAAGAAGTTTTAATACCTTCATTTAAGGAGTATTACATTGTCTATTAAATACAATTTATTGCATTAACCTAGCATTTTTAGTTTCCGAGATTTTTAGGATTCTTTAAGTGACCCGGATTGATTGCTCTCGAGTGTAGTTTGGTTTATTGCTATTTGCAACAAAATAGATTTTCTCAGCCTAAAGATTTTGATTTATCGATTACATCCCTAAATCCCGACTAGTTTATAGCACTTACTATACTCTATGGTTTATAGTTATCTTATCTGTGGCATCTGACATTTGTACTGTACTGACTGACTATTGGCAATGTAAAGGTCTAAAATAAAATCGAGTTTCAGTCAAGCATACTGTGGATGTTACTTTAACTCGTAATTCTTACTAATATTAGTGTATTACGCTGTTTTTAGAGCAATAATGTAATGTATGTGTGTTAAAATACGTCGTTGGTAGCGTCGAAAAAATAGACCTACTTTTTAGGTTAGTTTCGATTTTATAAAATAACTCCGCGGGTTTTTTTTTCAAAAATATTTTTTGTAGGAGTTAATACGATCAGTGTAGTCTATAAAAAACAAGGTTTGATTTTGATGCAGCATGGTACGGGATTCCATACATCCATGAGCATTCTCCTTTCATACTTCTTGTTTGCAATGAACAAATAATTTGATAGCTTTTTGTGCCGTCTGAAAGTAGCACGCAACTCACGCAAGACTTTCCAAAAATACTTCCAACTAATTTCTTTTTCTTATAAATGTAATGATTGTTTTTAATAATACGCAGCACAATGCTGCATGCATTGTGCTGCATGGTAATGGCATGGATTTTTTTCAAAAAAAAAAAAAATAGTTTTGAAAAAATATCTAAGTTAAACGTTTACCAATGTTATGTATGACTGTTGTAAGTAACTACTCGTGTGTTAGTACTTCGACAAAATGAATTTATCAATTGTTATCCTTTCACGAGGCGAAATAATGACAGCGAAGCAAAGAAAAAGTAACAACACAAGCATTCGGTACAGATTGCTCTCAACCATTCGAGCGATATACGTGAAAACGCAATCACCAACTTTTCCTTTTTGTTGTAACAACGATTGTATAATTACTCTAATTATAATTCTATATCATTAAGCCGTCAAAACTTAAAAACTGATTACCAAACTTCTACGTCCGCTTACTATAATTACCGGAGTGCATTAATTATGTGCAAGTAGGTACTCTTTCCGATCCAGAATTTTGTAAACATTTATTTTTAGAATAAGCTCATTGTTTTCTTCAAAGTATCTCATTGCACTCAATGAGTATTTTAACGGTGTAAACGATTCCAAAAATAGTTTTTTGTTGCGTAAGAAATGTACTGAATTTTATACAAATTAGTTCAGCTGCAGACGATGCCGCGATAAGATAAGCATTGAAATAAGATTAGGGTAGAATAAAACGAAGGGTTTTGAAACTTTGGCCTCGTTATGCTGTACAGTAAGTATGAACTATGAAGGGATAAAATAATGACTGCCCCTTCATGGGTTTAGTGATTAAGCGAACGATGTCAATCAAAAGAAAAGATTATGTATATCTGCAAATCGGTTTCAAAGCTTATCATTAAAACAGATTAGGGAAGACGGAGCGTCTTTAAATGTAAGCGGCACAGTCGGTGGACCGATGTTAGTCACAAGAAAAACAACAGAGATCTACGTTTTTGATGTAGCATTGGGTCACGGGGACAAAGACAGTTGGCCACCTGGGCAGTGAATAGAGCAATAACTGGTTTTCCTTCAACCTTTACATGGGTGAAAGTCTCCCTAGTAAATGCTATGAAGACATTCAAAACTTTTTTGCAAATAATAAAACCGACTTCAAAAAAGTGAAAAATAACTTTAGCTTCAGAAGTCGGTAACAAGCCCAAGTTATTTTTCAATTTTTTGTTGGTTTTATTTTTGCAAAAAAGTTTCCACAGTGGTCCATTTTTAGTAGTAACATCTTATACAAATATTTGCTATGCACTTATTTTTCATTGTTAACAATAGATTTCATGGTAATAGGCTTATCCCCCAATAAAATGGAATTTAAGATACCTAACTGTCGAAATGTGGGTGTACTGTACACATCTGCTTCCCCCTCAGACCATATAGGCGTGATGTTATGTCATGATGTTGTGTAAACAATAAACATCCAAGCGATTGCAAAATCAAGACAGATTTGCTGTCTATTATTGAAGAGTTCCGTTCCATATCTCCGAAGTTCATGATCAGATCATGACAGTATTTCTATGGGACTAACTTAGGAGCTATACTCTTTCGAATGAAAAAAAGAATTTTGAAAATAGGTCCACAGTTAATATTTTACTAAAGAATTATCTTCCAACTCCTAACCGTTAAGAGGTTATACCTTCCATCATCAGCTCATCAACATGAGGTGATGACTCCCAGATGCGTATACTTGAATAGCTTTAGAAAAAACATGAAACACGTAATACGTGCCTATAAAATTTGAGGGTTGCCCTCGATTTCCCTGGGATTCCATCATCAGATACTGACATGGTGAGAATGGTACCACCTCGGGAGTATACTCTTTCGAATAAAAAAAAGAATTTTGAAAATCGGTCTACTATTGACTGAGATATCGGTGAACATACATAAAAAAAAAATACATACGGTCGAACATAGAACTTCGTCGGTTAAAAAGTAATTAGGGACTGTTTCTTTTGTATGAACCGGCCCGTGCTGTAATAAGGGCTACAGAACATTCAATCTCGAAGAATTAAGACCGTCAATAATTTACAATTAGGCCGCGTTCGTTACGCTACTTCCATTTCATTTTTCATCCATTGTAGAAGTTTTCGTTTACACCGCACCGATAATACAATAAATTCCATGTATCACTGGAGGCTCAGAGAGCCTGGCTCACGATTGTCTGACAATACGTTTAGTGTGTCAACATAATCAATCAGCCTGCGTTTGGTGTGTACCCGGCCTCACACTTGGACAATATTATGTCGAAGTACGTTGATAAACAAATCAAAAGTAGAAAATTATGTTATTCCCCGATATTATTTAATATTGAAAGTACATAACTCAATGACGATATAAATGATAAGTGCTTAGTGGCGGTTGATACACTGGTCGTAAAAAAAATCGAGTTTTCTTATCATTTTTGTTTACAAAATTGTTGTAAAAAAAATATGCAGAGCTTGTGATCATGCACTAAAGGGTGTTGTGTGCTTCCCAGGAGATCCCATTTAAATTTGACCGAAATCGGTCAAACGGTTTTTGAAAAATCAACAAAAATCTAAAAATTGTATACATCGATGATATTTTCGTTTACTCCGAAATCTCCTTGAAGCAGTGCGCAAAAATTTGTATAGGATAGTACAACTAAAACTGGAAAAATAAAAAAAACTTTTTTGCATTAATAAAACCGACTTCAAAACTAATAAACAACACTTATAGTGCCGTGAGTGCTGGCTGACTAGTGGTAAATTATCTTTTTTCAATACACCCTCACACATCCATGTTTTATGCAGGTTGTGTTGACATAGTTTTCATTCGAATTTTACGGCAACACATCACCTTTTTCACCTTTTTTATTTTCTTTCAATATTGACGCATTATTTGGTTGAAATAATTACGTGTTCACAGCCTTAAACTGGTAACATTTCTAGTTTTATACAGAAATATTAACTTTAAAAAAGATACAAGACATTTTTATTTGCAGTTTATTGATAAAATGTGGGTGGCTCGATTTTTTTTTATGGACCGTCTACATTTTTTATAGACATTCTTCGAGAAATACGCTCAATATCATTATCATATTCCATTTCATTACCATTACATCGCCTCTTTGCTTCAATATCGTGATAAGTCCGACAATTCATATTTTTTTTTATTTGATATTTGAAACCGCCGTGGCCGATTTTATTTTTCCATAAAACGTGGTATCTTTTGTGCGGGTAATAGCGAATCTATGAGTAAAAGAGACAGCGCAACTGTGTCAGATCGCGATATCACGTTGTCTCTTTCTGCGCGGAGATTTGTTTCGACAACGAAACAAATCAGTTGTCACTACGCACGTGCATAGGAAGGTGCTCTCAAATTTCAGCGAAAGCGTGACATCAGGACGATATCACTGTTTGGTTGCAAAGGTAGGTTTTAATTCAATTATTATTTTTTATTTTATAATTGTGATTTCGTGGGTTAACACAGTGTTGTTGAAAAAAATATGTGAGGTGCCAATTGTTATAAATGCTCATGTCACACTGTTGCCGAAAGAATGAGAACTTTGCTTTGAGTTATCATAAGATACAACATTGTTGATGATGAAACTTTTTCTAATGCAAAAAACAAGTTATGGATATCTGCTGATGTTCCGTTAATGAACAAAAAAAAAATTATTTGACCAGTAATATTCCTAAATATTACTTTGTTAATGCTAAAACAAATTACTAATTGTACTTATTTTTCCAGATGGATGGATCTTTTACCTTATATTTACGCAAGATTACAACATAATTTATCATTCTTTGTTCCTAAAAACGATTTATGTGATGTTTGTAAAGCCTACAAAAACAGCCCTGATGAAAAAAAGAACGATTAAAAGAAGGCTACAAAACACATCAAAATGAAAAAGTTCTCTCACGTGCAGGGAAGAAGAACGATGAAAAGAATAGTGAAATTCTCGTTGCTGTCGGCTCCCACAATTATCCGAATAGAATACAACATCTAGATTTTCGACTGTTTCTGACATTTTGACGAGGTTTTTGTAAACTCAAGTACCGAAGGGCCGATCTCGTTTACACCTCAGTTACTCTGAATGTTGCATATAGTTAAATTAGGTACATTCAATTTAGAAGTAGTTAAAAACAGACAGAGCTTCAAGCAGTTTTCCAATGTCCCAAAGGGGATATCCCTTTGGGGCCGTCTCCACGAGCGAGAGAATTGCGACGATATTACGTATTTGTATGGGATAATATCGCCGCGATTCTCTCGCTCGTGGAGACGGCCTCTAAGAGAGTGTATAGAAATACGTGGCAACGACGATAATATCGTCGCAATTCTCTCGCTCGTGGAGACGGCCCCAAAGGGATATCCCCTTTGGGACATTGGAAAACTGCTTGAAGCTCTGTCTGTTTTTAACTACTTCTAAATTGAATGTACTTAATTTAACTATATGCAACATTCAGAGTAACTGAGGTGTAAACGAGATCGGTCCTTCGGTACTTGAGTTTACAAAAACCTCGTCAAAATGTCAGAAACTGTCGAAAATCTAGATGTTGTATTCTATTCGGATAATTGTAGGGGCCAACAAAAAAATAAATTTATGATCTGCATGTATCTATACGCGGTAAAGACAATACTTAATCTAAATTCAGTCACTAATAAATATTTGATGAAAAGGACATACCCAGAATGAGGGCGATTACGCTCATTCTCAAATTGAGAGAGAAATTTAGCGGCAATTACGATCTGGACCCATGTATACACCTGACGTGTTTATTAGTGCTATAAAGGCTGCCCGGAAGAAAAGTGAGCAATCTGCAAAGCACATTTAATTCAAATGGAAGGCCATGTGAATGAAATGTGCTTCGCAAATTTCTATGATTGGTAAAGCTTAACTAATCAAATGAACTTTTCGTTGCTAAAAGATGAAAATAATGATTCAGTCAAACTAACAGGTATAAAGGTGATTCGAGTTCAAAAAAGCGATCCTGATGCTTTATTTTTTAAAGAAAACCATTTAAAAAAGCTATTGTAATAATGTGTATAAAGAATACGTCATCTCAAATTTGGAATTAAGAAATCCATCCAACCAACAAATTGGGATATGTGTATTTTGTTTGCATTAATGCAAACTCCTAAATAAGAGTTTCATATTCATCTGTCAGAGATTTGAAGCGCTATTGGATAGTCAATATCTACCTAATAAATTATAATTTGATTTACCTATTCCTCAATTACCAAAGTCTGATTGTTCATAAGGCTAAATATTCTTTTATTTAATCTTAAGCTAATACTTTAATTTCTCCAGTAAAATGTGATCCTCATTAAGTAATGGACAATAAAAATTGTGATTATTCGTAATGTCAGTCGGATTTTGTTATATTTTTTAAACCGACTTCAAAAAAGGAGGAGGTTTCTCAATTCGACCGTATATATATTTTTTGTTATATAGAAATTTTATTAAGTGTATTTTGCAATTGCAGTGTTTCCAATAAAGATTGATTCTGAAATCTAAAAGTTTTTATTTCAACAGTGTTTGTTAAATAACTCAGTTTCATAACCAAAGTAATATCACTAAAATCGTGACAATTTAGTTTGTAACACTTATCTTACTATATATTTGCAAGAACAATGTGACATGTTTTCCCCTTTTTTTCAAATAAAGCAAATTTCTTACTAAACTTCAAAATTATCAGTATTTTGATAAGTTTTCACATAGTTCATTTGTTATAGTTTACAATACATCATAGATTTACAGTAAAAAAATATACGTTTCGACACAATTATTTTTTGAAACTTTAAAAACGCTCTCCTCTAAAATTTCAATTTTCAAGATAACACATTATTGAAGCAAAGAGGCGACATATTAATGGCAGTCAATCAGGTGGAAATTGGAATATGTACTTCTTATACATCATTGCTCCAGCGAAGATCAAATCAAGAAAAACCGGTTTGGCTGTTTTACTACTGTTATAAAGAACACCGTGAACAATAATGTTATTACTCGATCATACGTTACGATGATCGATAAAGCCAATAGAGTGGAAATCACTTGCGTATTTAATCTGTGTACGTTGCGGAAAACGCCTTACTTAATGTATGGACACATAAAGTGTCAAAAAAAATCATCATGTCAGCCCGGAAAAATTATGGTAACAAATAAAAACAAGTCCATTTTTAAGAACTTATAGCATCATCTATACAAATAAATAAAATTGAAGTGTCTGTTTGTAATACCAAAATATCAGCTTTTTACTGAATGCATAAGAAAGTATAGTATAATTTTATTATGGTACTTATAGCAAAAACACATTTTTTTCAATTTTTGTCTGCTGAATACCAGTTTTACACGAAGCGACTGCCTAACTGACTTCCACAACCCAGTTAGTACTGGGTTGTGGAAGTGACGGGATGTCAGACTTTCGGGCTACTGACAGCCGGGACCAACGGCTTAACGTGCTTTCCGAAGCACGGCGGAAACTAGACAGAATTCAAACATTCATAAAATACTGCCTGGCTCCAAAGATACTGATGAACTGATAAATTTCAAATAGATCAGAAACTTTTGTCGCCGTAGAACCAATCGAAAGCTTGTAGTAATATATGAACACCTGTGTATAATAAAATTCTAAAAGTACGAACCTGCCACGAAAACTGCCGCCTCTTTGCGGCAACTCTTCGTTATTGGCTTCGCGAGGTGGTCTCCACTCATCCTTGAAGCTCTTCTCCCGACGGAAGCTCTTCCTCTTTCCATCATCAGACACGCTCTCAGGAGAACTGAAGGATTCAGGCGCGTCTTTGCGTACGGGCGTAGTTGCTTTGATCTGAACAGAAATGGCGGAGATGATTGTAGATTTTTCAGGAATATTTGCGATTACAATATCCTGTTTTTTTAATACAATTATCGTAAGGAGAATTATTATACGTTAAACCGTGACAAGTAAGTAAAAAAAATGTGAAGCCCCACGTTCTGTGTTGCGGGCAACAACATGTCGTGCAATGTTGCCGTGTGTGACTAGAAACATGATGTTGCGGGAAAAACATATTTCAATTGTTATGCTTATACTTATAGGGCTTTCCCTAAATGGACTTGTAAATAATATTATCTTATCATTTTCAGATAATAAAAAGTGAAATCAAAGCATTTAATAAAAACTTATTTTTAGAAAACGAGTTAGTTGAATTAGGAATTATTGCATCAGCTGTGTCTAGTTATAGCTAACCTGAGTCATCACATCATTGATTACAAATTATGTAAATAAGATAAGTAAGATAACATAGCTTCACTATTGTCTGTGTACCTATACAATGTGTAACAACATAACATAACATCACGGCTGTAATCCCTGAAGAGTTAGGCAGAGGTGTACCTAATAGTTGTGCTACAGACCAACAAACAGATCAATATTTGGGTCGAGACAACTCTCTGCTCAATCTCAATCTGTGTTCCCTCCCATATTTAACCCGTCTGCCTTCAAAGCAAGAGTGAACAGGCATCTTCTGGGCACGCTCGTTTCATCATAGACCTCATCCATCGCTTTCTATCAGGCTTAATGGAGGTCAAGAGCAGGCCCATTTTGTAATAAAAAAAAGAGTAGGTACTTATTGAAATTTTGTATGGAGGGCAGGTAGATAATGTTTTCGAGATTACGATGTTGGTCTCCAAGATGCTCAATTTGATGGTATACTTATGTATAAAATTCAAATTCATTTATTTTAGGACAACTAGATCCAAAGGTTAGTGTACAAAACTTAGAAAACTATTGTTAGTACTTAATTAAAAAGGACAATGCTAAAAAAAAAGAATAAAGGAGGAGGAGGGAGGTTATAGGGTGGCAAAAATACTTTAAACGAAGCCGAAAGGCACTTGTTCTCCCCGTCATTGCGATCATTTTTTTGTACTGAACCATACCTGGGACACCTAGCAAGGCAGTGATGACAGGTGGACTAAGGCTGTCACCGAATGGCGTCCAAGAACGGGGAAAAGAAATGTGGGTCGTCCGGCGGCCAGATGACATAGTTGCCATCGAGGGAAAAACCTGCATGAGGCTGGCACAGGAACATGGAGATTGGAAGAAGAAAAGAGAGGCCTATACTCAGCAGTGGTTGAATTCAGGCTGTGGATGATGATACCTGGGAACCTTCTAGTTACGGAGATATTGGAAGTCAAAGTTTTTTTTAAATACTAGTTTTCATGCTAATAACATTACTTTTAATTATCTCCATGACCCGTTTATTCAAAACATCCATCAGCACAATGTTTTGAGTGTGCTATATTGAGTTTTAACGTAAAACAGTGAATTTGTAAATTTTTGCATAGAGTTATTTACTTTGATGTTCATAATGCTTGGTTGACGGCTTCATTAAGGGTCCGTTTACACCGTGTGTACCCTTTTTGTTAAACATTACATTAATAAAAATAAGTCTAGCTACTAGCTGTTCATTGATAAGTGCATAACATGAGAACTTCAAAGAGCATAATAAATAATGTTCTGTTTATAAAAACACAACAGCTAACCAACTAATAGGGTCAGCAGATAAAGTGCTCTTTATGCATAAGTAAGCACTAGGTAACTATGTCAATAAATATTTTTGGCTTGATAAACAAAAACTTGTTTCAATTACAAGGTTGGTTTACTAGTTCACAGTAGTTGAATTGTTTGTATGATTCCTATTGGTTTCCCATTCTTCACAAGACAAGTACTAGTGAATCTGAATATATTTTTGATCTTACACCATTATGCAAATTGACCAGTCAAGACTATGAATAAAACTATATTATGGCAGTAGATAAATTAAAGGACCAGTTATTTGTTACGTACTTTCACTATAGATTTGAGCCTTTTTTTAGATAGAAATCTGAATCATGAAAAAACAAGGATTAAGACATTTTTTAGGTACAAAATTAAACCAAAATTATTTAGTAAAATTACTGGAAAATTTATAAAAACACGTTATCAATTTTTAAGTAATTTGGCCAGCTTTATGAAAAAAGAAGAAGATTAATGTTCAACTCACCTCATGGGAACTCCTAGGCTGTGACAGCTGGGTCATCTTCCTGGCTACATCCAGCGGTGGGGAGACAGTCTCGTCAATCAGCGATACAACCATTGTAGTGGACAGTATGCCCACTATGTGAGCAGTCAGGGTCTTCTCTAATGCTAACATCTCCAGCTGGTTTGATGTCTTAGTTTCTACCGGTTTGTTCTCATAACCCTGGGCAGGAAGGATAGTTCAGAAGACTTCAATTTTTATGTTTTAATTTCTTCTGCTTTTTGATAAAGTGAACGAAAGAATTTGAGAGTACAAAATAAATTAATAAAATAAGAGAGTGTTTTTGTTATACTATTCCAGAATCATATCAGAGTTTAATTTGAAAAATATACTTAGAGTAGTTAACTCACCTTAAGAGCACATTTCATAGCCTGAGCTGGGAGTTTTATCAGTTCTGGAGTGATGGTTCTCAGATCCGACACCTCAACCTCTTGCTCATTGCCATAGTCCACATAAACTACAACAACCTTGTTCCTTCTGGTGTCTTTGACCCTGGCTCTGTACCAATTGCTGTCATCTGGGAAGCGCGCGCAACACGCCGCGCCCACCGGCAAATCACCAGGAGAGGAGCTGTTCTCACAGTGGGTACGCACAGCATCCATCACAGCATTCAACTCATCAATGTGGTCAGACAACTGCACAAAGAACTTGATGCAGCTGTCCACATAGGACACAAGCACTGAATGCCTTGAACCCAAAGGAAGCATTTCAATCCATTTGAACTGCAGCTTGTCTTTCATGTTAGCCATCAATAACTCTAGCACATTCTTACTGTCCAAGTAAAGCTCTCCATACTGAATTAATGGAGGCCCTTCGGGTGACACCACTTTCAAAGTCATCACCTTCCCATTGACTAGCTGCTTGAAAGCCTCATTCAAGTGTGGCCCCTTTTCACATTTCTTCACTCCAGATAAACAGAATCTCATAGCAAAGACATTTGGCTTCACAAACTCTTCAGGTATATCAAAAATATCATAGTATGACACCATTTCTGTGTCACCAAAGTCAACAAAGAACAACTTACATTGAGATCCAGAGAGATTCATTACAATAGCTCTGCATATAATGCGGTCACCGGACATCCTGCCCAGGCATACTGTGCCAATCATTGGGGGCTCTGTCAGACTGCTGTGGGGTCTCTTGTTAATGTCATCCATCATGTCCTGCAGTTTCTTAGCATCAGCCACAAGTTGCACTGCAAATAGTTCTGGACCTTCCTCAGCATATGACACAAAAACTTTATGTTGTGAGTTGGTTTCTAACAATCTGCTTTTGTAAGTAGAGGACTTCTTGGGAGAAGAAGGTTTGGCAGCTATCATCAGAGCAGGGGGTGGTGTGGAGACATTCACAACGGCACTCGCTGGGGCATGCTGAGGTTGGCGTGCTGGTGCTCTCAGGTTCACTGGATTCCTGGCGGCCTTGTTCACTACCAAGCGTTGACTTATTGAGGAAGGAACCATCTGTATACTTCCATTAAAAGGTAGAGATGCATTTTGCTGAATGCGCATTGTTGATGCAGGGTTTGATGGAAAGTTTTGATTAATTAGAAATGGAACATGTTCTGGATAGCTTGAAGGTTCACTAGCAAAACTGGGCTGCCAGTTCTGACCTTGTTGGTTTTCACTCGAAAGCTGAAGGAGTAGCACCTCTTGCTTGGCTATAGGTAAAGCTACGCCAAAACGGATAGATACAAGATGTGAAGACAGATCAGTGCCTTTGAATTGAATCGAAATTATAGGCGATGTCCGAGTTTGAGCATCAACTGTCACTGAATATTCTGCGTAGCAAAGTAGACTCTGAAGCTTTAATAAAAGTGGCTCCTCCCACCGTCCGGACGGATTCATAACTCCCGAGAGGTAATAATCAGTTGCTTGACCACGTAGCTGCAAGAACATTGGATCATAGTTGTCGAAGAAACGTATAGCGCTAAGAGAAATTATATCTTTGTTTCCGTAGTCAATAAAGTGTACTCCAACCAAGCCGGTAGTTATACTATTCGTATTGATAACCTTAGCTCGATAATACGTTCCATCTTTGTATTTGGCGGCACAAATGACTCCTTCGTGAATAGCCGCCGGTGGCACAGATCCTATGCCTTTTTCAAGATTGTCTCGAGCAATATCAAATAGGCTCTCTATCATCAATGAAGCCTGATGATCGACTTGCCCACTTATTTTAAGAAAATGGCCTTCGCCGTCTACATGGGTTACAAAAAGTCGAAAAGAGCGAGAGGTTTCGGATGGCATAGCCATTTTTGAAAATTTTAGTTATATTAGAAACTACAAAAGTACGACTCACTCAACTTATTAGAAACAGGAATATCAAACTCAAGTATATAGCATCGCACTTTTGCTAAACTTATTTATAAAAAACAACACAGCCAGCTTTCTTTTCCGTTATCGTTACGTTTTCAATAAACATGGCGCTTTGTCCGCCGCCTTTCAAGTTTCAACTTCAACAACCATTTTGGAAATAGAGATGATACAACATAGTAAAAAAAGAAAAATGTGATTTAGTCGACTTACTTTGGCAACATAAATATTGTTTATAAAGTAGCAGTACGTTTGGTTTAATCATCTCGATCTGCCCACAGGGAATAAGCTATAGTAAAAGAAATGAGCGAGAGCGAGTCGTTTATCATTTTGTGTATTTATTTATTTTGGTAAAATTAGTCAAATAAGTACATACAAGAAAACCAAATAAAATTAAAATGTTGTTTATTCATGAATGACGATTGGTTGTTAACTTGTTAATGTGTTTCTTTATTGTGGGGTTGTCTTTTCTTTGTGTGCGTTTGTGTTGAAGCAAAGAGGTTTTGCTGAAATAATCTCAGGCAGGTAATAATTTTATGTTTTTTTAATATTGTTACCTGAGATGTCACTTCTGAATAAAATGGTGTTTTCGGTTGTCAATGATTTTTTCAATGTATTTTATTTTAACCGTTTCATTATGTTTTGGTAATCAAGATCTACAGTTATTAGAGAAACCTCAAGTAACAGGGAACCTCTAACAGGTTATGGGCCCAGAACATGCCCAGAACTGAAACACCAAATAACAGAAATATTTTTTGAAAAAGTCGATGGAACTTTGAGAAGAAAGTTCTAAAAAAAATCTCTAAAAAATGTCTGCAACAGGAGATAGCGCGCAGCAATCGACTAGTTCGGGTGGGTTACCGTCGATTGAGCGACTCGATGGTAGTTCAAACTATTCAAACTGGAAGTTTGACATGGAGTGTGTGTTGGTCCATGACGAGCTATGGAACTACATCATTGCCGAACCAGACGTAGCAGACGCGATCGCTGTAAAGAGGGATCAAAAGGCAAGAGCGAAAATATGTCTTATGATCAACAAAAGTTGCAAGGTGCACGTGAAAAGTGCGAAAACGGCAAAGCAAGCATGGGAAGCCCTGAGGTCAGCGTATGAAGACAAGGGAATAAATAACAAATGCAGGTTATTATCTCGCCTTGTGAGCATAAAACTGGAACAGTTTACCTCAGTACCGGAGTATGTGACGGAGGTCATGAAGGTATCCCAACAGCTTAACGACCTTGGCAAGGAGATTGATGACGAGTTGTTAGCCACCTTAATGCTACAGGGACTAACGGAAGAGTTTATGCCCATGAGACTAGCCCTGGAGAACACAACAACTACACTTACCACAGACTATGTCAAGACGAAGCTGCTTCAATTGACTTCATACCGGAGTGAGTCAAATCAGAGTGAAGCAGCCCTTACCTCCAGATCCAAGAGAAGACCAAATACAACACAGAAGAAGTGTATACCACCGTCACAGAAGACCACAAAATGCTTCATTTGTGATTCTGCGCAGCATAAAGCACGAGACTGCCCTGATAATCCCCGGAAGAAGGCGACGGCGCACGCTACGATGCACACAGCGGTGCATGCAGCGGCGGACACTGTAGACGACGGAGCGCTCCACAGTGCCATGGCGACGTCTACCTCTTCAAGCAGATACGAGTTCATCGTGGATACGGGAGCATCAGAACACATGACGTATAATAGGGAGTGGTTGAGAAATTATGTTAAGCATAATAAGATAGAGATTTCATGTGCGGATGGTGGTAAAGTATATGGTATAGGAAAAGGAGATGTGGTAAGTAAAGATGGAAGGAATGTGTGTGTAACAGGAGCTATGTATGTACCTGACCTAACAGTGAACTTACTGAGCGTGAGTACATTGGTAAAGAGAGGAAGGGTAGTAGTATTTTCTAAGGCTGGATGCGAGATTTATGACTCGAATAATTGCGTAGTGAAAGGAAAAGTGACTGTAAGGTGTATGGAAGAGAGAGGTGTTTACAAACTTAAACATTATCCACAGTGCACGGCACCGAAGGCGGCGCTAGCGACTGACGTACACAACGGTGAGTCACTGGAGTTATGGCATCGGAGGATGGGCCATCTTGGAGTACGCAATCTAAAGCTAATGAGAGATAAGCTAGCAAACGGGGTAAGTTTTCAAGATTCTAATAATAGGTTAGAATGCATTGCTTGTCTGTTAGGAAAACAGACAAGGCAGCCCTTTTCAAAGCAGAAGGCTTCTAGAGCCAAGGATGTACTGGAGCTTGTACATTCTGACATCTGTGGGCCTATGAGTGTTGAATCGTTTACAGGTTTTAAATATTTCATGACATTCATAGATGATAAAACGCGGAAAACTTTCATGTATGCACTCAGGAGAAAGAGTGAGGCCGTAGAGAAACTTAAAGAGTTTAAGGTTCTTGTAGAGACACAGACCGGCAAGAAACTGAAAGCAATCCGGACAGATAACGGGAAAGAGTACGTCAACAAGGAGATGGAACAATTTACCAAAGATAATGGTATTGTTCACCAGCTAACCGTCGAGTATACTCCTCAGATGAACCCATGCGCGGAGAGAGCGAACAGGACAATTTGCGAGAAAAGCAGGAGTATGTTGCAGGAAGCAGGCTTGGATGAGCGCTTCTGGGCGGAGGCCGTCAGACATGCAGTTTATCTGAAGAACCGCTCACCAACGATCGCTGTCCACAACATGACGCCAGAGGAAGCCTGGACTGGCAAGAAAACTGACGTAAGCCACATTAAAGTGTTTGGATGTAAGGCGTACATGCATATTCCTGACCAGAAACGCAAGAAATGGGATCCTAAGAGTAAAGAGCTTATTCATGTAGGATATGAAGAGAACACGAAGGCGTATAGGTTAGTTGACCCCGTTACACACAACGTGCACAGAGCGCGCGACGTTGTATTTTTTGAAAATACTCCAGCTGGCAACCAAGGTAAGAAGCCTTTGCTTTCATCAGTGGTACCAATAACGGACGTGCTCAGTGATGAGGCACCATCTATACAGCCAAGTACTAGTGTAGAACCTGTTGCTGCTACTGGAGTAGAACCACCGCTTCAAGGACAAGGTGGTGATGGAGAGAGAGGCTCTCCCCAGTCTGAGGACGAAGAGTGGGCTACATCCGATGAAAGAGGACAATCAGATGTTGAAGAAACCTCCCATAATGATGAGATATCAGGCAGGAGATACCCACTACGAGTAAGGAAACCAAAACAATTTCCAGATTTTGTAGCCTATCAAGCGGCTAATGTACTTCAAGATCCTTTAACTGTCCAGGATGCATTATCGAGAGAGGATAAAGCAAAGTGGAAAGTTGCAATTGAGGAGGAGTTAGAGGCTCTCAAGAAAAATAAAACGTGGACGCTAGTGAAGCCACCGAGGTCGTGTAACATCGTTGATTCGAAATGGATTTTTCGAATCAAAGAAGAGGTGGGGGGAAAGATCCGTTACAAGGCACGACTCGTTGCGAGAGGCTTCAGTCAACGCAGAGGCGTTGATTATTTCGAAACGTTTGCGCCTGTGGTAAGGCACAGTTCGTTGAGAGTTCTGATAGCTTTAGCAGCTAAAATGGATTTAAAAATAGACCAAATGGATGTGAAAACAGCATTCCTAAATGGGAACTTGAGTGAAGTCGTTTACATGAAACAACCGGAGGGTTTTCAAGTAAGAGGCAAAGAAGATCATGTGTGTCTTTTACAAAAGGCTTTATATGGTCTTAAGCAGGCTCCACGGGCGTGGAACACAAGACTTCATTCTGAGCTTCTGAGGTTGAAGTTCAAGAGATCAGAGAATGAACCGTGTGTCTACATGAGAGCACAGGATGGTAAATTGATCATCGTTGCAATTTATGTAGATGACCTGTTAATATTTTGGAATAATGAGCAGGAGATGCTCTCACTCAAGAAAGAGTTAAAATTGATCTTTGAGATGAAAGATCTAGGAAGAGCTGAACTGATGCTAGGAATTCATATAGATCAGGGTCTTAATGGCATTAAGCTACATCAAGAGAAATATGTAGATAAACTTTTAAAAGCATTTAATATGGAAAACTGCAAACCAGTGATGACACCAGCTGTACCAGGACAGAGGCTAGAAAAGATTCCAAGTGATAAGAAGTTGGATGAGAAAATCCCTTATAGATCTTTAATAGGCTCACTTATGTATTTAGCAGTCTGTACGAGACCTGATATAGCTCACGTGGTCAATTATTTGAGCCAGTTCAATGAATGCTACAGCGAGCAACATTGGATTGCGGCTAAAAGAGTGCTTCGATACTTGAAGGGTACAAAGAAGCTAGGAGTGATGTACTCAAGAGAGAAACGCCAAGAAATGGTAGAAGGCTATGCTGATGCCGATTATGCCGGTGATAGCGATCGACGTTCATATTCAGGCATAGTATTCTTAATTCAAGGAGGAGCAGTTTCGTGGTCAAGTACTAAACAGCGCACTGTGGCACTTAGCACTGCAGAGGCAGAGTATGTCTCAATGTCAGAGGCAGCTAAGGAAGCCTTGTTCCTAAGGCGATTTGTTTTGGAACTGACTGGAAAAGAATACCAACAAGCTTTAACGGTATTTTCAGATAGTCAGTCTGCAATTGCCATTGCATATAATCCAGTTCACCACCAACGCACGAAGCATGTTGATGTGAGATATCACTTTGTGCGAAATGCAGTTGAAGCAGAGGATATAAGGTTAGAGTATCGCGAAACTGAGAGGATGGTTGCGGATATTCTTACCAAGCCTCTCCCCAGAGGCAAGTTTGAGTGGTGTGTTAAGAGTATGGGTTTGTGTGTATGAGAACGCGGTGTATTGAGAGTAGTGTGTGTTGTGTGAGTGTGTATATGTATGAACATGAGTTGTTTGTATGTATGCATGAGATTAAGGAGGAGTGTTGAAGCAAAGAGGTTTTGCTGAAATAATCTCAGGCAGGTAATAATTTTATGTTTTTTTAATATTGTTACCTGAGATGTCACTTCTGAATAAAATGGTGTTTTCGGTTGTCAATGATTTTTTCAATGTATTTTATTTTAACCGTTTCATTATGTTTTGGTAATCAAGATCTACAGTTATTAGAGAAACCTCAAGTAACAGGGAACCTCTAACAGTTTGTAGCAATAGGATGCATGTATCTTTGTGTGAACATTCCCTTCCCGTAGTGTAACGTATGAGTTTACGTCACTTCTTGTAAAAAGTGGCAGAAGCAGAACATTTTATTCCATTGTCCGCTTCTTGCTTCTTCCATAGCTTATACCTCTATGAAATACCCAGAAAAGAAAATGAACTTTTATAAGCTATATTCTCTCCACAATAGGGTGAAAAACTGCCTTTTTATCCCACCAGATGTCGCATAATCAACTTTGCCTAATTGTGTTCTGTCACCTGTCAAAATCCATACTAATTTACGATTTTTATATAAACAAATATCGAAAATAATTAAATACTATAAATATGACGCAGTGTTGTGCGCCAGACTGCAAAAATCAAGGAAGACATATATTTCCAAAGGATCCAAAACGCCGAAAATCCTGGGAAAAAGCGTTGAGAATCAAAAACTTTAAAGCAACCGAGCACTCTGTGTTGTGCCCTGCTCATTTTAAAGCTGATGATTATTTTGGCCAAAGTAAATATACCGGTACGTGTGATTGATTCATATATAATAACTCGTGGATAATTGTAGATCATTTTGCATAGAAAGCAATGATAATATGTTATTTATTTCAGTGTATGAGCCTAAGGCTAAATTCTTAAAGAAAACTGCAGTGCCTTCAATCTTTTCTTTAATTTCTTCAATTACATTGTTCAATGTTGCCTTCATTGCTCAACAGAATATTTACAATATAGACAACTTTTTTCATTTGGGCCTTGCATTGGCCTTGTATGTATGTGTATGCACCTTCAATGCTATACCATGCAGTCAACAAACACCTGGCTTCATACATAGCCTGTCCTTTCGGCTGAGCATTCAGAGCATTGAATCTGAAAGAAATAGAATAGCACTTTAGGCACTTTGGTAAATCATGTAACATAGAAGGTACCTCCTATAATTTTAGTCCTAAGGTCTAAATATAAAGGTATCATTAAAGAGATACTACAAGAGACTTTATAAATGAACTCACCTTTCGAAGTACGACTGTATTTCTTGCCTATTTAGAGCAGGAATCGGCGAATCGGCATTGATGTCTTTGTAAGAAGAAGTTGGTGGGCACCGATATTGTGGGTCACTGAGAGATGTGCCAGGCTCTAGGTTGACATTAAAATTAAAATTTCGGTCGTATGCTTCTAATCTGAAAGTCAAAAACATACATCATAATAGATTTGATGAGAAAATCGATTATTTATCAATATAACCTTAAAATTATTTATTGATTACCTTTCAATCAAAACTGCTTTTTTCCCTGCTGTTGATGCATTTCTTTTACGTAACTCCACTTTTAATTGTGAAACAGTCCAAAAAGAATACATTTTAAATATAAAATTATTCGAAAACAGCAATAACAAATTCACTAAATCGTCAACATTTATCTGACAAGGTAGGGTCGATGCTAGCGACATCTAAGTCGACCTTTGAGTTTTTCTCCTCATTTCCTATATTTCTGGTAAGAGAGTAGCCCGCGAAATTTAAATTGTCCTGCATTTATTGTAATATCTCTTGCGATGTTGAGTGGGCCTCTTGACCCAAACATACTAAAATAATTATTTATTTTAAACCACAATAACTATATGACATGGTGGCTTCATGCTTTACTGCCACTTTTCAAATCAAATCAAATCAAAAACAAAAAAAGTGAAAAAAAAAACCTTGCTGGCGGTCGTTGCTTAACCTTGATCACCCATCCACACACCAACCTTGGCAACCGTTGCTTAACTTGGATCACCCATCCACAGACAGACCTCGGCAACCACTGCTTAACCTTGATCACCCATCCACAGACCAACCTTGGCAACCGTTGCTTAACTTGGATCACCCATCCACAGACAGACCTTGGCAGTCGTTGCTTAACCTTGATCACCCATCCACAGACCAACCTTGGCAGTCGTTGCTTAACCTTGATCACCCATCCACAGACAGACCTTGGCAACCGTTGCTTAACTTGGATCACCCATCCACAGACAGACCTTGGCAGTCGTTGCTTAACCTTGATCACCCATCCACAGACCAACCTTGGCAGTCGTTGCTTAACCATGATCACCCATCCACAGACAGACCTTGGTAGTCGTTGCTTAACCTTGATCACCCATCCACAGACAAAAAACTAGAGAGGTGTCAAGGGACACCCGGATGGAACGAAGTTCCTTTCGATGAAGTAGTGAAGGAATTGTCTGAAGTTTTTCCGTCTAGCCTCCTTTCGCAACGCGCCATAAGGACTACGTTCCAATATCTGGCTTGCTTTCTTCAACAGAGAGAGAGAGACAGACAGAGAAACATGCGCACGGCGCACGGTTTACAATAGTCGGGCAAAAAGTGTCGTTACAACTTTTCGTCTGAATTTTTTCCGTCTAGCCCCCTTTCGCAACGCGCGATAAGGAACTTCGTTCCAATAAATTTATCCGCATATCATGGGTAGATGATGCTCATATTATATAATCGTTGGTGTTTTTAGGGTTCCGTACCCAAAGGGTAAAAAATTACTAAGACTTCGCTGTCTGTCTGTCTGTCTTTTTTTATGTTTGATGGGCCTACTCTTGACCTCAATCTAGTCCTGAGGACAGAGATGAGGTCGACGATGGAACGAGCTAACCCAAAAGAAGCCTATTAACTCGCGACTTAAATAGATTGGGGTCATATGAATTGCAACCTTGCGCCGGTGGGCCAGGCTATGAAGCTTGGTACCCACCAGCTTATCGTCACCAATGAGCCTCTTGGCTCTGCGCTCAACAGAGTCGAGTGTGGCTAATTGGTATTTGGCTGAGCCATCCCAAAGGTGACAGCAATACTCCATGCAGGACCGAACTTGAGCTTTATATAAGACTAAAAGCTGTCCTGGCTTGAAGTCTGTCTGTCTCCAGGCTGTATCTCATAAACCGTGATAGCTAGAAAGCTGAAATTTTCACAAATGATGTATTACTATTGCCGCTGTAACAACAAATACAAAAATTAAAAAAAATATATATATTAAGGGGGACTCCCATACAAGAGATATGATTTTTTTTTGCCGTTTTTATAGATAATGGTACGGAACCCTTCGTGCGCGAGTCCGACTCGCACTTAGCCGGTTTTTTTTGTCATTTTGTATGTCCATTGGCCAAACATAGCGCACTACCTGATTTTTAAGATCTTGTTTGTAATTATTACCTATATTTACGAATAAATGATTCTGATTCTGATTCTAAATAAACGCTTATAACAATGAAATGAAATGGGTGATACAACTATTCTTAAGAACTCTTTTTTTATTTTATATTAACTTAACTATCTATAGTTTCATAGTGGTTTTATTGGTTCTAGCTTCCTACGCTACAATAGGCTATCCAACTTTTCCTCAATTTATAGACGTGGTCAGTGGTGGTGAACCTTACTTATTTTCAAATGAATTAAATGTGCCAGCAAGCCCATCGATCGAGTAGTGTTAGTACCTATATACTGTGTTCTCTGGATCTATGGTGATCTGTCACTGTCAGTTATCAAGTCAGTGACTTGACAACTGACAGTGACAGGTGAAGTCATCATTAATCTCCAAACTGGCTAGCCTGCTGTTTTGCGGAAAATCGAAAATAATTATCTGCAAGCTTAATTCATTTCTACAAGACCTACAAGTGGAATGAACTTTTACCAAAGTAAATTATTCTTTTAGCAAAATGATTGAGACCTGTTCGAAAAAATGCATGTTATTCGGAACCGTCTGTTTAGGAGTGTAAGTTCTCAATTTTTTACTTTTTCATGGACGAGTATTTCTAATATTATTGGTAATCTAAAAAATTGACAATATTATTGTTTTTTACAGGTTGACGATTGTAGTGCTAATATTAGAGTCTCATTTAGCAGACTCAATGTCTGGCAGTTACAGAATGAAGAACAAGACATTTCCAACTGAAAACAACTCGACCTGCTGGTTAACTCAACCATATTCTATTATCAGTGAATGTCATCCTTGTTCAGGTAAAATTGTCATATTTAGTATTTGCATCCTTGCTTGTTACTTTCTATGTGTTGCAAGAAATTATTGGCTGAGGGCAGGAAAATGATGTTGATGAATATTAGTATCCCTGATCTACGTTTAAATTACACATGTGACTGTTATTGATGAAATCATAGGTAAAACCACTGCATCTGATCCTGACTATTCATAAGTATTCATTTTTGCATCATGGTAGTTAATAATATGAAAATTTAACCCTCTGCGGTTCAAAGGCTTAATTTACCTTATTTATTCAGTTCACACAAAGGCATATATACAGGATGATTTTTTAAGTGGGAGTGGTTGGCTAAATCCGAAACTGAGAAATATTGAAAAATGCTTGAAAGGAGTCTCGAGCCGATTTTGATGAAAACTAAAACTGCATTATTGGATTTAAATTCAATATTCCTAGCCAGGAATCAAACCTGTTGATTTTGAAAAAAAAAACATTGTTTTATTACACCATTTGATAGTGTTGCTAATAGGAATCAAAATTCTGGGAAATAATGACATGCGGCATGTCCTTGATTGATGTCACCCGCAGCACAGTCAAAAAAGATGACACTAAACAGTACTAATTTAAAATTTTTACCAACTCTTTAGGGTTGAAGGCGAAAGTAAAATAAAAAAAGTAAACAATTGAAATTAAAACTTAAAAGTGAGTTGGCGCCAATTAGTGATTTTGTTCGACATTTCGTGGATAACTATTTGCATACTGTTACGTATTTTTATCAAAAATGAACTATTTCCTTTAGTTTACCGTTTGTTTGGAAGTAATGACATCCATTACTGCCCAGAATTTGATCCCTATAAGCGACACTATTGAATGGTGTAATAATACAGTGTGTGTTTTTCTTTTCAAAATAAACGGGTTTGATTCTTGGCTAGGAATATTGATTTTCCAAAAATCCAATGTTGCAGTTTTAGTTTTCATCAAAATCGGGCTTGTGAGTCCTTTGAATATTTTTCGCTATTCCTCATAGATTCAGATTTGGCCATCCACACCCACTTGAAAAAATTCACTCTGTATAAAGTAATGTATATATTGCTTTGAGCATTGAGTCCTTAGAAACATTTAGTCTTTTAGGACCGTATATTGTATTGGTTGTTTTCATTTCAGACTTTGAAATACGAAGTAAGAGCATAGGAGTTTGCATCCATACAAGTTACAAAGAAATACTAAAATGTCAAAATGGTGAAACTGTAACAAGGAGGTGTGTATCAGAATATAATATTTGTTTATTTTAAGTGAATGATAATTAGTAAAATGAAATCATCATCATAAACGTGATGTAAACTATTGCTTTACTTGCAGATCTTATGATATTTGGGTGTGACTCAGTGTGAGTTCTATCTACTAGTAATACATTTTCATTTTTCAGCTGTGACAGAGTGGCCTATTTAGATGAAAGAGCTTATTGGAAGTTCACAGTATGGTCATTTGCGATTGGGGCAGCTTCTTCAACTGCCGTCATGTTACGATTACGAGTGCTCAACTACCAAGCTAAACGAAGAGCAAGACAAGTTCTAAGCAATGGAGCTATTTAAATTGTCCTAATCAACATCTTGTAAATATTATCAATATTGATGCAGGCGTTACTTGCCTCATCAGCCTATTATTGCCCTGAGCTACTTAAATGCCTAGTCGGGCATGTACTGTAAGCACTGATGACATTTGGCTAAGAAAGGACTGAAGTTAGACTAAGGAGTACTGAATGTTTCATTATTTGCCAAAAGACGAAAAATTCAAAATATATGAATCCTCCTTTTAGTGTGAAATTATCATCATAATGATGATAAGTTATCCCAAAGTATTGTCATACAAATAACATTATATTATCAACATTTAATTTCTACTTAATATTGTGATTTTATAACATTAATACTAATGGTTTCCGCACTTAGTCCTGAAAGTGGACTATTGTACGTGATTTTATAACATTAAAAGGCAATTGTAAAAATGTTAAATAAATATTTATTATTCAAAAAGTAATTTTAACAGTTCACTTATAACTTTAACATTAACACTATTTCCTAACAACCGATAACATTGCTTCATAGATATATTTGTAGGCAAACTATAACTCTTAGGGAAGCACATTAACATTAAAACTTCTTTAGGAGTAAAATATCTTAACTTTAATTCCTTGAAGGATTCAACAAAGTCTTCACTACCAACTTCATTTGAATTAGCTTTCTCATAACATTTTTGTACCATTTCCGGGCTTTTATCAGTGAATACAGATCCTGTACCATCAATATAATGAGTGTACGCTTTTGTAAAGCAGCAAGATCTTTTTGAGTTTCTATAGCAAATATCTAGCACATTTGCACATCTCAGTTTTTTATCTGGTATTAAGAATTTATCAGGAACATCATCTTCAATTATGGACTCTAAGGTGTCCGGAACTCCAAAGTCTTTGGGTAGACATGTTATCTGTAAGAGTTGAGAAAAATTTTAGTAACTTTAATTTTTTTTTAAATGCACTACATGGAATAAAAAACTTACAATTTCATCCTTTCTCTTAAAAGGCCAAGTCAAGTTCTTCCGCCTCGCTGTACAGTAATACCTAAGTCTAGAATTAGGCACACCCACGGTTGATGGACACAGTAGAAACTCTTGGTAAATAAAGTTGCACTCTTTCAACTTATCTATAAATAAATTTCTAACAGTAGAACTTTCAAAACCTTTAACATTTTCCATAAGAATATAATCAATATTGTCAAGCTGGTCTAATATTCCAATTAAATATAAAAATGAATTAGTTCTAGGATCGTTGTCATCCAAGTATTTTCCATTTCTTGTAAATGGTTGGCATGGTGGAGACATAAGTATTGTATCAATGTTCAACTTTTTTAATTGTTCAGGAGACAGTTTTTGGATGTTTTTGTTCAGTAATTTTGTTTCTGGGAAGTTATGTTGGTAGACTTCATTGGCTACTGTGTTAATGTCCACTGCAGCAACTATCTCTCCTTGTAAATCAGATTCTGAAAATTAATGTAGTTCAACATATTATTAAAAATTCATGCGTGTTGTAACACTTCAAGATTGTGACGCGTTTCTAACTCAAATTTTTGAATAATTAAAAAAGCATACGTGGTAAACATACCTTTCCATGCGCAGTGCATGCCTCCGATACCACTATAAAGCTCTAAAACATTGTGTGACATGGCTGCTTGTTTAGTAAAAAAATTGTACTTTATAACATTTTAACAGTATCCTACTATATCTACTTTAGAATATTTGTTTACGAAAAATGATTTGTCAAACTGCATGGGGAATGCAGTGAGCGAGCATGATGAACCTGTTGGCATTAGACTATTTGACATTGACTTGACAGATGGCTATACTATAATGGATGGACATTAATTTGACAAGCCCAATGCCATGGCATGGCATTTTGGCATGCTTTCAATGTGTTGGCCAGATTGCCAACCTTGCCAAACACGATGTTGCCGGCAGTATTGCCATATCCTTATTAAGATTAGGTTACACGTTTGGTCAGGCTGCGCTGAATGAAACCCATTTAAAAAACCGGGGTGGTTTTGCACAGAAGAAACATCACACACTGCGAGATGGCTGCAATGAGCTTTTGTGTTTTGAAAATATGTGATGTGTCGAGGACATTTTATTGATCTCCTGGGGCACTAGCTTGATACTCGATAAGGTATATACAGACGCTAGCACATCAAGCTACCCGAAACTGTCCAATTTTCCCAATCAACTTTGAACCTAATTTATTTGTGATAAAGTTGTAAATCTATTAAAGAAATTTGACAGATTGTAGTATCTTGATGTGCTGGCATCTGTACATCGGAAGCATGTGTTTCATGTGCTGTCAAACCCATCACAAGACAAACATCCGTCTTCTTAGCACGTCGGGTTGTGCTGAGGCGGCTGCTGGATTGAACTCTGGGGCCATGGTGTTCGAATGCCCTCTTAGTATTTTGGGACATCAACAAACGATTGGTCAAGTCTCGTCGTGGTTAGAGGGCTGGCCTATTTTTTGGTCCTAGAATCGGCATTGCCATCCAACGTGGCAACTGTTAGCCATCTGTGGCACTTTCCCTGTTGGCAGGGGTACAGACGAATTTTTTGACGATTTTTGATACACACCTACAAGTTTTTATTATTATTTTAGGTCTGATATCTAAACAAAAAAAAGTTTTTGTGCCTGGTGGTTTGTCGAGGTCTGTCTGTCACATGAGTGTGGAACCGGCATTGCAAACTTTGACGTTTCGGTTTGATGTTGTTGTTGAACTAGTGAAGTGATTAGATTATCATGCCCCACGGTGAAATATAAAAAAAAAGAAAAATCAGTCATGGCGGACCAAAAGAATGGGAAGGACGTGTCAAACGTCGGCGAGGGTGACTCTGTTTCGAAAGATGTTGTTTATCTTGAAGAAACATTTTACATTCTTTCCAAGAAGAATTCAGTGTTTCGTGTTCGGCTCACTCCAAAAGGTTTGTCTCTAACAAAAGAAACTGACGGTAATTCAAAAGAGCAGACGATACTGTTGGGCGATATTATTGGCAGCAAATGCATGAGGAGTAAAAGACGACGCCCCGGAGCCGGCTCGTGCGTCTGCAGCTCGTTCGTGGGGAACCACCAGCTCAAAGTTGTGGACGAGAACAGCGGCGATCTCGACGAGAACGATATCAGTGCTTATCTTTACATCTACGCTTACATACTAAAACGAAGCCGCCGTACCTTAAAAAGAGAGAGAACCACAATAACACTGCGCTTCAGATCTTTCGATAAATATGAAGATAATAATAAGGAAGCACAGAAATGGAGATCTACAATAAAGTGTTTGATAGCCGGTCAGCCGATTACGTCCGTGCCGCCGAGTAATGATAAGAAGTTGCTTGTGCTTTTGAATCCGAAGTCAGGGCCGGGGAAAGCTCGAGAGTTGTTCCAGTCGAAGGTGGTGCCTATATTGCAGGAAGCTGAGGTGTCTTTCGACCTCCATGTTACAAAGTATGCTCAATACGCGCGCGAGTTTGTGCGCACTCGGAATGTTTATGGTTGGCGCGCTATCCTGGCTATCGGTGGTGATGGTGTCCTGTATGAGGTGATGAACGGCATGTTCGAGAGACTGGACTGGCAGCAGGCGCTGGCGGAAGTACCACTAGCAATATTACCATGTGGCTCTGGCAATGGACTGGCTAGAACTGTATGCCATCTTTTTAAGTGAGTACAATTTTTATTTCTTCAAAGTAATTGTTACAAGAAGATACTCAGAAGTAAACAGGAATATTTTATACTACTTAGTATCATGTGCAACCCTAACTTGCTAAGAACCATAATTTAACTTAATTTAAACAAGGAACCATTTGCCTTTTTTGTTTCATTTTCATTTGGCCTACCAAATGTTATACAGGTGTTTTCTACTGAAAGTAAGGTTTTCAAATGAAGGGTACAGGGGCAAAACCAGGAATGTCACTAAAAACCCAATATTTAATTTATGATGACAACATTTTCATTTTCCCGCGTATTTTTATTTAGCAGTATACAAAAGCGTAAAAACAAGAATAGTCAGATGTATCACTTAAATTTCAAAACGACGTACAGGAATAAAACAGGGAAGGTACCAAAATTTTCTACCTATTAGTGCAGAAAAGTACAAGGACTTAATGGATTTAAATAGATTTGAGGGGCCCAATCCTACTTTGAAGGCATTCCCCATGTCTAATAATTAAGCAATTATTTCATTTGGACATTCCTTGTATTTGTATGGAACACAATGGACATTCTCAGTTTTTGTATGTTCCAAAAGTGAACTATTTTAATTTTTTAAATATTTTTTATTTTCATAAAACTATTTTTTGTTCCTAAAATGAAGACTTTAAAAGCTAAAGTTAAGTTTGTATTAGTTGGATATAAGTTAAAGTGATACTTAAGAAACTTGTTAACTTTTAAATCTTAAAATGCTAATTACACAACTTTTTGTTTTAAAAAATACATTAATGGCCTGATGATAAATTAAATCATCAGTAATCATATTATCATACCATACCTACTTAGTTTTTCTGATTGGAATCTTGTTAACCATTCTTTATTATTTTTGGTAGAAAAGTACTGCATCTTAAATTCCTTTTTACCATTAGCTTTTTTACAGCTAATGAACCATAACTCAAGTCATAAATAATAAGTAAACATTATGAATTTATAAGGTAATTTGAAAATGAAAATAATTATAAAAAATGACATTTATTGGAATGCAACTTTCTACAGTAAAGTTATTAATAAAAAAACTTTTTTAAAAACAAGCTTTTATTTATAAACAAACTTTTTATTTAAAACTTTTACTATCAACTTAAAATGTAAATTGTGTAATGACACAATTTTATATGATATAAAAGCTTTTCACAAAAATTTACTCAGTTTAAAAATTTAAAAAATTAAAATCAAATAATCAAGTTATTTAATTTTCAACACTTTTTTCGTATCCGTATTAACCATTGAGGAGTTCCCTCGTAAGAAAACGATCGTGGTTCCAGGATGAGGGCATGATAGAAACCATCTTTCTCTATCAAAGTTAAGTGTCCACACTATTAACCGTTGAGGCATTCCCTCATGAGAAGACAATCCTGGCTGCAGGATGAGGCCATGATAGAAATCATGTTAATCCATCAAATATGAACACATCTACAAATTTTCGAATCCATGTTATTAACTGTTGAGGAGTTCCCTCAAGAAAAGACAATCCTGTCTGCAGAATCAGGTCATGGTAGAAACCATCTTTTTCTATCAAATTTGAACACATATAGTATACAAGTTTTCGTGTCCGTACTATTAACTGTTGAGGAGTTCCCTCGTGAGAAGACAATCCTGGCTGCAGGACGATGTCATATTAGCAATCATTTTTATCAATCAAAAGGGAACGCATATACATAGTTTCGGGTCTGCACTATTAACCGTTGAGGAGTTCCCTCGTAAGAAGACAATTCTGGCAGCAGGTTGAGGTCATGATAAGGATCATCTTTATCTATCAAAATTGCACACGTACACAAAGTTTCGTGTCCGTGCTATTAACCGGAGTTCACTGGTGAGGAGACGATCCTGGCTGCAGGATGAAGTAATGTCTGTCATGAAAGTGTATTGTCACCAGAACCAAAGGTGTGTGCAAAATTACAGCTCGATCAATTGAAGATATCTGATTTAAAATTCAGTTGCAGGATTCCGCCTGGACAAACTTACAAACATTGCAAGTTAAATACTCATAAAAGCTTGTAATAAAATAATTTAAATATATATCTCAGTTCCTGGTTCAAACAATGACCACGAGTTATATTATATTTTTTTATGCCTATTGCTTTTATTTTTCCTTTTTTTATTATTATCTGATAATTTTTAAACTCACTTACTGATAACATTATTTCAAATACATACTAACACACAACTAATAATACACAAATGATACAGATGAATGGGCACATAATGAACCGAGATCTCATTGTGTTAATCATGCATGCAGGGTCGACCTCGTGTAGGTCTTAATGGTTATACCAATGACCTGAAACACTGAAGAATTCTATTGTTTATTCAGGTATTTAAATGTCAAACATGTTTTTCCATCACATGTTCAGAAATCAACGCGTGAAGCATAAACAGTGTGTCATATTTTGTTCATATCATAACAAATTGATATTGGACAATACATATATTTGGTTACTTTTCATGACTGTTCAATGGATGACTCAATGTATTAACAGATGGCTAAGCTTGGAATTAAATTTTTATTGATTACTCTATTTCGAAGGCTGTTGGTTTTTTTTTTACCCAAAAATCTGAAGTTGGTGAGGAAATAGCTAAATCAAACAAATAAAAGTCACCGAATTCAGAAGCGAAAGTTATTTTTCACTTTTTGTGATTTTGAAGTCTGTTTCATTTTATGTTAAAAAAAAAAGTTTTTTAATTTTTTAATGTAATATCCTTTAAATACAAATATTTGCTATGCATTTATTTTACATTGTTAACAATACATTTCATGGTAATAGGCTTATCCCCAATAAAATGGAACTTAACATACCTAACTGTCGAATTGTGGGTGTACTGTACACATCTGCTTACTCCCTCAGACCATACAGGCGTGATGTTATGTTATGATGCTGTGTAAACAATAAACATCCAAGCGATTGCAAGAATCACGACAGATTTGCTGTCCATTATTGCAGATTTCCGTTCCATATCTCCGAAGTCCATGATCAGATCATAACAATATTTCTATGGGACCAACTTGGGACTCTTTCAAACAAAAAAAGAATTTCCAAATCGGTTATGACGTCTTCGAGTAATTGGTGAACATACATTAAAAAAATTATTCTGACAAATTGAGAACCTCTCCTCCTCCTCCTTTTTTAAAGTCGGTTAAAAAGATAACACAGCGATTTTTTATTATTATGGCCAGTTAATCTGTTAAAGTATTGGTTCCAAATGATAATCTCCTTGTAGAAAAGAACTAGAGTAAGTTAAATTTTATTGTTATGTTTATTTGCATTTTATAATATTAACAAGATGGCTTAAAGCTAATATAATACAATTATGGAACTGGGTTTAGCACAGCAACAAGTAAAACTAAGTTCTAGTTTTTAGATTTAATTTCTGAAGAAGTAGGTACCACATTCTAATTTGTAAAGGAATGAAATCATCATACTTTGTCAGCAGGTATTTACCTATTTTGAAATCTACAAATCGCCTGATATGAACAAATTGAACTGATTAAAGCTTAATAGTTTCCCAACCAGTCCACAATGGAATTACAAACCTATGAAGCAATGATATGTAGATTAGAACAGTAACGCAATGCAATCTTTTTATATTGTAGTATTTTTACTGGTAGATATTATCTTGTCAGAAAAAAAAAATGCAGCCGTGGTAGCAAATAAAATTTGAATATTGGGAAATAACTTTTTGAACTGTTTTTTAAACATTTGAGAGGTTATTATGATTAATTGAAAAAAATAATGGGCAGTTATTTTTTTTATTGGCGGTTAGTAAATTTGTGCGGCAGTAGAACATAGACAGTTATAAAAAAAACAATTGGCCGGTTATTTCGTCTTACAATGTCAGTACTGAAAATACGTAAGCAGACTAATAAATAAATGAACAGTAAAAATGATGGAATGGGCATTTAGATAAATAGTTCAGCAGTTCATACGGAGCGGAGACACCCGGACTAGGGGCATCCCGACTCGGACAGGTTAGGTTCGAAGGGGATGGCGGGGTCTAGTGATCGAGCGGAGTGAGCGAACTAAGACCCCGACATTCCCATCGTGTTAGGTTACTGTAAACCCTGCAGACAGAAATAGGAGCTCCGCGTAGCGGGGCTACGCTGACTAGGCTTTTGAAGCGAATATAAAGTATTTTGAGATTTCTTACTGACTAATTCCGATTTGTCAACTGCCCATTTAGTTATTTTACTGCTCAGTATTTATTAAATAATCCGTTTTATTATATTTTACGACTCATTCATTTTTGTTAACTTTACTGCTAAGTTTTAACTGCCGAACTTGATAATAAATATGCTTTTGTAATGTTTATCTTACCAAACCTACTAGGTACATATACAACTGCCGCTTTAACTTAGTGCCTTAAATAATTAAGCCAAAAATATTTTACAGTTTCCATATTCAATGATTCCAAAATAACTTATGTAAAGAAGTCCAGTATTAAAATAAGTCAAGTAATTTTAGTTTTGGGTTGTTCGAAAACCCAAGTCAATAAATAAAAGTAAACAGGTACAGAGATATGACAATAAGCGGTCGGTACTCCTTATGTCTTAGTCATTGCACATAATATTATGTTTTGGTTGTAAAATGTTTTGCAAATGTTTGTTGCAACAGGTAATAAAGAGTAAGACACTGTTTGCAAGTAAGTTGTGCAAAATCTTTTTGTTGTAATGATTTAAGACGCATTGTATTATTAATAATGGTTTACCAAACATCCAAACTAATATTATAAATGCGAAAGTAACTCTGTCTGTCTGTCTGTCTGTCTTTGCTTCACGCCTAAACTACTGAACCGATTTGTGTGAAATTTGGTACAAACATAGTTTGGAACTTGATAAAGGACATAGGATAGTTGTTGGTAATAACACTGTTTTTAAATGTAGGCGGGGGTTTTGCAATGAATAACAACACTTTAAACTAAAGAAATCACTTGTAATCACTTATTTATCACACATAGAAAATTACGCCATTTGGATCAGACTTTTTAGTTTGTACATGTATAAATCAGAGTCACTTAATTATCGAGAACTACACGAAAACACTTTAAAAGATATAACTGGCAGACACGCGACGAGAAGCAAGTACTGCTTTGAGAGTTTACAGGATTCTGAACTGGAAAATTATAAAAGGCACCCCTTTTATCCTTTTGCTCGTAGGCACAAGTTGCGGTTGTAGCGAAACCCATGCCAATCACAATTACTAATGGCACGCGTCAACCGGCGAAATGGCTCCCGACAGGTTTGGACCTGTCGAAACCTGCTCAAAACATGAAATGTGGTTTCGTCGGTTGACCAATCAGAGCTTTTGTTTACATTTTAGGGGTGTGGCTAAGCTTCTCCTTTGCCTATACTGGTTTTACATAGCATTATTATTCGGTCTGATGACCGTTATGTATTTATTTATGTATACTCATTCAATTTATATAACTTATATACTAATGTTGCTGTGCTTCCTTTACATTCCACCCCCAGTAACAGGGTTCAGCCGCATTACATCCTGGTCTGTAGGAAGCACAACAATCTTAGCCACGGGCCGACGCAGGACCCCATTTACAGTTTTCACATCTACTACACGGATGATCCCATCATTTCCGTGGTACACCGCTTGAATAATACCTTTAGTCCACGCACTTCGTTCTTTGTTATTGTCTACTATCACTACCACATCACTGACACGCACATTTGGCACGTTATTTGCCCACTTTTCACGCCGTTGTAGTGTCGGAAGATACTCCCGCAGCCAGCGCCGCCAGAACATGTCGGCGAGCGCGTTGACCTGCCGCCATTGCCTGCGGCAGTCGATGTCCTTGGAGTCTCTGGGTGCAAACGGCGTACTCCCGGATGCGGTGCCCAGGAGCAGATGATTGGGTGTCAGGACCACTGGTTGATTGTGGTCATCGTATACGTAGCTTAGGGGGCGACTGTTGATCACCATTTCGGCCTCCGTGAGAAGAGTGTAGAGAACCTCCTCACGAGGCGCTCGTTCCTTTAGCGTACTTCGAAGTGCATTCTTGACTGACCTCACCAGACGTTCCCAACAGCCACCCATGTGTGGTGCTGCAGGGGGATTGAAATGCCACACTATACCACGATTGGTGGCCTCGTCCTTCATGCGGCTGTGGTTGAAGTCTTTCAGGGCTGACCGTAGCTCGGAGTTAGCCCCGATGAAGTTGGTACCCTGGTCTGAGTATAAATGTGCTGGTTGCCCGCGACGCGCTATTAGGCGCCGCAAGGCTAATATGGCTGAGTCGGCGCTCAGTGTAGCAGCCAACTCCAGGTGGACGGCGCGAGTGGCTAGGCAAGTGAAGAGTGCGCCCCACCTTTTTTCACGCCGTCGACCGATTGTCACCTCCATTGGGCCAAAGTAGTCCACTCCAACTTGCACGAAGGCCCTCCTGGTATTCCCCAATCTTGCAAGTGGTAGGTCGCCCATCTTGGGTAGGGTGGGCTTGGCTTTATTCACACGGCAGCGCTGACAATTTGCGACTACCGCTTTCACCGACGTCCTTATCTTTGTGACCCAATACTTCTCCCGTAGGTTATTTACGACAGTCTCGTGGTTTGCGTGTAAAGCTAATGCATGGAAGTGAGCAATTAACTTTCTGGTCAGAAGATGACGTCCATCCAGGATCATGGGGTGCTTTTCTTCAAAGGTAAGCACCTCGCAGGCACTCAATCGTCCTCTGACACGCAGCAGCCCGTCGTCGGTGATCATGGGATCCAACGCTTTTATGCTGCTGTTGTTGGGTACAGGCAGCCCCCTTTTAATGGCAGCCAGTTCTTCAGGGAAGCTGTCGTTCTGACACAACTTGATGAGGCAGTTGTGCGCCTCTTCCAGGTCTCGTGGGCCCAGCTCCGTCGTAGCCCGCTGTTTGTGACATCGTTTGATGAAGATTATCACGTGTGCCATGACGCGCTGAATGCGTGTCCATGTCGAATATCTCTCGTAGTCCAGGAGTGGTGTGGCAGATGTTGTTGCCACGTGAACCCGTTGTATGCGCTCGAGATCCGCCTCTGCTACTTCGGACTCGTGACACGCCGGCCACTGCTCCTGTGGGTCACATAAAAACGAGGGACCCGAGAGCCACTTGGAATTATTTCTAGGCCAACACAGCCTGGTCGCTTCGTCAGCCGGGTTGGCCTCCGAGGGGACCCAGTGCCAGTTGCCTCTGACTGTCAACCTATCTATTTCTGCCAACCTATGAGAAACAAATCTCTGGAATTCTTGTGCATCAGAATTGATCCACTTGAGTACTGTTTTACTATCAGTCCAATAAAATTTCTCCTTAATGAGTAAACCTAGCTCCTTTTCGGCCATGCCCACTCCTTTTTCGAGTGCTATTCTTTCAGGCATGTCTAACTTTAATTTTTCCCTAAGCTCTGATGAGTTCGTGACCCACCCCCGTATAATGAACCCCCCGGAGGCGTGTATTCTGGTCACTTGCTCGATCAGGTTATTGGCCTGTTCCTCGGACCATGCACTGTCTAAATAGTCATCCATATAGTGCTTGGTTCTAATGGCTTCAACAGCCTCGGGATAGTCCTCACTAAACTCACTGGCATTTTTATTGAGTATATATATTGCCGTGGTTGGAGATGAGACCGCACCAAATATCATAGAATTCATCGCGTATGTATCTGGTTCACTATTCTGACTCGCGCCTCTCCACAAAAATAATTGGGCGCCTTGATCCTCTGATCTAATTTTAATGCGTAGGAACATGTCAGCGATATCCCCTGAAAACGCTATTGGCCCTATCCTGAACTTTAATAATATGCCGAGTAATGAATTTAATAAGTCAGGACCTGTCAGCAAGTTGTCGTTCAAACATGTGCCGTGAGATGAAGCGGCCGCGTCAAACACTAGACGCAGTTTCCCAGGTTTGTTTGGGTTTACTACACCAAAGTGCGGCAAGTACCAGACTGGAGAGGTACCTATCTCGCCCTCGACTTTACGTGCATAACCTTCATCTAACAATCTTGTGATCTGTTTTGTGTACGACTCGGCGAACACAGCGTCCTTGCGCATGCGCCTCTCGATGCCATTCAACCTCTGACGGGCCTGATTATAATTGTTAGGTAACTGTGTGTTATCATGTTTCCACAGTAAACCTACTTCCCACTGTGACTTGTCAGGAACGCGACGACTAGTGTTATCTAGCACACTTAACGCTCTCTCAACGTCCTTATGCTTGCGAGCGTTTTGTGAAATACCTATGGCTTCTAATTCAAATTGTGACTTTACTAAATTATGCAAATCAGGAAGAGAAACTGTCATGCAATTTACTTGATCGCTGCTACTAGTGGTATTGAGTGGTCCATGTATGACCCAACCTAGCTTAGTAAGTGAGGCAACTGGCTTACCAGATCGTCCTCGGCGAATGTCCCGGCCGACGAGAAGCTCCCAGTTGTCCTGTCCCAGCAGTAGCAGCGGCTTGGCTCCCCTCATCTCCATGCAACCCAAGTCGCATAGGTGAGCGTTGTCACTTATCACTGATGCAGACACTGTTTGCGTTGGTAAATTCACGTCTGTTATTGTACGGCACTTAACTGTATGACACTGACCATTAGGCCCTTTCACTTCTACTTGTACCACTCGCGAAGATTGGTCCGTTACTATGTTGCCACCCGCTGTTTTTAACGAGAGAGGTACGCGTGGTCCCGCTAAGATGGTGGCGAGCGAACTGTCTATGAGCGATACTGTTGCACCATCGTCTAGTAACGCGTAGCACTGTTTACACTCACTATTGTTATAGTTTAAAGTCACTGGCAATATCTTCAGTAGGGCTGTTGCGCGCCATTCCCCAATGTTCGTCACACTTTCAGTTTTAATTTCAACAATTTCTTTAGGTGACTTCTCCGCGTGTAATAATACATGATGTGCGTAGCCGCACTTTTCACACTTGCTTGCGCGGCAGAACCTCTTGGGATGTTTCTTGACAAGACATTTGAAACACGTGTTCTTGTCCTTGATTGTGTCCCAACGCTGCTGAACACTTAACTCCTTAAACTGCTTACAGTTTTCAATGGCGTGTTCCTTTTTGCATATTATGCATTCTTTAGGTGCGTGGGACTCGTCGCTCTGTGTGTACACTCGTTGCGCCACTGGAGGCCTGCTGTTGACCGGACGTGTAGTACTCACTGGACGGGCTTGACCGACGACATACTTTTGTTGCCTTGAAAGGGGCTTCTGTGGACTTGGTTCATTCATGTTTGGCTGCACGTAATATGATGATGAACGTGCCACGTGTGTCAGGAAGTGAGAAATCAACTCTAAGTTTGGTGACACTCTTAAGTCCACCCCCTGTGAGTTATCCAAACCCATGGCAAAGTCTCCATATTGAGCACGTTGTACTGGGGTCAGCTTGCTCAGCAGCTCACTCACTAACTGTGGGTTATTTAAATACCCTTCAGCACGAATGTTCTTTAACAGCGACACACAATTCCTAACAGTTGATGAGAATTTCCTCAGCTCTCGGCCACTTTCCGTCACTCTGGGTAAATCTCTCACTTTCTTTAGTGCGCACTGTAACACTAGGGTCGGGTGACCAAACTCTTCTTCTAGGGCACGCATTATTGCTGAAGGGTCTGTTGACGTTCGCAATAAGTCCTCCACCGCTGTCTTAGCCTCGCCATGCAGTGAAGTCTTCAGCCGTGCTATGTTTTCATGGGCCCTAAAATTGTACAACTCCGCTGTGTCCCAGTACATATTACGATAGGAAATCCAATCAGCAGGGTCACCATTAAAATGCGGCAACTCATACGCCTGCCTAGGCACTGGGCGCGGGCGCGCCATACTCGTGATTGCTTCTGCCAGTCTGTCTATTTTCCTGTCTCTTTCCCCTGACGATTCTCGCCGTCTTTCTGTATCACCCACTCCGACATTCCTCTGCCGCTGTGTATCCGACTCGAGTGTTGATACTCGAGGTACACTTGCGACCGGAGTAGTAAAGACGGGATAGTTATCAGGCAGACGGAACCTTACTGCTGTCGACACTGGCGTGTACACAGGCGTCGTAGTGACGGGCACCGATACTGACGCAGATGTCCTAGCTGCATGTGACATATTTCTTTCACGAGACATAGCTGATTCACGATATGAAATAAATTCATGATTCACTGTACTCACATTTGGAACGTGGATCGTGGACGTTTCCTGGTGCGCAGCCATTTCATCAGGCGCGCGAGAGACAGACGACGAGCACAATACTGTATCCATTTGTGCTGTGTCCGTCTGTGACACTTGAGGCGTTGTGTTGACCCATTCTTCAACGCGCTGTGCCGTATCTACGTCTGAGTTCGAATCGTCGCTCTCTGCCGCCGCCTCTATTTCGGCGATGTCTGCCTCCACCCTCTTCCTCACGAGGTTTTCTTTGAGCTGCACCAACTCACGCTCAGCTTCGTACTCTATCCTTTTTCGTAAGAATTCGACGCTCTTGCGGCTATTCTTAGACGAGCCTTTGCTGCCGTGTACCGACCTAGGGCGCCTTATTGCGCCTACCTGCCCCTCTGACGTGCCTTCACTGTAGTCGATTACTCGACCACCCGTCAGAGGTATATTAAGGGCGGACGTTGATACCGTAGTTGGAGCGACAGACGGTGAACCCGGTGTTCTTTCCGACGGTAAACCTGAGTCCGGAACGTTATCGAGTTTACGACGCGCACTTATTTCTTCCGCCAGTTTTCTTAATTTACTGCGCGTAGTTATCGCACTCTTTTGACTCATGGTTTATTAATTATTCACTGATCCGGCTACCGAAGGACCAAAATGTTGGTAATAACACTGTTTTTAAATGTAGGCGGGGGTTTTGCAATGAATAACAACACTTTAAACTAAAGAAATCACTTGTAATCACTTATTTATCACACATAGAAAATTACGCCATTTGGATCAGACTTTTTAGTTTGTACATGTATAAATCAGAGTCACTTAATTATCGAGAACTACACGAAAACACTTTAAAAGATATAACTGGCAGACACGCGACGAGAAGCAAGTACTGCTTTGAGAGTTTACAGGATTCTGAACTGGAAAATTATAAAAGGCACCCCTTTTATCCTTTTGCTCGTAGGCACAAGTTGCGGTTGTAGCGAAACCCATGCCAATCACAATTACTAATGGCACGCGTCAACCGGCGAAATGGCTCCCGACAGGTTTGGACCTGTCGAAACCTGCTCAAAACATGAAATGTGGTTTCGTCGGTTGACCAATCAGAGCTTTTGTTTACATTTTAGGGGTGTGGCTAAGCTTCTCCTTTGCCTATACTGGTTTTACATAGCATTATTATTCGGTCTGATGACCGTTATGTATTTATTTATGTATACTCATTCAATTTATATAACTTATATACTAATGTTGCTGTGCTTCCTTTACAATAGTTCTTATTACAAAAAATAAAATAAAAAATAAAATTTATTCCGGACATACAGCGCCATCTATTGGTCAAGAGTCGGCATCAATTCACTATTCCACGCGAACGAAGTCGCGGGCAAAAGCTAGTTGTAGATAAAAAAAATATCACAGAGGTGCCCTTTATTCAGGTTCCGTACCCAAAGGGTATAACGGGACCCTATTACTAAGACTCCGCTGTCTGTCCGTCCGTCTGTCACCAAGCTGTATCTCATGAACCGTGATAGTTAGACAATTAAAATTTTCACAGATGATGTATTTCTGTTGCCGCTATAACAAAAAATAATAAAAAAACATTTAAAAATATTTAAGTGGGGCTCCCATACAACAGTTACAGACATGATTTTTTTTGCCTTTCTTAATTGGTAATGGTACGGAACCCTTCGTGCGCAAGTCCGACTCGCACTTGGCCGGTTTTCTTCATCTGATTTGGCACCCCTATTGGATTTTCGCATACTCGATCGATAAAATTCGACAGAGGCCCCAAATTAGGAGCCTCTTGCTACTATATCCTAATAGAAAAAATTGCAAAAAGGTTGCAAAAAAATCGAGCATGCAGTCCCAACATCATACCGACGGACCTAGAAATCCAACAGAGCCATTCATTCATGTTATGTATTTGCTTCAGCTACCATAGAAATCGGTTGGGTGGTTTCGGAGGTCAGCGTGTACGTGTTTTATATTAAGATTAGCATGACCTTGTCAGTTTAGTGCCCTAACAAATTCCGAAATACCCTAGACTAGAGGGAAACATCTATTTAATCAAATTCACATTAGCACCATATTATTTTATTTGAATAATACGATGTTTAAATAGAACATAAGCGACCCACCCAGCGTCATCTAGCAGGTTCAAAACTACCCTATCTTTCAAGCAGAAACCAACCAAACACATTCACAAAAGTTCATTGAAATTGGTTGGGTGGTTTTGAAGGATAGCGTGTACGAACATAATGGCAGGGATAAGCTAACAAATAAAATTACATTTTTAGTGGATACTAGATCTATGCATATTTGTACCTAAAATAAACTTTGCGAAATGCTCTACCAAAATGGCTTTGTCGCAAAATGACCACTTCTCAAAATGACTACAGGTAGCAAAATTTCCGTTTCTCAGAATGTCCCTGTCGCAAAATGTCTCTTTGGCAGAATGTCCCTTTCTCCTGAATGTCCCTTTCGCAAAATGTCCCCTTCCTCAAACAGGCATTAACACCTTTCATCAGTAAAAAAACTGGTCCTGGTAACTGGTGTATCCACATATTACAATACGAAACTATTGCTGACATAACTTTTGTAATTATTTTTTCCAAGTACCCTCATAGTTTTTGTTGAAAGTGTTGCCAATACATGAATTGAAAATTGGCTTATACAAGGTGATTGGAAGATGGGTGCAAAGCTTTAAGGCGAAGATAGTACAGACAGTTTAGAACAATTTAAGCCATGGTTGTCTTAGACGAAGTCTTACCATTTTTTATTAACCTAATTTTTAAGATTTTTTTCGAAAATTGCCAAAATTTTAACTAAACTGGTTATTTATAGCTAAATTGAATGATAAATGAATTCATTTTTATTTTATTTTATTAAAGTAATGTGTAAGCAATCTAGCAAAACATGTTTTAGGCCTCTGTGTCGTTAGACATTTTTTTTACAGACATTTAAAGTTCATATAAATTAAAAAAAATCATAAATCATTTTTGAAAACCTTATTTAAAAAAAAAACGAAGTGTGCTTTTTTTGTTCAAATATTTTTGAAAACATGCGTGATAATCGCTCTTTCCTTTGAGGTATCATTTACGAGGATATTTTACAAATTATTGAAATTAAGATCTACAAACCAATTTGAGGGAGAAATTTTAAATTTTAGGCAGACTAATTAAAACAAAATTTTTGCTTAAAGAACTTACGCTAAGCTTACTTTATGTGTTCGAAATGATAATTACTTCAATTTTAAGAATTTTTTGCACATGCCAATTTAGGGGATTATCTAAACAATGGCCGCCGCGCGTAGTGCGGCACATGAAAGAACCGAATTGAAGGGATTATCTAAACAATGGCAGCAATGCGCGGTGCGACGGCATTTCCAGGTAGAACGCCCAGTGAATAGAAAATAGCGATAAATACGTTGGTTTTTAAAAATACAGCAAAATGGTATTAGTCACTAAGGCAACAAAATCGTGTTTTTATTTAATTAGGGTTAGTCAGTCTGTGTTGAAGCGGTCACATCTTTTACTTATTACAATTAGTTGAATTAGTCAAACTACAGCTGCCCATGTGAGAGGACGTTGTCGTGTTGATTCGCAATTTACCGTGTTCAGTTGTAGCCCTTTGCGTTCCTGCACGTGTTGTTTGCGTTAGTTTTGAACATTTTTGTTTCACCGTGTCCAGTCGTAGCCGCAAGCTCCTGCACGTGTTGATTTTTGAGTTGTGTTGAGTTGACATTTAGTGCGCTCCTACGCCGTTTTTTTTAATTGTTAAGTAGCTATGGCTACTTTTTCCAATCAGGAATATGCGGATATCGTATTTATGTATGGCAGAGCAGATGGCAATGGATCCTTGGCGCGACGGATGTATCAAGAACGCTTTCCGAATCGCAGGGTACCGAATGTGCGAGTGTTTTACAACACTTTTCGTCGACTTGCCGAAGTTGGGTTTCACCGCGTGGAACCTGGAGTCAACCCAGGCAGACATGAAACTGACGTCGAAGAAAACATTTTGGCAGCATTTCAAGCAGATCCTACTACCAGTACCAGAGCCGTAGCTCAAAATCTAAACATTTCACAATGGAAGGTGTGGCATACAATGCACCAAAATGACAAATATCCGTTCCATGGTAGGGGTGTGCAAGGTCTGGAAGAGCAAGATCCCCAAAGAAGAATACAGTTCTGCCGTTTCCTCCTCAACAGAGACATCGAAGATGCGTGGTTCCTGAAATCAATCTTGTGGACGGATGAAAGCAAATTTTCTAGGGAGGGCATTACAAACTTTCATAACCTCCATGAATGGGCCGACAGAGACAATAATCCACATTTTAAGAAGCGAGTGTCGTTTCAGGGAAAATTCTCTGTCAATGTATGGGCTGGAGTAATTGGCAGGACATTGATTGGGCCCCACTTCTTACCGGATAATTTAAATGGTGAAAATTATTTGCACTTCCTACAATTCGATTTACCAGTTCTGATAGAGGAAACCGGTGTCCCGATATTCGAAAGAGACCGAACAGTCGTCTTTCAGCAAGACGGCTGTCCAGCGCATTGGACGTTAAATGTAAGGGAACACTTAAATAATTGCTTCCCTGACAGCTGGATCGGCAGAGATGGACCCATCCCTTGGCCCGCTCGCTCACCAGATCTGACCCCGCTGGACTTTTTCGTGTGGGGCCGGGCCAAGGAACTGGTGTATACGAATGTTGAAATAAACACGAGAGAAGAATTGATGGAGAGAATTAATTCAGCGTTTGAAACGATGAAACTGGAGATGATGTTGAAAATAACAACAACAGAAGTGAGAAGACGTAGCCGTGCTTGTATTAGGAATCATGGCAGACATTTTGAACATGAACAATAAATAATTTAGATTCAAATGTTGTTTTAATTACTCCGCCTAAAATTTAAAATTTCTCCCTCAAATTGGTTTGTAGATCCTAATTTCAATAATTTGTAAAATATCCTCGTAAATGATACCTCAAAGGAAAGAGCAATTATCACGCATGTTTTCAAAAATATTTGAACAAAAAAAGCACACTTCGTTTTTTTTTTAAATAAGGTTTTCAAAAATGATTTATGATTTTTTTTAATTTATATGAACTTTAAATGTCTGTAAAAAAAATGTCTAACGACACAGAGGCCTAAAACATGTTTTGCTAGATTGCTTACACATTACTTTAATAAAATAAAATAAAAATGAATTCATTTATCATTCAATTTAGCTATAAATAACCAGTTTAGTTAAAATTTTGGCAATTTTCGAAAAAAATCTTAAAAATTAGGTTAAAAAAAATGGTAAGACTTCGTCTAAGATAACCATGGCTTAAATTGTTCTAAACTGTCTGTACTATCTTCGCCTTAAAGCTTTGCACCCATCTTCCAATCACCTTGTATAAGCCAATTTTCAATTAGACAATAGACAATAATATCCATTAGGTATTTAGTTTAATGTGTCTTAACTTGGACAATTATCATAATTTGTGGACGCAAGGTGTTCAAGGTTAACAAACAAAAGATTTGAGTAATTTGGAACACGTGTTCATAAATCAATTAGAAATAATAACAGTTAGATAATGAAACAAACTAGGTTAACATTCCTAGGGAACTCATTATGTCGAAAACGTAAATAGTTGATTACGTTATATCGTTATTGTAAACAGGTACTTCAAAGAATAGAACTAGTTATTCCTAAGCAATTTTATTTTTGTTTCCTGAACAGACGTTAGCAGTATTTTATGTTGCAAACTTAAAACATAATGTTTTAAATTTGCATAAAAGTTATAGCTATGTTCTATAATTACCTACTTACTATTGATATTAGAGGAATCACTAGAAAGATTATTTTTTCTTTGTAGATGCTACATATTTTTACAAATATTTAATTTCAACCAACTTAGAAAGAAAGAAATAATCGCCGCGGTTAATAAGTCCGGCCGGGTTGATGACCTAAATTGTTAACCTACTTTATTTTAATTTACAGAAAATGTCCTTAGGGTTTTTACATCCAGAGGCCAGTGTGGTTAAATAATTAATTGTACCTACACATTTTTAATCGCATTTACCGACTATGCCTACGCATTCAGAATTTGTTAAATCTGTTTGTCCGTTGTGCTTAAAATCGAAAGGTACCTTTAAAGCCAAAACCAGAGTCGGACTATGCTATGAAAAAATCTCAATCGGACATAAAATACTGCTAACGTCTGTTCAGGAAACAAAAACAAACTTGCTTAGGAATAACTAGTTATATTCTTTGAAGTACCTGTTTACAATGACGATATATCGTAATTAACTATTTACGTTTTCGACATAATGAGTTCCCTAGGAATGTTAACCTAGTTTGTTTCATTATCTAACTGTTATTATTTCTAATTGATTTATGAACACGTGTTCCAAATTACTCAAATCATTTGTTTGTTAACCTTGAACACCTTGCGTCCACAAATTATGATAATTGTCCAAGTTAAGACACATTAAACTAAATACCTAATGGATATTATTGTCTATTGTCTAATTGGTTTCAAGGAGAATATGTTCTCATTCGCTTTTTTTGCGTGATTATTTTAAGAAGGCAGGTAGCCTGACGCGGTTATTTGGTGCTTGGTGCGCAATTCGAAATTTGAAAACACAAGACACATCACAACGTTGTCCACAAATAATCATAAACTTGTTAAAAGCCACATCATAAATCAACCAACACTTGCTTAACAGATGAGGATGACGCTCCTTAATCTTTTTAGCCTCTAGAAAAAAGGTGTGAAATGTCTGCCTATATGGATGACTTCTTTGTGCAGATATTTGCAAATCGTTTGTTTTCTCTGGCTTCCAGTCAACAGTTCAAAGTCCCACGTACCTATAAGCCTATACAACAGTTAGGATTTCGTGTAGACGTTGTTTTATAGGTCTTACGATTCATATAGGTTTAATATTTCGGCCTAATACTGATCACAGATTTGATTGCGCCTTGAATACGGTCTTTTCCTAATTATTTTCTGTGGGCTTCTTTGTTTTCCGATCATTATAATCTGGTTCTCTTCGAAGTTCGAGTGAATCGGCTTCTTCTAGGCAAGCATGCTCCACCCTAGTCCGCGTCATCGCTTCACATCAGGCGAGTTGCGGCCAAACGCAAGCCAAATTAGTGTTAAAAAAAATTTACGCAGTTAGTAGAGGCACTGCGCTGAGCCGCTTGCCACTTTGGCAAATAATATAAAAAGTTATTCTTCTACTCTATCAAGTTTTAGCCGGTTTTGTTCTATTATTTATATTATGTCATCATCACTTGTTTGTTTCTAAAGGCCGCGACAAATTGGTCGTGCTATCAAAAAGAACTCTCGCAATTATGGCTTATGATGCAAGCAAAAGGGGGAAATGAAGCGAAGGAAATTGCTTGACGTTGCGCAGTCATGGTCGCCGGCTTGCTACAGCTATTTTCTTTTGTTAGTATTTTACCGTTCTATAAAAAAGTCTTATAATTCACTACCGGTTGGATTTCCTTTACGAGACGAGTTTCTGCAGATCAAACCCATAGTACCTCCTAGTTACCCAACAGCAAATATTTTTATGTATCTTACTGTCAGGCTTGCCTTGAAAATTATTTCTGAATTTAGCAGTGCTTACGAAAAATCTAAAACTAGTTAGGAATTTAGACATAATTAGAGAATTGCTTGTGTAAGGTGACTGGGATTGTACGTTTCCTCATACCTTGTTAATCGTCAACCTTGGCTGGAAATGCATCCTTAAGAGCCTTGCTGATGATTGATAGACAGCGAGTGGAGGACAACCCGGTCGTATCATGAATCCGAGAACATAATACTGTGCTTTTACTACGATTTCACAGCTCAGGATGCACTTGGTGTCTGAAGCAAGAGCTAGATCTCTTCGAACACGATTTGGCAAGACTGCCATCCGAGTTATGATTGTTTCGTAATCTGCACATACCTACTGATTACCTCCTATCAGGTCTGCACAGATTACGAGCATGACAGATATTAAGTTCAACGTTATTTTGTCAAGCATTATTATCTTCTATAGTAGTGATAACAATTTTTACGCACGTTTTTTCAATTCCAAAGCTTATCAATTTGGGAATATAATCGTCATTTTCATTACTGTACTGTGTATTGGAATAAATTTGTCGAATTTTTGAATTAATATTTGGCGAAGCGATTATCGACCGTTTAATTTAAAACTTTATGCAGGGTATGCGAATTGCATAGATTAGTGCTGGCCCTAAGTATCACGAGGACATATTAATAAGAGTTATAACTATTCTAACTGGTTACTTAAGACAGGAAGAGGAACCCCTTAAGTACACTAACCTCTAAGACCTTGGCAAGCATAATACGTACATACAAGTGCATGTGTAAGTACCTACGTATTTATACATGTATTAGTCGTTTATGCAAAAATAAGCTCAACATTTCCTGTTTGAATGACAAATCGCAGTAATGAGTAAACTTAGAACATACATTTTCCTCTTCTTCTAATGGTCAGGGTGGTAAGGTCAGCGAAAGTACAATTTATTCGCATAACTTGTGATTTGAACTAAGGAAAATATGCTATAAACTGGCTTGCAAAGGAACTCGAATTTTTGATTATGACATTTCAATCCAACTCGTCTTTGTCTGGCATGTCTGTCTACGTACAAATCTGCAAAACATATTAAGAAATAGCTAATCTGGGGATTACGGTCGCCAGTCGTTAGTCTCCTTGAAATAGCAACGGTATCTCATAACCTCGGCTCAGCTAAATACGCAATCAAGTCAATGGCGATGCGGACAACAACAGAACAGGGATCCCGGATATTTCGTGGCTAAGGAAGCCAGTCTGTACATTTTTAATAACGAAGCGAGCTGTATGTTTTTCCTTTCACTTATTCAGTCTAACGTATTAAAATATACTGGATTGAAGGCCTTCACATTTTAAGACATTATTATTGCGTTGTGCTTTCCACCAGATAAGTTAGATTACAAGGTAGTTTTAAGGATCCACATTTAGATTTCCTATTAATCTTAGGTTCATAGTTCCATTATTAATTCATCAAGTTCTGTATAAACAATTTAAATACCACATTACCACAACCTGCCTGCGTCACTGCGGTTAATAAGTAGGTGGCAACAAAGTAAATACCTTTCCTCCAAAGTGATGTCCAGGGTCAGAATCTCAGAACCGGCTTTAAGGAATATCTCCAACAAGGCTCTTAAAACCAACATAAATCAGCTTATAGGATATACAAAAAACAACATAAAAAAAACTTATAGTACTTCGACACTATGCGGTACAATGTAGATAAATGAGCAAAGGTCTTCAATGTCAATATAAAATAATGGCTTGAATTGAATTACTCGTTTGTTTGTTTTAATAAGAGAGTATTGATGAATAGTCGTGAAGGTGTAGACCTGTACTTGAATGAAACATATTAATTTCATTATATCCTTGGTAACTACTGATAATCTACCTGATAGGTATGAATAAACTTGTAAATAAATAGCTGAAATCAAATAGTATCGTTAAAATAATGCGTAGTAAATAAAAGAGTAGAAATCAAATCATCCAGACGTAATGATTATAAAGTTTTGATAAAAACAAAAACGGTTACGTACCAACGGATAAGAATCTACGCAAGACGCAGATAGATACCTACTTATAAATAAATCATAAAAAATTACGTGTACGGCTACCCAATTTTTGGTAGTGTGATGTGGATGTTATAGAGTTAGACACGTATTAAGCTTAAGTAACCGGTAGAAGAGGGTATTGAAAACCACGTGTACGAACCCGCTGCACGTGGGGCTCTATCTAATCTTTACCTCATCATAATAATATATCGGAGGACCATATCGGTCAAAAATAATATACATTTTTCTGATGACCTTTCCTCCAACAATCATCTTCCTGTCTTTGTCCCATTCTATTTGGGGTCGGCGCAACATGTTTTCGTCTTCCATGCTCTCCTGTTAGACGTCACGGCATCATTTACTCCTTTCTCTTTCAAATTAGTCTTCACACAATCCATCCATCTTCTCTTTGGCCTGCGGAATGTAAGAGTTTTGTTATTGCTAGAGATCGGGTTAAATGCAAATGTTTGCAACATGCTGCATGCTGCTTTTTTGCAGTTTTTCAATGCATATTTTAACCCTAGTAGATCGATACCGGATTATATGCAAACTTAAAAGTTTGCATATAATCCGGTATCGATCTACTATTCTAATTATACTGCTAAAGATGTCGACCTACTACACGTTTTAAAGAAAAGCAGTCTTCCGTGTTCTTTGGATTGCCTACACATGTAGCACATAATGACTTTAACAGTCTCCTCATATTACCTCTGAGTATAACCTATAAATCTCTATTTCAAACTGACAAGTCTTATCCTTCGGAACTGCTCAATATGCCCAAAAATCAGTGATACTCCGAAAATCTCCTTTAAATTGACTCTGAAAATTACTCGATTTTTGACTGACTAACTGTTGATCATTATTAAAAATTCGGTTCACGGGTTTCTTGTTAGAGGATAATCATGAACAAAAACAAAAGCTGAATAATATTTATGGAACAGTGTTTCAGATTTGGCAGGAAGGAAAAATAAGTAGCGACTCGACAATACTGCTGAATGTTTTAGCTAATTTTAGTTGTACTGTAGACGCAAATAGAACCTAAATGAAATGACTAAATATCGCTGCATGACTGTGTATAATGCCGTATGCAGTGAGACGAATTTCTCGACGGCTATAATGCAATGTCTTATCGAATTCACCCAAGGCCTCAACTAACTGGTTTTATGTTCGCGTGTAGTAGGTAATGAGAAGATTACCATTAATTATATTCAATGCGAATTTTAGAAGTCACTAGAGTCACTAGACAGTCTGCGATTTGGTAATATGCATAATTGAAAACTTCTATGTCATGTATTGTGCTTTTTTATAATAGATAGGTTTTACATACATAGATCAACTCTCAAGTTTTAGGAATTAAAAAATGATGTCAGAACTCAGAGTTATCATTCACCTAGTAACAACTTAGAAGGTTGTTTTATGATTAAACTACGTTCTAATCTGTGGGTTTAATAAACGGGACTATTCTCTCTTTGCGAGTGTTAAATATTTGTGGATTTTCGAGCCATATAAAGAACTTATTTAAGACACTTTCCTTCAACGAACAATAATAGGATATTATCTCAAAGGCAAATAGTGTTAGTCTGACTGTGTGTGTATGTGATATGCGTCTAATAAGTAAGATATCATCGTGATAAGTTACCTACCATTTTAAAATTACTAATGAGTTTGTGTGGTTTACTTATCAAATGCTAATTTGCGGACTTAACAGGGTACTGCACTTTGCCCTCTGAATCTTCAATTCTACTATCTTACTCGTGTGGTGATATTTTACTAAATCTGACTCGTGAGTCATTTTGCAATCACGTTTGCTAAATGTGTTTTGCTTATTTTGTCCTAATTATACCTATTCTTCATGATAAAGTGGCCATTGAGAGGTCGAAAACAAGCGTATTTTCTTAAAAAAGGTTTGTTCACTTACACATAGCGACGGAAAAAAAATCACCTCCGTAATGAACTCCGAAGGCTGAAAATGAAAATGGGCATTCGTTTCTAGTCGCAACCGCAAGTACATTTAAATGTTTTTATTTTAAAGCAAATTCTCAGGTTAGAACTCATGAGGTCATACATCACACAATGCTCCATTCGAAGAACTACATTTTACGTAAACCATACTTTCCTATAACCTAGGGTATTGTATTTTACATTATACGTACACGTTAGTACATTAATAGCTATTTGCGGAGATAGAAACCGTTTGAAAAATTTAAATATTCTGTTTCGGTTATAAATTGTAATATTATTCATGTCTTTTCTTTAAAAAATGCGGACTGTTTAAGTCCATGATGGAGGTTCCAGGAACACATTTCTTGTGAATTCAGAATAATATCCACGTTTTCTGCACCAAACTAAATATTCACAAGTTTGACTAGGATATTGGATAATCTATTGAATAGTAAGGTTTCATAATCGGATATTCTAATTGTGTGACCGACTAACCTACTACACTCGAGAGCAATGAATCCGGGTCACTTAAAGAATGTTAAAAATCTCGGAAACTAAAAATGATAGGTTAATGCAATAAATTGTATTTAATAGACAATGTAATACTCCTTAAATGAAAGTAAAAAAAAATATGAGTCGCCATACATTTTATTAACACAAAATTACATAAAGAAAAAAACTGCTGATCTCTCCTTAAAACAAAAATAGGAAACATGAAATTTTTGAACTTTATTACGATTTTCTTGAATTTTAATACTTCGTATTGCCTCCTCGTGCTTCCATTACTGCGTTTACGCGGTTTGGCATGCTGTACACCAAGTTCCTTATACGATTTTGGGGAATATTCTCCCATTCCTCTGTGAGAGCAATTTTGAGCTCACGAAGCGTGATTGGGGGAGGGTTTCGTTGTTTTACGCATCTGCCTAGCTCGTCCCAAGCATGCTCGATCGGGTTGATATCCGGGCTGCGCGCTGGCCACTCCATACGAGTAATGTTCATCTCTTGAAAGTAGTCATTCACAATCCTACCTGTATGAGGTCGGGCATTGTCATGCATAAATATAGCATCCTCACCTAAATTGACCATAAATGGACCAACGTGATCATTGAGGATTTCTTCCACATATCTTACGCTAGTTAAAGAGCCGTTTTCTATGATCACCAGCTCTGTGCGACTTTCAGAAGAAATTCCGGCCCACACAAGTACAGACCCACCACCGTAGGCTACTTTTTCTTCGATGCATGCTTGCTTGAATCTTTCCCCTGGTCTACGATACACTCTGTGTCTTCCATCGTGCTTGTAGAGCATAAATTTTGATTCGTCGGAGAACATAACTTTTGACCAATCTTCAATACTCCAATTTACGTGGCTCTGGGCATATCTTAGTCTTGAAATACGATGCCCACGCTCCAGTTTAGGGCCGTTTGCAGGTCTAAGGGGTTTTAAGTTAGATTCAGCAAGCCGACGTCTTACTGTCCATGCACTTGGGTTACTTCCTCCGAGGCGTCGAAACTGATTTGTGAGTTCAGTTCCTGTGAGAAAGCGATTTCGAAGCATGGTGTTCACCAAGTATCGGTCTTCTCGTGCTGTGGTACACCTGGTTCTGCCCGTTCCTGGTCTGCGTAGGTTAGAACCAGTTTCTTCGTAACGTCGGAGAACTCTTTGTACTGTTGACAGCGACACACCGACAGTCCTGGCTGTATCGCGCTGACTCCGGCCGGTTTCCAGCATTGTAAGTATTCTGGTGCATTCTTCAGGCGTAAGCGACATAATTTCAGCTTGAATAATGAATATAGAGCACTATCAACATGGTTTATGTACCCACATAAATGACAGATTACAAACAAAAGCAAAACCAAATGCTGTAATTTCGTAGTTCCATCTTCGAAAGTGGCCCTTTTTCAAATTTGTTTTTTTTATGATATAACTTTACAATAACTAAGAAGTTTTAATACCTTCATTTAAGGAGTATTACATTGTCTATTAAATACAATTTATTGTATTAACCTAGCATTTTTAGTTTCCGAGATTTTTAGGATTCTTTAAGTGACCCGGATTCATTGCTCTCGAGTGTATTTCTGAGCTGCCCTCTTTCAAATATTTTAAACGAAACATTATAAGTAACAAGCTGTGTGTTCTATGATGGGGTTTCTTTATGGAAATCTTGTGCAAAGTTATAAGCGTCTAGTCCCAGTGGTTTATGCTGTGCGTTATCATTATCATCCTCTTGTCGTTATCCCAATTTACTTGTTCCATCGTGCCTTCTTCTTCCATACTTACTTCTTGTATTTGTCTGTCAGTGAATTTAAGATTTCGTAATTATAAAGTAGGTTACCTTTTTTGAAGTGGTTCAAATCGAATAGACTATCTAATCGTTATCAAAATGGCCTGTATTGTTCTTCTGCTGGGAAAAAGCCTCTACCTTTTTGCATGCTTGTATTTAACTTGCAGTGTTCGTATGTATGTATACAAGTTATCCGCTTCAAAATTTGCAAACTATTTTTCGTTCACTTGTTGGCATCCGATAGAGCTGAAATTTTGCATACACCCCGTGGCTCGGGGGCCCCGTATAAATGATACGGCAGATACGGCGTTAGCTACGCCCCTGGAAAATAGGGTACCGAGTTCACTTCAGTGGGATTTTTTGATACAAAACTGGCTTTGAAGGAAATGACAGTACATACAAGTCTTGAATTTCTGTATCATTTTGACCGTTTCAATAATATTTTCATTATTTTGTTTCAGTGAACCATACATTCCTCAAAATCTAACCGGGCTAACGATGGGAGTAGTGAAGGGACATACAGCACCAATGGACGTTGTCAGAATTGAAACGAAAACCAGTGTAAGTACACGTCAGATCTGCAGTTTATGCAACATTGTGGCACACGGTGTCTCTAACGACGACGCCGACGCACGGGTATAATATGTTACGTTACAATATTCAATTGAGTACGTCCGTCACAACAAACAACTAGTGTCGTTTGACGGATACAATTAGCCGCACGTTGATACGCCACTGTTGATATTTACACTTGCCATTATCTTATAAATTAACTCCAGTCAAACGCCAACCCATTCTCAGCACTAACGGACAACGTTAACACGTTCTCTCGACCCAATGACGTCATTAGATTCACTTGTTTTTGTTCTTTATTAATCATTTGAATTAATGAGTGTTATTTTTTTTCAGATTATGTTTTCGTTTCTGTCCGTCGGCTGGGGCCTCCTATCAGATATTGATATCGAAAGTGAAAGATTACGAGCAATCGGAGGGCAAAGGTTCGCTGTTTGGGCACTCGCTAGAGTAGTCGGACTGAGGACATATAAAGGTGTAGTTAGTTACGCGAAAATTAAGGATGTGAGCAATCTACCTAAACCAAAACAACCGCTCACCCTCAGTCATAGCATCAGTCAGGACGGAGCGCTCGACTCCCCTGATGCGGAAGCGTTCATTGATGCGGACGAACATTCTGAAGTGTTCGTCAATGCTATTAACGGAAAACAACATCAAAGGGTGGATTCGTGGTACTCTGTCAACTCACGGAGGAGTGCGTTCTACAGTACACGCGGGTCAGAGTACCACAGCGTAACGAGTAGCGGCTCTGAAATGCGGTCGCCCGTCCACGCGTGCATGCACGGACCTGCTTCCCACCTGCCGTCGCTCATGTCCACCTTGCCGACGCACTGGGTGCACGAACATGGCGAATTTGTCATGGTCCACGTCTCCTATCAACCTTACATCGGGGAAGACTTTCTATTCGCTCCGCGATCTCAACTTTCCGATGGAATCATGTGGATGTTGATCATTAAAGCAGGAATTTCTAGATCTCAATTACTATCGTTCCTTCTGGGTGTGGGTCAGGGCACGCACGCCGATATGAATAATGAATACGTAAAGATGGTTCCTGTCAGTGCGTTTAGGATAGTTCCGGAGGGGACCACGGGGAACCTCACGGTCGACGGCGAAGTGGTCGAATACGGGCCCATACAGGCTGAAATATTCCCAAACATTATTAATTTATTAGTGCCAGAAACGAAATAACGTCACATCTAAATAAGTAAGAGGTATTCATAAAATGACTGATATAATTATTTGAACCATAACCGAGCCGATGCATGTGCAATATACGGGAATATTAAGATTCCAAGCAAAGGTGGGAATTGATGGTTGTGTGAGAGATGATATCTAAATTATTAAAAACTTACCAAAAGTTATTGATTGCAGAGGCAATTGTGTTGATCATTCCATGAATGTTGTGATTTATGTTATACAATTTTATTTTAAATTGGTCAAAAACTGAAAATGTGATATAATTTTGTAAGTGAAGTACTACAAGCCTAAATGAGAGCATATATAAATAGCAGCTAGTCGTGGCTTACACGAAAACAATGAATAAGTGCCAAATGTAAGCACTCTAAACACATTCATTTGAAATTCTAAGGAATTGATCATTTACACTACTTGCTCAATTGTAGAGCAATTGTTTGCACTTTTATTCCTACGCAGGATATTATTTCAGCAATCGTGTTACTTATAAAACTATTTAAAAAATGTATTATCTAATAATATGTATAGCTAGTATGTAGCTCAAAGCAAAATAATATTAATTATGTAATACTTTATAATTGCATTTTAATGTTAAAAGAGAACATAATTTACGCTCTCTTGCTATCGCATTATTATTTATAATATTTTAGAAAATCTTACTTTTATGTTCAAAGTAAATTTTCAAACCAAGTTACTAAAGAGAATGCTGTTGCATGCTTGATATAATTATCTTTTTGGATGTTCAATTATAATAAACCGTCGACTTTTGATAATTTGTTATTAAAACAATAGCTTGCCATACTTTTAGAGTTGAAATTATTTAACTTGCCTTAACTGATACCTCTGTGGTGTTTAGAAGAATGGGGTGCGGTAACTATTTCTAAGTTATAGTTTATTTATTGAAAATGTTATAATGGTTTGGGACTGCTGGTATAACTTAATGTAATTTATTTAGCAGTATTAAGTACCTAATATTATTTTTTTCTGTGATAATAACTCTTCTGCCATATTTCATTTGAATGTTCCGATGTAACTATACTTGTAAGAATGAGAACTGTATAGCAAAACCCCATATACACAGTAGTAAAAGTATAAGACTTTGTGATTATTGCAGTTTGTATACTTTGAAACAGTTACATTCCTTGATTTTCTTTTTGTCCATTTTTAGATAAAGATTTACTTAATGTACAAAAATTAACAGTTGTCTATAGAATTTAGGGAAGTTACAGAAGTAAGGTTCAATGTACATATGTCTAGTAGCGTTTTCCAAAGGTATTGCAGTTTTGCGTACAGGATTTTATGTTCTGCACAAGACATTTTTTAATATTAAAAAATCAGTGTTCATTTGCACATTAAATAAATACTTAATATGCATTGATGGTTTGTTACTGGATTATAAATCTTTTATTTTATACATTCCATAGTTTTAAGTATCTTTGGGCTTTTTAATACTTATTGAATGTAATAAATAATTCTAGATATAAAATACGGTAGCATATTAGCAAATTTTTAATGGATAATGTTTTGAATAAAAGTTATATAATTTTCAAGTTTATGAAACTGTTGTCAATAAATGATAAATTTAAAGAAGTTGGGAGTTTTTTTTTTAATAAAAGGAATGGTGTAGATGCAATAACTTTATTATAATCTATATTTTTGATAAACTAAAATACACTTACCACTAATGTGACAATTAGTTATTCTAAATGTATAATGAAAAACCAACACACATTACAAAATCATAAAATAACTGTGATTATAGTTAACTTATATGGCAATTTACATACATTAACTTTATCAAAATAATTATAAACAAATTGCCAAAGAAAATTGAAGTAAACATTAAGTTTTATCTTAATAATAAATTCTCAGTTCATATGCAGAAAGAAACATGCTTAGAATATCTAAACATTAACCAAGCTCTTAACATTAGACAGTTATATTCATAAACAGTCTTCATAAAAATTTGTTGATCTTAATATAATTTATCTCAATTTGAGAGAATCTAGACTGTCAAGTAAGTTTTGTACTTCAGAGTCGACTTGTTCGCGAGTGCTGACACGCTCCAGTCTCTGGCAGACAGATTCTAAGTCTCCAGCATCAGTTTTCTGCATCTTCATATACTTCACCATCATCTCGACAACCAAACATATCTCTCCAATCAGTTGTCTGGTCTCCTCAAAATGTCCAGCCCCACTCGGACGCATCTGAATGAGTTTCAGCTTGCTCTGTGCCAACTGTATGGGGTTGTGCCCATTCTTATCATGGGAGCTGACATCAGTACCTGCATCAAGTAGTTCTATGACTACTGGAATGTGATTGGTGCAAGCAGCCAAGTGCAGTGGTGTGTTGCCCAATGTATCCTTGATGTTAGGGTTGGCACCATGTCTCAGCAAAGTTCTAATGACTTCAACGTATCCGCGACATGCAGCTAAATGCAGTGGACTTCTTTTGTGCTCATCTGAGGAATTTGGGTCAGCCCCTGACAACAGAAGTTTCTCAACAAGCTCGGTGTTATTAGTAGAGGCGGCAAACCGCAGTTTATGGTTTCTTGATGAACAAATAGTGCCTCCATATCTGTATTTCAGCCTACAGTGTCTGGCTTTAGTAGAACACTTGATTTTTCCGACATGATCATGGGGCTCCGATAAAAACTCGACTGGCATTGGCTGGCCTGCTTGATTTATTGGTATAGCCGGTGGACTGAATTCCAAAATACACTGAGAGTGATCAAATATTGGATTATCGCTGCTCTCATTACTGGTGTCGACCCCAGAGTCGGCCATGGTACTCGTTCACACAAAAGTAAATGTATATATCCTAACTAAAACTTTCAACTTGGTTGATGCGTTGCTACTACTTATAATAGACACACTATAATTAAAAGAACAAGGGAATAAGTGAAGAAAGTTATCTACTCAACTTGTTTATACTAAGCGCAGAGCTGTCATTAATTGCTTTCATCTTTCTTTCACGAAAGTTTCACCTGTTATATTTTTTTCGTTGCAACACAGTCAATTTGCGAATGATCATAGACAATTACTGACCGCTGTTGCCGAGCGAGCGTATTCGCTTCATAACCAAAAGGTTAGTAATCTGTTGCCAAAACACGCTGTAAAACCAAGTGCTCGTCAAGTTTACAAACAATATCACCATTCACCATAAAATCACGAAAGGAACGCATCCTTCAATTCCTTCATCAATGAATGACAGGTGGCGAGTTGACAGCGTAATCGGCCTCGGAAGAATTTTCGAACGTTATTTTTACCAACAATACTGCGTAAATTAAAGACAAAAACATGCAGCAATTAACAGTATTCATGGTAAGTTAATGGATCAGATGTTACGATTTATGAGTAAGTTTTGGCTTGCGATTATGTTCTAACCTAAAACGTTTTGCCGATAGGATATTGAAAGTTCACGTTCGTACATCGACGAGCTGTATTCGTCAGATGCTCCGAAGGTTGTGGAGGCTTTAGTGACACTGAAGAACTCAGTGATAGGCAGTAACAGACAGAAGAGCTCAGTGATACAGCAAGGAGTAGTGCCGCGACTTCTGCAGTTAATGTCTGATGAAACACTGGACCCTAACATAAGACTGGAAGCGACTATCACAATTGGTAAAGTTTAGACCTCAAGTGTTTGTTTGTATATGAGTCAGTATTTGACCAGTTTTTCCAGTGCATGAGGCTTTACCGATATTGGGTTAAGTCATAGCATGAGTGTTGTTACTAAACAAGTGGGCTTGATAATGTTTTTACAATACACATTGTATATGCACCACTTTTATAATTTTCCCTACACAATGAAAAAATTGTTAATTGTTATAAAACATTTAAGAAAGTTTTTTTTTATTACCTACCAAATTTATCTTCATTATTAACTTTAATTTAATTTAAATAGTTTATTAAATACTGTTTTCAAAACCAGGTTCACTAGCAAAAGGCACACCAGACAATGTGAGCTCACTAGTAGAGCAGGGTACAGCAACAGCTCTTGTGGAGCTCCTGAAGACGGCACCTGTTGGAACAAAATTGGCAGAAGCGGGACTATGTGCACTACGAAGTGTGTTCATGCACCCTCCTGCTCCAATATCCGCCTTACCAGCTGATATGAGGCTCCTGACGAGGCTGACACGTAAGTTTCATTCATAAAAGTTTGTTACAAGTATTTTTATTTTTTTTTTTCATGATTTTGTTTCAAATATGAGTTAGGAGAAGATGTCTAAATTATAAAACAATCTTATCATCAGTGATACTGCAGTACTGTGTAACTTAAATTTGCTATAACCTTATTTTCAATATAATTTATGAGTTATGTATAACTATAATTCAATAATTATGTAAGGTAAGCTATAATTTTGTCAATCATAGAATTGTGACTTCAGAAAACCCAATTTCAAATTGAGTTATCTAATTACAATAAACATTAATTGAATTATCTAATTACATTATTCAATCCACATCAAAGTAGCAGTTTTCAGTAACATCTATTATCTTAGTCTATTTCTACAATTGTTTCTCTAATTTTGAATAATAATTATTTATGGATGTTGCAATCCTACTAATATTAAAAATGCGAAAGTTTGTGAGGATGAAAGAAAGAAAGAAAGAAAACATATTTATTTGGCACATGCCACAAAAACACACAATAACACAATAAGCAATAACAAAAATAAAAAAAAACTTAAATCTAAATAACAATAAAAGAAATAATAAAAAAAGAAAATAATAATACTGTGTGTCTCACGGCTGCGCCGAATGGATGGATGGATGTTTGTTACTCTTTCACACAAAAACGACTGAACGGATTTGGATGAAATTTAGCATATAGATAGTTTATAACCTGAATTGTCGCACGGGATAAGAAGTATTCTATGTGTTAACATAGAATACTTCTTATCCCGCGGGACGGCGCACGGGATAAGAAGTATTCTATGTTAACACATAGAATACTTCTTATCCCGTGCGACAATTACCGAACTCCATGCGGGCATAAGTTAGTGTTGCAATAAATCTATTTCTCTCAAGGTTATTTGGGCTTTCATAACAGCAGTGAATGTTTTCTATGCTACTAAGGTCATTTTGCAATGCTCCAACATTGCTTAATACACAGTTTGAGACTAGACCTTGAAAACAAATGATTGCCTGATTAAAACAAAAAAAAACTTTGAGTCAACATTATCTCATGTTTACATGTTGCTTCCCCTTTGCTAATTGCTGATTATTCTATGTCAAGTATGAGAAAAAAAATAACTATGCATTGTTCAAGAAGTTTAATAGTTTTATTTCAAAGATTATTTAATTATTTACAAACTACAAAACTATAATAGTAATAAATATGTACAAGTAGAAAAGGGTTACAGGGCGTCCAAAAATTCGTCCGCATTACTGTCAACAGTAAAAGTGCCTAGAAGGCTGGCAGCATTGCCACGTTGGATGGCAATGCTGATTCTTTGGCCAAAAAATAGGCCCGCCCTTTTCGCTTGGCGATTTCCCGAAATACTAGGTGGGCACTTGCACCCCATGGCCCTAGTGTTTCAATCCCAAACGACTCAAACACATAACTACCAATTAAAGTATCATATTTGCGCCGTTTGAGGTTTTCAATACCTGCAGCAGCCGCCCCAGCGCAGCCCACTGTGCTAGGAAGACGGGTTAGCGCAAGAGTGTCGACGCAAGTCGCGTCCCACACCAAAGGCCTACCCAACTTCCATGGCATTATGGTCATACCATCTGGTGGTCCATTCCCATCGACGCGTGCCAAGCCATTGGGTTCTAAGACAACTAGCACCGCGGTGGCAAGAGCACGACGGATGAGGTTATTAATGCTAGCATGCCGCGCAATTCGACCTGCACTCTTACTGAACTTTCTTCTAGAATAGGGGAACCTAGGAGGTGCAGGGAACTTTTTTCTAAAATTTTAGAGGCTGTCGGTAATGTCCGAGACGTAAATTTCGCACTTTGAGGAGTTAAGGTCTAGGCCAATAGATTTAAATTGATGTTTGAGGAGTTGTAGGTCATCCAAAACGGAGTCAACACCACCTAGCGTTCCATCATCTAAATACTACACGTTAAATTTTTAATTTAGTTGTTGAATTATGCGATGAATAGCTAAACTGAAAATGACAGACCCGAGAGGGTCATCTTGTTGGCAACCAACTGCAGATTCTAAAACGTTGTCCTTATAGAGTAATTTGGAAGGGTGTCTATAACATTGCCACATAAAACCATAAATTTCGGGTATACTTTTTTGACTTCAGCCAACAAAGTGTCCCTGTTCAAGAAGTTGTTTTATTTTAGGCTAAGCGCGCACTACGATAAAAAATCGTTGCGAAAAAATATCGCAAATCTGTGAACCACAGAAATACACTACAATCCGCGCATTGCGAAAATAAATCGTTTGATCGTAGTGCGTGTATAGTTTGCGATTTTATTTCGCATTAAAAAAATCGCAACGATTTTTTATCGCGGTGCGCGCTTAGCCTTAAGGTAGAATGATATAAACACAGAATTTTCAATGATTATCATCATCATCATCATCCATCTTCTTACCCTTGTCTGTAATACCGGACAAGGGGTGGTGTAACAAGTTTTCTTCTTCCATTCTCCCATTTCAACCGTTTAGTCCTTGTCTATACAATTATATAAAATTGAAGTGTCTTGTGTAATATCAAAATAACAGTTTTTTACTAAATGCTTATGAAAGTATATACAGTCCTTATTACAAAAATATTTTTTTTTCAATTTTTGTCGGTCTGTTTGTTCCGGCTAATCTTCGAAACGGCTGGACCGATTTTAACGGGACTTTTACTGGCAGATAGCTAATGTCATAAGGAGTAACTGAAGCTATGTACTTTTATTTTAAAATAAGAACTAGGGTTCCGTGCAAAAAAATAAAACTTGAAATTTGTAATAAAATTCGATTCAAAAAGGGTAATATTTTTTATAATAATTTCACGCGAACGACGGTCGCGGCCAACGGCTAGTTCTTTCATATAATTCCTCATACAATCCATCAACAACAAGAAACTTAATAAATAAGATTTAACATTATGTAAAGAGCATAACACATCTTTCAGTGATCATGCTAATTATTACACAAGTATGAATGTCAAAGCAAGTACAAGTAAGCAAAAAGTGCAAGGATGTTTCTTGTATTATCAGGCGGAAATGTTATGTGTTCAATACCATGTTTATTGTTTGAATTCTAAGTAGGCATGAAATGCACGCTCGTCACTTCATGAATACTAAGGCGATTATCACACTGCCACGCATCACGCTACATGTTGCGTGTCAACGCACCTAGGCGCGTACTTGCGGGAGTGCAGATCTGCATCATCGTGCGGGTTTTTAATGATACTTACAAGCAACGTTAGAACACGCATTCACGCGCTACGCTGCGTGGTGCGTGGCAGTGTGTTAATCGCCTAACGTTGCTTGTAAGTATCTCCGTTTGTATAGAAAACACGCACAGTCCAACACACAGAAAATGCATCCACGCGCGTTCATGCAGATCATGCGCCGACAAGCGGAGAAAAATGCGCACACGCGCGTGGGTGCGGGGCGAGACGCAAGGTATGGCACACCGAGTCTCGCAGTGCCGTGCGTGATTTTGGATGGGCTTGAATGAGTTCCCCACTAATAACGATTTTTAATATCAAAACAGACGCGACGCTCTGCACTGCACTATCACCACAGCGAACGGCTTGAATGAAATGAGTCAGAGCCGCCGTGAATCCACAAAATGCAACTACGCGCGTGAATGCGTAAAAAACCCGCACGATGATGCACATCTGCACTCCCGCAAGTACGCGCCTAGGTGCGTTGACACGCAACATGTAGCGTGATGCGTGGCAGTGTGATAATCGCCTTAATCACCTAAATAACTAAAGACTTATTTACATGAGCAAAGAGAGAATGTACCCCATGACAATTGACTTCGATCATGTCTCAACTTGAAAAGAGACTGTGACCTCTGAGATATTTCGGTGCTTCATCTAGTTTATATTTTCTTGCTTTGTTGTGTTATGTATTAAAAATCATTTATCACTAGCGTCTCCTATGCTTGTCACATAGGCGATAGGTGATTCTCGGCTTTCCATATCATCATCTGCCTAGCCTTTTCCCAACTATTTTGGGGTCGGCTTCCAGTCTAACCGGATGCAGCTGAATACCATTATTTTACGTTGAGCGACTGCTTATCTGACCTCCACAACCCAGTTAGTCCTGAGTAATACGATACCCTTTGGTAAGACTGGTTGTCAGACTTTCGGGTCACTGACTACCTGTAACGACTGTCAAAGATCTACAAATGACAGCCGGGACCAACGGCATAACGTGGTTTCCGAGGCACGGAGGAAACTCGGTATGTAATGGGTGGTCACCCATCCACAGGCCAACCTAGGAGTATGCGAGTATTTACACACTGTTTAAACAAGTGAACTTTTTCGATAATCGTTTATTTCAAGCAAGAAACTTATGTAAATGAGCTTGTAGACTACACACATCAAGCTACTACAATCTGACAAATTTCTTTAATAGATTTTCAACTTTATTATTGTTCAAACATGTTCAAAGTTGATTGGGAAAATTTGACAGTTTCGGGTAACTTGATGTGCTGGCATCTGTACACAATAACACGTGCCTAGGAAATATGTGGCCTTGATTGTAGGTATTAGGTCGCTTTAGTCACACTTCACCATGAAAGCACCAGCAATTGCTAGCCTTTTGCTCTTTTTTGTTATAATTTTGATTCTTCTAAATTGCTACAGGTGAAAAGGATAGTAATTTGGCCGGATGTCGGATATTCAGTAAGCTTCGAGGCCGGATGGCCGGATATCCGGCTGTCGTATATTCGGCCCTTTATCGCGTTACATGTTGTGACGAGTTTGATTTGAGTTAACGTTGTTTACGAAGCAAAGCGGAGTCGCTTTTTACTATTAATAATATATATATATATATATTTTCCACTTGTTAATTTTGAGTACCAAATTATTATCAATAATACAATATTTGTCAAGTAATATATTGTATATATATACATGGTGTTTATAAGCTATTGTGGCATGATTTATCTTGTGTTAATGAGAAATTATTGATTTCTTTCATATTGGGATAGTCGCTTACTATCTGGTATCCGGCCGGATAGTAAAAATAGGCCGTATAACGGATAATTACCGGATATCCGTTTCATCTCTATAAATTGCTATAAAGCAATTATCCCAATTAATCAAATCAAAATAATTGATGATAGCCATAAAAGTCTTACTTCGAAAACATTATTTTTCTAAAATGTTTATGTTGTTTCGCTCTGCCTCAATTCTTGAGTGCTTGTACAATCACACTCCTGTGTCAATAACATTCCCACGACATGCAGGACCTGATCACTAAGCCACTGTACCAGTTCAGCCATCAAAACAAAAAAAACTTAGATTATTTTTTAACAACCCTAATGTCTTTGTCAGAAATAGCGCGCGAGGGTTCACCAACAGCACGGGCATGCGTGGTGCGGATTCTCTCCATCTGGTGCACCGGTGCGGGTGAGCAAGAGGCACTGTGTACGGCTGGTGCATGCGGTGCTGCCGCCACGCTGTTAGCGGCCACCCCGCCCGCCGCGCCTGCACTGCCCGCTCTGGATCTATTGGCCGCTATGTGTTTTGAAAATACGAACGTGTCGCAGATTGCGTTGAATACGAGGTAAACTCCACATTTGGTACTGAAAATCCCATGAGGCCCGATTTCTACCAAAGTGGAGACCAGTGGAACGGAGACGAGAAGTGCAAGATTCGACCAATCACAAGAGAGACGAGAGTCGCGATGTACTTTTCAGCCAATGTTATTGGTTGATTCCCGCACTTTTCCTCTTCCCTCCATTTTGTTGGGAACTGGGCATTATAGTGGGCTATCGCTTCCTCCTTGATTTGTACTTACACATGATGAAATTGATTCTTAAATATTTGGATCAAGGGAGGGACACATTTTATCACTTTGGAAACCTCAATGTCATTTTTAAAGACCTATATAAAGACTTATATATTGTTCCGTTTTTTACCATTCGGTTACGGAACCCTAACAAGTAACTTGCTTCATCAGATTGCTTAAAAATGAGTCTTACAAAGTAATTGGTTAAAATATTGTTTCAAAGTTTTTGGCCTCGTGAACTTACGGTTTAGCACAAATCGTAGTAGTAGATAGGATATATTTAGAACTGATTCACAAAAAGTTTTTAACTAAACTTGTAACCTTGGCCTTGAACAGAAGACCACGTGTAAAAGATTTGAACTTGATTAACCTTTTCTATGAGGATTTGAATTTTTTAGCGCTTGAAGGTGTTATGCTTACATATTTGTACAGAATCGTTATTGTCTTACTTACCATAGTAATAGCTGTATGAAAATTTATTTTTTTAATGTTTTTTTTTTTGCAGTTTTACGTAACACAGCTTTGTCCTCATCTTTTAATTCATAGTAAACCGGTGAATATTTTGCGGAAATCGTTTTTTCTAAATCTGTTATTTAAAAAATGAACCTGGGATTGAATTCTAACATCAAATATCCATTGTTGCTATCCTAGTCTCTGTTAACTTACTCATCGTCTGAATAGAAGTGTGCTTATTACTTTTAACTCTATTATTAAGTACAACTTTAGATAATGATACACTGTTTCCTGAGATGATTGAGCGAAGTCCACCCTTGGCTAAGCAAGCCAAAGGTAGACTTTGGTCGACATCACTTTGTGCATTGAGAGAATCTCATGACACGTGTTCATCTGATAATACAAGATGGAGGTGACACGGTAAGACTTTTAACCTTTGTCGTAAAGGTCACAGAAGTCTAAACATGTAATACACAGACAGACAAGGTAATTTCTAAACGACAGTAACATCGCCATCCTACTGCCCTTGTGCACATGTTACACGGCGCGTCACGTTTTCTGTTTCTATTCCCCCCTGTCAACCGCCACGTTGTCATTTACTCCCTTCTATAAATATTTCAAAAAAACTTTGTAATTTCAAAAAACTGCTTTTTACTGAATGCTTAAGAAAGTATTTAAAAATGATAACTTTTTTATTGTATGCATATGAAACTACATACGGGTACGTATCATTAAAAAAAAAATGAAAAAAAAAAAAATACCATTTTTGGTTGTAATATCCAATAAAAATATTTGCAATGCATTTATATACATTCTTAAAAATAATAAAATGTAACTTAACACACATAACTAACTGTCCCTCAGAGCATACAGGCGTTATGTTATGTTATGATATTGTGTAAACAATAAACATCTAAGCGATTGCAGGAATCACGACAGATTTGCTGTCTATTATTGCAGAGTTCGATTGTATATCTCCGAAGATCAGCCAAGTTTGAACGAGACCACTGCGAAATTATTCTTTCAAACATTAAAAGAATCATCGAAGTTGGTTCACAATTGGCGAAGATATCGCTGAACATAAAAACAAAAAAAAAAACAGACGAATTTTTAACCTCCACCTTTTGGAAGTTCGTTAAAAAAGGATTAGGGTTCCGTGCAAAAAAAATTAAAAACCCTAATATTTTTAGGATAATTTTACGGGGACGAAGGTCACGCGGCACAGCTGCGGAGAGGTTTGAGTCTGGACACGCTGTTTTTAATTCGAATTCCATGGTTAATTCTGTATTTGAGCTTGTATCACAAAAATCACTTTCACTACTACTTTCTTCAGTACACAAATGCTGAATTTTTAAGTAACACGTTTTTATTTCACCTTTTATTAAAGTTATGCGTTCCAAAATTTCCGATTTTATTCCTTCCTTAGTACTCAATAATTGAATTATTTTTTTTGGAAGAAACTTCTGGATTCAATTTCAAATTAATATTAGAGGTTTGAGTCTGGGTTCGATTCTCAGGACAGGCGAAGTGTTATAGTATTTTTCCTATCAGGAAATACTCAATAGCAGCCCGGAACCCTCTGACTGTCCGGTTGATCCTTGCCTAACCCTTCGGGGTGGCTCCGCTATTCTTTTCCGATTAATTTCGTTGCGGGATCCAAGACAGTAAAATTGTTTCTCTGGGACTTCGTCGAGCTTCACTGTCTAGGCTTTTCTGGTGGTCACCACTGTTGATTATGGCTTACAGGAGTTGCAGTGGTTTGGGAATAGTGCGGCGGGCTAGTCCCATTAAAAAAAATAACCCTTCGGGAGAAAGGAGTGATGGTTTTGTTCACCAAGCATGATTTAATTTTTTTGATCATTTTCTGAATTTCCTGTAACATTACAGTCGATAATTTCCATCAAACACACATTACGTCAAAGTTGTTTACGTTACTCGATAAATTAATGTTTATAGTTAATAGTTTTCGCCATTGACACCACATTATTATGATAACATGTGCAGTTACTAAGTCGTTCTGTTATTAAATTACGCTGTAACTTTATGTCATTGAATGTAATAAGGGGTAAGAGTAAAAGTGACTATAAAATAATATAATCATCATTGTTATCGATGTCGTTGTTCCACACACTGACTGTAGACCTCCTCGCTTTTATGTTTCATCCAGGTCTTGCCTGCGATCTCCCGTGGGTCGTTAACCACCTGTCTGACTGCTTGCCATCCTATAATATTAAACGAATTGCTCGTTTGTATTTGTCAAGTTTTTTGCAATTTCTGACTTGTTTAGTACTCCAACCTCGGTTGGTTTTACCCTTAGACGTTTTTGATCAGTATTAGAAACAGGATGAATTGGCATCAATAAAATGTTTTGTGTAAAATGGCCATTTTCTTGCTAACTGTATTTTTTTTTGAAAATCTGTGAATGAATGGGGATCAAAATTTCACAAAAAAATATGGATAGTCTCTTAAGTGCATTTTCGTGTAGCTACAACGGTTCATTTAGTTTCGCTTACTGCCCCGCTAAAAGTTTCCACCCTGTATATTTGTAATCACGTTTTCGAAAAGTATTATACGATTTAGCATTCAATTAATTCACCTATTACAGTCCACTGCTGGGAGCAGGCCAAAGGCCTCTTCTAATTTGCGCCACAAAACCTAGGGCTGCGCCTTCCGCATGGGGCCTCTCCCAGTTTCCTTTTTAAGGTCGTAGATGTCATATCTGCATTGTAAGACTTGCATTTTTATTTTGTCATTGGTTTGACTTTGACAGAGTTCATTGTTAGTTGCCAAGAAAAGATTTGAATAACGATTGGCATAAGTACACGTTATTATATTTATGCAACACATTATGTGGCGATTCAGTTTTTACCTTGAGGATATAGCAGGACATTGTTTTACCGGAAAATAAAATGCTCATTAACAATGGAGTATGATAGTCTGCCAGACTATATGGCTACTCTGATAAGTAATGTGTATTTGTGTACCTTTGCAAAACAGAAAAATAAACAGCGCCAGATCCTGACACTGACAGGCAGGATCTGGCGCTGATTATATTAGTTTTATTTTAGTATAGTCGACCTCCTAATCCTGATTTGCCACTCTAATTTTGAATATCACTTGCAAACGTCAAGGTATATTTTTACTTTAAGAAACTATTAACTACTAACTATTTATTATTTATTTTTAACTTTGTGTGTTAGGTTAGGTAGTTTCAACCTTAGTGAAAGTTAAATTTTGAACTTTCATGCGTGTTTTACGTACTCTGTAATTCTGTCTATGTTTTATTTATCTTATGTTCGTCTACAGGCACGATGACAAGACTATCCCTGAACTTCTATCGACCCTCGTGAGCCGCGACAAGCCTTTACCGGTGGCGATGGGCGCGGCGCGTTGCCTTACATTCATGCACCGCGCGGGGGCGCTACCTGCTGATGACGCTAGGTTAGTAAGGCGTGATAGTGGAACCACTGCTGGACAAGATAATTCCAGACCTGCTAGCGACCGCGCCGGGCACTACCTTTTGATGATGCGAGGTAAGTGACTTGTGATAGTGGTACACAGCCCACTGCTGGACAAGAGTCGCGGAGCTGTTAACGTCACTCATCGTTAAGTCGCTGCCAGCAGCGATGGGCGCTACACGCTGGTTTACATTCATGAACCGCGCGGTGGTACTACTTGCTGATGATGCAAGGCTAGTGAGGCGTGATACTAGTGAACACTGAGCAAAGGCTTTCCCCAATTTCGAGAAGGCGTAAGAATAAAAAACACGCTCTTCATCTTCATAAATCTAATGCGTGGAAAACTTTACCTAAAATAGACAATAGTGATGTTGACACCATTAAAAAATAATTCCAAGACAGCTTCTTTTAAAAAAAAAACACTATATTAGACCTGAAAACGCGATTAATTTTCAGTTAATTGTTAAATTACATTTTTAGTTGCTTTGAAATCAATAAATAATTGAGTCATTGAGTTGACTAAATAGTGACGTCACAGCGTGCTATTGCCATACAAAATGTAAGGGGGAATCCCGTTTTGACAGATCATAAAAAGTATGTCAATTGATTGGTGTGTCAACTATGTACCCTATTATGAAATTAATTTTCCTGTTAATACTTGTGGTTATTTTTCATATTCATATTGAAATGTTGACACGACCCTTACCCAATTCTAATTATTTTTGAGCCTGGAAGTTATTTTACCACGTTAATTTATTACGTAAATTTAGCATGCATCTGTTCTGACATTAGACTTTTCTGAATAAACCAATGATAAGTAACCGTATAGTCCCAGCACTAATATTTTATTAGAGACGGCACTGATTAGTAATTCACTGTTTAATACACTGCTTACTTAGTCGAAAGGGCAACACAGTCCCATACACTGTGTAAATATTGTGTCTTGTTTAAAGTTTAGAATAGAGCATACATTGAATAGGTCAAATGTTAGGTTATCTATTCAATACCAAAACAAATGTATGCACTTCACACATTACCCACAGTTGGTATTATTTTATTACTTACTAACATTTATTATCAGCTTAGTGGTGTGACCGTCGGACTGCCAAGTCATAAGTCTCGAGATCGTACTCAAAACACGCACCTCTGATTTTTATGATTCATGTTCGTATTGTATAAATATCACTTGCTTCGCTGAAGGGAAACATCGTGAGGAAATCAAATCAGCTTGCCTGACAGATATTTCTCGACGGCATGTAAAGCCAAGTCAGAGGCCCATTCCCGCCCAGGCCCGCCTTTTTATCATGTTCTGCATGCCTCTGTAACATAAATACCTAATGTGTGTAGCGAATGGTGTAAGTGTTGCTGAGTACAGAACCAAACAAAAACATAACTTAAAATAAAAGTTGCTGACACGCAAAGAGGAGTTAGTATGCTATCATGCGTTCGCTATTTAGATTCCAAACATTAAACAACTGTGTGCTTTGGAAAAACAATTTAAACACCCACCAGCACCAGTAAAGTTCAGTTTGTGCTATAACTTGACTGCATTTTTGTCTTTTTTTAATAGTAATAGTCATTCTGAACTCCAACTTAAATGACACTTGCGTAATGTTGATATTCGTGTAAGTGAAGATTGCATCGATTGGAAACCAGGTTTTATATGTATATACTTTTTAGCTCCTGCTCCGATGAAAAGGATATACGAGTATTATAAAAATCTTTTGCCGGCACTAGTCCTGTAATTAACCCTCCATCTTTTTCTTCCAGAGTGGTGTTTGGAGCGCTCCCGTGCCTGGCGCGGCTGTGCACGAAGGACATGCCCGAGGACATCCGCGCGTCGGCAGCCGAGACCTTAGCTTACTTAGCAGAGGTATGCGACAGTTGCCTCACGTAAGGGAACACCATTGTTCAAACTCAAAACTTCTTTTTATCAAGTTTTATTTCAATTATAACAATTACGGGGCAGCCACAAGGCATAATAACTGTGAAAAGACTGCCCATTCCAAAGTGTAGATCTCTATGTACATGTATTCCATGAACACACGATTCATGATGCCTTTAATACATTCGTGATTTTATCTTAAAACAAGCCTTATGGCATTCACATGGGCAAAAATGACAAATTACACCATACAATCTTTCATCTATTTAACCCCTTTAGGGGATGGATTAGTCATTTACGCTCTCTTTCAGCAGAAAAAGAGCTCTTGTGTAATATTGCAAGCTTCTAGGTTCCAGTGATTTAGGCTATATGTTGTCTGCCAGTGAATATATGATTCTGAATAAGTAGGTGTCTTAGATGGCTTTACATAAACGCCGATTTAAAAAAAGAGTTCATTTGGGCATTTGGTCAAGAAATTTCTTGCTTAGCTTGAAAAAATTACAGAGCCAAATATCCAATTTAAGTAAGAAATAATTTCATTTAAAAACACATTCCTCAATCATCATCTTCCTGCCCTTGCCCCATGTTACTCGGGGTCGGCGCAACACGGTTTTTTCTTCCGTTCTCCTCTATCAACCGTCACGCTATCATTTACTTCTTTATCTTTCATATCATTCCTCACAAAATCCATCTATCGTTTCTTTGGTCTTCCTCTCCCTCTCCATCCATCAACGTTTATATTCATCACTCTTTTAGTCACATGCCCATATCAAGAAACAAAAACACATTCCTCAATATTTATTAAAATTACACATTGCCTTCAATTTGCTGCTAGATTTACAAGTGTTAAATATTGGATTAGAAAATGGATTGACACATGCGCCCACACGAATGCGGCGACCGCTTTGTTTTAACCTCCAACTAATTGCAACCATTTCCCACATTTCTAGGTAGACACATCCCTCCAAAGGCTAGCAGCTATATCAAACCACCTGATGACGTCTCTGGCAGAGATCGTCAACTGCCAGTCACCGGCCGCCAAGCAGGGCGCGTTCAAATGTTTTGCGTCCCTGGGCGCCAATGACGAGGATATACGGAAGAGGATCATTGAGACGCACGGCTTGATGGTGCATGTTGTCAATGGAATGAATAACCCTGAGGCTTCGGTGAGATATTAATTCAAATCTCAAAGATAAGGCCTTCAGTTTTTTCAAACTCCTTTGTTGATCTTTTCTTATTAATTTCGTTGCGGGATCCAAGGCATTTGAATCGTTATTGCGGGACTCGTCGAGCTTCATTGCCACGGCTCTTTCCTGGCGGTACAAGGAGTTACAGTGGTTGTGAATAGTTAAATAATGGGGCGGGCTTGTCCCAACAAAGAGCCTGGAATCATACTTGCAGAATTTCAGCGAAAACAAATTCCAGTTGCGATAAAAAATGGCCGAATGTCGCAATCATTTGCCCTGCATTCAGTATAAAAACAAGCCTGTTGTAAATGCAACATCAGTAGCATAATAATATCGCTAAAACAGTACTGATTCATTGATCTATTGTTTTTAGGTAAGATTAGCAGCTGTAAGATGTTTACACTCACTTTCAAGATCTGTGCAACAGTTGCGAACGACATTTCAGGTAAATATTTCAAAGTTCTTTAACCTCTTCACACGGCCGCTATTTTGACGTGTGAATACAAAAAAAGGCAAAACTCGAAAGAATCGGACACACAGTACATATTAGAATTATTTTCTAGGACCATGCCGTATGGAAACCTCTCATGCAACTACTAGGCGATTCTCCCGGTACAGAACTACTCACAGTTGGGTCATCAACACTCTGCAATTTACTGCTCGAATTCTCTCCAGCCAAAGAACCAATGTTGGACCAAGGTTTGTAACACACCTTATAGCCAATCGATTAGCGCCAAACATTTGTGTTCTTGGTTATTTATTGGTGTTTTTCTTTGTAGGTGCAGTAGAGATGTTATGTAATTTGACGAAGATGCCCGAAGCTGCGTTGAGACTGAATGGAATTTGGGCGCTCATGAATATGGCTTTTCAGGTAACATATTGTATGAATAAAACAATATTTTTGTTAAGACTGTAACTTGGACTGGACTGTGTGTGTAATTGACGATTTAAAATTGCAATAGGGTTTGAAATCCACCACATATAAACCACACGAACCATCGAAACCTCAACACACAAGGCGAAAGTTCGTCCCAAGTCGTAGTGTATGAGATTAGACCATCCATAACACCACGCCTTACAGTTGCCGAAGGGTTAGGTGGTCCCTAACAATTGCACCCACATTTCGCCAGTTATGTTAAGTCCCATGTAATATAGGGGGCGAGCTTATTGCTATTAACCGGACCCAAATCCAAGCTCCGTGTCCTCTTTAGGTTAAGCCGTGCTTGCCTAGGTTGGTCTGTGGATGGGTGACCGTATTATATACCGAGTTTCCTCCGTGCCTCGGAAAGCACGTTAAGCCGTTGTTCCCGGCTGTCATTTGTAGATCTTTGACAGTCGTTACAGGTAGTCAGTGGTCCGAAAGTCTGACAACCAGTCTTAACAAGGATATCGTATTACCTAGTAGACCAACTGGGTTGTGGAGGTCAGATAGGCAGTCGCTCCATGTAAAATATTGGTATTCAGCTGCATCCGGTTAGACTGGGAGCCGACCCCAAGATAGTTGGGAAAAGGCTAGGCAGATGATAATGAAATTCAAGCTCCGTGGCTGCTACTGAGAAATTCCTGATTCTTGAACCGGGAATCGAATCCACTACCCCATGCTCAGTAGTCGCGCTTGCGACAATTAAACCAACTAGGCAGTCGCTAATAACCTATGTTAGTGTCCGAGTGCTGTTAAAGTGTATTTTATCCATCTAATTCCTTTCATTATTTCCCCAGGCTGAACAAAAAGTGAAGCAGCGAATTCTGAGCTGCTTAGGAACGGAGCAGATGTTCCGGTTGCTCGGCGACAGTGACACGCGCGTCATCATGAAGACACTGGGGTTACTGCGCAACCTGCTGTCTACCAGGCACCATATAGACGCCATCATGAGCGAGTACTCCTCGCAAGTTATGCAGGTATGTTGTTCTATTATTTATACTAATAATGAGAGTGAGACCCTTAACGAAGCCGAAAGGCAATAATAATTGTTCTCCCCGTCATTCAGATCATTTTTTCTGGACCATACCTGGGAACCCTCTTGTAACGGAAATATTTATTGGAGGTCAAAGTTCCAACTTTAGCTCAGGTTAAAAAAAAAAATTCAAGTTTTGTTTTGTTAGTACTTGTCGCAAAAGTAAACATTGGAGTACTTATGTTGAGATATGATTTGAGATATATTTCAATTCTGGGACTTACGTCCATTTTTACCTAGGCTCTTTGCAGGAGTAGTGGTCTGGCTGCACTTAATTTAGCTAGCAACTGTTTTTCGGGCCGTCTGTGCTAAAAAATGTTGCGCAATGCGACTCGAACATAGTTACTTAGAGAATGCTATGCAACGTTCCGATATGCGTCAACGTCAAGGGCGACTTACCATACCCCGACACTTACCAAACTGTGCTATGACTGCCGGCTAGGGAACTAACTAACGTCTGATAAGTCGAATCATTGTGACTTATCAGACGTAGTCGAAGAGTATCAAATCTGTGTTTTTTATATGAAATGGGCCTACTCTTGACCTCAATCTAGTCCTGAGGACAGAGATGAGGCCGACGATGGAACGAGCTAACCCAAAAGAAGCCTATTAACTCGCGACTTAAATAGATTGGGGTCATATGAACTTGGGAACACCGACGAAGGCAGGGAATTCCACTCCTTGGCTGTGCGCAGAATAAACGATGTAGCAAAGCAAGTATCGTGCGAATTCGGTTTTGCTTAGACATGACTCCGTCTCTTCTCTATCTTGCACTTGCTGTTTTCCAGTTGTGCGACAGTGACAGGAATAACAGGTAGCCAAAATATTATGTGCTAAGTAACGTATATGCATATGCTTAGTAAGTTTTATAAAAATATCGTTTTCCTTGTCATCAGGCTGTGATAGTAGTGCTAGAGGGTTCCTACCCAGCGGAGGTGAAAGAACAAGCGCTATGCATCCTCGGTAACATCGGCGACGGCGAGAAGGCAAAGGATCTCATCATGGCCAACGAAGATGTGCTCAGAAAACTGGTTGATTACTTGGTAAGAACATTTTTTTATTAATTGCGTAAATTACTCCGCAATGTACACTCGAGGAATGAAAAGGTTAAGTACGTCTACGTATCCCAAAACGTCTCCACTTCCACGGCGGCCAGCGGTCTATGAGACTTATTCTTTCTGTATTATGCGCTCACTATGTTGGAAAATAATTTATTTGGAAGTACATACCTTCTCATTCCATGAGTGTATTTGTATCTTTATATGTCTTTAATCACTGAAAATAATCGATTGCCGTTTTTTAACAGCCAAATTAGTCAACCTATTATTTCTGACAGCTATTTTTTTATTGCACGCACGGATTCTCAGATTTCAGAGTTCAAATAGTGGTCATACAAGCGAAACTTGCCAGCCGAAAACTGGTCGAATTCGTAAAAGAGTTCAAGTTTAAATATATTTCAACTAATTGCCATCGATTCGCTAAAAAGAAGAAGTACTTAAAAAGTTTAAAATGGTGGTCGTACAGGCGACACCTGTCAACCAAAAACTAAACTAAAACTTGGTTGACAACCCAAATGCTTTTATGGAGCTTATCATATTCTATTTCACTAAAACACATCGTCGTAATATAACCGCCATCTTGAATGTGTTAAGCGACCTCAACAATGATTGTATCTTTGGCCCCATAAATCATTTCACAAAGGTTTCCAAAACCACTCCCCCTCATGCATGATTGCTTTGCGAAAGCACCCAGTTTGAACGACTGTAAGAAATAAGATATACCTAATATAGGCTGTGCTGATAAGTCTGCGGAACTCGCTTTCTAATGTACAACAATATACACAGTTATGCCAGAAAAAGTATGCGCTTCGGTATTCTTCGTCACGTATTAGTATTTCCGAAGATTATTGCCGAAGCGCATACTTTTCCTGGGACATTTATACACTGCTTTATTTATTTTTCCTTCTAGATTTGGCTAACAAACATGTGTTGCAGTGAATTCATAGGTTGGAATGAATGACTTGATTTTTAGTTATTGCAATAAACCTGCTAGAATGTGAGAGGTGTGGTTGTGTTATATTTTTTTATTAGCTAGCACCTTGGTCCTTTAGCGAATTGTAAATTGAGAATGAAAAACTATTGATATTAAGTACACAACATTATTTTTGATTGAATTCAGTAAATACGTGAATTATGAATATGATGCTTATGGAAGATAGAGTAAATGATTTTACCATAGTAGATTCACAAACACTTTTACGACATTCTTCTGAAGTTAACAAAGTTCCTTACCCTGCAATCATAAAACCTAATAATCGAAGATGATGTAACGTTCTTGTTAAGATGACTTAAAGTTCATTTTTGCAAGAATGTCGCAGATCATATTGGGATGTTGGCCCTAGGTCCAAGCATCCAAACGGTCCTGGGGACAAACATCGACCGAGTACGTGACAAGAGCGATTCAATGGGCGATGCAAAAGACGACGGAAGGTATGTGCTTATGTAAACAGAGCGAATAAGTGGATGTGTGAAACGTGACAACTTAGAAACGTGCCAAGCAATAATCGAGCTTAAATGCGCTCTTGATTGGCGTTCAGTACAAAAATTCTATGCAGCATCAATGTTGAAAAGCCCAAATGGAAAGGAGTAAATTACGCAGACAGCAGATTGTTGTGTATGGAGCGAGTGTATGTTGCTTTTTGTCTGTGATTGTACTACTGTGTAACTTACTTTAGGCCGAGTTCGGGCTGCGCCGTGCTGCGTAAATGTTTCATTCGGCGTAAAAGCTGATATTCGGAAGTTGACAGACTATGTTGAAGATTACGCGTCGTAATTTCTTAACGAGAAAGAAGATTGAAGTTCTATCGTACCGTCAAAGCAAAGTATTATTACATACGTCAAACTGTTGAAAAGAGCAATTTTTTGGTAAAATACGAAACAGTATGAGTTACTAGTAATCAACGAAACGTCGAACAAAATCACTATTGACTCCAATTTGCTTTACATTCGAATTTTAATGGTTTACATTTTTTCCTTTGACTGTGGCATGTAACCGCAACGAAAAATAAAAATAGAACATAACGTTGTAAAGATGGCTGCGCTTCGGGTGTCATTAGTGAAGAACATTAATCTATTAAAATAAATAAAATTGATGTGTGTTTGTGATATAAAAAACCAGCTTTTTACTGAATGCATATGAAAATTTATACGCCTATTTAACATGTTTTTTTTTTTTAAATTTTGTCTGTTTTTCTGTCTGTCTGTTTGTTCCGGCTAATCTCCAAACGATTTTGACAGGATTTTTACTGGCAGATAGCTGATGTTATAAGGTCTAACTTGGCTACTTTTATTTTAGAAAAATAATTAGGGTTCCGTGCAAAAACTTAAAACCCTTGAAATTGTTAACAAAATCCGAGTCAAAAAGGGAAGTAGTATTTTTAAACAATTTCACGAACGAAGGTCGCGGGAAACAGGTGTCAAAAGTAAAATATGAATCAGTCAAATATGAATCAGTCAAAATTTTACATTTTCCTTTAGTTTATCTATCTATATCTATTAGGTAATTCCCAGATCTATTACTTCCCAGAAGTTGATCCTTCATAGCGACGCTATCGAATGGTGTATACGGTATGTTTTTTCCAAAATCATCATCGATTCCTGGCTAGGAATATTTATTTTCAAAAATCCAATGATGCAGTTTTAGTTTTCATTAAAATCGGGCCAGAGACTCCTTTGACTATTTTTCGCTATTCCCTATAGTTTCGGAAGTGGCCATCCACGCCCCCTTGAAAAATTCACTCTGTATAAGCAGTACTTACTGGTATTTAAGCTGAGTATGCAACATTTTTGCTGAGTGTTCAGATGACAAGAAAAAGATTTAGGCCCGGTTTCCGCCAAAGCGGGATGTGAAAGATTCGACCTAACACATGAGAGACACGATATGGATTGAAATCCATATCGCGTCTCTCTCACCAATGGGATTGGTAGTTTTCCCCACGTCTATACGAGCCACTTGTGGAAACCGAACCTTAGGATGGTCTGTGTGTAGGCTCATCCGGAGAGCAAGCTGCAGGAGGCGGCGCTGTTCGTGGCGGGCAACCTGGTGTGGCGCGGCGAGGCGGGCGCCGGCGCGCGGCAGGCGCGGCTGGCCGAGCTGGGCGTGCTGCGCGCGCTCAAGCAGATGCGCGCAAGGCACGACGCCGCTCATCTGCACGACAAGTCAGTACATACTCACTTACTCACCCATTCTATTACTTACACAAGTAGTTATGGAGTTTCAATGCATAGGTGGAAGGAGAATAAAAATTGAGAAAATGATTTCTACGACCATCTTGGGAGTCAAAAGCAAAAAAAAGCGTCATTCGCCTTTCGGTTTGAACGATTCGTCACCGCGTTGAACTATTGCTTCTATTGGAAAGACTTAAAGCTCTTTATGACCGGCACAAGTCGATTCGACGCTATTAACACAATGAATGTGGTCACTCTTAAACCTTGTTGTAGAAATCATGCTTATGGCACAGTCACACTTGCTCGATCAGCGATCGGGCCGAAAATAGCGAGCGACCGTATTCAGGCTAGTTCGTCCAACCCTCAATTCCCCATTTGGTCCCCGAATTCAGGTTAAGACATTCGGAAACTTGAATGCGGGTTAACGACTAAATGCAGTCATGTCTTTAGTTTTAGGGTACGTTCGCACTATACGGTTGACCGTCCGATTGACCGTATACTGCGTCAATCGGAAGGCCAACCTTATAGTGCGTCCTGTACCTGGAGCTTTCATCGTACTAAAAGTAATAATTTAATTTCAGAGTGAAGACGGCTCTGGCGCAGTTTAATGACTTCACATAATGCCGCAAAGGCCACCGGCACAAACGCGCGAGACGATAGTGTCCGGTTAGTTATAGTAACGCTTGTGATTCGGTCGAAAGCCGACAGTGAGTTATCCAGTCATAAACCTTATGATATTACGACACTATGTGTAGATCTAAGTATTTAATTGTACATAAATAAGTTCACAAATTGTTATGTCGACGAGGAGTGTTATTGAATTTATTTATTATTTAATTTAACCCTGTTAACTTCATCGTTCATTGTCAGTAACTGTATGTATTTTGTAGCGTGTATGTAACATTTTGACGAGTGTCTCTCCCAAAGAATCGATACGCGTTTCCAACGACAGAGGTGCTAGAACCCCTCGCGAAATGGATATTTTTGTGAAACTAGCGAAATGTAGTAAAACTACAATAGTGTAATTAAGTTAGTTGTTAATATGACGGGCGTTTTATATGCGTGTGTATATTGGAATCATGTTTATTGGTGATCGTTGTCCGACGGTGGATGTAATCATTATTTGATCATTTTCTTGTTTTGATAAAATCATCAAGTTTCATTATATTGTAAGGTTTGAAGAACCATTAGGTATTTTTACAATAATCACGTATACTTTATGAAATATTGAAAAAAAAACTGACGTTTATTAATTGAATAATTAAATGGATGTTTTTGACTAAAGTGACAAAGTGACGGTTTTTGAAGGGTAACACATACCAATTTTACAATTAGTGTTACCAGTTGACGAAAAAATTTTGAAATGAATAAATTATAAATGTGTTATGTTGTGTGCCTCTTCTATCTTTTAGTGTTGTTTGCTAATGTTTTGAAGATATAAGACTCAAAACGTAGATACAATAACTTTATTTTGTTTGGGCATATAGTAAGTGACATTTACGCGAATTAAATCAGTCTCGACGTTTGGAGTACCTATTTTTGGACCTCCTATGACGGTCAAAGAGCTAGTAAAATATTAATATCAATAATAAAGGCAAAGCAAGCCCAAGGCATTTAGTCCGCCTTTGTGCAGTTTTTAATTGTGCATGAAGTTTTAATAAATAAATAAATAGTATCCACGGTCGGACTAAAACAAAGTAAATTGAAAACGGAAGTACGAACACTCCTCTTCTTGTATTCTAAATACTGAAGAAATTGTAAATAAAATGCCATGAAAACAAAAACAAGAAATGAGTTTCGTACTTTCATGAGAATGAGTCTCATCAGATGATGGAGTATATAGCAGGTAGCTTTTGATAACGCATTCAATGTATGACTGTATGTAGATAACTAATCTAATACTTTTATCTTCGGAGTAACCGCTTATGGGCTATATTTTAATAGATAATGTACTTGATGCCAACGCTGTGCAAATATAATCTTCCATTTCCTTAAACTATATTTTGATGTCATTTGGTTGGGGCTTCGAAAAGAGCGGTGGGTGAGGAATAATAAAGCATTGTACGAAAATGGTTGTCCGGTTGTGTAACAAACATTTTGATCAATTTAATTGGACCCTTATTTCCAGTGAGACTTTTTATCGAATTTATGAAATGAACATTGACCGCTTTTTGTAATCGAATTTCAATGTTCTTTCTCCACTCTTTTCGGAGCCCAACCTATCAGTTAGACTGATGTTATTTCGACTTACATTGATGTATCTGATGTAAAGGCAATTAATGTCTTAAATAAAAATTACAACTTTCCATATTAATTCACATATTTTATTTATAATTCCGATATTGGTGTGACTCCGTACGGCGTATAATTGGAAACGGTAGATTGGTAATTTAGTTATAATAAAAACTCAAAATATCGGATTATAAATTACTAAACGACAACGTTCGTGGCAGGCGCGTTCATAAAAAGAAAAAGCTAGATGGCACGAGACTCAGTGGGGGAGGCTGCGTTACTAAAACCTCCCTGTTTTTTTAGTAACGCAGTCCTACTCGCACGTTTTAAGACCGCGACTGTCACACGTCTTGGTGTTTAGTACCAATCATGTGAATTAATAAGAAAAATTGACCAAAACGCTGAAAACCATATTATGGATAATTAAGTCTTTGAGCAAGGTAGTTTAATATAATTTTTTTTTTGCTCACGTGATTATGTTATAGTTTGAGCTATCAATCAAGATGGCCGAATTTTGTACATTATTTTGATGCTTTTATTGGTGTAATTATAATTTAAAAACATTAGTGCTTGTAAAAAATATTTAGTTCGCTTAAATATTCTGACGTAATAGCTGTTTTCACACTTGCTTGTCAAAAGATGGAATTATTATTGTTGCCCATATTGTCCCACTGCTGGGCAAAGGCCTCCCTCCATTCCTTCCAACGGTCATGATTTTGCATTAATTTGTTCCAATTTTCAAGGAAGACATCCAGTTCGTCCCGCCATCTCCTTCATGATTTGGCGCGAGTGCGACCCATGTCACAGTTTCAGGGCACCAATCCTGAGCTAGATGGAATAGTGCTTACATACCGTCGTTTAAAGTTGACCCAACGTATGTGCTACTAAACTTAGTCACTATGTGTTCAATGTTGTATCCCCGTGTGCTTCAGACATTTTAAATCGTTCGTAAAATGTACCGTAGAACAATCAAGATCTTTGTTGTTCTATGAATGTACCATAAACACGGGGAATATTAAAATTGAACGTGTTACAACGTAATTGGTCGTGTTACGTATTCTATGATGTAACATGTAACTGTAACTAAACTTATTCACTATGTGTTCAATGTTGTATCCCCGTGTGCTTCCGACATTTTAAATCGTTCGTAAAATGTACCGTAGAACAATCAAGATCTTTTTTGTTCTATGACTGTACCGTAAACACGGGGAATATTAAAATTGAACGTGTTACAACGTAATTGATCGTGTTACGTGTTCTAATATGTAACACAACGTGTATTGTAAACAGTTACGGTTTTTTGCTCGTGCAAGTTTACTTGGTCCGGTTATGCGGCTTTTATGCAAACAACTGTGGAAAAGTTTATTAATTTTGATGTTTTTTTTTCTATATAAATTAAATACAAATTATGTTCAAATGACTGATAGATTAGGCTAATTCTTCGACGAATATATGAGTTTTGATTATTTCAATGAATAAGTCGATCCCCATCCATTTTTTTTTTGCTGTATTTATTGCAATCTGTAAATCACTTCTTTTAATTTACTGTAACCAAGATGTTTATTTTCGCTCATATTTTTGACATTGCGAGTTCTGAAATGTAAAATAATATTATTTATGACAAGTTACTTTTTTTCATGTTAATATGAAGATAACTGCGAAAACTGTTTTTGTTTCATTTTCTGCGGACAGTCCTTTCGCCAGGTTTGATGATGGTTGGTTGTGTTACGTGGTCTGGGTCTAAAAAGGCAGGCAGACCAGAGCAAATAACAAAAGTCTTTTATTGTTTTCACAATTTAGTTTATTTCACTTGAATACATATACATTCAAATATTCAGACACTGGTTACAAAAATTGCACTTAACAGTAGTAACAATGTAAACTTGGATTCGATTCGTATACAGGTATACGAATCGGCCGTATAAAGTTTTTCGGCATCCGTGAACAAAGGTACAATTTTTAATTATATCCGGATTATTCGTGCCTGTTTTCATTTGTCGAATAATAATACATACTTTGTACCGCATCGTCTTGCAACTGTAGCATGAGGCGCCTGTCAGCTTCATAAATGCGAAGTATAGTAAAAAACGCGGCCGTGTGGTCTGTGCTTTAGAGTCGTCCTTACGTCTGCGACTCTGCTTTTTCCGTCCCTCCCAGGCATGAGACCAAGTGGCCACATCAGTGGTGGTGATTGTTGCTCTTTGAGCATCACCATGGCTCCCTCTTCAAGCACCCCATCGGAGTCCGTCCACTTCGTTCTCTGTTGGAGGTAAAAGATATACTCGTTTGATAATCTATTCCAGACCTGTTGCTTCATGTGTGTCAGAATGGCTGGTTGCCTGTGGCTTTGGTCTATGAGAGTTGATTAGAAAATTGCTACATAATTGCTTATATTTGCTACATTTAATAAATAATTGCTACATACTATATATATTTAGAAATAACATTTTTTTTTGTACAGTCATCCTGACGTTTGCTTGGCTGGTCGCCTCCTAGTTTAAAGCAAAGCATGCAGAGTTTCCCGAAATGTATTGCGTCAATAATTGCTACATATTTGCTTCATTTATCTAATTCAGTTGTATCTTCAAACATATGTTAAATAAAGGATGTAGCAATTATTTTAATTATCCCAAGGAAAAGTGCCTGATAAAACAATAAAGGCAAATAGTTGCAGTGTGTCTTCAGTCAACGGTATTGCTACTTTAGGAGGCTATTATTGCTACTTTATGTTATGAGTAGGTAAGTGGAAGTAGTGGCAAGTGGAAGCACATTAAAAGGATATCGTAAATAAAAACGTCGGGTCGTTCATAAGATTCATTTTAATAATATTACAATTTACTTAAAAAATATTCAACTATTAATTTACTTAATTTCCATATTATTTTTTCGCATATATTATACAATGTGGTATTAGCTTCTTTTTACTCTTCGTAACTTTTTTCGATTGATCATCGTCACAAACACCAAGACCACAGATTATATAATAGTTACCCAAAACACGAATTAAAAATTGGTTCTATAGGTAGGTACTTGTTCCTTATAATAACATAGATCTAAATTGTCGAATAAAATTAAATAAGCCCAGACTGTGATTCCAATACGATATCTGCACTAGCAATGACTAAGAATAATTAATTGTTATAATGATAATTATTGGATTATTGAGGGTAGGTACATATTTTTTTTTAACGCAAGAATCGCATTACTTACGCTGTTGCCAGAGCCTAAACGATTCAACATAACTAAGTATTTGCCTTTATTGTTTTATCAGGCACTTTTCCTTGGGATAATTAAAATAATTGCTACATCCTTTATTTAACATATGTTTGAAGATACAACTAAATTAGATAAATGAAGCAAATATGTAGCAATTATTGACGCAATACATTTCGGGAAACTCTGCATGCTTGGCTTTAAACTAGGAGGCGACCAGCCAACCAAACGTCAGGATGGCTGTACAAAAAAAAAATGTTATTTCTAAATATATATAATATGTAGCAATTATTTATTAAATTTAGCAAATATAAGCAATTATGTAGCAATTTTCTAATCAACTCTCATAGACCAAAGCCACAGGCAACCAGCCATTCTGACACACATCAGGTGCTGAATACGCTGGAAACGTTTCAGTCTGGAGATGTTCTGGTTGATGGCTTGCGGATGCGGCAGGGATGTTAGAGATCTCCCAATAAGGAAATGGCCAGTAGTTAGTAGGTCTGACGGATCAGTGGAAAGAGGAGTGAGAGGACAAGAGTTTAGAATTGCCTCATGCTGAATCAGACATCTCTTCGTAAGTGAGATGTGCGAGGCCTAATATACGCCTCAGGTGATGTTTTATAGATTTCACGGCAGACTTCCCATAAGCCACCGAAGTGTGGGGTGTATGAAGTTGAAAATTGATACCTGTATAGTGTATGTGCCATTTCTGGAGAAAAGTATTCCTGTATTAATATTATGCCAGCTATTTCGTTACAGGTGCCAATAAAGGTTGTAGGTACCATTGTCGGAGTAAATGCTCTTTGGTGTACCACGACGAACAATTAACCTATTTAGTGCTGCAATAAATACGGTATACAAACGCGACCGTGTGGCCTGCGCTATAAGGTGACCATCGATAATTACCTACACGGCCGCGTTTTTTTACGGTATAAATCTGAAATAATTTCAGTAGTAAAAGTATTTTTTTTTTTTTTATTACAAAGTGGGCCTGCTCTTGACCTCGATCACGCCTGGTGGAAAGCGATGGATGAGGTCTATGATGAAACGAGCGTGCCCAGAAGATGCCTGTTCACTCTTGCTTTGAAGGCAGACGGGTTATATGTGGGAGGGAACACAGATGCCGGCAGAGAGTTCCACACTTTGGCTGTGCGCATAATAAACGTGGAGGAGAAGCGCCGAGTACGACTTGTCGGGATAAACCTGCCGTACCTGTTAATTTCTTTGCCGTGGCGCCGGCTTGTCCTGCGAGCTCCTACGGCTGCATACCAGCAGGTGTTGGCAGCGTGTCCCGCGCACTGGCAGACCTGGCAGCGTGTGGTGGGTCAGTGCAGTTCGGCAATCCCGGGCTTCGTGCCCCGGTCGCCGACAGTTATAGCACACCTTCGGGACAGGATTCCCCGCCACAGAGCCCCGTTGCCAAGTCGACTTGCTTAGCTTCTGGTCGGAGGGTCGTCTGTATTTTTTAGCCCCGTAGTTTTCAAGTGATAAAAGGAACCCGTTATATAGATCTTCAGGAGTCTTGTAGCCGCATGCTTTCGCGTTCGCACGCAGTTCAATCGGCAATCCACGTATGAGGCACGACAATGCGTTTTCTCCATCCAGCCCACACTTTTTCATTAACGATATATTTTTATCATGGTAGTATCGGGTCATGGTCTCGTTTCCTTTTTGGTGTGGCAACGTTTCTTCTAGGCGGTCGAGGAAATCGGTGGTTCGTGGGAAAGCCTTTGTTAGCCAATCCTTCCAAGTGCCCCACGTGGCGCTGTAATTCTCCAGGTTATCGTACCAGTCGCGCGCTGCGCCGCGTATTCGAGTTTGCATCACGAAGACCCTGTCCCTTTTTTCCCAGTTATATATGTCGCCCAGTTGATCGATCTTGTGAAGCCATCCAATAACGTTAACATTTTTCTTTGCTGGATTTTGGAATGACCTCTGTCTCCAGGTGTGTTATTCTTGGTCTTTTGATGGCAGGTAGCTCACAAAACGAGGACTGCGAAGACTCCTCCTGGCTGCCACCATTTTCTTCTGAGTCGACGCTTGGCGACCGTCTTCCCAAGCCGCGCATATATGAGCCGTGGAATTCTTGATTCCCACTTCTGAACTGTAATGGGTGATCAGAAGGGGAATGAGAAGCACACACTTACTATAATACCGCCAACACAAAAAGATCTCTCCGCACGAGTCACGCCAAAAAAAGTACCGCCGCCAGCAGGAAGTCAAACTAACATCCCCTTTTAAATTATAGTAAAATATTCGTAACACATAAATTGACAGGTTCACTATCCATTTGCATAAAATGTTAAGACCTAATATAACTTAGCATAATTTTGTTTGGCATAATTATATTTTCGCATAATATAATTACGCATAACAGCTTACGCATAATTTTTTAAGCATAATTTCTCTAACCATAATAATGATGAAGCATAATATTCTAAAGCATAAATTTATTAAGCATAAAGTTCTAAAGCATAACTTTTTTATACGCCCTAGCTTTTTTAAAGCTAGGGCGATCCAATTTATTTCGACGATTGGAAAAAAGCCATATCTCCTGAATCAGGTAATAAATAACATATTAATATAACATACCGTATTGAACAATTTTGTGGGTTTTTTTTTCGCTGTAGGAAGCATGAAGCAAGCAAGCATACAGCATGCAAGCAAGCATACAGCATGCAAGCAAGCATGCAGCATGCAGCATTCAAGCGAGCATGCAACATGCAGCAGGCAGGGTTTCTGTCACGGCTCCGGCGCTGCGGGCCTCCGGCGGCCCTACGCGCCTACGCGATTTTAAATTACACTCTAGGGGTAGGACAAACAAGACTACGTGGAGTCGGTTTTGCCGCAATTCGGTTCTGTCACTAACTTTTGTTGCACAGCATATTAAATTTTTAACCAACAATATTTTGTATGCCTAAATATATTATTATGCTAATAGTCATTAGGCCTACTAACGTTATGCGAATCAAATTTATGCCAAAACAAATTAGTTTTTAAGATGATTATGCCAACATAAAATGTATGCCTAAAAAAATTATGCCGAAGTATTATTATGCCAAAAAAAATTGTGCCTAAATCGTTATGCCGAAGTATATTAGGACAAAGAACATTATGCGAAAAGAAGGGATCCCAAATTGACATACTTACTCATTAAAAAAACACAAGAATATAAGCTATAGGTTTTATAAAGTAAACTTTTACACTTGAATATGATTTACAGTAATATTTGCAAGATAAAATGACCACAACATTACAAATTGATAGATGGCGCTATTAACTCTGTTAATTAGATTGCACCAGTAGTACAACAACAACAACAACTATACAACTGTTAGTATGACTAGTTGCGATCAATGCCGGTAGATGGCGTTAGTCGTTTATTCTTGAAGATGAGGTGAGTAGATTGAGGCTTCCCAGCTGCACAGCTGGCGACTAACGCTGCGTTTCCACCAGAGGGGTGTGTGTGGAATTAACCAATCACATAGCTAGAATAACTCAAGCTGTGAAAAAGAAGCGATATTATTGGTTAGTTTCACACACATCCCCCGCTACGCATCGTCGTTCATCTCTGGTGGAAACGCAGTCTAACTTTTACACTATTTCGTGAGAAATCTGTAGGCTCATGCGGTGAAACGGCTCAAGAGTTGATTATTCGTACCTTTGGCGGTGGTGCTTCGCATATTTCCTTGCTATGTTTTTGACTTCCATTTATAATCGAAATTAAAAAAAGTAACTGATCATAATATTCGAAGTTTATTCTTGCCATTCTCCGTTGGAGCTTCGAAAGAACATTTCAAATTATGCCATCTCTCGCCAACTACTGCGACTGAAAAATCCTAAATGTAAAGTTAAAAGTATGGTGTCAAAAATGCTGGATCCTGAAACCTATTTTACTGCACCTACTAAAAAGAACTAGGTACTTTTTTATGAAAAAAAAAAAATGATGTAGTGTATAATGTGTGTGTAGTTCCTTTCTACGTACTCGATATTGGTAAAAATTGTAACAGGTTTTAAACAAAGGTGTGTGTGTCCTTGCTTGTAGGTTCAATGCTTGCGAGCAATTTCTGCATAATTATTTTTGTGGCAAACTGCTCTTTCAATCAAAAATTACGCTAAGAAGTTTTCAAAACGTACTCTAGATGGTGCTACGTATCTTAAAATCATGAAGCAATAAAAATATTCACTATTTTTGATTGCTTTCCCATCACCATATTTTGTCAGTGTTAGATAGATGGCGTTGTTCACAGACACACACATCAAGAATACTCGGATGACTTCCTTCTCTCGATTCAGAGTCAAACAAAACGAAGTCGCGGGCACAGCAGCTGTGCCCGCGACTTCGTTTTGTTTGACTACATTATTATTTTATTTCATGACTAGCTGCTAGTCATGAAATAAAATAATAATGTACCTATCTAATAAGGAGCAAATATTCTAACGTATGTCCGATTTATCACGCGAAGTATATTTATCCCATCCCTCTATTAAATCTTTGCAGATGCCAAGTAGTAATTTTCTTTTCTAGCGTTTGTCTGTGTAACTTGGTAATGTTTCATCGTAGAATTCTGGTCGACCTTTTGTCAAAGAAATTAATTTTATCAAATCAATCATTTTTTCACGAAATGCACGTATCATAATATAGAATACGATATGTGCGTGTCACTTGGGCGACACCGGTCGGTACTAAGGCCGCCTAACACTACTAACCAAAGAGTAGAATACTTCTAACAAATGGAATAGAGGGCCGACTAGCACAACCATTTGATTGCTAATATTGAATGGTGGCGACATCTATTAATCTGTACCAACAACACTAGACTAAGGGTCCCTATTCCCTGTAATTGTATTTATATTTAATACTAGCTGTGCCCCGCGGTCTTCGTTCGCGTGAAATTAATAATATAAAAATATGTGAAGTGTATTTTCCCGATAACAGACAAGATTTTGACATTGACGTTTCATCCGTTCGGTTCGCTTTCGTTCAGATTTTTTTTTACAGTTCGATTTAAAAAATAATAATATTCTATTTATTGCTTTAAATAAATGTAATGCTTTAAAAATTATCATAAAACTGGACCATTAACTTTTCTTTTTTAGATCATTTTATCGGTTCTTTCGAAAGGCATCGATACCTGCCATCTAGTGAGGTTTGGTAAGACTTTTTAGCTGCATAACATTTTGGTACAGAATGTCACGTTAAGTGTGCACAAAAATTGTTTGTCGAAAACGTATGTTCTACAGTACGAGCTGGGTATGGGATAAATTAAATACTACCGATTAAACACGAAATAACTAAGACTAAAAAACTAACTAACTAAGACTAAACAACTAACTAACTGAATAAGACTTCAAAAAAAAACTAGAGAGGTGTCAAGGGACACCCGGATGGAACGAAGTTCCTTTCGATTAAGTAGTGAAGGAATTGTAAAAAAAAATTGGCACTAAAATAAACGTTCTACAACCTTCTTGAATCTTATAGACAGGTCCTTACTAGAACATTCGAGACTCGCACGTAATCTGGAACGTTCTCGTAAAGCAACCGACGTAACAGTACGATCATTCAGACCTCAGATTATCCAACTTAATTAATAGCTAGGAGTAAATTATCTGTGAAAGGACTTCAGCTATACGGGGTGGAAGGGACACCGACGCGAAAACGGTTACCACGTATTCAGTAGGTACCTACATCATTCTGAGCCCCCCCGAGAAATTTTTCAGCGGTTATAAAAAAAAAATCAGAACTTATTTCCTACAAAAGTGCAATCCTACACGGTCAAAATGTATGGAACAGCTGGTTTTTTTTTTAATAACTGATGAAAAATTTCTGTGTCTAAAAAAATGTACTGAATAGTTCGCGTCGATGTCCCTTCCAACAACAACAGAAGAAAGGAGTTGTCTCTTAATTGTTAAAGAAGAGACGTATGCGGTGCGCTATGAGCGGCGTGCGGTGAGCGGTGTGCAGTGTGCGGCGTGCAGTGTGCTGTGAGCGGGCGGCGTGCGTTGACTCAAAGACTACTATATATATATGGAGCGTTGAATGGTGCGCTGTGTGCAGCATGCGGGGAGCGCTGTGCTGTATGCGGTGTGCGGTGAGCGGTGTGTCCTCTCCGCTCGTTTTGCTTTTGCCCGCTTTGGTGGAGTTCGGGCCTTTAGTCTCGAAGTCCCAGTGTTTATAAAACTGTACCACGAATTAAAGGTAAAAAAGTGAAAAGTACCTCTTTATTTGGGGTCGGCTATCCTAAAATCCTTATCATTCTTCTCCAAAGATGTCTTTTGTGGCTCGACAGGGGTCAATATCGCTATTAACTAAGTCTTTCTTAAATACAGATATCCATGTAAGTCCGAGTCTTCCGCGCTGTTTCGGTCTTCAGTTTTTCCATAATCATTCACCTACTCTTCTCTTTTGATCTTTAGCAAGTGCTTCTTCTTCTTCTTAGCGTGTCGATGGCAAATTTTCATTAAATAAACTTGGCCCATTACTAATTTATAAAACATTGATACAGGTCCTACAAGAATTAGTTTAATAGGTATTCGTAAAATAATATTACGAATACCTACCTATTAACTTATAATTATAATTCATAAATAACTGTCTACAGCTCCACCTCTCTCCATGCAAATAGAGTATTCTGATACAATAACCGTTCAGTTCTATTGACCCTTCCTTTATCTACCTTGACCAGGTATTGCCGCTATATTTTTTTTCTGTCGATAATGGCGGTCCCGCGGATAGAGGAAGCGATCGTCACGTATTATCGCACCCGGCAGGTACGAGCACGACCGTACCGACGTAAATAACCACACGGAGGTAAGTTTATTAAAGTATTTATTTCTGACGGTATGTGGTCTATGGTTTCAATGTGGTTTGTTTTTTTTTTAATTTACCCGGTAGGGAAGGCTGAAGGCTATAATGGGTGTAACGATACCCTTTACAAAGCCGAAAGGCACTTGTTCTCCCTTCATTGCGACTATTTTTTGGTTGTGGACCATACCTGGGAACTTTCTAGTTACGGAGATATTGGGGGTCAAAGTTCCAACTTTCTCACAAGTTTTTTTTAAATACAAGTTTAGAATGTTATAACTTAACTTTATATACCTCCACGAACGATTCAATGTCAATCAGCACAATGTTTTGAGTGCGTAAGATTGATTCGTACCGTAAAACGTAATTTTTCACCCGCAAAAAGTCGTTCCAGTAATAATTTTTGCGTCGAGTTCGTCGAGTTACTTAGTTTGATGTACAGAATGCTTAGTTGACGGCTTCGTAAACAGGGTGTAATTCCACAGACGCAATGTATCGTTACCGTGGCAAAACGGACTTAGAGAATGGCAAGCGCGACGACGAGTTCAATGAACCCTGTAGCTAAGAAGTGAACAGCTGATATCACGCGTCGTTCGTTTCAGTATCTTTTTTCTTCATTTATGTACTTACACCTATTTTTCCGTGATTACTGTTATGATTTACATGAATCTTTTATTGTATGATTATGTAGTTTATGACTTAGCTTCTTTAATAGTTTATCTTCGGCTATAGTCTTCCGAGAACGACTAGACATTATGTTCTTGGACGTAGGGCAAACTGTCACATCATTGTCACCCTATAGTATTCCACTGCTGGAAATAGGCCTCTCGATCGAACACCATTTAACTCAGTCCTCATCTACTCTTCTCTGATGACTTTCAGCCGAGGTCAGGTTAATCAACTCTTTTGCTGTCAGGAAAAGCCCTACACGTTCGCGTAGATACATGTATCAATAGAAAAGTCGTGAGTGTGAGCATTGTTCGTATCTGGAAACAAAGAAATATAAGTTTTCAGATTCGCAGAACTTAATTTGTAAAAGTACCAAACTATGATAGGTACAGGTAGGTAACCTAATTATTAAGATATATAAACTAAGGTAAGTGGTCTAATTATTAGTTTTCTAGATAGAGAGGTGTTACCCAGAACTGGCCAAAAGTTGGCGCTAACCGCACAAAGTTTAATTAGAGAAATTCACTGAATTTAGTTTTCCGAGAGAAAGTCTGTGCGAAAACCTTTCAGGATTGTGGTTGAAAGATTTGAAAACGAAAGAGGCTTGCAGAGAAGAGTATGAAAAAAAAGCTAATTAACTAAATTCCGTTATGTTTTACAAAAGAAGGTAGTTTTAAAAGAATTAAGTTTATTCATTTAAGTTTTTTAAACTGATGCTACTTTTATTCGATTGCGGCAGAACCCAAATGAAGGTTACCCTTCATTGTTTTTGGCTGTTATTATGTCTCTTCTATTGTAAAAATACAACCGACTTCCAAAAAAACTCTAAACGAGTGCAATGTAACCGTAGTTTCGGTGACTTTTGTTAGTTTGATTAGTTTTTGCCATTGACTTCCCAAAGTAAGGTTATTTTGCACTTTTTAGAGTGCTGTTCTGTTGCTTAGCAATTCAATTTATCTTATTAGAATCTTTCAGACATCAACAAACTTTTAGGTCTACTAAAGACCTTAACCTTCAACTAGAAGGCCTCCAGATCTAGAGACTAGACTCGTAACCTTTAACAATCTCGAGATCTGTATCCACTCCAGAATGGCCACGTTTTGTGATCCAGCGCTATTGTCAAGTCAGTGCATATCAAGAGCTCTTAGTTTGTCCTGACCTTCGATGAATATCGGGGAACGAAACTAGCGATGTAAGCTGATTTTATCAGATGATGATAGTTTAAAATATGTTAGGTAAAATGAAACGTTTTTTTTTTTAAATATGTAAATGTAAACGAAGCAAAAGGTAGATAGGTAAGATCCTAGTTTCTGCCTAGGTAGGTTAAGGAAAAAGGTGAACAATAATCTACATATTTATGTCTTTATGGAAAGGTAGTATAATTGTGAATGCGAATAGCTTTTAAAATGCCACCAGTAACAATCAAATGGGTAAGTTCGTGCGAAAATTCAATTTTAGTATGTTCAGAAAAGGTAGTCGAAAGGAATCATTAGGTAGGGTATTCAGCTGTGTTACTAACCGACCTCTGGTATAACAGAATACATATAATAGGGTGCGAAACTAAACCCCGGTACGTAATTGAGTCTTTTAGCTGAAAAATTGCTCCATGTCCGTAATTGGTTATTAGGATCGAACCCATACATCTATTGAGGCGGTTAAGTGCGGTCTACCAGGTAACCGGTAGGTACTTCAATATTGAATACCTTTGTACCTTTGCACTAATTAAACTGCTATTAATCATTTATTTCTTACCCAATTTCCATAGTAACCGAAGACCTGCCATCTATACTTTATAGTTAAAGTTCGAAAGTTCTAGAACTGAAGTTTTAAGTAGTCGGCAATGTTAAATTCAATAACTAAGTTGTGACTAAAACGAGTTCAATAACTTTGGTGGTAGTTGCGGGTAGACGAACATTTTGAAGATAAGTTTAGAGTTGTGGTAAAGTTCACGATCCTATGTCTTGAGAATTTGAATGTGAATTAGTTATGTAAGTAGTCTTGTTATCTACATGGAATTCAAAGTTACGGTAGGTAGGAACTTCAACAAAAACTGTTTGACTGCAAATAGGTATTCCTCCGTGCCTCGGGAAGCACTACGCGTTGTAAAGTGCATTCCGAGAACTGCTCGTAACTACCGGTCCTCTTAGTATGATACTGGATTCACCCTATCAGTCAGCGGAGGGCTGTCCTTTAAATCCTGTATATACTGCATGTTTGCAATGTTACCATTCTATTATTACCAACTTTGTCCTCCTAGTGGTGTAATATTTAATGGTGTCTAAAAGTAAAGGTGCACAAATCTTCGGCTCTTTGTGCACAAATTTGCCAGTGGTCGGTCGGATATTCGGATAGTCAGAGTATCCCAGTATCTATCTAATGATATCCGAGCATCCGGTCGCCGGTACTCAGCTCGCTTTTGCGTCTACCAAGTACGTCCTTTGACCATCTCCTTACTGTTGACATTTGAGACTTAAAAGTAGCTGGCACTGGATGTAACATCCTTTGTAGACTGATTTGATTTCGAAACTATCTTGTGGATGTGTCTGGAACATTATACAGGGTGGATGGGACGCCGATGTACAAACGGTAACCACGTGTTCAGCACATCATTCTGAACCTTCCCACATAGAAATATTACTTCGGGAATTAAAAAAAAACTGCTGTTTCCTAATACCTACACGGCAAAATATATGGAACAGCTTGTTTAAAAAAAAAACACGTTTGCGCGTCCGTGTTCCTTCCACCCTGAATAGTGTATACTTTACCTACCAGCCTTGTATCGAATCATATCCTTGAAATAAAGTCTTTGTCTTACAACGCAAGATTTTTTGGCGTTCAAATGTTAGGATGTTAGTTTTTCAGTAGTATAAAATTATAGCCTCCTAAAATTATAGTTTTTCAGTCTGAACCAAACTTACATTTCTGCAAAATCGATCTCACCGTTCCCTGGCCGGAAATCTTACCGTGTATGTGAACTAACATTGATTGTATGCATTAAGACTGCCTTGTTACGTTAAGTAAATAGCCGAGTCATAGGTACATAAGCTTGGTGGTATATCATTCATGTCCATCAATTGGAGTGTGCGGCTGATATTTGCGGCTGAATATTAGGTTATAGTGCTGTTTAGTTAATTAGCCAGTAATTGAACGTACATGCGGCACCTAACACCTGTAACGTCAGCCATTAAAAGGTCGATATTCCATATCGAACTGATAAAGCAATAGATAGATCGTAAATTATTAACGAAACCAGTTTGTAAAAATGATTTAAGTCTACAAGGCATTCGGAAAATTGGCGCCGTTTTTTCGGATGTCAGATAGTTTCTATAAAAAAAAAAGAAGTTTGGCCATAAATAATTAGATAATATAGCGGATGGTCGAATACTCTCTGGTCGCAAAGGCAAAGGTGTTCCACCCCGGCGGTACTCGCCAGCCTAAGTAGCGTGTTTCCGAACGCGCCCATAGACGTAGAGTTTGTCTATGGTCGCTCTGACCAATGGTGGCCACGGTCACTTCAAGGTTACGTTTTGCTGATCACTGATTGGTCAGTTTGAATATTGTAATAACCAATGAGGTTAAAGGTGTCTTTTGACATTAGTCTTAAGTTACTCGTCTAAGAGGTAGTTTGAGAAAGCAAATGGCGCGACATGTTCAATCCGATTATTAAAGTTTTACCGTGTAACAAAGCTCTTTAACTGAACCTGACCCACCCCGACTACATTTTGGCGCTCAACGTGTGTTTTCTGATAATAGAAACAAGGGGTCGGTGTCTTTGTGCGCGAATCGAACTTTTTCTCGTCGCGGGTTCAAGAAAAGTTTTCGGAATCTCTTGATACGACCGACACTACAATCGACAGGGACTGCCGTTGTTAGCTGTTTTGCGTTTAGCTTCGTTTATTTTGCTGGCTGAGAGAGCCACGAGCCGTTGGTTTCATTTTTTCACCAACGTGTTTGCAAAATGCCGCGAAGACGCAAGTCGTTGCAAGCCGACGAGTCAATTCTCGAAGAATCGGAGCCATCAGGCAATATTTCGATGACTCAAGAAGCGCTTACTACATTGCTTACTACTCTTCAGCAGTCGCAAGCCGAATTTTGCAATCAACTCTTACGTGAAGTACGTTCATCGACGCCGCACGTGTCGACCGATGCAAGTACATGTGCCGCCAACGCCGCAATGGGCGTCATGAGGTCTACAACAGCCAATTTCTCAAAGTGCACATCAAAGTTCAGCGGAAATCCAGAAGAATCCGTGGAAAACTTCATAGATGCAATAGAAGTTTATAAATCATGCCTAGATATAAGCGACGCTAACGCGCTCTTAGGTATGTCTATGCTGCTGACTTCATCGGCGGGAACATGGTGGCAAGGCGTCAAGGGTACAACGAAAACGTGGGATGAAGCCATCACGAGGTTACGAAGTGCCTACGGCAATTGTCGCCCACCGTTTCGTATTTACGTCGAGTTATTCTCCCTATCACAAGGTAAAGAAAATACGGACTTATTCATTGCTAAAGTCCGAGCCTTGTTAGCCAAGTTACCACAGGAAGACCTATGTGAACGGGTCGAGTTGGATATGGCATTTGGGTTATTAGATCGCCGCATTCGGAAGCGAATCGATAGAGCCGAAGTTTCGACGTTCGACGAGCTGCTAAAGAAAGCACGAGCCGTAGAAGACTCTCTGAATGAGTCGCGAGCTCAGAAACCGTCATCAGGCCGCGAAGAGTGCTCTCGCGCTGCCGCCGCCGCCGCCGAGCCTGCGCGCGCCTCCACGTCGAATCATTCTTCTCGCTCTTCCACTGCAGTCGTCGGCACTCGCACGAGCGATTCAACGACGAAGAAGGCAGGAAATTTGAAGTTATTCTGTGTTTACTGTAAACGTAATGGTCACACCAAAGAAAAGTGTGAAAAGTTAGCAAACAGTGACAAAAATATCTCCAAAAGTGAAGACTCAAAAGACATCAAATGTTACGGTTGTGGTGCCGCGAATGTAATAAAATCAAAGTGCGCGAAGTGTAACGTTAATACCGGGAAAAATAGTGAGCATTCCGCGTTCTATTCCCTTAATTCGGCACGTGATTATTGTGCACCCACCGTCCGCATTAAATCGAGTCCTACGCGCCCTTCGCGTAGCGGCAAACGCAACGAGACCAGCGCGCCGCCACCGCAAGCGCCCACCCCGCCACTGCAAGGTGGTGTGATGTTTGCCGGCAGGGCGAACGCGCCCGCTCCTTCGTGCGCCGAGTCTACGTCTTCTCACGATGTTGGAGGTAACCCAGCATATGTCACTGGGGGCTCTATTACTAATAAAACTTCTTGTAATTTAACTGATAACGTTAATGTAACTATGGATACTTACTATTCTGGTAATAGTGTTCCTTATAGTAAATGTTTACAAAAACAAGTACCTTGTAATTCGCAGAGTTTATATTGTAATTTAAATGATCATTGTGGTTCACAAACGATGTCTTTCGTTAATAACGATGTTAATGTTATTTCTGTGCCTTTATATGATAGTTTTTGTATTGATAACAGAGTATGTAATACTTCTATGACTCCGAGTAGTCATTTTGGAAATTTTTATTGTGTAAATAAGGAAAATGTTTGTTTATGTATTGAAACGTGTGTTTGTACTAAATCTACGAGGTGTGTTTGTGCCACTTGCGACCAGGGGGAGTTCGCGTCGCCGTCAAAGTCGAATAATGATAAAAGCGGTTTACGGTCGATAATGTTCAATGGTTGTCAATCATTATCTGGTAATTCCGAAGGATCAAAATCTAATGCTCGCGATTTTATGCCTAATTCCAGATCTGTTTGTGATTTTAATCCATTTTATAACTGCGCCAACGACTCACAACATATTTCCGATTTTGCAAGTGGCCGTCAACATTTTTCCGTGGAAAACAGTGATCGTCAACATTTTTCCGTGGAAAACATGGGTAGTCAACATTTTTCCGTAAATTCCAGTGGTTCTCAACATTTTTCCGAGAACACAAACGAAATTGATTATTGTTTTAAAAATGTTGATTGTCAACAATTGTGTGGAATTACCAGTGGTTCACAACATTTTTCCGGTAATCCTAATGAGGTTCAATCTTTTTGTCGGCCCGTACTAAAGATTAGTATTTTAGGTGAAAAAGGTACCGCGATGGTAGATTCGGCAGCTAAATGCTGTGTTGCTGGCCATACGCTATACGCTCTCCTAAGGGCCAAAGATTATCCTATGTCCTCGCGTATGGAAAATGTAAAACTCGCAGATGGTAAAAGTAGGTTATTGAATGTTCTTACTACCGAGGTAAATGTGACTCTTGAAGGTAGAACCAGCCTCGTCAGTTTTTTAATTTTTCCAGACGCGGACAGTAATGAAAGTCTGTTAGGTATAGATTTTTTGATTAATTTTAATATTAGTATCGATTTCGGTAATGCAAAATGGCACTTTGCTGATAGCTCTGAGCAGTTCAATCTTCTTTTTGAAAAACCAGCACACCACGTTGAGAGTGTGCCTGTAAGTAGCATACTTAGGGACGAGGAAGCGTCACAGCTTAGCGACGAGCAGCGCGAGGTTCTTTCCAAATTCCTGTCTGAAAATCAGGACGTTTTTGAATTAAGAGGCGAACCAACTACGTTTGCAGAGCACGTCATCGATACCGGTGACCACGCTCCGATCGCAGTCCCTCCGTATCGTCTAACTCCAGCTAAAAGAGAGGTTATGCATTCGGAAATAGAAAAGATGTTAGCTGATGATATAATAGAAGAGTGCGAATCAGCATGGGGTTCTCCCGCTTTGTTGGTGCCTAAGAAGAACGGTCAAGTTCGTTTTTGCGTAGATTACCGAAAGCTTAACGCAGTTACGAAAACTGATGTGTATCCGATGCCGCTTATAGACGAATTAGTGCAGTCTACTAAGCGCAATTGCATCATGAGTACATTAGATATGCGTAGTGGATTTTGGAACGTGTCTGTCCGCGAATGTGACAGAGACAAAACGGCCTTTTTAACGCCTTTCGGTACTTACCGGTTCAAAAGGATGCCATTTGGTCTCAAAAACGCTCCATCCACCTTTCAGCGTCTCATTGATAAGCTGCGCACAGGCGCCTCACTTAAGAATGTGACACTATTAGCTTACCAAGACGATTTACTCGTTATATCAGAGAGTTTTGATCAGCATGTGGCTGATTTACGTGCAGTTTTTGAGAGGTTGCGTATGTTCAATTTACGCGCCAACCGTGATAAGTGTGTTTTCGCTCGCGAAGAAGTGAAATATTTGGGCCATGTCATTACTCAGGATGGGGTTTCGCCTGATCATGACAAAGTTCGCGCAGTGGCGGACATGAAGGCACCAAGCACTCCGCGGCATCTCAAAACTTTTCTTCAGACCTGTTCGTGGTTTAGAAAGTTTATTCTGAACTTTTCAGAGGTTGCCGAACCTTTAACACGTCTTTTAAAGAAGAATCAGACTTGGGTATGGGGCCCTGAGCAAAATCAGGCATTTCAGGAGCTGAAAAAACGTTTAACGTCTGCGCCCATACTTGTCCAAGCTGACTACTCCAAACCATTTGTCTTGCGTACAGATGCGAGTAGTTACGCTCTCGGTGCAGTACTGCTGCAAGGTGAGGGAAAGGACGAAAGGCCTATTGAGTATGCAAGCCGCCTTTTAAACCCAGCCGAGCGTAATTACAGCACTACCAAGAGGGAAGCTCTTGCGGTAGTGTGGTCAGTTGATCGGTTCAGAGGTTATATTGAAGGTCAACCAGTTATTATAGGTAGTGACCATCAACCCCTGAAATGGTTGTTGAGTTTGAAGTCGCCGTCTGGTAGATTAGTTCGGTGGGCACTGAGGTTACAGGAGTTCAATATTCAGTTCGAATACACTCCAGGCAGAGCCAACGTTGTCGCCGATACGTTAAGTCGTCCTACCTGCGAAGAAGACAATAAAGGTCAGTGTGGTATTTGTTCAGTCATTGTTGACTTACCCACTAGAACTCCCGCTGATCTGCGACAGGCTCAATTAGATGACCCAGAATTAAAGAAAATAATCAGTGGTCTTGAAAGTAATGATGCATTAGACGAAAAACGCTGGTCCGAGCGAGGTTACTTTATGCAGCAAGGAGTTCTTTATAGGTACAATCCTGATGTCGATGTTGAGGAATCACAGCTTGTAGTTCCTGTGAGTTTACGACTCGACATTTTGAAGGAATGCCATGACACTCCTATTGCTGGGCATCAAGGTATTGATAGGACTTTACACAAGCTATCACAGCGGTTTTTCTTCCCTGGAATGAGACGGTTTGTCGCCGATTTCATTAAGTCTTGCGCCACGTGCCAGCGCTACAAGTCGTCAAACTTGAAGCCTTCAGGCCTTTTACAGACCCCAGTTTTACATCAAAGGGGAGAGGTCTTGGCGATCGACTTGTTTGGCCCGCTCCCTCCTGGAGAGAAGGGGGAGAAATACGTTTTATTAGTCGAGGACACAGCTACTCGGTGGGTCGAGCTTTTTGCTCTTGTTGATGCCACTTCAGAAGCCTGTGCCCGTACACTAATCGAGGAGTACTTCCTCAGGTATGGCCTGCCGCGCCGTATTGTCTCGGACAATGGGGTACAATTTGTCTCAGTCGTTATGCAACAGTGCATGTTCATTTTGGGGATTAAACAGGATTTATTACCTTTATATCATCCGGAGGCAAACCCGGCCGAACGGAAAAATAGAGATCTTAAGGTACAGCTGGCTCAGTTGGTCGACACTGAACATTCTTCTTGGCCGAAACATTTACCATCGGTTCGTTTCTCAATGAATTCGGCTTTGTGTCATACAACAGGTGTTTCACCAGCTTTTCTGACCTTCGCTAGAGATCTCCGTTCACCCATTGACGTTCATTTTGATATTAGGGCTGTCTTACAAAAAGATAATTTTATTCCACAAATCACACCTTACCTACAGAAGTTTGTAGACTCTTTAGTTTCTATTAGGGATAAGGTAGAGAAAGAACAGGACAGACGTAAAGACTATGCAGACAAGGGTCGCAAACCTGAAGAATTTGATATCGGTGATCAGGTTTTGGTAAAGTCGCATGTGTTGAGTAATGCTGGTAAAGGATTGTCAGCTAAGTTTGTGCCAAAAAGGGATGGTCCTTACACGATCCTTAAAAAAGTTAGTCCTACCAGTTATTTAGTTTGCGAACTTAATGCTCCCGACAATGTCTTAGGTAGGTTCCACGCGTCCCAACTCACGCGGTTTGTTAATAGGAATGACGCGCCTACTTTTCCGATTATGCCAAAGCGTAACCGAGGCCGGCCTCGTCATATTCAGCCTGTTTCTGACGTTCTCGAGCGGGTTCCTGAGCGAGGACGCTTTCATGAACCCGAGGGGGAGTGTATAGCGGATGGTCGAATACTCTCTGGTCGCAAAGGCAAAGGTGTTCCACCCCGGCGGTACTCGCCAGCCTAAGTAGCGTGTTTCCGAACGCGCCCATAGACGTAGAGTTTGTCTATGGTCGCTCTGACCAATGGTGGCCACGGTCACTTCAAGGTTACGTTTTGCTGATCACTGATTGGTCAGTTTGAATATTGTAATAACCAATGAGGTTAAAGGTGTCTTTTGACATTAGTCTTAAGTTACTCGTCTAAGAGGTAGTTTGAGAAAGCAAATGGCGCGACATGTTCAATCCGATTATTAAAGTTTTACCGTGTAACAAAGCTCTTTAACTGAACCTGACCCACCCCGACTACAATAAATATTTAAGAACAAACAAAAGCTCTGTTCATACTATCTTCCAAATCACTAAAAACAGAGAGTAAAAAAAAAACTTTATTTTGCATGAAATAAATCATTAAAAACTTTTTTGCAAAAAATAAAACCGACTTCAAAATCACAAAAAAGTGAAAAATAATTTTAGCTTCAGAAGTCGGTGACTTTAGTTTGTTTGATACAGTTTTTTGGCACCGACTTCTGAAGCTAAAATTATTTTTCACTTTTTTGTGATTTTGAAGTCGGTTTTATTTTTTGCAAAAAAGTTTTTTTTATTTTTTCATTTTTAGTTGCAATATCCTATACAAATATTTTCTATGCGTTCGTTTTACATTGTAAACCATACATTTCATGGTAATAGGCTTATTCTTACTTCCTTACTAATATTATAAATGCGAAAGTAACTCCACATCAACAAACAAGTAACAGACTTCAGAGTCAAATGCTCATAAAATAAAAACTAATGGGCCTACCTGAATCAAATTTTTATGGGACCAATTCGAAACTATTCCGCATCAAACAAAAAAAAAATTACGTAAATCGGTTCAGAAACTTCGGCGTAATCGGTGTACATACATAAAAAAAAAATATATATATACCGGCCGAATTGAGAACCTCCTCCTTTTTTTTGAAGTCGGTTAAAAAGCAAACGTTATCACCACAAAGAGTCCACATTCTCTTTGCCTGAAACAAAAAGCCTTAGCAGAGACAGAAAATAATCGTTGTTTTATGCGGCTACACAAAGTAAAGTGATTTTACCCAGAGTGTGAAAACTAAGCTTTATAGTGGCACAGCTCTAGTGCTTGCTAATGGAGTACGGGGTGACTGTAAGCTGACTAACGAATGATGCAGCTGAGTGCAGCTAAGCCGTCTGAGTAAATGTCAGCATTATACTGCTCAGATGCTCGGATAGCAATTGTAATTTGTATGTTTGAAAATGGAATTAGAATATTATTAAATTGGTATCCAATTCCTTTCGTAGTCGTAGTGTTCACAGAACATATATACTCTAGCGAGGTAGTGTTTCTCGGTTGTGTAATTTGAATGGTGATTTTCAATGGCAGTTAACGATGTTGCCTGTGTTAATAAAATAAATAAATTATTATGTAACACTTTTGCAAAGCATTAAAGCTACTTACAGAGAATCTGATAAGTTATTCGAGCGCTTATTTTACATAATTTTGTTCGCTCTGAAAGTTAATAAAAAATAATAGATCATGATAAACGAAGCCTAAATCAGGCTATTTATACTCAGGATTCTACTTCGGATTTTAGGGCTTCACTAACGAAAAGCTAATAAACATTTAGTAGACCGATGAAAGGTAAATACAAACTTTTGATTCATAAAATATTGATACAATGAGGCGAAGTCTATTTCCAGAACTTTTCGATTATTGGGCCAAAGTTTTCTTAACCCTCGAGGCTTAATTCTGCCAGTCAAAGTGACGTTGTTAATAAAAAGCATTTCGTCATCATTTTACCAAAGATTTTGCCACTAATTCTTTCTTTGTTTACCAAAATGGTGTGGCTGCCATCCACGATGGGCCACGGCCATTAAAATAATGGCTAACAATATATTTAACGAGCTATAATGGTTAAAGTTAGCTAATGCATTAAACTTTTCTAATACTCGTTTCCTCTCGCCCTAGTTTTTCAGATTTTCTCAATCGAATTGCAAAAAGTTTGTTGTTGTTTTTTTTTACGATTTATCGAATTAGCTTGTTATGAAAGTTATTAGTTTTTCCGATACGTTGGGTTTCGTAGAATCTCTTGTCGATAGAGAATTGTTCTCGTGAAGGCTGATATCGGATTCTTGGTATTTTCACCTCGAGTTTTTGTATGGTTCCCAGGTAATATAGATCGCACAGAAATCTGAGTGAGCGTGTTCTTAGAATTTATTTGAAAGCTATTACAAGGAGTTTTTAATTTCATCGCTTTATTAGGAATTTTGTTGCTACGGCCTAGCACTCTCAGAAATGTAGCACTGCTACGGTTTCGTAGCAGACACTAAGACCCGTATCTATAGTCAAGTTAAAGCAATTACTTGAGTTTAAGTAATTACTAATGCAAACATTATTATGCTACGGCTAGATACGGGTGTTACAGTCAATCTATAACCAATTCAAAGTGATTACTTGCGTAAAACTAATAACTTAAGATACGATTTTTATTCTGTAGTTAAGTAATTGCTTGAAGTTAGAACTGTCAAAAGTTAGAATTCTTAGCTTTGCTTTTTTTGACGGTTCTTACTTCGTTCGAATTCTTGTCAATAGCATAAAATAGTTGCTTAAGTAATTATTTATTTAACACTTCAAGCACTGAGACTGCACTGAAATAGTAAAAATCATGACCGTTGGAAGGAATGGAGGGACGCCTTTGCCCAGCAGTGGGACAATATGGGCTAACTGTAATATATGTAATAACTTCAAGCACAATGTACAGAGGCGGACTTAATGCCATAGGCTTAATTACTTAAACTCAAGTAATATTTTTAATTTGACTATAGATAACTGGGTTATTATTTGCTAAGCATCTTTAAATCTAGTTCTGTTTCATTCATTAGCATCATTTTAACAGCAAGTTTTTTTATCAAAGACCACAGAAATTGAATTCGATTATTGACCGTAGTCGGAAGGTAAGTGCAGATAGAAACACGAAGGTCCGTGAACGTGTCCGCTCGTACGTGCGACTGCCCCGGACGATCGTATCGTGTCGTTTCGTGTTGTACGTAACTCGTCCGGACACGGAACCTCTGGTAGGAGAATATTTGATGCTGTACTGTTCTTTGTTTGTTTAGCCGTACGGTTGGGAACTTTAGTTGTAACGGAAGAAAATGTAGTTTGGTAACATAAGTAGAGGAAGAATATTATATAATTTAAGTACTATAATATACTTTATGTACAAGTATAAAAATCTATGCAAATGCGAACTTTATAACTTATTCAATTAGTCTATCGGCTGATGCAGAAACAAGATATAAGAATATGAGGAGGATAGGATGTATCTATACTATATTCATGCAGAAGAAACTTTTTCTGTCTGGTACTTTCTAACTTCTAAACGGCTGTACTGATTTCGATGGAGTTCGACACACTGATAGCAGACTGTGCCCTAGGCACGGCATACATACGATACTTTTATGCTGTTGGTACGCTCTCGTGGAATAATTTTCAGATCTCCACTCGGGCCAAGCTGAAGGCAAAGCTAGTATTTCACACACACACTGATATGTTAGCCTTTTGGAATTTATGATCAAAACTTTCAAGATTTGCGATCTCCACATCAACACTGAAGTATCTAAAGTTTAAGCTTTAGAAGTCGTTTCAGAACTTCTTGAAGCTTGAAGCTTGAAGCTCTACGTATCTGTAACATTAGATATTCATTTATATCATTTTGATTTTCTTGTGAAAATATAGATGAGATACTAGTTTTCTTTTTTTTTCTTTATCCTGGCTTAACACTCATGATAAATGGTTTTTGATTGGCGTGTCTACATTAAGTTGGTGACTAAATACGGGTATATATTGTACTATAAGAGACAAGCAAAGACCAATTTTCTTAATACCGAAGTCGCCATTTCCTGTCCTTCCCAAGATCCGGCACAATAATCACTGTGGTCGAACAGCTGTCACGTAACCAGTGTTTCGTACATAATCCTATGTACCACGCTCGTAAACTAGGTATCAGCCGAGCACATAAGCCGTTACAGTGAATATTCACCGCAGTAGACGGTATGCAAATGGTTGCAAGCAGTCCGTGACTGCGCATAGCCTATGTACCTGGAGCCCTGCCTACCCGCAGATTAATGTGCCGTGAACATAGCCCACGTCCGTAGAATAACGCTGAGTTAGTGCGTGCCTACCCGCTATCTGAAATATTGCAGTGTTTTTTTGTTTTCAGTGAAAATGTTGGAACAAATGTGTGAGGGGGGGACTTTCAGTTCATGGAGTGGCGTTTGCTCTCAAATTGACAACGGCCTAATTGAGTTGTGCCATGGTGAGTGATAGTTGGACACAGAGATAGGTATATGTTTGGTTAGGCATAGGGAGAACCAACGTTTTCGTATATCGTTTTTTATTAATTTGATGAAGTGCATCAAATCCATGTAAAACATTAATCAACGCAATTAAAACGCGAAAAAGGTTAGTTGTTATATTAGTATTTATTTATTTATTTATTTATTTGCTCTCATGCACATCACACATTTTACAATAGAAATTACTGTCGGTTTTTGTACATGAACCCTGTCAGGGCACTGCAAAGCACAATGTTGGTTTGCTGTTGAGTTTATGGAGTTATGACGTTAGATTAACATTATAAATTAAATTAAAAATTATCAAAAAACAGTAGGTACAATAAATACATTTCAGAAATAATATGTCAAGAAGTCGTTAAGATGTACAGTTAACAGTAATAAACACTATACAATAACACACATTGAGTCATATTTAAGTCAGTTTGGTCGCAAAAGTAGAAAAAAATAATAATAATAATAACAATAACTGGCAACCCTCGTTTATCAGTCACCTGTGGTTTTATCATCGAAATTTTTATTTTAATATAAATATTAGTTTTATTAGAAAGATATTTACAGTTCACATATAGTTCTTCAAAAACATTTCAAATAGACCTTTTTTTAATGAAGCAAATACAACAAATTTGGAAAATCACAAAGCAAAAAAATTAAATATGAAAATGACGTCTGTCAACGGCGTCAACAATAAAATACGGAACAAATCAAGAAAAAATTAACAAAATTAACAAGACGATGACGAATTAACAAGAATGATAACGAGAGCTGCATCCCGACGTGCACGCCTACCAACCCCGGACTCGTCGCTCAGCTCCGCCTCGCCGCCGCCGGAATCCAGCCCCGTCGTGAGTGCTGTGACACCGGCCGTGGCAGTTGCGTCGAGCTCGAGTGATGAGTATTTCTCGCCGCCGACGTCGCCAACACCTGTGCGTCGGCAGGGGAGAGGCCGGCCACCGAGGAGCTTGGGACTTAGGGGCCATCCGGCCCCGAGCCGGGTCCCCGCTGCCGGTGGTTGTGTGCAGCGCATGAGATGGACTCAGTCCATAAACGAGAACGTCATGCGCGCATATTACGGGTCTACAGAGGGGGGAACTAACCTCACTGCGTACCGTGTTAGGATGCTGTCTCTGTTCCAGGAACTTGAACCAACCGTCAACGTCTCGGCCCAACGACTGTCGGATCAGGTGCGGGTCATCCAACGCAATCACATGTTGGACGACGCCGCGCTTGATAGGCTGCGCTCAGAGGTACTGAGCAACCTTATCGTCTTGACTCCGTCACAAACCGCGATGCGAGCGTCAGCTATTGGCGCAACCACGCCGCGGTCCAACCCTGCTGTTGTAGAGGAAGATGATAGGGTTGTCACGGTAAGTAGCCAGTGCAACGACCGATTGAGGAGCGCACTGGAGGATGCGCTTCGTGAGTATCGATCCACTCCTACCGAACTTAGGCCCCGATTACCACGGTTACCCATGCATAAGAAAAATAGAGCGCTGGTGTGTGCCTTGGACTCGCAACTCAAGAATATATTCGAGAGTAGCGAGGACCTCGTTGATACGCACTCGATCCTGTACTGTGGAGCTGTTGCGGCATGTCGTCTAGCTAATGTAAAATTCCCAAATTGTGACTTAGCTAGTCGACCAAAACCAGCCGTACCAGTCTGGCAGCGCAGGATCGAACATCGTATCGACGGGGCCAGGGTACTCATCGGCAAACTATACTGCTTCAGGGAGGGCAATACACGACCACGTGTGATGCGCTTTGTGAGGCGGGCCTTCTCGGGGACCGAAATCAGTCCTCAAGAATACATGTCCCGTGTCACAGAGCGCATCGACTTCCTGAAGCAGAAAGTTTATGCATGGGCGAGCCGTATTCGGCGGTATAAACGGCGGGTTGATCGATACTCACAGAATCGCATGTTCCAGAGCGATGAGAGGTGGGTATACAGAGCTTGGGAGCGACCCAAGCAAAATATGACAGACGTTTGCCACCCAGATGATGCAGCTACGAGTTCTTTCTGGCGCAGCATCTGGTCAGTGCCCGTCTGCCATACTGAGGCTGACTGGATGCGTGATGTCGAGCGAGTGTGTGAACCTATCCCAGAAATGGAGCCAGTTTCAATAACACCAATAGATGTAGCCAGAGCAGTTCGTCCGTTACCAAATTGGAAGTCACCAGGACCGGACGGACTGCACAACTTCTGGCTCAAATGGCTTAGTAGTTCACACACTTGCCTGGCATCCCAATTCCAGTCATCCTTAGAGTCTGGGTCGCTACCGCAGTTTTTAACTACAGGCGTAACCCACCTGCTCCATAAGTCAGGTAGTCCCGCGGAACCCAAGAATTATAGACCGATCACGTGTTTATCGACGGTGTATAAGCTTCTTACATCCATTTTGAGAGTGAAAATTAATACACACATTGACAAAAACTCCATGATGTCTGCCTCTCAAAATGGATGTAGGAACGGGTCCCGCGGTACTAAGGAGCTACTCCTCATCGACATGGCCATTAGCCAACAGGTTCGTCGATCCCGCAAGGATCTTTCGACATGTTGGATAGATTATAAGAAGGCCTACGACTCGGTGCCACATACATGGCTCATGAGGGTGCTGGAGTTGTACAAGATAGATGCAACTCTACGCGCCTTTCTTGAGTCATGTATGGGGCAATGGAGGACGGTCCTTCGATATCCAGGATGTCGACAGATCCAGGGGAACGATGAGCCTGTATGGATTAAACGGGGAATATTCCAGGGCGACAGTCTGAGTCCACTTTGGTTCTGTCTAGCCCTGAATCCTCTAAGCACATTGTTAGAGGATTCAGGTCTAGGTTACCGGTTGAGGAGAGGTGGTCAGGTCATATCTCACCTTCTTTACATGGATGATCTGAAACTCTTTGCCCCCAACAAATTGCAACTGATGGAGCTACTGAAAGTAACTGAAACTTTTAGTAGCGCCATCAGGATGGAATTTGGTGTGGACAAATGTGCAGTCATGCATGTAAAGCGAGGGGAGATTATGGAATCCGAGGGAATTCAGCTCTCGGATTCCATACACCTCAGATCCCTCTCCTCATCCGAAAGTTATAAGTATTTGGGTATGTCGGAAGCGTTAGGCATTAATGTAACTGACATGAAGCAATCGTTGAGGGAGCGCTTCTTTGGACGCCTGAAGAAGGTATTAAATAGCCTTCTTTCAGGCGGAAACAAGGTGCGTGCCTTCAACGGTTGGGTCATGCCGGTTTTAATGTACTCTTTCGGCATACTCAAATGGACTCAGACCGAACTCGATGCCCTGGATAGGAGAGTTCGTACACTGCTGACCGCAAACCGGATGCATCACCCACGATCATCGGTGATGAGGCTGTACATCTCGCGGAAGTGTGGGGGTCGTGGCTTTTTAAACGCGAAGACCCTCCACAACCGCGAGGTGTGCAGTCTCAGAGAATATTTTTTAAAAACCGAAGTGGGTATGCACCGAGATGTGGTCGCAGTGGACAAGGGACTCACCCCGCTGTCCATGGCTAAAGAGAACTGGCGCAAACCTGTGGTACTTACTAATGATGACCGCAAGGAAGTATGGCAAGGCAAGGAGCTTCACGGGCGCTTCTACCGGGCTCTTCATGGGCCGGATGTAGATTTCCTAGCGTCCGTGTCCTGGCTACGTTTCGGCGACCTCTTTGGGGAAACTGAGGGTTTTGTCTGTGCGATTATGGATGAAGTTATGTTAACGAACAACTACCGGAAACATATTATGAAGGACGGGACGGTTGACGTGTGTCGGGCATGCCACCGTCCGGGTGAGTCCATCAGACATATTATTTCTGGTTGTTCTCGTCTAGCTAACGGCGAGTACTTGCACAGGCACAACCAAGTAGCCAGGATTATTCACCAGCAACTTGCCTTGAAATATAAACTTGTGGAATCTGAGGTACCGTACTACAAGTATGTGCCCGACCCAGTTCTCGAGAAAGACCATGTCACGCTGTACTGGGATCAGTCTATCATTACTGACAGGACTATTGTGGCCAATAAGCCTGACATAGTGGTGATAGACCGATCAGCGCGCCGCGTAATGATAGTCGATGTTACCATCCCGCATGACGAGAACCTCGTGAAAGCTGAGAAAGAGAAACAAATAAAATATCTCGACTTGGCACACGAGGTTGTCGACATGTGGAATGTGAACTCGGCTATCATTGTGCCGATTGTCGTGACGGCCAATGGCCTTATGGCCAAGAGCCTCGATGACCATCTATCGAGGCTCTCCTTAGGCGGTTGGATCAAGGGCCTGATTCAGAAGGCAGTACTCCTCGATACGGCTCGCATTGTGAGGAGGTTCCTGTCTCTGGAGCCCTAACCACCGGTAGCTTGGACCCTGCTCCCGACACCGGCGGACTACTATTTTTTATATTTTTAAATGTTTTTTATATAATTTTTGTTAATAAAAATATTTAAAAATGTAATTAGTATGTAAGGAAAATAAATAAAGGAAATAACAATAATTAGGAATAGGTTATAATTACAATCATGTCATGTCAATATCGCAAGTGGTTAAATTCAATTATGGTGTCATTTTACAATACAAAATAAAAATAAAAAATGTCATTGAAATATACAATATTTATGTCTTTGATCAGACCGTATCCTACATAAGAGAGAGTTATAAATTGAGTACACCTATAAATTTTTATCTGTCATGAATTGTTCTACTGTGTAATAACATTTATCTATTAAAAGTAATCTTAGTTTACTATAGAATGAATTTGTATTTAACTAGAGTCTTACCTAGGTATTTCATATATTTATTTATTTATTACGGTTTAGTATTTCTTGACTTTGCGACACAGAAACTCAATTAGCTTCTTGAGTCAAAACTTCGTTACGTTTTCACGTTTCATTTTACTAGGACAAAAAAACCAATGTATGTTTAACCTAGAAAACTAAATCCTTAGAGATCTACATTTTAGCAAAATATTATAGGTACACAGCATCATTACGATAGAATTTAATATATTAGAGAGCTTACCTTTGAAATACGGTCGGCTCCGGTTATTTCAATTTCTTGTGAGAAACTCGCAATCTGAGAGCAAAACTGTGCGGTTAAGTATGAATATGACAAAGCATAAAGCAAGCCTAGCCTCGGTTCGTGACGTCAAATGGATGGGCAGCAACATCTAGCAAACAAATACTTAAAAGTAGATATTCATAGGTCAGCTGTGGGTTGCCATTTTTATAATGACATTTATAGTATTCATCTACTACAATAATTGTGTATGTCTATGGGCTAAATAGTAAAATAAAAAAGCCGTTAAGATCTATCAGTTAAAAAGTCAGTAAAAAAGTCGTTAAGATCTATCAGTTAGTTATTGCTACTAAAAAGTAGCAATAACTAACTGATAGATCTTAACGACATTCAAACAGACTTTTATAAGAAGTCATTGTGAAACAAATACAAGGTGGAAGGGATACCGACGGTAAAACGGCTACCACGTATTCAGTACATCATTCTTCAGCATTCCTTTTCGCCATGGTAGTTAGAAACAGCAGCACGTCACATGCTAAGATCCTAAGATATTTATTTATTTATTTAAACTTCATGTACAAGAGTGGTACATAGGCGGATTTCATGCCACAAGGCATTCTCTACCAGTCAGTCAACTTTTGGGTCAAGTAGCTAGGCATTGCGGTAGAGTACAAAAAAAAAATGATAAAATTACCATTTTGTTAACATAAATTGATTCACATAAATGGGTACATACTAATACATATATACAGATAAAATAAACTAATAATACGTTCACATAGTCCGAAATACGAGAAACGTTATAATAATTTGTTTTGTTTTTTTTTAATTTTTTTATACTCTAGTTATGACTAGATCGTAGTCAATGTAGTCTGACTTTAAATAGAACTAGATTGGTTGATTGATTTTTAGATATTCCTTTTCTTTCTACGTTCAAAGATCTGGTCAAACTCGCACGCTTCAATGACTTCATAAGCGCTCTACAGTTCATTCAGACCCCAACAAGAGAGTAAAACATAGGTCACGTCTAGGAAATATGCAGGCGCTACGTGACGCCTGCGTAGCACCTACATAGTGGAGGGTAGGTAGGTAGGTACTCGCGACCGATTGCCCTGATAAAATATTAGGTAGCCTTGCGAATGCTATGTGGATTATGTTATAGAAATATGTTTGCGTTTCGGTGTATTTGTAGGAGGAGTGTGGTTTATTTTTTTGGTTTAGCGTTAATAATATTTTTTTCTAGATCATTGATAGGTGGGTATGTGCAGGTTGGTTTGTTTTACAATGAGAGATTATTTTTTTGTATACTTATACGTTTTTTCTAACGGGTGTGCCGTTAGAAAGAAGAATAGGACATATTTTTCACCACCACTGTAACTCAGTTTGTCTGCTACTTCTTTACGCCTTAAGTAAGGGCTAAAGGGATATCGATGAAATTGGCTCACTGGTAGATCGTGAACTGGGTTAGGACATAGGATAATTTTTATTCCAGTAGTACGTTCCATGGGACGATTTCTGACATCCACGAGGACGAAGCCACAAAAGCTAGTGACAAAACTAAAAAATCAAACAGAGCATTTCCACCGCGAAAAGAACAACCCGATAAAACACTCAACAATTTCCTCTACAACAATAAAAAAACATGCAATCCATTATTCAAAAAGTCCTGCGATTTGTTATCCCCTCAGCATCCACAGCAGCTGCGTGTTTTCTTCAACGTTCTTCCGTTTGCGGCCACTGCAATAAGTCAGCCCGAACAAAAACACCCGAGTCGAGGTGTAATGGTCCATCAACGAGATAAAAGGCATTCGCCACGATTTACCACTACCAACTGAGAACACACGACATGCAAATTTTCGACCTTTGTCCAGATTTTTAGGGCGATGATCGTTTGTTTGCTTTCCATTGCCTCGTTTATAAGCGAACTTGTTTAAGTCTTGGTGAGAAGGTGAATAAATTGCGCAATGGATCTTGTAGTATAATTTTAGGCGAATAATTTTGTGTCATAGTAAATGTCGTTGTAAGTTAGCAGTCTCAACATAAATTGGTGCAGACAAAGGCCTCCAAATTTTTGTGATGTGAGTTAAGACTCATGAGGCCTATCCGTCGGTCTTTTGTACCTAAATTTTCAGATTGTTGGCTTGCAAGTATCCAACTTTGGTTTATAAATGAGCTGGTTAGCTTTTTGTGTTGACGTCAAGTATTTTACAGGCACCCTTTGTGTGTGAAGTAATATTTGCTATTTTCGGATCATAAAGGCTGGAGTATTCAGGCCACTGAGCCACAGCACACACATTCCGGTGTGTGACAACCTACGCGCGCAAACTGATGTGTTTCAGGCATGCTTATGTTCGGTGTAATGCCTTGGTTCCCATTTGAGAAACTCTGAATATTCGTATTATTTCCTTACGTCTTGAAACGAAGCTTTGTCAAAGCGGGGTAATTGCGTAATACAATTTAATTTAGCAATGTCGGTTTATAATTGAAAATGTGTTACGTAATTGGGTTGCTAATTTAATTGTATTTTGAGGACGAGAAATGGTTTTATGTGACCATTTAAAATTTCTAGATTTTCTTTCTTTTTTGTAAGCTTTAACATCGCTATTTAAACACCTGTAGGTAATCGAACCTTCACACTAAAACCTTTTTTGGAAGTACGTGCAACTGGCCGCGTATTTACATAATCCATAATCGCTTGAACATCAACAGGAAATAAAGGGTTCCGACGGACATTGAACCCGTCATAATCCTTGTACAATACAGATCTACGGGATAGGCTTACTTGATATAGGTTTTACGGTCCCCATTGGCTTATGAAGGTGTTAATCTGTCTTTAAATCATAGGGGGATTCGGAATTGTGGGCAGGTTGCGTTTATAAAGCCTGCTTTTGAAACTAAATCTTTTGGTAGAGGGCCGGTTCTTATACCCAAAATTAATTTATTGATATCCAGTTGTAGGTATTTAGTTATATATTGGACTGTCATTTAGGGATTTAACGTATTTGGGGAGAACGGTGTTCTGGCGGAATAAAGAAGAAGGCATGTCGCATGTCCTCTAAAAAAATCCGTCCAGCTGTTAATGCGTGAAAAGATATCACATAAACATGGTTGCTTTCGCATAATTCATACAATTGCAACTTTATAACAGCGCACTTATTACCTACCCACCCCTCGTGTACTATATAAAAACTTTTAAATTCTTAAACCCAGCTGCTAGAGAAGCAGCAGCTACTTGAGCTGTACTCAATATCGACAGGCGTAGCTGCACTCTTCCACTACAGTTGCTAGTTATTACAACTGGGTCACGCTCGCCACCTGCGCACGGTACAGGAGTGTGAGATGGGGAGTGTGTGTCTAAGTGTACAGGGTGTATGAATTGTTTTCCTCTTCACATGTTAGTAGAAATCAGGGTGATATGCAATGAGACTGGTGTGAAGGTACAACTGTTTCTTTGAAAGACAAACAGACTGGGAGGAATATATAAAAAAATCTGTCGCCTAAATTAGTATTTTCTATGTCTACGTAAACGAAGTTGTCATGGAACACCAATTGCCGAGTAGTACTGGTATTTTATTTTTAAGTTCATCGAGACCGACAGCGTTGGAGGCCCTTGCCGAGCAGTGGGGCATTTGACAGGCAAATAAAAATATAAACGGAAATAAGGAGAAGTATGCACTATGCATATTATCATCATCTGCCAGTATTTGCCAGGACGCAAATCTAGAAGTATGTAGTGCACGTCTAGGAAGCCAAACCCGACATGTTCAGTCATGAAGTACGTCTGAAGTACTAAGATGAATGTTGAAAAGTCTCTGCAGTGTTGAGTCTGAAACTTCGTCAATTTCTCATTTACACTTTGAAACTCTGTCTTCAGAGTTGTCTGGAAGTGGAAATAAATGTTCATAACAACGTTTGACTATGAAAGCAGTGAGTACATAAGCAACGAAATTTTTATGACAGTCAGAATTGATATTTCTCAAGATTTTATACAGTTCCAACGATTTTGATCTTCTAATTTAAAACCAACTTCATTCTAAACTACATAAATCAGTATCAAATTCACAGCATTACGTTCTTTTTGTAGAACACAAGCTGGAAGCCAGAGTGTTCGAGTATCTATGAGGGTACATTTATCGACGTTCGCGGCGCCGCAACTGAAACACAGGCAGAAGAGTAATCTCGTTACAAAGAGAAAGGACAGAATACATAACAGGATTTGATACATGATGCATTGTTGAAGATGTATGTATACATTTGCTTGTTGCATGTACTTGTAATCACTACATAGTATAAAACAAAGTCGCTTTCTCTGTCCCTATATCCCTATGTATGCTTAAATCTTTAAAACTACGCAACGGATTTTGATGCGGTTTTTTTAATAGATAGAGTGATTCAAGAGGAAGGTTTATATGTATGCATGCACCCGTGCGAAGCCGGGGCGGGTCGCTAGTTAAAAATAACACATTAAGGTGGATGCGCCAGGGTAGGCCGCGCAATTCAAATTTTGTTACGTTTTTTGCAATTTGCAAGTCAGTGTCGGGTTGTATGTTGATTAAAATATGATTCGCGACCGTAACAAACATGGCTTTACGGAGTTATAATTATTAAAATCATCAATACAGCCGTTTATATTTATTTAATCCCATTGAATGATTGTTCGATCTGCAAATTGCAAAAGAACGTTTGAAAATTTGAATTTCGCGGGCTACCTTGGCGGTTCTATCTTAAGTAAAATTTCAGAAATTTTGACAAACAACTCGCTTTGTGGTATTTTTGAGTTGAATAACACATTAGCAGTATTGTTGCTGTTGTAAGGTTTAATTCTCATTGATTAATCTAATCAAGACATCAGAATAGCGTGGAATAGGGAACGTTATTAGGTCCTTGCTCTTTAGTTAGTTAGTGACAACACGTTATGGACGTTGGCTGGATTACTGTTTTTGTTCTCTGGGCCTAGTATCTTACCTGACTACACGACACCTTAGTTTATTTTTTAATAGAACGTGTTGTAATGTGTAATCCTTGTTATTGTTGATTTAGGTTTTCATTAGCACGCTAATTACCGCAGCGATTTGCAAATTAATGCACAGTGGCTGTGGCAAATCAAGTGAATTGGTAAACAAACAGAAACGTGAATAATTGAAAGGTATGTTCCCTTCATCTAATAAATGATGGTGGAAACCTCACCAAAATCCAGAAGCTGTCACACAGATAGACATGAAAAGTTCATTTTATAATTTGTTAATTAATAGATATAAAGGCAATATGGATTCTACATAATGTGGATGTGCTATAGGCACACCCGTGTTTTCCCCTTCGGGGAAACATATGTGACGTCACTAATGTTTTATTATGTTCGATTCTATCATTATACGTGACACAACAACTACCTATGCAGGTAGCTACCATGACATACTTTCGATCCAATCTGGTTGGATAACGTCTCTAGTTAACGAATGGCATAGTGCCAACAAGAAAATCTTACACTTTGCCAATACTTTTCCATATCTCGATACTTCAGCTCCATGTTTATGTACCTATTCCAAGAGCAGGAAAATGGTGTTTCCTTATTTTCTCGTTTCCTGAGTTTTAGAATCTGAAAATATTGGAAAATTGCTTCTGGACAGGAAATTACCTTTCTATGTTTTATAGAAAGTCTAATTTCGGGTCCGCCCGCATGGCGAACTTTTAAATTCTTGGTTTGAGAGTTCTAGACATTTTTGATTGGATTTAAAAGGTCTGAAAAGGGTATGTTAAAAGATAAGTAACGTGAAATTACGAAAATACATCGTGAATGATTGTGATTTACAAGTTTTTAAAACACCTTCAGAAATGTACGAGTATAACAGCTGCTCTGCTTTGTCGATTTTCTAAAAATTTTGTAAACTAACCCAGAATACGGTTTTACATAGGTAGATTAATGTAGGTATTTAGGTACTTACTCGGAATGGAAAATCTCTTTAATAAATATATTTTCCAGTTCCCGCCAAGTGTTCAGAGGTTTAGTCCGTTAGAACTAGATTAAGTACAGGGGTTTAGCCAATTAGTTTGGAATTAGCTTTGACTCCAAGCTAACTTGTACACAACCACAACGTAATTCGGGTTTTGGGCGTAACATATTTCACATTGTTTCATACAATTTATGTTTGCGACTTCGCTCAAATTAAATGATGAAAATTGTAAACAATTATAGGTACTAATAAGGTTGATCTCTAGATGGCAATAAGATGGATTTACATTAGATGTTGATGTGATTTAGGTTAGGAGCCCAGTGGTAGCAGTCACGCCTGCGACCACTAGAGTCGCAGGCGTGACTGCTGAACATGAGGTTTTAGGTTCGATTCCCAGGTCGGGCAAAGTGTTATTGGGTTTTTCCATCAGTCAAATCCAGACTCCGTGGCTGCTACTGAGATTTCTCAGCCACGGAGTTTGGATTTGTGACCCGTTGATGGCAATATGCACGCTCCCTATTACGTGCTTATTAGATATACCTCCGCCTAAGCCTTCGGGCTTGACGTTATGTTATGTATGAATCAAGATGTTCCAATTCGGGATTTTGATAACTCCAGCTTTTTGTCTCAAGTCCTTTGTGTCATTATGTAACCTCAGTACTATGTGTGTGACCGAACTAAGACTGATCTCAAAGGTAAGTCTTTAGGAGAGTTCGCTATGCTCCAAATTTATGTTTTTCCCATAATATGGAGCTACGGCCCGTTTGTCAAAGCAATGTGGGGTAAAGTCTGAAGGTGAAGGCTTACAGTACTCGAGCGACTTAGTACTGTTCCAGCTTAGCTTAAAATACTCACATGTACAGTCGGCATAAGAGACAAGTGTCCAGGCAGCTAGTTATCTATTTTTAAACCCAAGAGTGCGTGACATGCTGCGGGACTGTTCGAAAGAGATACCGCGGCCCTGGAACATAAAGGGCAAAAGAAGGAACATGGGTGGTTTTTAGTCAGTAAGAGTCTGACACTCCCTTCCGCTCCGCCCAGAGCGGGAGGAGTCATTTGATGATTTCCCACCCGAAAAAAAGAAAAAAAAAGAGTGCGTGATATAACTCTTCTGAGTGTGCATTTTATCTAAAAAGCTATTAACCTCACTTTATGCTCAAAGTTTTTTGACCGAAGATGTATATTCTAGTCCGTGGAGAGTATACAAAAACAGCACACCAAAACTTTCAACAACCTCTCTAGAGAGCCATCGAATGCAGTCATTGATGGTATCATCATTTTTAACCTGCACACCAAACTCTTTCGCCGCGTGTACACACACATATCCATTCTGTACTCACCTTGTCGTCACAAAAGACCACAATAAAACAGTCATAAAGGTAACTGAACAAATCCGGAACATGGCTTTCACGGCTCAACCTACTTAACCGGAAGAGGTAATGCTTTGAGGGCTTGGAAACGGGTTAATTTAAATAATTCGGGACATGGAAGGGAATAGCACATAATTAGGTTTAATAAAAATTACAGGCCCGTTCTCCTTATTATGCTTTGTTGTAAAACTCCATGGGACTGAGGTTGGTACAGTCAAAGTGCGAATTACTGTTATCTTAGCTCTGGGGCACGGAATTGCGATCTTTTGTCTTGATTAAGCGATTTGTGGTCCCGGTATTGTCTTGGTGGTATTGTGAAACGTAAAAGCTTTCTTTGTATGTGTAGGTGCTGTACTTAAGCCATTAACGAAATAGATCATCTACAATATCATAATACTACTTTAATATTATAAATGAAAGTTTGTGAGGATGTATGGATGTCTGGATGTTTGGAAGTCTGGATGTCTGGATGTTTGTTACTCTTTCACGCAAAAACTACTGACCGGATTTGGATGAAATTTCACACACAGATAGTTTACAACCTGGATTAACACATATAAGATACTTTGTATCGCGGTAGTATTATCACGTGAGACAACTTCCGAACTACACGCGGGCGAAGCCGCGTAGCGTAGTGGTCCATATTTAAATGATGTCTGCTACGAAAACGTCGGTGACGAAATCTCCTCAATGGCTACGTACGAACACTGCATTATTTGCAAAATAATGAGTGACTTTCACCAATTAAATCGAACTACCTTTATCTATACATAGGTAAGAGGTAGTTCGGTTGCATACTGTCAATTTCAGTAATTCATAACAAATAATAATAAGTACTGCAGTTTCAATGATGATGATTCATTTTAATGGCACCGTATAATTCACCCTGAGTAATTTTTATCTCCTAAACTACTCAAAAGTAGGTTTACTACAACAATCTTTTCAGAAAAAGGGGAAAAATTTACAGCAACACACGCGCATTCTAATTTTGAGTTTACATTTTTTTACTCTCAAAGGCAACGGCCACAATAGCCACAGGGAGCGTTGCGCCAACCAGTAACCACGACGCCATTAAAATAAAATTAAATACATTTCGGCCGCGCCTCGTTTGTTGTCTATGAATATTCCATAGCTATTTGTTAACCTTGCCTCGAACACTTTAATCCCGGTCCTTTGCACTTTAATTTAAAGGATTATTTAATATTAAAATGTGTCTAACTTTGGTAATGTGTTTCGTTATGGATTATTTTGTTTTTGAGGTATGTTATGTTAGTTGGAAAGTTCTGCTTTACGGGATTTAGCGAAATACATGTATTTTGTAGGGTACATTTTAGTTTAAAAATACTTCATCACTATGATCAATATAAGCTTCATAAGGGTCAAACTACTTATAACTTAAACAAATTATACCACGCTTCGTAATACAATCAGTTTCATGAAAACATTGAGAGTAGGTAAACAATGATTATTCCACCACGTTGGTTTCAAACGTACAGTTTTAAGTTTATAACAGTAAGTGACCCATACCGCGTTAAATTAGTGGCGACATCAGCTGGTGGTGCCCGTCTGTGTCTGCACATAGGAATTGGGCCACATCTAAATAACAGCCAGACCTCGGGGTATTGAGACTGAGAAGGAAATTAAATTAAAAATTGTTATCCAAGTGGGGATATCATTCGCTTTAGAAATAATCTGGCCAATGGGGTTTCCTCGACCGAATAGAATGCCAGTGTGGAGCTCCTCTGTAGGATATGCCCTGCCTCCTTTCCTGCCGATCCTGCACGACCACCTGCACCTTCCAGAATTTCAACGAAGCCAACGATAGAGCTGTGCTGGTGGCTACATACTGGTCGGATATAATTTGAGTCCACCAACACGCAAAGAAGAAGGTGATTGGAAGTACCAAATATCAGTAAACCGAAATATAATCTCACTAGCTTTTGCCCGCGGATTAGTCCCGGTGTATGTCGGAAATTATCCTACGGGTACGTATCTGGATAAAAATAACCCTTTTTCCTTATCTAGGTCATGGTCTACGTACACGGGGTGGAAGGGACACCGATGTCAAAACGGTCACCAAGTATTCAGTACATCATTGTGAACCACATATCAATATTTCATTGGTTATTTAAAAAAAAAAAACAGCTTTGCCATATGTTTGGACCGTGCAGGTATTGCACTTTTGTAGGAAAGACGACGTTGCGTTTTTTGATGGGACTTTTACTGGCATAGCTGATGTTAAACGGAGTAACGTAGGCTATTTTTATTATAGAAAAAGGATTAGGGTCCCGTGCAAAAAAATTAAAACTCATGAAATTGTTAACAAAATCCGATTCAAGTAATATTTTATAATAATTTTAAGCGGACGAAGGTTGCGGACAACAGTTAGTTTAAAATATAATCAATAAAATAAAAATAAAAAAATAAGTATCGATTTCCTTTTTCGATCGATTTTCTTTTGTGATCGATTTTCTTTTTCACAATATTGGGAAAAACACTGCTACTGCAACGGAGAATATTGTCACGATATTACAATGCAGTCCTTGTGTAATAACACCTCGTCGCCATTAGTGCACTGCTGTGCAATATCATTCACATAACCATACCACATTTCAGGATTATGACACACTATATGGAGTATATGGCAACTGCATACATATTTCCGTACTTCGAAACTAATCGATAGCAACTCTGACTAGGTTAATTCCGAATCGATGACCAGCGTTTTTATATTTCTTCTCGTTTGTTTCCATGATTTTAATACTTTTTTTTATGTTTCTGATATAGTTTTATAAGTAATACATACATATTTCTTAAACATAATATCTTGTTCTTCAGAATGGTCAAATGCGAAGTACTCGCAACTGTCGAGCCTGTATGACCCAGAGGTGTAATCGAAGAGGAACCAAAAAGAGTATGTAAGGATCGTAGCAGATGAGGCTTTGTAGTTTCTGCCTGATTAAAGTGGGAATGAAATTTTCATGGGAAAAAATCGTGAATTTATAAAAAAAAAACATTTAATTCAGATAACATGATCCATACAGTGTAATTAAAATCAGTATTAAAATAAAATAAATTAACATAAAACCAAAAAATAAATAAACAAAAACATTAAAATAAATTACCATCAAAATTAACATTAAAATCAGAATCAAAATAAGATAAAATTTAAAATTCATTCAGATAACATAATCCATACAGTGCAATTAAAATCAGTAATAAAATAAAATTAATTAACATAAAACCAAAAGAGAAAAAAAAAATAAAGGAACAAAGGGAAGAAAAGAGGAAGGAAGGAAAGAGGAGGAGGAGGGGGGGGGGAGGGGGAGGGGGGGGAGGAATAAAGGGTGACTAGTAATTATTGACCGATACTTATATATAAACACGTGGTTGTACTCATGATAACAAACATCTTTCCCAAAGAAACATTTTTTTATGCTCATTCAATGTTATCACAATAACACAACAGCCGTTTACAAGCGCGCGCGCGCGAATTTCATACGGCTGTTATGTGTTATTGTGAATTTCGTATTCCAATCACGTGTTTAAGTATCGGTCACTAATTGCCAGTCACCATATAATACAAGGTTATTTGTAAAACACCAGCAACCTCTTAAGAGGTCATTGTACTCATCGTTATGAACAACTTTTACTATGGGAAAAACATGAAATCGCGAAAAAATAATCAGCTGTTCCCTACATTTATGATCGATTAACTCGTCAAAATGTAGGGAACAGCTGTTTTTTTTCACAATAAAATCACTTTAATCAGTGTTTTTTTTGCTTGGATATCTTTGGTTAGACGTATTGAACGCTGTGTTAAAATTTGCCCATCTATTTTAATGGGACCTTATGTAGATGAAAGAACTTTTTTAACCCCTATATTTAGATATTTGGCCAGATATTTTGCTGTATCGGACGAAATTTAGCAGAGCAGATAATCGGATCTCGATAAATACGGCTCAGTAATTTGACTGACCATTCGCGGTAGTTCTCGTGGTCTGTTATTGGTATTGGCTGACTGCCTCTGTCGGCTATTAAATAAGTAATATTTACTCGAGGTCAGTTCTTAATAACGTGAGTGCAGTAATATGACTGAGCTCTTGCGGTCTCTGGTCTCTGCTGGATATTGATTCAATGACTCGTTCGGGCATTTCATTTGCGTGCATCCCTCGGTCGCTCCCCACTACACGCTCCTGTAAAGCCTTTTACGCTGCTCGAGGAGTTTTGATACTAGAGCAAATATAGTTTCTCGAAATAAGGATTGCATGAATATTCGGGTGGGTTCGTGATCCCTTCGTGTTTCGGAAAACACGTTAAGCAGCTTGTTCCGGAATTATTCGACGATCTTAGTAGTTACTGGTTGCCAAGGAGTATCATGTTAACCAATAACGGCAATGGAGGTCAGATAGGCAGTCGCTTCATAAATACAATAATGGTTTTTAGCTTCCAGTGTAACCATCATCAATTGGGAAAAGGCTAAATAGATGATGATGAATTTTCGCTAGGCTTTATTATGTCCAACGACCAAACATGGTCATTTTATTGGTTTTTTAAAAACAAGTTACAGTCTTAATTGATAGTTTCTTATTCTAAAGTGACTAAAGACGTCGATTGTTGACCTAAAGCACCAAGGAATTAGTCAGCTTTCACATTTTTATAACACTCATGACGCAGAACAATATACTCAGTTTGTGAAAAATCCCTTCCTATCAATCAAAGATTAAGCTTGACCTTTAAAATAAAAGTTCAAAGAAAAAAAAGACACCGGAAAGCGAATTCAACAATCAAGTATTAACACCATTCAATCGAAGTACAAATTGCATCTATTTTGGTGATGGCATCGGATTATTGGATTGGAATCCAGATTGATTATTGGAATTTCCGATCGCTTTATTCAAGTTGACGTTGTCCACGAGTCACTTCAACATTACCCACGGCCATTCCACGGCTTAACCTGATGGAGAGCGACCGCGTAATAAATTGATAGGGAAACACCCTGCGCTGCGATTCTCGTGGAAAATTGGTTAAAAGCAATTCTAATGGGTTAAATAACTTTGTTTGTTTCGCTGTATTCGCATTTCGGAAATAAGGGTGGGTGTTCTTTGGTTTTGATGATCAAGTCGTAATGCTCAGCGAGACATGAGGTTGCCGGTTCGAGTTTAAGTCGGGCAAGGGGTATTGGGTTTTTATTTATTTCAACTTCATGTACATGAAGTTGAAATACATAATAATACAAAATAAAAATAACCAATTATATTATTTTTATTAATTTTTAAACATATTTTTTACATTTTTAAATATTTAAATATAAAACAATATAAAAAAAACATTTAAAAATACAAAAAATAGGAGTCCGCCGGTGTCGGGAGCAGGGTCCAAGCTACCGGTGGTTAGGGCTCCAGAGACAGGAACCTCCTCACAATGCGAGCCGTATCGAGGAGTACTGCCTTCTGAATCAGGCCCTTGATCCAACCGCCTAAGGAGAGCCTCGATAGATGGTCATCGAGGCTCTTGGCCATAAGGCCATTGGCCGTCACGACAATCGGCACAATGATAGCCGAGTTCACATTCCACATGTCGACAACCTCGTGTGCCAAGTCGAGATATTTTATTTGTTTCTCTTTCTCAGCTTTCACGAGGTTCTCGTCATGCGGGATGGTAACATCGACTATCATTACGCGGCGCGCTGATCGGTCTATCACCACTATGTCAGGCTTATTGGCGACAATAGTCCTGTCAGTAATGATAGACTGATCCCAGTACAGCGTGACATGGTCTTTCTCGAGAACTGGGTCGGGCACATACTTGTAGTACGGTACCTCAGATTCCACAAGTTTATATTTCAAGGCAAGTTGCTGGTGAATAATCCTGGCTACTTGGTTGTGCCTGTGCAAGTACTCGCCGTTAGCTAGACGAGAACAACCAGAAATAATATGTCTGATGGACTCACCCGGACGGTGGCATGCCCGACACACGTCAACCGTCCCGTCCTTCATAATATGTTTCCGGTAGTTGTTCGTTAACATAACTTCATCCATAATCGCACAGACAAAACCCTCAGTTTCCCCAAAGAGGTCACCGAAACGTAGCCAGGACACGGATGCTGGGAAATCTACATCCGGCCCATGAAGAGCCCGGTAGAAGCGCCCGTGAAGCTCCTTGCCTTGCCATACTTCCTTGCGGTCATCATTAGTAAGTACCACAGGTTTGCGCCAGTTCTCTTTAGCCATGGACAGCGGGGTGAGTCCCTTGTCCACTGCGACCACATCTCGGTGTATACCCACTTCGGCTTTTAAAAAATATTCTCTGAGACTGCACACCTCGCGGTTATGGAGGGTCTTGGCGTTTAAAAAGCCACGACCCCCACACTTCCGCGATATGTACAGCCTCATCACCGATGATCGTGGGTGATGCATCCGGTTTGCGGTCAGCAGTGTACGAACTCTCCTATCCAGGGCATCGAGTTCGGTCTGAGTCCATTTGAGTATGCCGAAAGAGTACATTAAAACCGGCATGACCCAACCGTTGAAGGCACGCACCTTGTTTCCGCCTGAAAGAAGGCTATTTAATACCTTCTTCAGGCGTCCAAAGAAGCGCTCCCTCAACGATTGCTTCATGTCAGTTACGTTAATGCCTAACGCTTCCGACATACCCAAATACTTATAACTTTCGGATGAGGAGAGGGATCTGAGGTGTATGGCATCCGAGAGCTGAATTCCCTCGGGTTCCATAATCTCCCCCCGCTTTACATACATGACTGCACATTTGTCCACACCAAATTCCATCCTGATGGCGCTACTAAAAGTTTCAGTTACTTTCAGTAGCTCCATCAGTTGCAATTTGTTGGGGGCAAAGAGTTATTTTTATTTTTATTATGTGGTACATAGGCGGACTTAATGCCACAAGGCATTCTCTACCAGTCAACCAGTCAGTCAGTTTTTCTATCAGAAAGGAGATGTTTCATTCTCGGCCATAAGATGTACATTTATTGAAAAAGAGGAAAAATATTCTTTCGTGAATTTAAGCTTGATTTTTCTTGCGCAATAAGTAATAGTTTTTCAATAAAACTACATTATTATGGCAACATATTCTATTCAACATGGTGTCTTACAGTTTGCATAGTGTGCTTTCGTTCTGAAATCATGTCACATAAAAGCATAATAATATCACGTCGACGTTAAATATGAAAAGTATGTGTTCTTGTAATTAATTATTATAATTATTCTCTTATACATCATTTTCAACTAATTACGTGCAAGTGTGATAATTTCATCGTAAAAAATATAATAGGAACCTACTACTTTTCTGGAGTGTACTTCTAAACGAAAAATTCAAATTGACATTTTGTTCTGACAAAACCCATCAGTGTCAATCAAGATAACAATTTCTAGGTTATGTAAACGTCATCTCTACAACCTGTCATGGCTGTCATAACTCTCACGAGAAACTTGAAACATTTTTCATTTGTAATGTGCGCATAAAAACCATATAATATTATGTAAAAAATGTTACTTTATTCTATTTTCAGGGGTTTGTTTCCCAGCTTTTCTGAAAGGTACAGGTTATGGCCGGAGTCCCATACAAAAATGAAACATCTCCTTTCTGAGTAGTAGTCCGAGATCAGCATTTGTGCGCGGTCGGTGGTATAGACTGAACCCCTATTGGGGCATTAAACATAATTGTACCAAAAGGGGATAAAATATGGGTACGTTGCTGGCAGACCCTTTAGTGATTACAAGCGTGGTGCTATGTATGTTGTTGTTGTAATTAGAAGCGTCCCATTTCCGTGTAAGTGTGCCAAGATCTTAAAACTTGACATAATAGACAAAGGCGTCTTATGCAAACATTTTGAGTGTGTACCAACGTGTTAATGACGGCCTGAAAATCTTATTGTTCTTCAACAAATACGGATCTAATTGAAACCACAAGCACTCTAGTCAAGTAGGTGCGTGTAACCGAATTGTGGTGTACGTTAATTTGGCGCGAAATTCGTCAAATGTGAGGATGTGTTGATGACGTCATGTCCCGTCGAGTTTCCATGTCTCGTCGAGTGGGGCGGTTACTAACAGGCTCTCTTTGATACATCGTTGCTATTAATTTTATGTCGAGCTTGTCATATCTGATCTATAATATTTATTTTACGCTGAGATAGCTACGCATTTACGATTATGAGGTAAAAAGGTTTGATTGTGTAGTTTAAGTTTAATTAGTCTATGTTGTACAACACTCGGAGCTCGTGGCTAAATAATTGCAGCCGCTCGACGCTCGGGGTAGATCTTCAAGTTAAGCCGCGCTTGCCTAGGTTGGTCCGTGGATGGGTGACCGCCCACTATATACCGAGTATACTCCGTGAAAGCACCTTACGGTTGGTCCCGGCTGTCAATTGTAGATTTTTGACAGTCTGACAACCAGTCTTACCAAGGGGTATCGTATTACTCGGTATTACCTAGCACTAACTGGGTTGTGGAGGTCAGATAGACAGTCGCACCATGTAAAATACTGGTAGCCAGCTGCATCCGGTTAGACTGGAAGCCAACCCTAACGAAGTTGAGGAAAGGCTAGGCAAATGATGATGACTTTACTAAGTATGTTAAGTTCAAAATTATTGATTGCATCGTAAGTTGTTGACTACTATTAGGTAAGTAGTTACACAAAGTAACTACCAACTTCGTCGAAAGCACCTACAAACTTATGTACAGTCGCCAGCACATCAAGTTACCACAAACTGTCAAATTACTTCAAATGATTTTAAACCATAAAATGTTGAGGGTGATGAAATGATTCGAATTTCATTGAGAAAATTTGAATTTCGATCACGTTACTCTTGTAGGGACACAATGTAAGCGCGAAAGGCTGAACGCTAGATAAGCTAAATGAACGCGAGTGAGAGAATGAACGGACGACCAGTTACTGCGCACTGGTCCGATCGGAAGGTTGTCATTACGGGTTCCTTGTGAAATAAACGTGGACATTCTTAACCTATAATCGGACTTTGATTTTTGTGATTCGCAACCTTCCACAACCAGACGAGGCAGTGCTCACTTGGGGGTACACGAGCTGCATACTAGTTCACATCAAAGGCGAACCTAATACACAGCACAATCTCCCCCAAACTCTGTACAGAGTGTGGACTTTATCCAGTACTTAATCCGAACCTAAACGCCTTTCCATTAGCACTGGACCGATCACAGCAGATAAACAGAATGAGATTTAAACTCGCAGGCTTTTCGTCGAACTCCTGATTGGATTGGCGCTTGGAATTAAATCGGATGTGTCGTCAGGTGTGTGGACTAGCGTATGTAAAGGTTAACATAGGCACAGTATAATGATAATCAATAAACCAACTAGGCTCTTTATGGGAAATCAAACGCGGGTGTAGAGTTATAACGGTATGAAGAACAGGGTGTGAAGTTCTTTATCCCCCATAGAAAAGAGAGGGTCCTCTGACCAGACGGGTGTTGTGTCTGGGGGGCTACTGCCCGATAGTTGTTGTCGGGTATTTCTATAAAGTCATAAGTCGCGGATAAGCTTTAACTGCGCGATTTAGAATTTTGATGTTAGTTCGTCATTTGTGTCATAGATGGCGCTGTAGTATGTTGAGTATCAAGCTCCAGGTGTGCTGCTGGTGGTCTTGACTAATAAAACTACTTGAATTATAAATATTAAACTGTATTTCTTGGGTTGGTTTGAGACGACCGATATGTGCGCACGCTCAAGATGACGGCGAGTAAGCGAGTGAGTGGCGGGGGAAGCCCGCGATCGCAGTGTGGAATGTGGCCCGATGTGACGTCAGGAACAAGTACTTTTTGTAGTGCCGCAACAGTGTTGTCTACTAAACTTTTTGTTGCACTACACCTAAAAAACGCAATAGCTTATCTGGCTGCGACAACCCTGACTTACTTACGAGTAACTTGTTACTGAAGTTAGGAATTTGTGTAAACGCTTTGCATTTCATGTGGTGTGTATGAGCTGAGTCCTACTATTTTGTAGGAACAAAATGGTTGGAATCGAAAATTCTGCCAGAAAGTAGAATTACTGTATGTTAATTCTTTTATGTGTATTGAGAGATAGATGAAGCGTGTATAAATGTTGATACTCGTATCAACGAAATGACGAGTGATGTCAGGTGTGTCGACTAGTGTATGTAAATGCTTACATAGACGAGCTGTGGGTATAACGAGTGGTTCGTTGATGACAGCGTCTCGTCTGACGGGGCCTAATTAAACAAACTTTTGGATGCATTACACTTGACGTGTGAACACATTAGCGCAGCGCAAAGTTGCGTGCATCTGTGGCGTCTGATACAACATTTAATATTAATGGGTGCTGGTGTTGGTGCTACATATTAATTTGAGTTGACTTTTAACACAACTATTAAACTGTCTGTTATGCTAGACAGGTTGCTCATTACAGTAATACAACGATATTTTGGCCCTTGAATTACATTAACACGGGGCACTGATGGTAAATATAAGGTCCCATTAAAATAGATGGACAAAGGACATGGCTAAATTGAAGTATGGACGACTGCCCCCGCAATGAAAACGCATGTATAAACATGGTACCTAGCAATATGTAATGCTAAATAGCTGAAATTAGTATTTTGTAATTTAAAAAGTTTCAGGAACTTTTAATATTTGCACAATCCTAAAAACAAAATCGCGCAACTCCTACGACAAAGGTACAAAAACTTCAAACAATGACATTGCTATAAACTTTTATCTAGGCGTTTTAATGTGTCTGCGACGATTTTTATTGATAATTGTGTTTTTGACTGGCGATTTTGCACTAAGGTACTTGAAGTAAATATCTACATAGGGGTAATTGCAGCAAAAAAAACTTGATACATTTTGGTAATGCAATATTATGTCTCTTCCCTAGCTGTCAGTATGCCTTGACCTTGTCATGTCAAACCAAAACAAAGCATAAAAATACAATTAAGAAACTTTTTTATGTTTATTAGTTCACGAAAGTTATAAGAAATAATTAAACACTAAATAATTCATGAATTAATATTTAAATATTACTGGTTAGTGTGAGGTTCCTATTTGTGCTAGTCATGTTGGGGCAGTCGTTTAGCCATCTCTTTTTAACACAGCGTTCAGAACGTCTAACCAAAGATATCCAAGCAAAAAAAAACACTGATTAAAATGATTTTGCTTGAAATAAATTTCTTTAACCATAAAAGGCGTAGCAAAGTAGAACACCTTTCAAATTTTCGAAAACCTACAGACATCTAGGTATATCTCCCTGACTGCGGTGAAGCCCTAGGAGTACAATATTTTTTAACACTTTCAACAAGACACCTAAAACTACAGTTTTCCAAAACAGTTACAGTTTACAAAAATCTGCTTGTATTTAGTTTGTAAACAGCACAGTTGTTGACGGAACCCTGGTTTTTATTCCTGTCTTTAGTGCAGTGGGAATGGACTGGAGACGTGTTGAGCGCCATTGTCCTTTCCGTATAGGGTTGACAAATGTCCGGGATTGGCCGGACATGTTTGTGTTTACCTTTGTCCGGGGGGAAATAAGTGCGTCCGGTTTTGCTGAGGTTGTTAGGCTTTTTTATTAAGGGTATTTGTGTAATTTTTACTGGTTACTTAATTTGTGTATTGTTAAGATTAATAGTATTTATACAGCACGTAACATAAAGGTGTGGTTATATTTATGGATGTAGCCATCATCTGCTTAATAGCCCAACTATGTCAGGGTCGGCTTCCACTCTAACCGGATGCAGTTGACCAGTATTTTAGATGGGGCGACAGCCTGTCTGACCTCCACAACCCAGTTAGCGCTGGGTAATACTTGTCAGACTTTTGGACCACTGACTACCTGTAACGACTATCAAAAATCTACAAATGACAGCCGGGACCAATGGATTAACGTGCATTCCGAGACCCGAAGGAAACTCGGTATGTAATGGGCGGTCACCCATCCGCAGACCATCCTAGGCAAGCGCTGCACCTCAAATCAAATCAAATCAAATCAAAATATTTTTATTTCACATAGGCCTACATGGGCACTTATGAAACGTCGACAAAAAGGTGCACGGTTCGGGTTGGTCGTTTCCTATGGAGAAGAACCGGCAAGAAACTCCATGGTTACTCTTTTAAAATGACTAGTTTTACAATATTATCATGTTACAGCATTAGTACTCAAGTATGGGGGGACAGCATAGGCCCGACAATAAGTCGTTGCTTACTACACAAGAAAAACGGAAAACAAGATAAGCGGTTAACAAAAGTTAACACACATCTAGGAATCTACAAGGCCTACACTGTTCACACATTCACAAACAATCGTTAAAAAGAATCTATACAAAGGCAAGAAAATATTATAAAAGACTAAATTAAACAAGTGACAAAAATATTGTCATCAGTGCTGCAACTATTCTGAACAAAGGGTGTTTAAGTGATGTGATAACCATTGTAAAAAAGAAAAAAAAAACATTGTAAATTAAAATGAAAAGAAAAAAAAAATTGATTGAGAATAGTTAGAGACATCCACATATTTGTGCTGTTTATGAGCTACCAGGGAAGCCGCATGCGCAGAAGGAACTAAAGCCAAACCTCTTTATCTTCAACGTAGTCCTTGATTTTGTAATATGCTTTTTTAATAAGGACACGTTTAATGTAATTTTTGAACTTTCCATCGGTCAGTTCTATAACTGACTTAGGTAATTTGTTATAAAAACGTACTGTTAATAAGAAAAGACTTACTAGTTTTTGTTAACCTGAATTTGGGTATTACAATTTCGTGTTTACTGCGTGTATTAATATTGTGGAAGTCGCTTCTAATTTTGAAAAGCCCTCGGTTTTTGCGGACATATAAAATACATTCTAGGATATAAAGGGAAGGCAGAGTCAGTACATCGATCTCTTTAAATTTTTCTCTGAGGGACTCGCGAGGACCCATTTTATAGATCGCGCGGACTGCCCGCTTTTGTAAAATGAAAATTGAGTCAACGTCTGCCGCCGATCCCCACAGCAGAATGCCATAAGACATAATTCTGTGGAAATAAGCATAGTATATTAACCTAGCTGTAGCTGCATCCGTTAACTGCCTTATTTTCCTTACTGCATATGCAGCTGAGCTTAACCTACCCGAAAGAGTTCTAATGTGCGGTCCCCACTGCAATTTTGAATCGATAGTAATCCCTAGGAATACAGTTTCCGCTATAACATCAAGTTTTTTGCCGTCAAGATTTAAATTCATATCCCGTTGAGGTACATTTGGTAAAGAGAATTTTAGACATTTTGTTTTGTTCGCATTCAGTAAAAGATTGTTAGCTGCGAACCATTTCGAGAGAACAGTTAGACTTTCGTTGGCATGTAAGACATCCGTATCCTTTCTATCTATTTTAAAAATTAGCGAAGTGTCATCAGCAAATAGAATTATATCCGATAATTTGGCCATCATGTAAGGGAGATCATTAATGTAAACAAGAAATAGGAAAGGCCCGAGAATTGACCCTTGGGGCACGCCCATCTTTACTAGAGACCCGGAGGACGTCGCCCCATTTACATTTACTTTTTGCTGCCTGTTTGATAAATATGAGAGAACAAGATCAGCAGCTTGTCCACGAATTCCGTAGTGGTGTAATTTACAGATCAGTGTGTTGTGGTCGACGCAGTCAAACGCTTTTGAGAGGTCACAGAAAATACCAATGGCATCCTGGGACTTCTCCCAGGATTCCAGAATGTGACTGATGAGTTTTACTCCCGCGTCTGTTGTCGACCTACCCTTCGTAAAACCAAACTGTTGACTATGCAGAATCCCATTTGAGTTGAAGTGAGACAGCATCTGGTCCAGCATTATTTTTTCATAGATTTTACTCAATGCTGGAAGCACAGATATAGGTCTATAATTAGAGGGGTCACCCTTACAACCCGATTTGAATATTGGTATTACTTTACTATGTTTCATTAAGTCAGGAAACTTGCCGCTATCCAAACATTGATTGAATATGCCAGTTAGGAGAGGAGCAATAGAGTCAATAATATCCCCAAGAACTTTGACGGATATCCCCCATAAGTCTTCAGTATTTTTTATGTTTAGACTTTTGAATGCATTTATAATTGTATCAATACATATTGGTTTAAATTTAAAGTTTGGAATGTCCTTAGTAAAGTTTTCTTTAAGAAGTGCTTCAGCTAATTTAGATGAAGAGGGGAGAGATTTCGTAACCTCTAACGGAATATTGGTAAAGAAATTTTCTAGAGTCTCAGCGACTTCTAGCTTATCAGAAATAGTTTGATTATTTATTTTCAAAGACAATTCATTCTGATCTCGTTGTTGTGTCTTTCCGGTTTCTCTATTAATCACCTGCCACACGGTTTTTATTTTATTATTAGAGGTACCAATTTTGTTGACTATTAATTGAGATTTTGCTTGAGCGCAGACACTTTTGAATATTTTTGAATAGCTTCTAACATAAGTGTGAAAAGCTTGATCTGAAGTCAGAGATTTTTCGTGGTATAAATTATATAGAATATCCCTGAACATCAACCTGAGCGATTATTATTTAGCCACGAACTCCTCTGTATTTAAAGATGTGGTGTAGACCATTAAACTGAACCAGTTTCTCCATGGGACCATAGCGGCAATGGTACGTATTACTTAAATATGACCACGCATTTCTGATACCTGCATGCTAAATAAGAACTAAACCAAACAAGTAGGTATTTTGGGTGTAAAAAATAAAAGGCCATTAGTTTGCTTCGATAGTTTTATTAAATAGAAAACAAGGTGTCATTAAAATATGTACTTACGGCCCTCGCTCACGGCGACTTTTTGTAGCGATGCTGTCGCGCGTCCGCATCGATACAATCGCGAAGCGGTCGCTAACGGCGCGTTCGTGTTCCACGCGCGCCTCAAAGAGTTGTCAGCAACAGGAGGGGCCCGCAAGGGCCGGTGCCTGCCAGGGCTGCGTGACTGTTCGAAAGAGATACCGCGGCCCTGGAATATAAAGGGCCAATGAAGGAACATGGGTGGTTTTTAGTCAGTAAGAGTCTGACACTCCCTTCCGCTCCGCCCAGAGCGGGAGGAGTCATTTGATGAACTCCCACACTCCAAAAAAAAAAAAAAAAGCGGTCGCTAGCTGTGTGCCCTCGCCCCATGGGCCCAGATTCAGTCGCGATGCAAACGCGATTCAGTAACGACTCTCGACCTGTCTGTGTTGACCTGATGCTCGGTTCTCCACTCACGCGCCACCCTACCTCCGTTGTCGCCCCGATGTCGTCCGACACGGTCGCGCGTTTGCATCGATACAGTCGCGATACTGTTGCGCATTATTCGTGATACAGTCTCGCATTTCGTAAACGCGCGACAGCATCGCTACAAAAAGTCGCCGTGGGCGAGGGACCTTAAAATGACAGATTTGTAGAAAGACAAGTCACCCTTCCATATTTTAGTCATAAAATGTTTGAGAAACAAAACAGCATTACCTTCAGCCTAGCTTTTATTTTTGCACATGGCAACCCTGACACAGACAGGGATTTCACAAGTACACTAGTAGATAGTGACATTACGGGGTAGTCAGTACTCCTTTATACCGGAACCGTTGCCTCTACCACTACAGTACCAACATTCTATGGCGAAGGGGTTTGGCCTACATTCGGACTAAAATGAATATTTATTTTAATTTTACTGCCTTCATTTAGAATGAGGAAAACAAAGGAAGAGAGGATTCAGGTGGCGTTGGGAGGATAAACATGTAAGGTTATATTACTGCAACTGGGGGACGAAAGAGGGGGATGAGGTGGGCGGTGTGTATGTTTTATTTTGTGCAAGGTGAGCGTAGTGTTTTAACACCATCTCCTTTTTCCAAATTGAAAATTCTGAATTCCCTCCAGCTATCGCAGTAATTACGTAGGCTGAAAAAGGATATTGTACAGAACTGGGTTGCAATCAAAGTACAATTTTCATTTTGAATTATAGTACCTACCATGAATGAAACCGCCCACAATGTTTGTGATTCGTTCATTTAATTTAAGAGACCTTTTTTCCATTGTGGTCGCTGTATATACAAAAACGTATTAATTTACGTTTTTGTCTTATTTTAAAATCTATGAATTTCCTACCGACTGTACTTCGAGTGACGAATTTAATAAAACTGTCGAATCGAAGGAATTGGCAAATTATGGAAACTTCGAATTCACACAACTGTCCAAATCAGCAAAACTACGAGACTAGTGAGGGAAACTGACCAGTGTTACGCGGACTCAAAAAATTAAACATGTTATGTATGGGTTGCCGAATAAGTCCAGCTCCTAAAACGTACGGTGAAACATTACAAATGTGACACGAAACACGTTCTCAAACATATTTTTAAGAAGACGTTGGTCTATAAGTCATCAGGAGATCAGGACTATACACCTCATCCTGCATAGCCTCTAATAATTTACAAATGACAACCGGGGCTTAACGTGCTTTCCGAGGTGCGGAGGACACTCGATATAATAAATATAATGGATGGTCACCCATCCATGGACCGACATTGGCAAGACCTTGAACATCCACCAGTGCGGCTGTTCTTATTTAACCACGAGTTCCTCTCGTCTGAGGACTATTCACTTTCACCTCTAATTATATAAAAAATGCAATTAATAGAAAAACTCGCAACATTTTCCACAAATCGCGTATCTTCACACATTTACATCTCTCACTTGACTACAACAACATACACACGCCACAGTACATCGCCGCCATTGTTTCCTCCATCTAGCACCTGAGGGTAGTCGCAAAATCATTTTTATTATTTGACGGCGCGACTGCTGAATACATTTTAATGCATTATCTGTGCATTGAGATGTGGTAGTTACCGGCTGTGAATGGTTATGAGGATATATTCCACGTAGGGTTTGCGAGGTTACATATTTATATTAACGTAAATGTTTGTGGAAGGTTTCTGAATAGAAATAGGCCTGTTTTGGTTAGTTGCGTAGTTTGGTTTTCGGCTTAGATTTGTTTTACGTTTTTGAGTAGAAGATATTTGGCTTTTTAGTAAGGCTAGTTAATTATTAGCAAATGCACAAATTATCGTATTACCCAGTAGGTACTAACTGGGTTGTGGAGGTCAATAAGCAGTCGCTCCATAAAAAAATACTGGTATTTAGCTGCATCCAGATAGACTGCAAACCAACCCCAACATAGTTGGGAAAAGGCTAGGCAGATGCACAAATGTAGTGACTTTGAAGAAATTAGTCGAGAAGCGGGCGGGTGAAATAATGAAAATTACTTTTCTTAATGACGGCTTATCTGTCTACCTTAGTGTGCTGATGATGGAACCATTTCTTATGAACAGTTTTTGACGAATTTTTTGCCGCAGCATCAAAAATTGGAAGGACTGTTACAGTCTGATACTTATTACCATCATCATTTACAGAGCCTTATCATACTCATAATATGAGTATGATTAAGCTCTGTAAATAAATAATATGATATTATCATATTATACCATAGTGGTTATAATATAGTCTTTGTATTATACTCATCCCAAATTACTTCTCTCGATCTACTATCGACAAAGCTGTAACGGCCAAACAATTTTATATAATAGCATAAGTCTGAACACGAACACATTTCCGATCTGCGCCAACCCGCGCGGCTTAACTAGTTAAACTAGTTCCACCAACTCTGAGGCTTTCCAATTTGTCCGTCTCTATATAGGTACCTATATATCGATCAAACTCAAACATTTATTTCATTCAAATCATTTACCAGGTACTTTTGAATAGGCCAAGCGGTCGGAGTAAAGTATATTCTATTCTATCTAAGTAATAAGTCAGGTTGTCTATCAAATCTATCTATCTACATAATATATGTTACTGATTAACATTCAGTCATTAGTTTTCGGCCTAATGTGGGTAGTTTGGAATCTATTTTCAATAGGTATTAGGTACTTATGAGGAATAAATGCGGAATGTTTTCTGTTACAAACCATTAAATGAAAGGGTTCCAAAACTTACAAACTTAACAAAAAAATCTAATAAAATACTTACGGTCTTATTCTGTTAAATAAATAATCGATTGAATCGATTGGCTTTTAAGTTCTTCAGTTAATGAGCAGGATAAGCTTTTTATACGAACAAAAAATCTCTATAGATTTTAATCATATAAAAATGCTTGGTGGTTCGACCGCTATTTACTCCATTGCATAACATAGGAATCGCATATCGTTTATTTACCGGCTGTCCCTAGTTGTGTGAAAGTTTCTCCAAATACTTTGGGCGCCACGCCGGCGGACACCGCAGATCGATGCTAAGATATCAAGGTGATTTGGGATTAAGCATCATTTGTCTCACTTAGGACTAAGACTACAATCGCTTTCAAAGGGTTTCTAAGTTCTACAATGACTTTCAACAACATTAACATAGCGTATATAAGTACCTACAGAATGACCACTTTACTTGTGCAGTTCAAGGTGGTGCGGCTTGTCAAGAAAAATGCATAAATATGTCAAACTTTTTACATTTATTTTAGACTAGCATCTGCCCGCGACTTCGTACGCGGATCCCGTTGCTTATTCCAGCGACAACAGGGTCGTCAAAATCGAAAATTTGAAACGTCTGATGTAGAATTCTAAGGCCCGGGGACGGGAAAACAACGGGATGAGCGAGATGATTGGAGTCGTTCCAGATCATTCATTTTTGTATGTCAACAGGAAATGCCCATTAGACTAAATAACTTTTGCTAAGACGTCATTCCTTAATATTATGTTATAGCGCTGCCATGGGCTTTGGAGTTCCACAGCATTCTCACAGCAGAAAATGCTCTTCACGTGGAATATTTTTAGTTATGGCACCATTTTTATATCTCTTATACTGTAGCTGGTCTGTTGCGGTTCTGCATCAGGTGTTAATTTTCCAAAATAAATTATAGACTATACAACAAAAAACTTTTCTTCCCGTTACTCCGCAGCAGATCCCAAGGGTACACTGAATTAACTTCTGTCTCTTCATCCTTTCTCTCTCACTTTCTAACTAATTATGAATATTTTGTCGTGTGCGTGTTCGGGACAATGTATGATAATCTCGATCAGCAGTTAGTCGCGCATCACGTTCATCACTCGTTTCAAAAGACCTGTTAGTAGAGGTGCGAATTCGCTGAGAACTCAAGCGTGATTCTGTATCGGTAAACGTTTCTGACTCGCGAGACAATGCATGTCGCTCACGATCAGCAGACAGTCGCGCATCACGTACTGCACTTGTCTCTAGAGACCTAGCAGCAGATCCGTAGATACGCTGAGAACTCAAGCGCAATTCTCTATCCGTGAACGTCTCCGACTCGCGAGACAATGCGTGACGTTCACGATCAGCGGACAGTCGCGCATCATGTTCCTCACTTGTCTCTAGAGACCTAGCAGCAGATGCGTAGATACGCTGAGAACTCAAGCGCAATTCTCTATCTGTGAACGTCTCCGACTCGCGAGATAATGCGTGACGTTAACGACCAGCGGACAGTCGCGCATCATGTTCCGCACTTGTCTCTAGAGACCTATAAGCAGATGCGTAGATACGCTGAGAACTCAAGCGCAATTCTCTATCCGTGAACGTCTCCGACTCGCGAGACAATGCGTGACGTTCACGATCAGCGGACAGTCGCGCATCATGTTCCGCACTTGTTTCTAGAGACCTAGCAGCAGATGCGTAGATACGCTGAGAACTCAAGCGCAATTCTCTATCCGTGAACGTCCCCGACTCGCGAGACAATGCGTGACGTTCACGATCAGCGGACAGTCGCGCATCATATTCTTCACTGGTCTCTAGAGACCTGGATGTAGATGCATAAATACGCTGAGAACGCAAGCGAGCTTCGCGATCCGAAGAGGTTTCTACAGAGCGAGTTGCAGCCTGATGTTCTCGAACAACATCAAGTCTATCCTGACGCTCTTCATTAGATTCTTGAGATCTTATGATCCTCAATCTTTTAGCTCCTTTGGAACGTTGGGAAAGATTTGACCTCTTTCTAGGCATGGTTATAGTTTTATTCTGAAAATACCTGATCAATTAAAATCTGAGTGACTGCTCCCCTGCCTTACCGGGTAGGCTACCGTGTCTCGAAGATAAATGGAAAAGAAAATAAATGGGAGTTTTAGCCAGTAGAGTCAAATTTTCAATGATTCATAGAATTTTCATCGAAAATCAGTCCTAAACTGTTACCGCCTTCACCGCGTGGAGGTACTCCCAGCTTTTGTTATTTTATAATTATACAGTGAACACTTGGAGTTCCACAACAGGTGTTCCAGATCTACAATCTTTATACGTCAACAGTGAGTGCTCATCAGGCTGAACAACTCTTGCTAAAACGTCATTCCTATATAGGTAATAGTGTAGCTGGGCTCTTGGAGTTCCATATCAGCTGTTCCAGATCTTCAAATTTTATACGACAACAGAGAATGTTCATCAGGCTGAGCAACTCTTGCTAAGACGTCATTCCTATATATGTTATAGTGTAGCTAGGCTCTTGGAGTTCCACATAAGCTGTTCCAGATCTTTAAATTTTATACGACAACAGAGAGTGCTCATCAGGCTGAACAACTCTTGCTAAGACGTCATTCCTATATATGTTATAGTGTAGCTGGGCTCTTGGAGTTCCATATCAGCTGTTCCAGATCTTCAAATTTTATACGACAACAGAGAGTGTTCATCAGGCTGAGCAACTCTTGCTAAGACGTCATTCCTATATATGTTATAGTGTAGCTAGGCTCTTGGAGTTCCACATAAGCTGTTCCAGATTTTCAAATTTTATACGTCAACAGAGAGTGCTCATCAGGCTGAACAACTCTTGCTAAGACGTCATTCCTATATAGGTTTAAATAGTGTAGCTGGGCTCTTGGAGGTCCATATCAGCTGTTCCAGATCTTCAAATTTTATACGACAACAGAGAGTGTTCATCAGGCTGAGCAACTCTTGCTAAGACGTCATTCCTATATATGTTATAGTGTAGCTAGGCTCTTGGAGTTCCACATAAGCTGTTCCAGATCTTCAAATTTTATACGACAACAGAGAATACTCATCAGGCTGAACAACTCTTGCTAAGACGTCATTCCTATATATGTTATAGTGTAGCTGGGCTCTTGGAGTTCCACATCAGGTGTTCCAGATCTTCAAATTTATTCTCTTAGCAGAAAATGCTCATCACGTGAAACAATTTTTGCTAAGGTGCCATTTTTGTATCTCTTATAGTTTAGCTGGTCTGTTGCGGTTCTGCATCAGGTGTTCAAGTTTCCAAGATAAATTATAGCCTATGTGTTGCTCAGACTTTATACCTATACAACAAAACAAAAATCATTCAAATCCGTCAAGTAGTTCCGAAGATTAGCGTGTACAAACAAACAGACAAACAGACAGAATTTTTTTTTTGGTTTCGTGCTCTATTACTGTTTCTAAACCCCCCTCAATTATTTTTTTTTAAATATATTCAATGTACAGACACAGTTTTTTTACTGTTTTATTATATGTATAGATTTGTGTTTTCTCGCCTACCCAGATAAGTTGGCTGAAGTATAATTAATATAGATAAGATGTTACTTTGTCGTTGCCCTCTGGGATATTATGGATCGGAAATTAACCACTAAAGATCATTTCTCTGCTGTCATGGCGCCAACGTAAAAAAATGGTGATCGATTACTTATTGTAAATCAACAATTTTTGCTGATTTTCATCGCTTTTTTCGAGATCATCAACAAAGATCTGACATTATCAATATCCCAATTGGAAAAGTCCTCTTTTCATTAGTTCGACTGCAAAGGTTTTACGTGTTGCCGCCTAAATTGACAATGACATTTCCTCTGTCCCATTTGACATTTGGCGCCAACGTGTATCTCGGCATAATAGGTACCAGGAGCATCCTAAAGGTTAAGTGGCCCACCTCAGGCGATAGTTAGGCGACGGGCCAAGTTTGTCAAAAGTAATACAAGTTAGTGAAGGCCAAGCGCTGTTAGTTTATGTTAATAGTTTTGTTACACTTGAACTTGGCGGCCATTTGCATTTTGTTGGGGTCGAGGCTTCAGTGAAGGACATGACAGTTTTTATTAATTGTGTGGTAAGTACCATCCTTTTCCTTCTGGATGTTGGTTTTCTGTTGAGGGTCTATTAAAATCTCGTTTCTAATTGATGTTAATTCCTCATAAATGATAATCAACATGATTGTGGTGTAATTAAGTAGATGACAGAATGACAAGTACCTACTATTGAAGCAGTCATAAAAATATCGGAGTTGTAGCGCGAAATGAAGTTTAAATGTAGGAGGGAGCTGCCTATAGTTGGCAAAAGATTAAAGTTTCCAAATTGTATGTTTTCCTGAATGAAACGCTGTTTGTCTCCGAAACACTCTTAAATCAACGTTTGTGCCTAAAATAACACAGATTCCGTTCCTAAGTTCAAACAATCTACCACGTCGTATGTTTCTCTAGAATTACCTTAATTAGGCGTAGAATTGATTACAGCCCTATCGATTTATCTATTTGTATCTAACTTTAGCTGCTTTGATGTTATCTTCTATTGAAGCCGGTATTTACTATGTCTAAACCGAATTATATATATAATAGTAGGCATAGGCTGTTTGTATTTGTGTGTTTAGATATACCTATGTATGTATACATGTACTGTATACCATAGGTAGTAAATTATTTATGTAGATAGTAGATTAATGCTCGGTTTAATGAGGCGTTAAGTTCAATATGGTGGCGTAATTATAATGAAAATTATTCTCGGTAATAAACAGCACCTTGTTCGTTCTATGCCTGATTTATTTTGAAGCAAATAATGTTCAAGAAAATCAGTTTCTAATTATAGTTAACAAATTACTAAAATCTAAAGCATTTACATAGTAAATAATTCCATGACCTAGAACTGTCTTTATGGCCGTATGTCTATGGTTCACATAAGCATAGGCTACACTAGTTTCAGCTTCATTTTCTTGACAGTATTCAGTAGGTATACCCATTTAATATCTTGTTCAGAACTTTATTTCATCATTATTCTGAATTTAAATTCAAAATATCCATTGTTCTATGTTATCAAAATTCGAAAATTCTTACCCAACGTTATTTTAAACTTTATTACGTAACATCTGAGACTGTAAGTTGTATGCAATTTTGCTCATAGAAACATACGAACTTCGAAATAAAATATTACGATTACGTCGTACAAAACTTTGTTGTACCTACAATAGGAAGCAATTAATTTTGTCAAGAGTTGAACGCTCGCTTGTTTTGTTAAAGCGAAATAACCAAAAACCCTCTCCGGGTAGGTATCTTTGCTACAAGCCTACAAGAGAACCGTTCTTTTGTGATAAAATTTTAATTTTCGCAACTTTTACGGTTATTTTTTAAACGGACTAATTGTGGGGATTTTTATGCGGAATTTTGTTAATGTTGCAAGTAAATTTAAATGTATTATTATATTTTTGTGAGTACTATTATTTTAGGCAATCTCCATTGCAAAATAAACATCAAAACCGATTTATGTTTTTAAAATGGTGCTATTTACCAAGCATTCCTAAAATAGAATGGTTTTTCGCTAAATAACATTTCTGCGCAGTAAATTATTATCGATGAAAAACTACTTTAAGCAAAAAGTAAAAAGCACTGCGGGCCGAACATTGAAAATTTATGGCCGGGATAACCTGAATCGACAGAGTCGCTTTTATATCTTTTTTGTCGAAATTATAAATCGAGGCTCTTTGAGTTTATTTACATTTTTTATATTCAATTTTATTTGAGGATTATTAATAATTGTATTATGTACTTTGGTCGACTATGCTGTATGTTTGTTTTGAATAAAGATTGGTTAACATTACCATAGAGGTCGTAGAACGCTCCCAGCTAAGATCCTTATACTCCTTTTGCTCCGTTTGTTTTATTTTTTGCTTAAATCGAGAATTTCTTTTGGTTCTTGACTGATCCTTCGGCGACGAAGCAAAGCGAAGAGAGCACCAATATTACGTTATGAAACCTTTTTATTTCAATGCCACATAACCTTAAATTCAATTTAATAATCTGGCAAAGCATTTTTTGCTAGCTTCCGTTAATATTATAAATCCTGCGGTCGGTCAGTACCGAGGGTACAAAGCCACCACTGCACAACCACAGGGCAACCTCCTCGCGTGACCACAAAAAGTGCCCGGATGGGCGGATGGGCCCAGCAACAGCAACCTTCGCCGCTGCTCACCGCATCAAAGGTAGGAAACAAGACAAACATCGAGGGATAAGTCGACTGGTATGGATGAGTTTGCGACCATGCGATTTGTCGGACGACTGCTTATATTGAACATCATCTTTAACTTGAGCCTGAACCATATTTTATACGTTTCAAGAACATTAAATGCGACCAGTCGTTCATAAAAATATTGCCTCCATTTTGGACGTAATACTAGTGTTCTTCTGGACATTTTATTTTTCAAACCTCCGTATTTATCGTTTATGGTATGTCCATATTTATTTTATGGTTTAATGCATCTAGACAAAAGACAACATCACCTTTTTTATTAGACTAAATTAAAATCTTGTCACCTTCATAACTTTAATTATCATATTTTCTCCAAAGCAAACAAAGAAAAACAACCATCATAACCCCTTACATCCTCTGAAAAAAAAAAACGCTAAGTCGTTCGTGCCCGGGTGGCCTAACACACAATTTATGCGCGTACATAGTCTGAGGTAACAGCGAAACAACAGATGGTTGCATGAATAAAACAGCGGAGGCCGCCCTGAATATTTGACGTAGTGTGGACCGCGCCGCTGTCCGCCGAACAGCGTATGATCTTGCAGGTATGAGGGAAAATCTTTTCTGTTTTTCGATACTGTTGGGGAAGTATTTGGGAGTCAAATGTGAAAAGAATATGATAGAAGCTTTGAGTATTCTCGGCTGTCTCGACTGAGAATTCTATTACTGATTAGAAGTTATTCTGGTTTCAGTGGTTGAGAGATATTTCTTGACGGCATGTAAAGCCAAGTCAGAGGCCCATGGGCGGCATAAAAACTGACACCGCGTTAGGCACTAACCACACGATAAAAAAGAAGAAGTACCATATACCTACATACAATAGGTTGATGTTAGTTAAAGGCATTATCAAACAATTTAACTACCGTGAAATATGCCAACATTGCCACTAAGGGTATCTTTGCCCTATGAACAATTTATAAGCAAATCTTTAACGTACAAAAATATTTTAATATTAAGGCAACATTGATTGACTTTAGTGGAAAATAAGTTATATGACTGGCAACACTAACTATTGTGTGCATTGCTAACTGCACTCAGTAACTTGTTGGAACTCGTCAAGTACGGTGCGTGTTTTTGCGGGCAAATTTTGGTGCAGATTTGAAAGTGAATTGAGCGTGATGGTGAAAACACAGGTTAGTTTACTTTATAATATGTTATAAATAACGATTTATAGAATATTTTATTGTTAGTGCCATTGATGAGGATAATTTAAAACTAAAGTTATAATGATGGGCAAAGTTATCCAGTAATGTTCCGAACTACGATTGACAACATTGCCCACCATCTAAAAATGCTTAGGGCTAGCACATACGACACTGTGATTTAATTTATTTTATTAAGAGTATTTTAGTACTAATTCAAAGAGGACATTAGTTGTTATTGTGAGGGAGAGTACACAGTAATTACTAACAACGTCTAATCCATACTATTTATTATTATTTAAACTTTTTTATGATTACTTCTAACTTCGTTAAGTATATGGTTTATTTCAGAAAAATAAACATAAATCTCGAATTGGACAACGAAAGTCAAGACGTCAAATTGGATCAAGAATGTATAAAAACATAGAAGAAATCTTAAAACTTGCATCCGAATCAGTAGAATGAGTTCAAATTTCTTCTCGAGATGCTCAACGACAATTTGGTATCCCAAGACGCACAATAGAAAATATAAATATGGAGGCTGTTGGCTAGCGGCCAATCTGACTAACCCTACCTCCCAACATCTGGACAGATTTGGCAATTTCCACAGCAGTTTTATTTTGTTTATATCCTAATATTCTCCAAAAAATTATTACACTCTTAATAAATTTAAACGAAATGTCTGTTGAAGTCAGTATTTAATTTCCCTCTTTAAAAGCATTACTTGATCTAAATTGGCATTTCATTCACATTAATAAAAATTGTTGATTAAACTATTACTTTTTCTTTTACCTTAACACATATTATTCTTTCTAGAAATGAAAAGAAAAAACAATTTCATTTTAATGATAAGTGCCAACCCTAGCACTTTTAAAAAACGAAATGCAAATTGTATGAAAAAGAGAAAAAATGTCAGGATAACATTGCCCAGTCATTTTAGTGAGAAACTTTTCCCGGTTTCGCTTTAATTTCTAAAGTAAATGACATCTTTGCCAAAATTCTTGAACTGGGTATTGATGTCACCAGCTTAAAGGCCATATTTGCATCAAAAATCAAGGTGGGCAATGTTGGCTAAAAGTCCAGGTAACTTTGCCCGCCAACAAAACGAGTCACATTTTGAATTAAATGTTGAAAAAATACAGTTTTTGCTACACTAACACATGCACATAATCTTAGAGAAGCAAATGATAAAAGAAAATACTTACATCCCTATAGAATTTTTTTACAAAAATTGAAATTATTCGAAAAAAGTGGGCAAAGTTGGCATGTTCCACCTGCCTAACATGTAGGTATCCTACAAATAATACTACTAAATACTCACTATACCCTAACAAATAATACCTATAAATAATAATAATATCTTGGGACAACCAACACACCGCCATCTGATCCCAAACTAGGCAGAGCCTGTACTATGGCAACCAGACAACTGATAAATATACTTATGTATTTCTAAATACATACATATTATAGATAAATTACACACCCAGATACAGAACAAATAATCGTACTAATACTACGAAAACTCTTAATACAACTAGACCAAACCCTTGAAGCACTAAGGTCAATAACAGATGACAGAAAGTGCGCAATTTCCGAACAAAAACATTGTTTATCGTCTGGCAGAGCCCAAATAAAACCGTTTGTCCATCATCTGGGTCGCCGAGCTTCAATCCTTCAGCCAACAAATCGACGCCTCCCCGAAAGTTATTAATTTCGCTTCAGATACTTTATATCGGTTATTGGGAGTAAGTAAAGGTTGATGATGAGATATTTTCGAATTTGGGTGTCTGGGATTCGAGGTCGTAATTATTCCTAGGTACTGTAGCCGTTTGTTTTTGTTTTAAGCCGTATGTAGGCTGTGACATCACTTTGGGAGAGTAAGGGCCGGACTCCACCGAAGCAGAAACGAGACGAGAATAGAGATGTGTTTTAAACAACCAATATAATTTCGTTACTTACACTTCTCGTCTCCGCTTAACTTTAGTGGAAAGAGAGGAGAGGAGATGTCTTGCAATTGTTTAGGCCAGCGGTGACTAGAAGAGACGTGAGCGGTGTGCCGTGTGCGGCGTGCGGTATGATTATGACGTGAGCTGTGTGCGGCGTGCGGTGAGATGTGTGCTGTGAGCGGTATGCTGAGAGCGACGTGCCGCTTTGCACATCTCCACACAGCTTCGGTGGATATGTTACCGGCCAAACCCGATTTCCGGCAAAACTAGTTTGTCCTAGGCCAATCACAAAAGAACGATCATAGAGCACCCCGTCTGAATGGGTTAGGTTAGGTTAGAACTGTGACCAACCGCGCGGGAGCCGAGCGAGCATTGCGAGCGGTGCCGCGGCAGCGGCCGGCGAACGCCACTTCCAAGTTGGGCGCATTGTAATTGCTTTCCTTGGGTTAGTACATCCTGCCAAGATAAACCAGTAAACCGGTTTAGCCTAGGACAAACTAGTTTTGCCGGAAATCGGGTTTGGCCGGTAACATATACATTCTAACTCTTACGCATCTCCTCTCACACTCCTTCGCCCGAGTGGAGTTCCGTAATTGTCCCACGGAATCATAGTAACGGGATAAAAAGTATCTTATGTGTTAATCCAGGTTATAAACTATCTGTGTGCTAAATTTCATCCAAAACCGGTCAGCAGTTTTTGCGTGAAAGAGTAAGAAACATCCATCAATCCTCACAAAGTTCGCATATGTGACTAGCGAGCCGCCCTTGCTTCACACGTAAACGTACAGACAGAAAGACAGACGGACCGACAAACAAAAACTCTAAAAACTGACTGTTTTGGCTTCTGTTGCTCTAATTAAGACCTCCCATATTTCAATATCTTCAATGTACAGACATCGGCCTGTTACAATCAGATTATATGTATATAATTCTACATTCCATATCGTATTTCTACAAGTAGACCTATTAGGTAAATAAAAGGGCTTGAATGATAATCTAATGAGTTTGTTAATTGATAGTTAAATCTGTCATACTCATACATCCCATCTGTCGCAAACGCCTTGTAAACGTGTAGGATTTCCATTTGTGGTTACTCTGGATACCACTTTCGAAAGCCAGCCTCCTTTCGAAATCACGGGATAGGGTTTAATTCAAAGTATAAATCAAGAATAAATAAACCCAATGCTTGAAAGCAGCTAAACCAAACAAACATATTCACAAAAGTTCTGTAACTTTGAAGCTTATGACTTGCGCATCGGTCTAGACACCCTAGACATAGTAAACAGTCATAGCAAATATTCGAAGAGACAATACAAACAATTCTCATCTCTATAGTATGAAAAACTTTAATTACTTACGATGGACATGGAGTTTAGAGAACAGAGTGCTAAGGAGTGCACAAGTGTACGTGCTCTTCTCAAAATTGAATTGCTTATTGTGAGCCAGAAGGTTGTATTTAATACTAGTTTTTGACCGTGTTGTCTGTGATCCTTACTGGAAAGTATATGTCCTTTTTCAGTATGAAGGCTACTTATTTGACATTTTATCACGATCGGTTCTGTAGCTTAGAAATGAAAAGGTGACAGATAAACAGGCAGACAGAGTTACTTTCGCATTTATAATATTATTTTGTAATGTGCTGTGTATTAGCTGACTTATGAGCCAGAAGGATATACGTAGGCTGTTATGAAGTCACAATTTAATCACATAAAATTCGTACCAGGAAGAGGGTCTTTAAGCAGCACTTAAAGAACCTCTTCCTGTTACGAATTTTATCTCATCGGTGAACGATGCTCTCACTTTGTCAATATATTCCATTCACACTAAGATGCAGTTGGTCGACGGAACATAAGCACTCCATTTCTTCATACTCCATGTCTTCGCCGACGCTGCCCAGGAAAGCCGGTAACTGGATGCGGGCTGTAAATATTGCATCGCACGTGGACACAGGGGACCCCAGGCCAGCATCCAGGGGAATATCAGGTTTAGCCCTATTAAAATAACGTCTAGACTTTAATGTAAATACGCTGCTAGTGTTACGGATAAAAAAGACATGGTTTTATGTTACTATTGGTAATAAAACATTTTGGAGTGGAAAGGAGTTAGTACTTAGTATTATCTATGTTTTTGGCATTATGCGGTCTAATGTGTACAATATTATAAACAGGTAAAAAATATTGTATACGAGTAGAGGAAGATCAAAGAAACGATGGATGGACTGTGTGAAGGATGATATGGCTAGAATGACGAATAATGGAGAAGTATAGAAGAAGCAGACATGCTGCGCCGACCCCAAATTAATTGGGATAAGGGCAGGAGAATGATAAGGTAAAAAATATTATTGTTTTTTTCTTAATTATTGATTCTTGATACGATCCGCATAATTATAGGTCAATGGAAAGTTACAAAAGAGCTCACAAACATTGATATATTTTTTATCGGCTTCAGCGATCATGCAATGCATTCTTATTACATTTCGCTTTCTAGCTGATTTGAATGGATATCGCAAGTACTCGTAGTCAGTTGACACTAGGGTACATAGCTGGTCAGACTTTTTAGACACTAAATAGTATTATAAAACCAAACAAAACGAACTGTAAAGTGAACAACGGAGCGAAACCATGCAAAGAAAACAAACTATCACTTCCGCAAATTCATCGGAAACAAGCAAGCGATCTTTTATTTACATGCAACTGAAGCAACACAGCCAACTCGATAAAAGAAAAATATAATACATGTCATCATCTGCCTAGCCTTTTCCCAACTATGTTGAGGTCGGCTTCCAGTCTAACCGGATGCAACTGAATACCAGTATTTTACATGGAGCGACTGCCTATCTGACCTCCACAACCCAGCTAGCACTGGGTAACACGATACCCTTTGGTAAGACTGGTTGGCAGACATTCGCGCCACTGACTACCTTAACGACTGTCAAAGATCTACAAATGACAGCCGGGACCAACGGCTTAACGTGCTTTCCGAGGCACGGAGGAAACTCGGTATGTAAGGGTGGTCACCCATCCACTGACCAACCTAGGCAAGCGCGGCTTAACCTAAAGCTCGACCCGAGCGGCTGTTTTATTTAGCCACGAACTAACACATGTAAACCCGGTTTATATCTGTCTGTCAAGAGTTTATTAACCGTAACAATAAACAAGCAACGAGACAACAGTAGCCACTATCACGTGAGAGTAATAAAAGATTTAATTACAGCCTCCGAGAGCACGCGACGCCGCCGTAAATATTGAAACCCACTTGTGGACACAGGGGAGGCAGAGCTCGTTAATATATAAACATCAACGTTGGGTACATAGCTTTACTTTTTTTCGGTTAAATCTGGACTGAATTATGAAGTTTGTGTGCGGGGTTGTATGAGGTTATGGGCCTGTATCACACGGTTCGCATAGGTAATCTACCAGCTGATGAATTATACAGAGCAGAGTTTTCGCAAACATCCGGAGATTTAGAAACTGGCTCAAAAAAGTTAAGAGGTAGGCATTAGAGATATAGCATTAGCAAGTACATGTTTTATGTATATTATTCAATGGAATTATTAAACATACATAAACTCAAAGCATTTATATTATATCAATTAGACCATTACATACTCCTTTCGCCTCGTCCACGGTCATATATCTTGTCATACCTACACGCAGGCCGGTTGAGTACTACGCACAGCTGACCTTTCTGAAGAAGATCACCAATCATGTCACCCTTCTAGGGCGTCCCCCTCCGAAATTCTTCTCCTGAAGTTACTATAATTAGGTTTAAATAAGAAAAAATATTAATTTTGTGGATTGAATAATCCAAAGTACTGCAAATTGCAGGTATAGGTATAGGTAATTGTAGGTTATCTGCATTTAAAAGAGAAAGCAGCGAAACAAAAATTATACACTTCATTATAATCATACGGAAATACTCGCATTTTAATCAAATAAAAAAATCCATGAAGAAAACATACTGACTAAGGAAAAATACGAATCATAGCATGTATGAGTTTGACAAAAAAAAATAATTATGCCAATAAATTATGTTAAATGGAGAGACTCAGGATCTTAGATACTTTTCTGATAGTACAGAGGAATTTATACGAAAAGACGGTCGTTCTATTGCTAATGGCTATGCTTAGGTATGTCAGAATTTTTCATCGTAACATTAAAGATATCTTGCAGCTCGTCGCTAAAGAATAACAGGTTGCTCTCTTCGAACGACTCCATTTTTGTCATTAGAGTTATTTAAAGTTTTCACTGAAACATGCTGTAAATGTTGTCTTTTTTTCCGTAACTTTTAGTTTTTGGTCAAATAAGATAACAATTTCAAACCAATACATCTGTTCATTTTAGCACCAGAGACGACATTTGACGTGCGCAACCAAAATGTCACACTTCAACCAACTCATCTGTGCAGGGAAACCCAGAACTAAAATAAATTATGCCAAGTTTGACATATCCATGCAAGTTTTCTCGACAAGCAGCGCCACCTCATACTGTAATTTTCGAAGGATAAAGTATTGCTAGACAACCGGCCTAACACAAAATAATAAAAAAAATCCGACAACTACTTACAAATAGATGAATCTAATCAAATAAAAACTACAAATTTTTTTTTTCCCGTCTCTCCTCCAACAAATGGATTGCTGGCAAATGTTTTTTACTAGTTAATCTTAAGTGAGGGTAGCACGGAGCCCAGATAATAAAATTTGGATCTAGTCCTGTGAGTGTCTGCAAGAAACAATGAGATTACCAAGATTTATTAGCGGCATTGAAAATTGCTTGTCTGACGAAACAAACGAAACTTAATCAGAATTACTTTGTAAGTAGCCTGAGTAGTTTTTATGGAGCTGGTATCTTCATTTTTTTTGTAATATATTTTCTGGAGGTAGTTCTATAGGCTTATTCGATTTTTCATGTGTTTTCACCGGTAGCTCTTCTACAAATTGGTGATGGTAATTTTCTGTTCGAATAATCTTTACTTGAGTTGTAATCGACACCGATTTTGACACGCTTTTACAAGTTTCACCTATAACTAACTATGTAAAAAAATCTTATTCTCCCGGTTTCCGATTGAGCTGAAATTTTTCATAAGTACATCTTTAATTTAGATGACAATGCATGATTAGCTAAGTGACATAATTCTAAATCCAATATGGCGGACTCCCAAAGATGCCAGACTAGTTATTTTTGTATGCATTCCCGTGATATGGGTATCAAATGAACAGGTTTGCTGGGAAGAATACGAGAAATGTAATAAGCGTGTTTGTTTTATTTTTTTAAACAAATATTTTATTTACTAGGCAAGGTGAAAAAGTTAGCAGATACAATTACGTAATTACAAGAGGGGACAAAGACCACGCAGTGTAAATATGAATGCTTAGCTTAACATTTTTCTACAATCTCTCTTTTGCAAGGTTTTCATTAGCCTTAAAAAGCTTGAACACTCAAAGCCAAAACAAATCCTAGCAACGAAAATAAAATACGGTTACAAATTCACTAACACAAACCAACAGCTAAAATTAAAAAATAGAAGCAGAATCCAAATAAAGCTTCCTATGTACTTTGCATTATGAAGCAAAAAGGTTTGAACATAAAATATTTCTCTCCATTGCTTTGGACTCATTCTAGTTTTGTCCTGCAATTTGCTGAAACCGTGGCAACCGCTTCTTAGTGTGGACAGGGCGGTTAGTATCATGGAAACTCGACGCGACTGCTACCATGGATTCTAGGATATAAATTCTGTTTAATTAAAGGGAAGATAGTGTTATAAATCTTGAATATTCTTGAGTCGTGTGTTGTTTGGTTCTTGCAGCAAGCTATATGAAACGAGATTATACGATGTCGTCTCATTTCAAGATCCGGTGTAACTGGAACAGACAAATTGCGGATGCGGCTTCAGACTGTAGACTCTGACAGAGTATGTCGTGTTGACGGCACGGTTGGCGCAGCGACTGTTGCGCTGCATGTCGCGGGTTTAATTCCCGTACGTATTAAATATTTGTATGGCCGGTTGTTCCGGCCCTGGCTGTTTGTGCACTCACGGTACAGGTGAAAGTACTAGTGTGGGGCAACGTTTAAAAAAAACTTTTACTTACAGAAACACCGGGCACTAACAGAATGTTAGTGCCGGAATATGTCAGTATCGATTTAACCGCATCTGCAGTTGCATTGAATTATTATTTACACTGGGATTGATTTACTGTTGGAATTTAAAAGCATATCCAGTGCAAATTTATTTAAAAACAAATTAAGGACATATTTATTGAGGAAGGGCTATTGATGTATTGATGAACTCGGTAGTTGACAAAATGACAACGAAGTAATTCAGTGCCTATTAATTTTATTACATTAATTTTCTTTTTTTTTGACATTATATGTCTTTATTAAATGACTATTAATTTTATTATTTAAATTTTTATTTTGACATTATATTTCTTTATTAAGTAACTATTAATTTTATCATGTAAAAAATGACTTACTGTTAATTTTTATTTTTATTATTACTAATCCTATTAATCTTATTTTAAGTTTCTACACAATGTATTTTGTTAAGAATTAAATGACTTATGACTTAACCACTCGTATGCCGAGTATATAGACACAATTAAAAAGTGATTGTGTCTCGTGTAGATGTACGTGTATTCGAAAGGTTAATCATTATCTTGTACGACAAAATGCTGAGGAATAATCCAGACAGCGATTACAGCGATGTTTTACATCATCATTCATAGCAATTTTATCGTATTTACGGGATAATAGTTCATCTCTACTTTCAATCTTGATTAAACGATAACTATGACCTACTAGCTACGTAATATCAGCAAAGTACGTGTAAACCTAGCTTGAGTTAAGAAAAGGGGTCGTTAACGAGCGCCATAGTAATCGATCCCCTCAATTACCTCCCACTCCTTGAGCCTCTTGAGGGGTGATCAGCTGACGCAGTTTTCCCTTCATTTTCCTATTACAACGAACACGTGCGAAGTAATTAAACCATTAAGAATAAAACTAGAAATGTATAAAAATAGCCCAGAATACCGAAGCAACCAGGTATACCATAGACTACCTGAAAGTATAGGGTTGACGAAAATATTGCGTGTATTCGTCAATGTTTTTGTTCGTTCGTTTGTTTTAAGTTTGCCGTTGCCATTATTTCCCAGAATTTAATCCTTATTAGTGAGACCATCGAATGGTGTACTAATACAGTGTGTATTTTTTTCCAAAATCAATAGTTTCCATTCCTGGCTAGGAATATTGTTTTTTGCAAAAATCTAATGATGCAGTTTTAGTTTTCATCAAATTCGGGCTCGAGACTCCTTTGACTATTTTTCGCTATTCCTTATAGTTTCGGATTTGGCCATCCACGCCCACTTGAAAAATTCACCCTGTATATGTATGTGTAAAAAATAATATTAACAGTTTAATTAATGGAGCAGTGAAAAAATCAAACATGTAAGTCGTTTATGTCGCACATTTTGCGATTTCACAAGGGAATCAAAACCTATAGGGTACTTCTTGTTGACATGTGCTTAAATGTCTTCCATGACATATTTTCACAATACAAAAAATTATTTTACAATATTTAATATTTGGTTTAAATTGAATCAATGCGCTTTCAGACCAACATTTATTAACCATTTGAATAATTTCAACACGAGAGCTTCGAGTAAACATTAAGGCAGACACGAGTGTAATCCTGTTATGTGTTGCCATTTTATAAATGAATTCACGGCGACGTTAATTTCAAGAGAGACTTGTTCAAAGATTTTTATAGAAAAGAGGAATAAAAAGAGTATAAAGTAGTGTGTGATCAACCTAAGTAACATGTGTAAAGGGTGGTTGCACGAGCGCTTTATAAAAGTGTTTGTGGCGCTTTATTAGATTGCTTTCATAATGCTGTTACCATTCTCTTTATTCATATTTATATTGTGCTCGTCTAAGTAATTTTTTTTTGTAATTAAACACGTGTTGTGTTTTGCTTTTAATATGTTTCTAGTTTTTGATCTCATGGAGATCGTAGTTTATCTCACAAAAGCGTATTACCAAGACAAGGAGTAATCCTTTGGCATAGGTTATGTGTTAAATTTTATCGTATGCATTTATTTATTATGGCGTGAAAAAGTAATAGTAATAAGTAGTACTTACGTATTTATAAAAACTATTTTCCAAAAAAACAAACACTAGAAAGTGAAAAATAACTTTACTTTCGGAAGTATGCTTTTTTGTTTCATTGACTTTTTTTGCCATTATTTTCCATTTTTTTTTAGTTGTAGCAATCCACCCAAAATCTTGTCATGACGTGTTCATTTCACATTGTAACAAGAAGATATCAGGGGATCATCATATCGACGAAGGAGACAAATAAGTTTTATAGTAGCTAACTCACAAATTACTGTAATAACGTAAATTAGATCAGTAATCACAGAGTAATCGGTGTACATAGGTAAATGAAAAAAAATGCTGGTTGACATATACATAACCATTTGTTAGTTGTTTAAAAATAGTATGGATATATTATGCCTTTTTTACGATAGTTGCGTAGAACTAAAAACATACGTACACCTCGTCGAACAACGCTTTCGAAACAAAAGTCCCTATTCAGTCGCCAGCAATACCATCAGTTACAGCGAAGCTTGGTAATTAACCAGTGCAATACCGGCTAGGAACAAAACTCATTAATTTCACTAATTCTCTACTACAGTACTGGCACGAGCCACTGACCTGGTGTGGCACACTTGCTACTATTCCGACATTCGCGACATTTGTGAGCATTACGAACGTTTCGCGTTGCAGCGGTCGGTCGCCTCGCTATGCGGCAGTTACAAAGAAAGCATCGTTTCTTAATTTAAATTGAATTGGAGTACGAGTACGAGTCTTTGTAATGAGATTTTGAAATACCTAATACAGATTTTGTGTAGGCATCTACTACAAATATATAAAATTGAAGTGTCTGTTAAAAATAACAGCATTTTACTGAATGCATATGAAAATATGCAGCACTTATAATATAACAAAAACTCTTTTTTTTTCAATTTTTGTCTGTCTGTCTGTTTGTTCCGGTTAATCTCTGAAACGGATGGAAAAAAATAAAACCCTTGAAATTGTTAAAAAAATCTACGAAACGACTGGACCGATTTTGACGGGACTTTTATTGGCAGATAGCTGATATTATAAACAGTAACTAAGGATTCTTTTATTTTAAAATAAGAATTTGGGTTCTGTGCAAAAAATTGTACCCTTGCAATTGGTAACAAGATCCGATTAAAAAGGGAAGCAATATTTTTTTATAATAATTTCATTAACAATATCATAATGTTGTCTGTCTGTATTGTGGAGTAGACCAATATAATATAAAAAAAAATGTGTGTTATCCCACGGCTGGTCAAAAGCCCGCTGTACCTTTTTCCACTCAACTCGATCTAGCGCCAACATCAACCTATTCACCTACCCCGTGTCTCATTTAAGCGTGAAGGTAATAGAGCTATAGATTGAAACACACAGAGCTTGCCTTACAGGATCTAAGTAAAAGTTATTTGAGACATGCCAGGAAGGTCCAATGAACCTATTTATTCATTTATTCAAAGTAGCAAATCTTAACACAGTTTCCTAGTGTCACAAAAACACCTATCATCGCTGTGACATGTCGTAAATAAGAGAACGGCATGAGTAGGGTTAATCATGTTGAATCGTTGAAAAAATCACTACAATTTGTCAAAATGTATTGCAGGAATTAAACCAATCTTCGGTTAATTAACTTTCCCCGTTCGCTATAAATCTATAATGAAATTGTTAATTATGAATAGAGTTATTAGACCATTTTAATTGAGTTTGTTGTGACTGAAATGGCACCGATATTTCGCAATATTTCGATGTAACTACTATAGAAGGGAATGAATGCTACTGAAATTGTTTATTTCAATTTCCATTTTGATTGGGTGTTCCTATTACCGCAGAAATATTTAATAAATAACCTCGTTGGAAATGTTCAATCGTGTTTCGTCGAAACTAACATGATAAAGTGCTTTTATAATTACTCGCTTTTACATGATAATGAACAAAAACTCAACAATTTATGATTTTATTTTTCATCTACTTAAAACTAAATTGTTAAGCTTTCAAACTGTCCATAAGCTAAATTAATTAAACCATAAATTGGTTTCAGCGTAACACCAATTAATTTCATATTTCAGACCTCAGAAAGAATGACGCAACACCCAGCGTATTCCCGACTACAGCATCTAACCCGCCACGTGGTAACTTGCATAATGGAATGTCGGAAAAAAAATCCAACGACAATTCTTATTTATAAGTTTTTGTTTCTGTCTTCGTCCTGCAAAGTATCTTCCAGTATTTTCAGTCACGTTCTCAATCACAGGATTGCTTGCGGTCCGCTCTGTTCTTGTTTATTTCCTACTATATTTTTACTAAAAGGCAGTGGAGGGTTTGATGTCGTATTTCGTTGTGCGCTAGTGTTGTGCCTTGATTTTTATTGTTGTTGTTAGTTTATGGAGTGCTAGTGCTTGTAGATTATTTGTTAGTGTTTGTGTTTTGACTGAAACATGCGACTTTGTGTGTTTTTGTGAAGATTTTTGTGAGATTCAGATTGTTAAAGAAAAAGTTGTTGTAAAGCTGTTGTAAAGTTAGACATTGTTGTAGTTCAAAAGACTTATTATATTTGCACGTCACCTATGTGGCAAACATGTCGAACCAATTATATTTAATATCTTGCATGCATCAGTTCACTGTTTTTGTATGTATACACATGTTTGGAGCAAATAAATATACTTACTTACTTACTTACTTACTTACTTACTTAAACTTATACTGTCACTTACGGGATATCTTCCGTGATTATACATTATTCTCTGAGCTCCCGATATTTCGACGCTAATGCAAGCGCCATGATCGCGGGATGACAATAACAGTAAAAAAAAAACAATATCGGGAGCTCAGCATAATGGATAAATAATCACGGAAGATATCCCGTAAGTGACAGTATAAGTTTAGTTATAAACCGTGCACGCTTAGAATAATATTCAGTATTATTTGTTGTCGATGTTACTTTTGAATCCTTTCGCTAAATTGTTTTAATCACCTCTAATGTCGGAACGTAGAAAAAATGTCATAGAACCAAACATTCGAAGTCATGTCTGTGACATTCCACAACCCACACTAGGCCAACATGGCGGGGAACAGGACACACTGATAGTAATGAACTCGCTCCCTTTCACAAAAATAACTGGCGAAATGTGTGTACTATGCGTGATATTATGTAGGTACATCAACGCAAACCGACGACGCAGGAATTTTGCTTCATAGATAAAGATACTCTATTCCCTGATCTTTATAATCTCTATCTATTCAAAGTTCGATTGAATCGGTCTCTTCTAGGCAAGCGTGCTCCACCCTAGGCAGCGTTATCGCTTCACATCAGCCGAGTTACGGACAAAGACAAGCCTATTTAGTATTAAAATTAAACTTAACCCACTTGCTTTCTTTTAATAATCTATTTGCTTTACATGCACTTGCTACGATTCCTGTAGCGTTAGGTACACAAACATCTCATAAAACGCAACTTCACAGTAAAAACAATCCGACCGTAATCGGATTGTTCATTAAAACGCGATGTAATCAGATCACAGAACCAAATGAAATATTCGCGAGAAGGAGATTAAGAAACCGGATCGCTTGCCCTAGTAATCTCGCAAGTTTCGCCCCCGAAGAAAACTGGAGAGGTTCCGTTTAAAATATTCAATACAGGTAAAGTGAGATAGGTTCGTTCTGAACACGTTTTCAATTTCCCGTTAAGTTTGCGAAAAGCATTCCCTGTGGCGGTATTATTGCTTGACCATGAGCAAAACGCTCAAGCGCCTCGCGTGATGCGACATTTCGCAAAAAACAAAAGAAAGTTGCTTTGAGCGTGCGACGAGTAAAAACGATACTATGTGCGGAGTGACGGATGGGAGCTGGGTGACGCGCGTGCTTCTCGCGAGTCGCATCGCTAGAGGCTGTAAAGGAGCGGTTTGCTCATAAGTGTGACGATGACAGAATTTCTTGCAATTGTCGGGTCGTATTGATCTCGGTGCGACCAGTATCGGTGTGTCGGCGTCGCATTGCAGGTGTGTAGACGCCCTTAGATGATTCTTGACCTTTAGGTTTGCGTAGTTGTGTACTTATGTAGATTCTAAGCTGTTGTTGGGACGTCAACCCTCATTAGATTAAAGCGTACGGTCTTAGTTTAAGTACATTAGCTATTACTTAGCCTACATTAGCATACGACCATATATACGTACCTAATCGATTTAGGCCATGTACGTAGTGTTTTTAGGATAAGTAATTGAACTGGTCTTTGGGGTCTACTTCATAGTCTCAGTGCTCATTCCTTCTTAAAACACGGTAAGTATAATGGACGTCGTGACACGAACTTTTCAGTAGGTAGATGTTTGTAGAAGCCCCAGCGTTGTTGTCACTTATTATCAACTGTGCCATACAGGAGTTCACTTCCTACATGCTTATTATAGGGGTGTGGCTGATGGGCTACGTCCCGACAGTTGTTGTCGAGTTTTTTCTGTATAATCTTGCTTTTGTCGCAGCGCGATTTACAATTTTGATATCAGTTCTACATGTGTGTCATAGATGGCGCTGTTGTATTTTTTGTACTATTTTTCTGTCGTACTTTTTGTAGTGCCGCTACACGGTAATTAATGCATAACCTAACCGCCGAAACATTTTAACGCTGCTAGGTGTAGAGTAAGAGGGCTTTGCTACTGTAAATAGACCGTTATAATTGTGTTTTAAAACAAGCTGGCTTACGCCCGAGTTTCCTCAATCACTTCACAGCTCTCCCTATCTCTGTTTTCCTCAGCTTCGCAGAGACGTCAAACTTTATGAATCAGTATCATAGACGGACAAATCGGCTAATGGCCGCTATAACAACAGCCCGTGAACATTGCCGACAGCTCGGCGATATTGCCAACGTTGGCGACGTGCTGCCAACCGTTTTGCATTCATTTGTCGTGCTATGAATTTAGATAGTTTGTTTGTTCAGTTGTAAATGTTGTTTTAGTTTTTGCCGATGCGGTTTCTATTAAAAAGGGTTCATTTGATGTGATTTAGAATTGTATGTACAAAAACAGAGATTATTGTCATTCGTTGTGTTTTGCCTTATACCTGATACGCTCGGTGCAGTGCCATAAATTGTTAATCCATAGCGCACTTCATTTAGACATTTATTGAGGTATCAACCTTTGAGGAAATGGTGTCTCCACCCATGTGCGGATGGTGACAGAAATCCCACATTTCCCAGTATTATCCCCAAAGACCGGTTGCCTTCTGAAGGGTTCCCCATTGAGAACAAAAAAAAAGTTATCACCTTGTAAGTAACAATGGGCATCAACCTCTCAGTGTGTCCATTAGTGCGGCACTCTAGATATGTAGGTACCTAATGACTATGTAGCCATTAGAATAGTTAGCAAAATAGCAAATCCCACACCAACATGCTTACTGATTTGCTGACGCGAATCGTTGACCACTGTCATAAACGGTACCTAAAGATAATATAAAGCGATATAGTTTCACCATCAGTTAATCTAAAACACGCCGATAAATCGTAAGTTTAATCGTTTCTAAGGAACGGATGCGGTGGAAATATCAACCAATATGATAAATAAATAAAATACTATAAGGTGCGGTGTTGATGGTAAACGTAACCAGCGAATACTCGAATAATACTGGGATATCTTTCATAGGATAGTGCATATAAATAGAGGGGCTCGTGGCAAAATAATAACAGCTGCTCAGATCGATCTTTAGGTTAAGCCGTGCTTGCCTAGGTTGGACTGTGGATGGGTAACCACCCATTACATACCGAGTTTCCTCCGTGCCTCGGAAAGCACGTTAAGCCGTTGGTCCCGGCTGTCATTTGTAGATCTTTGACAGTCGTTACAGGTATTCAGTGCCCCAAAAAGTCTGACAACCAGTCTTACCAAGGGGTATAGTATTACCCAGTACTAACTGGGTTGTGGAGGTCAGATAGGCAGTCGCTCCATGTAAAATACTGGTATTCAGCTGCATCCGGTTAGACTGGAAGCCGACTCCAACAGAGTTGGGAAAAGGGTAGGCAGATGATGAGTGCATATAAATACTTAGTTACAAAGATGCATAGATTAAAGTAATACAGATCTTAAAGTAGGTAATTAATACAACCCTTTTTTTTTTTGTTTTTTTTTTGTTTTTTTTGGGGGGTGGGAAATCATCAAATGACTCCTCCCGCTCTGGCTAATACAACCCTTACAATACGATTCAATAGTCGTATTTTATTTAACGGCTTCAGGCTCTCTGGCCTCCGGATGTATGGTCTAGATCTGGAGATTAAAGATCAAATATCTATTATACCCAGTTCGGATTCTGCAGCTAAACTAGTCTGGACGGATATTAGATTTATGCATGATTGAAATAAAATAATGAAAACCTTTGTTAACATGATGGCCTTTATTTTGAGGTTGTTGATTGGTATTAGAAGATGGAGTTTATTATAATATGCCTAAAACTGCTCCGGATCGGTATCAATTCATGATTTTAAGGATCAACAGCCCCACTTCACTTTCTTCCGGGAATAAACCTCTGTTTGCTTGTGCCCTGCGGGCCAGCCTCATCCAGGATTTACCCACGCTGTCAACAATGTCGTCTACCCATTTCGCCGCTGTACGACCAACAACTCCTCCAACTCCTGCAATTCCTCTTTCCAGTCTCTGGACGCCACTAGCTCACAGCTTTACTCCACTAAACCATCACCGCACCTTGCTACAACTCCCTTACCTCAATTTTTTATTAGCTGATCTCGATCCGAGGCGAGGCGATGCCAAGACTGTGCTTACGAGTGTGCGTTGTTGTATGGATTTTTATAGAAAAGCATCCGAATGCGTGTCCTATTTACCTACAGCATTTCATTTAGCTGATCGTGACACGCTATTTGTTCGTAATTTCTCTGAACATAATCGCTTTTAAGTGTTAATATCCACTGACCATCCGCAGTGTTTGCCGGGAATAGGTCACGATCGTGCCAGTTGCAAGCGTGACACGCGATGCATAATCATTCTAAAGTTTGTTTTTTTTACTTATTCAACGCAGACTTAAAAGCACTATACCTAGATCAGTATCGCCTCGGCGCATTGGCTCGTACCCGAGACGATGCCGTTACGATACTAATAAGCGTGCTTTGTAGTTTGTTGTATGTAGTTTCATAGAAATGACCTCAAACGGTTCGTGTGAACTATCGTAATTCATTGTGCTTTGAACTTTACTCTAGACTTTTTTCTGTATTGTAGACCCTGCCTGTTTATAAACACAAACAGACACAGTAAAATCCATCGGTAGTCGGTACAATTACGTCTCTGGAGAGCAAATCGTAAACTAATTCACGAAAGTTCGACAAGCATTGCTACTTGGCGGAAAAATCGAACTTACCACCTCTAGTGCAGAACTCAATCAGATCAGCCAATGAATTTACTTGGTCGTCAAGAAATAACGTTTACTTCGAAACCAATCCATACTTATCCGTACTACCCATCATCATCATTCTCGTGCCAATATCCCAATTCTCAAATAAAGTCAGCGCAGCATGTCTTCTTCTTCCATACTTCTACATTACTCGTCATTTCAGCAATGCCTAAAACCTCCTTTCTACCCACATCATCCTTCACACAGTCCATCCATCGTTTCTTTGGTCTTCCTATACACATTCATTCCTTGACATTTTCCTCATACCTCCGCATTACATGCTCATACCGAGCTAACAGATTACCACACAACTTTTCAGTTAGCGGTGCCACTTTCAGACTTCCTCTTATCGTACTACTTAAATGTATGTCCATATAATTCCCGGTACTTCGTTCCCGGATGATAATTTCCATCCTCCACACGACCAAAGCCGCGGTCGAAAGCTGATAACCCTATAAAACCTTATCTATAAAAGATTAGCTCTTAAAAAACTTTCAGCTTGTAGGGTTTCCTTCATAACCGTACGAGCACAAAGGTTCAACTGGGAAGTACGGCCGGATCCTATTTCTTTTATATTGCGTGTAATAGATCAACGGCTTTGGGGGCCAATAGTGATCAATAAGTGGGTTAGTGTTGTGGCGATTGCCTCGTAAATCACTAGTTATTCACGCTTGTGTTATTTTTGCTTGTTTTTTAGTATTTTGTCCGTGTTTTACTACTCTGTAGCTATTGCACTGTAGGGCAAAGGCTCTTTTGAACTGTCTTCAAAAAGGAAGAGGTTTTATATTCGGCTGTATGTTTTTTTTATGTATGTTCACCGATTTCTCGGTCAATTGTGGATCGATTTTGAATTTTTTTTGTTTGTAAGTGTATACTTTCAAGTTGGTCCCATAAAAATATTGTCATGATCTGATCATGGACTTCGGAGATATGGAACGGAACTCTTCAATAACAGACAGCAAATCTGTCGTGACTGCTGCAATCGCTTGAATTGTAATTGTTTACACAAACACCATAACATAACATCACGCTCTGAGGGCGTACGCAGATGCGTTCAGTACACCCACATTTCCGCCGTATCCCAGTAGTTCGACGGTTAGGTATGTTTAGTTCCATTCTATTGGGGACAAGCCTATTACCATGACATCTATTGTCAACAATGCAAAATAAATGTATAGCAAATATTTGTATATGATATTACAACTAAAAAAGGAAAAAAAACTTTTGCAAAAAATTAAAACCAACTTCAAAAACACCAAAAAGTGAAAAATAACTTTAGCTTCAGAAGTCAGAATTCGGTGACTTTTTTTTGTTTGACTCAGTTTTTTTGTCTTTGACTTCTGACTTCAAATAGCAAGTCGGACTTCTACTTTAATTGTCATACTGATTCCTACATACAGGTTAGCGATTTTTTCTTTCATACTTATCTAAAAGAAGTAGTGCGGTCCAACTGGTATGTAAGCCGCGTTTGCAATTTGTTCAATCCTTAAGTTCCTCACGACGTTTTATTTCCTAATATATACTTAGAGAGCTAGATAAATGGCAAAAGCCTCCTGAGGCGTCGTCCTAATACAAAGCGATCGTCGCGCGAATATGCAATCGTCGCGCGAATATGCAATCGTCGCGCGAATATGCAATCGTCGCGTTCATATGTCGTGCCGACAAACCCCCCCTGTCGACACGACATATGAACGCGACGATCGCGCCTTCCGGTTTTCCGAACAAAAAGTGACATAATGAACGCAATGATATTGATCACGTACTCATTCGTGCGACGATCGCTTTAAATTAAGATGACGACGCCTCATACACAGGCGGAATGCTTGCACAATGCGTAAAAACCTCATGCTTATCTGCTTTGACCAAGTTTTATTTCAATCTGTCTTGACAAGTACTAAAGGTTCTATCGTTTGAAAATGACTAACACTGAAAGGGAATAACTGAAAATAAGGATGACACTAATTTCATAAAAAAAACTCTCGAGATTGATGTTGGTACGAAGTGTTTACTTAAGGTAAAGTCACCCTTACAACCTCAAAGGTCCATTAGTCTTTGCCACAGACACTAGATGGCGCCACTTCGTCCATTACACAGAGTGTAACCAGAGAGATTGGTAAAAACTTCAGACTGCTTTTTTAGTTTTTGAATAGAACGTAATTAATGGTTTTCAGTTGTTTTATGAGCGATAAAAATAGCAGCTATTGAAAGTTTTACAATTCTTTCGAAATTGATTTATCACCTTTTACGGTATTTTTGTGGCAGCGTATTTTTTAAGATCACACTCCTGTTACGCACAGACTAAAGACTTGAAAAAACGTTGCAATTTCTTTATTATGGCTAAGTTTTTTTATAAACATAAAGTATCATCATCGTCAATAGTCATCATTATTTCAGCCCTGAATCACCCACTGCTGGGTGTAGCTGGGTGCTCCTTTCTTCTGCCATACTTCTCGGTTGTATGCATCTCTCATCCATTTGTTTCCCGCGACCTTGACGATATCGTCAACCCATTGGAAAGCCCTGGTTTCTATGTTTTATACACTTAGGTAAATACAACTTTAAGAATAAATTTTATAAATTGTGATGAAAACTGCAGCAAAACCCATGCAGTGTCACTGTGACACGGACCCACACGAAATAGCGACTTCAACTTATATTATAACATGTTTTGCTCGTGGCTTCGATCCTAACTAACTTAACTCACAGGAACGTTTTAATTGTAGTCTATGATGCCCGGGGGTAATGTAAGTTCCCGTAAGTGAAAGAATTTCCGGAATCGGATCAAGTAGTTCCGAAGATGGGGGATCTTCCGAACTAGTACATTATTATTATTATTATAGCCTCTTTAATTCCATAATGAATGAGTTATAAAAAACAAATATATCATAATATTACTAGTACATAATTATGTGCATGCATAAAAATAACAAACTTATTACAATTTATATCCAAGATTATAAAGTTACAATCGCATAACAAATAATTTCTAAATTATTAAATTCATTTCTTTCCTTATATATAGATTCTAAATATTAAATAAATTAAATTTTCAAAAACAATTTACAATTTCATTTATATAATTCTATATTGTTCAATATGGACCCCTCAACGGGTGGAGGCCTCCTCCATTTTGTTCCACGTCTGTCTGTCCTTTGCTTTTGTGATCCAGTTTTCACCGGCTTTTCTTATTAATTCATCAACCCATTTTTCTTTCGGTCTACCTCTTTTTCTTTTGTTTGTTGGTCCTTGCCAGGTAGTTACTCTCTGTGTCCATTTTTCCTTGTCCATACGTGCAATATGACCCGCCCATTTCCATTTTAATTTTTGAGAATGTTCCAAAGCATCTATTATTTTTGTTGTTTTTCTTATGTCTGTGTTTCTTTTTCTGTGTTTTCTTTGTATGTTTAGTATGCTCCTTTCCATAGCTCTCTGGCAGACTTGTATTCTGTTTTTGGAATTATTATTGTATATCCATGTTTGGCAGCCATATGTAAGACATGGTAATAAGCATGAGTCCATCTAGTCCGAACTAGTACATACAAACTTACAAATAAATTTTACCTCTTTATAATATTAGTGTAAATACACCATTATTTTTAGGTCGTTCTGGAGCCGAATACCATGAACTCGATCATCGAACTCGAAACGATTGGGACAATTTTTTTTCAAAAAATAACAAAAAAAAAAATACGAAAGAATAAATTTAATGTTTTTTTGTGAAATAATGAGAATCGATCGATGAATGAATTTTTCAATGGGTATAGTTCGAATGTGTTGCCGATCGTGGATACGTTTTACACACACATATGCATTTGAGTTCTCATTATTTAAAAAAAAAAACATTAAATTTATTCTTTCGTGTTTTTTTATTGTTATTTTTTGAAAAAAATAGTCCCAATCGTTTCGAGTTCGATGATCGAGTTCATGGTATTCGGCTCCAGAACGACCTAAAAATAATGGTGTACCTATATTAAGTACCTGTAGATTCTTTTGTCAAGGCCCATGGTAGAGTATCTTTGGAAGCTCTTAAGTAATAAGGCTAGAAGGACGGTTATTAGATAAGGGCACTACCCATCGACACACACATTAGGCCTTCATAACCTTATTTTGTGTGCGGTCGTAAGGAAATATTGACATTACCACCCTTGCCAAGTAATTTGTGACCTGTACACCGAAAACATTAAATTACTACACATAACATCACGCCTATAATTTCCGACGGGTTAAGCAGAAGTGTACCTAATAGTAGGTACACCCATATTTCGCCAGTTATGTTAAGGTCCCATGTCAAAGGTGGCGAGCCTATTGACAGCAACCAAAATTCCTGAAAAATTCCTGATGGCAAAAACCCAATAACACTTTGCCCGACCCGGGAATCGAACCCAGGACCTCATACTCAGCAGTCGCGCTTGCGACCACTAGACCAATGAAGCAGTCCAATTAAATTACTAATTCCTTGTTATAAGACTGTAGATAGCAGTGCCAGCTTTGGAAGCCGAGCGTAAGCTAATAACGTTACAACTAGTGCTTTCAAACTTAGCTATACAGGGTGTTTGGTAGATCGACACAATTTTTTCAGAGCGAGATCCCAGCACAGAAAAGTGATATAAATATTTTTAGATTTTGGATGCACTTATGTGTATATATACATAATTTTAAAAACAAAATGTACTTTGTAGATAATATCAAAATATTATAATAATGATATTAGATTAAGAAAATGTTTGGAACTATGGTTTAATAAATTAATTTTTATTCTTTTTGGGTTCTGTTGCAGCCTTCTAAGGTGGTCAACCCGAGCGACTTTGAAAGATATTGTTCTGAAATATTTTCCGAAGTCCGGTGTCCGCTTCCACTCCGTTCGATTTTATCGTATTTTTATACAAAACAAGATTGGATGATTCAGTCTTCTTTATCGCGTGGTTAGTACTAACACGTACTAGCGGGCCTCTGACTTGGCTTTACATGCCGGCGAGAAATATCTCTCAGGCATGCAATGACTTAGCGATGACAAAATATTAGGCCTAGGTTGATCTGTGGATGGGTAACAACCCATTACCTACCGAGTTTCCTCCGTGCCTCGGAAAGCACGTTAAGCCATTGGTCCCGGCTGTCATTTGTAGATCTTCGACAGTCGTCACAGGTAGTCAGTGGCCAGAAAGTCTAACAACCAGTCTTACTTAAGCGTATCGTATTGCCTAGTACTAGCTGGGTCGTGGAGGTCTGGTAGGCATTTAGTCCATGTAAAATACTAGCTGCATTCAGTTATATTGGAAGCCGACCCCAACATAATTGGGAAAAGGCGAGGCAGATGAGTGATGACAAAATATTTCAATTACCGTGACACGTATTCTACGAGAAAATTAGGATATGACTCCCCCCATCTCTGTAAACATGGTGTCGGTGTGTCTCCCAAACATCCTGTACAAAAGTCCCAGGAAATGCTCGCAATGTAGGTAGGAAGCGAGAATTTCAATTAAAATAAGTTCGAGTAAAATGCAAATGGTCAGGCGACCATGGATTCTCAATAACCTCCGTTGAAAAGCGTCGTTAACAAAAGTCACGTAGTAGCCAACAACAAGGAACTTATCCTCACAAGTATATATGTACGGCTATAAGAACGAATAGCCGATGTATTTTGACCCTTGTGTCTTTCTAATAAGGTTGTTAATGTGTACTTTTGACTGCTTTTGAACGAGAACCCTTGATGCCCTTTGAATGTCTAGACTGAATGGGACTGTTAATTCTTTTACATTGTTATTCAGAAATTAATTGAGTTATATTTAGTTTTTGAATCTTAATTTCATTGAATGGAAATTCAGTCGATTACGCTTGTGATGAACAGTCGTTACAGGAATAATTAAACCCCTAAATAATCGAAAGTCGGACAACCAGTCTTACCAAGAGCTACCGTATTACCCAGTACTAGCTGGGTTCTGGAGATCAGATAGGTAGTTCCTCCATGTAAAATGCTGCATCCGGTAAGATTGGAAGCTGATCCCAACATAGTTGAGCAAAGGCTAGGCAGATGATGAGCTTTTGATTGGAAGTTAATTGTCTTTGTTACTCTCAACCCATCGATTCAATTGGTTTTTTAAACAGACAGAACCTTGAAACGAAATTCTCGTGAAATATTTTAACGCAAAGTTTTTCGATGTTATGCATAAAAGTTGGTGGAATCGAATTCTGAACATCTTACAGAACTTTGTAAGTTGAAAGCACACATCGAGAGCAAAACACACAAAGTAAATACATTACAAGACGTGAACTTATGTACCTTACCTGAAAGTAGACAGAATTCAATATTGAAATGAGACCACGGAAAGGTGGTCTCAAAGTTGTTATATAACTTTACGGTGGTAAAGAAATTATGAGGTCATCATCTTATTCATCATCTGCCTAGCTTTTTCCCGACTGTGTTGGGGTAGGCTTCCAGTTTAACCTGATGCAGCTGAATACCAGTATTTTACATGTAGCAACTAGTATTTAAGTAGCTATTGTACTATATCAGTTTATTATTCCATGTTTGGGGGTATGAAGAACAGGGTGTAAAGTTCTTCATCCCCCATAGAAAAGGGAGGATCCTCCGACCAGACGGGTGTTATGTCTGGTGGGCTACTGCCCGACAGTTGTTGTCGGGTTCTTCTATATAGTCTTAAGTCGCGAATATCTTTACTTGCGCGATGCAGGATTTAGATGTTTAGTTTGTCCTCTGCGTCATTGATGGCGCTGTAGTACTTTTTGTTCAATGTTGCTGAAGTACTTTTTTGTAGTGCCGCTACATCACTCCCCCCCGGAGACCAGGGTCGGTAGTAGAATGAGTCGTAACATCTGGTGATGTTTTTGCCAGGCCAGTAGTCGTTGCCGCAATGTTCACGGTGAGTCGAAACTGTCTGCGGCGGTAGTGCGAACCCCTTGAGTCGGGGTCGGCGCTGCATGTGCTCCGTTGCGTCGGACGTAGTACAGCGCCGCGATGTGGCTGACTGCTCGCGTCGACCGGGAGGATGAGCACTCAACCGGCCGAAAGTGCAGTGCCAAGGTAGCTTGATGAGGCTGAGGGTGCTGACCAGGAATGCTTCTGCTGCATGCTGGTGGTCAGGAATACCCATTTGAAGCTGGCTGGCTGTATGACTCGCTGCTCGAAAGCTTGAGGAAATTTTGAGGAAGCTTGAGGAAGTTTGAGGAAGTGATGTTGATGACGTCACGTTGCTCGAAGGCTGCGCTGACGTCCATTTCGGGATCACCAATTTGGGGGTTTGAAGAACAGGGTGTAAAGCTCTTCAACCCCCGTAGAAAAGGGAGGATCCTCCGACCAGACGGGTATTATGTCTGGTGGGCTACTGCCCGACAGTTGTTGTCGGGTTCTTCTTTAAAGTCTTAAGTCGCGAATATCTTTACTTGCGCGATGCAGGATTTAGATGTTTAGTTTGTCCTCTGCGTCATAGATGGCGCTGTAGTACTTTTTGTTCAATGTTGCTGAAGTACTTTTTGTAGTGCCGCTACACATGGCATAAACCCGAAATAAAATAAAAATCGCCTTCATTCTACCACAATTTAACAATAATTATAAAAAAAAAAACTATTAAAGAATAATCATAATTAATAAATATATTTAGTAAAGTTGAATTTAAGTTTTAAATTAATATAATTATTGAATGAAAATTAAATATTAATCATTTTAATTTGTGGAAGTCGCCTCTTTGGTGTAGGCCTCCCCCAGCTTCCTTCAGTTGTCTCTGTCCTTAGTCTGTCTTTTCCAGTGTGGTCCACATGTTTCCTTAAATATGTCCTCTCATCGTTTTTTCGGTCTACGGTTTCCAGCAACATGCAAAAGAAAAACAAGGAAACCCGAATGCTTTGAAAAGCTATCGCGTTAAAACAAAAATAAAAATAAACAAAAAGTTCGTCCAAAATTACAACCAAAAGAAATTGTTATTATAACTCCATAACCTTGTTTGTTCACATACTCGCACGAATTCGATAAAACATTTTTCTTGTGAATCAAATTCAATTTCGAATTCCTATGACCCAGTTTCTTTGGTTCAAACGAAAATTATTTCCTTTATTTTTGTTCGGGCAGAGATATTTCCAAAACATAAATTATTTTGTGCTATGAGTACAGAAAAGCTCGTAATTATTTAATTTGGATTACAATGGATGGTATTTGCTTATGTAATATTTAAATACCTCAACAAAGTTTACAAAAGTGTGGTATACAAAGATAAGCAATGAAGTTATATTTAAACTGTCTAATGGTCGCAAGCGTGACTACTGAGCATGAGGTCCTGGGTTCGATTCCCAGGTCGGGTAAAGTGTTATGGAGTTTCTCCATCAAGAATTTTTCAGTAGCACCCACTGAGTTTGAATTTGCGCCCGGTTGATGGCAATAGGCTGGCCCCCTATTCGATGGGACTTCAACATCACTGACGAATTGTCGGTGAACTATTAGGTACACCTCTGCCTAACCAACGTGATGATATGGTATGTGCAGTTAGATTTGTTTAAATCATGAAACAAGTCACATAGTGGAATGAAACCAACTACGGCGTAGCGGCCTACGCCGTAGACGCTCGTAGATCGCTACGAAAACCGAGCGTAGAGGATGCAAAGACTAAGGTTTTAGTCTAAAAGTGACTTTTTACAAATATTTCTTATCTTGGATCTAGTTTCCTTCTGAAATGTATTTTTGTCTTGTTATTATTTTAATAAAATGTTAAAACTTTTATGTAAATTGGCGTCGTAAACTTTAATATGTTTATGTTGATGTTGTCTGCAGGCTAAAGGTTTCTTGAAAATCTTTATTAGTTTGGTTATCTTACTGGAAAATATTAATCCTCTTACTTTTTATTTTAGGATTTAACTTACACCAAATATAAACAGAAAGAATAATGCATTATCGCCAAATATGAGTTAATTATAGGTGGGTAAATAAAGACAAAAAAATACCCTTTATTAAAATTTAAGAGGTTATAATCTAATCTATTTGAGATAAGAATATAGTCGGTATATTTCTAATTTAATATGTTTTAGGAAGAAACACTTGTACTATTAAACAAAAACATTATTTATTCTGCAGTTTTATTTCAGCACAAAAATATGTTAACTACCGTCCGATATAATCGACTTGACCTCAATACCAGATAAAACCGGTTCGGTCCGGGCGAAACTGGTTATCTTATGATTGGCATCGTCTGCGCTGTGCCTTATTGACTACAGATGGCTCAAAGGATGTGGACTTTGCTATACGTACTTTTCCGAATAACACCTAACAAAACATCACGCTTGCAATCCCAGTAGGGTTAGACAAAGGTTTCCCTCATTTAACTAGTTATGTTTTCCTATTATCGTGATTCCTTTTTAGTTGATTCATTCATTCATTCATTCATTTATTTATTCATTATCAATTTTTTTTTTTTGATGGATGAACACATAAGTATTCTGGTTAGTTGTTTGGTTTCATTCACGATTTTAGAACAATCTCCGAGATTTTTCACAGTCATTACAGGTCGTCAGTGGCTCGAAAGTCTGACAAGCAGTCTTGCCAAGGTGTATCGTAAACCCAGTACTGACTGGATTGTTGAGCTCAGATACGCAGTTGCTTCACGTAAAATACTGGTATTCAGCTGCATCCGGTTAGACTGGAAGCCGACCCCAATGTAGTTAGGAAAAGGCTAGGCAGATGATGATGTCCAGGTTTTCTACATGGATATTGTCTCATGAAACATATCGATTACTATTATGAATCTTGGATTGTACGTACCTACGTACAATCCAAGATTCATAATAGTAATCGATCTCGAAGCTATTTCCTTGCTTAGTAACTCGGGGCAAGAGATACCAACTCTATTTCGATCAAGGCCTATTTCCGATTGATTTGTTACTTAGTAACTTGTCATACCCTTGTCATACCGATAGTAATTTCCTTTCAACTTGGCTGAAATGTAGGTGGTAGAAAATGTACCTATGTCAATCTAGATTTAGATATTATTTTTATTATAAAATTCTGCCAGCCTCGTTGGCCTAGTGGTCGCAATCGCGACTGCTGAGCATGAGCCAGGACCTCACGTTCGATTCCCAGGTCGGGAAAATTTTCATTGGATTTTTCTATCAGGAATTTCTCAGTAGCAGCCACAGAGTTTGGATTTGTGCCCGGTTGATGGCAATAGGATCGCACCCTATTACATGGCACTTAAGTATAACTGGCGAAATGTGTGTGTACTATTTGGTACACCTCTGCCTTCAGCAATTACAGCCGTGGTATTATGTATAAAATACTGAAATTCATTCATTCACAACGCCAGCATGAACTGCTGGTTTTAGGAACATGAAATTTTGCTCACGAGTTCTATACATATGTAAGTGCGAGTACTAGGGAAAGAATTTTGAAAACTCATCCTTTTAAGTGGTTAAATAGGGGATGAGAGTTCGTTATTCTTGTCCGTAGAAGGGCCTATCGGGTACATGCCTTGTACATGAGAAAAATAGACAAAAACTTTGAATGAAAATTGGGAGCTATAAAGTTATAAATAATAGAATTCTGGGTTGTGGAGGGCAGATAGGCAGTCGCTCTAAGTAAAATTCTGATATTCAGCCGCATCCTGTTAGTCGCCGACCCCAACATGGTTGGGAAAAGGCTTGGCAGATGATGATGAAAGTTACTTAATAGAATGCGGGCCAAAACACACTGAAAATAGATGGATGATAGTTTAAAATTACGTAATATTGAAACTGACACAAGTTAGATTGCCTCCAAACTAAGGCTGACACACACTGTGTGTGGTGTGATGCGATGAATCTGCTTGTGAAATGCGACATTGTTCAGTTTTTTGAGCACGGCGTCTATAGTCTGACGGCACGGTTGGCGCAGTGGTCAAGCGATTGACTGCTGCGCTGCATGTCTCGGGTTCGATTCCCGTACGGAACAAATATTTGTATGACCTACAAGTAGTTGTTCCGGGTCTGGGTGTTTTTCTATCTATAATATGTATGTATTTACAAAAAAAAAATGTTTATATGTAGTTTATCAGCCATCTAGCTACCATAACACAAGCATTAGGTTGCTTTGCTTGGGACTAGATGGTGCTGTGTGAAATGTCCAGGGATATTATTATTATTTATAGTTCTACTTTTAACAGCGACACTTCTCTTCTTCAATTTCGAAAAACTCATTTGTCAAATAAGAAGACTGAAGCACGAGGTTTTATCTACGTAAGCGTGTAATATATAAATTCCAGTGAACTACCTCGTTGGTCTAGTAGTAGCAAGCGCGACTGCTGAGCATCAGGTCCTGAGTTCGATTCCCAAGTTGGGCAAAGTGTTATTGGATTTTTCCGTCAGGAATATCTCAGTAGCAGCCACGGAGTTTGCATTTGGGCCCGGCTGATGACAATAGTCTCGCCCCCTATTGCATGGGACTTAAACATAACTCGCGAAATGTGGGTGTTCTAATGGGTACACCTCTGCCTAAGCCCTCGGGGATTACAGGCGTGATGTTATGTTATGTTATAAATTCCAGGGTTGTGTCGCTGTGTTTGGGCAACCAAGCCGCTGCCTTTTGCGCTATGTCGTCTTCTTCGTAATTCTACTTCTAATTTTGTAAACATTTTATAAAAGTTCGGAGTCCCTAGGAGTTTCACACACTGCAGCTGCAGGCGTTGTTCTTTACAATGCAGTCGATTTGCTTTTATTTTGATTGTTATATGCTAGTCTTCATACAAAAACTACTAACAAAAACAACGACCGACCGCACAGCACTCGTTGTGTGGAGTGTGGCGCACTCCTTACAGCTTCATTATACATAGTGACTGTTTGGTTGTATTTGAGTTTAGTCTGTTGGTTTGTCTCGTGATGTAACCTCAAGTAAAATTCGGTATTCTGGACAAATCTCAGAGAGACGGTATAGTGGGAATCTTTATTTGTATTATCAATCAACTACCTTCCACCCGCGACTTCGTCCGCGTGGAATAGTTACTTTGGGCTAACATGACTGCCCGGCTTTGCACATTGTGCGCGCAGTACCCGATCATTATTTTGCTGTGATGTTTTTTTAAAACTGCGACAGCTCCTAAGATATTCACTTAAATCGAATAATGTAAAGGGCAATTTTGTTTTAAATTAAATACTTGTTGTTGAGGACAGCGCCATCTACACACCAACGGGAGGAGCTACGAACGCGCCACGCAAACCGATCACAGAGGTTACGTGCGCCTGCGACACTGCGAGCTGCGTAGTTCCTCCACCTACCACGAGAGGACGCCGACGAGCATCACTATATAAGCCCTTGTCGGGTTTTTCTCGCCCCTTATTTCTTCTGCCACCACCTCTTAATAGTAACTGAATTTGTACTATGTAACACCTTCAATAAACTCATTTCACGAGGAGAATAAAGCAGTCACTTTAGTTGCCATACCCTGATTTGAAACCCTACGAAGTAAGGTCACGCCTTAACATTGGTCCTTCGAAGCCGGATAAGCGTAGCAGATCACCACGCTACCAGTGAAAGACTTCAGGGGTGCCTGGCAATCCTTTCTCCTCACCTATTCATTCTATGTGTGCTAATATCGTGCTTTATATACAGGAACGCATAGACCAGCTTCGTGCGCGCGTTGTTCACCGCACCCGTGCTGCAGGAAAACGTGAGTACCCACTCTTTCCATAAATTGCCATAATGAGTTTGTCTGAGGATGTCAAAAAGCTAGCAGATTTAAAAAAGAAACGAGGTACCATTAAAGGTATGCTCACCCAATTTGAGAAATGTGTAAATTTGTTAGTAGGTAGTGTAATTAATCCTAAGCAAAAAGCAGAATTAGAATTACGCATAAAGTCTGCTCAAGGTTTGCATCAGGAATTCAGTAAAACACAATCGTTAATCGAGGAATTAGTGTCAGAAAAGGACATGTCGGAACAATTAGAGTATAGAGAGTCATTCGATAATTCTTACTATGGTTCTGTCGCTGAAGCGAATTGTTTAATAAACAATAGTAGTAGTCACAGACACGAGTGCAAGTCCAATAGTTCAGAACACACGTGCAATTCCAATACTTTAGTAAAATTGCCAACTATTTCGCTTCCCAACTTCGACGGTAGTTACGATAATTGGTTGGAATTTAGAGATATGTTTTTGTCAATGATTCACAATTCAAAACAACTTGATAATATCCAGAAATATCATTATTTAAGATCATCTCTGTCTGGAAACGCGTTGCAAGTTATCAAGTCTCTGGAATTCTCTTCAGATAACTATAGTGTTGCATGGGAATTGATTGAGAATAGATTTAATAATAATCAATTGTTGATACGCAATCATGTCAAAGCGTTATTTTCAATGTCAGCCGTGCTTAAAGAATCGCCTGCACAAATTAGGAAACTAATAGATACGGTACTTAAGAATTTACGTGCTTTGAAAACACTTGGTGAACCTACAGAATCGTGGGACACCTTGCTGATTCATATCATAACCACAAAATTAGACGTAGCGATTGAAAAAGAATGGGAACAGTTTAAAATTACCAGTGCCTGCAATTCAGATAAAATATTTAATGTGGGTACACTCATACAGTTTTTAAAATATAAGGCTGAAACTTTGGAAATGGTTAAGGTTAATACTTCTCAGTCATCTCATGCAGGTCGGGATCATGATAAAAAGCAGTCTCACAGTTTTGTTGCTACTCAAAACAAGAAAAGGTTTTATAAGTCTACCCGCACATGTGTTAAATGTAACGGAAAACATCCGTTGTATGGGTGTCAACAATTTTTGGATTTGGGCTCACAGGACAGACTTCAGTTAGTTAAGAATAAGAATCTCTGTATCAATTGTTTATGGACAGGGCATGCGGTCAGTGATTGTCAGGCCGGACCTTGCAAACAATGCCATAGCATTACACAATGAGTTCAATAAGGATGGCACTATGCTCTCTGCAGCTCAAACACACAAGGATAAGCCTACAGATTCGCAGCATAGGTCGTCGTCAGTAGTTCAGACTCTTCACACAGTCGTAAATTCACACAATAACAATTGTAAAAGTTTACTAAGTAAACACGCTTTACAATCTGTTTTACTGTCGACAGCTACAGTTGAGGTCGCTGGCAAAGATAATAAGTATTATAAAGCTCGTGCATTGTTAGATAACGGCAGTCAGCACTGTTTTATCACAGATTCTTTATGTAAGAAATTAAACACACAACGTATACAGTCCACTTGTCAAATTAGCGGAATAGGACATTCAGTCACACAGACAATCCATTCCTGCGAAATTAATCTTAGATCGATACACGGCGATCATGATGTTCACATTAAATGTCTAGTTTTACCTAGCATTACGTCGACTATACCGGCCACAAGTATAGACATTCACAATATTTCAATACCTATAGACATTAATTTAGCAGATCCAACGTTCGATATACCCTCACACATTGATTTATTAATCGGCGCAGATTGTTTCTGGGACTTAGTTGTTGATGGTAAAATTCGTCTACCTTCCGGACCGTATTTAGTAAATACCAAATTAGGATGGATAATTACGGGTCCGTTATACGCTGAAAATTCACACACAAAGAAAGTTCAGTGTCATGTTGCTCAATCCACACAACTAAATGAGCAATTAAGGAAATTCTGGGAAATTGAAGAAATTCCTTACTCAGGTCAGCATCTTTCTATGGAAGAAAGTTCATGCGAGAACCTATTCACACAAACTACCAAGAGGGCAGACAATGGTCGTTTTTCGGTTCAGATTCCACTAAAGGAATCAGCGGAATCACTAGGAGATAGCTATGAAGTTGCTAAAACCAGATTTCTATCATTAGAACGTAAACTTGAACGTAATCCACAATACAAACGCATGTATAGCGACTTCATGCAGGAGTACTTGAGCCTAGGACACATGACCCGCATTGATAACGACTGTAAGATGCCATATTATTTTTTACCACATCACGGCGTCCTCCGTGAAGATAGCGTAACCACTAAATTACGCGTAGTGTTTGACGCTAGTCAAAAAACATCTACAGAAAAATCGCTTAATGACATACAGTTTATCGGACCTGCATTGCAAAACGATTTGTTTTCTATTATCTTACGTTTTCGTCAGTATAAGTACGTTGCGTGTGCAGATATTGAGAAAATGTTTAGACAAATTTTAGTTCACGAGGAACAAAGAAATTTGCAATTGATATTGTGGCGAGAAACACCGTCAGTTCCCCTCAGTGTGTACCGTCTTAACACGGTGACATACGGAACGGCGTCGGCGCCGTACCTGTGTATTCGCTGTGTTAGACAATTAGGATTAGAATGTAAAGACGAATTAGTTTCTCAGACCATATTAGAAGATTTCTATGTCGACGATCTAATTACCGGGGCTGATTCAGAAGCACAGTTATCATTTAAATGTAAAAGGGTAACAGAAGTATGTCAATCCGGTTGTTTTACTTTACGAAAATGGATAACAAACTCGCCGAACATTGTCTTACACACAGCACAAAATGCTAATAGTTCGAAGTACTTGTCATTAGGGGAAAATGTATCTAGCAAAACATTAGGCCTTGGCTGGTACAACAGCAAGGATGAGTTTCATTTCACATCAAAAATAAATAATGATTTCTCTAATGTTACTAAACGTTCGATTTTATCGGCTATCTCTCAAATTTACGATCCTTTAGGGTTATTAAGTCCGGTGGTTATAGTGGTCAAAGCTCTTCTTCAAAAGCTGTGGCTAACCAAAGTGGGTTGGGACGATGCTCTGCCTCAGGATATAGTCTTGTATTGGAAAAAATTCGTTGAGTCAATATCGAGTTTAAATAAATTGCGAATCCCTAGATTTGTCATGTGTGATTTGCCTAACGTAATTGAGTTACACATATTTACCGATGCAAGCCAAATTGCTTATGGCGCTTGCGCATATATTCGCACCTGGAACGCAAATGGTAACGTCACAGTGAAATTGCTATGCGCTAAAAGCCGTGTCGCTCCTGTCAAGCCAGTTAGCGTTCCTCGTCTCGAGTTGTGTGGCGCGCTCGTAGGAGCAAAATTACTAGATAAAATAAAAAAATCACTCCGCGTCACATTCAATAATATTGTTTTGTGGACAGACTCCACAATAGTTTTGGGTTGGCTTAGAATGCCTCCTAATCAGCTCAAAACTTTTGTACAAAACCGTGTTGTGGAGATAAACGAATTGACAAGCAATGTGCGTTGGTCTCACGTGTCTGGAATAAATAACCCGGCAGACCTATTATCACGCGGTAAAGGATTGGAAGAACTGAGTGCACTACCACTGTGGTGGAACGGACCGTTATTCTTGCATGACAAAATAAACAATTGGTCAGGCAAGCAACATAACCTAGATCAGATTCTGACCGACATATTACCCGATCTAAAAACGAACATTGTAAGTATACCAACCTGTGTCACTAGTTTGGACAAAGTAATTACTTTTGAAAGATTCTCTTTGTACAATCGACTTCAACGCGCTAGTGCATTTGTGTGTCGATTCATAAACAATGCGAGAACAAAAGATCACTCTAAACGTTCTACAGGTTCCCTATCAGTTGACGAGTTAAAGAATGCAACAACATTACTCGTAAAACTAGTGCAAAGAGAATCGTTCCCTAATGAACTAAAGGCGTTGATGAATAATTTACCTAATAAACCATCACGTAATTTGTCAAGTTTAAACATATTTTTAGATAAAAATAAGCTAATACGTGTGGGAGGTAGGTTGGGAAATTCAGATTTTATGTATGATAAAAAGCACCCAATATTATTGTGTAGTAAGCATCACTTTACTTTATTACTATTCAACTTTCAACATAAACAATTATTACATGCAGGACCACAGCTGCTCTTATCGCAGATTAGGGAAACTTGGTGGCCGCTAGGTGGCAGGAATTTAGCTAAACAAGTTGTACATCGATGCGTTAAATGTTATCGTATGAAAGCTATCACACCACAACCAATTATGGGTAATTTACCTAATGAGCGATTGCAGCCTGGTTCTCCTTTTCTACGGTGTGGAGTCGACTACGCCGGGCCCATGTACATACTTAACCGTAAAGGTAGGGGCGCAAAATTGGAAAAGTGCTATTTATGTCTATTTATCTGTTTCTCAACTAAGGCTTTGCACTTAGAACTTGTTACTACATTATCATCCGAAGGTTTTATTCTGGCACTAAAAAGATTTATGTCACGAAGAGGTAAACCTTTACAAATCTTTTCAGATAATGGTAGGAATTTCGTAGGTGCAGCTAAGGAATTTACACATTCCTTAAATAAATGCTCTGAAGACATACAAAATTTTAGCTCAGAAAATCATATTGAGTTCAAATTTATTCCTCCGTATTCACCTCATTTTGGCGGTTTGTGGGAAGCGGGGGTAAAATCCTGCAAGCACCATATTGCTCGTGTAATAGGCAATGCACATCTTAATTACGAGGAGTTCAGCACGGTCTTAGCACAGATAGAAGCCGTCCTGAATTCCCGTCCCTTATATCCTATGTCTTCAGATCCCGATGACTTCACTCCTCTCACACCTGGGCATTTCCTGATCGGTCGACCACTGACGGCGCCTGCAGAGAGAGACATCATGACAGTGGCCACACATTCACTGTCACGCTACCGCCGCATCGAGCAGCTGAGACAACACTTCTGGGCTCGATGGTCAAGCGAATATGTTTCCGAGCTACAGAAACGTTCCAAGTGGAAGACTACTAAAGAAGCTCTTACACCGAACACATTAGTCCTTGTGAAGGAGGACAATTTGTCGCCTCTTAAGTGGCGATTAGGACGAGTAATGACTGTGTTCCCAGGCAAGGATGGCGTTCCCAGGGTGGCCTCCATTCGCACTGCCACAGGCGTCATTGAGAGGGCCTTCTCCAAGGTCTGCCCTCTTCCAGTACCCAGGGACGACCCACGACTGGCTTCGGACATATCAGCGATGATCACACCACTACAGCAACATGGCAATCTTTGAGAGCTTTCCTGATGCTCTCAAAACCCCGGAGGATGTTGAGGACAGCGCCATCTACACACCAACGGGAGGAGCTACGAACGCGCCACGCAAACCGATCACAGAGGTTACGTGCGCCTGCGACACTGCGAGCTGCGTAGTTCCTCCACCTACCACGAGAGGACGCCGACGAGCATCACTATATAAGCCCTTGTCGGGTTTTTCTCGCCCCTTATTTCTTCTGCCACCACCTCTTAATAGCAACTGAATTTGTACTATGTAACACCTTCAATAAACTCATTTCACGAGGAGAATAAAGCAGTCACTTTAGTTGCCATACCCTGATTTCAAACCCTACGAAGTAAGGTCACGCCTTAACACTTGTGAAGAATAACGTATTTATTTGGATAAGGATTAATATCATGTTTATAAAAACACCTTCGTAAATAATGCATTATTTTAGAACAAATTTGGTTAGCATAAAAAGGGTTATAGTGATCTAACCTTAAAAGATAGACATGCTGCCGCGGACTTTTTTTTCGAACTTTTTAAGAGGAATAATTCTGTAATACATAATTTTTGCGAAACTTTCAAGCGTTTACGCAACGCACGCAGCGGAAGCTCTCAATAGGAAAAAATATCCCCCGATTTTGAAACATTCTTCATTAGTGCTCCGCTCCTATCAATTAATTTTAAACAATTAGCGTGATGATATATAGCTTATAGCCTTCCTCAATAAATGGGCTATCTAACACTGAAAGAATTGTTCAAATCGTAGTTCCTGAGATTAGCGCGTTCAAGCAAACAAACAAACAAACAAACTCTTCAGCTTTATAATATTATATATATTATAATTATATATTATATATATTATATTATATATTATATAGTATAGATTTATGCCACCCAAATGAGAGCGTGAGTTTTATGGTTAAGGTACTTTAATAAGTTTTAATAATCCAGGAACTGTAGGTACTTATCCAGAGCGGAACGAGTCATTTGATGATTTCCCATCCAAAAAAAAAAGAAAAAAACCCTCATTTCGCCAACTAAGGCCCATGTGATGGGGTCGACCTTATTGCCGCCAAACGGGCACAGATCTCGACTTCGAGCTACTACGGAGAAATTCATTTCTAATAACTCTTGCCCCACCTGGGAATATAACCTAAGACCTCATGCTCAGCAGGAAAGCAAGCGATCACTATACTAGGTACGAGGCAGTTATAGGTTTATAATTAACACTAGAAACGGGATATTTACCATGTCCACTGTTTATTTTGAGTTCCCGATATTTCGGCGCTGTTGCAAGCACCATGATCACGGATAAACAAGTAGTAGTTATAAGTTTTCAGAAAATAGAAATCAACAAACCTTAATAAAGTGGGCCACTTCAAGATACAATCGTGCTTCACCAAGCCCGCGATATTTGTCATCTAGTCAATCCTATAAAAGGGTCCTCGAGTAATATCCACAATATACAGTCAAAGAAAGGATATTCAAAGATTTATATGAAACATGATAATCCTCTCAAAGCGGAATAAATCGTATGTAACATAAAATCATAAAGCAATATAAGGTAGATATTGTCAAACGTGGTTACATGTTTCCGATATACGAGTGGTTGAACTTTCCATATTGCTTTTTTATTTATTGGCACGTACCAAAATATCAATATATAAAACAATAGAGGGCGAATGTTCAGCCATAAATCCAAGATACGGCGATTTATCAAAATGTCAAAAGATGCACACACCTGTGTAGCAGCGACCTAATTCTAGTTAGCGAATCATCCTTAGTGGTAACTCTCACAATCCAAAAAGAACCTTAATCCCCTTATATAGCGTTTCTAATGGTTTTACGGTGTGTTAAGAGGAATTTCGGCATGAAATGTAGCTGTGAACCCCTAGAGATGGAGTGTCGTTATCATATTTCTGTTTTGACGTCTATTCTCGAGGTAGATCGGTTTAGTAAGAAGTTACAATTTTTTTTGTGTTGCATTAGGAGATTACTACGTCGAATCCAAACGGCCGATATATATGTCAATACAGGCTCATAGATCATCGCATTTCTGAAGAGTCTAGACCAAAACCTGACTAACCTGAAATATGTATCTGCGAAAGGTCTTGGGAATATCCTGTCCAAAGTAACACGAAGGTACGATGGTAACGGTTTTGTTTCGTGTTACTCTCTTAGGAACGATTTTCCTCGGGAAACCGTATCGTGTAATTCCCAAAAGGTTGCAGAAAGTATTACTGTGCACGCAGAGCTCTCTGTGTTCTTAAAATATTAGGCTCCGTATGATTTGCAGTCGAGGTTTTTGATATAAATACGAAAGCATGATAGGAATTATGGAAGCGTGTCGTTCTACTATTCATTCGTCGGATTTCACAAATTAAAAATAGAGATATTTTCAAGTAACAGCGCTCTATTGAACGAATACAAGATTTTTGTAAAATAATATTCCTTCTTAAAAGATATTATCGTGTAAAAATAACCGCCATTAGAAATGAATTTCGCTCATTCTTTCACTTCAGAACTTAGTCGAGTCGTTAAGCAATTGATTCGGTTCAATTCGTTTTTCTTACATACTTTCATTCCCCAGCGGATGCCAACGTATAAACTTTTAAACGTTTCAGTACAAATGCTCGTATACTAGAAAATAAAGTAAGAAATCTTTGAAATATCTTAAGTGCACCGTAAGGCTGTGGTTTTTTAAAGCGACAGCGAGCTGACATTGGCTTTGGGGCGACGAGCGTGGCCGTGTAACAAAAGTGAATGTACAAGAGTTACATTCATCGGTAATGCCTTTAGCTCAGAAGAGAATGTTTAGATAACATTATTTTTTTAATAATAAAATGCTCTTTAGTCAATAAGGCTTCTTGTAGAATCGTTCAGACGTGCCATGAGTGAGTGAAGACATTTTTAAGTCAAATAAGTTTGGATTTTTGAATAGGCCTCATAGAAGTTGCGGATCTTATTTGATCGTATGACGGGTGGCTATTCTGCTAGATATTCTCTCATGTGAAGACAAATCGAGCTGGATATACGTAAATCATCATCTACTTCGCCTTTTCCAACCATGTTGGGGTCGGCTTTAAGTCTAAACTATCTGTTCTTCACAACCCAATTACTAGATAATAATAGGATACCCCTTGGTAAGAGTGCTCGTCAGACTTTTGGCCTTCTGCCTGAACGACTGTCTATAAAAGACATACACAGACCAGACAAAAGACATATACAGACCGGGACCAACGGCTTAACGTGCTTTCTAAGGCAAGGAGAGGTCCTGATATACTATTATGGTCATCCATCTACGGGCTGACCTTGGTAAGGCTTGCTTAGTCTTGAAGATCGACCCGTGCGGTTGTTACAATTTAGTCATGAGCTCGTCTCTGGATACGCGCCTAGACCCTAGGTTCCTAACCTGGGGGTAAAACTGGTATTTTCGGGGCTAATATGCTAGTTCAGATTCTTTGGACACGTTACCCGTAACAATTGATTCAGGGTAGAGTCAAAGGCACGAGACCACGTGGTCGATGAACAGACTGCATGCACTCTGTCACCTAGATTCCTGAGGCAGAATGTGCTCGCCATGCGATCATAGATACCAGTGGAAAAGGATCGCGAAAGTAGCGACCGCTAAGACTAAGAAGAATATGCTGATAACAAAGATCAATAAGACCGGCTAGGCACTAGACAGACGAAAATTAGCGGTACCCGCGACCGCTCCCACTACCCAGTTCACACCCTTAAAGCGTTGTTGCACTCAAATGAATTTGCAGTACACGAACCTAACCATAGATATATCTAAAGGAGTATCGCCAACCGGGAGTCACATGGAGTACGCATTTATAAAACAAACTGCGGGCTACTTATACATGAATGAGGAGCTCGACAGGAAACCGGACCGAGTGCCGTTCAGTAATGTTGTTAGTACGGAGAATAATTATTGCAGGAGCTGGATTCGTTACTTATGTAACGTTTCAGTCTTAAGACGGAATACCTATCGCTGGAGCTGGTTTGAATACAGTTGAGCATGAGCAATTGAGGAGTATACCTGCGAAAGGTGACTTTTAAGGGCAGAGCCAGCAGTCTTGTAGATAATCAACGTTCATAATTTGTGTCTCTTTAAAAAAATATACTACTCTTTAACTACAGCTTCGCCCACGTAAAGATCAGAGGTTGTCTCACAGGAACGTACTGCTGGGATAGGAATTATCCTATATGCTAACCCAGGTCTACCCGTGTAACAAATTTCGTCTAAATTAATTCAGCCGCTAAACCGTGAAAAGAAAACAGATATATACAGATAGAGTTATTTTCGCATGTATAATGTTGTGAGTAGATGTTCTGTTAACGTTGTCTAGCTATAAATTATAGAAAAGTTGCAAAGCGATCTAATTCAGAGGAATTCCTTCTCACTCGAAGTCGGTAGAGGATCTTTCTTATTCTAGTCTTTCTAATTTCCCTAGGGAGTGTATATTTTTGTTTGATAAATATTAGGTACGTACCTTATTTTATCCTCCTGTGGCTAAATAGCAATATATCTTATGAATGTACAAAATATTATCAAAGAAAACTGAGTTTTATTGTCTGTGGACCGGAAATCTCCCAAATGACGTCAACAATATACTGAAATTTGTGAAATTCTTTATTCTGAAGTAAGAAACAAACCATTTATCATTGTTTTGAGGAAACGATACCGTACTAAGAACAATCGAATTATTCGAACGACAAAACATCAATTTACCAATTCACTTGTGAACGTAAAAGGAAAAATATTTGTGTAAACACAAAGCTTTCTTTACCGCTCCACGCTCTAGCATGCTTCGGCCTCGGGTCTCAGAATAAAGAGGAAATCAGAGGGCCTAGAAATTGACATAAGTCTTTCGGTAACTTATGTCAATTCAATACGTTTTTGACGTTTCCGTCATCGTTATCGTTGATAGAATTTAACTTTGTCTAGGCTTTCAGAAGGTCTGCAGGTACGACTGGTGTTCGACCCTTTTTAGGGTTCCGTACCTTTTTTTTTTTTTTTTTTTTTGGAGGGTGAGAAATCATCAAATGACTCCTCCCGCTCTGGGCAGAGCGGAAGGGAGTGTCAGACTCTTACTGACTAAAAAACACCCATGTTCCTTCATTGTAGACATGTGCAAAACAGTGCACCACGAAGTGATGTGATATGTCATTACATTTCGTGCCGAGTAATATTACATTACACCATCACTTCAAACATCACGCGTGATGTTATGATGTAGCGCCATTCGATAGCACACCATCGCGCGTTCTACTGTAATGCAATGTTCTAGTGTAATAGGGCAGGATTGAAATAGTATAGTAACATAGCAGCGAGCGATACGATGTTGTCCGCGTGTCATTATGATGATTTATAATTACATGAAAGAAATAAAATGAGCAATAGTGTGATTTACTCACTATGATTTAAATATACAAATCATACAAAGTTGATTTTCCTTCATACTTACTTATACCCTAAAACAAGTCCGGGTTTCCAGGCTTAGGAGTGGCAATATTATTAGGCGTAAGATTAAAAGTATCTATGAATGTGTAATGAAAGGAGTCAAGGACCCATGAGCGAGTCTGCGAGTCATGTCGCGAGCTACTGCGCTGCTACCGCTCGCGTGATGTTTAGTGTAATGGTGTGATGCTTATTTTAGTCGAGTAATGTGTCATGTTACAGTACGCGCTCGGGTGATATTACGCGTGATGCATCACTCGCATTACTTACACATCTCTACTTCATTGGCCCTTTATGTTCCAGGGCCGCGGTATCTCTTTCGAACAGTCCCGCAGCCCTGGCAGGCACCGGCCCTTGCGGGCCCCTCCCGTATGCTGACAACTCTTTGAGGCGCGCGTGGAACACGAACGCGCCGTCGACACGGCCTGCCCGTCGTCATACGACGGACGGACGGCGAGCTAGCCCATTACTCGCCGTCCACAGGCCCGCGCCTACGGTGGCCGAGAGCCATCACGGCGTGGCCCCCGACGCCCGGTGCTCCTCCCGCGGCGGCTGGGACGTGAGGAGGTTCTCTCCCTCTCACGTTCCGCCGCCTCCTTCGCTAGCATGACTGCTTCGCAGAAGGAGGCGACGGCTTCCCATTCCCTCTCGCCCCGGACCATGGCTTGAACCAGGGCCGGACGCGAGAGGTCGCCGCCGCCAATCGCCGCTACGAGGACACGGCGGTGCTCCGCCCAAGCAGAGCAGACCTCCACGGTGTGCTCCACCGTGTCCTCCGGTCGATCCTCGCAGTTGTAGCACCCGGACGTTTCCTCCCGCCCGATTCGGTGCAGGTACCTCCCGAAGCACCCGTGTCCGGTGAGGACCTGCGTCAGGCGGAAGGTGAGGGCGCCGTGGCGCCTCTCAAGCCACTCCTCAAAGAGGGGACTTACCGCCACTATCGTGGCGTGCCCTGAACGGGGTTGCGATAGTCGCTCTCTCCATGTCGCCATGAGATCACGGCGGAGGTCTGTCCGCCGCGCGACAATATGCCGCGGCAGCGGAGTTACCCCCCGGCTCTGTACCTCCGCGCGCCACTCGTGCAGGCGCGCGAGGACCATGGCCTCCAGATCCCATGGCGGCAATCCGGCAAGGAGGCTCGCCGCCTCGCGGGAGATCGTGCGGTACCCACGGATCAGCCTTACGGCTACCACCTTTTGGGGCGCGTTCAGGTAGTGCTTTGCACGCAACCTCAACGAACGCGCCCACACCGGGGCCCCGTAAAGGGCCATGGACCGCAAGATCCCCGCATAGAGCCTCCGGCAGGAGGCGTTTGGCCCCCTCAGGTTGGGCAGGAGCCGCTTGAAAGCAGCCCCGGCCTTTTCCAGTCTGGGAGCCAAACGTCGGAAATGCTCAACGAAGTTCCATCGGCTGTCGAGGACGAGTCCGAGGTACCTCAACGTCGACTCGACGCCGACGGGAACCCCTCCTACCGTGAGTATGGATCCCGACGGTGGCGCGCTCCGAGGCCCATGAAAGCACATGGCCTCGGACTTGTGCAACGCCACCTCGAGACCCAGTTGCCGGATCCTCTCAACGACTATCGCAACCCCGCGTGTCATCAATTCGGCCGCCGCCTCGTGCGACCTCCCCTGTGCCAGCACCAGCGTGTCGTCAGCGTAGCAGACTACGCTGACGCCGCTAGGGAGGTCGGCACGCAGCACCCAGTCGTAGCCGATGTTCCACAAGGGCGGCCCCAGAACCGATCCCTGTGGAACACCGCACGACATCTCTCGCCGGTTCCATTCTCCGTTGTGACCAGGGTATATGACATACCTGTCCGTCAGGTAGTCCCCGACCACACGACGAAGGTAGGTCGGCACCCGGTGATACCGGAGTGCCTCCCTAATGCAGCTCCAGGGCATGGAGTTGAAGGCGTTGGCGATGTCGAGAGACACCGCCAAGACGACCCCACCCCTGGACACCGCATCCCCCGTCGTGAGGGCTCTCACGCGCATGATGGCGTCCACCGTCGAGCGCCCCTTGCGGAAACCAAACTGGTTGTCCGCAAGATCCGGCCCCATCCCCGCAAGGTGCCCGGCGAGGCGGTTTGCAATTACTCTTTCGAAGAGCTTGCCCACCTCGTCGAGCAACACAATGGGCCGGAATGCGGACGGAGAGTCCGCAGGGCGCCCCGGCTTCCGGATGAGGACCAGTTTCCCTGTCTTCCAACGAAGCGGGAACTGGCCTCTCTCCAAGCATGCGCTTAGGAGCCCCTCCAGTCGGGGCCCGAGAGCCTGCAAGGCCAGGACCCAGGCTTTGCCAGGTAAGCCATCGGGTCCCGGGGCGGCATTCCTGGCCTTAAGCCGGTTTACCGCCACTCTCAGGTCTACCCCAGTCACCTCCGGAGTGTCGTCATCGTCGTCGTGGTCCGCTTCCGGCACCGCAAGCGGCGGAGCCATAGGCGGGGGAGGATGTTCCCCTCGCGAAGGGAACAGAGCGCTCACCACGTCCTCCACGAGCTGCGGCCGGAGACTCTGCGTCAGCGGGGGGGCCCAGGTGCGGAGTTTGTTCCGCACCATCTGGTAAGGGCGCCCCCACGGATCTCTGTCGAGAGTCTCCAGCATCTCCTCGCGGGCCAAATCCTTGGCCCGCTGGACAGCCTCTTGGAGGGCGGTCTTCGCTGCTCTGTACCCCTCGTACAGCTCCGCCTCAATGGCTGCCGCATCCGCAGGACGGATGCGGAGCCTGCGATGCCTGGCGTACAGGTGCCGCGCGGCGACGCACGCCTCGCGCAGAGACGTCAGCTCTGGCGACCACCAGTGCACCTGCCGCCGGGCGCTTCCTGGCCGGACTCGGGGCATTGCCACGTCACATATCTCGGACATGGCCTCCTGGAACCACCCCGCCTCGTTGTTGACATCGGCAGGCCTGCCCGGTGGTGTCACCCAGGCCTGCACGATCGAGGCTTCCAGGAGGAGCTCCCGGTCCAGCTGCTTCAGCGCCCATCGCGGACCACTCGGGGCCTGTTGGACCGGCGCGCTTGAGGGGGCAGAGACATCGAACCGGATATACCGGTGGTCGGAATAGGTCTCCACCTCCTCCATTACGCGCCAGTCAAGCACACGCGGTGACAGAGCGGGGCTAGCGAACGATATGTCCACCACCGACTCGCCCCGCATCCGCACACACGTGGGGACAGAACCCCGATTTAGGACGACCAGGCCTGACTCCAGAGCCCAGTCCTCCACCATCCTCCCCCGCACGTCCGTGCAACGAGAACCCCAAGCCAAGTTCTTGGCATTGAAGTCCCCGAGCACAAGCACGGGGAGGGAATGGCCTCCGATGACGACACTCAACTCCATGAGGGAGTTGTGGAACTCGGCGAGAGTTCGGCTCGGAGAGAAGTAGACTCCCGCTACGACAATCTCCCCGAACCGGGCTGCTACGCACCCCTGACCCTTCCTGACACTCTCAAGGGTCGGGGTACCGGCGGCGGCCGACGAAATGATGGTCACTGAGCCGCTTAGGTCCTCCACCCAGTCTTCCCTGGGTGGGACAAAGTACGGCTCAGCGACCACGGCGACATTAATCGACCACTGCGCCATGCTCTGGAGCAACAGATCCTGAGCGCAGGCGCAGTGGTTGATGTTCGCCTGGAGGAGGCGTAATGGGGCCACTATTGGCACTCCATTTCAGCCCCCTCCCGGGCCCCCTGTGCGGGCCCCGCTGCGGGAGTTGCAGCAGTGGCAGTGGCGGCAGTGGCGGCGGCAGCGGCGGCGGCGACGGTGGCGGTGGCGGCGGCTGCGGCGGTGGCGACGGTGGGGGTGGTGGCGGAGGGCCTTCGCCTTCCCCTGCCTCTGGCTTTGGTGGGTTGGGCGCAGGCCTTGCTCCCAGCCCGGTGTTCGGCCGGCTTGCCAGCTGCCGCACATGCAGCGCAGTGCGGCGTGGCGGAGCAAGCCGCGGCCATGTGACCGGGCTGACTGCAGCGGAAGCACAAGCCGCTGCGGTCCACCTCCGAGGTGCATTGCACCGACACGTGGTGCCCCACGTGGCAGCGGAAGCACCTCAGAGGTCGGGGCTCCAGCAGCTTCACCTGCGCTGAGACCCACCCCACCAGTAGCCTTCGGCCCTCCACAATTTTCCTGGCCGCCGTCACAGGGCAGCTTACCATTGTGGTACGCATACCCGTGTGGTCCGGGCGTAGGGTGCCTGCCTTGACCTGCTCAGCAGGGCACCCCCCGGTCCTGGTGACGGCGGCCACCACCTCCTCCTCGGTGACTGACTGAGTCGTCCAGACCCAGGATGCGCAGGTCTGCGCATCTGACGGGCCTGGACACTCGGGCCTCGTCCGCATTCAGGGACGCTCTGAGCTTTTCAGCCAGAGCGTCAGCGGACGAGCCACTGGCCTCACCGGGGATCTCCAGCACTCGCGCCCCTGTCGCGGTGACTTTAAGCCGGAGTCCCCCGGTGATCCCCAGCTCACCGAGGTTCACTGTCGCTTTCGCCTTCGCAAGCACGTCGCGGTAGGTCACGCCCTTCTTTTCCGCGTCCGGCTGTAGTGTGATCACTACAGCTGCGGTCTTCGGGGCGCGGAGCCTAGCCGCGACGCTTCTCGCCTTGGCCTGGCGCTTCCGCTCCGCCTGCCTGGCCTTTTTGGCCGCTTTCCTCCCCTTCTTCCTTTCCCCGACCACCTGCCACCCGGCTTCGGCCGCGGCTGGCTTAGGGGGCAGGGGCGGGGGGAACGGCCGCTGCTGCCGATGCTGCGGCGGCGGCGGCGGCGGCGGCTGGCCCGCCACTGGCGCCGGCGTTTTCGCCGGCTTTGCCGCCGCCTTGCCCTTCTTCTGGGCCACCGCCTTGCCCGTCTTCTGGGCCACCGCCCCCTTAGCCGGCGCCGGTTTCGCCGGAGCCGGCTTCTCAGGGGCCAACGCAGCCCTGCCGGAGGGCTGGCTGGGCGGCCCCGATCTGGGGGCGGCAGCCGCAGCGGCATATGAGGCCGCCCTCGGGCCCGGGGCGGCTTTGTTAGCCGCCAGGGGGGGGCGCAGGACAATGCCCTCCAGGACGGAGAACCGCGCCTGGAAGGCAGCCAGCTCCTGGCGAACCAGGGCAAGCACCTGGTTCTCCACCGCCGCTGGCTGGCTTTGTCCCTGCTGGCCCCCCCTTTGGGGCGCCTCGCGGGAGCCGGACTCGCGCAGACCGGCCAGGTCTGCTCGGAGCTTCTCGTTCTCCCTTTGGAGAAGCTCCGTAGCGGCCGTCAGGCGGGCGACTTCCTCCCGCAATTTCCCCACCTCGCCCGGGGGAGACCTCGCGTAGGCGGCCTCCGCTGCCGCCAAAATGGAGGCAGAGGCCGCCGGTATGGCCCCAAATTTGGTGGAGGGCTTCACTTTGTGGGCCACAACCCGCAAAGCGGCCTCCACCTCCGCCGCAAACCTGGACTTACGCTCCGCATCGGAGCCGCCAGAGGGTTCCGTACCTCAGTCGGCAAAAACGGAAAAATCATAGGATTACTAAAATTGTTGTCCGTCTGTCTGAAGACCCTTTTTTTCAGGAATGTGTGGAGAAATCAAGCTGAAATATCAAATGCTCAGGTCCGCTACCCCTTGGAGCAGTGAAAAAATCAAACTTGTAAGTCAATGCAAGTTAATTTATTATTAAACGTTATTATTATTATTAATGCGATCAAAAGATCTGACCGTTTATGCCACATATTTTGCGATTTTACAAGGGAATCAAAACCTGTAGGGTACTTCCCGTTGACCAAGAATCATGAAAGGACATTGTTCGGCGTCCATACATCGTTCGCCTAAGAACCAACAGAGACGTGAATTTACTTTTGTGAAAACACTTTCGGTATTTGAGGTTATAATTAGGCTAGCCGCACACACACAATAATATTGTCAATGCAAGATTGTCAAAAATCTTCATCAATATATGGTCCCGCACACTACGCAATATTATTGGCAATTTTTCGTGGTACAATCTGAATCAGTCGCTCCGCAGCTCGATTCATGTGCGCACGTTTAATATAATGGATAGAAAGAAAAAAGTCGTTGCATTGAGTATTGCATTAATTTTATCAACTAAAAAAAGGCAATCAAGAAAGAAACGATGGATTAAGGACTGGATGAGAAAAAAAACTGAGTTAAATCATTTTAATCTAATAAATGAACTACGAGTAACAGAAGAAAAGGATTTCAAAAATTATATGAGAATGAGAGATAGCAGCTTCCAAAAACTTTTATCTTTAGTTTCACCTTACTTGAAGAAAAAAGATACACACATGCGAAAATCGCTAACACCTGAGGAGAAGTTGGCAGTTACTTTACGCTTTTTAGCGACTGGCAGAAGTTTTGAAGACTTGAAGTATTCCACTTTAATATCCGCAAGGGCTATAAGCACAGCAGTTTTGGACACTTGTAAGACGTTAATTTACGTCTTGCGTGACTATATAAAAGTAAGTAGTAATTATCTATATTTAAGCATGTAAGCTATGTAATCCGTAATCAGTAGATCATACTTAGTCATAGGTACTACCAATAATTATACTACCATTGCTATGTATGTATATTTTGCAGTTTTTTGCAATAAATCCTATAATGATTTAGATTTGAAGTAAAACAAATAAAATATTATAATCGTTTTTATTCATACAAGTAATTAGGTGGTAATAAGTTTTAGGTAGTTTTAAATTCACAAATCATCTATTTAAAGGACTGAAAAAAATTTGAAAAATCTTCCTTTGGAGTATACTCGGCATGTACGTCGGCTTCAATTGTTATAAAATTAGATTGGTTATTTTCTTGAGACATTGTGTCTTGTGGACAATATTCAAACTGTTGCAATCGTGTCAGTGGAGGCCTTAATATTATTTGAGATGGAACACCGGTGGTTACAATTGGTTGATGGTGAATTAAAGACTTAGACAAAGTCTCCGGAGTTCTCATAGTAATAGTATTATCCGTATTATGTTCATTGTTATATATGGAATGTGGCGAAGGAGTTAAACTGTATCTCAAAATTGAATCTTGCGTGCTTCGTGATTGACTAGGTGACGAAATATAGTTTACTCTGGAATGATCTAGTGACTCTCTAGGCGGCAAAGGAGATGAAATATATGGTACATACTCATTAACTTTTACGGAGTTTTTGTTTAATTTTCCAAGTTGTGCCTGAAATAAAATATCGTTAATTGCCTTTTCCGCAAAAAGCTTTTGCTTAGATTCCAGTTTTATCAGTTTAGCAGCCCAGACTTTGGCAAGATGATATTCTTCTTGATTTTCAGAAGAATCCTTCTCCAAAAATGATAAAGTTCTCTGTAAAAGGTTTTGCTGGTCATTTTCCTTTTTTCTTTTATTATTTTCCGATACTGGAGTTGGAGGTGGATCCATTGAGCTAATCGAATACCTATGTTGGTCTTGATCATTTTCTTTGTCTTTCTGTAATATAAAAAGAAAAGTAGGTAAATAAAATGTTAATTACAAATTATGATAATGTTTATTTCTTTTGTTGTTTTAGACTCCTTCAACACAGCAAGAGTGGAGAGAAGTGGCCAATGATTTTGGACGCATTCATGGATTCCCTACATGCTTAGGCTCGCTGGATGGCAAGCATATTGGGATTATTATGCCCAAAAATGCAGGCTCACGTTACTTTAATTATAAAGGATTCCACAGTATTATTTTATTGGCTTTAGTAAATGCTCATAAAGAATTTATGATGGTTGATGTTGGTGTCAATGGTCGGATATCTGATGGTGGAGTCTTGTTCTATTCAAAATTTTGGCAGTCTTACGAACAAGGTCTACTTAACTTGCCTAACCCAATTATCCTTTCAAACATGACACACTTATTTCCTTATGTATTTGTGGCTGATGAAGCGTTCGCTTTGGGCCCAAATTTGATGAAGCCATACTCACAGAAAAACTGCAACTCTAATGAGCTGATATTCAATCAAAAACTATCAAGGGCTCGATCAACGGTTGAGTGTGCTTTTGGTATATTGGCTAAACGTTTTGGTATTTTTCAAAAGGCTATAAATCTCGAACCAGACAAAGCAACCAAACTGACTTTAACCTGTTGTTACTTACATAACTTCTTAATTAAAGAAAACGCTTCCCTTTATTTAAACCAAGAAAAGGAATCACCATCAGTCAGTATAACTAGTCTACAGTCTACTCAAAATAGAAATGCAACTATAAATGCTAAAATAATAAGAGACAATTATTGTCAGTACTTTTGTAGTTTAAATACTTAATCTAAGTTTTTTTTGTACCTACTAACCTACCTGTTATGAGATTTATTTAATACTTATTAAAATATAATACTAACCACTGTAGTTTTCTTTACTGGTTGTTCATCATTTGATAAAAACAGCAATTCATAATACGTCCAGGCAGACGGGACGTAAACCTCATCGGTTCCCTTTCCCGATGATTTCGATTTGTGAATCTTCTTTAATTCTTTCCGAAAATTTGTTCGTAGGGAATTCAATTTTTTCTTTACGTCTTCTCTCGTGCTATTTGGTGTAATTTTTTTATAAATATCGAGCAACTTATCAAGCGCATTATTTTTCTTAACTTTATCGCGATATGCTTCGCAGGACGTATTCCATAATTCTGGATAAGTTTCCCATGTTTTAATAAATACTGACAAATATTGATTTTTCGTGAGAGTACCATTATCAAAACTATTTTCGCTATGGATACTGTTGTCGTCCTCCATTTTGAACAAAAAACACGAACGTCCGCCTGCCTTGAAATCTTTTCCTCGACTGAAATATTGCCGCGCGCCCGCACATAACAATATTATTGACAATACCCCTGCCTCCCCCCGATATTGGCATGACAAAATCAGAATTTCTGGATATCCACAATAATATTGAACAATACCGCAATACAGGCCGCACAAACACAATATTATTGACAATACGTACTTTATTGACAATATTATTGTGTGTGTGCGGCTAGCCTTAGACCAATAGAAACGTAATAATTGCGAGTGTCAAACTTACGAGACTGCCATTCTGTCATTACTATGAAATGTCAAAGTGTCATCTGTCAATTCACCGACTTTCAGTGTCGATGTTGGTCGTTTCACATAGCACTTTCAATAGGTTTATTCTGTATGTAATTAAATAATGGCCCACACCGGGAAATAAGACAGAAGGAAGTGAAATTACTTTTTAAAATGTTTTCGAAATTATGAAGTGTCAGTTCTATTGTAATAATTGTAATTTAAATTATAAAAGAACTAGTACTTATTGTTAAGGTTACATACGTGTTGATGCATAGACCATTTTTTACAATCTAGTTTGGTAAGAAGCAATGTCTTACAGCACACGTAAAGGAAAAAATCTGAAAACCGTAAAAATGTAGTTTAATAACAAAATACCTACAAGTTTATACAGAACCCTCGGTGCGCTAGCCCAACTCGTACTTGGTCGGGTTTTTTCTTGTTTATCAGTCAGTTTTATATAATTATTTGCGTGTGAATGAAAGAAGCAAACTAAGTATTTTCATTAAATGATAGAATTTAATTTAATTTGCCATATGAAGCTGGTGCGAGAAGAGGCAGATTGAATGTCTCTTGATTTTTTAGGCTTGCATGATTTTTTTTATCTTAAAACTATGCCCCACAAAACCAATTTCACGGTTCATCTGTTAACACGATCGTTAACCCACAATCATCCGTGCCTTCTGGTTGTTTATCTATTCCGTGGCCTAGGCATGCCAGTGCCCCAACAATTTAACAGGTCCGCCAGACTATTGCAATCGTCCGAAGCGTCCCGCCAATCATTTCAATCAGCTTTCAATCATTTTCAAGCCTCCCCTTGCTAATACGTTTTGACGGCAATTTTTTTCTTTTTACATTCCGTTGAGTTTTCTTTTTCATTTATAATTGTGATTCATTATGGCACCCGTTTCACGTCAATTCATTGGAATAAATGCGGAGTGAGAGTTTTTGTCAATGGCTGTTTGACCGAGTGTACCTAATAATTTTGGGGAAAGTTTCTTTTGGTTAAAAGGGATTGCCGTTTGAGTAAATAATTTAGCAGTTTGTGTAGATTCATTTTGAATTCAGGATTTTTTAGACAGACATCCAATTATCTCTAAACGCAAGCGATACACGAGTTGTAACACCAATTATGAAAGAAATTGCTTACAGCCACGTCGTCGTCGATTCATCGCGACTTGCGACAGGACACAAGTAAGGCACGCGCGTGTCGCATAACGCAACTTGCATCACTTGAGGGTGTGAACGGTTCGCGAGAACATGTCATGGGTACAGATAGCGCAGGTCGCTAGATTAATTAGTTCTTATCTCCGGTAAGCTTAAACCACAATTCCTGATGTAGGTCTAAACGAGTAAGTTACGAAGGCTACGCTGTATAATTAACAGGAAGGTCCCGACAAGACATTTAATTAACTAATTGCCTTGCAAATAGGATGTGGAATCAAGTAGTCAATCTGCTCTTGGAAACTTTGAACTTTATAGTCACCGACCACACGTTAGATTATAATTAATCTTATCCGTGGTTAAAAAGGATAGAGCTTTGAAAGAAATAAGTTAAACAGATGGATTATTGTTTCTACTTTGCCCTGATCAAAAATTTCATTTATGTTTATGCCTTAGGACTCGGTCCATCTTTGCATCAAACTTATTTGTCTGTTTAGCAATTTCTACTTAATCGTGATTGATTTAAAATATCTTTCACAACACAATACACAATTTACATTAAAAGAAGTACAGTTTATGTTAGGTCCATATCTTATCCCAGAGCGGAGAGGTGGCCTAAGTCTTACTTTATAGGTTAATAATGCTAACTGTGAAAAAGATGGTGTAAGTATTTACCCTAAGCTGGCAAATTCTCTTTATAAAGTTAATATTGCTGTAGTTGATCGCTTATTGTGAGAATGTATGAAAACAAAGGAAAATCGGTGACCGACGTAGTTTTTTTCGTACACTTTGAACCGACCTTCGTTCTTCTTTCACATCGATACGACTTATAACATTATCGGGCTCACTAGGTAGCCACGTTATTTGCAGTATGTAACATTTTTTGAGTCCTCTAATGAGCAGGTATTACACACCACCGACTAAAGTTTGGTGTGAACATGGCCTTACCAATCAAAAGAGCATCTGTTGAACTATCCTCGTATACACCTGTATGAAAGGTTCCACTTTAGCTAATTGTAAGAGTGCCACAAACATCCAAAAGGACGCTAATTGCTTCATCGAGAGGTTCTCTCGAGATCAAAGCGATACGGTTGCCATCTCACAAGCGGTGAGATTATTGGCGTCTCTCAGAGTGGCTACGGACGAGGCGGTAGTATGTCGAGGAGGTATTTGAAGGGAGGGTTTGTGGTGAATTATTTGGTTTACTCCAAAAATGTTATGGGATTATTTTGATTTTCGCTGTTTTGGTTTGAGGCGATTTACGAAGTTTTTGATTGGATAAGCGAAAATAATTACTAAAAATAACAACGGTACGTAACAACACACCTTTTCCCCCGTACGGTCAAGTACAGGTGTACTAAATTCAGGCTCGGGGCTGTTATGTTACTGAGAAATTCTTGCTGGAAAATTTACAATGAACTGCGCTTACAATCCTACCTGCGACCACTAGAGAAAAGAGGCAACGAAATATTGTGTACACGAAATAATCATTCAATTTGCACTTCTAATAGAATAAAAGTTTCTACGAGTAACGAGTTCAAGGTAGAAAAATACAAAGACCTTTTTTCCACACTTGAACATTTTCCGTCATTTGAATTTGCATGTGAAAATTATGCAAAATACTGTCGTACTAGAGTGATGTCGTGCTTCAGTTTGTCGCACTAGCGTGCATTCGTCGAGCTATGGTGAGTAGTAAAGTCTTGTCACCAGTCCACCCGTTTGTCTACCTCACCTCACGTAGTTCACTCTTACAATAAACAGTTCCGAAACAATAATTTCACCATCTTTTAGTTCATCTAAGTATATCTTAAAGACCAATCGCTCAGCCACTACCTACGTCAACTGAGTCAAAAGTTTACTTTTAATCCTTAAACCACGCACAAAGATAAAATCCCAGTAATATCTTCATTAGTACCTCTTGTACTCGTACCCAGTTCAAAGCCTACACGTAACGATTAGTGTACTTTACATGAATGGTACCTACGTGTGAATGTTTGTGTGTGTGTGTGTGTATGTATGTATGTACATATGTGTGTCCCTACCGATGAAAGTAGGGTGATTCAGAGGAGAGTGTTCCTGAGATAAGCGGTTTCTTTTATGTTTAGAATGGTAGAAATGGTTGGGGAACTTTTGCATTAAATTGTTGTTGATTGAATTGGTGAATGTAAGGGAGGTTTCTCTTTTGCATACTTAAAATGATAATTAATATTTTTTGGGATTATTCTTTCGACCGTTCATCAAAATCTACGAATGAACTAAACTAATTATTTCATAATCACAATCCTGCCCTTATCCCAATTTATTTGTAGTCGGCGTAGCATGCTTTCTTCTTCTGTACTTTTCTTTTTAGCCATGTCATCTTTCACACGGTCTATCCATCGTTTATTTGGTCTTCCCCACCATCATCACCATCCTCATTTATACGGACATCCACAGATCGCCTAAAAAGAAAATTACTTCTCTAAAGAAATAAAAATACCTTTTTATTCCAGTCCACATGCCTTTGTGGTTTACTCAAGTGTTCGTAGAAGTAGCGCACGCCACGTGTAACGTCTTCTATCGCTTGCTCGCTTCATTACACAAGTCATATGTCATCTCGAGTGGGCGTTACTTCGCGATGTTTTCTAGCAAGACGGAAATTCTGAGGAGGAAAACATGTAAAATGTGTGTTTAAATAGTCTGTGTTAAACTGAATTATGACGGAGTTTATATATAAACGTAGCTTTATTAACTTATACTGAACCATTAATTTTATGACGTTAACTTTAAGCAACGTTTCTAAATCCAACTATCTTTACTTATTACCATTATAAAAGTGAAACTTTGTGTGGATAGATGGATTATTGTTATTCTTTCGCGCAAAAACTACATACTAAACGGATTTGAGTGAAATTTTGCACACAGTTTATTACCTGGATTAAGACATAGGATACTTTTTGTCCCGATAGTACGATCCCGTGGGGCAATTACCGAACCATTTATGAGCGAAGCCGCAGGCTAGTGAACCCAAATGTCTGTTTCACTGGTTTATTGTAGTGTTTTCTTAAAAGTCTAAAAGCTGTCTGTAAAGCTAAGCTAGGTATCGTGACTGACTGTCTCGTTGGTTTCCTGGCTAAGCATAAGGATATGGCCTAAATCTCAAATTATTTGAGTTCCGCCACAGTCGGGAGAAGTGTTATCGTCAGGATTTCGCACTAGACCAAACTATTTTTCGCCTCTGGTTTGGTTCCAAACACAGACTTCTTAATAACTTAAGAAGTCTGTGTTTGTGAATTTAGAGGTTTCAAAGGTTTTATTCAAAGGCTAAAAAGTTGTGTGGTTATTGGTTATCATAGTATGGATATGTGATGCAGAAGAATGAGGAAAATGCTGAACATTAATGTCGATGGCTATAAGAGAAGAGGAAGACCAAAGAAACGATGGATGGACGTATGAAAGATGATTTGGCTAGAAAGGAGGTGACTGTTTAGATAACGAGTTATAGGGGAAATATGGAAGAACAAGACATGCTGCGTCAAATAACTTGGGATAAGGGCAAGAGAGTGATGAACGATTTAATGCAAATTGTTAAAAAATTTGAGTGCAAGTCTACTCAAATAATACGTATTATTTGAGTAGACGTGCACTCACGTTTTAACAGTCTTCCTGAAGAGTGATTCTCAAGGTTTTACGAGGCAAACGAAATTTTTTACGTATCATAAAAGTACTTCATAAGGATTAAATCGTTGCGAGAACCGTGCGGAAAGTCGTCATTTTCTCTGCTTTTACAACTGTGTTTGTATTCATAACGGGTTTAAGATACTTCTTAATAAGTTTGTGGGTGAATGGCTTTTATGAAGAACGGAATCTATTAAGGTTTTGGAAATGGGGAGAGGATTGTTTTATTGTTTTTTGGTGCTCGAGTGAAAGATATAAATTATTCCGGCAAAGTACCCCACAAATAAAGGGTTAACTACTTTTAGTTCGCTAGTGGTGAGGGGAAGTAATTTGATAAGTGATGAACATAGTATAACACCATACGCAATATTTTGTGCACGCTTTTATTCCTTGGGACAGAAACTATAGAACGTCACCTGTTACGGTCATTGCTAGATATTAATCAGCCTACAATGTTCCGGTAACAAGGAGCTGGCTATAATCCACCAACACGCAAACCGAGTGCAGGTTACTACAGTACGGTCCTTACTAAACTAACTCATAATTATTTCGAACAGTACGTTGATTACATACAATGTACATTTAATCGTCTGCCTAGCCTTTTCCCAAACTATGTTAGGGTCGGCTTGCAGTCTAATCGGACGGAGCTTAATATCAGTATTCAACATGGAGCGACCACATATATGTCCTTCATCTGAGTTACTGGGTAATACGATACCCCTTGATAAGACTGGATGTCAGACTTTCGGCTTCTGAAAACTCGTAACGACTGTCAAAGATCTTCAAATGATAACCGGGACCAACGGCTTAACTTGCTTTCCGAGGCACGTAGGAAACTCGGTATGTAATGATGGTTACCACAGGCCAACCTCGGTAAGCACGGCTTAACCTTGAAAGTCGACTCGTGCGGCTGTTATTATTTAGCCACGAGTCCCTCTTAGAGCCTCCTCGAGCAGTACCTACATGGCTTAAATATTTCCTTTAAATATCTATGTAAGCCCCGAGGTCAAGTTATCCCTGAAATCGTTTAGTCCCCCCTACGTGACCAGATAAACAACTGATATATTTAGGGACCTTTTTCCAACTAGGTCAACGGCCCGTAAAATATTGCATAGAATATTTATATCCTCCAGTGACAAGTTTACGTGATGCACCTAACCTTTTTAAAGTAGGTTAGAGTTGTCTATGGGTGGCCATAAAGTATCTTGTTTAAAGAGTGGAACAGTACATAAGTTATGAAGGGAAGCTGACCCGCTAGCACTACCCTTGGGCCACATAGAACGGTTTTACGAGCATGGTGGTGAAACGACTGTAAATATTCCGTTTACTTCTTTTTTTTTATTTCACTTGCTTGTTTTAAGGCAGCGGCTTCTTACAGAACTTCACTGGTGAAGTTTAAAACTGAAAAAAACCTGCCTCGTCATTGTAAAGATTTGTCATTCCCGTATGTTGAAGCACAGTTATTATTTAATAATGGCTTACTTAGCTTAAGCTTGCGGTTTCGCTTGTGTGGATTTCGGTAATTGACCCCCGGAATCGTAGTACCGAGATAAAGAAGTATTATATGTGTTACTCCAGGTTATTAATAATAATAATAATAATTCATTTATTGGCATAAACAAGTAACTTACATAGTAGTGAATCACTGGTGCCTGTGGTAGGTAGTGAAACACCTGTATTACAGGTCACCAGGTTTCCACTCAGAAAACATATTACACTATCTATTTGCTAAATTTCATCAAAATCCGTTCAGTAGTTTTTACGTGAAAGAGTAACAAACATACATCCAACCATCTATTCTTCCATACATGCCATCCTCACAAACTTTCGCATTTATAATAATAAGTAACAAGTAGTAATAAGAAAGTAGTACTTGTTTAGTAGTAAGAAGTAAAGCTAAACCACGATGTAAATATACGCATAAAAGGTGTTTGTATTCACAATATAACCCTGATATACAGCCATGGGACACTGACGGCAAGGCGTAGGTAATTTGTTTCCGGCTGTAAGACGACGCATGTTGACGTGCTGACGTGGGCGTCGGCAGAAGGTGAGCTTAATTAACTCCGTGACTGATGACCAGCCGCCCTTATAATATGTCAGTGTCTGTGTTAAGTGTTTAGTCAAATATCCCTGACTAGCTGTTTTTTATTAATTCCCTATTTGAATCGGATTTTGTTAACAATTTCAAGAGATTGAATGTTTTACACGGAACCCTAATCCTTTTTCTAAAATAAAAGTATCCTTGTAACATCAGCTATCTGCCAGTTAAGTCCCGTCAAAATCGGTCCAGCCGTTTCGGAGATTAGCCAGAACAAACAGACATTTAAAAACAGTTTTTTTTGTTGTTAAAAGTATCGTATATACTTTCGTATGCATTCAGTAAAAAGCTGTTATTTTGAAATTGCAAACAGACACTTAAATTTTATTTATTTGTAATACAAATAAATGATTGACCGTCAACGAAGATACGGGCCCGTTCGAAAGTAGCTCGAAACTTCGAAGTGGACCCTGTTCTCCATTATTTTGGGTCAGTTTTCACACATCGGGAGTAGGGATATAAGTCCAATCGTATTGTTCGGGTTCTTAACTAATCTTAAGTCCGTAAATGATATGGAGTAGGAAACGTCTATAACTTCGGCCGAAACTACGGGTTTGGTACTTAGAGAGTACCTCCAGGGTCAGAAGACCATCCGACCTAGGAAACTATCACGTCACAACGTTGACACTAAACTACCTACGCAAGAAGAGTCAGTATGACGAAAACGTCAAATAAAAATCAGTATTAGTTTATTAAGAACAGAGACTCTATTTAAATAACTTTAAAGTGCATTTCAACAAATAGAAAAATATCTTCTTTGGCGTGTTTATAAAATGTAGAGATTATTTATTGATGGATTAACTTCGACCATCAGAATGAAAAAACAATGTACTCACATTTCACACCAGAGTACTTTACAAAATATTGAACGTAAATATTTTTACATTTTAAAAGCATTCGAGCTAGTTACATTCTCTGAACTCACCTTATCTATCTCTGTGGTAGAGCCATAAGCTCGTACGCTGCACTTTTGTCTTTATCAGCCAGACATGATGGAATGTGCAGGCGCCAGCGACCACCACCTTAGTTTTAAGTTCTATGTATGTATTAGGCTAGGTAGAATAAGCAGTCTTGCATCAAACTCTGTAAGCTCGGGTCGTTTCAAATAAAACTCTTAGTATAACGGGCCCTAACGTTTTATTTCTGCCGTCGCATCGCTCCCGAAATCTAACTGGCGCAGCCGGTAGGATTGCCGTAAACCGTTGCTTTCGCGGAAAGTCAAGTGTTACACGGAAAAGTGGAAAGAACACTAAAGAACTTATTCGCGAGTGATAACGTAGAGTCGTCGTAACTTAAAATCAGTGAGACGTTCTTGGCAATCCTCGAACCAAATAAATACGTTAGATAAGCGTAACGATAACGTGGGTGAGCAGAGATGTTGAAAGTTTATAAGGCGGTTGGACTGTGAGTAACCTTCTACTTCCTTCCTAATTCCCCATAATAGTAATGTTAATAATATGAAATATATTTTTGTAGGTACCGATTATTTCATTAAATCTGGAAAATCGAGTGAAAAACCTTTTATGGTGGAAATTAATTCTTAATAATTAGTGAATAATTATAAATCAAGTGAATATTATTTTCACGTTATTATAACGATAAGGTTTTTCATTCTTTTATTGTTTCATTTTCTTTTCTTTTAATTTTAATTAAGTTTGATAATTATAGAACTAGAATTTTACTTTTAATTATTTTTGTTTTAAATTGTTGCTTATCTTTTGTTCGTTTTTTTTTTACGATTTCATTTAAAATGAATCAAGGTCAGATTCCTGTAACCGCGGCAACCGGTGCAGCCCCGTCGGCTCGTACCGAAACACCATTTTCTATGCAACTCGCTGAATCGTTGATCCCTCGGGATGTTTTAAATTTAATTCCAGAATTCAGTGGTGAAACTAATTTGCTTAGTTTATTTTTAAGAAAGTGCGAATATGTTATTGAAAAGTATCAAGGGACTACGGACCGAAATGAATTTTTAATGCAGACTATTACGAGTAAATTAAAAAGTAAAGCGGCAGCCTTAATTAGTGAAAGAGGTGATTTTGAGACGTATAGTGAATTAAAATCTTTATTGATCCAACATTTTGGGGATCCCAGGAGCGAGGAATGCGTTGCTATTGAACTGGAGACCCTAAAAATCAAACAAGGCGAGTCATACTTACAGTTTTGTAGCCGAATACAAGACATTCGTGCTATATTAATTTCAAAAGTGAATCAGAACAGCTCTACAACATTAAAAGAAGCTAAAAAAATAATTTATAACAATACTTCTCTTAATGTTTTCCTGTATAATTTACCAGAACACATGGTGCGGATTATTCGAATTAAAAACCCTACTACGTTGGAAGAAGCTTTAAAATATGTCCTTGAAGAAGTTAACTTTCAGGAACAATATAATTTACGTAGTAAAATGTTGCAACACCGACCGCAAAGTCATATGTTACCATCACGTGATGGAGGAATTGTTTTTAATTCACCCAATCTGAAGCCCTTGCAAAATAATCATTTCAGACCTTTTACAAACCCAACTCAATTCAAATTTGGTATACCTAATCAAAATTTCGTACGCCCGAATATACCGAATCAACAAATTGGTCGACCGCAAATGGCTCAATTTGGACCAGTCGTTGATAAGAAAAACCCCCAGCAATTAGGCTTTCGACCTCAAGTAGGAACATTTGCCTACAGACCCCCAACAGCGCAACCTGGTTATAGACCCCAAGTAGGACAATTTGGCTACAGACCCGTCCAAGCTTCGGCCTATCGTCCGACTAATAATTTCCACAATAGTGACGTGACAATGAGAACTGCTCCAGCAGCGGTTAAACCACAACAAGGTTTTCCTATAAATGAACTTTATACGGATGACGAACAATACTACTACGACGTCACTCATGACGATTATATGCAGAATATGACGACAAACTGTGACTACGACTACAAAAATATCAATACTGAAGATGGTTGCGTAGATGAGAGGCCTAGTGTAGAATTTACCAAAACTGCTGAAAATTTAAATTCAACTGAAAATAACAGTGATCCGGAAGTTGTCCAAAATTTTCAAATACATTCAATACAAACCCGCCGGAAATGATAGAACTTAATTTTAACGCCAATCTAAAACATCCATACATATACATCCCTGAGATAAACGGTAAATTTATGTTGGACACAGGAAGCACGCGGTCTTTTATAAGTCCCAGAAAAGCTGATGAGTATTTTCCTCAATTAAAATTCTATGAACCATTTACAGTTACAAGCATACATGCGACTAGTAAACATCATGAAGTAGCTGAAATTCCCCTATTTTCCATTTTTAATAACGAAGGGTATCAAAAATTTTATGTTTATGATGTGGACACCAGATATGACGGGTTAATTGGAATGGATCTTATAACTCGACTTAATGCTGATTTATCGTTTAAGGAAAAGATGTTAAAGACAAACGGCGTCAAAATTCCTATAATTTACTCTACCGACCCTGAAATTAGACTAGAACCCCGGACCGAACATCGAGTGAAATTACCTGTTAATCAAAAGGATGGCTATGGTATTTTAGATTACAAAGAGTTTCATGAAGGCATTCGAATGCCAGCTGCAATCGTGAAATGTGAAAATTATTTAGCTTCTACTGTTATACAGAACGCAACTAGCCTTGAAATGAATTTAATTATAACTTCTCCGTTCGAGGTTACTTCTTTTTCTAACGAGTGTATAGTAAATAATTTGACTGATTTAACGGACGTAGAGATAGATTCATTACTGACAGACAATTTAAAGAAATTGCGACTTGACCACCTTAATCAAGAAGAAAGTGACCTTATTAGTGAATTATGTCACGAGTACAAAGATATATTTTACTGTGAAGAGCTGCCTTTAACCTTTACAAATAAAGTTAAACATCATATAAGAACCACTAATGAAGATCCCATTTATATCAAACCTTATCGACAGGGTCCAGCGCAAGCCGAAGAAATCAAAAGACAGGTTGAAAAACTTCTCAAAGACAATGTGATCCGCGAGTCACACTCACCCTGGAGTGCACCTGTGCATTTGGTTCCCAAAAAGGCAGATGCTTCCGGTCAATTAAAATATAGAATGGTTGTAGATTATCGCCGACTCAATGACATAACAATCGACGACAAATATCCACTTCCCAACATAATTGACTTACTTGACAAACTTGGCAAAAGCAATTATTTTACAACCCTAGATTTAGCTTCCGGCTATCACCAAATAGAGATTTCCGACACTGAGAAAACAGCTTTTTCAACACAAAATGGGCATTACGAATTCCTTCGTATGCCATTTGGCCTCAAAACCGCTCCAGCGACCTTTCAAAGGACAATGGACAATGTCTTAAGAGGGTTGCAGGGTATACATTGCATGGTCTATTTAGATGATATTTTAATTTACTCTAGTGGTATTTTAGAACATATTAAAAGATTACGATCTGTATTTGATAGATTACGTCAGACCAATCTTAAAATTCAATTAGATAAGTCTGAATTTTTACGCAAAGAAGTGCAATACTTAGGACATACACTGACTAAAGACGGACTTCGACCAAACAACGACAAAATTCAGGCAGTTCTTAACTACCCATTACCACGGACACAGACTGAAATCAAACGATTCCTAGGGTTTGTGGGATATTACAGACGGTTTATTAAAGACTTTTCTAAAATTACACAACCTTTGACAGCTTGCTTAAAAAAGGGTAAGAAAGTTTTGACTGATCAAAAATATATTGAGGCTTTCGAAAAATGCAAGGAACTTTTAATTAATGCACCAGTGTTGCAATATCCCGACATGAATAAACCATTTGTATTAACCACTGACGCTTCAGAAGTCGCCATTGGTGCTGTTTTATCACAGGGCCCTATAGGCGGCGACAAGCCCATAGCTTATGCTAGTCGAACGTTGTCAGACACTGAAACGAGATATAGTACCATTGAACGTGAGTTGTTGGCAATTGTCTGGGCCACAAAACATTTCAGGCCCTATTTGTACGGACACAAATTCGACATCTACACTGACCACAGGCCCCTAGTTTGGTTATATCAACTTAAAGAACCAAATAGCAAATTAACACGTTGGCGTTTGCGTTTACAAGAATACGATTTTAACGTTATATATAAAAACGGTAAGCAAAACGTAAACGCAGATGCGCTTTCCCGCATCCGCTTAAATGCCCTTAAAGGCGACGATTTAGACAACAATTCAATGATTGTTAATATAGACGAACAGGAAGACATGATTAGACAAAGTACGGACGGTTCTACAACAATTTCTATATCTGACTCTGAAAGAACCGCTACAGCTAGTCCAATAAGTATACCAGAAACTGAGGCAGTTCTTGACGAATCGCCTCATTATCCCATACCGTCTGAGTCGTCCTCCATACAGACAGTTCATTCGGCCAAAGATCTCGAATCCAATGGAATACCGATCTTGAACGAAGCAATAGATACCAAGCCCAATCAAATACTTGTCTTTAGCTGGTTTCGTAATGAGATTCAAGTAAAAGATTTATCTAGAAAGAAACAAAAGGTGTTAGAAGTATTTCTGCCTCTTCATAACTATAATCTTATCACAGGATTTTTGAAAGACTACATAAAACCAAAAATTAAGTATTTCATTTATTTCGAAAATCAAGAACTTAGAAAAGACTTCAGTAATATCATAATTTCTCTGTTCAAGAAAGATGTGGTTAAGTTTTATGAATGTACCGAGCGTGTTGTTTACGTCGAAGACGAGCAGGAACAAAGAGCTATAGTAATTAAATTACACGAAGGTAAGACATGTCATCGTGGAATCAGTGAAACCATTAAACGGATTCGTCGTAATTATTATTGGCCAAATTTGATTGAAACCGTTTCCGCCATTATTAACTCATGTGAGCGTTGTAAAACTTCTAAATATGATAGGAAACCCATTACACCCTTATTGCAACTAACTCAAACTCAACATGCACCTTTTCAAGAGATATTTATAGACCTATTTAGCATAGAATCAAAATACTATTTAACTTTAATTGATGCCTTTAGTAAATTAGGTCAAGCCATAGAAATTCCATCTCGCTCGTCACCTGAAGTGGTTCGAGCGTTGATGAAATATTTTTCATTTTACGGCGTTCCACAGAAAATAAGTTCTGACCCTGGAACTGAATTCAACAGTGAATTACTAAGAGAACTAACAGATTTACATAAAATAAAATTACACATAGGGACCCCAAACAATCCAAACTCTATGGGCCTCATAGAACGTTTTCATTCCACAATTATAGAAATTTACAGATTAGCAAAATATGAAAAGAAGTTTACGGATGCAGCCTCTGTAATGACTTATGCCGTTATGGCCTATAATAGCACTATTCATAGCACCACAGATTTAACACCGTTTGAAGCTGCGTTTGGTCATACCGAATTAAACTCTACATTTAACTCCGAATTTGATAAAGCTTACAAACAACAATTGATTAGAGATCATAAGAAGAGAACTCAGGCACTCTATAAGTATATTTCGGAAAAAGTAAAAGGTCACAAAGAAAGAATTTTAACGAAACGAGGAGGGGAATTAGAACCAGCTTTAGCAATAGGTAATCCTGTTTTCGCTAAGGCCGTTAATAAGAGACAAGCAAAAGATAAGCCTAGGTACCAAAAAGCCGTTGTCACAGGTCAGATAGAACGCAATATCATACCAATTAAATTAAACAATAGGGATACCAAAGTACCTCTCAAAAACATAAAACGTCCTCCACAGGTGGAGTTTGATCCTGGTGATATGGACAACAACCAATTGGACTCTCCCAAGCCAGGCCCTTCAAGCAGTAAAGATTAGTCAAAACCCTGGTATTCTTCCGGTGAAGATAGGCCAAGCGTTTATTCAATATGATAAGTGGTCTATTGTTAAAATAATCAATCTTCAGGGCATAAGCACTGACCTTTCCTTTAATATTAAAAAATATTCGGAATTCAGCCAAATATTACACCTAAACAAATTCCACACAGATGAGTTTATGGCACATAAAACACAAGTCGAGTATATTCAAACTCAGACCGTAGAGAAATTACAGCAATTAATTCCATCCAAAAGATTTAAACGTGGTATTGTAAACCCTTTAGGCTCTTTCATCAAAATTATAACTGGTAACCTTGATCATGAAGATGCGGTTAGATATGATAACTTAATTTATAATATTCAGACTAAAGAACAGGCAATAGCCAATAAATTCACCTTGGTTTCTGAAATGTTGGATCACTTTCTGAACACTACTGAAATAATTAATGAAAATACAAATAGAATAAACAAGCGCATTAAATTGCTTGAAGGCCTTGTAGCTAATCTTAACACAAAAGATAAGCATTCAATTTATATGACTCATGTATTTGGATTACTCAACCAATTTATTGTAAACTTTAGTACTATTAATGCCGAACTCAGCGAACTAGAAACTGCTGTTGCATTTTGTAAGGTATCTGTTTTACACAAAGCCGTAATAAATTCTGATGAATTGTTAAATTTACTAAAACATATTAATGAACATGATAACTTAATGTATCCTGTAAATGATAGAAATTTAATTAATATAGAAGAGTCATTGTCTGTAAAAGCTTACCTTAAAAATGAAGAAATAACCTTTATTATTGAAATTCCGTTAATTTTAAATGTTACTTATAATTATTATAAATTGTATTCCCTTCCTATGGATTCCATGAACCAAACCTTTGTTGTTTTTCCTGAATTCCCTTACCTTTTAGTAGAAGGGTCAAAATATCGTCCGATTGATCAACCATGCCAAGAGATAACAGTCAAAGAATACCTCTGCTCTGAAAATAACCTCATTCAATATGTGGAAGAAACCTGTATCGAACAACTAATGAAATATCAACATAATCTGTCGCGATGTATTCCCCGTCAGATAAAGTCTGAACATCTGAAACTACAGAAGATTAGTCCAAATAGTTGGATAGTGTATACCAAACACAAACAAATTATATCGCAAACTTGTGGTAATGACGACACCAAGGAACGCATACAAGGAACATACATTATAACCATAGAACCGCAATGTGATGTTTCCATAGAAAATATCCAACTTCATGGACAGCGTTCTTACCTTCTGCAAACAGAGTATAAGCCTGTTCCTGTGATAAACTTACCTAATCTACGAGAACTCACCTCTACCGCCGTGAAAATGGAAACTGTAAACCTGAAAGGAGTTAACCTGGATGATATACGCCAACTAAATTATCTTCTGAAGAACAGTGCGAATAGTGAAATAAGGGCAATCAGTGAAATTAACGGTGATAGTGTCAGTGCCGCTCTTTACTCTTTGTACGCGATCGTCTTTTTATTGTTAATAGCTGTAGTTATGTATAAGTATAATATAAGGAAAATGTGTAAAAGGCAGGATCGTCGTTCTAATGGTGTTGAAGACAATCCTACTCAACAGGAGGAAAATAGAGTCATTCAGAGACCTGTATTATTAGTGTCTTAACTCTATGATGATTACTCCTCTTAAATTAGTTATAAAATATGTGAATGTTATCTTCACGTTATCTTATAATCGTTTTAACTAGGTACTTAAGTTTTGTCATTTTATAGTTTATTGTTTTTGCGAAGTTCTTGGAAAATCTCTGTTTTTCCGATAACTTCGGTCCAAGGGGGGAGGAGTTACATTCTCTGAACTCACCTTATCTATCTCTGTGGTAGAGCCATAAGCTCGTACGCTGCACTTTTGTCTTTATCAGCCAGACATGATGGAATGTGCAGGCGCCAGCGACCACCACCTTAGTTTTAAGTTCTATGTATGTATTAGGCTAGGTAGAATAAGCAGTCTTGCATCAAACTCTGTAAGCTCGGGTCGTTTCAAATAAAACTCTTAGTATAACGGGCCCTAACGTTTTATTTCTGCCGTCGCATCGCTCCCGAAATCTAACTAGCTCTTTGCGTGTTTACCATAAAAAAAAAACATAACACAACATGTATTTTTTTTCATAAAAAGCTTTTCTGTACAGGTATTGAATAAAAATCAGTCGGATGAATATGAAACGCGAGGGATGTAACAAAGTTTTTAGCAAATAAAACGTATTGGTTAAAAGGTAAAGTGCAAACTGACGCTAGCTGATCTTATATCTAACTGTAAACACTGTTACATAGTTGTGTTGAAATTGTTCTACATCATCATCAGCCTACAGAAGTCCACCTCTGGACATGGGCATCTTCAATCGCACGCCACTTAACTTAACTCTCATCCAGTTGCTACCAGCCACCCTGCGAAGATCATCGCTCCACCCAGCCTGAGGACCACCTTACGCGTGCCGATTCGCGATCTCAACTCACGAACACGTCTACTCCAACGGTCATCGGTTCTACAGCTACTTGAGCTTACTTATTCTGTGAGCTATGTCGACCACTCTGGTTCTCTGTCGGATCACCTCGTTCCGGTTGCTATTCCTCAGAAAACTCCAAGCATATCCTGTTCCATAGCTCGCTGAGCGACCTTGAATTTATGGCACAACCGTACCGTGAGTGTCCCCGTAAGTCATAACTTTCACTCTACATAGTAAACGATTGATTTCTTTAAACAATGTTTTGAGCTAGATTTTGGACATTTACTTTTCCTTTTCCAAACTAAGATAGGTTGGCTTTCAGTCTAGCCGGATGCAGCTGAATACCAGAATTTTACAGAGAGCCTATCTGACTGCACCCATGCAGTGTGTTACTAGGTAAACTCGATACACCTTGGTAAGATTGATAAGATTCTGGACTTTCAAATAGTAACATTTGAAGGGTTCGATTCCTGGCTAGAAATATTGATTTCCCAAAAATATAATGATGCAGTTTCAGTTTTCATCAAAATCGGGCTTGAGACTCCTTTGAGTATTTCCGGTATTCCTCATAGTTTCGGATTTGGCCATCCACGTCCACTTGAAAAATTCACCCTGTATATTTAAAATATGTTAATACCAATGACATTGCCAAATATAATAAGAAACATAAAATATTTATGAAAGTCAAAATATTGATGAATTTTATAATGCATGATTATTTTTTCAAATTACTACCATTTCCTTAAATTCTCACTAACTTTTAAAACGTGACAACACCCTATGGATGTTCGATGATCGATCGTCAACTGAATTTTTATGACGCCACTACCCGAGAAGCGACCGCTCGCACCCGTGTGTTGCCATTAAGTTTCCTCATTTTAGCACATTTTATTTAATTTCATCGGGGTATTTTTTTTTATTTGTTCTCCAAAAACGATTACATAAATATAATCTAATCTGAATACCTAATAATACCCCCATGGATCGGACAGGTTTTTTTTTAACATATTGTATACAAATATTGCTCATATAGTCATAGGGTAATTATGTATTACATTGTTCCTGGATTCAGTGTCACAAACTTACATCCTGAGGCACAATTTCTGATATTATCTACTTCCGTCATAAAGTTTGGTCTCACGCTAAGACTGCGGTAGGTAATGTTAACATTTGTTTGTTGAGCTATGTTATACATAAAATAATTATAATGTCTATGTATAGGATTTTATAAATGGGAAAACCTCATTAATGATTAAACCGTGGAGTTAAATTTCATTATAATTTATTGCAAATCGTAGCCCTTTTACCGACAGTGTGTTTGTGACGGCCGACCGCACCCCCATGTTGGTACCAACGGATTTATACGATTCATACAATATTACAAGCTTTCCGTTCGTTTGTACATTTTATATGAGGACAACTCAGGTTTATTTTATTTTAATTGTAAAATCAAACGTGATGTTTGTTTTTAAAAAGGGTTTTATCAACTTTTTAAGGGAATTCATTAGGCTGTCCGTCCAAAGGGGTGTAAAACACTGATTACGAATCACGGGTTTGAAATAGAAATCACAGAAAAGGTTTCTAAATTAATTACTTTACACTTTCACGATAAAAAAATGAACTGTCATCGCTGTTTTAGAATTGAGTCGATACTTTTATGAGTAAAAAAAAAACAAAAAAAGATCGAACGATCTTGGTATATTGGTCGCAAAGCAGTATTACTAAATATGAGGTCTGAGTTCGATTCCTAGGTCGGGCAAAGGGTTCCTATCGAAAAAATCCAATGTATTTTCGTCAGGAATGTCTCTATTGCTTCCCGTACGCTGTATTTGTGCCAGCTTGATAACAATTAGCTTACCCTCACTACGTGGGTCTTCCACATGATTTGCGAAATGTGGTTGTGTTATAGGTACACCTCCGCCTCACCCTTCGGGGATTACAGGCGTGATGTTATGGATTGTTTGCTTAATCAGAATGATTCGATAGTTTTATGAGTACACTAATTCTTCTCTGAAATACACTAAAGAAAATGTAGTTTTCAAAAGGAGAGTAATAGTACATTACGATATTAGTGCGTTATGATGGTTATAACATGCGAGGCGGAATTTCAGCCCGAGCCGAAGGCGAGGGCGTAATTGAGCCGAGCATGTTATAACCAATACGCACGTATATCGTACGACGTTTTTTAACACATTTGCGAGGATACAGGAAAAAAAAAATTTCCTACGTGGTTATGTATCTGTCCTTGGATATTGACGGTAGCAAGCTGTCGCATGCGGTTCGCGGTTCTGTTAGTATATCCGGTGGAGTTGAAGTAATATATTGCTCATCTTCATTATTGAAAGTTGTCATTTTTAGATATTCACAATACAAGTACAGAGAAAAGAAAATTTGAGAAAAATGGCGCGAGGATTATTTTCTGCCGTGGCTGCGTGAAAATGTTGGCAAAGACGCTAGAGCATGCAGCCAAGTTATTAAATTACCGAATAAACTGTTTTTTTATTTTATTTTAAATAAACTTAATCTGTGAATGCACACTGTTGCTTTCCCGCCATTTTAACAGCGCGCTAGCGCTGCCTACTGACTGGCGCCGCGCGGCGATTAGTTCGAAATTTGAATAGCAACAGCGCGCTGCTCACTAGCTGGAGTCGTGCGGCGGCGATCAGTTCCATATTTGAAATGGCAAATAATACTGTTATGGAATTTGTATGAACTATAACTTAACTATTTGCTTTGGTAACACACGCGTTTTTTATGACCCGCTTTACATATTTAAAACCGGTGGAATTACATCAGCTTTACGAGCAAGGGTGTTAAAAAAGATCATTATTTCGGATCACCATTCCATTATAGTTGCTATTCCAGTATTTGTTACTTTACATAATACAGCATCTAAGTAATGAGTCTAAGTAATATCAAAGCTGAAGCTGATCAACATAGAGCTTCATTCAATAGGAAAATATGTAACTTTTCCAATCATTGTTACTCGGACGTACTACTCGGGAACAGTTTGCCATACGGTATTACTGAAAGTTGTTTGTGCGGCAAGTTGGCTCATGTTAGTTGGCTCGCTTGTGCTGCGTGACGCTCTCTGTTGGCTGCTGTGAACATGTCACGGATATATGGGAAAAAAGTTTGTTGGGATACGCTATTCATTAGCAGTAAACTCAATAATTATAGATATAGCAGAACCATCGATTAAAATGTGCCAAAAGGTTCTCAACATCAATTATTTATGCTTCAGGCACTACCATCACCTAATATAGGCACTATGTTAGGTGACACAACCTTCCAGCTCGCTACGTGTTTGCGATTGGGCACTCCTTGTGGGGCTCCACATCGCTGTCAATGTGGTGAAGCAGTCGACTGCCTCGGACACCATGGCCTTTCATGCAGTAAGAGTGCAGGTCGGATTGCGCCGGACGCTAGCATTAATGATCTCATCCGTCGTGCTCTTGCCACCGCCGGGGTGCCAGCTGTCTTAAAACCCAATGGCTTGGCACGCGTCGATGGGAAGAGACCAGATGGTATGACCATAATGCCATGGAAGTTGGGTAGGCCTTTGGTGTGGGACGCAACTTGCGTCGACACCCTTGCGCCATCCCATCTTCCTAGCACAGTGGGCTGCGCTGGGGCGGCTGCTGCAGGTGCTGAAAACGGCGCAAATACAATAATTTAATTGGTAGTTATGTGTTTGAGCCGTTTGGGGTTGAAACAAGGGAATTCGCCAAGCGGTTGGTCGACTCTTCACGTGACCAGAGGGCGGGCCTATTTTTTGGCCAAAGAATCAGCATTGCCATCCAACGTGGTAATGCTGCCAGCCTTCTGGGCACTTTTCCTGTTGACAGCGATGCGGACGAATTTTTGGACGCCCTGTAACCCTTTTATACTTGTACATATTTATTTCTATTATAGTTTTGTAGTTTTTAAATAATTAATATTTTGATTGAAGAATACATTCTCCCCATTATTTAGTGTAATTTTTATTAAGAGAAAACACTGACTTGGCTCATCAGCTCCTCTATTGCAAGAACTAGCACACAAGACAGCCCTGCCTTCTGTAACTGCTCGGCTGCTACTGCTTGAGGGCATTATTATTTATTTTATTTATTAAAACTTTATGCACATAATGTACAAAGGCGGACTTAATGCCTTGAGCATTTTCTACCAGTCTACCTACCTATTATTACTTTCCAAACAAACAAAACGTGCCGTTTACTCGCACTACGACAAAAGTGGTATATTGAAATCGACGGCTTTGAATGGCGGTTCCTGCTGACGGAAGTTTTGCGCCCACTTCGGTGACACGTATTTTGTTGTCTACTGCCGTTTCTAGCTAGACGCTGCCGCTCGCCTTTCAGTCATCTGTGGAATTTGCACTCATTATATTATATTAAGTTTAATTAGCACTACCTGTAAATTCAAATATCCACGTGTCGTTAAACATAAAACCATGTGAATTAATAAGCATCACCTGATTGTGTTATGGCAAATAAATTTAATATCGTTATTAACTTATTACGTATTCAAAATACGCCATTAACTGTAATTACCGGTTATGCAGTCACCGCATTTCAGTTTTGTACGCACAGCAGCATAAATGTCGTTTAATTGTGTCGGGAAATAACTGAAATAAAAATGTAAAATTAAGAGGATCTACTTACTTGAGAACAGCTCTTATTGTCGTAAGAATATAAAGAAATCAGCAAATTGTTGGCTAGCATGCACTGACTAGGATAGCAATACAAAAATACTTGAAAACTTATATAACATACATACTTCTTGCTGCGATGACAACATACCATTAGATTGGTGATGTTCTTATCAATCACCTAATAACAAAACACTTGGTTACAAAAATGTAGCCCAAATAAGTCATAAGCACCGATAAAACCGTACAATATCGCAAAGCGTGTCCCTCTGGTTATTTTTAAGCGTGTTTTCAGCCGAAACGCACACAATCTTACCTCGTATATTTATCAAGGTAACTGGAGCCTCGCGAGACTGACGATTTGGTAAATAACGTCTTGAGACGATCGCTTGCGGGTGACCAACGTTTACCAAAAATACGGAACGTACTATAAATGTACGCCAATCTTTTGAAGCGGAGCCAAAATCGGAAGTAGGGCCACCATCTTGTTTTGTAACGCATTTCACAAGATAACAACCAAGTTATCGCAAACAAAAACACAGAACTAAAATCATTGTACCAACTTTGACATATCGATACATCTTGACAAGCAGCGCCCTCTTGAACTGCAAAGTGGTCATACTATACATTAATGTTAACCACCTGATCCACAAAGCGCTGCACAAGTATCAATATGACGGATTGAGTTTAGGAACGACAATGTATGTCATATGCTGTGGTCATACAGGTGCCAGAGACGACGTTCTCTTCAAAATCAAACAGTCCAAAACTCGACGTGCTGATGTTTACACGGTTGTATATTGAAAAGCTAGGCATATTGTTGCACCTAAAACTATAGAATCTTATCAAACACTGAAGAAACCTTGTAACAAGGTGATAACGTCAATAGCCTTCATCTAATCAAGAAAATGAAGAGACTATAAAATCAAGCTTAAATACTCAAATCAAAAGCACGCTCTTCACGTGACCAGAGGGCGGGTAAATTTTTGGCCAAAGAATCGGCATTGCCATCCAACGTGGTAATGCTGCCAGCCTTCTGGGCACTTTTCCTGTTGACAGCGATGCGGACGAATTTTTGGACGCTCTGTAACCCTTTTATACTTGTACATATTTATTTCTATTATAGTTTTGTAGTTTGTAAATAATTTAATTATACATACAAATAAAGTCGCTAATGGATAATCAAAAGTGTTCATTAATATTTTACGTTCAAAATCTAAGATAACAAAATTAAATGTTATCATAAATATTTGACGCGGATTCGTCAGCTTACAGCCTTTCCATAAACTTTCTTATCATTTTTTATGAATCAATATTGTTTTTATTTATTTATTTTTATTTATTTTCGTTATGCATAATTGGATTAAGTTGCTGCATTAATCTTTCCACCAAAATTAGAACAAACTCCGCCATTTAAAAAAAAAAATAATTTCATGAAACACTAACGACGCCTCCATGTCAAATTCAAGCACAAAAAGATCCATTATGATGAAGCACTGTTCCAATGTTTTGATAAAGTTTGCGTCATATTTGTAATTATAAAGCGTGTCATTACGGAGAGTGACTATGGGGAATGGAGATGAGAAGGTGTCTAGTCAAATCAATCATGTGTTAATCGCTGACAATGGACGTCTTGATAACTTACTGTGTATTGTATTTATATAGAAATTGGTTAGTAAGTTTGTGTGTAAAAGGGAAATTTTCGGAACTGATGATCCAATTCTAAAAATTCTTTAACTGGCAAGGCTACATTATTCGTAGGTGCGAGTAATATTATAAATGCGAAAGTAAGTTTGTTTGTTACCTTTTCACGACTAGGTAAATCAATGAACCGATCATCCTGAAATTTTGCATTAACGTTGTCAGGTGTACATTAACGGACATAGGGTACCTTTCATCCCGAAAAAAGTACTGATCAAGATGAAAACGACAATAACGTTCTTATTAGAATAGATGGCGCCACGTGTCTTTCGAATCATGATTGAATTTAATTAATATAGAAACTTTAGTAGTGTTTTAAGAGTTTAATTGACAAATTCTAAATTAACGCGAGTGAAGCCGCGGGCAAAAGCTAGTAGTCTATAAATTATATTTATATAATGCATATTAGCAGAGCTATCACAATTTCTGCAGACGAAGTCGCGGGTGACGTGCAGGTTCTTAATATAAGTTGTTGTTTACTGATATGCTTGTTGACCCGTTGTCCAATGCCTAAAATGTGGAAAATCAAACACTGGGAATTGAAACAACTGGTTTTATTTAATTTATAGTCGTCCATCAATCTCCTAACGTATTAACTCAGCAACAAGCACACCACCCTCTCCCTACTTCCTCTTTCTCTCTCACACACTCAGTTCTATCATCCCTACACTCAGTTTTCCTGATATTTGAGCAGTTTCAAATCTGAAATCTCTATTTGAATACTTTTTCTAGAAAGTATTCAATCTTAAAGTGAAAGTAGTAACCTTCTTCCCCAAAATTCAGGGAGCAGTGTCTAAGTAGCAAAAAAGTGTAGTCACCCTAACCCGCATCTTTTAGTCCGTAAGCTCTTAGTGCGCGTTTTAGATAAAGCAATCGTTTTAAAAGCTTTATTTTTCTTCCCTTATTGTGCTTGGTACAGCTAATTCTGTAGACATAGTCATATTATTAGTTAGAGCTACCTAGATAAAAAAGGTACATTATGGAAAAAAAACAACAAGTTTTATTTTAAAAAACTGTTAGCCACAATGTGTATGTTGGTATGTTAATGTTTTTCAAAATTAAACTTACTGTTTTCTTTATGAAATCACGTCATGATGCTGAAAATAGGCCTCCCTGTGCTTACGTCAATCTCCACGTTCCTGTGCCAACCTCATCCGGATTTTACCCACAATGGCAACACTTGTCTGCCCATCTTGCCGCCGGACGACCAGCACTTCTTTTTCCAGTCCTTGGACGCCACTCGGTCACAGCTTTACTCGACCTGTCATCACCGCGCCTTGATATTGGTCGAGCCCAACTCCATTTGAGGAATCCGAAGACGTACACACAGTGTCAGTAAGTGCTAGCCCCTCAAGCTGTAACATTTTAAAGCTTAAGCACTTACTGACGCTGTGTGTACAAAGATCTGCGATATTGGAAAAATCACGTAATCAAATAGTAGCAGATTATTTCCATAAGCATTTTCTTATTGGAATGATTTTCTTTAGGTGCGTTTATTTTTAGCTACACTTTCTCGTAAGTACGTAAGTCAAGTTCTTGAGTGGCAAGCAACTTGTTAATTACATCGGCCCACGCACGTGTACCATAAACTCAAAGTAATTTCCCCTACGTTTCGTAGCCTTGTAAGTTTATAAATAGTCAAAGAACTTTGAATAAAATTAAACGGTGCCCATTTGAATATCGTATTTTATATCAATTCAATATTAGGCATACGATTACTTCACCTTCCGCCTGACGCTGGTCCTCATCGGACATGGTTGTTTCGGGAGGTACCTGCACCGAATTGGGCGGCAGAAAACGCCCGGGTGTTATCATTGCGAGGATCGCCGGAGGACACAGTGGAGCACACCGTGGAGGTCCGCTCCGCTTGGGCGGAGCACCGCCGTGTCCTCGTAGTGGCGATTGGCGGCGGCGACCTCTCGCAACCGGGCCCTGGTTCAAGCCATGAGGGAATGGGAAGCCGTCATCTCCTTCTGCCAAGCAGTCATGCTAGCGAAGGAGGTGGCGGAACGTAAGAGGGAGAGAACCTCACGTCCCAGCCGCCGCGGGAGACGCCACGGGCGTCGGGGGCCACGTGGTGGCTTTCGGCCACCGTAATCGCGGGCCTGTGGACGGTGAGTAATGGGCTAGCTCGCCGTCCGTCCGTTTTATGACGACAAGCCGTGTCGACGGCGCGTTCGTGTTCCACGCGCGCCTCAAAGAGATGTCAGCAAACCGGAGGGGCCCGCAAGGGCCGATGCCTGCCAGGGCTGCGGGACTGTTCGAAAGAGATACCACGGCCCTGGAACACAAAGGGCAAAATAAGGAACATGGATGGGTTTTAGTCAGTAAAAGTCTGACACTCTCTTCCGCTCCGCCCAGAGCGGGAGGGGTCATTTTAAAAAAGGCATACGATTACTCCTCCTTTTCTTATGGGCTTTTTGGCTGAATTAGTGAGCTTTTTCTATTTAAGTCGACAAAATTAGTCCTTGTATAAATAGACAAACGAAAACTTAACTGCTAAAAAAATTGCACTCCACGTACTCCTACCGTACTTCCTACGACGAGCTCCTTTACAAATAGCCCTACTACTACTAAAACTTACCCCCGCTGATCAGAATCACAAATAAGTAGTATGTTCCCTTTCAAATTGATTGTTATGTAGAAAGAGTTTTATTGTTTTCCCGCGGTCCATTTACGATCCCATGTGAGTTGTTATGGCTTGTTTATCGCAGATTTTAGCTTCGCTGGCTGGTTTGGGTACGTTGTTTATTATAATAGTATAAGGAGTTCTCTATGAAAGACAAATACAACACGATAATAAAGTTGGACAAGTTTTTCAACAGAAGCTTGGAGAAAAGAAAATTAAATAATTCTACTAATTGGTAATTGGCTACTACGTGGCTTATTTCTCAGATGTAATCAATAACCCGCATAGCCAAAACTGGTACATATTGTAGCCTAAAAAGTTGACTTGATTGAAGCTATATCTCTGAGATTTCAGCGGTTTACAGTCCTCTGTGAGCAGCACACTGGGATTTACAGACAGAGGGAACAATAGAGACTGATTAAAGCATTATAACGACAGATCTCTTACAAATACAACAAGTCAACAACCACCTATTATAAAATATCGCAAAGATCCAATAAACAAGACACACGATACACCGATCCGACAATAAAGCTGCATACAAAGACATGTTTACGCCACCGGCTACAGGAAACAATAATCCTATTTTCAGAACCTACGCCGGCTATACCCTGCAGTGATTTTATCGCCATCTTTGTAGTACGTTTTAACTTCCCGAAACGTAGCAGTCCTTAGGAGGTGGTCTTTCTCACATATATGTTTGTATAATCTCAAAACGAGTGACTTAACCAAGATTTTGTGACAATATTTTGATTCAAAATAGTGTCCTTGGAGTTTCTTGCCCTTTCTCCATAGATATTCACGTTGTTACGCCTTGTCACTGTGACTGTAGCTATCCTTTTTTTTTTCTTTTGACATTCCAAAGTGTCTGCAATGGTCTAATTGAAATAAATGCTTTGAGTTTGAGTTTAGACGACCAACTTTTGAAGCACCTGCCCGGCGATGCTGCCTGCCACCGAACACCGGAGTAGAGTAATTGCATCAGCAGCTTATAACGCTGCTGCAACACCGGCCTCTATTCTGTGGGAGAGGGTCGTAATTCACTATGCGAGCCCAATCCGGATTGGAAGATGTCACATTTATTCGACATTTTGATTACTGTTCGAAGTTGCGCGTTATTTTGTGGAATTTATTTCGACACCACTAATTTTAAAACATCGTGCTGAATACAACATATTCTATCAGAGCTTTAAAGGTCTACAAAATCATAAGAGTTAAATCCCCCTCGAAGTTAATTCCTGGCAACTACTCATAATGATCGCTTTTATTGACATTTTATTATTTGTAAGATTTTAATTTTTGTTGACATTTCTTGTGTGATTTTTTAATTTTTTTTTTAATTGGCATGTTCTATTTGTAATCGTTTTTTATTTGTTTGTAATTTTAATTGTTTTTTTTTTTCTATTCTAATTTGTATGTCAGTAACGACAAAACATAGCAAGAACCTTAACTATTTATAAGATCCCTAATGTTATACCTATGTTTTACAAATAAATGATTCTGATTCTGATTCTGAAAAAAATACGACAAATAGAAGCAATATTTCTACAATTACCGTATTTGGTAAAAGGATTGATGATTACAGTTTTTTGTTGAGAAGCCTGTAAGTGGAAGCTATTTCCCGAATCCCTTAGTTGTCTTTTACAATATGACCGATGATGTCTGGACTTTAAAAGAAACAGTGACCTCTGAATTTGTTTCGGCTGTTAATTCTAAAAGTAGTCAGGTATGAAACACCGGCCTCATTTAGTTTTAAAACAAAACTTGACGTGACGTGTAAATGTGTTTTTAACACCAATTTACAGAAATAATTATGTTCAATATAATTTATTTATGTAGGATGTTAATTCAGAACGCATCATAATTTAAAAAAAAAATTAAGCGTGAATGCAGCGATGTGTGTATCTGTGGAAGCGAGATGGAAAGTATGACGAGCTAACTAAGACTAATATGACGATTCCAATCTATATTAAAGTGTTTTTAAATAATAAAAGAAGTTTTCAAGACGTGAAGATTATTTATTTCCGTCATCCACACCACCACCACTACATTTATGATCAGCAAAAGTTCGATCGGCCAACGTTTACCTCCCGAATAGTTTCATAGTACCACAATCATCCTAATGAAAGTTTGTCAACTAATTCGCTAGTGTAAAACGTACACTAGAGTGCTCGAATGTGAGGCTCTGATATCGCTAAAATCTGTGGTCTATATACCGAATTTCGCTCGGCCCAAATCCTAGCTCAGTTTTTTTTTGTGTGAATGAACGAGTGCCCGGTTGAATTGGGTAGTGTTAAGTAATTTACGTTAGTGTTAGGTAATTGTTTCGACAACGATGATAATGTTAAATGCGTGTATGTTTCAAGTTTTCTTGCGTAAAATTACGGACGATCGATCATACGAAATACTGTACTTGCCTGCTTTCCTTAGCTATCATTGTACTAGGAGGCCATGAGTTTGTAACACTATTATTTTAAGCTTCGCTTTCTTAAGTCTATGATTTGATCAATATTGACTTGTTCTTTATGTTGTTTCAGGATGAAGATCGAAGTTCTTGCTGCTAACTAGTAAACTTGATTTCAAATAAGGACCTAAATCGCTGGCCTGACTTGCAAGTATGTTATTCTGTTCATGGACGTTTATTGTCCAATTCTCTGTTCAGCGATTAAACTCTTTTTAACATAACATACAAAACAACATGCATGCAATCCTCGAAGGGTTAGGCAAAGGTGCACATTACCGTCAGTTCGCCAATAGGGGGCGAGTCTATTGCCATCAACAGGCCACACATCCAGTCTCCGTGGCTGCTACTGAAAAATTCCCGAGTGGAAACACCCAATAGCACTTTGCCCGACCCGAGAATCGAACCCAGGACCTCACACTCAGCAGTCGCGCTGAAGTCCACTAGACCAACGAGGGAGTATCTTTTAAACTCCCTCATAATAATTGGCAACACAGTTACTTGAATTACTAGGACATAGAAGTTACTTTGTTGATCGTATATCTAAATCTATGGTGTACATTTTAATAAGATTTCACATCTATGTCAATCTATGTTCTAAACATTGAGGTAAGTATTTCGGAATGTAACCTGCACAAAAAATAACTATAAGAACCACTTACCACATTTTATGCTGATAAAGCCATTTACTTACTTACTGTGTTTTCAGTTACGGAGGCAGAACGTGTCATCAGTCTATCGAAAAAAATCTCCTCTGTCCGCTGTCTATCGTTAAAGGTTTACGTGCAGCCAAACTGGTTATTTGTTGTTTCAATCGTACACATCATCGACGATTGTCCTAAATCATAATACTCAAATCTAGGCAACCCACCGCCACGTAGGTATTCATAACAGAAACAATAGAGGACCGTATGATTTAATCTCCTGTTGCCAGCCTGCGTGGTCCCTTGGGCCTGCCATGGTGTATCGATCACGTCACGTATCCCATGTCGTGTCACGTTGGGATCACCGAACTACGGCAGGGGTGTTACACCAGGTATTTTATGTTTATTTTTTTTTTTACGTTTTTAGAAAAGATATTTGCAATATGTTCAATTGAGGGCTTAAAAGAGTTATTATGTCACTTGCTTGGATTTTATTGTGTGGTTTATTATTACATGTTAGGAATAGGAAAAGTTTTGCAAGAACTGTGTCGCGTGCGTGCGTACTTTCAGGTGCCTTGACTAGAGCTTACTGAGCCGGGGTGCCAGCTGTCTTAGAACCCAATGGCTTGGCACGCGTCGATGGGAAGAGACCAGATGGTATGACCATAATGCCATGGAAGTTGGGTAGGCCTTTGGTGTGGGACGCAACTTGCGTCGACACCCTTGCGCCATCCCATCTTCCTGGCACAGTGGGCTGCGCTGGGGCGGCTGGTGCAGGTGCTGAAAACCTCAAACGGCGCAAATACAATAATTTAATTGGTAGTTATGTGTTTGAGCCGTTTGGGGTTGAAACACTAGGGCCATGGGGTCCGAGTGCCCACCTAGTATTTCGGGAAATCGCCAATCGGTTGGTCGACTTCACGTGACCAGAGGGTGGGCCTATTTTTTGGCCAAAGAATCAGCATTGCCATCCAACGTGGTAATGCTGCCAGCCTTCTGGGCACTTTTCCTGTTGACAGCGATGCGGACGAATTTTTCTACTTGTACATATTTATTACTATTATAGTTTTGTAGTATGTAAATAATTTAATTATCTTTGAAATGAAATATATGATATCTGGTTACCTGCTAGGATACACGGTGGCCACACTGGGAGGCAACTAGCGAAGGCCAGATGCGAAAATTCTAGATCTTTCGTTTCACTGCGCCACTCGCTAGGCTCTAGGCTTTAAACAAGGCATCTGTCGGTGCGTTCCTGGCCTAGCAGAGATACTATTTAGCTTTTTTCAGCCCTCACTATGGTAAACAATTTGTGTATTTCTTGTTGTACTGTTCAGTATTTTTTTAGCTCCAAATGAGAGAAAAATGTTTTAAATGAATTGAGCTAGTGACTTTTTAATTATTAGTATACCTACTGTCTGTTTAGTCATCATTTATTATCTTCATGGTTGTACTGTCAGCTCCAAAAAAAACCACATAGCACAACACATAGAATAATCTTCATTAAGTACACCAAGTGAGTTACAGATAAATATAGAAATTTTACATAGGGTGACACAATGGGAGTCTTATCTTTAAAAACGATCTTAATATTTGATCCCCAAAAGTGTCCTTTTATCTTCTACAAATTGTGTGCCAGACAACCCTACTGCCTTCAGATGACTGATGCTTGTGTCCCACAGGAATCCAAGTAGTTCAAGTAAATACGTTATTTTAACCTCAGTCACTCTGGGGATCTGCCCTGTTGGCTGTTACTCTTTTGAGACTGGGAATTTGCAAGAGTTAGGAAGGTAATTTTATTATGAAACAGAAAAGTTAACTTGATGTAAAACAAGTGAAATATTGGCATCATTTTCAACGTTTTGTGTCAATGTTAAGATTTTGGCTTTTTATACCTTTTGTTTGGAAAATTTAGAAACCAAATATACTTTTGATTTAATAGTGATTACTCAAATCTTACTCGTTTAAAGGTCGGGTTTCATACATAAATAATAATAATAATATATAATAATAAATATTTTTATTTCCATCAAGGTAGGTACAACAATTTCATAATCTAGTAACAATTTAAAGAGGTTGTACGCTGTCAAATATAATTATGGAATTCTCTAACTCCTAAACTAAGTCAAGCTTGTATTATAGGAGTTAGTGAGCTGTTAACTTCGATACAACCTTGAAATTACGTGACTATAAAACAAACAAAGTTATTGCTTATAAAAGAAAAAAATAACATAAACCTACTGTAAAGTTATACAAAATGATATCAATAAATATTCACCATTCACATATAAAAACAATACTAGGCACCTATTATACCTACTTACTTTTTAACTATTAAAAGTAATTCTGTCTGATCATAAGTCAAAGTTAATAACCAATATTGTTCAACTTATGCTTTACCTCACGTTTGGTTAAATTATATATTGCCAGTATTTTATTTACCTCATTATAAAGTCTTGAGCTAGCGACCTCATATTGGCGGCTTGCAAAAGCTGTTCTGCAGCTAACGCCGGGACATACAACTGCACCGGATCGCTTTTTATTTGTTATTTCATTTAGAGGTAGCCGGAAATGTCGTCGGAGAATGGTTTTTTTATACATACTTAGTATACGTACGAAAGAAATACATATAATTATTTATATTTAATAAATTTATATATTTCGGATCCGGTCAATGGTACGGACTTAAAATGAATCTCAAGTACGCCATGGGTGACATCACGCGACCTAGTTACAAGTCTACCCTCACCACTGCGTATTTCTACAGAGCCCTTTTTTTTTTTTTTTTTGGCGGTTGGGAAATCATCAAATGACTCCTCCCGCTCTGGGCGGAGCGGAAGGGAGTGTCAGACTCTTACTGACTAAAAACCACCCATGTTCCTTCATTGGCCCTTTATGTTCCAGGGCCGCGGTATCTCTTTCGAACAGTCCCGCAGCCCTGGCAGGCACCGGCCCTTGCGGGCCCCTCCCTTCTACAGAGCCCTAATGTTTACAGCTCGGAGGCGACGAGGACATTGTGTGTCAGATCGCAGTGGAGTTGAGACGTCCTGAAACTGTACCCTGATTCATTGTGCCCCATGTTATTGTGTTAAATTGTAATGTCAAGTAATTTGTTAGTTTAATAGAAACAGTGTATCGCACCCAGTGTATTTTCATTGCATGAAACCCATCGTTCTGCCCGCATGGTGTACGTGCGTGCCTAACGGAATAAATCCTGACAATCCGACATATATAATAATTAGTTCAGAATGTCATATGTTTAATGTATAAGTATATTATATTCGATCAAACAAGTAATCCTTTATCAAAACATATTTACGTACCCCTCAACTTGTCTACATATTTAAGTACCCCTCAACTTGTCTACTAAACGTAGGTTACTTATAACAGCTGTTTAGTAAAATCATTTCAAAGTACGTGAAGCAGCTATACACGAGTCGCGACACATCTCTTGCATATTGATATGACAGCGTGACAAGAGAGATTGAAGTATGTCACGGCAACTCACTTCAAACACGTCACATCGTCTATAGGCTTAATTGTATCGGCGTTGAGCTAGTCACCTTCGTTTTATCTCGTCTAGAATTTTAGAAGTTATTTTGTAGTATTAAATATCTTATTAAATTACTTGATAACTAACAGTAACACAGCAACCACTGACATTGAAAAGAACTTGCGGTTACAGCGTGAAGCGAGAGTCTAGATGTCAGACAAAGTCACGGCGAGTCACTAGCAAAAACTTTGTTCACATTAAGAAATGTTTGTTGTTAAACTTGAACATAACTTCATTATTATTAGTAGGCATATTATAAATAGAATTACCTGCGTTTAGGGCGTGCCTAAATTGATACTTTAGTTTTCTCATTATTATTTTTTACTGAAATCGGTAATTTTTGTCTAAGATAATAATAACTTACTTGGTTTGCAATTTCTCGCCTGTTTTCATTTCAACCTGATGTTCTACCTGTAGTTCAGTTTATAAATATAACACTGATTTGAACAAAACCTGTCGCTCCAACTGTGTTAACATTTTAGAAAGCCAATTAACAAAATACGGTTCACAAAATTGAACTAAATCCTGTGCGTGAGCGAGCCTCCAGCGTGACGCGTGACGCGAGATTGATGTGTGACGTGTCACGGCAACTCACTGCACAGCGTGTTTTTTGAATGATGGCTGCATAGCAAGGTTTAAAAAGAGTGTTGGAATCAATGATTTCACTGAGTTCTGCCACCTACCTATTTGAATAAAAGTGCCGACGGTTATCATTCATGTCGTCTATAAACAAACAAATTAAAAACGTTGAAATACTCGTAATAAGATTTTTTCAACGGTTCAATTGCTTGTGCTATTGTAAATGCAAAGTGTAGGTATCTAACCAGACTACGTTAAATAACCTTGTGTAATTACAATTAAGAAAATAATATTATTATAGATATTTTATTTTTTTCCAATCCAATCCAATCTCTCACAAACGCAGCGTTTTCTAGGCCTCCCTCGGCGACGACGCCCGTCTTCTGGCAGTTCTGGCACCCACTGCGTGATGACTCTGGCCCATCGGTCCTAATGCATTCTACAGACATGGCCCGCCCAATCCCACTTCAACCCAACAGTCTTATTGCTCACATCAGCGATTCCAGTTTTTAAGCGTATTGTGGTACTGCGAATTCTGTCGGTGAGCTTAAAACCCAATACGCTACGTTCCATCGCCCTTTGGTAAACCTTGATAAATAATGTAAAATCCTAGTATGTAAGCGAGACACGAACCTATAGCATTAGTAATCTAATTCACGTTCATTGACTTATTTTCTGAACGTCAGGATCAAGGTGTTTTTCACCATAACGTCTGGGTTATTCAACCTTCGCTACATAAATTATACCGACTGCTATTTACACAGTATTTAAGTTACATATTAAGAGCTTGTTATTTTAAATAACTTAATATATTTCAAGTTCTTTCAATTGCTGTATTTTTTTCAAAATTTGCTTAATTTGCTTCAACGGTAAATATGAGAATTCTGCTTTGTTTTTTTTTTAAGTGTTGTTAATAATTTATTTTCTAATTTAATCAAATACTGCAATTTATGCAGGCAGCTTGCAATCTGTGAAGTCAAAGTTTTGAAAGTATAGTGTTCAAAGGGGCAATCATAGCTAATGCTATTAGTTTAGTTTAAATTATTTATAAAAACCTAGTGCAGTCTTGAAAGACATTTTAATTTTCATTAACGTTCACGTTCTTCACTCGAATCAGCACAACTCTACGAACATCTTGAAGCCGTACTTAAGGAATGCTTACTTTATGTATGCCAAGATATAATAATTCCCCAAAAACCATTTTCTTGAGTTTAGAAATGTTATGTACTCTTATAAATCTAACCTCAAAGATTTACTTTTTATTGCATTCCATTTTATGATGACCAACGCTTACTACGTTCTAATTTTGAAAATTTTATTTCAAATCTTGCAACATAATTACGAAAACTCTGAGTTTTCCCCGCTCTACTACCGGTTTTCAGTAGCGGGGAAATCACTTCCCAGCACTAATTACAGCGCCCGGACCCCGGGCACCGGGACAGCTAGGGATGTCAAACGTGGCGTCTGTTCCCGGCGTTTTTATAGAGTAGCGCTCACCCACCGGTGAACGTTATGACTTCAATGGGAGGCTTTCAGAAGAGGTTTATTTTAAGAAGTTATGATTCAAAGGTTACATGTTTAGGTTATCGTTTTTGAGTTACCTAATGTAGGTAGGCAATGTATGCTATGAAATGAAATCAGATTTTTGGACATCCATTTATTGAGCATTAGGTACACATTGAAATACAGACACATAGACATTATTTAATTGTATGCTTTAAAATTAAATCAGGTTTATTAAAAATCCATTTATTGAGAATTACATAGGTACTTATTGTACATGAAAATTAAACATTGAAATACAGACACACATCCATAGATACTGAATTGTTGTATTACATTAAATCATAAAATCTTAAGAACAAAAAAAATAAACATTTACTCTTTTTTCGTACAATTTATACTTAGGTATATACAGCACAGGTGTATAAAAGAAAAATGAGTCCTATACTCAGTAGTGGGTGTATTCAGGATCTGGATGATGATGATGATGATGATATACAGAACAATTCATCATGTAGATAACACACTCAATATTGTGTTTTTGTAAAATATTTTTTTTTTCTTATTTAATTAAAATTAAAGTCGTAAAAGAGATTCCTCCAACGATTCTTTGAACAAAACGAAAAATACTTTAAAATGTTTTTGTGAAGAAGCTGTTTTTAATAAAAAAATGTTTTTCGTTTTAAATTTTATTAATAGACGATGCGATACCGGCCTGGAATTGGGTGAAGTTTTGCAATTTACCAAGAGGTTCTATTTGTACTGGCACGTAAGAAGTTTATTATGAAAGTTGGGCATCGACTTTGACTTGTTTTTTGATGAATTCGGGCTTCAAAAGACGACTTTCGGGTTTTAATTGAAATGTGGTCTGGGTCTTGAGAGTTTGAAACAAATAGACAATGTCGCATGTTTAACTTTTTTATGAAAAGACAGATAAAGTATTTTTGTAAGTTGTTTTTGTAAGGTCCCACGTTAGTCTAGTGGTTGGTGGGTTTGATTCCCGCGTCGGGAAAATTGTTATTGAGTTTTTCCATCAGGAGTTTCTCAGTAGCAGCCACTGACTCTGGATTGTTGCCTGACTGAGGGCAATAGGCTCGCCCCCTATTACTAGTTGTCGAAATGTGGGTGTACCGTGTAGGTACTATTAGGTACACCTCTGCCTAACCCTTCGAGGATTACACGCGTGATGCTATGTTATGTGTTAAAAGTTGTTTACTAGAACTGGTCCATTTTGGACAAAAGCTGAGCCCAATTTATTCGGGTCAGTTTTGCGATATGCGGGCCTACAGCTACAATAAAGCAACGTTCAAAAAAGCTAAATTCAGAGTTTTTTCAACTTCAGTAATATTTTCATAAAATATTCATTGAAACGTGACGTCATTAAGTCAGATTTCAGCAGTGACTGGCCGTAGATTACATTAATGACTTTTCATCCAACGCCCCAAGTTTCCCGAGTCCCGGTTTTGATACAAAAAAAATGGCCTCTTGGTACTTTTTTATCCGGGTCTCCTCGATTAATTATGTATTAACTTCAAAGGAAGTCAGTAAGCCAATAATTCTGAAGTGCCGCCTTGAGTTTCTTGAGGCTATGAATTATAGAAACATCGTCATTCATCGTTTTTGTTCATTTCAGTTTTCATTCACTTTGAAGATTTTACTGTACAAGGATCTTTTGGTGCGTGGCCAAAATTGGAACTAACACAGCCATTTTTTTTTCAGTATACATTATCATAAAATAATTTCACGAACGTTAACCACAAGATCATCGCCAAAACATCCGTGTATCGCTGTGCCTGCCAGTGTGGGGTATGTGCTGGATCGTGTGGGGTAACAAGTGATCCTTCAGACGAGAGGGGGAGGAAGGGGTAAAGCTTCGCATATTTTGCGTAATACTCACAAATAAATATAAAGCAAGCTCTCGAGTACCTTCGTACGGAAGTTGGAGCCGCACCGGTAATATATGTTCACTGAAAAAGAAAAACTTGAAATTCTCGGAAATATTTTTTATGAGCTTTGATGTTTTTCCGCGCGAAAATATCATGAATATCATGAGTTTCTACTTTTATCCGTTTAACATATGCCTAGTATTTTTGCAAGTGAGCTTTTCTCCTTCCCGGATCTATATAACGTTTTTTTTTTTGGAGAGACTAATGTTAAAACTTCATATTTCAATTATAATTTTATAGAACTAGGTCATAAAGACACACACATATTTTTACATTTAGGGACATGTTTATCATATAATTTCCCAAAAAGTACAATAAGGCCCGGACTCCACCAAAGCGGAGACGAGGCGAGATTTGCGAAGCGAAGAGGAGAGGAGATGCATAAGAGCTCGGGTGTATCGACCTAAGCTGTCCGGAGATGTGGAAAGCGGGGAGGAGAGGCGACGTGCAACACACGCCGCTCAAAGCACATCGCTCACCGCAAGCCAGTTACGTCTCTTCTAGTCTCCACTATGCGCTTGGTCAACTATGAAGCACTAGTCTTAAACAATTACGTGACATCTCCTCTCCCCTCTGCTCAACCGTTTCCATTAAAGATAAGCGGAGACAAGAAGTTTAAAAGACGAAATTCTATTGGTGGTTTACAACAAATCTCCACTGCTCTCGTCTAGTCCCCGCTACGGTGGAGTCCGGCTCTTAGATTTACGTTAATTTCATAGTATAAATATGTATTCATTTGTTTCTAATAAAAATAGTTAATGTATTTCTAATAATTTAAACGTTTCAACGTTAATTATTCAAACAACAATAGATTCCTCCAACAACAACAATAAATCCATTGAAGTACAATACGATATTCACACATTTTTTAAACATACCTTATATGTATCTTATTAATTTTTATACATTTATTTTTCTATTTACTAAATTAAAATTACCTAAAGAAAGTAACTGAATTAATAAACTACACGCAATATATATATTTAGATCATTAATTACAAAGTATCTTAAAACATTTTTTTGAACTTTGATGTTTTGCTGTGCGAAAATAAGTATTATGAATATCATGAGTTTGTATTTGTATTCGTTTATAATCTGTGGGCTTTTTCCGACTGTGTTTTTGATGTTATTGAATACGACTGTAAATTAGATTTTATTTTTTCTAAGCGACTGTCTTAACTTCATACTTCAATAATATAGACACAGTATATTTTTACACATAGGTACATGAGATATATCATTATAATATTTTTTTTTTCCAAAAAGCACATTTTGATTTACATTCATTTAATAGTAACTTATTATATTTATTTGTTTTAATAAAAATAGATAATTCATTTCTACAGCTGCCGGTGCTGAAAACCTCAAACGACGCAAATACAATAACCTTATTGGTAGCAATTTGTTTGAGCCGTTTGTGGTTGAAATACTAAGGCCATGGGATCCGTGTGTCCTAGTCTTTCGGGACATCTCCAAGCGGTTGGTTGAATCTACCCGTGACCAGAGGACTGGCCTATTTTTTGGTCAAAGAATCAGCATTGCCATCCAACGTGGCAATGCCCAGACTTCTGGGCACTATTCCTGTTGACAGCGATATGGACAAATTTTTTTGACACCCATTTATACTTTTCTTCTTTTCTCTAAGTAACTACATATTTTTATCACTATTTTAACTTTGGTTATTAATTATTTATTTCCCAAAAAGCATATTTATAGTTTTATACATTTCATAGTATCTTAAAACTTTCTTTTTTCTTATAATATTATAATTCATTAATTCCTACTAATTAAAACAACTTTTCAACATGAATCAACATTTCATCCTTAGGAGTAGCCTTAGCGATATCTTAGACAAATATTTTATTATCTATCTATGTATATTATTATTTTTAAGCCTTTATCTAACAAAAATAATGTATTTTTAATGAGATCATTAATTACTTAAGTAGTATTTAAAAAAAAACATTAGTTACTAATATATTTGGTGTTTTTAATTCATTCATACTAATACAAACATGCATTTCAACAATAATCAGATAAACAAGAATAGATTATCAAACGTTTTCATACGGATTATATGCATATACAGGGCTAGTAAACAATTTACACATCCACATTGACATTGTTACATAGGTACTCATTACGAATTAAGTTGAAGGTTAGTCGGCGACCATCGGACATGTTGCATGACCTGGAACTGTCTCGACACATCAGTCTGGTTCCCCTTAAGACTATGTGGATGTTGACAACTATGTGTGTGAGGACGTTTGTCTTCATGTACATTCAATACAACAACGATCTCTTCACATGACTGAACTGTGGAGTACGACTTCACGAGAACTACATATGTCGAGGAGGACGATAGTTCCTCCACAAGCTCGTCTTTATCAACATCGATCTCACTCTCCACATAACTATGTCGAGAACGAGAACTATGTGCATAAGGTGGGCCATACATCCCGGTACACCAGGAAAACCACCAGGCTTCAGCAAAAAAACTCTTTATAGACTAAAGAAGTCCTCGAATAAAGTGTCACCACGTCGTGTTGTTGTCTTGGCAGCCCTAGTATAAGGACATCTGTTCTCTTTCCCATCCTCCTTTTTATATGCATCGAACTCTCCCTCCACATAACTATGTCTAGAAAAAGAACTGCGTGGAGGAGGATGTGTATTCACCTTCCCAACCTAGTCTTTATATACATAGAACCCTCTCTCCATGTAGTTTACATCTTCCACGTAACTATGAGGAGTATGACGAGCACAAACTTTCTCCTTTTTTTTTTTTTTTTTTTTTTTTGGTATGGCCTCTCGCAGCGCAACAACTCGCTAAGGTTGAAGCTGCTTAACCGGACAATACAAACTTTCTCCTTTACTTTAAATGCCTACGTAGGAAAGCAAAAGGACACACTTTCCCCTTTGGACGACAGCGAGTACACGGTTTTCTCTTCATCTTTGCATACGTTCGTGGGAGACACAAAGGACACAGTGATTTTTTTCTTTTCAAATAACTACGAGAACGATAAGGTAAGACGTCGTCTTCCTCTTCCGCATGACTACTTGGAAAAAGAGACAATTCCTCCTCTTCCTCCACATGACTACTTCGAGGAAGGGAAATAGTCACACTTTGAGATTCTTTCTCCAAATCCTCGTATTCAGCTTCATCGTTCTCTTTGTCCACGTAACTATGGGAAGAAAGAAAAGAGCACACTTCCGCCTTCTTATTAAAATACCAACACACATGACGAAAAGGACATAGTTTCCCTTTTTTCTTCAATTGCCTACGCGGAGAAATGTCAATAAGTGTGTATTTATATTCCTTTGCATGACTACGTCGAGGAAGATCATTATACCCGTTCTCCTGTTCCTGAAAATCTTCGTCTGCCCACTCGTCTTCGTACGGACGGCTTAAAAATTGGTGGGCTGTCAAAGAAAATATCTATATTACAGTCAATTGAACAGGCTCTGTTGTTAAAAGTCAACATTCTGTTTTGGGGAGCATGCTGCAGGTTTGTGCGACACGGTCTACAGGCAAACGTCCTAGTAGAACGCATGGTTCGGAGGTGACAATGACTAGGTACTTCCAGGTTGAGGTTGTTATGGAGTGTTACTGTTTTTGCGCAGTATCACTTTGTACAGAATGCAATGAATGAATGGTTGACGGCTTAGTAATGGGTCCTTTTATACACCCATTTGCATGAAGACTTCCATTCTAGCGCCCCGAATTATAATTCGGATTATAATTATTGTAAGGAAATAACAACGTCCAGGAGACAAGGTTTACCTGCAGCTAGTTATTAAACCTACAATAAATATGTGTATCTGTCAGTACAAATCGGATCCTCCAATCACTTTTTTGTAATCAACTCTGAAGGTAACCGACGTTCAGAAATGATCACCATTGATATATCCATAGATGAAAAAATCTATTTCCTCCATTTCACGGATTTACATGAACATAAATGTATAGGAAAACTGGTTTATTTTTCAAAAAATCAATTTCAAATATTAAAAAAAAAAACATCAATAAAAAGTTTTGTTAAAGTGGCGCACACTGACTCCTTAAGAGGCTTATGGTAAACAAAAACTAAGCTTATATATCTGTTACATTTTCAGGCCCTTCAGAACGGACTCGGATATGAAACCAATTCAAGACCATGAACTGGGTGAGGACATAAGATTCTGTTCGGCCCTGTGGGATAATTTCTACGTGGCCGAAGCTCCTGGAAACACTGGAGCTCGTGGCTCCTGGCTCCTGTAAGTATACCTATGCTGTTTGCAGTATTAATTATTCACATTTAATTTGACAGGCTTAATGAGCAATTGATCAATGGTATTCGTTTGGATTAAAGGTTAAAGTATAGGACCATAAAATCTACCTGATGATATTTTACAAACATGAACTATATCACAACTATTAAGGTGGAGGTGGTGGCGCCAGCGTAGCCCACGAAATTTAAATTTTCTTACGTTTTTGTTAATTTACAGGTCAGTGTCAGGTTGTATGTTGATTGCAATATGATTTGCGATCGTTACAAATATGGATTTACAGAGTTATAGTCATTAAACTCATCAATATAACCTTCTAGGTTCATATAATCCCATTGAATGACTTTTTCATGAAATTGTCACATAGTCACAGCCTGAAACTGACCTGCAGATTGCAAAAAACCTAAGAAAATTTGTATTTCACGTCCGCGTGAAATGGTTATAAAAATATCACTTCCCTATTTTAATCGGATTTTGTTAACAATTTTCAGGGTTTTAATTTTTTGAACCCTAATTTAAAAATAAATGTATAAGTGGCGTTCCAGCCGTTTCGGAGATTAGCCGGAACAAACAGACAGACAATTCTTTTTTAATGTGTTTTAATATAAGTGTCGTTTAAACTTTCATAACAATGCTTATGAAAGTTTAAACGACACTTAAAGTAGTAAAAAGCTGGTATTTTGAAATTACAAACAGACACTTATTGTATTATTTTTTTTATAAATATATTATATCATGTATAGGTTATCGTTCAAGAACATTCCAACAAAGATGTGAAAAGACAGATTTTAATTGTTCCTGGAAACACACAACAGGCCCATATAATGAAAAAAAATAAAGCTACATAACAAAGCAATGCTAGAACGGTTCTTAATATACCATAAAAGCAAGTGACTTATACGCTGTAGAAATATTTAATTTAGTTCCGTAAGAGAAAACTGAGATGAGGACAAAGATTAGGGTAACCCGAGGTGATCCTCCTTTCGTCCTTCGAGCCGGATGATACGCAAGCGCGCAAAGTACCGAAGATTTAATCGTGAAACACCCTCCATCAAACTGAGATAGGGATATGTAGGAAAATATTACCACCATAAATCATACGCATACAATTTATATCTTGTATTTTTTATACAAGGGTTTTGTATGACATGATAATCGGCAGTCATTTTCTGGTTAGACCCTAGGTACGGCTACTAATAAAGCGGATTTCATACACCGATAACTTGTTTTTTAGAATGTATGTAAAAATACGTTTTTCACACCGCTTGCTCGGAAATGTCAAATTATGTCATGCAAACCTAACGTAAAGCAAGTCATTACCTCCCTAGGCTCTAGCCGGGCAGTACTGACTTTCATTACTGAGCAATGGTCAATGATGTGTAACCTCTAATAGTGGATTGAATTAAAGGTGACAGAAAATACAAAAAAAAATATTAATTGAGATACACACAACTGATGTAGCTACGTAGAAACGTAGCGTATAGTGTAGCAAGTTTTTTTTGATTTTTGTCAGGAGGGCACTGTTGGTAAACATTTGCGAAAGGTGGAAATTGTATTAAAAACCAAGATGGCGATTGGCGGCGTTAGTTCTGACAATGACCACGAACCAAAAGAATTATGTAGCACCATAGCTGTGTAATATTGTGTCGTAGCAAGTAGTGTTGAAGATCCACCACCATTACCTCCATGTACTAACACTGGCTAGATAGAAAACCGTCTAGATAAACTTAACGCATAGTTTGCTACCAAGACTTCAGGATTCCATATTGTTCTTTGATAAGCTTCTTACCTTCCAAATATATGCTTAACAGTATTTCATAAGTTATCGCTATGAAAAATGATGTTTATTTTACAAATAGGTTTTTACAAACACTTACACGTCATCTTTTTTTTTAAACTAGATGAGGCCGGTGTTTCGTACATACCTGACTACTCTGAGAAGAAACAGCCGAAACAAACTCAGAGGTCAAAGTCTCTTTTAAGGTCCAGACATAATCTTGGTCTACTCACTTGAGGACTATGCAGATAAGTGTCTAAGTTTGTCTTTTGAAGAAAGAACCACACAGATTTGAGGACCTGGACTTGTCCAGTCAGTGCAAGCATTTGTTAGTTATCCTGTAGCTGGACTCATAACTCAAGGAGCTCAACGGTTAAAGAGCTTGCTTACTAAAACCCCCATTATTTTGTACCACACTCCACTAGATCACGCACAATGAAAACCTCCACAAACGACCCTTTAACATTATTTACCAACCAAGCATAAACGAGATTCGATAAAAAGCTTAGTTACAGTGTTGCCAGTAATCACGAACCATCCTCCCGCAATTTACCCGGTAATGAGAGGGATCACCCCTGGACTGGGGAGCATTGTTGATGAACGAGTGAACGAACGAAAATGATTGAACGCGGACATTGCAGCACTCGCAAAGGGAAGGGGGAGGCGGTGTAATGGGATTCAGTTTCCTGTTTGTCGTTCCCCTGAAATAGGTGTTGGGAATAATGAGTGCGTGATTTATTGAGTGGTAATTTGTAATTGGTTCGTAATTAAATGTTAGAATAACAAGGGGTGTTTGGAGCAAATTCTTGTGTGAGTGAAAAAAGAGGAATTACTTATAAGTAACTTCGGGTTATATTTGTATTTTTAAAGTTTAAAAAAAGAAAACTAGCGGTTACCCATCATTTATTCGAAAAGCAACTATTTAACATCCATCTATACAAATAAAAAGTGTACTCTACTTCTTTGCGCAGTATTTTGGCTTGCTTTGCAGAGCCTGCCAAACCAATACCATTGTAATGAATAAAATAGTCTTGCAGTTAAAATACATAATCACAAAGTAACCGGCCAAGACAGTGACATATCGGCCGCCATATTGGAACAATGATCGCTCGAATCGTCCGAATTTGTCGTCTGTTACGTTATGAAGCGAATACCCCCGGGATTGTGGGAACATCACTACAAGTTGGTCCGGGATTGCAGTTCTCAGGTACAATTGGCAGTAACTTAGTCGGAATTCCGTAGATACAAGCGAGATGCGGCAGATTTAAACTTTGTAACAACGTATGTGAACTTCGGCATTGCAGTTTCATAAGCAAAAAGCTAAGCTCTGTGGTTGCTTGAGAGATACAACGAAATGATAGTTTTCTTCCTATTTTTAAAACGAACACAAGGTCTGAAACTTAAAAATATCGATTATTTTGGAGGCCAAGTATTCTAATATTAAAAAAACTATCTACACACTTTTCCCATCGTAATTTCTTTAGTTTTAGTAATCGCTTTTGTAAAAACAAATATCTGGACAAAATATTCATTGGTTTCGGTGAACTCATCTGTCATCGTCGGCATTCCGCCTTTCAAGGATTTCGATCAACAAAACAAAAGACGTATTTGCATTTACTAAAACAGCAGAATTCAAAGCTTTATTCGATCGTTCAAGAATATGAAACTCTTTGCTTTTCCTTATTATTTACTCATCCTTTTCAATTATACGCATTTTATTTAAAATCGATTCATATTATTTTACCAGATTTAAGCACTGGCTGTTGCCCGTGGGTTTGCTCGCGTGGAGATTATCCCAAGGGAACGTCCTACAATGATAAAAAGTCCTGTCTTAGTCCAAGTCTTGTCCACATAGGTCCTATATCCTAAGTAAGGACTAGTCTAACCCTAGGCTTGACATCGAAATTCGTACAAAAATTAAAGCGTGACAGCCTGTTAAACAAAACACGCTCATAGAGTATTCATAATATTAGTTTATTAGCACACATAGACAGTTTGCCAAAAAAGTAGAAAGACACCGACCCGGCGAAACAAATTAAATTGAAACACTACACGTAAGGCGATGCACAAGGGTATTGACCAGAATTAGGGGAGGAATGTAAAACGGATAGCCCCAGGGGAAGGCGGACACAACCTGCCCTTACTTTATCATGCCCCTGAAAGATACCTTCAGAAGTTCAGAAAATTATGGACATTGTACCGTAATCGGTTTACCTCGTTTGTTTTACACCGTTTAGGGTAAGAACACAATGTATGGGGCTTATGAGAATTTATCGGTAGTAAAGTATTACAATGTTTCAGTTTCAGCTCCTTGTGTAATGCACTTGTTTACAGTCGACTCAGGGATTGCCTGAAATAGCTCGTAAACTGTTAACGGAGAACGTTGTAGAATGTTCAAGTGTATGATGTGACTTCGTAGTCGCTTCGTAGCGGTTTTGCTACGGTTAATTTGCTACGTCGTAGCAGATGCTACGGATGTCTACGTAGAAGTCAGTTGGTTAATTCAGTTAGTCCAATCGGGTTTTCATTACGAATATAATTAGTAGAATCTATATGGTTCTTACAATACATACGCCGTCTGTATGTCTTAAATCTATACAAATAAATAAAATTGAAGTGTATTTTGTACTTTCAAAATAACAGCTTTTTACTGAATGCATGCTTAGAACAAAAAATCATTGTTTTAAATTTTTGTCTTTCAGGCAGTTGTCTGTTGGGCTGCGGGACTGTTCGGAAGAGATACCGCGGCCCTGGAACATAAAGGGCAAAAGAAGGAACATGGATGGTTTTTAGTCAGTAAAAGTCTGACACTCCCTTCCGCTCCGCCCAGAGCGGGAGGAGTCATTTGAGGATTTGCCATCCGAAAAAGGCAGTTGTCTGTTTGTTCCGGCTAATCTCCGAAACTTCTGGACCAATTTTGATGGGACTTTTACAGGATAGCTGATGTTATAGGGCTACTTCTATTTTAAAAAGATTAGGGCTCCATGAAAAAAAATAAAACCCTTGAAATTGTTAAGAAAATTCGATTCAAATAGGAAAGTAATATTTTATCTTAATAATAATTTGTCACGGACGAAGATCTCGAGTAACAGCTAGTAATAACTAAAATTAGTGGCTGAGAGACGAGGAGGGGTTGTTGCCACGAAATAATCCTGACACGACCAAAAAAAGAAAAAGAAAATTTAAACTTTGCTACGTAATATCACTTTTATGGATTTAAGTAGAAGCCTTAAGATGTAATCTTAAAGAGAGTTTTATTAATAGACTGGCCTACTAAGTTTCAAAGGTAATTCTTAAAGTAAACCCTAAAATAACCTCATAAAATAATCCGGCGAGCTTACCAATAAAGTAATAAAAAATTAAGGCGCAGTATATCAAAGAGGTAACCCTCTGACTCCTTGGGGTCACATCGGGGTATATATTGTCGCAGGTAACGGGTTGACTATAACATTTAATATTTATAGCACTACAGAGAGAGTCCACTGTTTATATTTTAAATCTATGTTTTGGTATTTTTTGTAAAGAAAATTTTCAGTTGAATTTGAACCAGCCAGCTTATGGAAAGACATTGAAATTTTTGCTGTTGGAAGTAATACTTCTGCTTGTAATTACAACTAACATCACGCCTTGTAATTCTCGAAGGGTTAAGCAGACGTATACCTGACAAGTTTACCCACAATAATGTCAATTAATTCAAGTAATGTCCGTTTAACTTTATTGAATGGAACATTTACAAATGAATACACAAACAATTTTCTACTTTTCATAACTAAATATCAATATTCAATGTATGCTATAAATAATTTATATAACATTTTTCCTAATACATACTCAAACCATACTCAAGCCAAAATACCATTTAATACCATGATTTTCTCTTAACCTTTACAGATTTCCTGTAATCGTAGGCGAGTGAGGAAAAATTACATAATTACTTCTCCTAAGTTGCTATTTTTGCGTCACGGAAAATATAATCTTTTCTGCCTCATCACCAAGCTTGAGATTAGGATATTAATCATTTTAAATCGAGCTAGCTGTGTAAGTAGGTCAACCAGAGGTCACAGTACCGTCGATCCGGGCGGGAGAAAAACGAAAGGTTGTACGGGGACCAGTTTTTTAGATTGCCGCTTACTTGCAACATTTTAAGAGAAAATGCATTTTTTTATGTGTAGGGTGTTGCTACTTGATAAAGTGTTTTTTGAATGTTGGTTTGAGACTTCATTACATAGTATAAAACAAAGTCGCTTTCTCTGTTCCTATATCCTTAGGTATGCTTAAATCTTTCAAACTACGCAACGGATTTTGATGCGGTTTTTTTAATAGATAGAGTGATTCAAGAGGAAGGTTTATATGTATAATACATGCACCCGTGCGAAGCCGGGGCGGGTCGCTAGTTAGTAATAAAATGTCCTTATTGGTAAACAACTTATTCTTTCATTAACAAGGAATTACTCCGTCTAATCCAGGAAACAATTCCTTACCTACTAAAATTTTTACTTACTATTTGTCTAGTAAAGAAATTGCCTTAATTTTCTAGAAAAGTCTAAGATGAAGCAGTAATTGAACAAGCTTTTACAATTTATTGACACATCGATTATTCAGTTCTTGAAATAACTTCAATTCTGTATGAGAACGAAATTGAAATTAACGAGTACTTTTAACATTAGGTATTATAATTCAGGGGGCCTACCCCCTCTAAAAGCAGGAGGATCATTTGAATCTTACTTCAGAGTGAAAAAGAAAAGGAACTATAAGTCCTGCATTCCACCATCTCATTCCTAAGAGGTGGCAGTAGGCCTGGACCTGAACTAGACCCTGTTATAAATATGTCACGCGAGGCAGCCCTGCTTACTGCTCAAGTATTCAGGCTTCGAGGCTATAGGTCGCAGCCCTGACATAATGCTCGGACACACTGAATGCAACGCAACATGAATATACTGTGCATTATTCATCATCTTCATAATCATTTTCTTACCCTTATCCCTATTAATTAGGGGTAGCCGCAGCTTTTCTAAACACACACTGTATTATTACACCATTCGATAGTGTAGCTAATAAGGATCAAATTCTGGGAAAGCAACATGTGTATTATACTATACAGTAGTCGTTATCATCATCATTATCTTGCCTTTATCCTTACGGTTTGCCGCAGCATGTCTTCTCCTTCCATACTTCTCTATTACTCGTTATCTCTCCAGTCACCTCTTTTCTAGCCATATCATCCTTCACACAGTTCATTCATCGTTTCTTTCACCTTCTCTCTCTCTATACACATCTACATTCATACTCAAAACTTTCCTCGCCGCATTGTTTTCATTCCTCCGCATCTCATGCCCATACCAACCGTGGCGCCGATGACTGAAAAGTTATGTGGTAATCACACAACTTTTCAGTCACCGGCGCCACGTTCAGACTTCGTAATGGATTAGTAGGTGGAGTATACCAATATATTACGAAGCTTACAGATGATATGATTCATGCCGCATAGTTTATGATTTGATGTAAAAGTTGCGAGTTTAATCAGCTAAAAATCCTAAAACATAAGGAAAGTGGTGAAAAGCGGGTTTTTTTGAGCGTCTATTATATGTAACTTTGACAGCCAAAGAGGTCTGGTTCTCAAACTAACCCATAAATGACTTTCATTTGACTTGATACCAACGGTTTAATACATTTTATTGTCAAGAGATGTATCTGCGGTATGTGGGTGGTTTGTGGTGGACTACAAACGCCACACGAATCAAAAATACGTTTTCATTTTATTTGTTGAATTACAGCGAAAATTTTGGGCGGTTCAGATGTTTTTCGCTTAGTGCAGAATTTTGAGGCTTTATGAAAAATCATGTGTACTAAGAAGTCCTTTTAGCTCTTGAGATATGATTGCGTTGTGATACAACTAAAAACCTATATTAAATTCCTCCTAATCTCCAAACAACTATTGCGTACCTATAATATTAGGCGATTGACAAGCTGTACATCACTACAGCGTGTAGGTGCCAGAAAGGGATGGTCATATTTCAGGAAGTTATTCAGAAAATCAAACTGGACAACATACACAGTTCATGGGACCACCATCGTAATCCCGAAAAAAGAATCAGTTCTTCCATACATTTGGGTCGAGTAGGTATTGAAGTTTTGTACTAAACATCTGATTTTTGTCACGATTTGTTTTTTTTATCTTATAACAAAATGGGCCTGCTCTTGACCTCGATTACGCCTGGTGGAAAGCGATGGATGAGGTCTATGATGAAACGAGCGTGCCCAGAAGATGCCTGTTCACTCTTTCTTAACGATTCGATTCGATTTGTTCACGATTTCGGTGGTGGTCTCATGAAGAAAGTGGTTCAGTTTGTTGGTCAGAATCACACCCTGAAATAATACCACACCGTTCTGGTACACGCTGTATTTAGTGTGACCTAGCCTAATGATAACTAATGAACTTAACTTACTAAATACAGTAACATGGCAAGAACATCGTTTTCTACTTTCTATTTAAGTGTTAGTTAACAAGTTCTAAGAACTGTGGGTACCAATTAATTCAGGTTGAAAGTATTTCTAACAGATCCTGATTTCTAGAAATCGTAATTTATTTATTTTAGTACATGGAGGACTTACAGCTAATAAAAACAAACAAAAAGAGAATCATAGTCATCAGAAAGCCAATTACAAATCCTCACGTATAGACGAATAAGAATAATAAGTAATTGAAGTTTATTTCATGTTAGAAAGCGATGAGTTCTTTGTAAACAGTTGAATGATATCTTTTTAAAGTATATTTCTGTCATCCATTAAATAAAGATTGGTAAAAACGTTTCTGTTTGTAAATAAAAAAAAAAAAAATCTGGAATAACAAATCCGATACCGAATATAATAAATGCGAAAGTAACTATCTATCCGTCTTCTACGCTTTCAAACCTTAACGGTTGAACGGATTTTGATGTTCAGCAGAAACGTAGACCCTGGGTTATATTAATTACTTTTTCTGTCTCTTAAGATACAGGCTACCCTAGTTTAAAAGACAGAGTTTAATCTATTGTGTACAGATTTCAGAAGCATCCAAATATTTAGTATATATGTTCCCTAACATGAATTCAAAATTGTAAACTTAAAGTACAATTATTATATGTATTTTTTAAAATAAAGATATTTATTATTATTATTATCCCGGTAGTAAAATACCTGTGAGATAATTTTTGAACACAACACGGGCATAGTAACGGGTAAAGTTAGTGAGAAACAAAAATGAAACCGCATGCCATAGAAATAGATTTTATATGATTTATTTTATTGACGAAATTGGGGTTGGTAACCTGTCACCTCCAAGTGTTGCCGATAACCAATTTACTTTCACATCGTTGACAGGTCATGTTACTTACTGACACGAACTCAGTGAAAAAAAAAGTATTGAAACTCCTTCGAAACCTCCTTCTTTTTCAAAGATTTCAATTTATTTAAATAAGTTCTTCTATACCGAATAGCCGTTGGTACACATATTTTACCAATTATGTTTAAGTCCTATGTAAACGATGGATCGAGGATGAAGGATGATATGGCAAGAAAAGAGGTGATTGCTGAGATGGTGAGTAATAGAGAAGTATGGAAGATGCCCCTGCCCTTATGCCCTATAAATAAATTTGGGATAAGGCCAGCTGAATGATGATGATGGTGTTTCAGTCCCGGGTAATATAGGGAGCGAGCCTATTGCCAACAAACGGGCACAAGACGACTCTACCCCAGGACTACTTTTACAATTTATGTATGTTGTTTATATTCTTTACAGAAATTTCTACCATTCATCTTTGAAAAATTGGAAACTATAATTAATTTTAACTGATAAAACAATTTTGCTTTCGATAACTATCTTAAAATATTCGCAGCTCGCAATTATGTTGTAGTAATTCAATTATAAAACTAAAGTTGTTTATTAAACTTTCTTATTTTTAAATTACTTACTATGTTTACATCCATTTTCTATCTGAAATTTATTTAGTTGTATGGAGAAAAGTAATTTAAATTCAAATTCATTTTTGGGGTTACGTAGTTGAACGAGAACCCCTCTAACTTTGTCATGTCCATCTGTCTGTCTATCTGTCACACCCTTGTACCATTTAGTATGTTTCTCAGGATTTCTGTGAACCATAATACAGGCGTGCAGGGAAATGGAATTCATGACTGTGCGTAAATCGACATGAACTTCGTTTTTAAACATTTTATCAAAAAGCCTCCAAGTTGAAAACCTCCATAGATAGTCTTTTGAAATGATAAAAATAATCGACACTCAGTCGCAGCCACGTGTCTGGATTTGTGCCCGGTTGATGGCAATTGGCTCGCTCCCTATTACATAGGACTTAAGGTTAACTGGCGAAATGTAGGTGTTCTATTAGGTACACCTCTGCCTACCCTTTGGGTATTACAGGCGTGATGTTATCTTATAAAATAAAAGTTGAAAACTGATATTGTGTCCTTTAATATAAAACGAAACTACTTTAAAACTTTATAATAGCTATTTCCTACAAAGGTGGAACTTCTACAAAGTCTATCAAAGAAGGTAAGTCATTGTTTATCAAAGTTATTATAATCATCTAGTTTTAATTAAATCCTAGTACAGCTCGCTAATCCCGAGCAGATAACTCAATTTCGATCAATTTGTGCAAAGCTTTCAGGGTGGCACTATGTTTCTACCATAGAGTTTAGAAATATGGAAGAAGCCAGCAAAATAGATAGGTAGGTCGTTGCAAAAGACTCGTACATTTAATTTGTAAAACGTAATTTAACAATTGCATTTAATATTTGTATTGGTGGAGACTTTAGTATCTATCATTGTATAACATTTTCAAAAAGTACCAATGTCTTCTAATTTAGGTCGTGTACTGCTATTTATCAGAATTACTTAGTAACTTTTAGACAAACACTTCTGAAATGCAGCTGCAAGTGTGTTTTATAAAACCTTATCCATATCAGGATACATTTCGACCAAGATGAACATTGAACTTTTTCTACAAAACCTTTGTTCTAGCAAATCCACAGTTCTTTCTCACACTTTAATACCACATCTCTCAAATTTCAAGCATCTTCGCCATAACCCCGCACATGATACCGACACGAGAGAGATTCCAGCGACAGGCATTGTTACTTAAGGGTTAATTGATCCAACGTGATTGGTGCTTTGTCGTAGCTCTGGGCCTAACCGCAAAGTAATTGATTTATTGACTGTCGTTGTAATATTGTTTGATTCTAGCTGGGTTTAATGGAGGATAGCGGTTTTGTTTGTAGGATAGGAATCAGATTAATCAAAGTGTGCGTTGTTGTTAGGTTGAATCTTAATGGGTTCATTAGCGACTTTGATATATCAGCAGCGATAACCTCGTGGTGTTCGAGTTCGAATCCAAGACAGGGACCTATGATTTCTCGGATTCATGTGCGTATTGTATAATTATCACTTGCTTCGGAGAAGGAAAACATCGTGAGGAAACCAGTATGCCAGAGAGATATTTCTATCGGCGGCATGTAAAGCCAAGTCAGAAACCTATGGGCGGCATAAAAACTCTGACACTAAGCACTAACCACACGCAAAAAAAGCTACTTTGATTGCGGTAATTTTCTATTTATAAGTACCTACATATTAAAAATTAAGTAGCTTCCATCATTAATTTGTATTATTGTATTACTTTATAATTAAGATTTGATACATTATGTTGTTGTCCTATGGTGAAAGCCGTGTATACCTAATATACGCATAAGCATACATACCAGCACTTTTATGTTATTTTTATTGTTTCACATAATTCTTAGTATGTACTGCTGTTGGTGTACCAAATCAATAAATGAATAAGCAGCTTTTTGTATCTGTCCGTGATTGCGTTCTTTTTCAAACTACATAACAGATTTTAATAATAATAATAATAAACATTTATTTAAGATAACTAGGATCCAATTTGTTAGTGGTAAGTATAACGACTTATAACTAGTGTTAGTTATACAAACTTAATCTACTCGCCCCCTACCTGACCCATTTTGATGCGGTTTTCGCGGTTTGTGTTTAGTGAATAAATTACACACATACAATAAAAAATGTCGATCGAAAAGTCGTAAAAATGCGAAAATTTAGTTTTCACTGATACAGAATATCTCTCGATTTACATTTTTACTTAGCTAGCTCTCCTCCTTCGCGTTCGCATGATTTTTAAAAACTACTAGGGGACAACGGGCAGTAATTTTAATTATTTTATTAAATTCCCTCTGTCCCCTTTAACGGGGACATGGCCTATGGGGACGACGGGAATACATCTTGCAAATAAGTGCCTAATCGATTTTAAAACAACCGAATGCTGTGAGAAAAAACCATAAACCAACCAAAAAAAAAAAGAAACCATGGAACTACCATTAAATATATTATTCTCACGGCATTCTCAATTCCAATGTCACCAACTTTAAACATGCACCTAAAACATTACTAAAAGTTAGACTAAAAACAACAATGGTTTCATTGTGAAGACGTTTGCATATAACGGGTCGTTATTAGTAATGGGAGTTTGCAACAGCTTAATGGGTTCGTCTTCTGTTTGTATTGTTGAGCTGTTGCACCCGAAACAGCTTATTGCTTAATGCTATTTATTGTTACGATCGAATTGTCCCATTAACTAAATTTTAGTAGAACTTACTTTATGGTTTATGTATTTTTAAAGAGGGTGTATTGTATGTAGTTACAGAATTATGATCAATAAAATCATTAATACAACCCTCTAAGTTCATTCAATAACTATTTCGTGAAAAAGGCATTCAATGTGGTTAAATGAATTTAGAGTTTTTAGAGGGTTGTGGATGTATGATTTTAATGTTATAATTCTGTAACTACATAGTGTTACGTCCGCGACTCATTTTTCATTAACATACAACCTGACACTGACCAGTAAATTGCTAAAAACGTGAGAAAATTGGAATTTCGTAAAATACTTAATAACAATTACCATTTAGACACAGTGGTACTTTTAGACACGGCTCGTATTGTTAGGAGGTTCCTCTCTCTGGAGCCCTGACCGCCGGTTGCTTGGACCCTGTTCCCGATGCCGGTGGGCTACAATTTAAAATATTTTATTTAGATTGAATTTCCTGTTGACAGCGATGCGGAAGAATTTTTGGACGCCCTGTAACCCTTTTCTACTTGTACATATTTATTACTATTATAATTTTGTAGTTTGTAAATAATTTAATTATCTATAATATATTTTTTTAAAAGATTTTTTTAATAATAAAATAGTAAGTAATTTTTATCTGTCATTTATTTTCATACATATTTTATACATTTTTAAATATTCCTTTAAAATACAATCATATTTATTTCAAAGATAATTAAATTATTTACAAACTACAAAACTATAATAGTAATAAATATGTACAAGTAGAAAAGGATTACAGGGCGTCCAAAAATTCGTCCGCATCGCTGTTTACAATTTTCTGTTCAATCTCTCATAGAGGTCAATTTACCAGTTCAACCTAGATCAGGATTAGAACTGAAGTGCTTGCCAAACATCGGCAAGCCACGTTCAAACGCAGTACGGGCTTCGAAACTTCCAACGAGGTTTTAATTCGTTTTTCTTTTTTTTTACGAAACAAGTGCGCAGTCGTAGAACTCGTACATTTCGTTTCCACAAGCGAGAGATGTGAACTAGATGTGTGTACAAAGGGAATTTTTAGTGAAAGTGTTAGTAGAGTTTCTAGTGTCTTTGCACTGCTTTTGGCGCCCAAAATGTTTTTTTTTACTGGCCGTTGTCAAGAACGACGATGAAAATATAAGAGAGATTTTCTTAAAGAATTTTCTTAAAAGCAGTAACTGAATTGTGTTAATTTTAGTAGGCACAGACGAGTAGCTAACCGCAGTAATGGTAACAATTTGGTATTGACCGTTGATAGCGCCTTTTTGTACTATATAGCAATAGCAGGTTTTCGTATTGTAAATGGTATCGATGAATGGTTAGATATATCATCTATGACTGTTATTTTTGTAATTATTACTTACTTATGCCCGCGGATTCACCCGCGTGGAGTTCGGTAATTGTCCCACGGGGTCCAACTACCGGGATAAAAAGTATCCTGTGTCATAATCTTGGTTATAAATTATCAGTGTGTTAAATTTCATCCAAATCCACTCAGTAATTTTGGCGTGAAAGAGTAACAAACATCCATCCATCCTCACAAACTTTCATATTTATAATATTAGTAAGATTCATTAAATCAAAGCCAAAAAGATCGTGCTTTTGGTATCATTGGACATAGAGGGGGCCTTCGATAACGCGTGGTGGCCAGCACTCAAAAGACAGATGGTAGTCAAAAACTGTCCCAAAAACCTCTACGCTCTCGTCGCCTCATACCTGGAAGGCCGGAACATCAGGGTCAACTACGCCAGAGCGACTAGTGAAAAGGGTACCACGAAAGGATGCGTCCAGGGCTCAATCGCCGGACCGACGTTTTGGAACCTTATCCTAGACTCACTCCTACAAAAAATGGCTAGTATGGGCGTATATTGCCAAGCCTACGCAGACGACGTCGTCCTTGTTTTCTCGGACTTTTCAACTGGTCCCCTGCAGCAAACAGCCAATGACACGCTAGACATAGTATCGGAATGGGGCGTCCAAAATAAGCTACGTTTCGCCGCGCACAAGACCAATGCGATGGTGTTAACGAGAAAGCTAAAATACGATGTTCCGGTACTCCACATGTCAGGCACCCAGCTGAACCTAGTGAGGTCAAGTTGCTGGGTCTCACAATAGACTCCAAACTCACCTTCAACGCGCACGTGTCTGCGACCTGTAAAAGGGCCGCAGACATCTACAAGCAGCTTGCATGCGCGGCAAGGGTGACCTGGGGTCTCAACAAAGAGATAATAAGGACGATATATGTGTCGGTGATAGAGCCCATCGTGATGTATGCAGCGAGCGCGTGGGCCCCTGCAGCCGAGAAACTGATGACAAGGAAACAGTTTGACTCGCTGCAGAGAGGTTTCGCGCAGAAGATGTGCAAAGCATACCGCACGGTGTCTCTGACATCGGCACTTATCCTGTCAGGCCAACTCCCCCTAGATCTCCGGGTAATCGAGGCCGCAACCCTTTTCAAGATCAAAAAGGGACATTCCCAAGAGTTCATACCGCCGGGCCACGAGCTGGAGTGCAACGTGCACCACTCCCAAAACCCCCACCCAGCGTTACTCACAACAACAGAGTATGCACGCCTAGAGGACTTGACTCCCGACACTCTGGAAACCCATCAAGTAATCGGTCCCCAAATATACACCGACGGCAGCAAGATAGAGGGGAAAGTCGGAGCTGCCCTAACTTGGTGGGAAAACGGAAAGGAGTCCGAGTCCAGAACATTTGGCCTGGAGCCCCACAACACAGTCTTCCAATCGGAAATGTACGCTCTCTTCAGAGCCGTCAAGATGGCAAGAGAATCCAGTGCGGCCTCCGTAAGCATCTTAAGTGACTCAAGATCGTCACTTGACCTGCTGAGGAGTCCTTCTGTCACTCACCACCTGGCACTACAACTCAAGAGATGCGTCCGCGAGATCAGAGAAGAGGGTCGGGTGAAGTGAGGCTCTTTTGGCTCAGGGCCCACGTGGGAACCGCCGGAAATGAGAGAGCGGACGAGCTGGCCAAGGAGGCAGCCCTAACAAAAGAGACAGCAGACTACAGCAAGGTCCCCATATCGTTCGTGAGAAAGAAGATACGGGAGGGGACTGTAAAGAAGTGGCAGGCGCGCTACGAGTCCTCGAGTACAGGATCGGTCACGAAAGTGTTCTTCCCAGACGTCCTAGCGGCAAAGAGGACACTCAGAGACGCAGTTCTCACACCGGTCCATGTACAAGTCCTAACAGGACACGGAGGATTCTCAGCGTATCTCCACCGCTTTCATCTCAAAGACAGTCCCTCGTGTGTCTGTGACCCAAGCTGCGATGAAACAGTCTGGCACCTGCTCTTTGAATGCCCCAGATTCAGCCATGACAGAATGGAGCTGGAAATCAAGATCGAAACCCAGCTAAGCCAGTCCACACTCCACACCATCATGGGGACACCGGCAACCAGAAAACCGTTCTTGGCATTCGCGAGTAAAGTCGCCAAAGTCGCAGCAGAGGCTAACAAAACGGACGCAACCTCACAAAGTCGAAGCCGACTACCACCTAGGCGAACAGTCCCAACCACAACAACAACCACAGCAACGACAACACAGACAACAACAACACAGACAACAACAACACAGACAACAACAACACAGACAACAACAACACAGACAACAACAACACAGACCACAATAACACAAAACAGAACACGCACACCACTCACCACAACACAAGGTACACACGCAAACACCAATGAACAGCCGGCAGCAGCGGCAGCAGAAGCCAACTTACAACCAGCCCCCAGCGCCATGCCCATCACAGAATTCCTGGCATGCGGAAAAGACGGAATCCCAGGCGTCAGACTGCGACCTGTCGCTCTGTTCATGAACAGAGATACAGAAAAGCTAGGCATAAGCTTCTGCATAGGCTCGAGCCGAGCTACAGCCCGTATTCCCATCTCACCAGGCCTTGCCGCCTTGATCAACGGAAGCACCACCAAACCGAGCATGGAAGGCAGTAAGTATGCCGCACTGCCACAAGTGGAAGTAGCCACTCACCAATGCCGTTTAATGCGATTCAAAGGAAAGACGATTGCATTACTCGAGTGGCGAGAGGAAACCCCATTCGCTCAAATAAGCTCATTGCTTCAAAAGATCAAGGAGGCCGGAGAACACACGCAAGTCACAGCCCGCACCATAAGCGTTGACGCGATGGAGGTCGGAGGAGTGAGAGGAGACGTCGCAGACCGTTTCGGCTGCTTAAAAGCCTCGGAACATCATGAGGTAGTCGTCTATGAGGACAGAGGGGAAACTTTAAGTTTCCTGAAAGCCCCCAGAGACCCAACAGCCAGCGCGACGAGCTCCACAACTAACCCGACTACACAAAGCGGATCAGAGAGGGCTCAGCAGAAGGCAGCCGCCGAAAAAACTGCAAAGGAGCAGAGTAATACCACCAGCCCGGAGGCCCAGGTCCGGTCGAGGAGTCGCCTGAAAGCTTTCGGCACTTTCCTCAGCGCACTGCTCCCAAGCACCAGCCGCGTATCACCAACCGAGAAACAGGAAGCAGCAGTGGCGAGGTTCTTCAGAAAAACACCTGCAAAACCAGCAGAACGTAAGCCTACGCCAACGAGAGCCGACAAAAGGCAAGTCAGCCCGCCTGTCCTCGCAGTGAACTCGGGCACCACAGACCACGTGAAGAGCGCTTTCCTCGAGTACGTAGCAATCGTGAGGGCGACCAGAGAGGTCAATCTTATGACATGCAGGAAGATCCTGCAGACCTTCCAAAGGAATACCTAAGGACTGCTAGGTGTACTACTCGAGGAGGCAGAGGCAGCCGTGTACGACAACGTCAGATCCCAAGTCATCAAAGGGGCAATGGTGGGTTCGTATATGGCAGCCTATAGCGCGAACAACGGGTTTGTGGCCCTGGACGAGGAGGAAACGGAGATCGTGGGAATACTAAAATTCAAAACACCAAACGACAACCCGATAGTGGTTACCGCCAAATGTACCAAGATCATGCTGGACGATAGGATCCTTGACATGGCACAGTCCATCTCGGGGATCCCGGATAACACAGCATCGCAGGAGCGTTGGACGGTACCCAGTATCAGGTGGGTAAACGGAGTCCCGGGTTGCGGCAAGACAACCTGGTTGGTGAAGCACTTCGATGCGGAGAAAGACGTTGTAGCCACCACGACGACCGAAGCTGCCAAAGACCTCAGAGAGAAGCTTGCGCACCGCTTAGGAGACCGAGTAAAGACAAAGGTGCGCACTATGGCCTCAATCTTAGCCAACGGGTTCAAGAAGGAAGAGAAATGCTACCGCCTAACGGTAGACGAGGCTCTTATGAACCACTTTGGGGCCATAGTTATGGCAGTGAAGTTGTCCGGAGCAAGCGAGGTTGTCCTCATCGGAGACGTAAACCAGCTACCATTTTTGGACAGAGAGAACCTTTTCGAGTTAAGGTATACCCGTCCAAACCTGGTGGCTGGTATCACCCAGGAGCTGCTTTGCACACACCGCAACCCGATGGATGTGGCATTTGTACTGAGCGAGATATACTCCGGTATATACTCCTCCAAGTCGTCGCTGTCGCGGGTCCATTCACTGGGTATCAAGGGGTACACAGGAGCGCAAATACCGAGAACTGCCCAAAACACCCTGTTCCTGGTTCATACTCAAGAGGAGAAAGCTTCTCTCGTCAGCCAGGGATACGGGTCCGGCGAGGGGTCACGCACCCTAACCATCCACGAGGCCCAGGGCCTGACCTTCGACAGCGTAATTATCGTCAACACCAAGTCCAGGCGACTCCAAATCCACGACAGCATCTCCCACGCGGTAGTGGCGGTGTCGAGACATACAGTCAGTTGCGTCTATTACACCGACGACGCCGATGACGCCACGGGCCGCTTTGCAAAGAGAGCAATGGATGCGCCTACTAAAACGGTCGTCGAGTACAACCTGAAGACGGCCATGCAGCATCGAGACGCGGTTGTTGTGGAAGCTTTGCTCAGGCTAGCGAAGTCCCTGGTCATTCGACCCACGTAAATGTTAATCCCCATCTAAACCCCAAAAACCCAACCCAAACCGAACAACCCTAACCCAGTATAACAAAACATAGATTATGTAAAACTGCATGGCAGAGTGAGTCTGTCATACTCACGAAAAAGCTTTGCCGATGGTGGCGCTGCGCATCCGGTCGTTAAGTTCCCTAAAAAATGGTTGAGCTAAGCGGCGCGGATGTGCAGGTCATGTCCGTGAACGGATGCTGTCGGTCGGAGCTGGTCGGCTCACATTGCCATGCAGTTATCAGCCCTGTGTTATCAATAATATAGTGTAACCTTAGTTTAGTAACCTTAACTTGTAAGCAACTAGTAATATAGTAAATATAAATTGTAAGCCTGAAAAAAAAAAAAAAAAAAAAAACTGCATGAGCATGTTTATTAATATAAAAAAAAAGATGGACTCACGTAGATTCTAAGTTTAGTATAACGTAAGTGTCCGAAGTAGGAGCACGAATGCAATTTTAAGTAGTACTCACATAAAAAAAAAACAATATCAAACAAGGGCGCGGACCACCATGTCTGCGGTAGAAAATTAATAAAAAAAAAAAAAAAATATTAGTAAGATTGTAATCCCTTTCCCATAAGAATATAATTATTTATCTAATACCATCTTACTTCATACTGGTAAATATAGCACCTAATTACGAGTAAGACCGCCATAGATCGAAAACGCTAAAAGGCTTAATTTTCACACGATAAAGGAAACAATAACGTTCACAAACACTGTCTCGAATTCAAGGAACGCAATAAAAGTCTACGTTAACTAAAGTAACAATCAATTAACGGCACAACCCCAAGATTACTTCCCCTTAAAAAACGTAATCAAGCAAAAATATACCTAAAAAGTTCACGCTTACAGTTCAAAATTGAATGAGAAATGTTTTAAATTTCAATTGGTTTTCCCGCCTTTGATTGTACAGTAAGGCTTTTAAAGCCAAATAGTAAAGCTGTCACTATCTTTGGTTGGAGTTCAAGCAAGGTTGGGGCATTGTCCTTTGTTCAGTAAAAGATTGGTTCGATTTCGTTCTGAGATTTGGTCATCATTCAAGATATTATTATTATGAGGATTATTGTAAGAAAAGCTTTTCAAGATTTTGACAAATAAAAATTACAATTCGCAAAAAACTTTTTTTATTAGGCTGGTTCATTTATAACCGAGTTTGCAGATGAAAGAACGCAAAAAAAAATATTTCTTAAAAAAAAATATCTACCTATTAGATCCATCTATATTCTATATCTCTACTCTATCTCTAATATTCTTCTTCTTTCGTATTTTCTTAATTAAACTATCATGATCCATGTCATGCAATTTGAGAAACCTGCCCAAAGCGCTGTCGATGTTGCGGAGCTCTGAGCCGAGCTCATTTTATTTAAATATAAGAATTATTGACACGGCGAAGAAGAACTTGGTACGTCTACTGGTTTCAAGTTATAAAAACACATGATTCAAGACAAAGTATCAAAACAGTTGACAATCTATTTCTTATTACGTGACTCGAAACATAAACACTTCCAAAGCCTCCAAAAACTTTTCTACTCTTCAAAATCCAAGGAAAATCCGACCAATTTCAAATACGACAAATGAACCGTCTGTAGGTGTAAACTAAAAAGAATTGTCAGCAGCCCGCGGCACGTTGTCAACACACTTTGATATGCAAAAGCTACTTAACGAGAGCAAGTCTTAGTCGCTGCGTCTTCTTCTCCGACAGTTCTGTTTGAGTAATGAGTTCTGGAGTTAAATGTGGTTAGAGGGAAATGGCTGTGGCGGTGGATTCTTTAGATAGGTAGTAAGTACCCTTTAAAAACTTTGAAATATTCAATAAAAGTAGTATAAATTGGTATTACACAAAACTACTGCATTAGTAGTACAGCCTACACGGTTGTTTCTGAAAGTTAGCTCTACGTTATTGAAATGATAACTAGTTATTATAGCGTTTTGCTCTTTTAAGAAAGTTTAAGCTTAGGTGAATTGTTTAGGACAAAGATTAAAATCATTAGATGTGCCTCACCGTACCTATCTACTTAAGTCTCGAGAAAACCTATTGTAGGAAGAGTGAGCTCAAACATACCGCATGTAACGATTTTCATAATGAGCAGGGCAGTGGGTACTGTTCAAATGTGATGCTGGGGAGTTTGCTTCTTCTTCCCAGCTGAAGTACTACGAAGTGTCGAAGGGTAGGTTTTGGGGGACCGTCACTTGTAAACTTTGACGTTCAAAATGTGTTGATTATCAGCCTAATTTGAATGAATGACTTTTGATTTTTAAATGTAATCGAAACAGAAACGTGACCATCTTTTGACGCGGTAGGGAGCCGGTAATGATTTAATGAATTTAAGCAACTGAATGTTCAGATAAAGACCTCTCGCTCAGATAGTGGTATTGTTTCAACAAGATATTGAAACAATAGCACCATTGAATAGATAGGAAAGAAACCTCTGACACCGGTAGGTTATAAAACACAAGCCCTAATAACAGAAGTCCAGTTGTTACACAATTAATAAGTTCACATCTACCTACATCCCATTCTGAAGTGTTTACTGAACACACACACATCTAGAACCTGCAACAAATTTTTGCTGAACCCCGTAGGATAATTCAAAAAGTATTTAGGTTGGACTATTCCGTATCTCCCGTTCACTCGTCCCAAAGCTTCCGAGCTCCTCAATTTGCCCTCTATTACCGAACTGAATGCCCATATTTGCTCCTTTTGCCTCTATTTGACCCGCCGTACTTGTTCTTAACGTATTATTCTCTACAGGCATTTCTTCAAGATATAATAGAGATTTCCCGACGAGCTAGGATTGGCAATATGGGCTTGTAAATAGATTTGAGCTGAACAATATTTTGTGAGTTAGAGGGCTTTCTTGAAGCTTTTCTTGTGTTTCGGAAATAAAATAGGACGTTGTTTTCTTCGTTGAAAGGATAGAACATAAATGTGAAGAGTGTAAGCCGCAGCTGTTTGAGGCGCAGTTGGGATCCAAGACGTTCATTTGTAATAAAACCTTATTTATCATTTCTTTAATAGTAATACTGGATGTACATGTATACACTTTATGAAGACATGCTGCGCCGACGCCAAATTAATTGGGATAAGGGCAAGAGAATGTTGAATGATGATGATGATGATATGTTTACACATCAACTAACTTATCTGTGCAGGCGGGAAAACACAACACAATGTGGGTACATTTTTTTAGTTTGACATATCGATGAAAATTTCAAGATGGCGTCGCTTGTCATGACAATCACCAGTTTAGTGGTCATACTATACGGTATAAAGTTTGCATACGTGTATGCTTACTACTACTTAGAAAAATATTTGCGAAAACCCCAGAAATTTTGTAAAAGACTTGATTATAGGACACTAAGAAAGATTTTCGTTATAATCAGCAGATATGAAGTTTTTATTCAGTAGTCCTGCTATACATATATATACACACATATACATTCACACATAATGATATCATTAGGACATTACCTAAAGTACCTAAACATACATCCATTTAAACAATAAAATTACGAAATAGGACCCAGTTTCACACTTAACAAGACTAAGCACGAATAGTTCGTGAAAACAGCTCTTAACATCACTGAAAAACATCACATAACTAACAATAATTGCCATATACCCAAACTAATAGTAGCGGCAAAAATACACGTAGGCAATTCTGAACCGACCTTCATTTTTTTTAGAACACAGCCTAGAATATGTTTTCACACAAGTGAGACAAATTTAACAGTACACAAAGTGCTAATGAAGGCTTTTTGTTAGGCTTTGGTGTGTGAGATATGTGGGTGTAACATGGCTGTAAGGGGACTTAATAAAATGGCCGCATGCTACAGTTTGGCGGGGTAACTCTCGCAGAATATTGATGAAAACATTGTGAATAGATGCGAATGAGGGTGTTGACAAAATTGCACGATATTCGTGTTATTATGGCTGTATGGTAAAATATTGGTGGCAAAGATTTAGTCGTAACTAGATAATATCTTGGATATCTCCTAATCCTCTACACCCTCTTTTACAGAATTATCTGAATGCTTAAAGTACCTATCTGAACTGATGCCCAAGTAGGTACTCCTAATATAAATTAGCAGGCGTAAATAAACATTGAAGGTACATAAATTAGGTAGGTAGGGCTGCGGGATTGTTCGAAAGAGATACCGCGGCCCTGGAACATAAAGGGCCAATGAAGGAACATGGGTGTTTTTTAGTCAGTAAGAGTCTGACACTCTCTTCCGCTCCGCCCAGAGCGGGAGGAGTCATTTGATGATTTCTCACCCCCAAAAAAAAAAAAAAAAAAAGGTACATAAATTAGGTAAATAAATTGACAAGGGATACGCCCACTTGTGTATCTGATGGGTTCACGCTGAATCAAGAGTTATACAACGATAGACAACGCCGGTTTATCAAATGAACAAAAACTGACGGAGGACACTTGGTATGAATACATACAGAAAGTCAAACTCAACAAAAAGAAAAAAATACATGAAGCAAAACTGTAAAAAAAATACACGCCAGCAGAATAAATTTATACGCATTTCGCAACAAATCTATTGACATAACACCAAAATGTATTCCATATTTTTATATATCGAACTAGCTGTTACCCGCGACCTTCGTTCGCGTGAAATTATTATAAAAAATATTACTTCCCTTTTTAGGGTTCCGTACCCAAAGGGTAAAACGGGACCCTATTACTAAGACTTCGCTGTCTGTCTGTCTGTCTCCAGGCTGTATCTCATAAACCGTGATAGCTAGAAAGCTGAAATTTTCACAAATGATGTATTACTATTGCCGCTATAACAACAAATACTAAAAATTTTAAAAAACATATAGCCCCCCTTAATATGTTTTTTAAAATTTTTAGTATTTGTTACATACAACAGATATGTTTTTTTTTTGCCGTTTTTATAGATAATGGTACGGAACCCTTCGTGCGCGAGTCCGACTCGCACTTGGCCGGTTTTTTTAATCGGATTTTGTTAACTTCAAGACTATTATTTTTTTGCACGGAAACCTAATTATTCTAAAATAGAAAGTAGCCTAAATTACTCCTTATAACAACAGCTATCTGCGAGTAAAAGTTGCGTCAAAATCGGCCCAGTCGTTTCGGAGATTAGCCGGAACAAACAGACAGAAAGATAATAATTGAAATAAATGTATTTTTGTTATTAAGTACCGTATATACTTTCAAATGCATTCAGTAAAAAGCTGTTATTTTGATGTTACAAACAGACACTTCAATTTTATTTATTTGTATTCTATGTATTATATAAATTTATAGATGACAGTATTCCTCGATCGTACGTACGGAAAACCGTTGATTTATAAACAGAAACATCATGAATAATTGCAAGCACGTCGCCATTTAATGAAACTTTTGTAAGGTAAATATTACTGCCCTTACATTATAATTATTCCTGTGTTTTTGCAGCATAGTGACTTTTATTCTCGTTGACATAAGGCTTATGTCAAGGATAAATAACTAAGAATGTAAACTGTACCTTCGTTTACGAGTTTCCGCAGTTTGGAAACAAAAGAATGTCGGAGGAATTTTGAGGAGACAGAAAAATGTAAATAGGCTGATATTGATTTGCGGGGACGTAAAATAAATCTTATCTGGAGTTGCCACTGTTGAATTTTTGAAGCCATATAAAACGAAATTAAACCGAATTGGAATTATATAAATTACAGGTCGTATTTCTGACTTGTAATTTTATTTAATCTGTGTCAGTAGAAACGAGCGAGTATCGATATGAACCAATGATTTTCTCCACTACTTTTTTATATTTTCTAGAGTAATTTCCTCCGGACTCAGTTTACAGATATGAATGCTTCAAAGGCTTATATGGAATACAAATGGCGGCTAGAGCTCTAGATCTGGACTGTTTTAATAAGTGCTATCTCGAATGCCATTTATATATTTCTAACCAGACAATGGTAATTGATGGCAGCCGTAATAGGCCAATAAACGTCACAGCGAGCACATGTCCTTTTTATTACTTTGAATTTTTATCTATGAGATAAATTATTGAGATATAAATTACGTCATACGTGTTCCCAGCTGCTTTCAAAACTGCTACGATTTTAATATCACGATGAATCAATTTTAATAAGAGGTACCTAGACCTACTTAGGTTAGGGGTTGTCCTTTAATCACGTGAGGTTCGAACAGCGGGGAGGGGGTCGGAAAAAAATCGCAATCAATCACGATGGGGGAGGGTATAATATGACCATCACGTGTATTTCATTCGTGGTACTAAAAAAATAATTTAATGTGTGACGTGTCAAATATAATTTTACCAATATTATGACGTTTAATCAAAATATTAATTATTTACAAACTACAAAACTATAATAGAAATAAATATGTACAAGTATAAAAGGGTTACAGGGCATCCAAAAATTTGTCCGCATCGCTGTCAACAGGAATAGTGCCCAGAAGGCTGGCAGCATTACCACGTTGGATGGCAATGCTGATTCTTTGGCCAAAAAATAGGCCCGCCCTCTGGTCACGTGAAGAGTCGACCAACCGCTTGGCGATTTCCCGAAAAACTATGTGGGCACTCGGACCCCATGGCCCTAGTGTTTCAACCCCAAACGGCTCAAACACATAACTACCAATTAAATTATTGTATTTGCGCCGTTTGAGGTTTTCAGCACCTGCAGCAGCCGCCCCAGCGCAGCCCACTGTGCTAGGAAGATGGGATGGCGCAAGGGTGTCGACGCAAGTTGCGTCCCACACCAAAGGCCTACCCAACTTCCATGGCATTATGGTCATACCATCTGGTCTCTACCAATATAATTAATTAAAAACCTGAGCAAGCGATTTTTTATTTAAAAATACTTTTTTGTTTTGGTATAACAGATTCTAAAAGTATCTGATGTTGTCAATATTAAAAAAATACACGTGATGCTGGCAGGGGATAGGAGGGGGGTAGCCTAAAACCTCTCGACGTATCACCAAAGGCGATAAAAGTGGCCTAAAAATGATTAAAGGATGGCCCCTTATACGCACTTATGCACTTAATATATGCCTGAATCAGAATCTTTTGGCGCGTGGCTGAAATGAGAACTAATGCCGCCATCTTGTTTATTCAATACATTTCACAAAACAAATTTCACAATATGTTTACCAACAGCGCCCGCCTATGTTATTCAGGCCACAATTTTCTTGTAGTACTGTACAATGGTTTATACTCAAACAAGATATTAATATTCGGTTGATGCCAAAGAGTTTTCATATGTAAATTCTTTCGCGCCATTTATCCGCAGGGCTGGGGCACGCTAAATGTACACTCGAGAGCAATGAATCCGGGTCACTTAAAGAATCCTAAAAATCTCGGAAACTAAAAATGCTAGGTTAATGCAATAAATTGTATTTAATAGACAATGTAATACTCCTTAAATGAAGGTATTAAAACTTCTTAGTTATTGTAAAGTTATATCATAAAAAAATCAAATTTGAAAAAGGGCCACTTTCGAAGATGGAACTACGAAATTACAGCATTTGGTTTTGCTTTTGTTTGTAATCTGTCATTTATGTGGGTACATAAACCATGTTGATAGTGCTCTATATTCATTATTCAAGCTGAAATTATGTCGCTTACGCCTGAAGAATGCACCAGAATACTTACAATGCTGGAAACCGGCCGGAGTCAGCGCGATACAGCCAGGACTGTCGGTGTGTCGCTGTCAACAGTACAAAGAGTTCTCCGACGTTACGAAGAAACTGGTTCTAACCTACGCAGACCAGCAACGGGCAGAACCAGGTGTACCACAGCACGAGAAGACCGATACTTGGTGAACACCATGCTTCGAAATCGCTTTCTCACAGGAACTGAACTCACAAATCAGTTTCGACGCCTCGGAGGAAGTAACCCAAGTGCATGGACAGTAAGACGTCGGCTTGCTGAATCTAACTTAAAACCCCTTAGACCTGCAAACGGCCCTAAACTGGAGCGTGGGCATCGTATTTCAAGACTAAGATATGCCCAGAGCCACGTAAATTGGAGTATTGAAGATTGGTCAAAAGTTATGTTCTCCGACGAATCAAAATTTATGCTCTACAAGCACGATGGAAGACACAGATTGTATCGAAGACCAGGGGAAAGATTCAAGCAAGCATGCATCGAAGAAAATTGTAGCCTACGGTGGTGGGTCTGTACTTGTGTGGGCCGGAATTTCTTCTGAAAGTCGCACAGAGCTGGTGATCATAGAAAACGGCTCTTTAACTAGCGTAAGATATGTGGAAGAAATCCTCAATGATCACGTTGGTCCATTTATGGTCAATTTAGGTGAGGATGCTATATTTATGCATGACAATGCCCGACCTCATACAGGTAGGTATGTGAATGACTACCTTCAAGAGATGAACATTACTCGTATGGAGTGGCCAGCGCGCAGCCCGGATATCAACCCGATCGAGCATGCTTGGGACGAGCTAGGCAGATGCGTAAAACAACGAAACCCTCCCCCAATCACGCTTCGTGAGCTCAAAATTGCTCTCACAGAGGAATGGGAGAATATTCCCCAAAATCGTATAAAGAACTTGGTGTACAGCATGCCAAACCGCGTAAACGCAGTAATGGAAGCACGAGGAGGCAATACGAAGTATTAAAATGCAAGAAAATCGTAATAAAGTTCAAAAATTTCATGTTTCCTATTTTTGTTTTAAGGAGAGATCAGCAGTTTTTTTTCTTTATGTAATTTTGTGTTAATAAAATGTATGGCGACTCATATTTTTTTTACTTTCATTTAAGGGGTATTACATTGTCTATTAAATACAATTTATTGCATTAACGTATCATTTTTAGTTTCCGAGATTTTTAACATTCTTTAAGTGACCCGGATTCATTGCTCTCGAGTGTAATAAAATGCAATAAAAACGATTTAGTGCACTTTTTCCACCCTTTCGAGCACTCGCACACACCCCAATATTTTGGATCATTGTCGTTACTCAACCCTTAACCGCTGTAGATTTATTTCTCTGCTAAGAGGTTTCGTGGGTTTTCTGGAAAGACAGTAAAACAGAAATTTAGACGAAAAGCAGGTTGTAGAACAAAAGCGAACTATAAAGTTTTGGGTTTAAATTCTGTTTTTTCTTCTTTTGTCTTTTAAAAAACAAAACTTTTCGGGTTCCATTAACCAAATAAAAGCACTCAATATAGGTATGTAGGTACTTGGCACTATAAATTGGCATCGACAATAATGTATTCCATTTGTGCTATAACTTTTCATCAACTACATAGTTTTGGAGCGCAGACTATATGAGATTATTTATAAATATTTAGATATGCAAACTTGTTTCATTTTTGTTTAAAACCAAAAGATGGAAGAGGGAAACCAAACTATAAGCACGTTCAAAACCATTACTTATAAAAGTTTCCCAAGATAGATTTTTATCTTCTTATCTCAGAAAACTTTTACTAGATACTTTATCTCGAGACTAGTCAAGATAATACTTAAATAAATCCATTTATCAACTTCAATGGCCACGCTGAAGTAGCTTCAACAAGCACCATTTTTCTTTTAGCAAACGACGCGTGAGAATTAGACGGATGTGAGTACCGCACCAATATTTTATAGTTTACCTGCGAGCTAGACGCTAGCCTAGCGGGCTGCGGGTTATCCCGACTCAGATAAACCGAAATTGCTTTCCCAAATACCTGCCCGCAATAAATATAGAGTACTTGTCTCCTATACGAGTATACGTCCTACAAAATGCCGCGCCCACTTGAAAATAATGATGCAAAATGGAATTTCATGCACCCGGCGTCTTCCCGGCTCGGCTAGACAGAAAATGTGAAATATTGACTGCACCGGGGTCCGCCCCGAGCCCCCAGGCCACAATATGAAGACTCTGTATATCCGAAAGATTTCATGCAAATCGCAAAAATCCGTTTAGTCTTCAATTGAATTCATGGCGATTGCGATTGAAAGTCCCCTGGATTAAAGTCTAGTGAGATGCCATCCCATCAGGATTTTGCAGGAAATCAAAAAGTATTCATGATATGCAAACAATATTTTATGAATACGTAGCTTTTAGATTTCCGTGTTAGCTTAGGGATGGAAGAGAATCGAGATTATCGGTTGCACTGTCTACTAACTTATATTGAACTGTCAAGTTGCTGAAAGTCGGTCAACAGGAAGCGGAACTTGGGGCTGAGGGAGACTACACCAGTGCATAAGTGTTTAGTCCTGCTCAAGTGACCTATCATATGGATACATACCAGACGAGTCGAATGCATTCACACGCTCTTTACTTTAGGTATAAAAAGTAACTTTTCGTTTAATAATTACTCCGCTTTTTAGATAATCTGCCAAATAACATTCAAATCTGAATTTTCGAGGCCCGAAACGCGGGCTCACAATTTTTCAAAAAGAACTTAAAAATCTTTTTGAAAAATTGTGAGCCCGCGTTTACTCAAGAACTTCCTTACAACCCAAGTCACGAACATAAATAAGTAAAACTGTAAAGTTGGACATTAGTGCAATCTCATTCCTTTATAGAGCCATCAAAATGTCAGCGGCAGGAAATTTCACTGCCACAAGAGGCCGCACCTGCCCCCAGGACACTATAAAGCCAATGGGTTGGCTGGCAAGGGGGAGTTTACAACGGCAGATATTCAAATCACGAACACTTCGCAGATCCATCATTTTTAGAACTGCGAGTGAAAACTGAATTACCCAATGTGTGCGTACCCTTACTCTGTATTTATTCTCCATCCAGGGAACGAATATTGAAAATAATATTCTCCCCTGTAGTTTCCCAGTGGGTGCAGTGATGGCGCAAACGACGTATTTATACTGGTTAAATAACTTTTCTGCATAATCTGTTTGTGTCACGGCTTATTTATTTTTCATTACGTTTGTTTTTGTTTCCGAATGTTTGTATTTTTATTGCATGCAGGGAGTTCCGGTATATATTTTAAGTTTTTGATTGTAGGGTAAACCTGCCACAGCAGGCTTTTTGGGCCCCGGTTATGTCTCGATATAGTGCTATGGAGTAAAAAAAAATATATCTATACAATAATACTTGAATGGCAACGCTGCAAGTGGAAACATTTCTTATATTTCCAGGTTTTTTAAAGTAGCTTAAAAATACCCTAAAACCGTATTACATTTTCCAATAAGGTTTCAGTAAGCCACGGTGATTGATTGGAAAAACTACATTCTTGATCCATTTTAAACTTGCCGAACCTCTATCCCTAAAGCAGGAGCCTTCTACGTTTCGTATTTAATAATTTAGTGAACCAATTTTCTCGTACGTACGGCAATGTCCAAGATAATGGCAAATTTTCCCGAGAGCATTTCAATAAAAAATAACTACATACATAGTTAATGGAGTTACAACGTTAGCTTAGAGAAAATAAAGTAATGAAATCGCATTTTAACACCAGGAATATTATCGGAATAAACTAAATACATACATAGATACATAAACTCACACCTTTGCCATGGGGGTAGGCAGAAACCACCGAACTCCACCTGCTACGATCCTTATACAGGGTTATTTGTAAAACACCAGTAACCTCTTAAGAAGTCATTGCACTCATCATTATGAACAACTTTTACTATGGGACCAAACCTGAAATCGCGAAAAAAAAATCAGCTGTTCCCTACATTTTGACGAGTTAATCGATCATAAATGTAGGGAACAGCTGATTTTTTTTTTACAAATAACCCTGTATACTCCTTTTGCCTCGTCCACGTTCATATATCTGATCACACGCCGGTTGCGAGTACTACGCACCAAATAATGAAAACTATTGTTACTAAGAACGAAATGTGTAGGTACAGACGCCAGCACAGCAAGCTACTACAATCTATCACATTTCTTTAATGGATTTTCGACTTAATCGCTAAAGTATTAGGTTCAAGGTTGATTGGGAACATTTGACAGTTTCGGGTAGCTTGATGTGTCTGTACTAGCGTGCACTAAAATAAATCTACATGTCAGATAAATGAAAGCTTGTTAACAAAAAAAAGTGAGGGAAAGGTTGATACTGCGCATAAAAATTTGCAGGTATATTAATAAAAATAACAAAAGCTCTTACAAAATTAAAGTCAATAATTAGAAAAGTTCAACAAAAATATTCAAATATTAAAAAACTTTTCTCTCAACTAGACTAGAATAATGAGTACCAAAACTTTTTCCAAGAATTCTGCCCTTCACGCCACCGTGCATAACAAAACGTAAAATGTTAAAACTATGGCTAGTTACGTTCACACGCGGCACCCGCTGTGTTTAACTGTGCAAGTTATAAAGTGACTCATCCAGTGCCAGCCGTGCCCACTCTCCTCTATTGTATGAAATCAATATTAATTAACGTGTTATTCTGTGTTCTTATATTTTTACATGACACAATTCACATGCCATGTGTTTTGTAGACTTATTACAGATTAATCTATTATGAATACAAAGGTACTTACCTATCTATTTAAAACAAAATACATAGTCTAACATAATTAAGAACCTCCTCCTTTTTGGAAGTCGGTTAAAAATCGGCAATCCATGGCGATCAATTAATCAGCGAATACGGCAATACAGATTAAGTAAAACAATAATCGCCAGAGAAGCCCGCGATTTTTTTTTTTTACGTTTTTTGCAATTTGCAGGTCAGAGTCAAGTTGTATGGTGATGATAAAATGCTTCGCGTCCGTAACACGTATGCTGTAGTTACAAATGTATACTCATTAAAATCATCAATACAGCCCAAAGTTCATTAACCCCAATAGTTTTTAACTAAATACGTGTAACGGACGCGAATCATTTCGCGGGCTATCCTGGCGCCAGAACGCTAGGAAGCCCAAGCTAATACATAAATATACACGTTTTAAATAAATAACAATGGTATATCACGCAGTATTTCTTTCTTTCAGACATCGACAAAACACTAAAAAGAACCTAACATTTCTATTACCTACATTATAGTAAAGCAAAAGTACTCAGAAACAATACGCTCGCTGCATAGTACCGGCGCTTTAGAACTCACCGACTGTATAAATTCCCAGTACACAATGAATCGAACATCTCCTTTGATATAACAGTCACACAAGTTCCCAGGACTTGCCGAGCGTGTCTTAATCCAACTCATTTGAACTCCAGCCGGTTACGGTCACGTTATATAGGGTGACACCTTAATTGGGTCATCCTCGTGACACGGAAGAAATTCACGGAATCTTGTCTGTAGAGATGAAATGATAAGTATTTCAGAAGTAAGATAAGATTGTAAATTTATCGGTGAAGATTATTTTAAGTCGTGAAAAATAGGTGCGGATGGATTTTTTCTTTGATGTCTCGCGTAATCATCATCATCGTCTGCCTAGCATTTTCCCAACTATGTTGGGGTTGGCTTCCAGTCTAACCGGATGCAGCTGAATACCAGTAGGTATTTTACATGGAGCGACTGCCTATCTGACCTCCACAACCCAGTTAGCGCTAGGTAATACCACACCCCTTGGTAAGACTGGTTGTCAGACTTTCGGGTCACTGACTACCTGTAACGACTGTCAAAGATCTACAAATGGCAGCCGGGACTAACGGCTTAACGTGCTTTCCGAGGCACGGAGGAAACTCGGTACTCGCGTAACGTAGCATTATAGAAAATTGTTTTCAATAGACGCAAAACTTGCCATAACTGGCAAAATCTGCTTAAACCTTCAGGTATTAAGGCGTGATTTTACGTTATGTTGTATTTAAATTCAACATTTGCGGAAACTCAATTTTCTGTCCACACAAGTCAGGAGCCGGATAAAGCTAAGCGCAGATTACAGTCGCGTATCGGGCCCCAGCACGTCCCACTTGAGTACCTACTGGAAACGCGGCGTGTACCGCTATTACAGTGTACACGTACTTGTGATGGTTCATAAAAATGTACCAAAGTGTTACAGAAGAATTTTTGTTACGCGGTGCCTCTTGCCTGAATCTGCGTCAGTCTTAGCGTGATAAAGAGTGTAGTGATAGAATTCAATGTTTTTTGAGAATCTTGTCTAGTAATCAAATCAGATGTCCTTTTTTTTTGGGATGTGAAATCATCAAATGACTCCTCCCGCTCTGGGCGGAGCGGAAGGGAGTGTCAGACTTCTAGTGACTAAAACTATTTTTATATTTAGGCATATTTAAATAATAGGAAAAATAAAACCGGCGTTATTAAAAACCAATGACAGAACTCAAAACAGAGAGTGAAGCTTTATTTTTCCCCAAATGTCGTCAGTTGGTTAATTGGGCTTTGCCTCTCTTTCATTGCGGGCACGCCACTGCTAAAACATATCCATGTTCCTTCTTTTGCCCTTTGTGTTCCAGGGCCGCGGTATCTCTTTCGAACAGTCCCGCAGCCCTGGAAATTAGATATTAGATGTCCTGTTTAAAACAATTATTTGCTTGTATTGTAAGAATGATGCTCTATTCTGGCATTTCGGTGCGTCATTAAATTTTCCATTAAGCCAATTTCCGCTCTCGTTTCCAATTAAATTGGTTTGTGTCGAAATATTACGATGGCTTTTGTTTGACTTTGATAAACAATTGAAATTAACTTCTACTTTGTGAGTGGATTTTTGGAAAACATGTGTTACCTAACTCTAGGTTACGAGTGAAGTGAAAAAGATAGTCCTGAGTCCGAAAACGAGAGTGAGGTGTATTTAGATACTTAATAAAAAGTGTCCTCGTGAAATTACATCACGAAAACGTACAGTCACGAGCGCCAATATATAAACACTTAACAAGTTTTAAAAGTGTTTTTCTCCTACTGTTCTGATTAAAGTTTCGTGTTGTTGAGAAAATTGCTTTTAAATTTAGGAAATTGTATACATATTGGTGGTTGAGACTGTACCACCCAGGTCGCGGTCTAACGTCTAAGTCGCAAACCTCGAAATCTGATGTTTAGCCGAGAAAAGGTAACAGACAGGCCGAGCTACTTTTTTGTTTATAATATTAGTTTGGGATTTTCTTTTATACATTATCCATAAAAGTTTATTTAACTACAAGATTTCTTTCAAAGACCAAAAGTTTTCCTTTAATTTTCTTTTATAACCTTAAATTGTACACACGGCAACCCATCAAGCCATACATTTCCAGTATAACATGGCCTTGCGTTGTATAGATTTCCCGTACAATGAGAGATCCGCATAAATTGGTTTTGTATAGCCTGATTGGTCGTTGTGCGTACACATACACTTAGTGACAGATATTCCAATGATACCCACAACCACACCATTTCATAATCAGCAAACATATCACTTAACGCCTATTAAGCTGACTCGGAAATACGTGGGTATTCATCGCGAAATACGTACATGAATGGATGTCAATCAAATAAACCTCACCTACATTGAACTATCGTTTATTATAACATAGATGTTCTATGACATCATCCGTAAAAACTTAAGTGAACAGTTCGTTAGTGCTGCTGTCATCGTGTGATTTTATCATTAGTCAATCCTAACTAGAGGTGTAAAAGGAGGAATATGGGTTCCACTTTGGTTACCAGAATAGGTATACCAGCTAAAGGATAGCTGGAGTGTTATGTTCAAAGCGATTTGATCAAAGACTTGGCGGGAAACGTAAAGTGGTGCATCTTGAAAGAGGTTTCAAAACAGGAAATAAGAAAATATGCAATATGACTAGGTTTATTAAATAAACAGGTCGATTGGTGTGAGTAAGTGATTGGCTCTTGCACTACGGCAGCCCGTTCAATTTCCGTAAGGAATAAACATTTCAGTACAACCAGGATGTTCTGCAAAATTAGGTTTTTTTTCATAATACCTATAGAAGAAAAATCTGTTGTGTTGTGGTGCATGGTTTTAGAAGACAATAATATAATAACGCTGTTTTTTAACTTCCCAGAAGCAGTTTTATTTGATTGTAATTAAATGGCGACCTAGTACGCTTATTACCAAAACTTTTCACACAAAAATAAATTACGACTATGCAGTGAGTTTTCCCTTGAAAGTTTTTTATTTGAGATATTTTAGTATATTTTAATGCAGCTTTTTGTAAGAGGCTTCCAAGCTCAGTGAGATTTTTTGATAGGAGCTTTTGCTCGCGGTTTCGCTCTCGAGTAGGTCGAAAATTATCGGGAACGTACTACAGGGAAAAAAGATAGATATTTCCCAAGCCAGATCAAGATCATGGTGTGTGGAAGTCATCGAAATCTGTACAGCCGTTAAGGCGTGAAAATGTGACAGACAGACAGTTAGGCAGATAGACTGACAGACAAATCTGCAAACAGACAGTTACTTTCGATTTAAAAATATTTGTATGGATTAAAGACCTCTTTGAGTTTAGCGGTCTAATAAAATTTTCTTTAAGCATCACTTCGTTCAAGGATAGTGCTGCACAATGTCCCAGGATATAATGGGAGCCCATGCAGATATATGTATGTACAGACGCCAGCACATCATGCTACTACAATCTGTCAAGTTTCTTTAATAGATTTTCGACTTAATCGCTAAAGTATTAGGTTCAAGGTTGATTGGGAAAAATAGACAGTTTCGGGTAGCTAAATGTGCTGGCGTCTGTACCTATCACTAAAATGTTCATTAGTGTTGAATGAAGTATCCTGCAAAACAAATTAATTTATTTATATGTTATGGACCAAGTGATAAATTGGGCATTATACATAATGCCCAGTCCCATACCTGGTCCCAGGACCTGGTCCATAACATATACATAAACTGACGCTTTTTTCCAATTGGGTAGGCAGATATTACAGAACGCCATCTGCTACGTTACGATCCTTACATACTCCTTTCGCCTCGACCATGTTCATACATCTAGTCACACGCGCACGCCACATTGCAAAAGCAACATACAGAATACAGATCTCACCAATTTCATAATTAATTGCTCGCCTCATCTACAGGTGAATGAAGTTCTTGCTGTTCAATCAAATAGCTCACCAGTGTGGATCCAGTCCAAGTAGTTATCTGTTTGTGAAAACATGCTGTGATCTTCCTCTACTTCTAGTCCATGTCGTTGACCATGTTTATTACTAGAGACCGGATTATACGCAAATGCATATATTTTTTTTTTTTTCATTACAGGTTATGTCTGTTTTTTGAAGATAATGCATATTTTAGCCAAAATCACGCATGTTTTGGGCATGTTTCCTTTAACTGTAACTGTGTTTAGCATATATTAACGATTTTAAGTTGCTTATAATCCGTACTCTAATATTCGTAACTGTTACGTTTGGCCATATGCCCATATCGCGACGTACATAATTATGTTCAGCCATTTGAGGAAAAATTAAAAAAAAATATCTTTGAACTGATTAATGCATTGATTAATTGACAGCCACTTTGCCGTTGCTAGTAGAAATTAGAAACGGATAATATGACCAATGTGAGCAATGGCCGCGGTCTTCTCACCGACGACGCAACGCCACGTCGCGCGTCGCCGCGTCGTCGGTAAACTTGACAATCCAAGCCATTTTGCTTATGCACAAATATTATCTGCGCATTCGACACGTAGGGCTAAAATGTAAAATTATTATCCTACAAAAGAAATGTACGAAAATTTCTTACCGAGCATCCGCACACTCCTGGTCTTAAGCGTAGGCGCAGGATCTCCCAGTCCAGCCCAAACCAATACGTCCGTATATTTAAGCCAGGCGACGTAGGCCTCCACGTCTGAACCTCGTTGGAGCTCCATCCGATGTCTCCAGATCGCACGCTTGATCTTGTCATTTTCTCTTTTTATCAACCACTTTCTGTAATTAAAATGTTATATTAGGTTCGTAAATTTATGAAAGAACGCCGTTTTTAACTAATGCTAGGCGCTAATACGAAAAACGCACTGTTGGATATTCAATCATCGACTGGAGTTGGTGGGATTGAAATTCCAACAGCGCAATAATAAGGCGTTTGCTTAGATGTAACTTACTGTTAGTAAAATCGAGCAGTAATCTTCGTCTTCTAATCTACTATGGCATTATATTACGGGAAGGCAGCGTGCAATTTTTGCGAGCAATTTTATACCGAATGAAATTCATTTCTAGTAGTTCTTTACTATGCACTGATCATTTTCAAATGAAAGCCAGCTGCCGCCCAGACCTCTGCTGTGCTATGGTGATTCTATTACTTATTTGATATGATTTTCAGCCGGAAAAAAGAGTTCGTCAGATTAAGGATACCTCCCGTACTATCACTATTGGCGATATCGTGACTTAGTTATCTGGCGTAGGTATGCATGCAAAGCGAGTAAAAGTCTAAAAAATATAAAAGGAAAAATAATGATTAAAATTGAATGAATTATCCTACAAAAAAAGGCAGTTTGTATGTAACTATGCAGCTGTAATTTTGCGCAAATTCAAATTTTTTACGTATTTTACAAATTGCGGTTATATTTTAAGTTGTACCTACATTATTCAAAATTCAATCCATGGCAGTTATGATAAAATAATTTCTAAATTGTAATAATTATATTTCATGAAGGCGATTTGCAGCAAATATAGGTATCTACCTATTTAGTTAGTACCGCTAGTGTAGAAGCCCTATCGAAGGATTGATCACGATATATCGCCGTTCAAGCAACCACTTAGCATGATTAGTATCAATGTAGATGGGAGCGGATTCATTACAAATGCTCTTTTCTCCACTGCACGCTCTTCCAATTAATGGTTGACCAATAGACGGAACAGAAGCAAAGGGGCTGTGAGTTGGTCAGTATATTAATTAGCCTTGTCGGTCTAGTAGTCGCAAGCGCTTCTGCAAGGCCTGAAGTTCTGAATTCGATACCCAGGTTGGGCAAAGCGTTATTAGGTTTTTCAAGGAATTTTATAGTCTCAGAGACAGGATTGTGACATCAGCTCGCCCGCCCATGTGACACGGGGCTTGAACGAGAGATTTGAGTTTTTCATAGGTTCACCTCTTCGTAATCCTTCGGGGATTACTGGCGTGATGTCTTGTGATAGTAACCAACCTGAGATAATCTAGGAAGCTGAAGGTCGAAACACACTAAAGCTGCCTTGCGCGACGCTTTGCGGCTCGGCGCGGAAAAAAGTCTTTGTATATTTTGTACTCCAAGACGCAGCGGGCAGAGTTAGAGGCATTGCGATTAGAGTGACTTGCACGGTGTCACGTCGTGAAACGCAGCGCAAGTGCATTTGGACCTTTCAAGCGAGTTTCAGCTAAAAGAAGCCCTTTTTTAACAAATAAGTATGTAGATAGATAATATAATTACTGTTGTTAACGTTATACGTTCACAGATGCACGGCTAGGATTTAGTCGATTCAGGCTCCTCTATGTATATGAGAGGGAGCTATCCGACTAGCCCTTTTCCCAACTTAGTTTATTGGGGTTCAGCTTCCAGTATTATAACCAGATAAGGTGGAATATCTGTATTTTACGAGGACCGACTGCCATTTGACCTCAAAGCCGATATCTAAGCTGTCTTGCTTTTGGGAAGGTACCTGAAAATCAGTAACGAACGAGTATGACAAATTTTCGCTGTCGCCAGTAATAATGTCGTTTTTGTCGTGTCCTAAAATAACGAGCATATTACCGCACTTCTCGCAGCAAAACCTTTTCAGACTCACCCCGAATTTTCTTCAAAATAAAATTTAAAACAAATCTTCCCTGGATGGATCCCTCGATTTATAAAGAGGCAGACGTCTAGGAAGCGAATATTTCCTGCCGTTGATCGATTCAGCCAACGAATTGAATTATGAGGAGTACGTCGAGTACGCGAGAACCAGACGAGACGCCAAATTAAATGCTCAAACTGATTTTCACGCTCCGATAGTTCCATAAAGCATTCATAATATCTAGCACAACTTTGTACCGCAGTAGACGTAGTGTGTAGTGTAGACAGTAACTTTGTCTGGCTGCCCAATCTGAAGCCCTGTTTACATTACTTCAATGTTTGGAGAAAGCTTTGGGATTAAGAGTTTCTTGTTTTAAAACTTGTACTTAAAATCGCATGCTCCCATATATCCCCAGCATTTTAGCTGGGGATATATGAATTATCATCATAGTAACTACTAAATAATGTTACTGGCAAAAAGTTTTCATAATGTTATTCATTTCATGCACAAACCCGTTGAACATAGCCGACACAAATCTATTGTGTTGGTACATACAACAAAATATCTGTATCGCAAAACTTCTCGTTTCAAATTCAATAGGGTTGTATTTGCATATTTTTTGTGTACACCAATAAGAGTTTCCATTCATCCCTTTCTATACACTTATCAAAAACAAATTTCGCGTTAGAGGAAAATACATTTTTTCGTATCAAAGGGAAGTGGGTGCGTTTTTTTAAATCTCCTTTATTTGCCCCGGAAAGGTCAATCCATAGAGACGCGTCGTGTGGGAACCTTTTTTTTCACGGATAATCCTCTCTCATTTTCGGAGTCAAGGGGTTTAATTTAGTACTCATAATTATAATCGTTATGTTTTTAATGAGCAATCTGTGTTTGAACATACTCGTACCTTTCACAGATATTGTACAAAAATAATATGTAAAATTATATAACATTTCTAAAAGGGTTCCGGTTATTTTCCTACAATTCATTAACGTGTATAAAATGGCCGGAACATTAATGTGGGTTACATTTGACTTACACAAAGAGATTAATAACAAAGTTCTATGTCAAAATGCGAGGGAGCCTCCCGTTTTGCATTACAGATTATCGCAGAGAGAACGAAGAGTAATATCGTCGTAATTATGAAACTACGTTATTCACTTTTTGACCAACTTTGACGCCAAAGTTGGCGTGTTGGTTGATTAAAATTTTATTACAAAATGTCGGGGCGTCTGAATTTTCGCGAATTATAATTAAGTTCTTCGTTAATTTGTACGTGATGTAATTATTACGCTATTTCTGCATTGTTTCAGTAACTCGTCGCTCACTGGCTGATTTAGTCAAGTGATTATGACGACGACGGCTTAGAATTTCTGCTTCTTTGTTTCAGTTCTAGAAAATTGCTGATTCAGTTTATGAACGATTAAAGAAGGCGGTCCAAGCAGTGCCGGCTGACATTCCTATACCTATGACAGACGGGTTGTGTTGTGAGAAGCCTGAAAGTCTGCCCACCAGTATTGCAAAGGGGTAACCAGTAACTGAGTTGTTCAGGTCAGTTAGACTAGCTCCCCGTAAAATACCGACCCCAACATAGTTTGAATAAGGCTAGGCAGCTAGTAATAAAGGTAAACCTAAAAACGTTGCCCCACGCGACTTCCCCTCACCAAGTTTTTTCTACTAACTTAATATGCCACTTTTATACCTCTACAAACTTTAATATCCTTCAAAGTTTAGTTGAAAAGAACAAAAGAGCGACGCAAAAATGAAAACAACGCGTCAATATGAAAAATAGATTCACGGCATTATTAAAACAGGATGACACGAGGAAAACGTTAACGGAGCGGAGCGGAGCGGTGCGAAGCGATGTTTCCCGCTTTTTCTGTATGTAATAAAACTAAGCCACGAATATAATAATATTTTTGGTATCATAAACTTGAGATGTAGTACTGCCGAACTTTTTTGAAACGCTCAAGTTTTGAGCAAGTTGCGCATGTTTTTAAAATATATTTTACTTTTTTGAAGGACATAATCATGTCTACAGTACCTGCATGAAAATTAAGCTATGCATTTGTTTCTTGTATCATAACCTACCTATTAGATTATAGAAACTAATAAGTATGAAAATTGATAGTTTCTGAGCAGATGTAAACACATCATAGGGTACTTAGATAAATGCAACCTGGGAAGAAATACTGAATAGCGTCCGCTCATAAGTCTTACAGTACCTTCGCGAGAAGCCTCGGCACCCTCGAGCGATGAAGAACCCACTGACTTACAAAATACTAAGAATAAAATCATAAATAAGTGAACAGCAATCTGCACACCGACCTTCTTTCCTGGTTTGCTATAAGACTGACCGATTTACACGGAGAAGTAGTCTGCCAGTGAGCAAATAGGTACGACAACTTTATAGTTTGTGCTGTTGCAATTGAGATATTTTTTCTCTGTGGTTTGAATAATATACCTAATCTACCGATTTTGAGGCTGCATGATAAAAATGCCCTGATCGCTGTGGCCAAAAAACAGCCGAGGAGCACACAATTTCTGTTTACTTTTAATTCTGGAAAAAAAGCACAAAGGATCTACTTGCCTACCTAGGTCTCTCCACAATTCAATTTGATCGTAACGCCCTGTAAGACTACCTTACAGAACTTAATGGCTTGTTTTACATTACCTGTCTACTTTGTCGTCTAATAACTTTCTCTCTCTCTCTCTCCCTCTCAACTCAAACGTAGTCGCAGAAAAACTACTCAAAGTAATAATTTTCCCGAATATATTTGTTATTACAAGATTCCCTCTTGTTAATTCTCTGCGTGCGTGTTATTCAGCTATCAAGAGGATATTTACGCAGGATTAACGACATGTTCTAACCTCCAACACTTTATTAGTTTATGTTGCCATTATATTACCATCATAATGGGAATGGGTTCGTTCGTGTTCAGTGTTGCCCGTAAATGGGTTGTCCGTTAAATAAACTACTGCAATCGTCACCTGGAGAGTTCTGATCCATAATAAAATGAATTTATAGCCTTCCGCCAGCGTGCAAAATATGGAACTACCTTCGTTTTATAGCGTTTGATATTTCCTTTTTTGGAGATCAAATCTTTAGATTTGATAGGTACTTTCATCAGGATCCATCTCCTATTGTGTAACACGCTTTTCTATCGCATTCCAAAAGATTTTGAAGAAATTCGTAATACGATTGCTTCATTCGAAAAACGCAATAAATGTTGTTGAAAAGTTAAAATGTATTAATGCATTGGGAAAGAGATTGTGTTACGCAATTATCCCGCAGGGTCTTAGTTCCATTAATTAAGCAACCAAAAGTAGACAATTCTGCCGTTTCCCTACCTACAGATTGCGACTAAAACACCGGATTTCTGAGACAACCAAAGGTATCCGCATAGTTTGTGTCAATCCAGTTAAGCTTGGAACAAATTGGACTGCAACTAGCAACAAGTCTTGGGAGGTTACCGGGATTTGTAGTATATTTACAATGGAATTCTAAACTTAGCGAGGATAGGGAATATTCAGAGCTCGTGAAACTATAATAAACCAAGGAATAATTTAAGAGTAGGTTAGTTTCAGTTTGATTACTTACTGTACTGGTTTTTTCTGTGTCCTGTGTGTATTTTGAAGTAATGTTGTGTTTCGTAGTCTGTGCTATCTGGCTTACCTAGGTTGTATGGTAACTCTCGATTCCGCTAGTGAGATCCAAACTTTTGAGCTGAGCAGTAGTATCTAGGTACTTAAAGTATAGTTTTCATCTTTTTGTAATATGAAACAGGATGAAAATCATCCGAGTATTTTACAGTATCAAATCAAATATTTGAGTAAAACTCGTGATGGGTAGTCATTATTAGTCATTATTTCAGAAATGTCAATTTACATTAGTAATTTGTTTGTAGGCTGGAATACCGACGCTAATACAACGGTAAGCACGTATTCAGTAAATCGCTAAAAAAACGTTTTCTTTGACGCCGTAATCAGCTCGTCGTGTGTGTACCTATTATCATACGCTAAAATCCAGTGTAGATAGATACCTAGACCATACAAAAGAAATAAAGCCAAGATCTCACTCGTAAGTGAAATTAGCCACCGTGGGTTAACTTTGATCTATCTCAGACAAGACGGAATAAGAGATTCGCCAAAGAGCTCAGCGAACTGGATTAGACACTATCTCCTTTATCTGTGAAACTTAGGAGTTAGGAGCCACCTGAATAAATACGTCCAGTCTGGCGTGACTGACATTAGGTAACACCGTAATGAAAGCCTAAATGAAAGCCCACTGATGAATAATTATTTATCAGCCATCGGCGCCGTGAGCTGAAAATCCAAAAACGTGCTTTTACGTAGGCATTAAGATTAAGTTTGGGAGTCGACAGTGTTAGTAAACTAAGTTAACTAATAAGTTGGAAAATAGTTGACTATCTTGTTAGCGTTAGACTAATAGGAATCGTGGTAAAAGTTTTATTTACTAGCTTTTTCAATGATAATAATTACAGCAGTCATCGCTTCCGAATGAAGATTCCTTATACATAACCGCTTCAAATAATTAAGATAAGTAACATTCACTGATAAAACATATGCCTCGTAGACGGTGCAGCAAGGAGTTTGCTTTCTTGCGCATGATGGCATGAAAACCATCCGTACGCGCGTTAATGAACCCTCTAATTTTATTTAATCCCATGTAATGAAATTTTTGAGAGTTGTATTGATTTTAATGAATATTTATATAATTCTATAAATAAATAAGTGTAACGGTCGCAAATCATATCTTGTTCAATATACAGGCTAACACTCACTGTAAATGGTAAAAAACGTAAGAAAATTTTAATTTCGCGGGCTAACCTATCGCTTTCACCTTAAAATAAGGCTAGGTACAACTTTCCCGAAACTGTCAGATTTTTCCAAACAACCTTGAACCTATCGCTTTGGAGATAAAGTTGAAAATCTATTAAATAAATTTGACAAATTGTCGTAGCTTGATGTGCTGGCGTTTGTACATTAGATAGCCGAGGATGGTGGCTGGTAGGTGGACTGGCTGACTACAAATATTCACAATCACTTAAACACATACCTACTTTATAAGGTAATCAAATATTTACAGTAAGTAACAAAAACCCTGTTGTTCCTGTTAGGGACGTATACATTTACCTACAAGCACAACATTGATGAAGTTATAATTAAAAAAAATTAAACATTGGCCAGTCGAGAGGCCAAAATCAAATAACTATTAAAATCGACACATTCAAAAAAATGTTTCGAGTATCTGATTTTACAAGTACATCTTTATTTCGCTAAATAGCCGAGCTCGGCGGCTTCCTTTGACGCGACAGAAGATGCCTAGAAATCAGTTAAACCTTACAAATATTAATAATTAATTTTTTTTTTAATTATTTTTGTTAACCGTTTTTTATAAATGACTTCCTTTATTACGTGTGTATACCGATTCTTAAAACGTAGGTAGAAGGAACAACAGGGTTTTTGTTACTTACTGTATATTACCTTCTAACGTACGGCAATCGATCATTATTAATGTAGAACAAGTTTTCTTGAAAGGCCGTCTATTAATATTTCAAACTAAATAATTTACCTCAAAAATATGAGGGGCCGACACATAATGAAAACCAACACATTTTCTCAGTTAACAACCTGGTTTTTTCATCGCCCTCTCCATATTTCCGAACAGTGACAATTAGGGCGGAATATCATTCAAATTGGGATGGGTTTTGATTGATAGCGCCGCGCCCCTGCCTGGCCAGAGGTGTGATAATACTATAGGTACTTTTTAGTCGGAGATTAAACTCTAAGGAATTGTTGGAGTAACTGTGTAGAGAGGAATTCAATTTAAATCGTTGGTAACAGCTAACTTGGTAGATATTAACGCGCGACTTATTTGTAGTAATTCTGGCACTACTTTAGAAGAATATTTCCTAGTATCGATTGATTCATATTATTATCGATTGGGACATTGGGTCACCATCCGTCATCATCCGGACATGTCTGACGACTTTTTCCGGACTTTTCGAAGCATAACGAAAAAAAAAAGTAAAAAATGACCAGACATTTTTGCAAGAATTTTCTTTGGAAATGGTAACCCTACTCCCAAAGCTCTTTAGACTCCATGAATCTGCCAATTTGAAATGGCCTGTTGGTTGTATTACCTACTGTAGAACTAATTAAAATTCCAGCAACTCATTTCAACGTTGAAATTCAGGACTATTTTCCTAATATCCTTCTTTTGATAAGGTGATTAAAATATTCGTCGTTCGGGTTTTATGGCATAATGTGTTATAATGTGCGAACATAAAGTTAATTTTTTTTCTGATAATAAATATTCTTCCTGTAATACCGTGCCGCACTACGTATCGGCCCGTATAAAAAGTGTAGTAAGGGCTATGGCGAGGTTAGGGGGAATGTCACTGTAATCCCTATACTACAGAGCTCATAACACTTGGTACTACAACTACTTACTTACTTACTAGTGTTAGTTCATAAGCCGCTTTACTTGTCTGCAACCTAATACTGTTTCTTGAACATCAGCAGTTGTTTAAAGGGAGAAATTACGAACATAGTTTTATGTACTTACATAAATGGAATCAACCAAAATAAAAACGAGTCAAGTCAAAAGTCAAATCATTTATTTTAGACCATTAAAAGGCACTTTTAAAGTGCTTAACTTACTATTAAATACGTCCAAATTAATCCATTAAGCGTCGATCTAGCCGAACCATAGCTGACGTAATACGTGGGGTTCAAACTATAGGTTCATTTATTCGTGGCGCCGACTTTCATTGGCCGAATTATATGGCTCAAGCCTTGGCCACCAGCCAACAGGCGGCGCCAGAAATTTCACGGCTCTCTTCACTTCGTACGAAAATCAACCCAAGCATTCATTACCATTTTATTATTCTTTTTCCCTTTTAATATTATTCATGCTGTGATTATCCTTTTTTCATCTAGACGACGACAAAATGAGGTCGGAAACTGAGTAACAGTAAAATTATATGTAACTTTTACGAATCTCATTCGACCGTAGTAATAACTCTTCTAATTTAATTAATGAGCGTCGATAAGTCGCACTCATTAAGCTCGTCAAAAATGAAGTTTCAGTCGCGCGAGAGGGCGGGCAATCCCGAGGGAAAAAAACAAGGCATTCATTAAGAAATAAAAACTTTTATTATTATCAGTTCAAATATCGTATTTACATTCTTTTAACGAGTAAAAGCACATTGTTTATACATTACAAAAAAAAAATATTTAAAAAAAAACGTAACTAAATCAGTAGCGGGACAATTTCGTGATACGTAAAATAATAAAACATAGTTAATCGAAAATAACCTATGATAGTTTAAAATTAAAATAAATCTCATATCTTCCGCGTACTCCGGAACTCATACAATCGGCAATGGCAACTCGTATAGGACTGTCGTAACTAAGAAACCGTAACAACTAACTGATTAATTAATAATACCTATATACAATTCGTTTCTTCGCAACGAACTTGAACCTTACGGCCTCGGTCAGTACATCGTACAAATGCAAATTATTATGTATACAATAGAATTTCCACTATTCTCAATATAAATGCTCGACGTAATCTCGTATCGTACATGTGCCTCACTCAACGGGTGAATTATTTACTTTGCATCCCTTACTCACTAGAGCGGAGAGTGTGTCTGAACCACGAGTGCGCTCCGCACATTCAGCTAGCAAATTTTATTACTACACAAAACGGTGAATTCTGAAGACTTCCATCGGATATTAGGATATTTTCTATACATATATTTGATTAGATTAATGGATTAAACTTCGATATTCGACGGTATCTACACACTTCACAAATTAACACACTATCTAAGGCAACGGGCGGCGGGTTGCGTCGCCTTGCAACAAACACGTCAACAATTCAACAATCAAATAACGAACGTATATTACAATAATCAATTACTTGACCAACCCGCCTTTAAACCTTCAAAATTCGCAGACACTGTCACACTCGCATTTCAGCTACTCATCGCCGCCCTCCTAAACTACATATTGTTAAACTCAACAAACCATATACACTGAAAATATTGCGTTTCACATACTATACAATTTACGTACTATTGGTGTTCGGAACCGTATTATGAATTAACTACTCGATAGTGCCGGGGGCGGTGCTTCAGCTTGTGACGTAACAATTTTGTGCTCAATTTAGTTAAATTTTGTTTAATGCCATTAAGTGCCGCCCTCAGCACTCAGTGTAAACGTCTCTAAAGCTCTGTAAGGACTACACTAAGTTGATCTATGCTCACTAGTGTTTATTTTATCCCCCGCGCACACTGACAACTCAATTCTACGAGTACTACTCGATTTTATTACTTATTATCGATTTTTGTCGCGTAATTTGGCAGTGCGTTCAGTGCGTTTCTGATTTAAGGCTTTATTTGCTTAGTCTTAGCGTAGGTAATATTTAATTGATTTTTATTGCTATTCGTCACCAATTTTATTTACAGTTATGATTTAGCGCTTCTAGATTATCATTATTTTTAAGACTACGTACAAAATGATCTTTACGCGATACTTGATGTCTTGATTAATTTTAAATTCCCGGGTGAAAGCGTTTTTTTTTTAAATTGTTGGCACAATTTCCGTTCACGTTTCTGTAGGGCTACAATCTATTTTGAATCACAGATAACGTGTTTGTGTCGCTATCTAAAAAGACAAGGAGGATATCGCGCTAACGTATCGTCTAATGTTAACTGCCAAGTTGCCAATGCGCCGGGCCTACGTTACTTACACTGAACTCCTAACGTTACGTCGTGGGGACCACTAAAAATTCACTAAACTGGTTAATTTCACTAGTCTTTAGTCTAGACGGAACCTACTTCCATCTACTCTACCTCGCCTCGCTCAGAACATTGATTAGTACATTATTTATAAATCGTCGAATTTCCTATCACGTTACAATTTACAGTAGGACGGTCCCACGCTTGATTATATTTGAGATCTGCGAAGATTAAATAATTTTGGTAATAGAATTATCTCCGTTCAATTCACATGGTATCACTGGAGGCGGCGTCGGCCGCGGGTAGCGACACATCTCCTCGCCACACTAACTTTACTATTTGAGCACCGTGGAAGGAATGTGTGCATAAGATTTAGATAAACGCCAAGATTCAATGTACGAACCTCTAACATGAGCTACGATGACGCGTAATCCGGTAGATAGTAACAAACATCGGAAATTAGCCAATAGCAACCAACATTTGTTTCATGTCCAATCAGAAATCAATCGTCAACTCACGCTAGAAGCCAATGGTATAACCGTATAGTTTTCATAAGACTGCATTAGAGTTAACTTCATCGACAATTATCCCTTAATAAATATAAATAAACATCTTCAAAATTTTTACCAAATTATGAGCATATATTTCCAGCATAAAAATCTATTTATTTAAAATAATACGTCATACTCTTCTCAATTATAGATATACATGGCACACTGCTCTGTTTATATATTTATAGTTATAATTCATACACTCGTTACCTTGTCACCATAGAATAATTGAATTATATGGATGGATATTCCCTTGGAAGCTTAACAAGCACTAATAGAATAATAGAAAGGACAAAGCAATCGACGGACGAATAAAGAATGATGGGGAGTTCTGAAATCAATTGAATACTGTCGGCATTGGATGCCGGTTCGACCGATTTTTTTTAAAACTAGACGATAGAATTATCACGAAATGTTGGTCCGACGGAGCGAGTCAGTCAGAATGTGACGCCTCCTGGTGCAGTAAGGGATCGCGGCTTGGCGCCGGGCAGAACGTAAAAAGCGTAATTGATTCGACTAAAGGGCTCGTCGGCTAAGTCTCACTTGATGGTCGCGTGCCGCGTCTCTGGGTGCAGGCACACGCCCTCCACTGTGAATATTGATACCTCTGTAACAATGGAAAACAGGTTTTAGACTCGAATATATAACATAAAATGCAGGGATCTTTTGTGAACGCTAAAGTGGAATTCAACAAATGTAATTTTTTATTTATTTTCAACAAAACATAATAAATGTGAAGCTAATGGGTGTTAATAACGTGTCGTGCTCTTTTTATCTTCATATAATTGAGACCATGTAATAATACCGTAGTTGCAAACTGAGAAATAATTATGTTATTATTAAGACGACGCCGCGATGGACAGTTTGTGCGCGGATCTGATTCTATAAACAAATGAGTAGTTATACTAAGTGGTTTTATATCACACTTTAAAACAAATTAACTGTCATTCAGAAAAAAGCTTTTTTGTTTTAAAGTCAAGAGGGGCGGAAGCCCCTCCCTTGTACCCCCTTCAAAAGCTCCCATGGTAGAGTGAGTGATTAGAGCTGATACTTATACCGATTAAAATCAAATGTGTTCCCCAAAAAAGTGTTGTTCATGGTCCATTTATGATGTATTTTGACTTACCATCAGGCAGGTCCATAAGCCGCGGCGGCAACGAAGCAAAGTAGGCGTGATGCAGCGCCCTCTGCGCCGGCAGGCGGCGCGCGGGGTCGGGCTGCAGCAGCGCGGCGGCGGCGCGCTCGGCGTCGCGGCCGGCGTCGCGCAGGCGCGGGAAGGCGGCGCCCAGCGCGCGCGCCGGCGCCGCGCCCCAGCGCGCCACGTGCGCGCGCAGCCCCGGCAGCCGGCTCACGCCCGACCAGCTCTCTTCCGTGGGCGTGCCTACCACCTGTGCGAGATCAACTGTTACATCATTTGCTCGCGTACCTTGGTGAAGCTCGTCACATAGACAAAGCTATAGGGCGTCACCATCACCCTTCTAAATTTATTTCTTATTCCTACGCAAATTGCATGCGTTGCATGTGGAGTTGAGGAATTCTACATAATGCAATACGCAAAAATTGATAATAAAGCATCCTAAAACTCGTTCAAAATGTTTCCAAAACTTTCATAAAAAGATGAAATATAAAATAATGCTTACCTTAAATATTTTATCTAGTTGGTCGTGTGTGTCCCTGACGCCCGGGAAGGTGGGCACTCCGCACAGCATCTCCACGAATATGCAGCCGACGCCCCACATGTCCAGCGACGTAGAGTACTCCGTGCTGCCCAGCAGCACATCTGTACCAAACGATTCTTGTGATCAATCGTCATTAAGACTATTGCTTGTGAAGGTGGATGATGGACAAGTCGCGCGTCCATACTTCCACATTAATATTGTAAATGCGAAAGTTATTCCTTCTGCCTGTGTCTCTTTTCCTACCTTAACTGATTTAGATAAACACGTGCGTAAGGATAGAGGACTTAGGTTAGGATATAAGTTATCCCAGTAGTACATTCCCGTGGGACATTTTCCAACCTACATGTATGGCGTGGACAAGCTAGTATTTTATACTTCAGTTCAATATTGGTCAGTACTAGAGGAGTTTCAATGCTTGTATCAATCTAGAGTAGGGAATGCAATCTCGTCTCGCCGAGATCCCGATCTCGCGAGATCCCGGCCATATTTTACGAGATTGTATCTCGTCAAATTTCGTACGAGATCTCGCGAGATAACGAGATCGACATTGGCATGCAAAATCAGAAGTCGTCTGTCAGATGATACTCTCGACATGATGTGTTTTTTGAGAAGCCATTTTCAGACAAACTAACTTGCCTTTCCGTACCTTGATAACTTCATCTGACTTCTACTTTAAACTTTTTTTATACGATCTCACAACATTTATTTAACAATTTGTGAAGTTAAGTTTTTGTTTTGTTGTATTTATTTACCATAAGTAATGTCCCTATTACTCTTAATTATTGAAACTAAAGTAATAATTTACAAAGGACTAAATATAGATAATTATTGTTTTGTTACCAACATTGTAAGAATTTGAACTGATTAGCTACAGTAGGTATAATAATTATAGACATAAACAAATGTTATTAGAGTTAGAGACAAAATAATAAGTACTCTGTTGATTTTTAAAATAAAACTTACATTATTTTTATAACTAAGCAACGCAGTTTCTATTTAATTACATATCATGTCAATTACTAGTTCTTAAAACAAGCATTTGCATATGTTTTAATTGCGATTCTCTCAATCTCGCGAGATCCCGTAATTTGCGAGATCTCGCGAGACTGGGTTTTGAGTCTCGCGAGATCTCGCTAGGCGGAAATCTCGTACGAGATTGCATTCCCTAATCTAGAGTGTTGGACAAAATAGTAAATCTAAAAATTCGGGTGGTTCATCGATTTCAACAGTTGACAAATCCGGATTTATCAATGTTGAAGTTGGACGAATTCCAGTCAGTTACCTACGAGGTCACTAAAATGTTGATTCCGTCCATAACACAGCTTAAAGCATTCCTTTTTCAGTACAATAAATCAAAATGACTATGAGATACTCTACAACAATTTAGCAAGACTTTCGGTAAGGGTCGTGAAAATGGCGAGCTGAATATAAAAATGAAGATAAATGACGACTCGTGACAACCATAAAAGTATATTTAGGGATAGTAGGCGACATTCAATTCTCACTGTGCCAGTACACACCGTAAATTCACATTATAGCGTTTATATATCACTATTATTGATATGTTTTCAAAAGCTACAAAGTATGAAATATTCTTAGTATTAAAACCATAATTTTAGTGAAAGATTTACTACGAACATAAAATATTAAAGTTAGAATGTAGTGTAAAAGATGGATGGTATCAAATCGACTCTATATTGTATCTTCGCATCATTTTAATAGCTATTAGTAACAACTGACTATCATCAGTCCATAAGTGTAGTGAGAAGTCGGAAAGCCAGTCTTACCAAGGGATACTTATCATGTTATCCAGAGTAACACAGTTGTAATGTCATAAAGGTAATCGCTCTAAGTGGAATACTGATATTAAGCTGCGTCCGGTTAAACTAGAAGCCGAAAATAGTCCCAAAATAATTCGGAAAAGACTAGGCTTTGACTTAGTTAAGTTCTAATAATCGTAAAGTATATTCATAGCATGTGTGTCAGCTGTTCAATGGCATTCATGAGTATCTGGCAATCCTTTTACAACAGCCAGCGAAGGAATAGTTGCAGCTATTCTTAGCTGAAAACTACAGAAGCATTGTTTCATTTCATCAGCAGAACAAATATTTCAGCAAGGAGTTTGTTAAACATATCGCCTCGCGCAAATTATGTTGCACTTCCCCAGTTCGCGTGACAATTTTACTGGCAACACTCGCTAAAACCATATTACAGTAAAGTTTTCGAGGAAAGCATTAGTTTCTAAATTTAAACATAGCCTGTCACTTCTAATTTCACTAAGACTGTTAGTAGAAATCATAATGGTTCTCTTGTTTCCTCCAGGAAGCTTTTAATAGGCGACTGTAAAATATGAATGCATAAAGAACGAAGACGCTTCAGTGGTCGTAGTTAGATGCACCATTGTTAACATTTTCCGTACAAATCAAGCGTATCACCGTTCACTCGAACTATGGAACTCGAACGATGGCTTTGAAGGCGATCCATGATAGAAGCTGTATGTTCAACGCAGTTTCAGCGCCACAAATATGAGTAATGCCATCTTTGGAAGCTACCGGCGCGGCGATTCCGTGCTCTGTATGTTAGTGACATTGTCCTTTCGATCCAGGGCGATACGTGAAACTTAAGAATAGGACAAGAAAATATCTAATATAGTAGGTACCTACCTCTTACCGATGCTAGGTACTATTGCATGTCTCATGATTTCATTGGATAAAGTGTACTGATACTTCTCTTTTTACAGTGAAATACATGACTTCAGGGTCTAAATGCAATATCCCTAAAAGAAGAACAACTTAACTGATAAGTAACTTACCGGGTGGTCTGTACCACAGCGTGACGACCTCGTGCGAGTACGTGTGGCTGGGCACGGACTTGGCGCGCGCCAGACCGAAGTCCGCCAGCTTCAGCTCGCCATGTGTGCTTATTAATAGGTTCTGAGGCTTCACGTCCCTAAGACAAGGAAAAGAAATTGTTAGACTGACTCTTTATTAAGGATCTGACAAACTGGTAAGGATGTGGACGCGGCTCCGGGCACGGACACCGTCATTTCATTTTAATTTTACAAAAGTAAAACAAAACTTACATAAGACCACACAATTAATAAAGTTGTACAGTGAAGACATAGGGTCATTTCGCCTGTTCGCGTCCATTTAGTGCAGTTGGCAAGTTTGAAGGAGAAGATAAAAATGTTCCAGCACTAGTTTCAATGAAAAAGTTATGCAATGTGTTCATTATATAGTCTACTATAGGGTTCGCTTTCAGTTTTGTTCGAAACTACTTGTGTTTTTTTTATAAATAGACAAACTTCAAAAATACGCGTTTTACCCAGTTTGCGTCCAAAAAATCTAAATTGCGTCCACCCATAGACCATTTTGCGTCCACCACCTAAGAAAAGGAATGTAGGGGTGATATTTTTAAGATAATGTAAAGAAAAATTATATTTTTAACAGATTCTTTATTCAAGAATATAGTTATTTGGGAACTCAACTCTCGGATTCCATATTCCTTAGATCCCTCTCCTCAACCGAGACCTACAAGTATTTGGGTATGTCGGAAGCATTTGGCATCAATGCTGCTGACATGAAACAATCATAGAAGGAGCGCTTCTTTGGTCGCCTGAATAAAGTGTTAAACAGTCTTTCATCAGGCGGAAACAAAGTGCGCGCCTTTAATGGTTGGGTCATGCCGGTTTTGATGTATTCTTTCGGCATACTCAAATGGACTCAGACGGAACTTGACGCCCTGGATAGGAGGGTCCGCACACTATTGACAGCAAACCGGATGCATCAGCCAAGATCATCGGTGATGAGACTGTATATCCCGCGGAAGTGCGGAGGTCGTGGCTTCTTAAATGCTAAGACCTTGCACAACCGTTAGGTATGCAGTCTCAGGGAATACTTTCTCGAAACATCGTGGGGATGCACCGAGATGTGGTCTCAGTGGACAAGGGCCTCACCCCGCTCTCCTTGGGTAACGAGAACTGGCGCAAACCTGTGATATTGAATACTAATGACCGTAGGGAGGTATGGCAGAGCAAGGAGCTACACGGACGCTTTTTCCGGGCCCTACATGGACCTGATGTAGACCTCTTGGTGGTTAGTGCCTAAGGTGTTGGTCGAGGAGGAGCAGAAGGAGGCTCTCATTGCGCGGCACGGCACGCATTGTGAGACGGTTCCTTTCCCTGGAGCCCTGACCACCCTGCCTGGACCTTGTTCCTGATGCCGATGGGGCATCTATTTTTTATATTTTAAATGTTTTGTTTACTTTTGTTTTTAAAATATTTAAAAATATATTAAATAAGAGAAATAATGAATAAAATTAATACATATTAAATATTTTTACAAATAAGTTAAAAAAATATATTTACGCTATTATTTGTATTTAATGAAAAAATGGACGCAATTTGGTACAATAGTATTTCCCTGTAGGTATAGTTTGCGTCCACAACTCCACATGTGATGAACGATATTTGTATCTTTTTCTACAATCATAATAATGTGGACGCAAATTGCTCATTACGATTGCATGATATTAGTACATAAATAAAAAATAAAAACAAATTCCCTTTCATAATTTAATCACATAAAAATAAACACTAACTAAATCATAAATAGACGAGTTCGCGTCCATTGTGGTCGCAAAGTGGAAGTTTTATAAATTCGGTGTAGTAATTCGCGTCCACCTTATTTTAACTGTTAACTTTAAAAAAACAAGTAAATACATAATTAATATTACTCCTTTTTTCATGCTTTATGTCTAGAAACAGCTGTGTATTCTAAAATACGCATGAAACAATAAAATAATTACCGTTGAACGCGCCCCTGCACACTATTTTTTTGCCGACATTCCGCTCGTCCGCGCTTCTTTGTTGAAGGACGGAGACTAACTATTTTTTTTACACATGATTGATTGGGCACACAGAACTTTTGTCTATGTGTATGCGCCTCTTATACGATGAGGTATTGGCGGTAACGAGTTTTCGGTGATTTAGTGTGTTAATATACCTATTTTCGAGAATTGTTATAGGGAGGTCCGAAAAATGGACGCGAATAGGGTAATGGACGCGAACAGGCGAAATGACCCTATTTGGCCATTAAAATACTTACTGTAATACCTATCAGTTTCAGTGTCCTGAGATGCGTTCGCCAATTGTCCTTACCGGTTTGACCGATTCTGTACTCTGCTGTCAATTCTTATAGGCTGTGATTGGGTGACCAAAATAGTATGAGCTATACTATGTTTCATAATATCAAGTCATGATTGACTTGATAAGTACCTAGTTTGACAGAGAGATATAATAAACAACTACTAAATAAATCTAACTAAATCGAACTACTAGTGAATCATAAATAGTTAAAAATTTACAACAGATTCGAATGGATATAACACCACGGTTAGCTGTTGCTGTACCTATATGTATATAATAACGTACGTTTTCAATGAACGAGAGACAGTAAGGCCGTAATTTCATTACGAAGGGAGCGTTGTCCAGTAAACCGTCAACGGCTGAGAAATAGACTGATATAGAATTTTTTCGAACATTTCTATTACATTATTGAACCCGTCATTCAAATCGGATCTTAATTTTGTTCAATAATCTCGAATAAAAAGAAACAATTATAAAATCCACGTGAAACGTAGTAAAAACTTAAAACTTGCAGCAAAATCCGACCAGAAAATCTAAGCAAAGCAACGTTCAACTTGTTTTTCTCAACTATTTCATATTTCTCATGTCAGCATATTAATAACAATATAAGCTAATACTCTCGTTATTACAGGAAGAGCTTACTTTTATTAATATAAACAGCGAAAACACAACACATGCACGCCATTGTTTACCTTCGCCTCTCGCAGACGATAATATTAAAATAGCCGAGGAAGACCTAGCAGTACCTACGCTAAGAATATTTTTTAACCAGACTGTCTGGCGAAACTGAGAATATTTTTGAGTCAATGGTAGACAAGACGCTGATTGTATTTGTAAATGAAAATTGTTGGCATGAAGTGAAAAATATTATCAACAAAATGGCAAAAGAATTTCATAAATGTTTTCGGTCAGTTTTCTGGTAAACTTTTACAAATTTTATACATTAACGTGCACTGAAACGGTTTTTCTAAAAAACCGGCCAAGTTCGAGTCGGCCTCGCGCATGTAGGGTTCCGTACCATCTTAGTAGGGGAACCCCTTTAAAATTTTAATTATTTGTTGATATAGAGGCAACAGAAATACACATTCTGTGAAAATTCGAACTGTACTATTACGGATCATGAGATACAGCCCGCTGAGAGAGACGGACTGACGGACAGCGGAGGCTTAGGAACCCTAGAAATAACACCCAATATTGTGTTTCACTCTAGATGAGTGTCAAAAGTCGCTATAAGGTTATGTTAGATTCCCAGTACTTAGCTAAGGACTTTTCTCTCATAATCTCATACTAGAAGAGCATTTTACTTCTTGCGCCAAAGAAAGACCATTACCTACTTGACTAAAAAGGATAGTTTTAACTCAATAAAAATATATAAGGACATACCTGTGTAAAACTCTTCTCCTGTGGCAGTATGAGAGTCCTCGCAACAACTGGAACATGTACAGCCTTACATTGTGGTGGTTCAAGCCCCCGGGATGCCTCTCCATGTATTGTGATAGATCCGTGTCCTAGGTAAAGAAAAAAGGCATCAGTAGGTTTCCTTTACTGCCTATCACCAAGTCAAATGGGATAGTAGCCATCAGTTAAACAAATTAATGTAGAATTGAATATATTTGGTGGTGAACTTTTATAATAATAGGCTAGTTCAGTGTTACACAGTGCTACGGCAATCTTTTGGCGCTTAAAAATGACAAGGGGAAAATGTTAATAAAAAAAATTGTTTCCAAGAAACTAGATTCATAGTAAGAGTAAGCAGCAATAGTTCCGATTGACACGCGTCAAAATATCCTTGTACGACTATAATGCGACATCGCAGAGTAGATCGAAGATGTTTGGTGATGTCGTGACTATTTTGCATACTTTAGATACATACATGCATAAACTCACGCTATTTCCCCAGGGGGGTAGGCAGAAATTATAGAACGCTAACTGCTACGATCCTGACATACTCCTTACGCATTCATACATACATTTGCATACTTTCTAGGAGCATAAAAGACAAACAAGACTAGACGACTACGCTTTTCACAAACAATAGTCAAGGACTTATAACGTGGTAGCTTATACAAATATTAGAATTGGGTGTGTCGAGACGACAATACAAAAGCGAAACTTGACGTAAAACGTCATTACAAACAAAAACAGTATTTACCGATGACATCAGCCTAGACACTTTAGTTTCACTTTCAACTACTACAAAGACGAATTTTGTATACAAAACGTTAGTAATAAAAACGCTGAAGTAAAAATAAAATCACATTTACATCGAAATGCGTCATCTTGAAGGAATAAACTACTGGAGAGGTCGTTATACATGAAATAAGCTAACGCTGTGTCGTACAAATGTAAATGGTAAACGAATTCGATTCTATTTGATATTGGAAAGGAAGACACGTCAATTGAAATTGGATTCGTGAACAGACTTCTAGTTAGAGAATTTTGTGTTTATTATATTTTGGAAAAAGGTCAATGAACTATTAAAGTGGACAAAGCACTATTAAAGAACTATTAAAGTGAACTATTAAAGTGGTATTTAAGTGGTGGATTTTGACAGCTGTTTACTGGCATTGTTTCCCTTTGGTATTTACAACTTAACCAAATAGGAAAATATTTTAGGCTTAGTTATATCCTCCTGTTATTATTATATAACAGCGTTTAACTAGCTATCGTTTGCACCGCTGGATCAGAGCTTCATCTTGGTGCAAGAGAATGCACCAAGAGGAAGCCTCTCCTCCTGGTCTTGCACCCAATATGGGTTGGTAGACGTCACATGTCTTCGAATTTTCTGTTCTACGACATTATGGTTTCCTCACGATGTCGTCTCTCTCGATTTTAAGAGCAGTGGTGACGATATAAATTACACATAGTAAATTGCCTGCAAAGGATCAAAAGCGCGTTGGGTTTATCATATCGTCAAAGTCGCGAAGGCCACCTGGATGAGGGTCGCACGGAACTGGGAAGTGAAGTGTGAGAAAGAGAAAACCTATACTTAGCAATGGTGTGGTGGAGTTTCCAGCCTGAAATGATGATGATGATGAAGGATCACTTACCACAAATTCAAACACGAAAGTTAGCGTCTCCCTGGTGTGCACGATGTCGTGGAGTGTCACAATGTTGGCGTGCTTCAACTCTTTGAGTAACGAAGCTTCCCGGATGGCTGTGAACGGCGCACCCTCTTCTTCTTGCAGTCTGATCTCTTTCAATGCTACCACTTGCTGCGTTAAACTGGGAACAAAGAACGGCTTTAGTATGATGCTTTGATACTTTAAGTAAGGGTTATAGTAAACATGGTTCTTTTAACATCGGCGATAGGTCTAGTCGCTTTTGGGAAGCTCGAATCATTGACTTATCGCACACTTCGGTTGCCAGTCGCGGCATACAGTGAGGGTTTGGCTTTACACTTATCGATGTTCATTTTTTTTTTGTCGTACCCGAAGGCAATGTGTCTTCTAATCGCGAACGGTATTGATGCATTCGCTCAATCGCCGATAATCAAAGTACGTGTCTGCCATAGCCCTAAGAGAACAAGAAGAAAACTCCAATAACATGCCGTTTGTATCGGATTCTGAATAGCTAGTCGGGTCCTATTGACGTCAAACATCTCTTTGATAAAACTCCTCATTATAATTGTCGGGCCAAGACAATTGTATAGAATATCTTTCTGAAACAATACTACTTACGTCCGCAGCGTTTTGTGCTAATGGCACGTTTAATAAGATAAAACAAGAGTATACGGATAGCTTCTCATTGTTTATACCGGTCGTGGTCACGACTAGGCTAGTTCACACGTTAGTCTAGGTAACATAAATAATGCAACGCTGTGCCTCATTTGCATCGTATACCCTAACCATTAAAATTGGAGAGGCATGGAAAAGTAAACAATTTATCGCACCTGTCGACCTACGGCAATGCATAAAGAAAAGTAGGATAGGAATTCCTCTAAGGTTTTATTACCGGAAATAAGTAATTATGTCAATGTGTCTAGCGCTTGCTGATCAGGAAACTAAGCTCATTAATATGCTAGACGACTTGACGTCGTTAAGTAAAGTACTAACTTGATTATGACATTACAATCTCCTAACTTTCTTGCAAATTAAATCCGCTTCAAAGCTTTTTGTGGATGTTGCTGTACTAATTAATTCCTAGTTAAGAGCTAAGAACGTAAAAGCTTATACATAACTGAAATGCAAACGTCGAGTACCTAACTGCTCGTTGAGTACCTTCAGCACTAGCTTTTAGCTTCACGAAATTATAAAGCATTTATGAGGTACGAGAATGTAGTTACCCGATCTCAAGGCATTCTTGAACTAATTTTGTAAGAGCTTGTTGATCTCTAAGAACAGAAGAGCAGGACTTGTGTTGAAATTGTTATGTTGTTGTTTCACCAAAGCGTCGTAAGGAAACTTGAAGCGCCATGAATACGACAATTGGGAGTTGAACACACTTAATACAGCTCAACTCAGTGAGGTGCTGCAATTCATTCAATATTCACGAGGAATGAACACTGAAAGTTCCGTTTGACTTGGCCCACTCGACCTGACCCCGCAACCACCGGGGTTTAGCATATTAATTCGTGAACTAAATATACGAGAATTTTTAACGTAAAATTTTATTTGGCGTGAGTCCTGATATTAAAATTAACGAGCCAGAATGTTGAACGCTGTTAAGCCAATGATAAACAAATCTGAAAAATATTCAGCTGATATTCCGGTTGGATTTTATGTTAGCATTATTTTTTTAAAACCAAATGCTCTCAACTTGAAATGTTTGTAATATTTTGATAGAAAATTGGATAACAGCGCGGCGCTTTACATATCGAGTGACTTCAAAGGTCGATTTCAAAGTGGAAACGCAAGAGAGTATGACAAGTGCGCCACAAAGGCAATTGTTGCGAAAAATACGAACTCGAAAGCGGATGACGAAAAAACGAGAAAAGAAACATTTTTTCATGAATACGTGAATTGAACAAGTGTTATTTATTTTGTATGGAATACAATGAAAATGTGAGATTATAGAAATATTTGAGTATTAAAAAAATTAAAGTAATATACCTACAGATACTTAACTCCAATAAAGGATGTGATTACCGAACACAAACTAAAGATTGCCTAATTCGCAATAAAGATAAACAAATCTTTAGTAATAATCAAACTGTGTAATATACAATCTATTTCAGTTAATAAAGTCATTAAAAGCAAGGCTATTTGAAAGTTATCAGACAAGGAACTCTTTAGTTATGCGAATGATAGCGAAGATTTGCTGAAATGTGCCTCGTCCGCGACTACTCGAGTCACTCCCTCCACGCAAATTTAAATATTGATGTTCGTTACGAAATGCATAAATATTTATAAAGCTGATTACTTTTACTGTGGAATAATTAATTTCCTTGTGTCAATTAGGCGATTTCCTTAGTACTTATGCTGTGTGATTTTATTCAAAGGGAAAATTTGTAGTTTGTTTTTGTTTGATAAAATATTAGGTACTTCTTACTTCGTATTGGTACAAACGTAAACTATACCAACATCACGCCTGTAATTCCCGAAGGGCTAGAGAGTACCTTAGTACACCCACATTTCGCCATTTATGTTTTAAGTCCCATGTAATAGGGGGCGAGCTAATTGCAATCAACCGGGCACAAATACAGACTCCGTGGCTGCAACTGAGAAATTCCTGATAAAAAAACCCCAATATCTCTTACTTTGCCCGACCCGGGAATTGAACCCAGGACCTCATGCTCAGCAGTCACGCTTGCGGGCACTAGACCAACGAGGCAGCCAACTATACCGTTAGGTATAATTAAATTTAATTCGCGTCATTCCACGATAACAAAATATTTGTTTCCGGGCGTTTAAGCTCCACCACCTCGTAAAGACTAGTTTAATGGACTGAACGTCACTGTGATTGACTGATTGTACTGATACTGTGAGTCAGCACCGTCCCGCTGCTAGGTCTTTGCCCAACAAGACTTCGCAACTTTTCGATTTAATGAAATCTTTGATATTATGAAAGAATAATATCAAAAGGTAGTACTTAAGAGTGGACTGGTAGATAATGCCTCGTAGCAAGTCCGTCTGTGTATCACTACGATGAATAACAATAACAAAACAGAGTGTAAAGGGTAAATATAGAAAAGGTTTTCGACAAAATAATGCTCGCTAATCCAACATTCAACTTAGTTACAATTAGTTCGTCAGACCTCGCTCCAATACTCCCGAAGGGATCGCGCAATTTCCCGGGATGGGAACTATCGTATTCGTTACTTTAAAGGATTATACTGTGCTAGTTGTTGCCGTCGACTTCGTTCGCATGTAAAAACATCCATTTACTTGTTTCACCCGGAAGATTTTTTTCAGGTTTTTCAGGTGTGAAGTATCAAAATAAGGACGCATAGTTATGCCTTTATAAGAGATTCCTGAGGTATATTCGATAGTCTCTTTTTCTTACTATATCGCGTGGTTAGTGCTTAACCTAGTGTCAGAGTTTTTATGCCGCCCATAGGCCTCTGACTTGGGTTTACATGCCGTCGAGAAATATCTCTCAGGCATGCTGGTTCTTCACGATGTTTTCCTTCACCGAAGCAAGTGATAATTATACATTACACACATGACTACGAAAAATCAGAGATGTTTGGGTTCGAACTTGAGACCTATGACTTGGCAGTCTGAGGGTCACACCACTAGGCTGTCACTGATTTTATTCGATAGTGCTATTACTTTATTAGGTTCAATACCTTGTGCGTTCCTAAACGCAATACAGTCATAAGAACTTTCTTTGAAAAATCTAAAGCTATTCTAGGGTCTCAGAAACTACCAGCACCAGACATGCAGATGTTACTTTGACTGTTAACTTAAGCTAAATAAGGTTGTAAATAACAAAACAATACTCACTTGCTATAACCTTTATACACTGTGGCGTAGGAACCCTCACCAAGTTGCTCGAGTTTTATGTAGGCTTCGGATTTCCCGAAGGGAGAATCACCCTGTTGACAGACAGAAAACATTCATTAATCAACTGAACACATTGAAATAATCCTGTAATTTATGACACCGCACAAACATGCTGATAGTAGGATTATGGAATAAATTGGACAAAAGTTATGTTGTAAGTTGGTTTTATAAAATCGTTCATGGATCTTTGACTCTCCTTACAGGTAGCCTATTGAGCAAGGCTTTGAACGAGTGGTGTCCAAGGTTAGGCCAACGAAACCAGGGCCGTACTAAAGCTTGTTGGGTCGACGATATCGTCAGAATCGCAGGAAACACCTGGATAAGGGACGCACAGAACCGGGAAGTATGGCAGAAGGGGAGGCCCAGCAGTGGGTGATTCCGGGCTGATGTGTCTGTTACCCAGTAGCTCAGTTGTGGAAGTCAAATAGGCACTATATTATAAGCAGTCATTTCACGTAAAACGTGGGTTACAGAGAGAGTTACACTGGAAGTCGACCTGAACGTAAGAGTCTAGTTGGGAAAAGGCAAGGTGAGTTACTGTTATAAATTGAATACGTTGTACAGACGAATTCGAATGAATTGGTTTTATGTAAATGATAGCCAGTAGGTACTTTATCATGCATTTGTACTATCGTCGCGTCACGTCGAGAGAATAAGAGATAAATGATCGCTTGTCCTCTATCAAACCTTCTTCATGTAGCTGAATAATATTGAATAACTCCAATTTATTATAGGTTCGGTAGGATCGATATGTTCTTGCACAGCTTAATATCAATATATAATAATTTTAAGTAAACAGTAGCTCTTGTGTGCTGCGTTACTTTGCCCATTTTATTACCGCATAAAATCCCAGTAAGCACAACAGGTGTTATTTGTAGTATTATTATACACTTGGGAGCAAATAAATCGAGCCACTACCTTTTTTCACGTAAAATGGTAAATATTTTTGGTAATATGGAACGTATCAATTCGAACTATATATCGCCTAAAAGTTTAGTTAATAACCTTTACAATGAGGGTAAATTATTGAATAATAACCTTATTGAATGATAAATTATTGGCTCTGCAAGAAAAATGGTAATTTTGATAGAAAATTTAGTAGGGCTAAAACAGTCCATAAAAACAATAAAAAAACAAAATTATTGCAAAAAAAATATTCTTAATAACTGGTATTACCCCCCCGGGCCCTGATACATTCTTGTAGCCTATTAGTCATCGATCTGATCAGCGTTACGATGACATATTGTGGTATGTTCTCCCACTCTTCAAGCACAGCGACTTTAAGCTCGGGAATGGATGAAACAGCGGGAACCCTGGCTCGGACTCTCCGTTTTAGCTCGTCCCATAGGTGTTCGATCGGGTTCAAATCGGGACTTCGTGCTGGCCATACCATTTGTTGAATCCCGATCGCAGACAAGTATTCCGTAACGATCTGCGCGGTATGAGGTCTCGCATTGTCATGCATAAACAAGAAATTTTCTCCGACAAAACCAGCATACGGCACGTAATGCCGTGGTTTTCAAGAATGTCAGTTATGTATCGGTCAGCTGTTAATCCACGTCTACCACTGCCATCGTTGGCGGGGTCGACGAAGACAAGTTCCGTTTTTCCGTCTAGAGAAATTCCTCCCCACACCATACAAGAACCACCACCAAAACTCACCGTTTCTCGAATGCAACATTGGGCAAATCTTTCACCAGGACGTCTATACACTCGGTTTCTCCCGTCATTGCTAAAAAGACAGATTCTTGACTCGTCAGAAAACAAAACTGACCTCCAGTCTTCTAACGTCCAATTAATGTGTTCTCGAGCAAACTCCAAGCGAGATCGGCGATGAGCTACAGTCAATTTTGGGCCAGTTGCTGGTTTGTGTGATGTTAAATTTCGTTCTTTTAGTCTTCGTCTCACTGTCCACCTACTGATTGCGACTCCTCGAACGTCACGTAACGCTTGCTGTAGCTGAACAGCATTAAGTCCACGGTCGCGCAACGAATTGGTTGCAATAAAGCGGTCGTCACGTTCTGTTGTTGCCCGTGGTCGGCCAGTTCCAGGTCGCCGAACAAAAGCACCAGTCTCCAGATACCTGCGGTATACCCGCTGTACCTTTGAACGACTCAAATGAAGTCTGCGTGCCACTTCACGTTGTCCGTGTCCAACCTCAAGTAAAGCTACAACTTGGGCAGCTTCCGTCGGTGTAGTATCCATTTTATCAGGTTATTTTGATTACACAGACACAGATAAAGACAACAATAACAAGTAATATGGGTATGATTAACAAAAACCTCAAATTTAATCTTTTCTTAACAGAGTACAATAAAAATGTCATAAGCAAATTAAATGCGATAATTTTATTCTACCCTTTAAACTTTAATAAAAATGAAATTTTGACAACTAACTACCCTCATTGTAAAGGTTATTAAATACCCTTTTAGGCGATATATGTTTCGAATCGATGCGTTCCTTAATACCAAAAATAATTACCATAATGCGTGAAAAAGGAAGTGGCTCGATTTATTTGCTCCCAAGTGTATATTGTGAAGTATCGTCACTTAGAAAACCGTTTACGCTTCTCTGCCTCCTTCCCTCGTCCGTTTAAATTAGGCTTTCAGCGAGGAAAAGATGCATGCTGGTGGATTTTACCTCATTGTCCCGCATCCTCGTAAATTTTCTGCAAAGTTAGCCCAACTCTAAGGTCTGGTTTCCACAAAAGCGGAGACGTGGGAGAATCTCCTAAAGACTTCGGTTGGAAATTTGGAACATAGATCGCGTATCTTTTTTGTCCTATGATTGGTCGAATCATGCACGTCTCCTCTACTCTCTGCTCGTCTCCACTTTGGGGGAAACCAGACCTTATAATGGATTTTCCTGAGCAGTGGCTTCCTTGCACAGGTCTAGTGGAAAGCCTGCCGAAACTCTTTAAATATTTGGCTTAGCGAATGCACTTACGCACACTTGCATGTTCGAATGAAATTCTACATAAAAAGTGAATACCTCGTAAACATAATTACATAACCGACAGTTATCGGTAGCTAAAATATTTGAGTTCGTGTTAGAAACGTTAATTGGACGATTTTAAGTGGTTTACTTTTTGATAGACGAGTTGCCTGTAATAGATTTTAATCGATGTCATTTAATAGGTAAACATAAACTAGTAGGACGGTGTATTGGTGTTGCAAGTAAAGAAGTTGTATCCATTATACTTAATTTATTGTAAGGTCTATTACGTTTAGCAATTCATTGTCTTGCCCTTACACGAATTTATTTAAGGTCGGCGTAGCATATCTTTTTCATCCATGGTTTTCTAATAGTAGTCATCTTAGTAGTATTAAGTTTAGCAAGTAAAACCCAGATATACAAAGTGTGCTATTTCATAGTTTCATTGGGCGTCGCCAACAACCATTTAAACAAAACTGCAAGCAAAAACCTTTTCCTAACACAAAGTATCACAAATGACTAGTATCCCAGAATTACTGGCCGATCTAATCGCGCCATCTATCAACGTCGCCGTTGGTCCTACTACTCGGCCTATTTGTAAGCTAGCAACACTACGCTCCGCCGCGGAACGTACACTAAGGGTGACTGTACACTTTCTCCGAGATACTCCGAGGCAGGGCGACTGCGAGAATGTATACTCGTACAAGGTGGAATGGGACGCTAAAACGGTTACCACCAAAGACATTCAAATATTCACGAGCGATAGACGGAACAAGACGAATAAAATCGTAATCCAAAACTTGTTACTACTTAGTAACAACTCGATATGTCTAGTGTCACACGCCCGCTTGTCACGTAGTATTCGTGGGTCAAAATCGAAAATGTTCGAGATCAAAATTTTTGTATGACTATTCCCAATGTCCACTTCATAATTATTTTTAATCTCTTTGTTTACCACGTATTCAGTACATCATTCTGAACCCTCATCGAAATTTTTCGTCGGTTTAATCCCACAAAACTGCAATACCTACACAGTCAAAATGTATGGAACAGCTGTTTTTTACCGATAAAAATTGTATACAATTGTATATAAAACCGCTCGTCTAGCCACGGTGTTCCGCGCTTGGCTATTAACTCCACTCGCCCTGCCTCGGAGTGTCTCGGCGAGTGTACAGCCACCTTAGCATTTATCATTATTCTTTTATATCTATGTGCATACGGACGTGCGAAATGGAAGTGAAAATAAATATGGAAGTGGGTGTACTATGTTTGTGTTTATGTTGACATACAATAACAATAGTAAACAGTTTTAGAAATGGTATCTGACTGAGATATTATGATTGAAGAGAATGTTTGTAATCAAGTTTGTGTATGTTTACGTGTTTGAAAACAATTTCACTGTAATGCCTGAGATGACTGGTTGTGTGGTTTTCTCTTTGCATACCTGAACGTATTTTAACCGTGTGATATTTTCCTTATATATTCACTTCCTCTCCTAATATGAATAGGCAACCTGAGAATTCCTGGATCGAAAAATACCGGGAAATCCCGGTACAGCAGTGGTGCTACCTGCCCTAGTTCTGCGAATATAACTTCTCGGTATTCCGGGTACCAACAAACAACCTATTTACTGAGTTTCGGGTAATGTAAGATCGGTTCTGCAAGCTCTATCAATAATAGAGTTGCTCTAACAATAGCAGAACAGCTACGTAATATATGAATCCTCTTACCCCAAAGGCACTAAACCGCTTGGTGCGTCGGTTGGAGTGGTCGTGAGGTCCTAGATAGGCCTCAGACTTGGGCCTGGGCGGTCGCTTCGGCCTCATGACTACCCGCGCCTCCTCCCTGGCACCTTCGTCGAGGAGTTTCGAGTCCGAAGACACAGACAGCTGTCTTCTTACACGATACTCGCCGTTACCACCGCCGCCGCTCCATTCTGTATAACAAAAGAAAGAACGCTTGTTTAAAGAAATACATACTGATTTCTTATACTAACGTTTGATATTTTAAGGAGTCTTGGTAAGCAAAGGTACGCAGTCCAACAAATCACCTCGTGCGTAAAATGCGCGTCAGAACTAATCGGGAACTCCGACATTTTCCTTTTGGAAATATCCTGACACAAATCCCGTCCACGTGTCCCAGAATTACAGCTGTTTTGTAAAAGCAATATAGCTATTCTGATAAACCCATTACACTGCACCATCATACAATTGTTCGCTTTTCCTCTTTTGTACATATGACGTAGCTATTTACTTCCCCTCCCAATTTGCCTCACGGTACAATCATAAACCGCACTCTAAAATACAAACATTTTCATTGAAAGCTTCGTCAATTGACAGAATAAAAAATCCCGCCGGAAATTTCTCCGCAAGCACTTAGTAAGCAAATTAATTCAAAAAATAAAATAAAAAAATGGCGTGTTGATGTGACGTTGTTTGAAAGAAGCTATTTTTCCCGCAGCCGTCAATATCCCGGGTTCCCGGTATCGGGAATCGAAGCACTCGGGAAGCCCGTTAGCGTCACAAAGACGCGGCATCGATGCGACGGATGTAAACGCGCAACGAATAAATCATTCGCAGACATAAATCGTTTGAAGAAGAACAAATCGATTATAGGCTATCGATCACTACGATTAAAAACGAGCAAAAGATTAACGATAGTGTCCATTTGTTTAACGTACCTATCTCAACAAGTTTCAACGAGTGACTTGAATAAAGCAAAATCCACTAGTGACTGTGATCTGAAGCTATCGCAGGATATTACTTAAGATAAAGTTGTGAGACCATTGCAGTACACAAGAACCAACATTTATTTTATATTAAGAAAGTTACAGACCTCAAGTAACTTCCTCTTGTCGCCGAAATATAATTTAGGAGCTACATAGCAGTGATGGGTACGTCAATTTTGCGTGCGGCATAACGCGTATCCAGGGTACTGTATAAGTGGGTCACGGGGTGGGACGGGTGCGGTAGATACTACCCCCGTTAGGGACTTCGGAACGATTCCGGCAAACCCAACGATAATTTTATTGTGAAGTCCCTATTGCCCGCTTCTATTAACTCGATTCAAATATCGAGATCAATTCGATTTGAAGGGACGTAAAAATTACGAAGATAAACAGGGAATGCCAATTAAAACTTCTCGGAATTTTCAATTAGAAGCTTACTTTTGTATTCCCATCTCCCTAATTAATTAATCAACATACGGGCGGTTTTGAAGCAGATGTTGGCCACTTAGCAACTTAATTAGTAAAAAATGAGTATCTTTTCTTTTATTCTGAGAGAAACTCCTAAAATATGGTTCGAAACAGACGAAAAACAATAACAGAAATGTGTTCTAACTAGCTGAAAATGTAAGTTAATTATAACTAAATTTTAAGAGGCCGTAATTCCAGACATCGTGGTCCTAGGGACGGTACGTACCTGATCTACACGATTCATGCATCTTGTCCCAAAAAGTTAAAACCATTCTTAATATGTTTTTCGTAAACATTTCAATAAACAAGCTGTTGGTAATGTCCACAGTTCCACACGAAGTGACAAGAGAAGAGACGTGAGATAACCATAGATAGACCGCACGTCATTTGCTTTCTTTTAACTCTATTTACATAAACAACACAAAAAAGTTTCTATACGTACACCACACACACATAATTTATTACGACAAGAGCAATAGCACCGTAGCTGCGGTATACAAAACGCCAGTATTATCTGTTCTGGAGTAATTTTCTTCGAAGTTTCCGGGTTATAAAATAGTAATATCACCATTATGCCTCCATTTAAGGGTCATGTGTCGTATAATGTTGTTTTACGAGCAGTCTTTTGATGTCGGTTCGATGCATATTGGGTATTTACTCGCTGAAATGAACGTATACATCATTTTTCATAAGGCGAAATAAAAAATGTTTATTGGGCCCTAAATCCTCTTGGCATTTGGGCCACTCCTAGTTCGGTATTTTCGTAATTAAAAATGGACGGGGATCTTTTACGCTATGACACGAGTTAAGCACGAAACTGTGAAGCAATTAGTTAATTGTTAAAGCCTCTGTTTATGCTTGTGTGTGAATTTATTCAGCAATGTTATAGGTGCAGTTACACTAGGAATGGTGCGGAAGTGTCCATCACAAAGAGTATTATGTCAGATTGTGTGATTTGACAAGCAGGTTTACGCGGCTATGTCGTTTTAAATTGTCACGTAAATTAAACAGGCAGAATTGTGTTTTTCTTTTCGTGTCGCGTTATTTTTCCTTTCGGTTAACATTTAAGATTCGGGCCCAGAAAAGGTTACTTAATATAGGTCATTCTGCAAAAGTGAAAACCTGATAACTTTTCGTTTAGCTCTGCGGAAGAAAAGTTTTAGAGAGGTACGGAATATTCCTGTCAAAATTCATAGAGTATTCTTTTTGATCAAATTACACGGTGGACCTCTCTAGGGAGCATACATATGAAGAATTTTCCTTGTCCACTCTTAATTCAATAAACGTGTTACTCGACACGAAGTGACCCAATTAGAAAAGTTTTCGAATTACGTGGGAACAACATACCAGGGCATTTACTTGATCCACATTATGTCATATTAATAACAACTTTCCTGACCTCTAACTAGATTAAATGTTTTTCAAACGTCAGTCAACATGAAAGGAATGACGTAAACCACAGAGACATAAAACAAACTGCTATTAAATTAAATTAAACTTAGGTGATTGTGGAATAAATATTTCAGTACGAAAGCATATTATGACCAGATGTAAGAACGTGGCGAGGCGAAATGAGTATGTAAGATTCGTAGCAGGTGGCGTTCTGTGGTTCCTCCTCACTCCCCTCATGGGAAAAAATAAAAAAACTTTTAGACAGCAAATCTGCCGTGATTGGTGCCATGAAATGTATTGTTAACAATGTAAAATAAAAGCATAGAATATATTTGTATAAGATATTGCAACTAAAAATGAAAAAATAAAAAAACTTTTTGCAAAAAATAAAACCGACCTCAAAAACAAAAAAAAAAGTGAAAAATAATTTTAGCTTCAGAAGTCGGTGACAAAAAACTGAATCAAACAAATCACCGACTTCTGAAGCTTACATTGTTAACAATACATTTCATGGCACCAATCACGGCAGATTTGCTGTCTATTATTGAAGAGTTCCATTGTATATCTCCGAAGATCAGCATCAGATCTTCACCAAATTTAAATGGGACCACTTCGTAATAAACCCCTTTCGAACAAAAAAAGAATTTTGCAGATCCGTCCATATATGACGGAATTATGCCCGAACATATTATATAAAAAAAAAAAAATACAAACATCCGAATTGATAACCTCCTCCTTTTTGAAGTCGGTTAAAAAGAGAGTTTATTGTAAAAAGATTTTATAAAGTAGGTAGGTACAATATGTAACGAGCCACAGACATACGTGCAGCAGATAGCCAATCATAAATTCCGCTTCAATAATTGAGCACATGTAATGTGATTAATTATCAAAATTAACTGTTGCGGCAACACGCAACGGTTACATTTCATGTTCGCTCGTGCGATCAATTTACGTTCATTGGTATTATATTGTCTGTCTGATGCTAAATTAAAGTTGCGTGGAAAATGCAGAAGTTAGTACATATCTACTTACCAATTTTTTTTACCAATGCTTTAAGTGAAAAACATTCGATGACTTATTTTCACAGTACACTTAAGGCGGTTTTTTTTTTCTATTTTAGTGTACTTACCTATTATCTAAAGACCTTACTTATATTTGTGTGTTAAGATGATAGTTTTTTTTTAGAGAAAATAGATTATCATACTTCGTGAACCATCATCATCATCATCTGCCTAGCCTTTTCCCAACTCTGTTGGGGTCGGCTTCCAGTCTAACCGGATGTAGCTGAATACCAGTATTTTACATGGAGCGACTGCCTATCTGACCTCCACAACCCACTTAGTACTGGGTAATATATGGGCTATACCCCTTGGTAAGACTGTTTGTCAGACTTTTTGGGGCACTGACTACCTGTAACGACTGTCAAAGATCTACAAATGACAGCCGGGACCAACGACTTAGCGTGCTTACCGAGGCACTAAGGAAACTCGGTAGGTAATGGGTGGTCACCCATCCACAGACCAACCTAGGCAAACACGGCTTAACCTAAAGATCGATCTGAGCGGCTGTTATTATTTTGCCATGAGCCCCTCAAACGTAAAAAGAAATGTGTTAATTTATAGTTAACTGGAAGCTGTTTTTGCTGCAATTTCTTACAAAACATAAATCAATAAGAAACGCGTGCTTTTCATAGCGTATCTGTTTACCAAATGAGACAAGTAAAGCAAAATACTGTACAAAGTCTGTTTGTCTTGTTTACTGCTCCCTCTCCACGGTCTCGCATGGAAAGTGTTATAAATGGGCAGATCTGTAATGAGGTTCACATTACAGGGAAATTGTAAGGGGACTGTTTGTTTTTATTTTTGTTTGCAGAAAGTGTTTGTTTACAAACGTTTGCTATTTTAAAAATACGGTACAAGCATTCGGTTCTCGCTTGATTGTTTCTTTAAAACGTTGCGCTGTTTTTTGTTGCGATTTTAATTGTGAATCGCGAGCAATTAAATTATACAAGGTGTAAACGAAACTTTCTCCGTCCCGAGACAAGTTTTTCATTAAGGCCTTCGGGGATAAAACGTGGCAGATCGGTTGTCCGCTAGCGGGCCAAATAAAATGTATTGACGTTCAGAGCGCATCTTCCGCGACGGAATTTCCGCATAATTTGGCGCTGGCCTACAGGTACTCTTGTGAAAGCGATTGCAACCGTGAACCTAGGCTGCGTCATCGCTTCACATCAGGTAAATTGCGGCCAAACACAAGCCTATTTAGTTTAAAAAACACAGCGGCAAGATCGCCCAATAAGACGAAATCTCGCCTAAGGAAGAGCACCTTACTTAATAAAGTCTTTTCTATCCTGTTTCTTAACATAGCTAATCATATTATGAAATTGTAATGAGTCACTCCTGTAGGTCGACATAAGGATTACACGAGGATTACGCGTGTTCGTCTTTGAACTCAGATTTCGTCTACTTACCTAATTTTACTCACTACATATTCATACCTAAGCGCTTGGCCACGAGCGCAACGCTAACGCGATACGCGTGTTACGACAGTGACGAAAAATTTAAAGAAATTGCTTAGGTGCTTAGGGTATAGGTACTACAGTTACTGCGACGCGAAGAAAACAAGTGAAAGCACGCGCGTGTCATTTAACCCAAGTCGCGTCGCAAGTTGCATCATCCGAAGTCGTGAACTGAGAGTAAACCAGTGTCCACTAGATCCGCCCACGACTGTGTGAGACACGTTTTGTGATCGTTCTTAAGTCGCATAACCGTCTGGTTGATATTCTATGACCATGTAGGAGGGTTTTATAGCGTATGCATTATTCAGAGAATATTAGGTCCCGATATTTCTAGATAAAGAGATATTTGATGAGAATATTTTGAGGGCCAAGTTGGAGTGGGTTGGCCACATCGCATAAACGCACCCGGGGGCAAAAATCGTCACTCTTTATATGCCTGTGGACAGGACATCGTCGAGGTAGACCGCGGCGAAGGTAGTATGACGATCTGACCTTGTTTGCGGGGCAAACGTGGAGGGAGATCGCACAAGGTAGAGGTTTAAATGGAGAAAGGGGCGGTTTTCGCCCAGCAGTGGGACACGAGAAGCTATTATTAAAAAAAAAACTTCCCACAATTCTTAGTTTAGTGTTTCGTTTTCAAATAGTGATTTAAGTTACAGACCAATTTATCAAATCTTATTTTTCAAAGTGCTAGATAATAATTATAAAATCTGTGCATGTATCATGAACATTAAGCGACAATATCCCTAAGGCTACCGAAGTGGCCTTTTAATCGAAAGGTCATCGGTTCGATTCGTTGAACCGTTGAGGTGATCACACTCATATGAGCACATTCACCTAGTTGAAGGCTTTACTGTGGACTATTTTTTTATTGGAAAGGATATTATTGAAACATTATTTATTGATGGCTGCCTCACCGGTATAGTTATCGCAAGCGCTACTGCTGTACACGAGGTCCTGGATTCAATTGCCGGGTCAGGCAAAGTGTTACTGGGTTTTTCCATCAAGAATTTCTCAGTAGCTGCCGCGAGGTCTGGATTTATGCCCTGTTGATGGCTATGGGCTCGCCATTCCAATTCCCGTGTAATTATTTTTGCATAACTTGCGAAATGGTTAATTTTAAATATCAATTAGGTGATACATCCAATAGTTAGTAGAAAGACATGTCTACCTTACCCTTCTGGAACACCAGGCGTGATGTATGTATACGGGCGCTCATTAATTAGATTACTTAAAATGTTTCTCATTAGGGCCATAATGCTTCCAAAAAGCAAGCAACCCGATATTGTTTAATTAAAATTAATCTCTGTTTTAAAAATTGCTGCGTCGGCCATTAAAGGTTCTCTATTCTCAAAATATTACAGTCCTGGCCTGGCTAACCCGTTAATACTAAAACATTGCACCTAGGTATTTTGAAAGGTTGATAACCTAACCTTAACTAACCTGCTTATCAATAACAAACGTTGCCATTTGATTAACTACAATCTAATTGTCTCATTTCCTTGGTCGAAGCTATTCAGGGATTCCAATTAGGTTACCATTCATAACTGAAATTAGTATCTAGCTAGGTGGCAAACTGGCAACATTAGCAACATTAATTAAATCATCTGGATCGTTACCACAAAGCGAGCTCTGGAGTATCTATCAATCAATGGAAATTGGGATGATATAATTTGTGTAGGAAACTGTATATACGGTGTCTAGGGAAATGTCAAAGAGGAAATAGTTAACTACCGTCATATGATTAACAATTAAGCTCATAGCATAGCTGATACGTATTTAGCACTGTACCAGATCGCCTCAGCTCAATTCATTCTGACTACCTGATCTTGATCCGAGCCGATGCCATTAAGATGTGAGTGTGTTGTAGTTTTACAGAAATTTATTTATTTATTTACCACCTTTTTTTTTTTTTTTTTCGGGTGGGAAATCATCAAATGACTCCTCCCGCTCTGGGCGGAGCGGAAGGGAGTGTCAGACTTTTACTGACTAAAAACCACCCATGTTCCTTCTTTTGCCCTTTATAACACCATTACGGACTCGTCCAATACGACGCTATAGGTAATCAGTGATCGGAACAGGCTGACTATATTTGCCTAAACTTCGGAGAACAGAGACAGAAAGTGGAGACTTCCTTACGACTATATTTTTTTCCCGGGATTCGGGAAAAATCTTCAGTAAGTTGAAAATAAGCTTTATTTAAGATGTGTAAAGGCTATTTTATAACTAAACTTGCAATTAACAAATCTTGGGAATTTTCACTAAAACTAATCTAACTTAAATCGCGTATTAGAATAATTTGATACATCGGTTAGTTTAAGGATCGTAAATATAATTCGAATACATGAACTAAAGTTAGATTATTTATTTCGGGATTTTACGTGAAAATCATGTCATGCATAATCATGTCTATTATCAAAAACTAAATACATTCCCTCCTAAAAGGAACGCTTATAGCGTTAGAAGAGCACTTAGAACATAATACTGCATTTATGAACAACACTAGAAAAACAAATCCTTGCAAACAAACACAAAAGTGAAGCATCACAAGACAGTGGGTGACGGGAAACACTTGTTCTAACGCTTACCCCGTGGTTGTTTACTCATTCATGATGTTTTATAAGAACCCCTTCGGTAAAACCATAAATTGTTTACATAAACTAGTGGGCGTAGCGGCCGAGGGTAGGGTTAAGCCGACACCCGATTTACGAAAAACGTGTTGTGTTGCCAAAACACGTGGAAATTGAAAAATAAACACGAAAAAGTTTTAACGAACGAGTCTCTGGTTTCAAAAAGTTTAAATTGAGAAGCCATTCGAGAGTCGTTCCAATAGTATTACATGTTCGTTTAAAAGTGCACAGGAGAACTGTAGAAACCATATTACGTTGCTAAAGATTCATGTGATAGCGAAGCAAAAGGCTTAAAACTTTAACAGTTTGAACTAACATGTTTAAAGCGAAGAAACTCCCAACATTTAATACATATATTGCGTCGTACAATTTACATAAAAAAGTAAAGGTTTTTCCTTTGTATTATGGTGAAGAACACCGGGAACTCAGAACACGGCAAACTTGGAAATTGTGTAGTCTGCGGCGAGGGGCAGGTCTGTTGAATACATTTACTTTGTTGAGTAACACAAAATATTTGTCGTACTTGTCAAATCTTTCCAGTTACAACATAAAGCCATTAAGGAATGATTAAATTAATCTTCTAGTCTATGATTTTACACTGGATTATAATATTAGGAAATCCACTTAGGAATTAAGTGTAAGATACTAAATTGAAGTGGCCTCTAGAGGCTTTAATCTCAGTGTTGAATTAGGTTTATCGTTTTAGTTGTATGGTACGTTTACATTGGTTTTAGCGAGTATTTGGCTGTTTATAGCACAGTTCTGTGTATAAATACTTGCTTTTGTTACATTAAACATGGCTCATGTATTATGTTATGTCACTTTGATAACGCTATTTTGGAAACAGCTAAGTAATGTTATATTTGTGTCCGCATGTGTTGACACTTTGACCTTTTGTGGTTTTGACTCTTATAATACACACAGATATTATGCATTGCGCTATATCAGTAAAAAAAAGTGCGACAGCACTGGGTCCACGATGGCTGGATGTATGTTTATTACTCTTTCACGCAAAAACTACTGAACGGATTGGAATGAAATTTAGCACATACATTAGTTTATAACCTGGATCAACACATAGGATACTATATATCACGGTAGTGCTAAGCTAAGTGCGCGAGCGAAGCCGCGGGTATAAGTTAGTATGTTATATTTGCGAAATAGAGGGCGAAAATACTTTGTAGCATTTGCTCGTTGCATTGTGTATGCTTTATTGTGCGGTCTACGCGAGAGAAACATTCCTTGTTGACATAATCCTAACGTATGCATGTGCCCTCAGCCCTGCATCGTGCATTTACCAAAGTTTATTTACATTGCGTCATACGTCTTGGGCGCCATACGCCATGTTTCATTCCGACGCCATTTACTTCAACAAACTCGTTTGTAAAGCCATACTTCTGATTGATAAATAAATCCAGTAAGTTATGCATTTTTGTGTTGAAATTAAGTGAGTTTCGTAAAGAAATCCTGCTAAAGTCAGACGGTGGCAGAATGAGGTAATGCATTTTTGAGAGTAATCGATTTACATCAATCTTTATTTTATTTTTTTGAGGTTTACGACCATCTGGAATGTTTTTTTTGTTCAATATTAATAATAATAAATTGAGTGTCAAGTAACAGAGTATTAAAAACAAAATTGTCATTTATTTTCCTTTAACAAATTAACAGTCGGTGGACATTGCATTTGTCAATATTAAAACGAATCTCAAAGGTATTATTTAGGGTGAGCACTTAATTGTTGTTACTTGAAAGTTTGTTCAAAAATATAAGTTAAATTGAAATGTCTTATGAAATGCTGAAAGAGTTATTAGTAAACAACAAACAGCTGAAGTTACAAAATTACACCAATAAGACTTTGAAAGCAGTTAACTCATAATCGAACACCAAAATTATTGAACACGCTGTATAACAGCATTAAAAACTTTTTCATTGATGTTGCCACGAATATTTCGAATACCGTTAATTAATTTTAGTATTTCTGAAGGAGAGTTTGTGGAATTTCTCGGAGAAATATCAACTCCCTAATTCTTAGAAATCGTTATTTCGTTTATCTTTATTCTGACGGCGATGAAAACTTATAAGTGCCTATTTTAAAACATGTTAACTTCTTCATCTTTCTCGTTATCTCATGACTGAGGGTCGTGACCACATGAGGTCGTTGCCTTCTCCACCAACGGTCTCCATGCTGGACGGTTTCCGGCCACGCGGACAGATGCCTGGAAATTCCCTCTGCAGACTTCTTGCACCACATCTGTCCATCGAGTTAGTGATCTTCCACTTCCAAAACATGTTTAATCTTACTATAAATGAGAAAATTTGTGAGGATGGATGGATGTTTGTTACTCTTTCACTCGAAAACTACTGAACGGATTTGGATGAAATTTGGCACATAGATAGTTTATAATCTGGATTTACATATAAGATAGGTACTTTTTATAGCGGTAGTATGATCCCGTGGGTCAGTTACCGAACTTCATGCGGGCAAAGCCGCAGGCATAAGCTAGTAATGTATAATTTACAATTTTCTCCGTTAGCAAGCAAAGGTGCACTAATAATAGAAGTAAATAGTAGTTAATATTATGTATAAGGCAGGTGGATGTAACAAACATTTCTCTAATTATAATAATTAACAGCATCGTGTAAACGTCCTATGCAGACCATTGCCCTGTTCTCGACATATCTCCATCAGCAGATAGGTGACTGGTTTTTATGTTCAGCAAAAACCGGGAGAATAATATCTTAACGAGATTAAAACGATGAATATAAACGGAAGCTGAGATAAAAACTTTCCTTTCAGGAAAGAAAAATCTTTTATGAATTTATTTATAGCAAGGATCACATAATATTTTGTACACGAATAAGCGTGAAATGAGTTTCCCTCAAAAGATATCGTATTCTAAACCAAATTTTCTATTGTAGAAACGTAGACAGTCCGAATAAAGGAAAGGAAGCGATGGAAATTGCTTTTTCAAAAAATAACAATGAATTTACGACACGACTATTTTTTTTTTATTTTTATCGTTTTATTTTGTTTATTAACTAAACGCGGCATACTGTTCCAGTTCTCATTCACTCGTCCAGTTTCTATTATGTTTTTTTTTTTTAATCTACTTATTTCATAGTTTCTCATTAAATTAGCTCATATAAGTTTCCATGGTTTACCTTCAAACCTTTGTCAAGTCTAGAGACCGTTGTATAGCTAGTAATTTGAGCGTAATTATTCGTAATGACACTCAAATCAACGTAAACCCGCGTCGTATTCATGGATGTATTTAGAACGACGATTAACGTGATTTTGCCCTTATGCAGTTTGCTGTAGAATATCTAGTTAGCTATAGTGTAGTCATGATACTCTCTGTCGTGGTGATAACATCACGCCTGTAATCCACGAAGGGTTAGGCAGAGATGTACCTAATAGTACATGCAACATGGGACTTAAACATAACTGGCGAAATGTGGGTACATTGCGCCAGTTATGTTTAAGTCCCATGTTATAGGGGGCGAGCCTATTGGCATCAACCGGGCACAGATACAGACTCCGTGGCTGCTACTAAGAAATTCCTAAAGAACAAACCCAAAAACAATTTCCGCTACCCGGGAATCGAACCCAGGACCTCATGCTCAGCAGTCGCGCTTGCAACCACTAGAGTAGGTCTCTCAGTTATTTTGGATACTTAACGCGCTCACCCGACACCCTCTCTCTGTCTCTCTCTCTCACTCACTCTGGACCACAGCAACACAACCACAACCTTAAAGTAAAGCAAGCACATAGTCTGCTAAACCCTTCCTTTTGGCTTCACCGTAGTTGGTTAAAAATAAATATCCCTATATTTTTGACAGATTTTTCAGTTGCAGCAACATTCTCGCCAATAAGGTAACGAAACCAAAAATCACTGTGGTTTTGACAGTGACGCATAGTCAAGCGGACAAAAACACTGTTAAAGGACTATACATCATTAATGCAACATGCAGGAGGAAGGAAATAGAATGTTACATTAAATACCGCTCAAAAATCTCTGGAGAAATATACGTCACTGGACAATCATTCTGGGATTCCCTTTTGACCAAACGCGGCACCACCGTTTGTGCATAATATGTCTCTTTCTTATTACTCTTCGGCGTGAATTTATTTTATAGTATGTTACTCTTGGTGATTTAGGTGGTGAGTGAGCTCGTGGCTAAATAATAGCAGCCGCTCGGGTCGATCTTCAGGTTAAGCCTCGCTTGCCCAGGTTGGTCCGTGCATGGGTGACCACCCATAACATACCGAGTTTCCTCCGTGCCTCGGCAAGCACGTTAAGCCGTTGGTCCCAGCTGTCATTTGTAGATCTTTGACAGTCGTTAAAGTAGTCAGTGGCTCGAAAGTCTGACAACCAGTCTTATCAATGAGTATCGTAGTGCTAGCTGAGTTGTGGAGGTCAGATAGGCAGTCGCTCCATGTAAAATACTCGTATTCAGCTGCATCCGGTTAGACTGGAAGCCGACCCCAACATAGTTGGGAAAAGGCTAGGCAAATGATGACTCTTCGTGATTCATTTTAACACTAGTAAACACTTGTTTAAATGTGGGCCATTTCAGTACACTGTAGTGTAACTGTACAATCATTACGTTCAAAATGTAGAACAAGGAAACCAGTTTAGGCAAATTCTGCTTATGTGTTGCTCGAGATTTTAAAGCGATTGAATTTTATAGCCGAGGATCTCCCAACTTTGGCGTGCTCAGTAATTAAATTGCAATAATTTTATTACTAGACTTGGCAAAGTCTGAAGTTTCTTTAACTTTGAATAATTTAGTTATGTAGATTATAAGGCACTCTGTTTCAAGTCATGATTCAATGGCGGAAATTGTCATCAACATTCATGAGGATCCCTATTCACAAAAGCATGAAATCACAAAAACAATGACTTAAATATGTATAAATTGAGGTCAACCGATCACATTGAAGTCACTTACAACAATATACATACTCTGGCTCAACACTTTCTGCTACCGACAAACTGAGGTCTGATTCATCATCATTTGTGAATGTAAGAACGTTGTATACCTAGTAGATTATATAATGCTTTTTGGTAAGTATCCTGGTACGGGGCACCTACTTCTTTTCTCATACTAAGGGTGGAAGCGCCAAGGTACCCCTCGAAATAGTAATTTTCTTACGTTTTTAATCATTTAAATCGTGTTACGGTCGAGAATTATCATCATTAAAATCATCAATCAACCCTCTACGTTCATTTAACCCCATTGAATGACTTTTTTTTATGAAATATAGTTATGGACGCGAAGCATATTTTCATCAACATACAACGTGACACTGCCCTGCGAATTGCAAAAAAAAAGTGAGAAAATTTGAATTTCACGGGCTACTCTGGGTCTTGCACCTTAACATTAACACTTTGATAAAACCACATTGTAAAAACTAAATACTTTTAAAATAGTAACCATTGAGTTTCTTGCTAGTTCTTCTCCGTATGGAAATTCGAACCTGTCTTTGAACGCTTCATCTATGTGAAATAAAATATTTTCTACAATTTAAAAGGGTACTGACCATAATGAGGCTCTTTATCGTGTGGTATATTCCCATTGGGCTCGAGCCGGTCGAGGCACTCTTCGGAGTATCCGTTGTAAGGCAACTTCCCGCGGCCGCCACCGTTCTGCTGACGCCCACGACACTCACTGCTGTCGCCGTCAGGCTCGTCTTTTGTTGCTGCAACAAAAATGAACACACTGTTAGTAAAAATCGAAATGTGGAAGTAGCAAAGGAGTAATAATATGTAAGGCTCGTAACCGGTGGCTTTCTGTAGTTTCTGCCTACCCTCATAGGAGAACAGCGTGAGGTTATGTATGTTAATAAAAATCACAAACAAAACATTGTCCTACACAGCCACACAAAGTGCTGCGCTTCGAAATTGAACCAAAATTAATTGAAACAACGTTTTGTGTTCCTTTTAACGCGAACTTTCAAAAAGCTTCAACGGAAAAATGGTGTAAAGTTCCGCTGCAATTTATTTTATCCTATTGACTATCGAAATTCGTTCAGAATTTGGAGCGCAGCGACGCCCCGTAGGTATATAAAACCGTAAATTAATTATGTACACGTACACTTACCAGTGTATAATGGTATTACTTCCCGACGCGGTTCAAAGCCAAGATCATTACGGGTTGACAAACGACACTCGGGTTTCAATTGAGAAACTTCGGCAAAGTCCATTTCGGCCACTCGGCAGATGAATTTAATAGCATTGTGAACTTAACAATGAAGCTAACTACAAATATTTCAATGCGGCGTCGACTATTAAACGCAGTGCTATAATGATGGCCGGGAACCCTACAAAGGATCTGAATTTACAAGCAAACTTTTACAAACTAGATTCGCTCAAATAACCCCAGAAACAGTAACGAGAGAAACGGACAGTAATTTGTCTGCATCTAGCGACTCATTAGTGGAAATGGGAACTACAGATGGAGAGTAGCAAGATAGAAAGGGCAAACTTGACCTAAAAATGTGGATAAAATGTACAGGTGCAAAAAAAGGAAAGCGTTTTTACCAGTTGGTGATTTTATAAAAATGGAAGCATCAAATAATTTAGGATCGCAAAATTGCAAGACAAAAAGACACAATAATTTCATCAGCGATGGGGCTGGTCGTGGTAAAATAAATTGCATATAATTTAGTACCATATTTCCTACCGATCGAACTCAATTGTAGTAGTTTGAGCAGGCACCGTTTTGACAAGTTAATTTATTGAATGGCATCAATGAATATATTGGGCAGCGAAGCATGACCGCGACACATTGCATTTACATCATGCATGTTTAAATTCTGCTTCATTCTTGATTGTTTTAAATTAAATTATGCCTGCTGTGATCTGCATGAATAATACTTGATGGATCTGTTTATAATTACCGGGGGCCCAATAATTATTAAAGTTACATAATTATGTTCTAGCATTGATTATTTTCTCATTCGACTACCTGACTTGACCCAATTCAATAACCAATGTTCGAATAAGTTAGCAACTAATTTGCATATAACAAGTCTCCAACTTACCCCGGAGGCATACTGTTCTAAAGACAGGATATGAAGTGACAACTGGCGCCAAAGGCCACCAAACTTTAATTAGCTGCACCCCGGAACTTATCCGGCAACTTGGTATGGCTGTCTTATTATTTTATAGCACATACTTGAGACATAAATTGTCTGCAAAGCATTTTATACGTAGGGGAAAGTTCACCTTTGTCGAAACTCGAAAAATTTGCATAGTTTGACAGTAAGTATAATTGTGAAACCATCAAGTACTGAGGGTATAGAGAATTTATATTTATTTCTACTATATGATGAAAATTCTATTTAAGTGCCGCATCCTCCAGGCATATCTCATTAACTGTCTAATCAATATGCAGGACCGCAATTACATGTGGAACTCTATTATTACAGTGTACACTTCAGTACTTATTTATGTCGAATTACGCGGACAATTTGCCGCAAACTCGATTGCAAATTAGTAAATTAAGTGTGCGCCTCGTGCACATTAATTATGCATTCCCTACAGTTTCGTGCATCTCCAAAACAAGAAGTAGCCATCTGGCGTCTCAAGGCAACACGGGCATACTTTCTTGACCAAAATATTATCCATCATTTTGGCGCCAGTAATAACTTTATACATTGTTTTAAGAGCTGTCCATATTCATCTTGAAAGCAAATTAGTGAACACTTCTGCGGTTGTAACTTTTACGTACATAAAGCCAAGAACATGTGGAACATGACATATAACTTTTATGTAAAATTTGCGTCGAGATTGCGAACACAATCCTGGAACAACGAGGCTTAACTTTTGTCTCAAACGCGCACAATTCACATGCAGCTGTTTGCCGGCTAGAGAGACACTATTTCTATAGCACTATTTTACGTAGACAAAGTAAGGCGACAACCGGTGCCCCGGGGCGGCTGGGTTTAATTGAGACGCGGTTGCGCAACTCACGTGAAACAATTTTACACACACAATTTATTATCTTTAGAGCCACGTACCGTACATTGGCTCAGCTTCGTAAGCCTCATGAAGATCGCAACGAATGGAAAGTTCCGTGTGGAATAACTCACGAGAGTCAGATTACCTTATAGAAATAGTAACAGCCAAGTGTTCACACGGATAATTCGTGCAAACATCCCATGAATGTAGCGTAAATATGCTAAGAAAACAATGGTTATTGGTTTTTTCCGGGTCGGATTATCGTGGGATTAGAAGTGAGTCGGCTAACAGCACGTGCGTCGGCGATAAGCTCCCTCTTATATGTGGTGTTCTCGAGAACGATGCGCACAGTGCGCACGATCGTGCCGACGCACAGTGTAGGAATCTCGCAATCTAGGGGGATTTAAATCAAAATATAAATTTTAATATTTCATAATATAGTTATAACCAATTTATACCTAAGACCCTATTTGTCACAGCTATATATTAGAAATTCTTGTTGGTTGGTTAAAAAAATAAATAAAAAATGTTGAAGTGGGTAGATAATAATCGTTGTATCCTTACAATACGAACAACAACATTAAAGTGTCATCTTCACTTGAGATTACTGATCAAATTAACGTATAGTCTTGTTTATTGGTTTATTATTGTATTCTGTATATCTTTCAAGGTAAGTTAGAGTGTATTTTATTTAAGTAATAGTTATACATTGATCTAATAACATCATTTGAAAGCACAGCTAAAGGAGAATGCTCATGGAAGTATGGAATCCCGTACCATGCTGCATCAAAATCAAACCTTGTTTTTTATAGACTACACTGATCGTATTAACTCCTACAAAAATTATTTTTGAAAAAAAAACCCGCGTTTCAGAGTTATTTTATAAAATCGAAACTAACCTAAAAAGTAGGTCTATTTTTTCGACGTTACCAACGACGTATTTTAACACATACATTACATTATTGCTCTAAAAACAGCGTAATACACTAATATTAGTAAGAATTACGAGTTAAAGTAACATCCACAGTATGCTTGACTGAAACTCGATTTTATTTTAGACCTTTACATTGCCAATAGTCAGTCAGTACAGTACAAATGTCAGATGCCACAGATAAGATAACTATAAACCATAGAGTATAGTAAGTGCTATAAACTAGTGGGGATTTAGGGATGTAATCGATAAATCAAAATCTTTAGGCTGAGAAAATCTATTTTGTTACAAATAGCAATAAACCAAACTAAATCGATTTGGTGTACTGATCTTACTTAATTGTAATTAATTTTAGAGTCCGCTCGACAGACAAGGGTTTGTTCAATTGAAACGGAACGTCATTTATATTCAGTTGAAACGGAACGTCATATAAAGGGAGTAAAACAATATTCATACTTTTAAACTCGAAAAGTATATTTCCAGTTCAAAAATCAAATCCCCGACGCGTAATGCCGTAAAAAAATATGAAACTAATTACTATAATATTTTGGTTTTGAGGCGCGAGACTTTTTGGTACCAACTTTGGTCATTCTCTTTTAGCATTTTTTAGAGATGATTTGCAAAACAAAAGGTGTGTAAAAAAAAATGACCTGATTATCCCGGTGTTTTTGTTGTTTTAATTTATAGTTTGGAGTCTTAACTTTTGAGAACAATTCATAAAACTTGCGATTTTTTGCGACCGTCATACATTTTTTTTCGATTTTCAAAGAGACCGCCGAAATTACAAAAAAACATTTTTTAGATATTTGGACCTCAAATACGAAACAAGAGCGAATTGATGCTATTTTTGCTTTTATAATAGGTAATTACCCTCAAATACAATTTTCGGAAGGTGCTATAAATGAAATTAAGTTCTTTTTAAGGAGGTTATGTAACAAATTTTACGAAAAATGGACAGCAAGCGGTAGACATCGGGAACGCTTTTTAAACATGAATATAACAATGGTTGAATGAATACATTAAATTACCAGATAATGAAATACCATCTACATCATCTGGCCGTTCTCCAGGAAGACCACACAAAAGTGTTGTAGAATTTTGCGATAAAACCAAAAAACGCAAAGTTCAGAATCTATTATCGTCTACTAGCCCTGAAGAAATAACGATTGCACATGAATGTAACCTTCAAAAAGCAGGTAAAAGGGACTCTGCAGTTATCGTAAAAGAACTTTCTATGAGTTCACCTAAGAGAGGTTCCGTTATGAAAAGCGTAGGTACGTAAAATAATGATTAGCGAAAGCCTCCAAGTGACTGCGTCGGCCGATGAAGCATTAAGCATGATGGTAGATGTTTATATATGAGATAATACGGCAAAGGATAAATAAATTGGTTAAAAACTTATTGCCATCATAAGACCGAATAAAAGAGTTTAAGAAAAAATGTTATCCTTCGAATAAACCGTAACAGAATCAACTGCAACGTGTGACCTGCAATCATTAGTTGATCACAGTATCGAACGACTTTGTGTACTTATCTCAGAAAGAGGTTCTTGGGTCAATTGAGGACTTGCACAGTGTAGTAAAGGAACTGTCACTGTCAAGTGGGGTTGTGATGACAAAATTTTTGTTGTGCTCCAGCACAACAAAAATCTTCAATCAACAAAAATTTTGTTCAGAAAATAAATTTGATGAGAACATTTTTAGCATATCCATGGTACCTACCTTAAGGTTGAATGTTGAAAAGAATAATATTATGGTATGGAAAAATCCAGCCCCTTCTTCAACAAGGTACTGTCGACCAATTAGAAAATTACAAATTAAATTTAATTTTTTTTTTGTTCAACTTTATTTTCTATCACTATTTAAGATTTTTATTTATTTGAATACCAATCAATATTATTTTTTGACTTGTATCTTTAATTTAATTCAATTTGGAATTAAATCCCCCTAGATTGCGAGATTCCCACACTGTGCGACGCTGAGGTTCCGTCGTCCGTCTCGATGCAATTAGATAGCTGAGCTTTGTTTCCGTGTTTCACCTTCCCCAGTTCCGGCAGAGAAACTCTTTATCACTCCCGACGATCAATCACTATTTCCTCTAGCCAGATAAGGGATCGCCTGTGATTTGTCAAATAAGATTGTATTTTCGGAAGGGGAAATCTCAGCTAACTAAATGAATGTGAAGTAATTGCGAATCTGCGACACCGAATTAGAACTAGGGAAACTCGCGTTTACTTTGCCGCTTCCTCGCTACAGAATTATCGTTCTCATCAAGACAGCTATCTTGCATCAAGTGGCAGTCATGGATGTAATAAAGCGTAGATTTGCTCTCGGCTCGAGCTCTTGGATAAAACGACTATTCCGCCGCCGCATTACGGCTGCGTAGGGTACGAGAAATTCCAGCACACACAGAATATCGCGGTACTTTCTTTTGTTAAATCACGTCTTTGTTTTCAAGTTAAAATTAAACTCAAGTTGTAGTAACGCACAGTGTTTGATTTCACTCAAAAAATTTCCCTATGCAGTTTGTCGCATAAATGAATCAAGGAATGCGTTTAAAATGGAAGAGTAGAACACCCACGTGTCTATTTCATATACTTTTTTTTATAAAAAATAATATCAATTTCATGACCTTGACCTAGAAAAATCAATAAATAAATTCTGTAAGCGTAACTGATTACGATAAATATATATTTTTAATATAGTTCCATGAAGGATCTTTTGGCGCTTATTCCCCAGTTTTGATTTTTGAAATAACACCTTTGGTCACTGAGTTATTATTATTTTTTCAGATTTTTGTTTTTAATTTTTTTCCCTTAAATGACTTAAAAGTGCGGCTTGTGAGTAGCACTCAAAGATTGTTCTCAATTAGGTCTATCGTTGATAAAAAAACCACGTTCCACTATCGCGGCGTTTGGGAGTCATTGAATTTCAAAATTTTATGTTAGGGTTGTCACACAACTTGACCTTTCATGTTTAGTTCGATTTTTTTCTTATATTATTTTTAGAGTTCATTATTTTTTTCCTTTATTTACAAATCTATTTGTTTAGAAATAAAATATATCTTGTACACAGGATGTTGAGGTGTTAACAGACTGATCAAACAATCGACGTTGATCGAAGTCGATAGATTGGCGTAGTAGCTTTGATCGATTAACGGAGACCGTTCAATTAATAATGTTTTTATTTCGATGAAGGTTTACATAGAAACAACTTGCAAAAAGACACTATAACATGAAGTGACTTCCTGTAAGTTGTTTTTGGAATATAATGTGGCAAGAAGTATATTATGTGTCGTTCTTTGGATATAAAACACCCTCATATAATTTTTTTTATAAATAATAATAAATAATATATATCATATTTGTTTGACCTTAGTGACACCCCTAAATCGCATCATTTGACCTTTATTCATAACTCCCAAACGCCGCGATAGTGGAACCTGGTTTTTTTATCAACGATAGACCTAATTGAGAACAATCTTTGAGTGCTACTCACAAGCCGCACTTTTAAGTCATTTAAGGGAAAAAAAATAAAAACACAAATCTGAAAAAACAATAATAACTCAGTGACCAAAGGTGTTAATTCAAAAATCAAAACTGGGGAATTAGCGCCAAAAGATCCTTCATGGAACTATATTAAAAAAATATATTTATCATAATTAGTTACGCTTACACAATTTTTTTATTGATTTTTCTAGGTCAAGGCCATGAAATTGATATTATTTTTTATAAAAAAAAGTATATGAAATAGACACGTGGGTGTTCTACTCTTCCATTTTAAACGCATTCCTTGATTCATTTATGCGACAAACAGCATAGGGAAATATTTTGAGTGAAATCAAACACTGTGTAACGTTACAAGCTCGTTATGTCGTCGTGACTCATAAAATATAATACCGCGATCACGAGCGTAACTCGGAAACTATTCGACTTGAGGTCATAAGCATAACACATAACTTAGGTGTTTTATTGTCGTATGAAATAAAAGCACCGTATCGCACGTAACACTATGTTTGAGAACACTAAATAAACGCGAACTCACCAGCAAGTAGGTAGGATGTATTAAATCTACATGCTGCGAAAATATTTGCTTAACCGTACCTAAACTAGTATTCCCCGCTGTGTGTAATAGCAACAATTTGTGATTCTGTCCCGAAGCTATTTCATAAAACGACAAAACTTGCAAATTCTAGAGCAAATATAGTCTCTCGTCTGTTCTGCTAAAGTGGGCGAGGAGCGGCCATAACACGGTAATATAGCATTTAATATCGAAGATGGTGTCCTATTACGGAAATGAATAGCATGACCAACGAGCTGCGACCTTGCCTACACTGCGGTTTCATCATGATTAACTGAAAGCATGTATTTTATCGTAATGGTTCAGGTAAAGGGTAACAAATAGAGGAATTATAATGATGAATCTAGGCATAATATTAGCATGGAAAATGCCGTGACGGTCTGAAAGACAGGTGTCACATAGGTGCGAGCCACATCATATTTATAGGACTAACTGTAATTACGCTGACTAAAATATATATAGAATCATTATATCAATCATTATTAATTTATAAATAAATATTTCACGGAAATTTAAACAAAGAAATCAAGTTTATTCGAATCTTCAACTAGCCGTTACTTAGAACAGTAACGTTGGTTGAAAGAGCAAACTTCGTAAGTTTGTTGAAAGCACTCAAGAAAAATAACGTCCGACAATGGGCGTAAGAAAAAACAAGTTCGCAACAAAAATATCCTCCTCCAGCATACCAGGCAAGACGGGTTGCCGCAAGAGATTACATTTTTACTTGGTTTAATATTAAGATGAGAGTTCCTGTTTCCTGCCACATTCTGCGCCGCAAATTACTCTCAATGATCCATTGGTTTGCTCACAGCCAGATTGCATTTGCAAGTAAAAATTCTAACGTTATAAATGCTATGGTGACTCATAATATACAGTTTTACGACCTAACAAACTAGGTACTACGATATCTCAAGATTTATAATATCCATCACTGAATTTTATTTCCTCGATCCATGAAACTAATAAATTGATGAAGCGTTCCATCTAAGACGATGATGCTGTAGAAAACTTTTGTAAATGTTTTTAAAGAAAATAGGAAAGACTTTGTTGGCAGTCTTTTAGTCATTAGCAAGTTTACGTCGAAGGAACTAACGAACAGTTAACGTTAATTAATGAATCACCGACGCAATGGCCAGTTTTAGCACTTTGATGAAGGAAAAAATGTTCAAGCTTTATGCATAGGGTTGAAATTGAACAATATCAATATTCGTTCATGTGTGCGCCAGTGGGTTGTAAAATTTGAGTAGGGTTAGACACGTCATCATGTCAAAAATTGAGTCTCGATTTGGATCTCATAAAAGCATGGATATTTGCATGCATAAAAATAATCTTCTGTCAGTTACTATTATTTTCAATTTGCTATCAAGATTAAACTCATCTGCTGGAAAATATCTGCTTACTATCGAATGATAGATCGTTGGTGATCTAATCTAATCTTTGATTTGTTTCATGGTTGGTTAAATAAATTAACGTGACGGGTTTTCAAAATTTCTCATCGTCTGATTCTACTGTTTCAAAGACATCAAACATTCATTACACATGAGCGAGAACGCTGAAAAACCAAACGAGTCCAATATAATCTGTCATTCTTCAAGGGAATAATTCTACCTTGAAATTACGTAAAGCAATGTTATAGTTTGTCACTCAAGTAGATGATACATAGATTAGATTGAAAGACAATGGAATTTAAGAGCATAGTAATTATAGTAACCAAGACATACTCGTTACATACCTACAATCCTGCAATTCATTCTATGATTAAAATTATGTGTCGACAAACGGTTTGGCCCAATGTGCATGGAATTTCCCGTCGGCAAGAACGATGAACATCCATTCGAACTGTCATTGCTAGTATTACACACAAAACTGCAAAATTGCATGTGTCTAGCTAGACCCAGCTTATTCAGGTTTTGCGTTGTCTGTCAGCAAAGTTGAAAGTGAATAATATGGAAACCAAACTGAACAATAAAATCCATACCATTTGCTATATATAGGCTGAATTACTCGAAGTCGTACCTACGACAGGATGTCAAAGTTGACGAGGGTTGTAGTCGCGACCCCTGCGGTCAGCGTCGCTTTCAACGGAGCCAGCTTATCGCAAATTTCCAATCGGATCGATAGCCACGGCTTGGTGATCTACCTTACAACAGTTACAACTCAATTTGGTGGTTGTGTCCTAGTTGACAACATTGTTTGGGACGATGACAAGGATTTGTCTTCGATTGTGGGTGTCATAACTTTTGACATTGCTGTGATAGGGTTAAGTGACTTTGGCAGTTATCGAAAATGATGAGAATAGCTGTAATGTAGAATAGTCTTTTGAAAATATGATACCAACGCAATAGAACTAAATTTTTCAGTACCAAAGAAGGTTTGTTGGTAGAAGCACTAACTCGTAAACAAAGTGTGCACTGTTATAGGGATAATTTAAACCTTCGTAAACCACAAACTAGTAGTCATAACAAATAAAGCTCATTGTTATGTCGTGAGTAAACAGGAAGAAATAGCAACCACTACTCACGAACTAATAAACCACTGTTTCCAATTTTACGAACTACACGGAAAATAAACAATGCATGGCATTTTCTTTGACTAAATTCACCGTGGAAATACCAAGTAGTAACACTGATGATCGCTATGACCAAGGTCTAAATAAATATTCTAATAATACTGAAAAACAAAAGCGTCCAGTATTTTCACGGGTCAGGGCGTCGGAAAATGTTAACAAAATTAGCTCCGACGTTTAACGGCTTGCGGCATCACAATTGGGTGGCACAAAAAGGCGGGGGGCGACATTTCGCGCGCTTTCCCCGTCACCGGCGATGTAGGTCGAGCCAACATCTAGACTAGGCCTGTTTGCTTTACTCTATCTTGAGTGTGACGGCTCACTTACCTCCATTACAAATATTTTCCCATAACTCTGACGTGCTAAATACGTTCGCATTATCGTTTTTGTAACTGTATTAATTAGTACCTTGTTGTGATGTTAAAATGTAAACATTAATCGCTAACATGAGTGTACTACCATATCAACGATCTTACCCACTGTTTCAACGTTATATTTAACAAATTTCACAAGAAAGAAGCTAAATTGTCGGTGCCAGATCTCTCTTAATGATAGCTATGTTAGTTGGTAAGTATTGCAATAAAAATGGAAAGTTTAATGCTCTTGATAGTTTTTCCCTTTCCTACGCAGTAAACAGTCGGATGCCTCTGACCTGAGACATCAGTTACGGGAAAGTGACTCGCTTTTAAAATGAAATTTCATTCATGGGAAAAGATAAGCATTAAGTATTACGCATCAACCTTGACGGTATACCTAAAATAGATAAACTCCACGATGGAACCGAAACCTTTCGTCTGTTCTATTTTCCCCTTTTTGAAGCGAACTCCCTTCGCAATTGGGATGATGCCCTAAAGAACCCTTCTACAGACCCGTCTACTCGATAAGATTGGGGGCTATTCAGAAAATAAGCGTCAACAAACAACAATAATACGACAAAGTAAATGTCGGGCAATAAAAAGTCAATTGGGAGTTTCTCGTGTTAGGGTAACGGTGATAAGCTGATTGTACAACATTTTGTTTGCGGTCACTACGATAGGTAAGAATTTATTGATACCTAAGGGTGCGTTTTAAATTGCAGAAAGCTTTCTACAATTTTCTTGTGGACTGTATTACTTTTGATAAAGCATAGGTTATTCTTACAACTGGGGTTTTGCACGGATCAGTATTCTCTCTCCCAAACGTACAAAACATCCAACATAAATATCACAGCGCCAAACCTCTACAAAACGGAGGTGGAAGTAAGTCACGGAACAGCACACTTTCCATATCTGAACACATTTCCATATGTCACATAAATAAAACTGGTCTAAGTATACACCCCTGAAGCATCCCTCAAGTAGCTTGGGGCAATACTAAAATCCATTACGTAATGTAGCCGACCTATTTCCCAGGAAGGGTGGGGGGGAGTCAATGTCGCAAACGAAAAGGTTAAACTTCACACAAACGCCACCCTTACGACTATAAACGACCGGCAAGGCTTATCTTAGCACAAGTGTGAGTTTGGGTAAGTGGACAAATTTACATGGGAGCCATATAATTACCATAATTAAATTTCATGTTGCCAAATGTTGTTGATGTAGGGGAAATTGCATGTTATAACGACGAGCAGTAAAATTTAAATTTAGATTTTGCTACTTAACCGTAGAACAATTTAGCATGCTGAGCATGAGCATCTGTTGCGACATGTTTTAATGCCCTTTGAGTAGAAAATGAGTTAAGTCATAAGTTTTGAAGAGAACAAATGTTTGTCCTAGGGATATCTTAAAGAAATCAAGATTTTAATCTGACAAACAATTAGCCGTCTTAAGACAACACAAACATAACATAAGATAAGATAGGCTGATAGATCGTACACATCGTTTTTCTTGACGCCTAACGAACGATGGACCGAGGTATTTTTTACTATGTCTATGGAATTTAATTTGGTTTTGCCTTGAACACCTTCAGGGTAATATCGATTGAGCGAAAGGTCACATAAGGGCGTGTGGACAATGTAGACTCATTTTGTTCATCATATTTTATAAGAAACACCTATTTTGGCATGCAGGTATTTGTAAGAACATATGAATCTTTATGATTGAAATGCTGTAGGTTCGTAAACATCAGTTATGCCTGTGACAGCCCGTGTGATCTTCAGTCAAGGGTCATCAGTGGGCCAGTGTGGCATACAGACCTTACCTTCCAATAGTTCAATATATTACATGGAAACCATGCTCCAGTGATTCGGAAACTTGTCTCCTTGATATTGATATCTAGACTAGACAGGTACTGAATTTGCTTATTGAAATAGCTTTATTCTGTATCATTCCAAGTAATACTTGATATTACTTTTGCAGACTATACAAAGACACAAGATTATAAATCGGTTTTCTGATAAAATTACGTCAGAATTTACTTTAAGGCGACGAATTGTTAAACAAACTGACAATGGTCAAGAGGGGACTGAGCGTCAGAGCGGGGCGAGGATTGCATTATGCGCGCTAGCTTATAATTAAAGGACGTAAGCGACAAAATGGTTTTGTTATTTTATTTAGTTAGAAATGATAATTTGAGAAATATTCCTTCTACTATTTTAAAGAGTATGTATAGACTCATCTACGAAAAAAGTTAAGAGGCTTAAATCGGTCCCGTTTGCCCATAAAATGTGAATCTCTTTTTAAAAAGAGGTGTGTTTGATATATTTTTCTCTGTTAAAAAAGTTACCTAATCATGTATTGAAAACTAACAAAATAAGGTTTTTATCATGTACTTTCAGGTAACCAACTTGTATTTTGATCCGTTTTGTATTTACTGAGAAAAATTGAGATCATTGGCGCCAAAATTTCCAATGCGTCCTCTTAACACTCAATAACGGCTACAACGCCTACAACGAATATAATGAACATGTTCGTTATGTAGCTAACCGACTAATTTGATGAGTGAAGAGGTATAATGACATGCGTGAAAACAATTGGTGTCGAGAAACTAATAAGCTTTCCCAAGAAAGATACGCGTAAGAAGTCAGGGACAGTCATTAACCCGGCTGTAAACAATTCAGGCCAAACAATCGGCTCGATGATGGGAGGGGACACTTGGAGCAAACAGACGCTATTACCGGACCAGACGAGCATGACTCACCAAATTAAAACGAACTGACGGACGGACGTTTGCTCTGATCACACAGAACTTAGTCAACGAAGTTAATTCTATCAAAGACACGCTCATAATTGCCTCTCACATTTGAATATAACAAATCCAGAAATGCAGCAATGACAGACAATTTGATTCGAAGCTAATTTTGTACTATGTTGATGATTTGCCAAGCTAATAGTGCAAGAGCAAAACAAGACAAGTACGATGAACTCGATAAAATGAAGTCGACGCAGAATATTACGATCGTAGCAAAGGGTAACTATTTGTGGAAAATTATAGAAGAAATAAATCAAGTAACGATAATTCAAGAGTAAACTGAGTAAGTTATGGAAGCAATAAATTCCGCTAGCCGGCGGCGATCACTTAGCGATTGCGCTTTGTTATCGTGCGAGCGAATAACAAGTTACAAGATATAAACACTGCGTATGACCTGTTGCCTGTTACTTGATTTAAATAGCCTGTTCATTACATTTTGATATTATTGACAGAATTGCCTGCTAACATATCACTGTGCATAAAGATAGCTGTCTGAATATCATTCATTTCTGTTCCAAGACCATTAGTCAAGTCAAGATAATTGCAATAAAGAGCATCGTAACATGTAACGGTTTGATCATCAAAAATGATGTCAGTGCATCGAACCCTACGCACAAGACATTACAAGGTGCTTACGTAATGACCGACAGTTGAGCAACAGACAATTGACTCAATAAAGACGAAAACACTCTCAAGTGGGCAAGTATCACTATTAATGTAGCATTAGGGACACAACCACTTCTCAACAATTGCAGGGAATTGAACACGTTGTCGTAACGCATTGTACTTCGAATAGGAAATTAACAAGCGAAGCTGAACCGTCATGAAACGCTAAAAAGTAAAAAAATACAGTAGACGCCTTTACAAAAGTATTTGAATAGGTTGAAGACAATGGGGCGGGTCGACAAAAGGCCGTTCGTCCAGGCTCTGCGGCTGTGATGCAGGGAACACAATACAGTTCCTGTGCGGTCGAGTGACTCAATATACCCGCATATTGTGATATAATAAGCGAAGAACATTATTACAACATAGTGAAACGTTTACCTTTTGAATTATTGCCTTGGAACTAAATAGCCGTCGGTGTGAGCGTCCATTAAAATCGAAACGTTATCTAAACAATTAAAATGTCGACGTCGAAGTAACGAACGTTGCTTAAGGAAACATCTACGATTACAAATACTAGAAATAGAAGCAATCCGATACAGGGTGTCAAGGAACTAAGAATGTGACTCGGTGTATCGTCTCGTCCACCGGCAACGTCGCCGCGTCGTGCACGTAGGGCAAATAGGGCGATAACTATTATCAATGAACCGCGCGGAAGTCTGCTATCAATCAACGACCAGATAATGGAGATGTTGAACCCCCGTGACGCACACCGGAAGTTGGCTATTCGACGCTTCGTCGCTACTTTTAGGCAATTTTATTAACATGTAATGACGATACATCTTGATAGCATCCGATAAAGGTTCTAATAATATTGAATAAAAGGATTTAGTAGCGGAGAACGGCATTCAATTAGTCATGCTTAAGACGCAATTTTGTGTGCTACTTGACTTGACAAGACTTAGCGCACATTACAAAAAACCTAACAGTTAGAATTGTAATAAATTCACAAGCGCGTGTAATTAATTCTTCACAGATGGCCGTTGTTGCCGACACACTGGTCCGGAGTGCCCCGACATACTCAGATGTCTCCGCTTATGGTGCAGCCGGGTCTAGTAGCGTCGCACGGCTGATTCACGACTCGAAGGTCGCTCCCACTATAACGCTTCCGTTATTACTCAGTGGGCTGAACACGTTCCGAACGCAGAATCACGACATTGACAAAACGACAACAAAGTTAATGTAGTTGCATGTAAATTCGATATGAAGGCAGCAGGAGACGAGCGATGTGCGTATACGAAAACAACTCGAAAGACACCATAAATATTAAAAGCCGTTGTTTGTACGTCAGTACTCCAATATGTAATGCAATGCGAAGTCTCATTTATTTCCTGGCGAACTGCGATGGTAAATCATTCCATACACATGTAAAGTAAGAAGTGCAGTAAATTTTTCATGTCAAAGATTACAATCTCATAAAAATTTCGGAAATATTTTTGTTTTATGTTCGTAACCGTTTTATTGCGGGAAATATAATACAGTTTATGATGTTGTTTCTTTATCGAATGCGAATTACGCGGAGGCTCTTAGAGTAAAGTGTGTGGCGGAGCGTAGGCAGTCGTGATGCGATCGAGCCTTCCATTACATGACCGCTGATTCATACCTACGTGATTCGTATCGCCTAGTTTTATTGTACTGGCTGTTTACGACAACATAAACGTTGTTGTTAATAACTGTCAGTTTACAAACAATAGCCGTGGCTAAGCAGCGGCGAAAAGAATACCTAAATAGAGAACTCGTTGCGAGATTGGAATTGCACATTACAGCGTTTATTTTAACAACAGACCGTCAATTAACTTAGCACGATCGATTGACATTGCTGGCACTGTTAAGCGAACTCATTCCAATCAACTTGTATTGCAAGGAGTTGAATTCGATCAAGATACTACCTCCATAAATAACTAACTACATAACTATCACTCAAACGTTGGCAAATAGATTAACGACAAATGTAACCGCCAAATAATTAGTATAGCAAACAACATCGAAATTCAACAACAGTTACTTGGCAAACCGTTTATTTTTTCGTCAAATACATAAATTGTGAGCGCAGTGTTGTTCAAATAGCAAGAACTGGAAACCGCCGCCGCTTAATAATGTTATGAGCAAATAACATGCGACAGCTGAAAAACATTGAAGGAATAGTAACAACCGAGTAACAGTACGTAAACAATCAGTAAAGCTTGTAACGTTTCAAAACAGCTCGTTTTGTTATGTTATGGACAATCTCAATGTTTCAAATCTCAGGTTTGTGAGCATTCGAGTACAAATTGTTATTGAAACCGAATAATCGAGACAGCTACTGCAGCAAGAACTGTTTTTATCCGAATTACATCCATTTTTTTCACATTCTTCAAACTCCATGATTTTTTAAGACACATTTTTATTACAGAATAGATAATCGTATTTCAAGTTAAACTATCATCACAACAACCATGTTATCAATATCTCGGAATTCAGCTCGACATGTTAAAAAGCGTGTCGACATATTTTCATTGAATGTCGATAACATTCATCAACAATACATGGTTATCAACTGTATCGGTACGGATTGTGTTCTGCGAAACAGAATTCCGTCTAAAATCGTGCCACAATGCAGTTTGTGTTATCATTTTAATGACTGCTGTCAGACCAGCTGCTCATAACGGAAGGATATAGCCAATCATAACATCAAATTATTTCTCCCATTTGATGAAAATGGTGTTTTTCTTGGTGAGAAAGCTAGAACTCCAGAAAACAGAGACTAAGGACGCGCTTAAAGAACAGGGTTAACAAGTTTCTTCTAGGCTTGCTCCACCATCGCGGGAAGGTTTAGTAATGGTCATCGACGAGTCTATCTACCTCTTCAACCATGAGACCACTTTTGTTGACTTTGGAATAGCTGAAGATGTGAACCAAGTATTTGCTCTATCTGCATTTCATTTTAGCGGACTACGTCGGAGTGCGTCATAATGAGATCCACAGTCCATCAGTGGCGATTTTCCAGGTAACGTTGATGGCATTGATTTTGATATTAATACGTTAGTATCGGTCGAACGAACGTTAATTATATTGCCATCTAATAATGGACAGTAATCAATACACTGTAAAATCGATAATGAAAACCTTGGTGAGAGGGAATTGCTTGGTGCAATAAAATATTCAATAACGACTACACAGAATACAGATGCATTGAAAACTGTACGCGGGTGAATATAAATAGGGACAGTAGGTCTATTTTATAGAGCGTTACTAGCTCAAGCACAATTCCTTTGAAAATTTTCATTACCTGATGGATTTCTTTTCCGCAAAAGAGTAAATCGTTAATATTTATCACGGTCGTCTGTCCGTTCTGTGCCTGTAACCGTTCTATACGTTTCACGTTTGAAAATTCTGAATGTGCAGCCTCTTTCAGAATCATCTATTTTAAATGTGTTGGCAGTACTTGCTAGTGATTCTGCTCCCTACTTTGTGCCCACCATAAACAAATTCATACTTGAATAGTTGAACGATTCACAGTCGACTTCCTGCGTCACGTCACCGTATGCGATGAACCGTGTTACTGCTCTGTTGTACTTGTGACTGATAAGGGCGGGCCGAGGCTACAGCCAATGGGCGCCTAATCTGCGATCATTGATCTATTACACGACTCTGCTTTTGGAAACTGAATATTAAGTAGTTTATATTTAAGTGAAACAATAACAGGAATACTTCGTGATATGAAAACACAATTAGTGTCCTTTGTCTGCCAAGAGATTCTAATATCGCGTGAAATCAAATATTTTTAGAGTCTACTGATATCCGTGAAGATAACTAATGTTCTACAATCTGCATGAAAGTTTTTTAAACATTTCAAGATTGTTGTATTATATCCGCGAAGAGTAAACTATTAGGTTAATGGTCCCTAACAGGACAAACAAAGGTTAATTTGTTCCACAGCATCAGCATTACTCGGAATTTACATTATTTTTGTTGATTTTGACGTTTTAGCTTATCCATTAACAAAATACTTCCGAACGTTTTAAAGGAATAACAGTCCCTCGTAAATCTTCCTTAGAAAGATCATAATTGTATTAAAATGTTTCTTTATTGTTGGCAACAATTCCGTAATGTAAGAAAAAACGGTAAATAAGACCAATTTAGGACAATACGAAAACGGAACGAAATATTAGCAAAGGTCGTACATTCAAGTTAAGGCAATATCAACAATAGAGACAAAAGTTGTTTGTTTAAGATAGAAATAGACGTAACATTGATTTAAACAACCACTTTATTTACTGTTTACTTTAGCAAAGTAAAAGTAAGTAGAGGCAGTAGTATTACAAAATGGTTTGGACGTTCAAAATTAACGGAAAAGGCATATATCTCCGGGTCTCTTTTATTTTTAAATTCTCACTGTACCTACTCATGAAATGAATAATATTATACTGCAGTATGCACTTCGTGTGTTCTATTGGCCAAGAATTCCTCAAAATTCTACGAGAAATTGAAAGTTGTCCGTACTAAAAATAGGCTATAACAGATCGGTGAGAAGTTCACCATTTGTACCTGTCTGTTATTTATAAATATACAAACGAAACGAACCGACGAAGGCCAGATATAACAGCCACTGGTAGTGTTAGAATATTATCAAAATATGTAGTACCTCCAGTCATGTTTAGTTTTAATGAGAATAACTGCCTTTATTTATATTGATTGTCTATGGAGTTGTCTATGATAAAAACTTTGTAATAAACGGTCAGTCTTGTCGCTACAGCTATTGAGTTTTATTAGGTTATGGGCCCAGTCCCGCATTTTTCCAAGTATTAGAAAAGTCTATCAAGTGTTTTCGTTTAAAATGTCGTCTAGTTACATAGTTAATGTCCCGAAACTAAAAGGGCGAGAAAATTACGACGATTGGGCGTTCGCGGTAAAAAACTTCATGGTGTTAGAAGGCATTGATTTGGACAATATTTCATCAGATTTAAATGACAGTGAGCAAGCAAAAGCCAAAGCCAAGCTAGTTATGACTATTGAACCTTCGTTATTCGTACATATCAAGACTGAAAAAACGGTTGACGCGTTGTGGAAAAAATTGAAGCAACTTTTTGATGACACCGGGTTTACTAGAAAAATAAGTTTACTCCGAACCTTAATTTCCATCCGCTTAGAAACCAGTGAATCTATGACTAGCTATGTTTCTCAAGTAGTAGAAACTGCGCAGAGATTGAAGGGAACGGGCTTTGAAATTGGTGAAGAATGGATTGCATCATTACTTTTAGCCGGTCTACCTGAAAAGTTCGAGCCAATGATCATGGCGATCGAACATTCTGGTTTGGCGGTAAGTGCTGACGTCATAAAAACGAAACTTCTAGATATGTCCTCTGATGTTGGCAGCAGTAGACCAGAAACAGCGTTTTGGATGAATCGACGACCGAAAGTTGGCAACACTGTGCACTCCAAGCAAAAACAAACGTCAAAATCAAATCAAAATATGTCAATGTCATCAGGAAGTAAACAAATAAAATGTTATAGATGCAAAAGAATCGGACACTATAAAAACCAATGTCCTGAATTAAAGGTTAAGGAAGCAGGTGCCTTCAGTGTGGCCTTTCTTCACGGAGAATTCAGTACAGAAGATTGGTATATTGATTCAGGTGCGAGTGTCCATATGACGGCGAACCAAGAAAGTTTATCGAAAATACGAAAACACACGATAAGTGAAATAGTTGTGGCGAATAAAACATCTATGCCAGTTATGTGTGCCGGCGATACACGAATAACTACATGTGTAAATAAACGTCAGTTTGACATTCCTGTAAGAAAAGTGTTGTGCGTACCTAATCTCACAACTAACCTGTTATCTGTTAGCCAGCTTATAGCTAATGGAAATACAGTGTCATTTGAGAATAATTGTTGCAATATCCGCAATAGACAGAATCAACTGATTGGAGTAGCAAGTTTATCTAACGGAGTGTACAAGCTAAACACAATGAAGTCAGAGGCATTCGCAGCTTCGGCAGTACACACATCAGATGCAAGACTGTGGCATAGGCGACTTGGGCATTTCAACAGTGTTGATTTAGAGAAAATGAAGAATGGTGCAGTGGAGGGTGTATCCTATAAAGATAAAGCGAACATCCAGAAATCCAACTGTGAAGTGTGTTGCGAAGGAAAGCAGACTCGCTTACCTTTTCCATCAGGTAATCATAGAAGTGAAACACTGTTAGAAGTTGTGCACTCAGATTTATGTGGGCCTATGGAGACCAAGTCTATCGGTCAGGCAAAATACTTTCTTCTTTTTGTGGATGATGCCAGTCGAATGTTAAGTGTATATTTTTTGAAAGAGAAGAATCAAGCATTACAGTACTTTAAGGAGTATAAAAGGTTGGTAGAAAATCAAACTGGAAATAAAATTAAAGTGCTGAGAACAGATAATGGAGGTGAATTTTGTTCTAAGGAGATGGAGAGTTATCTGAAATCAGAAGGGATAGTGCATCAAAAGACTAATCCCTACACCCCAGAACAAAATGGTCTCTCTGAGCACCTCAACAGAACACTGGTTGAACGTGCTAAATGCTTACTCTTTGAGGCTAAATTAAGAAAACAATTTTGGGCAGAAGCTGTAAATACAGCAGCTTACCTAAGAAATAGGTCACCAGCCTCGGGTCTAGGAAATATAACACCGTTTGAGAAATGGACAGGCAGAAAGCCTGACCTGAGCCATGTTAGAGTGTTTGGTAGTCCTGTCATGGTGCATGTGCCCAAGGACAAAAGACTTAAGTGGGATAAAAAGGCAGTCAAATATATCTTAGTTGGTTATCCAGATAACATTAAAGGATACAGATTATACAACTTAAAGACAAGGCAAATAACTGTGAGCAGGGATGTGACTATTATGGAAAAAGAAGACATCTCAGATAATACTCAGATAGTTGTGCAGGAAATGACTGATGCACAGAAAGATTCACAATCAGTGGAGGAAGAATCACAAGATAACAGAACAGTTTTAGATCCAAAAGACCTTACCTATGTTCCTGACACCTCTAATTCAAGCTCAACGTCAGAAGACTCATACCATACCCTGTGTGAAGAAGATGATGATTCAAGGGCAGTTGAAGTTCCTGAATTACCAAGCAAACGCTTAAGAAAACCAGTAGAGAGGTATGGAATTTCAAATCTCAGCATTACTGACAAGCAGAAGTCCTGGGATGGTGAAATAACATATGAGGAGGCGATGAAGGGGCCCGATAAAGAGATGTGGAAACAGGCAATGGAGCAGGAGCTCAAGGCTTTTGAAGAAAACGAGGCTTGGGAGCTAGTGGATGAAAAAGAAGCAGACAGAGTGGTTCAGTGCAAGTGGGTTTTCAAAAAGAAATTTGAAAGTGATAACAAAGTGAGGTATAGAGCTCGTTTAGTGGCAAAGGGCTTCACCCAGAAAGAAGGAGTGGACTTTAATGAAACGTATTCTCCCGTTCTAAGATATTCTACTTTGAGATTGTTGTTTGCATTAAGTGTTAAATTGAATTTTAAAGTTACCCATCTTGATGTAACAACTGCGTTCCTAAATGGTTGTCTCAATGAAAATGTTTATATGCAGGTTCCACCTAACTTAAATTGTAAAAGCAATACTGTGCTTAAATTGAAACGTGCTATATATGGATTAAAGCAATCAGCCAGAGCCTGGAACCAAAGACTTAATGATTGTTTACTAGCATTAGGATATGTTAAGTCAAAATTAGAACCATGTTTGTACAGTAAAAGGGAAAATAAGGAACAAATTTTTGTTGCAGTGTTTATTGATGATTTTTTGTTTTCTCAAATAGTAGTACTATGACAGATAAACTAAAAAAAGATTTAATGTCAAATTTCAAGATAAAAGATTTAGGGCAAGTAAGAAACTGTTTGGGCATAAGGGTTAGGACATATACAGACGGTAGTATATCATTGGATCAGGAACAGTTTATTAATAATATTTTAATGAAATTTAACATGTCTGATTGCAATGGTATTGATACTCCAATAGAATATAACTTAAAATTGGATAAGTCTGATAATGTTGAGAAACAGTTCCCTTATCAGCAGCTCTTGGGAAGCCTGATGTATTTGTCAGTTTTAACACGCCCAGATATCAGTTTTAGTATCAGTTATTTAAGCCAATTCAATAATTGTTTTACAGCAGTCCATTGGAGACATGCAAAGCGTATATTAAAATACTTAAAGAAAACCAAGTCATATGGATTGATGTATACTAAAGATAATAATAATTTGAAAGGCTTTGTGGATGCTGACTGGGGCTCTAATAATATTGATAGGAAATCCTATACAGGTTTCTGTTTTATATTGTCAGGTGCTGTAGTATCGTATGAGTGTAAAAAACAGCAAACAATAGCATTGTCAAGCACAGAAAGTGAGTATATGGCAATATCGGAGGCCTGTAAGGAAGCTATCTACTTAAAGAATCTATTGTCAGAAATTGTTAGCTGTAATTATACTATTACTCTATACAACGATAATCAGGGTGCTCAGAAATTGACAGAAAATCCTTTGTTCCACAGGAGAACAAATCATATTGATATCCGTCATCATTTTGTCAGAGATACTGTTGCCAATAATATTGTAAAAATTATGTATCTGTCAACTTCTGAAATGCCAGCTGATCTTTTAACAAAAGGTTTAACTAGTAATAAGCACAATAATTTTGTTAAACAATTAGGCCTTAAAAGCATTGTTTAATTAAGTATATTTGTTAAATCAAGTGTCAATGATAAAGAGGTTTTATTTAGTTAGTTTATTTTGTTGAACATTATTTTGATAAGTGGAGGTGTTAGAATATTATCAAAATATGTAGTACCTCCAGTCATGTTTAGTTTTAATGAGAATAACTGCCTTTATTTATATTGATTGTCTATGGAGTTGTCTATGATAAAAACTTTGTAATAAACGGTCAGTCTTGTCGCTACAGCTATTGAGTTTTATTAGGTAGTTCATAACATCAGATAGATACCATCATTTGTAACATATCGTTGGCAGTTGAGAAACTGCCAAATGAAGTAATGGACGAATGGCACTGGAAGCCATAATTAACTAACTGCTAATTGGTGAACGACCTATTTTCATCGGTTTTCGGAAACGATCAGTTTCTATTCTATATTCAGCACCGTAGAAAGGCAAATGGAAACAATTTGATACTGTAACTTACTTGTGAAGGGAATGCCAGCATGTATTTTAAATAGAAACTTCATCAATTAGGAAGAAAACTTTTAGAAGCGGACTTTTTAAAGATTACTAAAAAGATACGATCTAAAACAACGGAAATGAACACTAAATGTGTAGTGTCTTCTAATGGACACGAACTTAGATAACACAAATGATTACTAGACTACAGGATTGGGCACTATGACTGTTAATCATACTGTAACAGGAGGTAATCATCATAATGCCACTTCACACTTCCCTAAACAGATATAGCAGTCCTAATATAGACCTATCCTAATAGTATCGGTCTACAACATGTGAAACACCTTTAGGTAATGTTTTCACAGCTGTAGTCTATTACAATAATACAATACAAATGCATGGCTGTATTGATTATTAACCGACACACACATACATATATATATATAAAATAAGTAATATGAAGGTAATATTAATTAGCCTGCTAAATCGATTCAGCCGCAAAAATGATTCGTTTACAGAACTGCAAAAATGTTAGTAAGAAATAGAAACTTACAAGAACGATTTTTAATGAAATACGAAATACTTGTAAAAGAATGCCTGAAAACGTCTAAATATTAAAACGTCGAAACCAGTTTACAAAGCCATGTGCAGTGGTATTCGAGATCCCTTTAATGGTTTTTTTTTAGATAAAGACTTCTTCTGATGTTTAAATCTCTTGGAGGTAAATGGCCCTTTGAGGAAAACGACTTCATATTTAAGGAATGGCAGGGTTACAGAAAAGCAAAAACCGTTTGTGTTGTGAAAAGATTACCGACTGTTAATCTACGTTAGCGTGGATTTATAATGATGAAAAATTTCGCAAGGTACTGTTAATCAACATTAGCGGGGATTTACAATGATGAAAAACTTCGCAAGGTAGAAAGTCGATCGCACCCAAACCATCCATAACAATATTAGGACACACGATGATAAAGCTAGTGCCAACTCAAACACTAAAGTGACTTAAACAACTCTCGACGAGAAGACGAAACTTTACTTTTAACTTAAACATCGAGACAAAATCAACTCTAGCAACTAGCTAACGAGAACTGAAGCAAAGATTCTCTTCCCTTTACATTGAAATACAAAACTATCAATATTAGGAAAAGTAAGTAAACTAAAACATCAAGAGACACGAAGCAAGGTGTATACGTAATTACGTACACCACCACGTACGGCAGAAGTGAAGATCTAAAAATAACAAGAGAGTTTCATAACAAGGTTTCAGTACTTCAGTGCTCCGATATCCGAGTAATGATCGTGTACTTATGTAACACTAGAAGACAGTATGGCTTCGCTTGGGAAATCCTTGGAAAAGGTACGGAGACATAAAGTGTACTTTAAGATACCTCCTGGGAATACGATAATACTATCACAGGTACTGGTATTAAACAAAATAACAAAGCAGTGAATCATTTACAACTAAGTCAATTAAGTCGTGGAATAAATAAGTATATTTCATGAGCCACGGACTCAAATGAATACAGCATTCATTACTATTGACACAATCTTAACTGGCCCTATAAGGATAACGATAAATCATTTTCATTACACACTTATTAATAGATTTACATATTAACTTCCCGATGATGAAAGAAATACAAACAAAGATGATTCAAAGAGCGAAGTTGTTAAAGTGATCAGCATCAATTTGGGATCAGAATTACATAAGGTTATTGTAGCTTTAGAAAATGGTAATAGAGAAGCTAACAATTTTGCTACCGAATTCGATTTCATCGACTGTCGTCTTAGAATATCTGCGGCAATCGTGGCTTTACTAACGGCTTTAGCCCTAATGACAACTTAGAAAGTTGGGGCAATCCTTTTGGGTCTTACATATTATGTAAGATGTTCTATATTTACCCTAACAGTATTATGCAAAGTGTTTTTAGTGCTATACAGTTAGTTGAAGTACTTACGAGACCGATCAAATCGAATTACTGCACGAGCATGCTTGTTAAAATAGCGTGGGTGATCGAAGATGTTTAAATGTGCATCGCAAATTGCATGTAAGCATCGAGTATCTAAGAAACTCGCCCACGACACGAGTTTGCCGTGTAAAGTATTACTCATATGTGTACAAGTGTACCAAATGATCACTATTGTGTTCATCCTGTTATGGAAATAGAAGCCAACGAGAACATACAAAGCTGGAGTTGCGCTTCCTCGATTTCATGAACTGAAGCCTAATGAACGATGACATTCTTTATTGTAGTACTTTAGTTGTTTGGGGATAAATTGTGTCAACGATATTGATATACTTCTATGATATGTTCACTAGTGCAAATAAAAGTGGCAACAAAGAAATAATAAGTAAATGTGTTACTGCTGTGTGAAAGATGATATGGTTAAAAAAGGGGTGACTACTGATATGACGGCGAATAGAGATGATAGGCAGCAAACTTGCTGTGCTGACCCCAAATAAATTGGGATCAACGCAAGAGGATAGTGGCGAAGACGCATGTTCTAGTGAACTTGACCTATTTCATTCGCTAGAATACTCTCCCAAGAAGCGCCCCACGCTGCGTAGTACGTGTACGAGTGATTGATTACTTTAATTACTCAAATTAAAACAATAGACAACCAATTGATTGAAAATCTGGTTAAAGCCGATTGGATGTACCTTTGGCGCGGGAACTTATAAGGCTAAATTATTTAACAACATACATAGTATCGACACTAAACAGCTTATATTAGAATTATGAGGTTATATTTAAGAGTGTGATAAAGACCATCAATCTAAATAAAGCTCTCTCAAAGAGACCTAATAGTAAAGCAAAAAAATCTGCTGAGTTTTCAGGAACGAAAATCATACGCAGCATTTACCTCTCTCTACTAACTTACAAACTGAAACCAAAAACGTCATTATACGAGTACATATTATAGTTAATCATTTATTTTCAAACGGTCATAACCTTTGCGGAATGATAAAAGTGAATCGCTATCTATTCCTGTCATAATTTGTTTGTTGTTTATGTTTTCGTTGTGACAAAACATTATTAATAACGTCATAGACGATATTCATACCTACGCGTTATTGCGTACGATAATGTACGCAAACTGATCGGTTGATCACGGACTATATCCATGACTATACGTTTTATTACGCTATGTAATTGGCCGCATTAGTGTCATTAGTAGTTATTTTTAACGTAGCTCGAAATAACGCGCTAATTAACACGTCACGCGGTCATATTTACCTAAGCCGACTGTCACTGAAACTTATTTAATTATCGCTTGTTAAAATTCTATTTTGAACACCTGCTAAATAAGATTACTTGGTGTTTACCCATTTTGAAAGTTATTTTACGCTCGAGATTTTTCATTTAATTTTCCAGAGTATCTTGTTGATGGCGGATATTAAAAGTTTGCGTCTGTTCAATCAAATTTCCTTTTTTGCTTAAAAAGCGATACCGTTCGCGTTATTATTTTAAGGTGCCGCAAGTAACAAGTATGTAGTTACAGAATTATAATCATTAAAATCATGAACTCAGCCCTTTAAGATCATTTATCCCCATTCAATAACTATTTTATGAAAAAGTCAGACAATGAACTTACGAGGGCTGAGTTCATGATTTTAATGATTATAATTCGGTAACTCCATACTTGTTACATAAGCGACTCAATTTTCATCAACATACAACCTGATACTGACCTACAAATTGCAAAATACCAAAGAAAATTTTAATTTCGCGGGCTACCCTGGCGCTTCCAACTTAAGTGGCAATAAAAATACAGCATCTAATAAGTACTTAAACAAGATAGTATATTGGAACCTTATCAACAATAATAAAACACGTTATCTTTACTATGCACTGAATCACTGCAGTAATCACTTTTTGACACCGCGTCGTAAACTATAAATGTGCAAAAATAAATGTTTTTACTTTCTTTTTAATCCTAACTTTTTAAACTTCAATATTTTAAGGAATTGAACCCCGCCATTTCTCTCGGGTCCTAACAGCTATGCGGTGTCTGATAAAATGCTTTTTTAAACTTACTCTTACCCTTTTAGTTGCCGTCTGCAGCCAAACTTCACAATGTCTTCACATTCGCACAAGGATGCACGGGAAAGTTATAATATTGGAAAAAGGATGCACAAAATAAGTTTACAATGTTAGAGAAAAAAGGTTTTAAAAACCAAACCGTTCGAAATTCAATTTAAAAAATTCTAATACTCGCGAAAGCGTGAAGCTAACCTACTTGGTACAGCACACAGAGATAACTAACCGGCAGTGCGTGCGAGATGTAGATGTAACTCGCCGTATCTTATCCGAGTACTATAAATAGGTAATCTGTGCTAATCGGTACGGAGTGAAGTGACGCTCGCTCGTATATCCACTGAGCCGACACTGATACGATTTTACGGGGAATACCTAGGGAACACCCATCGCTGTGATTGTTTTACAGGCACGGATAAAGAATGACTTGTACAAATTGTCGAAAAAATTATGAGAATATCCATGGTAATCTGAGTGAATAATTTTTTTATTACTTACACAGATTTTGAAATGACTAAAATAGAGGGAAAACCTGCAGGATTACCCAGACAAATACGAGACGTAAAAGAAAATTTTTGAATTCGGGATTTCGTCATCGATTTTCTTGTCTTGAGATTTAAGAGTTTCACGTTCATGTAGCCGTAATGAACATCGTTTGATTGATTTTTTGGTACCGAACAAAAGAAAATCCTGCCTGTCTGCTTGCTCATCACAGGAGCTGATGAACGCTACTGAAAACTCGCAGGGAAATCTTGGGCTGACTCAATTTAAATTGTCATCGACACGTTAAAAAGATTACTAGTAATTATATTCATCTCATCACGTCAATAATCAATTACATCAACATGACGAATCATCGTGATAATTCAAGGCAGTATTCTATTTGCATCGTCTACCGGTTAAGTAAAAATACTTAATTGATTTCAACCCGTGTGATGAATGCTTGACATCCCATAGACAAGTTATGCCGGTAATACAAGCTAGTTGCCGCCAGATGGCGCTAACTATCGCCAATCAATATCTCTCTGGAACTTCACTAGCTTTTTAATTAGCAAGCCGATCCGCAGAATAAAATTACTCTAATTAACAGTTCTATGTATAGATTTTACTGGGATAATTGTACTGTGAGATCTAGATTTTTAAAGAATTAAGAATCAGTTCTCATGACTCGCATGACTTGAATTTTTGTTTCTTGTTAGAATAATGATTAACACTGGAGTACTGTTTATGTCTTATTAGCGAGTTTTGCTTTGTTATCCTTGTGGCGCCGTTTATATTTGTAGCAGCGGGATCTAAGAGCAGACTTACGCTAAACGTTAGCTAATCATTACATTCCTTTAAATCTAGAATTTGATCTCCATTTCTTAAACTTTACGATATCACACGAAATATTTTACGTAGAATGCTAACTCCATCTAAGCTGCATTCCTTCATTGCCGCGTAGACAGACGGATCGATCTCCTAGCACATGCTACACACCCATGGGAAATGGCTTTATTAAACCTATACACTTACACAATGTTCTCAATTGTTCGCCAAGCATCAAATTAAATGCAGAACTGTAGTTCCTTAGGCGCTTCAATGACATTTTTCTTTACGTGTCGTTTTATCAACTCTTCTCTTCTATTTTTATTAAATGGCAAGCAAAGCCGATGTCAACTATTATAGCCAATGTTTATCAAATCTTATCCGACCAGAATGTATGAATGACTTTGACAGGACGGTGCTATTAAAAACATTTAAGAAATTGTCTGTGGAAATTGTATAGACAAACCAAGATGGCCACGTTAGTTCCGATAAAAGCCACGAATCAAAAGATCAACACAACTAAAGATACGAATGCTACGAACACCGATTAGGGAATTTGGGTAGGAGTACTTAATATAGGAGTATTTACAGACGATTTCACATGTGAAAGAAATATTTACGGTCTGCCAGGTTTTCAATTCTATCTATCACTTTCATATGATATAGACGTTTGAAGGATGAGCGCCTACTGATGTTGAATCGTGCCGGATATTGGTAGACGTTTCCGAAATATCCAGCTCTGAGAAGGGATCTTTCGTGTGGGTGGATCTTTATTAAAGTTTTGTAGTGCCACTAGAAATGTGAGATATACTTACATAATCTACCGAAGCTAAGGGAGAGGCGCTTTCTAAGCTTTTGCATTTTGCTCATTGCACCACCCCTTTTTTCTCTCATTGTCACGCCTGAAACAAAGATAAAAGATGTTTAGTTATGATGAAAAACACAGATAGAATAAAAATGATCTTGAGTCAATCAACATAGTCTTAAATTAAGGTAGCATCAATTTTGATGCGTCATACAACAAAATCACTCTTGTTTTAAGGCCTAGAAACCTCAATTTAAAATAACCATGAATCCACCTAAGTGCGATGGTATTCATTTTCTGATAACAATTAATCATTATAATCGCCCAGCAACTGGCATGGTCAGGAATAGAATTAATGATAATCGTCCATTACGATAATTAGATAAACCGTAATAGGTATCGAATAAATAATTCACGATGACATTCTGGTGTGATGACGTCAGGTTGCATTATCGTAAACAGTTTCCACACGGTTTCCACCAATCGGAGATACGGACAGAAACAGTTAGCAGTGGTAAATTTAATTAACATAATAATTGCAAACGCATTAATTAATAACACGGTACGATATAGAGGGGGTAACAAGCGTTGCGGATAGCGGTTAATTAATCAAGTTTATAAGCCGCAGTCACGGCAGTCTTCTGGTTAAAGCCCGACTGGCATGTGACTAGTTAGGAAGCCACTACCTAAGCGATACATGAACCAGTCTTACCACAAGGCACTGTGTGAGTCTATCTGGCAGGCCCCAACGAGATTTATCAACAGATGATAGCTTTTCATAAAGACATTATTTTGTACCTAAAGAAAATAAATAAGATATATTTTTTACCTCGACAGTTTTTGATTTAATGAGGTTTCTATGAAGTGTCTAGCTAGCGGGCCCCTTACGATTATTTTTTTTGTTATTATACTTTCAGATCGCCTAATAGTGCTCGAAGTTAGCAACCATTATGTACCTTACAAATCCAAAATGTCGACTTTCTGTGAGCTATACTTTAGAAGATATTCGTTATTTAGACAAACGTCCAGCCAGCGGGCCCCTTTTTTAAATATTAGTCTTTTATATCATACAATAGCATTAGGAGCTTGATACTATTATGTACCTTACAAATCCAAAATTTCGACTTTCTGTGAGCTATACTTTAGAAGATATTTGGAGATATATATTTTTTTTGGGAAGATTTCTAGACGTTTGTCTAAATAACGAATATCTTTTAAAGTATAGCTCGCAGAAAGTCGAAATTTTGGATTTGTAAGGTACATAATAGTATCAAGCTCCTAATGCTATTGTATGATATAAAAGACTAATATTTAAAAAAGGGGCCTGCTGGCTGCACGTTTGTCTAAATAACGAATATCTTCTAAAGTATAGCTCACAGAAAGTCGACATTTTGGATTTGTAAGGTACATAATTGTTAAGTATGAGGATGAGACGAGTGAAACCACTGCTTGCTAGTAACGCACTGTCGTTTATTGCTTACGTACTTATCGGTGCGTAGGCACACGCACACATACTCAACATCCCTCCCCTTAGCTTAGAAATACATTTCAAACATCTAAGCTCCAAAAATGAGCTGTAGCTAAACTTACATTCTAATAGGTAGCTAAACTTACATTCTAATAGTACAATTTGTAGTTGACTTTAGGCCGATTGCGTTTAGACCGTGGTGTTGGCACAGGTTCACTTGCCTGCTGTTGCTGTGGCGCTTCGCCAGGATGACCAGTGCTAGGAGAGCCGGCTAAAGCCTCCTGGTACTCTTCCTCCTCCCCGGAGTTGTCTGGTGTTGTAGGCTGTGAAACAACCACTAGGGGTGTACCTGGGGGTGTGGCTGTTCTTGTCAAGTTGTAACCCTCTGCAGCCGTTGACGTGTCTTCGCTACCTTCACCAGTGCCCGGTGGCGGCATCTGTTCAGTTTGTGTCTCTGGCGTTGAGCCACCACTTAACTCCTCATGGTCTTTATCCACGTCTTTGTCGTCATAGCAATCGTCACCTTTGTACCTTATTATCTGATTTTTATGTTTTTTTATAGTCATCGAATTGACTTCATCTTTAATTAAATACAACACTTTGCCGATTTTTTTAACAATTATCCCTTTACACCATGTATATTTTCCATTTACGGTATGTTTTTTGTAATAAACTATGTCTCCGCTAGCAAAAACTGGTGTGTTTTGTCCGCCCGTCTTATTTTGCAAACACTGTTTACGTTGAACCATTTTAGCGAGAGCCGTGGATGAAGGCGACGGCGATTCGGGTTTCAATAGGTCAAGACGCGTTCTAAGCTTTCGGCCATAAACTAGCTCAGCAGGTGAAACCCCGGTTAATGTGTGAACGGAATTCCTGTAGTCAAACAAGAATTTTAAAAGTTTGTTATTTAAATTTCGCGGCCCATTACCACTCAGCAAGCTTGTTTTAATACCTTTCTTAACTATCTTAACATAACTTTCCGCCTGCCCGTTACTGGCGGCATGGTATGTCGGTGACGTCACGTGCGAAATTCCGTTCACCCTACAAAAAGCCTCAAACTCATGTGACGTAAACGATGTACCATTGTCGCTAACCAGTGTATGTGGAATACCAAATCTTGACATAAACTCATACAACCTGTCAATCGTTGCTGAAGTAGAAGTACTGCACTTCATATTATAAACCTCTACCCATTTGGTATAAGCATCCACTACGACTAAAAAAGTATTACCGTTAATAGGCCCCAGGAAATCAATGTGCACCCGGTAAAATGGCGTTGGTGGATATTCCCAATGCGCGATCGGCGCCCGCGCCGGTGATGGTCGCAGTCGCATGCACACGTCACACGAACCTATCAACCGCTCTAAAGCAGCGTCTATCCCCGGAAACCAAAACCGCGCTCGTGCCTCTGCCTTTGTCTTCACGATTCCTAGATGCGACTGATGCAATTCCATTAGAATTTTTGTTTGTAATTTCTCTGGAATTACAATTTTGTGTCCTCGCATAACACAACCATTTTCATAAGACAATTGTGTCCTGCACGCATGATACGCCTTCAAACCATCACCAGACATTTTCCTAGGCCATCCGTTTAACACAAAATGCACCACCTTACGCAAAGTCTCATCTGCAGTTGACGCCTCGCGTAACATTTTTAACGTTACCGGTAAACTACCTTCCACCACAAAATTAATGTACGATGCGCGGTCGAGATCGGGCACCGTGGCGTCTACGCCCTGCGTGCCCCCGTCCGCACCTGCCCCCTCGGGCAGGCAAGCGCGAGATAAGAAGTCCGCACTGTTGTTAGCACTACGCACATATTCGATTTTATAATTATATCCGCTCAGGAATAGTGCGTATCTCTGTAATCTATTGGCTGAAACTTCTGGTACCCCACGGTGCGGTCCGAATATCGACAAGAGTGGCTTATGATCGGTCCGAAGAATAAACGGAACTGACCTGCCATATAAATATTGATGGAAGCGCCTTATCCCAAAAATAATCGCGGTCGCTTCCTTTTGGATCTGCGAGTAACGTTTCTCGGCAGTATTAAGCGTCCTCGATGCAAAAGAGATCGGTCTCTCAGTCCTATCTGGTTCTGCTTGAGACAATATTGCAGATAAACCTACTGGTGATGCATCTACTGTTAAAATTATAGTTGCGTCAGGGTTAAAATGTGCTAGTACTTGTTCTGACGCTAAACATGTCTTAATAGCGATGAACGCTTCATCGTGTTCCCGTGTCCAACACCACCTGTTACCCTTTTTCAACAATTCATACAAAGGGCTTAAAATTGAAGACGCGTTAGGAACAAAGTTCCTGTAATAATTTACTAACCCTAAAAATGACTGTAATTGATTAATATTTGCCGGCACCGGTGCTTCGACCATGGCTTTTATTTTCTGTGGTGATTTATGTAGTCCATCTTTATTTATCACATAACCTAGATAATTAACTTCATCTTTGAAAAATACGCACTTTTCTTTCTGTAAGGTAAGTCCCGCGTCTTGTAATTTTAACAGCACTTGATGTAATCTATCCAGGTGCTCCGATCTTGTTTTCCCGGTTATCAAAATATCGTCGAGCATACACAGTGTGCCGGGCACGCCCGCCAACACGCCCTCCATCGCGCGCTGGAAAACGGCCGGCGCGCTCGCAATACCAAAACACAGGCGCGTTTGCTTGAAAACCCCCCTATGCGTATTAATGCAAGTTAATTCTTGTGACTCGTCATCTAACATAAATTGGTTGTAAGCACTTGACAGGTCCAATTTAGTAAACTGCTGTCCCCCATACAATTTAGCGAACAGTTCAGTTACCGTTGGCAAAGGATACTGATCGATAACTAACTGTTTGTTTACACCGGTAGAAAAATCGGCGCATATACGTATAGATCCATTTTGCTTTAACACCGGAACGATCGGTGACGCATACCGCGCGTGATCAACCGGTTTCAATACACCTAGCCCTACTAAACGATCTATCTCTTTATCCACTTTACTTTTTAATGCGAAAGCTACCGGTCGAGCCCTTACAAACACTGGCTTCGCATCTTCCTTCAATTGTAATTTGACTTTAAATTTATTAAATAATCCTAATTTATCCGAAAAGACAGCTGGATAACGGCTTTGCAATGTATCAAACAAATCATTTTTATCTGATTGGTCACAATATTGTATCGGCAACAATTCTAACCTGAATTTTGAAATAAAATCGCGACCGAGAATCGGCGGACCACCGTCTCGCACGACATATACACACAGTTCATGCGACGTGTTCGCGTAAGTTACTTGTAACTGCGCTATACCCTCGCAAACAATTTTATCACCCGTATACGAACACAATCGTTTACTAGTTACCGACAATGGTACATTGCTGAAATATGTCTTATAAGTTTCGTCAGAAATTGCTGTAACAGCTGAACCACTATCTATCTCGAATTTTAATTTAATTCCCGAGACCCATACTGTTTCAATCATCGGTTCACCTTTAACTGATCGAATATTAAAACACAAACCGTCATCGTCGCTTTCATCCACAGCTCTCGATTCGACATAATTTATCTTTTTGCACATCCTACGTAGATGCCCCGTAGCATTGCATTTCCTACATTTCGCTTTTGCGAACCGACACTGGGATGACTCATGATTATGATAGCCGCACACTTGACACTGCACTTTAACTCCCGTACCTGGCACAGCCAATCGATGCGATGTGGTCGAAGACTCCGTCGCCTGCGCAATCTTGAACATCATATCGTGCGGCGCGGCCTGCGCCCCTGCGCCCGCTGCCACACGTGCACTCCACGCGTTCTCCGCCAACTCCATCGCCTTAGATAATGTCAGGCCAGCGAGATCTTTCGAGAAGAGCTTCTCTCTGTCTGATCCGGGCAACATTCCCATGACAAATTTGTCTCGAAGCGCTTCCTCCACGTTAGAGAATCCGCAGTGCGCCGTCAGACCTCGTAACCTCGCGGCCCATTGTGCATACGTTTCCCCCTCTTGTTGCGTGGCCGCGTAAAACTTGTACCGTTCGCCGAAACCACACCGCTTTGGAGTGAAATGCTCGTCCAAAAGCTTCAGTACGTCATCATATGGTACGTCCTGCAGCTGCTTTGGCAACGCGAGGTCCGCCGCCAACTTGTGTGTGCCATCCGCGAGTGCGCTCAGCAAGATAGCTCGTCGCTTTGTTCCTGTAGGATCGCTCGTCCCGGTGATGTCGTTAGCCACATACCACTGTTTAATGCGGCATTTGTAGGTCTCCCATGACTGTACGTTGTGATCAAACGCTGACAAAAGGCCAAAAATTGTGCCGGACATTTTTACTTTTATTTTACGTGGGTAGTAGGTACTCGTCGCCAATGTTAAGTATGAGGACACATACTCAACAATAATGGTAACTAACTTCGAACACTATTAGGCGATCTGGAAGTATAATAACAAAAAAAATAATCGTAAGGGGCCCGCTAGCTAGACACTTCATAGAAACCTCATTAAATCAAAAACTGTCGAGGTACAAAATATATCTTATTTATTTTCTTTAGGTACAAAATAATGTCTTTATGAAAAGCTATCATCTGTTGATAAATCTCGTTGGGGCCTGCCAGATAGACTCACACCAAGGCACTGGCTTCAAAACGCATCTCATACTGAAGACTAGTAACGAGCTAGTTGCTGCCTTGTAACTGTACTTGCTTGCTTATTGGCGTAGTTTCCGACGAACTTAAACGAGCGTTGAACAGCACTAGCCTTTACTTACGTCGCGTGTAATCTAAAATTCCACGTTCTAATAATTAACTTGCCTTTCATGTGCTTTGTACATAGATCTCATGATCTACAACACGTAACATATAACTAAATACCATGTTAACTGTTTGACTGGTATTTATAATGTTAGCTATGGTAGAGATAGCCATCAACGCTACAGGAGCGTACAGGAGATCACTCATAAGATAAATCATGTTTTAGGTACCTACCAAAATTCTGTTCGCAAATTCACTTGGATAGAATCCAAGTGTTAAGAATAAAACAATTGATCCATTGAATTGTGAATAGTACCTACATAGATCGTAGTAGAAAGTATGGCTACAAACTAACTACGCAATATTACAATCCACATTATTTTTACAGAACTCTGAAACAGTAGCGGTTGTTTTTCAACAACGAAGGTATGTGCAGTTGCGAGAATGGTGAAACTTACTAGTCATTATTACTTAAAGCCTTTTATTTTCAGGGACAAAATGAATAAATATACATAACTGGTTTAATACATAATTGATTTCAATAGAAATTAAGTCATTATACTTCGGCTAATTGAACGTTTAATATAAAAACTGGCTGTAGAATTTTTAGAGATTAATAAAACTTGTTCAATAGTTTATGATTTTGTTCAGAAGATAGACCAGGGCCTGCAGTCTCGACATAGATAGCGATCTCATAACAACCGAATTCGGTCGCAAAGTCTTAACGACCCGGATTTAACAATATTTGTTAGTCTCGACACTCAAAGTTTGCGACTGTCATCGGTATTGTACCAATCTTTGTCGCTAACTTACCGATTTTCGCAATATACTTTGCGACCATTTTTGACAGCCCGCAAAGTGATTCGGTAGCATCGTAAGCTAATTTATTGGTGGTTTTTACGAGATTATTAACAAAAATTATGCCGGACGGGCTTATTACTCGAAGGTCTATTGTCTGTAGCGAAGTATGCGTGCTTACGGCCTTTATAAGGTCGTAAGCCGTACCTAACCTATAAATAGGTTCCGGACCTATGTGTGAATAGGCGTCGCTGATATTCATTTCATTGGTAGGAAGAGGATTCATATAAATAAAAAGAACACACAACTATAGTCGATTCCTATATTCAACTTCATTAATATTAATCAGAATCATCTTATTCACTCACTCACTCACTTATTTTTAATTCTAGATAAGTACTGTTTAAAAGTGTGTATGTATGTATGTAATGAAAGTCAATGTATAACACATGTAATGAAAGTCTTATGTACATAAGTATCTTTATTTGCATAAAATGTGAAGTAAAAAGGACATTACAGTCATGCAGAACACATTCCGTCATACTCATCATAATAAAATGGCATGAAAATTACAAATCACAATACATCATGGTCAACATTTTAAACAAGACTCAATAACTAATACACACATCAATTCACATCATCTTAATAAGAAAAATAATACTGTCTACTTGAATATAGGTATCTACATACATACAATCATTATTACCAAAACATTTTACACATTTAATTCAACTGAACACGGCATAGGTACCAATATCTGCATCAATAAAAACAATGATAAACACAAATACTTTCTTCAAACAAAATAAATTTATCAATATTTGAATTCTAACATGAAAGTCAACAATTTAATTTAACAAATTTGCATTTTTAAAATGGGAAAAATGAGATGAATACTTTTGAGGAACTTGTCATGGTGTAAAAATTTTGTTGAATTAACCATTTCCTTAAGGTACAAAACATATTATATGATAGGATACTTTCTGAGGTAGAAATTAGGTAAATATTTAGATTCTGTGTACGGGTAATTCTACGAGTGACATGTTGGAGTTATATCTATTCTGAAAGAGTTTCATTTTACACTTAACAGGTTTGGATAATAAATTCATGAATGTAATAGATGGCTTCTTCTATTTCTTATAGTTATAAGGTTCTATGATTTGAAGATGGGTTGACAAGATTCAAACCTTTTTTTATTGAATATTTTGGAATTATCTTGCACACAAGCATTTCTTTTGTGCCATTTAAACTCGTGATAGTTCTGCTGTGTATCCCCTATAACTATAATATGGTAATATCAAATATTGGAACACAGCGAATACACACATATGGTATTGAAAAACTCTGATCAATATTACACACACTACACTATTTCACTCAGTTTGATTTTCTGCTTGTTCTTCGTCATTCCGTTACCGTAGTCCCCAGCCGCTCGGAGGTATTCTGTAGTGTGAACAGCTCACTACATGCTGCCTGCGATAGCTTTGGTATGGTTCGACACATCACACGAAATCAGTGTGAAAATGAAAAATCCCTTGAATTTGCTTATTTCTGTATCTTGACGGAATAACTAGAGAATTGTTCACGGAGCTCCTATATGAATTTCAGCCATCTCTTCAAACACACCGAGTCACCGACCACGGGCTTTTTCTCGAATTTCAGTATCATTTCGTAGCTACATATATGTGAATGTAGAAGTATATCCGGTGGGGTCACAGCTTTAGCCAGAAAGAGGTTAGCAGAGAAGGTACTGTACTCTTGGCTATCAATGAATAATGCTTGAGAAAATACAATTGAAATCAAACACAACAAATATTGGTTTCCAATGACAACAAATGAGACCAATTGACTTGACACTTGACAAGTTTGACACTTAAGTCAATGTTGCAAAGAGGCAAATTCTAATTTCCTTAAATATTTAATGATTTATTTCAATTCTTAAAAACGTTTTAGCTCTACTTACGAGTTTTTATGAAATATAGTGCCTTCAAAATAAGGCTTGTATAGTCTCAGTTTAAGTTGCAAGAAAACCAATTATTTTTATTGACCCATGTTCTCCATTTTTCCCCATATTCAGGGAGATTTTGTAAAGCCAAAAAATTGTCTTTAAAAAAACTGAACTATGAATACAGTTTTCGCTAGCGTACCGACATTCTTATGTCAAGATAATATACGACTTTGCGCGCTATCTTGGATGTAGAGACTTGCGTTTGTCGCAAGCATCGTTACTGCAACCGATTTTTTTCGTTATTATTTAGCGATCTCAAGTTTGCGACAGTGTCGTTACTAATGTCGAGACTGCAGGCCCAGGGAGTCTCATTTATATCAAAACATTATGGCATTGACATCATGATAAGAGTTAACATTTTATGAGTCTATTTCCATGAGGTGGTAACTTAAACCGACTCTGGATTGATTCAATCAATTTCAAGATTTGGTAATGGGTTCATGTCAATTAATTTATTTTATTCGTTAACTACACTGAGAGGAGTCCCATTTTTTTTGGATCGATATTCAGTTAAATTAAAGGATTGTTCTGTGTTAATTAAACTTCTTTCAGCAATGCCTAATCTCACTTTCATTTACATGGGTACTTCTTTGAAACGAAATCATATGAAGATTTCAACGAACATTATCATTAATTGTTGCAATGTAATGAATATTTTATCACTTCACGCGTATTTTTCACGTCATAAGTAATCGAATTGACGCAACAACGCACCTTGAAAACATATTGGATGCACTAACCTGTGATAGAATAAATAATCAATGCAATCGCATTCACTCAATCATTTGATACAAGGTTCACAGATAATAATTAATCAACTCGTACTTCGTAGTACAATACGTCTACCTAATGACCGAGACACTGCATTTACCTAATTAATTAGGAATCGTGAGACAAGTCTCATACATCAGTCGAAGAAAAAGAATCTTCTAATTGAATTACTTTGCTTTATGATTCATACATAGGTACTGTTAAAAGTAATAGTCATAATGGAGATCCATTGATTCCAAAGATTTTTTTTTCTACTTAAATTCGCAGATCCTCAATTGTTTTTTTTTTTAGGTTACTACTTGTTTACTCTGCCAGCACTGTCATACTTTAGTTGCCACTGTTCGAAAGTGCACGTAATAAGCAAACAAAATAGCGAGTGTGTGCGGTACGCGTTCAATGCTCCTAAGTATGTCAGGATGTTATCGTACACAATTTCACGACAACTACTACGGAATTATACTATTGGTGACGTAAAACTTTTCCAACTTTAGCGTAGCCGGCGACATTTTCTTTGTAATGATTGGGCGCATGCTCATTGACGGTGTGCCAAGAATGCTGGGCGCCGCACCGTCGACGCCACGTTGCCGCCACGCCTTGCCTTCCTCGATAACAACATTGTCAACAAAAACATTATTTCCATTTATTTCACCGCAGCAAAGAATCCGGTTTCCGTGCAATGCAATATCGATCACTAACATCATTTGGAATATGGCAATCAAAATCCATAAAAGTCAACGTTATACACCCAATATTTATTTAAATGGACGTTATAAAGCAAGGTTATCGTTCTGAAATAAAGTTTCCTGAGAAACGAGCGTAATCCGTAAAATTCAATCGTAAACTTTACTCTCAAGAATTCTGTCTGGTTTCCTTCAGTGTGTTGGCTCAGGGCCCAGTGTAAGTCCAGACCGCAGTCCGCAGTCATCAAGCTCTATGAGAGACGAAGCGAGCAGGTCTTACTGCACTGACCTAGAAAAGCGAATTACTGTTGTATGAACAGCGACTCTCATCTCACGTCTTAGAACTCAATGACATAGACAGATTTTATGAACAAAAGCAAATGGAAAATTTTATAGATCCACTTGGATTTCCAATTTATTGGACAAGCTTCTTACTATCTTCATGGTGAAAACGGATTTAATAGTGCTTATAAATCACAGCGATATTACTGCTTTAGACACAACGAATTGCCTGTTAGATTATACCTGGAGAGTGCTGGAAACGAATTTATTTATAGCAATGTTTGCACACGTGGGACATAATAAGTTTTACCTGTCGGGCCAAACACGACAAACAATGTTCGGGTTGGTTGTGCTACGAGATTATTACGGCGTGTTGATTTATGATCGTGTTATCGAAAGATAAGGTTCAGTATTGTGTGACGAATGGGGTTCAATTCGTCCGGCGTCCGTCAACAGCCCTACAGGCTGCACAAACATGACCACCATGGGCAAACAGCCACGATGTCAACGCTATCTAATCTGGAAAGCTCCAGGAACAATATGTACAGCGTGGGTTACACAAACATTACCAATATACCGTGTTATATCACGCAGACATATTTGCTGGGTGCGTTCAATCGTTATGTGTTTCGATAATTAATTACCATACCTAGCAAATTGATCGGTAATCGCTAGTGAATTACATAAGGGTTTGAGAAATTTTACTATACTACAGTGCAGTACAGACAGATAAGGTCACTGAAATGCGAATACTGATATTCTGATGGAGCCAGTTACTAACAAAATGATGATATGATTCGCTCATTATCCATGCGTATGAGTGCATTTAACGATAATCTGGGCTCATATCGTATTTCAGTTAACAGAACATTGTACCTGCCAATTAAGGAGTATAATCCATTATAAACGATGTAAAAGTCGTTTATGAACAGATTAACGATTCATAAATCAACCGCAGTGTAAGTTCACTTCATTTTGCCGCAGCATCCTGGGCACTGAGAGGAATTGGGCCGGAATCCGATTCACTGCGTTCTGGCAGCTGCACAGCAAACGTGTCGAAATACGATACAATTGAATAAGCGAGCATCCATTGAAGGTTTCGTTACAGCCATCTTAGGAACACTCAATCCACTTACATCAATGCTACCGCACGGGTGAAATTCTTGGAAGAGTTATATTGAACGTAAGGAAGTCCCTATATGATGGTAAGCTGTGTTTACATAGGACAGTCGTAAAGTTTGTTCCGGACTATAAAACTTGTTTCTTAGAAAGGGGGACGGTTCCGTGACATGTTACAATGCCTGACAGAGGTCTTGAATTATTTTTGCAAAGGGATTTTACACGGCATTCTGAATTGAATTTCCATCAAAAAATATGTCAGCATAGTTTTAAATATTACGTATTAACGACGTAAGTGTTATAGAAACCAGTAAATATATGAAATGAACTAATATCAGTTCCGCATGCCGAGGACTGTCCAATGAACTCATTCCCGACGCCCACGCCTTCTCGTCCACGCCCGTATTACTATGCGACAAATATCAAAATAGGCCCTGCAGATAAACATTATATTTCCGTGAATACTGCGTGATTTATACGAACTCTAATGTAACTGTCGTAACGCACGAATACGGCGAAAAAATACATGTCATACCCTGATTAAAATAATCATATTTCAATGTATTTGCGAAGAATTGCTTACGTGCACTCTATCACGTTTACACAAAACAACAGATGACATCAAATGTGCTGAAATGTTTTGATTTGGAACTTGCACAAATCTTAGAACAAACACGTCCATACTTTACACGTTTTGATATGACCCAAGGACTTGTGAAGGCGACGAAATAAGAAAATTGTGAAGAGAATTGAAGACAAGCGCGTGGGCCTACGCCTACATGTAGACCGTGAAATAAACAACATGTCGTTACAATAATTACAACACAAAATAATCGTATATAGAGAGTATCGTAACGTTGACAAATAATCATCGGATGTCCGATAAATAGAACACATTGATTCATATTCAATTTACCTGATAACAGCAATGTTTGTACAGACTTATATCATCGATACTGAGAACCTTATCATTACTATGTCCCTATCATTCAAATTTTCACCATTAGTACACAGCACTGAACCCAAACAGAGGTCGGAAGTTAGTAAGCGACACCAAACTCAGTATTTTAATGAAGTTACCGCTAATTCAAGTATTGGATTTCAATATTATTATGCTCAACTAATGAAAAAACGTTATTCCATCGTCTGCAATTTCCGTAGTAACCTATTTCCCTCCAGTTCTATCGACTTCGGGAAGATTAAGCAGCTGTTACCTCCCGTCTTTGTCTCTATAGCAGATACTACTCAAAATGATAGGCACTATAGTATACTATCTTATGTTCGTAAATTGTTGTAAATGTGATCTTACGACAGTATTTTGATCAATCATTTATTTATAAACAATGATTTATAATGATATGACATTAGTTTTTTTTTTAATTCAACCGTTCTCATCAACTTAAAGACAAAGTAGCCCAGTTTTACGACATTTCCACAGGCGGTATGGAGCAATAGAGCTTGACTAAGTAAGCCCAAGCCAGCGAGTGTGACAAAACGCGGTGGGTTATCGTGGCCGACGTGCGAAAGTCGTTCGTCGACCTTGCCGTGAGCGTCGCGGACCGCAGTGCGCCCGCGCAGGCCGCGTGCCATTCCGCCTACTGCACACGGCTGTATAACATAAACTTACCAAACCGCCTGCGCATGCTGTCCTAAGTGACCGAGAAGAAAAACGTAAGACTAATAACATCGAGCAAGTGTTTCATAACAACGATGATTGAGCTGTGTAAACAAAAGCTAAAAATAGGTGCCAAAGCAATCCATTATAACAAAGAATTTCCTGCATTACGAAGACGTACATACACGTCGTTATATCGAAATGTTTAATGACGTTGCGACACGGACAAGTGAACTCGATCAATCAACTATTTTGAAATGTATACATAATGAGTTATGAGTATTTCTCTCTGCAGTAATTATTAAGTTAACCATGAAAGTCAGTCAGTCAATCAGGAAGTATTGAAAAATAGTCCACTCCTTGAATAAGAATGTGTGACAACGATAAATAAAGCATGGTCACTAACATTATAAACACTAGAAACGGGATATTTACCATGTCCACTGTTTATTTCAGGAACAAGAAAGAGGGTGATTTGTCTGCTCAAAAACACCCACCCGCAATAACTTCACTTTATCCGTGATCATGGTGCTTCAGGTGCTTGCAACAGCGCCGAAATATCGGGAACTCAAAACAAACAGTGGACATGGTAAATATTCCGTTTCTAGTGTTAATTATAAATAAAGTTATTTAGTCATCTTGATATGATAAATCACTTAGTTTAAAAAATACTCGTATCTTAAGCCCTCGATTTAGATTGCGGGATTTGGAATTCGGCAGAATATAAAAATAAACTTTTATGACTCTAAGCGCGTGTTAAAAATAAAATCAGTCCCTTCATATCGATGTCATAGTATTAGGTTGTAAGATAATATCTAAATTGAACTGTGGTAGATATAAATGCCGATCTTTGCTATATCAGATGCTAGGGAAATTGTAGAAACAAAGCTTATTCACGATATCTTTATAGTTGTAGATGAATAGAAAGATATTGTGACAGTGCTAGCGCCAGCAATGCCAGCAACTGAAAGAGCGTTTGAACTGAAGCCAAGAATACAATTCCAGTAACAAGCACATAGGATAGGAACAGAAAACCTAATACTATAACTATTTTAACGTGCTCCAGAAAATTATGTTGTTGCTTTATGGAATATGAACTTTGTACGTAGCGCTAATCGCGGTCAGAATAATATATACCGTTTTTATTTTGTTACTTTCCCTAATGGAGCATACCTAAAATTCCAAATGTTTTCCTAGATTTGTGGGGGCAAATGTCACTTCAATCATACATTTTTTGCAAACACCGCGATTAAAAGGCATTAACAGCACGTACCACATGTAGTCTCTATTCTCCTGAAAATTTCACCTATCAAAATAAAGCCTGTATAATACAAAACCGAAAATAAACCAAAACAAAATCAACACAACTGTCTCAATGAAATATTTCTCATTCCACAATTTAAATTGTTTGTGTCTTTTCACTTTTTTCCGTTCAAACCAAGTGGGAATACCGTAGTACTCAAATTAGCTGATATCATTATCTACATTAATTAAATGAATATTCCAAGAGGTAAATTAGAAACAGTACAGATAAATTGAGTTTCCTGAAAGTTCATTGACAAAGACATTACTCATTATTTCCTCAGAAATGATTTTTATGAGGAAACAATTAAAATACTGAGAAATAAATAAATACAGTGAAAGCTTGAAGGACTTTTGTAACTTAGCCACACGTGGTATTTTCTGTTATCCCTCTGCTTACGAATCACTGTGAATTTCGTAATTCGCCGTAATACAACTCTTTACAAAAAGTGTTCTCTATTAGGAATAATGGCCACTAGACTAAACAAGACTAATGACCGCATGCATCATTCAGAGAAAAATAAAGTATGTTAGAGGAAGCAACAAATGATGAATGTGCTAAAAAATGATGTGTCAAATTGGTTTCAAGTGTGGGTCAAATCTAGGTCTCGAAGGCGGCACATATTCATTTCAAATTGATGATTCATACAGTCGGCATTCTAAATAACGTAATATTGATTGACCTGACTCATGACTTAGAAGCATGACGATGATTCCCTTTAGTGCTCGATTCTGTTTACACTTCTTCTAACATTAGTAATTGCCTCACAAGAATATTTTACGTGGATATAAATTCACCGTTCAAATACAAACATTACGTACAATTTGCTTTTAAAAATGTGGTTGACCTGGTAGTGTGATTCATAAAAAAAGTAGAACAATTCGCTTTATTGAATGAACACGCTTTTATCAATAAAGTTTTCAGAATTGCTCAAAAAGTATTGTTTTTAAGTTGCTAACACAAATAAACGGTAAATTAAAAAAAATGTAGTCAGACCTCGCGCAATTGTATATTTCAGCCACAAGTGTGTGAGAAAAACTTTGTTATTGATGCAATTTCGTAACACCATCAAGGACATAAAGATAGCATTGTTTCAGCAATGACGAATACTACGAAATATTACACTAAGACCTAATAAAATAATAAAAACAAACAGTTGTTAACAAACATGATATTATTATCAAGGTCTGAAAACTGAGAGAGCTCATTTACAGGGATTTCATTTATTATTTGCTCAGGGTATCTGTTACGACATTACACATAATTGAAGTTTTAGAAGTCATACCTCTTTTCAAATCCGGGGATAGTAAAGATACTAATAATTATAGACCTGTATCCGTGTTGCCAGTTTTTAGCAAGGTGTTTGAAAAAGTAATGCTTAATCAAATGCTCAATCATTTTAACACCAACAGAATCTTACACGACCAACAGTTTGGTTTCACTAAGGGACGTTGTACAACTGACGCCGGTGTAACCTTATTAAAGCACATATTTTCTGCGTGGGAAGCATCCCAAGACGCAATAGGAATATTTTGTGACCTCTCCAAAGCATTTGATTGCGTAAATCACGACACATTGCTTTTGAAACTTGAGCATTACGGACTAGGTAAACTTGCACTTAGTTTGGTAAAATCTTATTTAAGTGATAGACAACAATATGTTCAAATAAATGGTGTTAATTCACAGGGTTTAAAAGTAAAAATGGGGGTTCCGCAAGGCTCAATATTGGGTCCTTTCCTCTTTCTAGTATATATAAACGATCTACCCTATTTATTGAAAAACCAACCTCAAAATATGGTGTTATTTGCTGATGACACTTCTCTAATTTTTAAGATAAATAGACGGGCCCAAAATCTAGATGACGTAAATAATGCCCTACTTCAGGTCCATAATTGGTTCACAGCAAACAATTTAGTATTAAATGAAAAAAAAACGAAATGCATAAGATTTGCTTTACCAAATGTTAAAAGTAACGAGTGTGATATAGTATTGAATAAAGAGAAACTTGAATTCGTAGATAAAACCGTTTTCCTGGGGCTTACGCTTGATTCAAGGCTACAATGGGGTTCTCATTTGAAATCTCTTGCGGGGCGCCTAAGTTCAGCAGCATATGCTGTTAGAAAAATCCGTCAATTTTCTGATGTAGATACCGCTAGACTGGTCTATTTTAGTTACTTTCATAGTATAATGTCTTATGGCATTCTGTTGTGGGGACGGGCTGCAGACATTGAGTCTATATTTATTCTGCAAAAAAGAGCCATCAGAGCCATATATAATCTTCGTAGGCGCGATTCTCTAAGGGAACTGTTTAAGGAAATCAAAATCATGACGGTACATTGTCAATACATCTACGAAAACATAATGTACGTTAGAAAAAATCTACATCTTTTTAATAAAAGAGGTGACAGACACAATTACAGTACGAGAACTAGAGACCAATTAGTTCAGCCGGGCTTCAGACTCGCTAAAGTAGACTCATCTTTCATGGGGTACTGTTTAAGATGCTATAATAAAATTCCACAAAGTATTCTTGAACTGAATGAGACGAAATTTAAATCATGCATTAAACGCACACTATGTAAGCAAGCATATTACAAGTTGGACGATTATATCTCTGATAAAAATGCTTGGCTCAATGCCGGTCCTGCTCCACATGGACAGGGGCGCATAAACTGATTAATGGATAGCATTAAATAGTATTGTTGGAGCTGCTGAAGATTGTACAACTATCTTTGCATTGTATAGATTCAATTTCTTTTGGTATTATATAACCGCATAGCCCATATTATGTGAGTACTATGTAATAGAAAGCTATCCTTCGTTGATAACCTACGTCATTTTTTTTTTTTTTATGACTTGAATTTGCCCTGGCGGTTAAGTGTATGTCATGCTCACTCAAATGTCTCGCTGATGGTGGCGCGTGTGTCGGATCAGTTAGTTCCCTTCAAAATGGTTGAGTTGAATGGTGCTGATACATGCGTCATGTTCGTGAACGGGCGCTGTCAGTTGTGACTGGTCATCTCTTGGTTGCCACGGCTTATTTGAATTAATTATTTTATTTTTTGAATTGTTCTTTTCCTTGTTTTTACTATGGACACTTTTAACGTGCACATCTTGCTACATCGCTCTCACATAATGTACCATCTAAACATGAATGATGTAACCAAGGTTTTGTAAAAATATTCTGATTTAAAAGAGTGTCCATGGAGTTTCTTGCCCGTTCTTCTCCATAGAGATCTACGTTAGGGAATGGGCAACTACAGTACTTTCACAGTTTTTATGCCTTGTGACTGGGACTGTAGCTAAATTTCATTGTTGTCTTTGTTTCGACAGTTCAAAAGTGCCTGTAACGGGCCTACTTGAAATAAATGCTTTGATTTTGATTTTGATTGATTTAGATAATATTATGTTTTATGTTTAACAGCGGATTTTATGTTAAAATTACTGACTAACCAATAAAACAGTATAGAAGAGCCAATAAGAAGAACATAGAAACAATTAGAACATAGAAACATAGCGTCCATTAGGGGCAAGGCGACCACCGTACAATGGGGGGGTGATAAAACTAAACGACCCATTCTTGCGGAGACCATAACTATAATAGAAGATGAAAAAAAAAACGCAATTCAACTCGGAATCAGACGCCGAACGTTACGTGAAATACGTTAGAAGAATATTAATTCGCTTCCATTTTAATTTCTGATTTAGGTGCAGGTGTTTCGGGGCCTCAACCTTTCATTAAATTTAAATCGGCTAGCGCACCACAATCGGTACCTGATAAGAATTGCTTAAAGGAAATGCTAATGCTAGCACACGTATTGGAGCGTTTATATGGTCAACGACCGAATGATTGATTTCAGGAATACGAAATAACAGACTTTATCCAACACTTGTAATAAAAAAGCTTGATAATGATATGATAACAGTGACACACAAACATGAATAACAACAAAGTAGGAAATTACAGATTGCGATACCACGTCCGCCTTTTTAATTCAGGTCAATCCGCATATCTTGTCATATCGCACAAGTCAAGTTACGCAAAAATGAAGAAGGTGAATGTATTCGTATGCTAAGCTGAGGGAGATCTTGATACTGCAACTTTATCTTACAAAGGAGCCATTTGAGGCGCGAGTGCACAAGCCGCGACCTCGAACCTGTGACCCTGTATACAATGCGAACAATTGTAATGTAAATGCGGATTGAACTCGTTGTGCCACTCGTACTCTGGTACCGATTGTTGTCGAAGTTCGCACCGGAGCTCGTAACTCATTTCACGTGGAAAACGACGCTGAGCCTCGTGAATCGCAGATACGCACACGTATCACTACCGTTACATCTCTGTTATTGCGGAAGCCAAGCTATAACTTACCGACGCGACGGTGGGTTGGAAATACATAAGAAAGCAGTTGTTGAAGGTTTGTAGGTACGGTTTACACCTGGGTTTCCCGACATAGAAATGAGACTACGATGCAGCTGAAAAAATTGATTTTCAATTTTCTCAAAACCATATGAGTCGTTTTATTGGAAACAAAGACCGATGATAAACCGCAAAATTTAGATTCGTTCGAATCGATTTTGCGGTTTATCAGCATTGATGCTGAGGCCAATAAACTAACTGCACTCAACCTGCACACAAGTACAAGTAGACTCGAAAAAATTTGCCAATCTGCTGTCACCTCTCTAGCGACATCCACTTTCATTATTCCCACCGGCTTGCTAAAAAACTCATAATAATTGATCTCATGCATTAAATACATTAAGTTTTTCATTAGTTCTCATATCGGCGTGGAAAGTCATAGTGAAATCGAAAAGTGGCTCTTTTCTCATCTTGAATAATAAAAGGCAAGAGGCTCACATGCTTGCATATAAAATAATGCTCGTATTTCCGTTAATACCAACGCGAGTAAAATCTTTTTAAATCCGATTACCTATATTTAGACAGGTTTAAAGAGTACTCAAGAATGTCGAATAAATGCCGCCATAATCATTACAGAAAGATATTTATAAACTCTCATAAAGAAGTTCTGATACGCGGTTGGATGATATATTGCACATTTGAAATGAACAAAAAGAATAAAGTTGAGTGAGATGAACACACTTACTAAAACCAAGAAAGCGAAACAACGTGCATTAACTGTCGTTAGTCAAGATCATTAATTATCACGCGAGCTATATCATTACGATAGGCGAGGCTCATTTCATTAACTGTTACTAAGGCTGATTTTCTATTAAAACATTACACAGATTTACTTACTACCACCAAGATAAGATAAGACTAACTCTCGCATATCTAACGTTATCTTAAACATGATGATAATATATTTAGAACGTTAACAGTAATTTGCTTAACCTGAAAATGTCATGAAGCTGAATTAGTATAGGAACTCGCCTGACGACTACAATGCTAAAACTTCACTGTAAGAGCAAGATAAAATATGAATAATAGTATATGAATAATAATTCAAATTAGAATCAGCTGAATAGAAAATATAGACATTATCAGAACACAAGAAGCCCGTTGGAGTATGTATACGAAGCATTATTAACAAATCACGATATCGAAACTTGCGTTGATTTACAGCACAATCTACGGCCTGTCTCCATCCGCGCGCTATCTCAAATGCAACGTGCATTCGAACAAGCCGATTTCGTGACTGGAGCAGATATTTAGTATATTAATGCAAGTGGTACAATAGTTTCCATATCATTTTCAGTTGCCGGCGGGCCCGGCGAGGCGTGGCCAAGTCGACGCCGACGCTGCGTGCCCAACCGGCCGTTCTGCGCTCTCCCTATGGATTTCAGAATTATGGGATTACTACGTTTAGAAATCAGAGGAGGATTACTCATTTGTAATCGACTCTTGTACGTTGGCGTGATTTCGTTATATTTCTCAGTTCCGTCGACCTTCTCCGTGTAATTTATATGATTAAATAAAAGAAATCCAACATGATTCACGTAATGTTACGTTTAATTGCGGTTTTATTTTGTAATGAACGACAGTCACGTAACAGAGCAATAACACAAAAACTGGACGGAAAATCTCGGTTTTATTTGGTCTTCCTTGAACTCGGAAAAACGAAATAAAACAAACGCAGGCAGACATCCAAAAATCGACCCCTAATTTACGTAGCACGAAATACCAGTCCAAAATGGTAGGGTCTGCACTCTGCATCTATACTATTCCGTCGTGCAATGGGACATTCCCTGTTGGAACATTTCAAAAGTAGGACTTTAATAAGTCGTTACAATATATTCCGCACTTGTGTAATGCTGGGACTTTGTTAATATTCTAACATGCTACAATTAAACATTTGAACAGCTCGTACAGAAATATTGCCAGTATTTCTTAGAATGAAACAGCACTGTTTGTTGTAGTAACGTAAAACTAACTGCACATCGGACGGAGCACCAAGTAGTTTTTGCCGTCTTGAAAATTGCCTATAATTGCTCCTAACAACTTCCTAGAGTAACGTAAATGCGTGTCACGGACAAACAACCCATACAAACTTATGTAGGTAGATAGATAGATACCTGAGTGAACGAGTCGACAAGTTCCGATTATTTCGACCTTCCAAGGTCCAATGTAACGAACGTTTTTTAAATCTAACGCTCAGAACGTGCTTTGATCACAGTTCTAATTCATGCATAATATAGCAATTTCATTACAGATCGAAAACAAAGGCATTTCAATGAAAACAAAGATCGTTAGTATTCGGAGAGGCCGTTTCAATTGAATGCGCTTTTTGCATGATATCGACGTACAATTCGTAGGATATTATTCTGTGAATGGCGCTATTTAATGTGCTGTTTGTTTTTCATTTGCATTTGCGATTTCTGGGCAGTGCGAGCGTTTTGTCAGATAGGAAATGCTATCAGAGAAGCCTTGAATACGTATCATGTTAAATGAGTCGATATTTTAACATATTGTTATTTTTGGTCTTGGTAGAACTAAAGAAAAAGGAACAAAGCAAACTCTGATGAGTACTGGCGAACGAGAACGTCTGGAAAATAACTAATAAGGTTGGTATTATTATGTTGAAACAGGTAAAAACTACTAAAGCTTACGACAACACATGTGTGTCGAATGCAACTGTGCAACTTCTTATTAACGGTCGGTATGGCAGTGACAAAAACTAGTCGTGGCGGGAACTCGGCGCAAGGTAGCGGCCATTGGGAACGGCATGCGAGAATCTTTAGAAACAGTGGTGATTACAGCCTCACACTCGCGTAACCACTGTGTAATGAAAAACTTACCGTTTTGCGATATTAGTCGGAAGCGCATTGCAGTAACATTAACGTTCATCTGAGAATTCCTTGTTGGGCAAAGAAAGACTTTATTGAGAGATGAATTTCATGTTCTATCAAGGTTCTATCAGAATAATTTCGAGTGTACTTAAAACGACTTTAAGAAAATATATTTGCGAGACTTAAAATTCGGCTCGTCTGTAGGAGGAAATCGTGATAAGAACACCTGATTGAAGTACAGGCAAAAGGAATTAATCGTTCTCGTCCTCCCGGTCGTCGACCCGAGGCGCCGGTCGGTCGCACCTGCGCCTGCGACGCCTGCTCCGAACTGCCGGATAAGGCGGATGCCACCAAGGCCGCGAGCTTTTTAGCCTGACTCAGTCTCTGCCAACTTCTGCCGTACAACCAGTTTTAAGCATTTCCGCATAGCATCAAGTTTATTTATTTAATAAAGGTACACCAACAGCTTCTGTGTACAATATATCTTAAGTATTGTTTTTTACAATTAGTCTTGGACTTACACAGTCGCCAATTATCTGGTCAACCAGTTATGACTATCTATGGGACGTCTTTCTTATGACAGAATAAACTTAATGATGTTAGACAAAACACAACAAACGGTATAAGGTATTTATCTTGTTATTTTACTTTTTATAAACGCAAATGGCACATTGGTTATTTCGCTTGAAAGAAAATACTAACTACTAATTCACTTCGTATTGTTTCAGGTTAGCAAATACTTTTCTCGTACCACAAACAATACAACAGCCAAGAAAATGTTTAAGTGTACCAGTTTTGGATTTTCCTTTTGACAGATAACACCGTAATGAATGAGCGCTGTTTGCAAAAAAGAAAGTTTACTTTCACGTACATTTCAACCAGTAATATCATCGTTCACAGAATACTAAGAAATAATTAATTCAGTTTCTAGCTAAACAAGTTAATAGCAAGCTAATAGATGCTACCTTGATAAATTACTTAAAACGAATATTTCTTAACAGGGAATGTCTTGAAATCTAGATTTAAAAGCAAGATCTGTAAAATGTGGCCTTCACGGAACAAGAACTTTAACATTTTGTTCTCATTGTAAATTATTGTCGAAATCTCACACAAAAACTCCTCTTCTTCAACAATAATAAACGGTCTGCAATTCTAACAATAGCGTCGTACATTTTCACAGTAAATCATAATATTATTAATAGCTGAATAATGGTTTATCAATACTACACTTACATAACACGAACAGCACTTTATATAAATAAAACAATAAACATGAAGACTTGTGTGTTCAGTATATAATGTATTGTACTTGGTAAGTACAGTTTGACACGTAATACTTGTAATAAGATAAATACGCATCGGGTATTTGAATCACCATAAGTGCAGCAGTAAACTCAACACGAAGGGGAGCCACATAAGTACTCGTGCATCTAAATAGCTAGCGGCCAACAGATTGTTTTACAATTCTCGCAGTAGTGCAGTCTGCAGACCCGTTTTTAAACAAAAGAACTACAATGAGTGTTATGAATTATGACTGAGTTATAACAATCACAGTGCTCATCATACTGATGTGATATCAATACATTACGATTACTTACAGAGTTACAAGCAATTGTTAGACGATTAAAATAATAACAGTCGGAACACTTCATATTACCTTCTGAAATCGTGGGCAGCACGTTGACAAAGTTAACAATTCCGACGCCTGTTAGCTGACTCATTCACCAAAACTAACTTATAACAAACACTTGAAAGTAACGTCTGCCTACTAACGGCGATTCTTGAAAACAAACAACCGAAAACCGTAACACACTTGACACCTTATCACGTAGCCCACATAGATAAAAGTGGTAAATTAAGTTTTTGGCACTTCAGATTTTTGCAACTATGTCAGCAATCGTTGCAATCGTCAAAAGAAAAGTACAGTAAAAATTAGAAATTACTACAGTGGCTGACCACTGCGCACACTTTTTCCATAATAAGCGAGAGAAATGGTAAACTATCACATGAGAGCGGCCTAGATTTTTATGTTGAGTCGCGTTAGATGCGCGTACGCCGTGTTGTCGGTGCGAAGCGCCGGGGCTTACTGGCCGGCCGGCCAGACAGACAAGTCAAGCCAACGCCCGTTCACCAGTTCACCTACTCTTATCTTTCGATGACTGTGTATGTGGTGGTACTTGCTTGCTTATTCCTCGCTGCGCTTACTTGACTGGTTGCTTATACTGCATCGAATGTAGTTTATGTTGCCGCGCATGGATTGCACTACGTCCAATATAATGCGAGAAAAGCACAAAAAGGAGTTTTACAATTCTTTACCTCGTTTTCTTTTATGGCCTTTATTAATCACGTGCAATCGATGATAAAATTAAAGGAATTTATACGTAGAGAAAGATAAATGGCTTGATTAAAGTATCGATTCTCGAATTCTTTTATACGCTGCTTTGTTGTCATTCTGAATTTATGTGAAACAGTTTAATAAAACTTCCAGTAATTTGTTCCATCCATTCGAGATCGTTTGGAGATAGTTGAAGCTAGATGACAAAGAAGATAGATTACTCAAGTCCTAAGATTAAACGAGGATTCAGATGATTATTCAGATTAAATTATAACATAATGGTTATAAGTATAACCAAATGAAGCTAAATAAATAATAGATAAACGGTAAAGCATCTCAGCAGCAAATGCATGCAGTCAGGAAATCCAGCAGTTATTTAATCCGATTCATCAATTTAGCCCATCGGAGCCTGATGCTGAGCACGGGCTAATTTCAAATAACACCTTAAGATCCAGCACCTGGTGCCGGCCGAGGTATAAGTAAAAAATGATTATAGGTACGTACTGCGAATTTAGACTTTTTTTTTGGGTGGGAAATCATCAAATGACCCCCCCCGCCCTGGGCGGAGCGGAAGGGAGTGTCAGACTCTTACTGACTAAAAACCACCCATGTTCCTTCATTGGCCCTTTATGTTCCAGGGCCGCGGTATCTCTTTCGAACAGTCCCGCAGCCCTGGCAGGCACCGGCCCTTGCGGGCCCCTCCCGTTGCTGACAACTCTTTGAGGCGCGCGTGGAACACGAACGCGCCGTCGACACGGCCTGCCCGTCGTCATACGACGGACGGACGGCGAGCTAGCCCATTACTCACCGTCCACAGGCCCGTGCCTACGGTGGCCGAGAGCCATCACGGCGTGGCCCCCGACGCCCGGTGCTTCTCCTCCCGCGGCGGCCGGGACGTGAGACTCTCTCCCTCTCACGTCGGCGATTGGCGGCGGCGACCTCTCGCGCCCGGCCCTGGTGCAAGCCATGGTCCGGGGCGAGAGGGAATGGGAAGCCGTCGCCTCCTTCTGCGAAGCAGTCATGCTAGCGAAGGAGGCGAATTTAGACCAAACATAATATCTACAATCTACATTATCTGAAATAGTCAATGATTTTTGGGAAAAATAAATAGATAACGATTTTCCTTATTGACGATTGCTGGGAGATTCAGCATTCCTAGAAACGTTATCTCCCCAACTAAATATTGTCGTAGTTATTAGATCAACTAATACAAATCTCTCATGAACAATCACAGATATCGGAGTCATTAGTATAATTGCCTATAACTTTACCACTGCTGGGACACAGGCTGTGAGAGGGACTGGGCGATAATCCACCATGCACGCGAGCCCAGGTCGGATTGGAGGACATGATAAAAAAAATTGTGCAATGAATAATATAAGGTCGATAGATTCAGACTACGTCAATTTTAAGACAATTCATTTACTATCTTAATCACAAATCGCTAGTACGAGGTCAGAATGAGAAACTAGAAGCTAGTATATTAAATGCTAATATTATACAATAAGGAAAACATTAGGTATAGGACGCAAAGTTAAATAGCTTTGTGTGTAACATAATAGCGTCTTGTAATTTTTATTGCAACCGTTATGATGAGTTATTTCTAACGTATAGGGAAGTGAAAGTATTAGATAGAAGACAGGATTGGCTTTGAAATTAATTTTTTAGTTTTATCGAGCGTGGCTTCACTTATGTACCTACGTGGTTTACTGTTTTTTTTTTATATAAGTAAGAAATATTTTATGCTTCCGTCGTCATAACCTACAGCATTATGCGGTCTAAACATCTGCAATTTAACAACCTATTTTCGCTAAACTTCAAGATCCCAACGTCTCAACGGTCCGGAAATACAGATGCAAAGATTTTTTTGTTTAAATGTGCAGTTGAGAATGGTTGAAGCGAATCACCTGGTCCATCCTACGTCCTGTACATGAATTTAATGAAATATTAGCCAAGATAAAAACAATCGAACGAATTCATTCATTGGTAGCCAACCTGTGTCAAGAATCATTGATTAGAAAACCGAAGTCTAGTATTGTGAAATCGTTTCAGGAAATCGTAAAGATAGCGTCGGACGATACATTATTGAGGAAATGTCAAAAAGCTCGTAAAATTCAGATTCGATTAGCTCATAGTCGTAACTCAGAATGGACTAACAGTTACGTAAAGTGGATAACGCTGCATTAAATAATGTTAACAGTTAAAAGGAGCTCTTACTTTTATACGAGATGCCTTGCCAATTTAAAATCATACCATAATAGTGCGATTAATAGGAAGCCCATTTATCACTAACTAAGCGACGTTTTCACTAGGAAGACCAATGCAAATATGAAAAGATGACTTTGACTGCCAACAGTGCCAACGATAGGAGATGCTCACTTTAACCTAAGACTGAAGTGTGTGAAAAAGAAAGAGTGCAGCCTTTATCCTGAGATGGATACAGAAAAAAAACATTCTAAATGGTCGCTGAAGATTCATTAAAAGAAATGTCAGAGAAAAAGAAACGAGCTTGATGATTTTGTTATTCATGGAAGACAAAACAGAAAGGAGCAGCTAACAGGAGTACGTGTTACGGAGAACCAATGTGATGTTACCAATTTGATGAGAAACATTGCCGTTGTTTAGTTATTGATCGCCGATACGTTTCATAGTAGGTATCATTAAACTTTCATGAGACGTAGAAGTGGTGGAGGCAACATATTCCGCCTCAGGTATTCAATATGGGCCAAGACGTTTATATAAATATTTTATTTACATTTAGTTTCTGAATTTAAAGCGAGTCCTACCTACGTCATCGGTATTCTATAGACTTCTAATTGATTAATTTAGAAATGCCAAGCCTAGGCAACAATTATATCACTATGGTCCTAATTCACTAAAAAGTTCCAATAAATAATACAGGGTCCGATAACTAATCACTTCAGCAACAAAGATATCAATCAGTCCTATTTGTAAGCATGCCAAGTTTTATGCATGGGGTAATTTAAAACTCTTAATTTTAGGTGCAAGAAAATCTCTATGACTCGAGTACGTTTGCAGCTCAAATACATATTTCTCTTTGCTACCGCGAAGAATATTAATTTTATTCCCAATAATAAAATACTAATAAGACAACGTCTAGAGTCAGCTCCACAATAAATGAAATAAGCATCTACATAACTCAATGGAATAAGTACCTCCATATTTTTCCCCGGCCATAATTTAACGATACATCAAAAGCGCATCGCACCTGTAGGATAAACAATTTAAACATAAAATAACTTTATGACTCCATAAAAACATATACTACTCACTTCTCTTCGAAGTGCTGAACGCATCTTCGTGACCGTTGCACGTCCTATCTTCATCATATTCGTAAACCTTGAAACTTTCGAATGAATACAGCTTGACGGCTTTTCTTCTCTTCCTATTCGCAAAAAAAACTTCCTCGGTTCAAAGTGCTCGTAACAAATAGAACGAATTAAGTAATTACAATTCGATGTTCTGTTAACCGCACAGTTCAAAAGTACACACAACTTGACCCTCGAAACTGAGGGATTCAGTTCCACAAACGACACTGTTCACCGATAATGTCAAAAAGAACTTTCGTCGGTTAGTTACCACTTGGAGGCTAAAATGTTTACAATCACCTCGATAACTTTACTAAGATGGAAGCCTACGCACGAACTATTGTCATAACAGAACAATGGATCCGACGTTGATGTTTGATTTCACAACAGGAACGTTCGGAATTCAAAGAAGTTATAAGTTCGCGATCGTAGGGACTCGGGAGCTGTCAGTAGGGCGGGAGCGCTCGTGAGGGCGACCGCGTGTCGTCTGGCTGGGCTGCAGTGCCCCTGCCCGCCGCGCCGGCGCCCGGAACTGTGTCAGCAGACGCGGCGCCCAGAGCACCCCGGCCTTTCATGAATACACCTCTCTCTATGTTTGACGCATCAATACATTCGTTGCCGTAGGCTTGGCAAACTATAATTGCCGCATCAGGTGAATATATTTGCGGTGAATAAGAAATGTTAAATGTAAAGCCTAGCGTACGTTTAATGTTTCGATAAAACTTTAATAGATGGATTTATAGTCTATTCAAGGTGTAAGAAAACAAAGCAGAATATCTCCTATAGAATCAATGACCGCGGTAATAGGGCCATTTAAGACGATTAATTGCCTAGTAACCCTCGCCGAAATAATGCTTCAAACGTTTGCCTTCGCAACTGTCATATTTATGACGGCTTTAAGCGGAATTCTTCACTGAGTCCAGAAGCCGCTAAGTGAGACACTTTTCGCGCCATTCCCCTCCCTCTCTCTTGGCTTATTACATACTATTTTTAGACCGAACAAGAAATCTCCTCTTCATTATAATGAATGGCGTCTCCTAAAGGTTGATTTTGTAAAGCTAGGCTATCATCCGTCAACCTACCAGCCATATACTTAATGACGCCACACGTCACGAGTTATTTCACTTGAATATAAGTAAATATAACTTCAAGTATCATTTGCACATGATCACATGCATTTGAACCACGTCAGATAGATTTATCCAAACAGCATGTTTAGGATTAAGCGTACATCACATGATGGTAAGCAAATAGGTTGCATTAGGTGTGCTTTGTCCACACAATTTTCCCTGAAATGATAAGCAAATATGTAAATGCGAAAAAGTGTTAACGCAAAAGTGTTGTGACTTTCATCTCCACTGAAATTAGTATTTAATAACACAATTTTTCAGAAAGGCATTAAATGTCCGTTTGAAAGTGCTATTACAAGACATAAAATTAAAATAATACTCTTGTTACTAATAATAAGCAAACCATTAAATCCTTATGGGCTTCATGGAACTGTTTGTCGTTGGCTGTAACCATAACGAGTTTATTGGAGAACCTTTAAATAAGTCTTCAGAGCAATTTTATAGAGCAATATAATAGATCTAAAGTTCTACAATAATTAAACGAATAGACTGGTAATAAAATCAAACAGGGCTTACGGCTGCCAAATGCTTTTAGTGAGGTTTTAAAACCCTATTTGATGTGTACAAAATTATAAGGGTATTTATCGAGAACGAGTTAACGACTGTTACCGCTTTTTGAATTGTCTGGCAAAACCTCTGTAGTCATACACTGACCTTTGAACAGAAAACAGGTCTGTACTTTATCCTTAATCAGACTTCTTTGAAACACTCAGCTATTTTTTGTCTCCTTACAGGCTTTTATGTCACAAAAGGACTGATTCACAGAGTATAGTGCTCTAGTGAGGACAAATGTGTCTAGTCTGCTGAAGTCGGAACGTATAAGTTGAATGTAATTGTACACACAGTCCATTGTTGCCGACTAAGAGCCGACAATGACGTGTCTAGGCTATTCATTGTCTTTTAATACAGACATAATATTATAGCGGACATATGTATTTCCAAAATAGGAAAAGATTCTTTAGCTCGATTATTAAATAGCAGTAGGTCAATGGTTAAAGGCCGAAGGTAAGTCTTGGCTATTTAATAACTATTATGTTTTGTAAGTCAAACACAGCCTCTAAAACATCCTACATTGCCACTTAAGCATTAATTTGTACTGTAAATTCTTGTTGCTGCTTAGAAACTTTAATTACAAGAACTATTCCAAACTCCTAAGCGAACAGGATATAACCCAGACAAACTGGAAAGCTATGTCCAGCCGAATAGCTCGTGCTATTATAAATAAATAACAATCTGGCCAACCAACTGGCCCAGATTGTATTACAGACAAATATCAGAGCAATGAATTAATTTGCGGGTAAACCAGCTATATGTAGGTACTAGGTACGGTCGCTAAGCTCTTTCCATCTTATCAGGCTAACAGATCGACCTCTGACATTTTGAAGCGAGCATTACAGGCCGCCAACCTGGGAAATGTTATTTCGAACTGGGACAAACGCAGTGTTTACGTTAGCAAGTAAATGTCGTCTTATTTTATACGTAAAGCTAATATACTTGGAATTTCAAACGCGAGTGATACATTTAATATTTAACGAGTGACAAAGCTCTTTGTGACTTGTGAGACATACGTGCTTTTCACTCGCATTACTGTGCTGTAGTTACCGTGTTATAAAATATAACTATTTTAATAATATGATGCAACTCGAATGAAGGACCAACTTGTAGAGTTACGCCATATCATAAAGGTATTCCGGTTTTTAAAATAAGCAAATTTCTTAGTGCGAAGCTTGAATAGACTTTGTCCCTATACCTGCGTGCAAGGTCGACAAGTGTTGCGGCGACTATAGTGGTTTACACTGAACACCACGACAGGTGTTTGGGAAACCACAACCCGAAATCAGGTGAGGGGGAGCAGAACCCTTCATAAATATTATTATATTTTCTTCACATCTAAAGAGAACGAGTTGTGGCGTTTGTGTACGATTTAGTTATTTAGTAAAAACGTCCATACAGTTTTTCACTACTACACGGTTTCAAGTGGTGTTCAGAAAGACCTGAGTCTTTGGTACCTACCTACCGTTGCTAAGTAGATCGGCACATAGAAATTGTGCTACATGGTTGGAAGAAGCGACGGCTATCCAGAACACCTAGTAGCACCGCATAGTAATAGTATATAACTAAATCTGATATTTAGGCAAACATGCAAGCGAATATGGGAGCTGAATTGTCCCCGAATAGCCCTTTGGTCGGTTACATATCATGTGTATCAATGCTCAACAAAATACGTAAAAGCCGTGATGCAGAAATGCGAAGATAACTAGGAAGAAAATAGGTACTGACGTAAAAGCGATAGAATTTAATTAGCTAGTTTTTGTTGCACATACGTAATGAAAGTTCACTATCTGAGCTGCTGACCTTTCGTGGCTTTGTTTTCTTTATGTAATCACTGTTGACGTACTTCACTAATCATTTTATAATTATGTTTATTTGCGCAAAGGACGTAAGTAGTTGTATACGAGTAGTATGTTACAAATGCCTCGTTAACGGGGTGGAAGCAATTATAATGATAAAGAACTCGCGAGATTAATCTAAGACCTCTAAGTAGATATTTCCGGTCTCATGTTTCTTTGGTGTTGAGGTGTAGGCTGCGAGAGAACGTTTGTTCTACGATCTTTCGTGGTTACTTACGTAATACTGTTTTTCAACTATTAGTTGGTGTTCTTTTAAACATTGGGATCCTCCGTGGCTTCACAGCAGAAGACTGTCAACGTTACCAGTTAGGGAACAGTCAACGAATACTAATAAGAGGAATGGCATTCCAAAAATATCTAGTTTTCTGCCGCACCTGGGCGAAATAAAAAATAGTAAACCGACCCTCATAAAGCTTGGAAAAGGCTTGCAAACTTTAACTCCTAGTACTAAAACCCCAAATACGTTCGTGTTACCCTTCGTCTATGCTAATTCGGCACTAAAAGCCGGTCGTGATACCGAGCTTAAGAGCTGTAAGATCGATATGTCGGGAATAGACACGCGACGCAAATCAAACGGCCACCTTGACCTGGTTACCGCCAAATGTTACCCTCGCTCATACGCTTCTGTTCACAATGGCGCGACAGATATGACTAAAGAGTATTTAGCTGTCGGTTTTTGACCTGCCAGTCACTTGCCGATGGTAAGGTGACTTTGCTATTGTTGGAATCTTGTTTACCATAAGTATGGTGCCTCTAGATGTTCAGAGGCACTGAGTGATCAATCAAATGCGAACATAAAAGGAGCACTGAATTATGCAACAATTATAATATTCTGACAGTTGTAATGAGACTACAAATATACTTATTATCCTTTACTAATGATTCAATCAATACTATTTATAATAATCAAAAGGATAAATTATAAACATGGTCCGGTGATGGTCATGGTGAAAAAAAGGAAACAACGTGGATTCATAACGGGAAGACTTGGAGAGAAGGTAACTGTAACTGTATGAGGAATGTGCAACTAAATGTTATTAATTATCCCTAGCGAGCTATACACATTTTGGATTTGATTCCGCTGGACATAAAAAATGTCCAATTATAAGACTGGACCACTGGACCACAATATTAAACTGATTTCAGGTGTTAATATATTTCCATATTACCATTAAGTAAGAAAAAAAAAATATATACCACATGGTTATTAGTTATAATTTATAACAGATAAATGCTGGTTGAGTTTGGTTTTAAACTTACAAATAATTTTTCACATAATTAGATGCTAAATAACATTTTGTTAGTCACATTACGTTTACAAAACATCATCACTTTCATCAGTACATTATGAAACCACAACAGAGCAACAATATCTCCCTAAGCAGGCTGGAAAGGAGATTATGCTGATTTATTTTTAATATACACATGCAGAAAATTGCACCTTTTGCCCATTGGAGTAGGCAGAAATTATAGAATACCACCTGATAAGATCCTTTCTATTTATATTATTGTACATTAATATATTTTATTTATTCTATTGTATGAAGGGCAAAAATCACATCTATCTAAAATGTTTTCAGTATCTCAACTTACTTGTGTTTGAGAATGTTTTTATTATCATAACTTGATTCATAATAAAGCAATAACACTGGCAAGCGAAAACAAAAAAAAACTTACATTACAATCCACTATGACCTCAATATTCAAAATGTGAATCGGACGTTGATCGCGTGCGTTACGTTTTGAAAGTCTAGTTCTTGAAGACGAATGCCTAGTAATAATAATAACTAGGACATGATGATTGACATGTTTCACACTCTTGTAGTTTAAAAACCAAAGATACACTTATAAAATTAATTAAATCCTAGGCTAAACTTGTAATCTAACAGCAAGTAAAGTGATTTCTATTCAACATTCGACAATTTTATACATTAATAACTTGGTAAAGTATCCTCAAACTTTTGGCATAAACAAAAAACAACAAGATGACCTGGTATAACGAACGTCGGTAACTTTCCATGTCGACTAATGTTTAAATTTATCGAACGCACTTAAAATTAACTAAATATTACATGCAAAAGCAAAATAAAAAGCAAATAATATGTGACAACCAAACTTACCATCTTTGACGTTCTTCGAAGATTGTGACGATGACACACCGGGAATAGTTTTATCAGCAGCACAGTACATTATAATTTCCACACGATTGTGTTAATAAGTCACTCTCACCTAATAAAATTGTACATATTAATAACAAGACGATTTGTTATCACAATACATTCGCACTAACGCGAAACGCGGCGGCCATTCCACATTCCGGTTGTAAATATTCCTATCATAGACAATTTGAAATTCTCAAAAACTGTCACAGATTGATTATACTAATAAAGAAAGATAGTATCTATCATTACATTATCCATTTAATGTGAAAAGTTAACATTCAAGCATAGGAAAGGCTTTCGACTTATTGTAAACGTATTTTGTGTACTAAGTTATTGTATGACATTGCAGTGATTCTCATGAATATCACCTACTTTTCATGCACTTCGAAGAGAAAATGGATGATCCTAATGCCTTACTAGAATCATCCCTTTTCAATTACAGAAAACTATATCATATTGCTCTCAAATTCTACTGACATATTCAATAACCGCGATGTAAGAAATTAAAAATTCTTTAGAATCAATCAATGTTACGAAATAAAACCTTCAAAACTTTATTCTTGGCAACATTTTTTCAGCTGAGCTGTCAAAGATATTATTTTAAATGTCAAAAGTGTCAAACAATTCGGCTTCTATTGAATTATTTCAGTTCAGAATTTTAATTTACTGGTAGCTTACAGTGGAAATTCGTTTCATTTTCCAGTAAAATGATGCAACATCAATACTGGGTAACTAAAAAGACTGTGCTAAAAAAATTAGGAACTAAAGAAGATGAGTGTATTGTTGCATCCGACGCTGAGCTTGATGCTAAACTGGAATTATTTCGATCAATATCAGACAGCTGCTTACAATTACAGCGAGTATTGGACCAATATCAAGAACGATTGTGTATTTTGGCTCAAGAAGAGAATGCTCTAGGAAAGTTTTTGCGGGACTCTGGAAAAAATGCGGACGCGTCGGGTAAACACATGGTATCTGCGGGCAAAGCAATTTCATATTCTGGCCAACAGCGCTTATCAGTGCGGGGGCCGCTATTGAGACTTTATCATGAAGTGGAGACGTTTCGAGGTCGCGCTGTGAGCGATATGCGGGCGACTGTATCGGCTATGGAAAAAGCCCGAATCGAGTACCGTGCCGCCCTAAGCTGGATGAAATCGACAAGCGCACAGCTAGACCCCGATACAGGACGCGGCCTTGATAACTTCCGAAAGGCGCAGCGGCAAGTACGCGAGAGTAAAAAGCTGTTTGATAAACTGACACTGGATGTATTGCAAAAAGTATGATTTCATTAATTTATATATGCATTTTACTTGGTTACAATGACACAGTAAATTACTACAAAACAGACTGTATTACATGATTTTATTTAACTATTTAACGTGATGCACTTTAGTATTAGACTAACAAGGCAATGGGAAAATTAGAAAAGGTTAGAGGACTGTACGAAAGGGCGCACCGAGAACTAAAAACTGAAAAATGATGACTATCTATCTACTATGTTTTGATTTAATTAAGAACTGTAACTCTGACTTTATAAATAAAAGTCTCAAATGTTCTACGACTGTTAGTACCCAAAGGTTTACTTGTAGAAGCATTAAGTCCAACACTACATTTGTGTAGTTGGAGTTAAATAAATAACAAACATAATATTCCCTGCTTTCAGATTGACCTACTGGCTGCAGCAAGATGCAACATGTTCTCTCATGTCCTATCTAATTATCAAACTTCCTTCGTAACATTTGCTGCTAAAGTATCACAAACTTTGGTAGCGACCGCGGACACAATGAATGCTGCACCACTGTATGAATTTTCCATACTGAAGGAATTGTCTCAGACTTTGGGTGAGGCAGAAAGCAAGCAGGATGTTACACCACAGGATAAAGATCAAATGCTATTTTTCCAGGTACAAATTAAAGCTAATAACTCTCTTTTGGCTGTTATATAATACTGATTTTGATTCCACTGTGTTTAACACCTTTTTTGTTGGCAAGGCAACCATTCGTTTGTTAAGATCCATTTGTTTCTGACAATAAATCATATGTTTGATATAGACAGAAACAATCAATTGATAATTTGCATGACAATAGAAGTATGGAAGAAGTCATGTAGTATAACAGAATAACTTGATAACTGTCCTGTTTTCGATCTAAGTGATTTATATTTTCACATATCGTCAGGTATAGTGCAAAACCGCGAATCTATCATAGGTAAAGGCCGCGTATTTGCATTAGATCTAATTATTACAGGGGCAGGTTAAAACTGTTTATTATCGTTATTTTAAGGGCAAATGACCTCATTTTTACATAGATAGTAATAATTGATGTTTTCTTTTTATTTATACCATAGATTATCCGTTACAATCGGCTGCCAGTTGGGATCTTATCTTACGTGGAATGCCCGCGAAATTGAAAATTGGCTACATTTGTCAGATACGCGTAATTATCCAATGCTAGATACGCGGATTCGCACTATCCCCGACGATATAGTCTTTTTAAGTATTTATGCAAATACGTGCTTTGGACATGGAGTGTGGAAACCAGCCCATTCACCCATTGTACAATACGAGATCATGTTTTATTTCTTAGAGTTTTATGTTTAAATACTCTATTCAATAAGCTCATAATAAAATTATTATGAGGTGATGGAATTTTTAACCATTCATAGAATGAATGGAAAGGGATAATCGTAACTCTTTTACAATAGCATCAACTGTTTAATTCCAGGATGAATTCAAAGATGATAATCCTGAGAAAAGTAGTGAACCGAAAAATGTGAAACCCAAATCTGACAACGAAAATGAAAAGCAACCGTCCAATGAAAAAGAAGTTAAGCCAAGCACTTCGGTGAACCTGATCGATACAAGTTGTTTGGAATCCGAGTTGTCTGGTGGAAATACTGGAATACTGTCTGAATTAGCCGGGCTACAGATGGATTGTGTAGATGTGCAAGGGAGTTTTGGAACATTCTTGCCTTCACAATTGTTACAGGTAATTTATTTTTAGTACAACTAGTCTTTCTAGCTTCCACCGTTTCAAAAAGGATATGCTTATTACAATTATCACAGCTTAGGTACTATAAAAGTTCTGGTTGAATAAAGGGTGCAAAACATGCTACTACAGCACTTGTTCTCTCATCTTGGTCATTGCGATCATTTTTTTGTTCTAGCTAGACTATACAAGAAGGTTCCCTTCTAGTTATGGAGATATTGGGGGTCAAAGTTCCGATTTTTTAACAAGGTTTTTTTTATTAATGTTATAATAACTTTACTTTAAATACTTTCACGACCTACATACTATTCAATACACCCATCAGCTCAATGTTTTAAGTGCGTTACATTGAGTCCTACCGTAAAACGTGACATTTCACAAAAAAAAAAAGTTGTTTCCCAGCAATAAATTTTGCGTAGAGTTACTTAATTTGATGTACAGAATGCTTGTTGATGGCTTCGTGAAGGGAAGGGGGGGTACACCCTAAATATCCTTTTGAAGAAGAGTTGAAACCTTCAAATTACAGATTACTCCCTTTAGCAAGTAATCTCGTAATAAATAACTGGAACTGGATTTGTTTATTATTCCTGAAATACTGACTGCCTCGTTAGTCGAGTGCTGAGCACGAAGGCCTGGGTTGGATTCCCAGGTCGGGCAAAGTGTTAATGGGTTTTTACATCAGGAATTTCGTAGTAGCAGCCACGGAGTCTTGAATTCCTGGATGATGACAATAGACTCACCCCCTATTACATGGAAATTATAAAAATAAAACTAGCAAAATGTGGGTGTACTATTAAGTACACCTTCGCCTAACCGTATAGGGATTACATGGCGTGATGTTATGTTATTCCTGAAATTATTTTGGAACAGTATAGTAACTTGAATGATGTTTCTGATTGACTCATGAAAATGAAAAGGCCAGTCCTATTCTTGTTGCGATTGCATATGCAAATAATTACACTGCACATACTCGACATGTGATGTGATAGTTCTATTTGAACTTGTGTTATCTGAAATATATAAAGTATGAATCATCAGCAATCGGGTTATCAATTTGTAGACTCTACCAACATTGCAAAAACATAGTCTAATTTCATGTATTCAAGAAATCTGACAGTCTTGTTTAGAAGAACATTGCATTAGCTAGCAACTGGGTTGTGGAGGTCAGGCAGGCAGTTGTTCCATGTATGATACTGGTATTATGCTGTTTCAGTTTAGAAGCTCATCCGAAAATAGTTGTGGTAAAGCTATGCTTATAAAAATACATGAAGTAAATGTACTAGGTCATAATACAGATTAACCTGACTAACTTTAACCAATTACAGAACTCATCCAGCTTACTGCAAGGTCCAATGGCTCCCGTCAGCACCAACAACAATCAGACACCAAAGTCTCTGCCGCCAACTTCCAAGCCCAGTCCGAGTGCAGCCATCCCAAAGAAAGAAGATAAAGCAGCATGGTTCAAACTTTTTGCTGAACTAGATCCTCTAGCTAACCCTGACAACCTCCCTGGATCTAACGCCAATCATAGCCATGCAGCCTAATCAGTTAAAGAATATTTTTAGGCAAAAGAGCTTAGATTTTATGTTTAAATACATTCTATTAGCTGAACATCTAAATACAACACTATTTTTGGCTAACATAGAACTCTGCTCATTTTGTTAGATATGACACTATTTTGAAGGATCCCTTTGCTTCATCCAGGTGGTTATGGCTCAGCCAAGATAAGTTGTAGTTAGGAAATATCTTGAAAAACTATATACAGTGATAAATAAGTGATTTAATTGACGTGAAAGGTTTTAATAATACATGACGTATAGGAGAATTTTGAGAATATGTATTAACAAAAATGTATTTGGTTTTAGAGATAACTCCAATTAGTACAATGAATGTATTACGTAATATGCTCATTAGCTTACACTATTTATAATCATGTATTTTATGTACATTTTATATATTGTACTGCTCTCTACATGAATATCACAATGATCTGTTAATGTGACAAAGTAAACTTGATAATCGAATATTTCATATTTGATAATTTTATTATTAGAGTATAAGTTGTATTCATTTTGTGTGATTGATTCCTGTTTAAATTGTTAATTGATAGGTCTAGAATTAAATATTGTAATGAAGTACTTAATTTTATAACGAAAGACTAGTGTTATTCAATGAATTATTCTTTCGTTACTTTATGCGATAGTATTATTTAAAACTTCGTATCTGAAGAAAACTAATTTCCTTTCCAAAAATGTTTGCATTCCAAGATCTGCTTTGATATTAATTTAAATAGACGGTGATTGTTTAATTATTTGTTTCAGTGGTTTTGTTGTTAAATCTAGACCAAGCATATTTGACAATAAATAAACATTATCAATGCAATGCTGAAAAAAATGTAAAACATCAAATAACGAAAAACGTATTTTTGTGTAAACAATCTATTTGTAATGGAGTGTTTTATAATCAGTTTTTTTTTACATGTGCCTACATATATCTAGTCATTTGAATCTTATTATTGTGCTTTCAAAATAATTATACCAAAAATTGTATTGCTTTTTTGTTTATGAAATTACTTATATTGTTTTAGAATTTAGATGTAGACCTTCATATTTTATTTAGTTGTTAGTGTTATGTGCATTCCATTTTTGATCTTTAAATTAAACATTAATGTAATTACGTATTTGTATAATTTAATAATATAATTATGTAATAACCAAGTATCAAATAATGCTTTGGAAAGGTGTTTGAATATTTTAGCCTGCCTTACTTCCGCCATTTTTTTTTAATAGCAGCTCCGCATATAACCTGTATCAATAGCTGGTATAGTTCTGTTCAAAGTTTATGGCGGAAAGTTAGCTGCGCGTGACGGTCTGTGCATATACAGTCAAGACGATGGGTCTTCAGCGCAGCTTTACGTTAGATGTTTCAGGCTGATTTTATAGTCACGCGTTTCAGCAGCGCCGTCGGAAGCGCGCGCGCTCGGATATGTATTGGGGTAGTAGTAGCGTTTCAAATTCGCGCGCTTGAGCAGCGCCGTTCGGTGTTCCTGTTCAACAGCGCGCTGCCCAACGACGCGTCTAGCGGCGTGACTATAAAACCAGCCTAAAGCTGCAATAAAGTTTGACCCGTTATCTGCGCTGACCGTCACTCGCAGCTAACTTCCGAGCCGCCATAAAGTTTGAACAGAACTATAACAATACAAAGAAGTTTCGTATTCCGAAAGATAAGCTATCAATCAAAGTTGTACTGACAGCGAAAATATTGTAAGTTTGAAACATTTCATCTTGGAAACGTTTTGATACTGGCTACTGATTAATACAGATTTTATGCATGGCTAATAAAATAAAATAAATGGTACTGATTGTGCCATCAGTGAATAGATTTTAACTTTGACAGACAGATGGTATCTCAGAAACGTGACGCTTTAGAAGATTTTGTCTCTGTGGAAACTGGTTTGTTTTGATACCAGACAAGTTGTATGCATGGCTTTGCCCTGCAGTGGAATGACACAGTATCAGTATGCGTGGCTGATATTTTTAAAATAAAATAAAACTGGTAGTTTGGTACGCTAGGCTTTATACAAAAATATTCTAACCTCTTTGCGTGGTCCAGACTCCAGAGCAACGGAATCTCATAAGTACAATTTGAAATTCTTTAAGAGTCTCATTTAACATAAGTCGAATTAGTCTCAGATCATGCAAGCACTGACCAAAATAAATCTCTGTGGTCTACTACTACTACTAGACTACGTTTCCATCAGTTCCAGGCACCAGACATGACGCGAGAAAAAATCCACCAATAGGATTACATAATTTTCCTACTTTCGCTTAGCGCAGCACTGTTAGAAAAGGGCTAATGAAACTAGGTATTAGTACATGCATAAAAGTAAGAAATATGTGTGTGTGTTATCTAGCGAAGATGGTTGTGTGACAGTGTGAGGAATGAGCAAAACTGTACTAACTAGAGTAACTGGGCTAATCAGCTACACACCGGTTCAAACAGCTTTGGTGAGAAACATCAAACCAATTTACACGCGCATAGCACCACAGTCACGTACGCCTAACTACATCGTAACAGTTAGTCACCAGAGGAGAAAAGGCTAATGTTTAGATTTTTTTTTAAATTGTCGCTGATTGTTTTTATTTGTCAGTGTCACTGTCAACATTGCCTTTCCTAGCCGCTTCTATCAGTCAGACGTCAGGTGTCAATCTTAACAGTGGGCTGATCTCAGCTCTGACTGAATATAGTGCTCGTATTTTTTGCTAATAGACAGTAAATAAAATTACTAGAATTGGAATCGCACTCGTTAAAATCCCCTAAAAGTTCAAGATTATTGCCTACATAATGCTGAATTCCTGTAAGTTTTCGTTGGCTCTCTTGGAATCGCACTCAGCGAGATTCTTAAAAACAGTAGTATTTTTATTTTAACTACAGAAAATATTTACCGTTTTTTAAAATTTGTTAGTTCTTCGTCTTCTGGGAACGGAAGAAGCTCCTACTAAAGTGATAGAGGTGCGGTCAGACAACTACATTTCAAGGCCGATTCATTACCGAGAAGACTCTATCCTACTGTATGGACCAAAGAATCCTCCCGATAGCAAGAATACAAGAGATAAATACTATGAAATAGTACTTCACAAGCCCTTCACTGAGAGCTTACATCAGATGTACAGGTAAGATATTATTTCTAGGTTTGTCTCATTGATTTTATGCTAATTGCCAATTGTTTTAACCTTTTTGGCAATTTCTATAGCTTATTTTAATGGGAATATTATTTAAATTTCACTAGTTTGTAATATGTCGAAGTAAGTGAATGGGTCCTTTGCATTGAATTGTGATTATTCAGTCTTACATGACGTAAAATATTGTTCTTGGATAAGGGACGCTGTTCCAGAAGATTATTTCTTATTAAAACTTAAAGAATGTTTTAAAACTCAATAATTGACATGGACCTCATTCAACCTTTTGTAATCAATATTTTGATGCATGGATCATTGTTACATTAGGTATAATTATGCACATGGAAATACACAAAATACATAAGAATTATGTAAGAGAAAACATGATGTTTTTTAAGTAAATGTGTGTAGAAAAAAGAAACTAATGGCAATCACTGGTACACGCCATATGTGTGTTACTTCTTATAATCCCATTTCATCAGCCACTGTCAGGGCAATATACTAACCTAATTTGATTTACTATCTGTAAGTCATTGGAATTTAGATAATAATTATTATCAGATCCATTCACACACATAATAATTACTAGTACCTACTTATTTCATATATTAATAATTATTCTGCTTTGTTCTTTCTTGGCAGTTTATATCGGGCTAAAACCTTAGATGATGCAGAAGCCAAATTCATTGTTTACAAGGATCGAATACCAGTATTTATCAAAATTACCAAAGAAGTAAGTCTTGTTTAATAAATAATTTATTTAAATGCTGTTTCAAAAATTATAGTTCCCTGCTTTTTTAAAAGAAAGTCTTTCATTTGCCACAAGTTCGATGAGAACAGCTTTTGAACAGCAGTTTGTTAGAAAATCCAGTGTCAGGACTTCTGTTAGTGAAATCCCATAAACTAACAATTAATATTTGCTAACCATACTCAAAAAGGAACAAAAATTAATATGTTTAAAAAAAAAAAATTAAATAAATGGAGTGTCCAACACTTCTGTAGCACATTCTGGAGAATTTTCTAATGAAGTAAGCATTACGTGAGTGGTCTTCTTCTACTAAAAAAGTAATAAACAAATAAATAATTATAATAAATAAACGTAATTAAATTAAACATTGTCCTTTGCAGTGCACAGTGGCTATTCTACAGAAACTCTGCGACACATTGTCTCAGCACCAGTCATGGACGATCGCACACATGGTGGCTCACTTTGGCCTGAGTGAACTGTTTAATCACCCTGAAGTCCAGAAACATATTGATGGCATTGACGCATTGACTGGAGCCACGCCTTTGATGGTAAGTCAATTATCCATTCATTCAGTTACATTTTAGTTCAATCATTCTCTCATTTGGCCATTTTTTTTGTATATCAGTTATTGTAACTTTTATGATGATAAAAAATTATAATAATCTTACTGCCAAAATAAATACTGTTGTGCCAGTGATATGAATAAGAAAAATAAATAATTTTAAGTCCTTAATTCAAATGGGAGTGTTTTGCTGTTTTATGCTCTTGGTTTCTCTACTCACTATAAAGGAAAATCCAATAAAATGTTAACTAATTGAGTTGTGTTCTATGTTAGGGATTTTGGTTTCTGCACTTAGTCCCTTAAGGACCATTGTGCGTGAGCATCTTTGTGGCTTTTTCATTTAACTAATAGAGGGCAAATAATAACAGTAATTTGTACTGACAAGGTGTAATGTAAGGATTAAACCCTGTGGTTATTTTCCAAGGCAACTAAAGAGGTCAAATGGGTTCGGAAAACACTGGAAAAATGTATGTCACAGTAAGGGTTGAGTAAATAATCTGGGTTTAAAATCTCAGTTATTTTCCTAAGAATAAACGATTAATTAATTAGGTCTGACATGATTCTTGGACTTCTTGTCAAATGGGGTCAAATTTTTGTGGCCTTTTTATCATAATAGAGGGCAAATAATAACTGAGTAATTCATACTGACACGGTTTAATGTAAGGGTTAAACCTCATGACATGACTAATGAGGTCAAATGGGTTCGGAAAACACTGGAAAAATGTATGCCACAGAAAGGGTTGACTAAATAAACTTTTCTAAGAAGAAACAATTAATTAACTAATTGGGTCTGATTCGATTCTTGGACTTGTAGTCAAATGGGTTCAAATTTTTATGGCCTTTTCATTTGACTAATAAAGGGCAAATTATAACTGAGTAATTTTTTCTGACCAGGTAGGTATGAGGGTTAAACCTCATGGTTATTTTCCAAGGCCTGACCTAAGAGGTCAAATGTTTCAGAAACACTGAAAATGAGTGTCATAAAAAGGGTCAAGTAAATAGACTGCGTTTAAGTTCTCAGTATCAATATGTAAAATTGTAAAACATAGTTATTTCCCCACGCGTCTAAAGGTCAGTTCAGTCTCAGTAAGGCCAAATTAAATATTTAACTGTGATGAACTGATGACTCAGCATTACTTGGTTTAGCGTAATTGCTTTGTTATATGGAAGTTATAGGGAAACGCAAAATTATACCATTATGTTTTTTATTTCTTTAATAATTAGTTCTGTGGGAATTCAAACCACAGGAATGGAAATAACTGGCTTTATTTCGTTTTAAATTGTCTAATAAGCTCCTAACGTCTTTACACAGAAATGTTCAGTCACAAGCACCAATATGTATACACTTTCCTAAAATTAAATACAATTTTCCCGGAAAATAAAGATTGTAACAAGGAGATAGGATCTTTTTATGAGTTCCAAAATACTATGTTCGTAACAACATTAAATTTTAATCAGAACAGTAGGAGAAAAACATTTTCAAAAGTTGTTAAGTGTTAAGATATTGGTGCTCGTGACTGTACACACTGCCAACTTCCTACTTCTCTTTCTCTCTCACGCACTCTGGCTCTCACTCACTCAGTACTGTCATCCCCACAGTGAAGTGCGATTGATAAAGATAAAAATCATTGATTTTTGGCAATGATAAAAAAGCACATGTTACTTAATTATATAGACCTTATCTATATGATATTTTTATTAAAGTAAAACATGAAATGATAAATGTTATCGGCTTATCCAGGGGCGGATTTGATACGTTGGCTGCCCTAGGCCTACGAAAGATTGCCGCCCTCCTATGTGCTGAAAAGCATGAAAAATTAAATAAACTATAGAAATTAAATTAAAATCGAAAAAAACGATAGTCAGTTAATGATTTAATTATCTCAATCAGTATTTCAGATACTGATTCTTACCATTTCTATTTGTGAGTAACAATGAATCGTTATTCAAAAATTGTCTTACACGTAGGCGCGTGGGCAACTACAAAAAAAATAAAAAAAATTGCCGCCCCCTAAATTTTGCCGCCCTAGGCCCGGGCCTACTCGGCCTATAGGGAAATCCGCCCCTGGGCTTATAAATGTTTCTATCAACTAAACCTGTCACAGTTCATGGCTGGACATAGGCCTCTCCTGTGCCTGTCCTCCGTCTGTCACGAATCAATTTTCAGGAAATTAATATTATAGCTTTGTTAATAGAAGGGAAATTCCCTAATGTCCTTTTCATTTCTTTACCCTCTGGTTAAAAATAACGTTAAACTTTCTGAACTCTACTCAATAGGCGAAAACCATTACAATTAAATATAATTATTGTACTCAACAACACAGTAGCAAGTACGTCACGCCTGTGTTCCCAAATAGGGTAGACAGAGGTGACCATGATGTCATGTTTTGTTCATAATGTGATAGATATTTCGGTTGATGCGTCAGGATAGCGAACCCTTTCATGATACACGCTACGACAAAGTTAAATCCGAATTTTTACTTAGTTCACGGGAAGACCTGTCAAAGGCCCGCCCATACTTACTACAGGCCTATCGCTTAACTCGGACGGAGCCTGAGGTAACTGCGCTCTGCAGGAAGGGCTGGTAACCTTACACGAGAGTTCAGATGCCAGACTCGAGATCTCGGTGGATTGAGGTGGAGGTGGCATCCTCATGACTGGACCACTCCCTTCGAAAACAGAAGTCCTCTTCTTTTGAATGTAACTAGCCATGACGCCTTGAAAGAATAATATGAAAGCTGCATCAGCATTTACAATATCTTAATGATGAACGACTGAATGTTAACAAATAAAATTAATATCCATATTCGTTTCCAAACTTTGCTCTACACATTTTCTACAAATTGAATCATTGTACAGACGCCAGCACATTAAGCTACTACAATCTGTCAAATTTCTTTAATAGATTTTGAACTTTATCTCTAAAGCATTGGGTTGGGAAAATGACAGTTTCGGGTAGGTTGACCTGCTGTCGTCTGTACATGTGTCTTGATTTTGACGATTTTGCTTTTGTTTTAGGTGGCCGTAAAATCATGTAACGTGCGCATGGTTCAAAGTTTAGTTTCTCTGAACTCTTCCCTCGACATGATCGACCTTGAAGGAAACACGGTGTTCCACTATGCAGCTGCAAGCAATAAAGAAATTATTAATGTGAGTTATTGATTTCATATTATTATTTATTTACACTACTATCGACGGGCTCTCTGACTCACTCGCAGGCTGTTAATTGTACACATTGGATTGTAACCTTTGTTTCTATTGTATAAAGTTCAAGTTCAATTGCCATTAAAGATGTGTTGCGCTATTTTCAGTACGGTAAGTTTCGTCGTTCCATATTCAACTTTGTTTTCTAAAAATGTAAGGTTCAATTTTGTGTAAAATTCTAGGTATGTGGTTTTCTATCATTGATTGAAGTTTCCGCTTACATTCGACGTCGGGAAATGCTGTGTCTAGGTACTACACTTATGAATCCAGTTTTTTTGGCAAAGATCCACAGTTCGGAAGACTTATTTTATCTAATGTAGGAAGCATTGTCGAGTAATTTACTTCCATTTGTTCTTGTAACTGCACGAGATCAGCCGCGCCTCGATTCGAGCCGTCTGGATTATTTCAGTGAAGCTTCATACTGCAACGCACAGTATCGGCAGCGCAGTTTATTAGTTACTACTCAATTTTAAATACTTCATATTAGTTTAGATGTAGGTATACAAAATATTGTAGAGGTAGGGGTAATCAAACATATACGGGGTGTAAATGAACCCTTCACAAAGCCGTTAACCAAGCATTATGTACATCAAACTAAGTAACATACTTAAGGCAAAAATTATTGCTGGGAAACGATTTTTTTTGGGATGAAAAACCACGTTTTATGGTAGGACTCAATGTAACGCACTCAAACTTTGTGCTGTGGATGAATTGAATAGTACGAGGGTCGTGGTGGTGTTTAAAGTAAAGTTCTTGTATTAAAACGAAATAAGTATAGATATCTAAAAAAAATGTATTGCGCTTCCCCACTTCCCTCTTTGTTGTAGGTCATTATTTTTCGATTCACTGTGCCGGGCGCGGGAGGCACGACAATAATTGATATGAAGGGCGGTTAAAAAGATTACTTATTTAAAAAAAAAATGTGAATACGTTGGAACTTTGACCCCCAATATCTCCGTAACTAGAAGGTTCCCGGTATGGTCTAGAACAAAAAAATTATCGCAATGACGCGGAGTGCTTTTCGGCTTCGTTAAGGGTCTTTTTACACCCTCATTCACTAGTCATGGTTAAGTAAATAAATACCTTGTAATAGGGACGAGGCTATTGCCACCCAATGGGTACAACTCCAGATCCGGGTTTGTCCATAGAAGCGAGTGTGCCCGTGACTTCGGCCGCATGTAGGTTGGCCTTTTCCCAACTACGTCTAACCAGAAGCAGCTTAATACCACTATTTTACGTTCATGTAAAATAGTGATAGGCTTCAGCCTATCTGACCTCCACAACCCTGTTAGTACTGTACGTACTACCCGGATAAACAGTCCTGTAGTGTATACAAGTAATCTTACGTAGGGTATGAGTGCCAAATATTATTTTATCGTTCAGCTGCTAAGTAACAAAACGACAAAACTAATGCACTTAATATAATCATATTAATAAACATGAACAAAATCGTGACCTTAAATGTCGTCATTACCATCATCTGCCTAGCCTTTTCCCAACTATGTTGGGTCTGCTTCCAGTCTAACCGGATGCTGCGGAATACCAGTATTTTACATGGAGCGACTGCCCATCTGACCTCTACTTCTACAACCCAGTTAGTACTGGGTATGGGTAATACGATGCCCCTTGGTAAGACCGGTTGTGAGACTTTCGAACCACTGAGTAGGTACCTGTAACGACTGTCAAATAGCGTGATTACCAGACACCGTATTTGTATGCATATTTTGTTGTTAGATAGAACATACCTAGATACATACAAGTAGATAAGAAAGTAATAGAACATAGATATGGCTAATGCAAATAAATCGTCGATAATATGGAAGTATTGAATACTCACTGACGGTTGGACTTTGAGTTTTGATATATTCTGACTGTGATAAGATGGTCCGAAAGTTATTTCTTAACGATGTTTAAATTGTTTTGTACACAGTGATTATTAATGACTAGCTTCGGCTTCTGCCCGCGACTTCACCCGCGTCGAAAGAATTTATCCTATCATCATTTGCCTAGACTTTTCCCAAATTTATTGGGGCGGCTTCCAGTCTTATCAGATGCAGCTCAATACCAGTATTTCACATGGAGCGACAGCCTATTATACACATCAATGTGAATACAAATCTTATCACTAAACCAGTTAAAACTAAGGGTCAGTTCAGGTCACACCGAGATGCGACGCTGCACGCACATTTTAATAGAGCGACTCAAAATATAACTTTATTTACTACACGAAAAGATACAGATATCGTCGTGAGAATTCAGAATACGTTGTACCACGAAGCGCTGCGCCTCGAGATGCCTCGCGGCGTAGAGCGATGCATCGCTGCACAAAAAAATTAACTTCTCCTCGATCTCCATAATGCACCCAAATATACGTCTTCTCATGCACTTGCAAATGGTAAACTGCGGGTGGATGCGGTAGGGCGGGTGCATGCGACGAACGTAGACACACCTCGGTGTGAACTGACCAAATCTCCTTTCTTTTAGTAGGATCTCTATGTAACAGATTTGAGTGGACCTGTCCAGTCAGTGCACGCAATTGTCAGTATTCGCGTAGCTTCGTGGTTCAAATAAAGCTATACTTGTTCCAGGCGTTAGCCAGTAAGAGCCCTACATCCCTGAACGTGTACAACAAACAGGGTTACACTCCGCTACATACAGCATGTCTGGCGGACGCCCCGGATTGTGTCCGCGCACTTATGTTGGCCGGAGCCGACGTCAACTTGACAGCTGCTAAGAGAAATACTAGCTTATTACCAGGTATATTTATCGACTGAAAATTCACCGTGTATTTTTCACTCGCGGTAAGAAAAGATTAAGCATTAATTTATTTGATAAAGTTCCTTAACATTTTCGTTCGTCGACTGCACAAAAAGTATGTTTTGTGTGTGAAGCGGTGAACTTTAGTCAGGCGTTATCCACCCGAAGGTAAATTTATAGAATTTTAGCAAAAGCCCTTGTGCTTGCTTACTTTTTGGTTTTGGTTCAACTTTATTTAATTTTGTGTCCTTATGTAAATAACTTCACTTCTTACCTATTTCCATTTGTACAGTTAGTACACACGGCGACACATCAAGCTACACACTTCCAGTATAAAATGGCCTCGCTTTGTATAGATTTCCCGTACAATGACAGATCCGCATAAACTGGCTTTGGATAGCTTGATTGGTCGTCTTGCGTACCCTTTGTAGTTGCGCACTTTTCCCTTCAACCCTCAGCTTGACACTCTAAAACAGTCCAATTCCTTGCAGTAGTCCAACGGAGGCATTTTTTTTTGTAGCAATCAATCGTTGTACCGCTGTAAGTAGTTGCGCTATGCTTTAACGCCTTGTGTGTGCTTAATTCTTTCTAGTTCGTGCCGAAGACAGCATGACGCTTCTTCAGAAATCTACATCCATGCTGTCAGGTAGTCTATACCGTTTATATATTAAGCAGCAGCGATACATTATGAAAAAATCCAGTCGACTACGCAGAATAATCTGTAAGCCAAATTAACTGAGTCGTACTTTAGCGTGTATCAGAAATGTATCGCCATATTTAAAGACCATTGAACTGAACAACTTTCTTTTTACGATCAACATGAAATAAGTATATTACATATTTTAATATTAATTTCTGATACATGCTGTATATATGAAGGTGGTCAAACCTTTTCATTCCTCGACTATGTGAGCTTTAGGACCGCACTCCACCGAAGCGGAGACGAGACAAGAGGCGAGGACATGTCTTGTGGTGTAAACCTTGTTGTAACTGTACACATATCTATGCCGGTCTAGCCAGTACGCATCTCCGCACAGCTTCGGTGAATACACCGTAGCTTCTAAGTATCTCCTCTCCTCTCAGCGCTTTGGTGGAGTCCGGGCCTAAGTCAGGCGTAGTCAAGAGAAATCTGCGATTAATGAACCCATGAACAGGAAAAATTTGTTTATCAATCAAAGTTTTAAATCGTGAAATGTGCCCTCCCCTTACTTAAATCAGCTTGCACATCCAGCATTTATATGTGCGATAGATACATTTTCAGTATGATGTCGATGACGAACTGGATGCCTTCCTTGAGAATTGGAAAAAGGAGCACAGAATCGTGACCGTTGGAAGGAATGGAGGGAGATCTTTGCCCAGCAGTGGGACAATATGGGTTAGCTATAATAATAATGGGCGGATCTATCTGCTGAAACCTCTGTTTTCGCTAGAAATAGTACCTACCCCTGCTCTGCTTACTTTATTGGTTATGGTTACTCTTCTTTTTTAACGCTGATGTAAAATACCTCACCCTTGCTTATATTATGTTACATTTTCGTAGTTGTGCACTTTTTTCTATAACTTAAACCTAATGCAGTGTCTGTAATGCAAGGGGCGCTCACATTTTTTTGGGAAGGCACATTCCTATCATCACTATTGGTTGAGCAACAAAGCCGAGCCGACCCGAAGAGTTAACTACGCATATTCGGCTTTCATTGGCTCGTTGAATATTGTTCGAGTCAGATCGGCTCAATTCGGGCTAAGCTGAGCAATTTTTCTCGAACATTTAGGGTTCAAACTCAACTAGCAGCACGGAATTGCACTTCGTCGCTCAGAACCGTCAATTGCTAGGGCGTGAAACAGCGGGAATGCTATCGCACGCCGCATTGGCTTTGCTTTGTGCACTCTCTGTTTCTCGGTCTTACAAATAATAGTTCTGAGCGACAGAAGAGGATAGCAGCATGGAAAAGTGCGATTCCGTGCTGCCAGATGTGGTTCAACCCTTATCTACATAGTATACATATACATACAGCAAGTATCAAAAATGTGCAGTCACGTTAAAGTGTGTGATACAGACTATCAAAACTGGACAACTTTCTCGGTGTAACCGACATTGTGATCACGAAAAAATTGTCCCTTACATTTGGATCCAATTGGCACCGATTTAAATTTTGTATGGGAGACGTTTACGATGTTGGTATTATGGAGAATGTTCAGTTGTATTTGAACTTGCCGCAAGGTTGTTCAGAATGTTCGGCCCGAACAACTGTGCAGTTCCCCTTACGCTTAAACTTCAGCTCCTAGCAGTAGTCCAACGGGTACTGATTGGTTGAACCACTGTTTAGTAGTTGCTCTATGCTTTAACGCTTTGTTTGTGCTTGACTATTTCTAGCTTACACCGAAGGCAGCAAAACCGTAATGGTTCTTCAGAAATCTTCAACCATGCTGTCAGGTAGATAATCTTTTTTTTTCTAATGTTTATTTAACAGCAATCAAGGATGACTGGCAGAACTCATCAGCTCAGGTCTTCAATAAATTATTTTTATATTTTATTACTTGATCACGCTATTTTGTGAATTTTTCAGAGAAATAATACTTTGTTAGCAAACATAAAGACAAATGAAGATGCTCCTTTAGAAATTGACTGTTTATTTTGATGAATTTGTGTCGCTCGTATCGTATCCCAAACTTGTCTTTATTATGTTGATGTTCTTAAAATGATCTTTTTACAAGCTTTTATTTAACTTACAATGTATGTATGTTTGTTTAGGTTAAATCTTGTAACTGATTTTTAAAACAGTTATCCCCGATTGAGCTGAAATGTTTCATACACGTTTAGTTTAGATGACGATGCATGGTTAGCTAAGTCAGTGTTCCGCAAACTTTTTGTGTTCAAGGAAAGGTGCATCTGGAAAATCGGAAAATTTTGGAGGTACACCATAAATGCTAAATCAATTTTTTCATAATAATAATTAACATTGAATATTAAAGTTTTGCGGCTGTAAGTAGGTATTTTTCTTCAGTTTGTCTATTTAACTTTAAGACGTAACCTTATTTTTCGAGGCACACTAACTGATACACCAGCACACACTTTGCGGAACACAGAGCTAACTGACGTCATTCTGAATCCAATATGGCGGACTATTTATTTTTATGCACCCCAAAATAAATAATATAGGTATCAATTAAAAGGGCTTGCTGAGAAGAATAGACCGTTACGTCACACCTTTGTTTAAAAGCTTTAAAGTTACACCGACGATTATCGACAGCAAAATAAAGATAATTTTCGCATATAAATAAAATAGGCCTGTAGGTATACAATCTTTAAGAAGAATTTACGCATCATTATTCTAAATTCCAGGAATAGTAGGCGACCTTCTACAAGACAACCAGCCCAAATTGTACCAACAAGATATGAAGCACGGAGGCACACCCATACACTGGGCAATATCCCGCGAAGTTATTGAAGCACTAGTGGACAAAAACTGTGATATCAACGCACTCAACTTTGATGGGAGAACAGCCCTACACATCATGGTATTACGAGGCCGTTTGGAGTGTGCCATAGCCTTACTATCTAGAGGTGCCGAACACTCTATCGGAGACAACGAAGGCAATACACCATTACATTTGGCCGTGAAACAAACGAACATCGCAATAGTCCAAGCGTTGGTCGTGTTTGGTGCAGATTTGGAATCGAAGAACAACGCGGGAAATACGGCAAGGCATATTTTACCGACGGAGATGTCGAACAGTAACTATGATAGGATATTGTATGTTTTGCATGCCGTTGGAGCTAAAAGGTAAGACTTTTTAATTATTGGTCTTCCTTTACTCCATCAGACACCAAATTATCAAATTTTGAGCTCTACCTTGTCTTATATCTTGTCAGTCAGCTTTGGAAGAACGATAAAATATTATCGAACCTATCCAAACAGGTTTTAACCATATTGATTAAAGAAATATTTACTACTTACTACAAGCAAAACATTTATCTACTAACCAAGCAGTCTTGCTGATTTTGTAAGATCTCAAGATCTGCCATAATCTGTAGTTCAATGTGATCTGGGAAAGCCATTCGATAAACTAACGGTCCTGAATGCACATTGCACAAGTCGTTTCATCAAACAGTACATTAACCATTGATTTTTAATACGTGAGGTTGTCCCTCAGATGCGCCCAAGAAGTTCCAGGCTGTGGCCCCAGCTGTTCAGCTCGGGGTGACTATAATGGAGTGCCCCCACCTCCTGTGGCTAGAGCCTCCACCCGGGACCTCGTCAGTCAAATGCTGAGCGTAGCGGCAATGGAAAGAGCGGCCTGCTACGATACTAATCAGAAACAAGGACGGTAAGCCAAGACTATTCGTTCATTTCAATAATGAATTTACAGTATATCAAAAAAAGTGTGGCCATATTTAAGGGTATTTACTACAGACCATCAGTGAACAAGCACTGTTTTCACGGTTTAAAACTAAACTTATACTGTCACTTACGTGTTTACTTACGTATATCAGGAGCTGAAAATAATTAATAATCACGAAAGATATCCTGTAAGTGACAGTATAAGATCAGGGAACAACTTTCTTCATAGCTCCAACATCGGAACCGCGAAACAGTAATCAGCTGTCCAATACAAAACTTCAGTACCTACTCGACTCAAATTAAAGCTAAAGCTCTGGAAAGTTGTCCATAGTCCCGTTTTAAAATGCAATGTAACACTTGAAATAACAAAGCTCTAATTCTGAAATATCTAGTGGCTCTCTTATAGAAAACATGGGTTATCGAAACAGATGTATGGAATGCGCCCAACTGTCAAAATAATAGCTTTTGCTATTATGTATTACGCAAAACGTATTTCAAACGTTCAAATGCCACTCAATGTCAAAACTGACATTCATGACGACTCTGCCCCGTTGATCTCGTGAGGCGCTGCGCAGCTGAGCTGAGGCGTTCGATTCCCAGGTCGGGCAAAAGTGCTATTGGGGTTTTTCATTAGAAATTTCTCAGTAGTACCCCGGAATTTGGAAGTTGGCGGTATGATACCCCCGTGCCTCGGAAAGCACATTAAGCCGTTGGTCCTCCTAGAATAGAGACTAGATTTCAACAGTTTTTAGTACGACATCTGTGATTATTTTTACTTTAGCCAATTACAAACCCAATGAACTGACATCATTAGAACTACATGAGCAAGTTTATCCATCCACCATACAACAATCCACACACATCAGAATGTTACTCTCCAAACCCTTACTCTTTCAGATTACTCTGCCTAGATGGCGGTGGTATTCGAGGACTGGTCTTAGTCCAAGTCCTCATAAACTTGGAAGAAGCCGTCGGCAGGCCTATCGTACAGTGTTTCGACTGGGTCGCAGGCACCAGTACGGGAGGCATTCTAGCCTTGGCTTTGGCCAGTGGAAAGACCCTGAGGGATTGCCAGAGATTGTACTTCAGGATGAAAGAGTTCGCTTTTGTTGGCATGAGGCCTTACCCTTCAGAAGCGCTTGAAACTATTCTGAAGGACTGCTTGGGTAAGTTATTTATGTATACAAATAAATATAATAATGTTTTTTTTTAAGTCTTACATTTTATCGGAGGCTTGTATTCTCAAAGGCAAGTCAGCCTCATCATAACTAAAGAAGTAAGAAGAGTTTGTTCGAACGCGCTTATCTCTTGGACTCATCGTCATCATTCTTCTGCCCTTTTTTTTCTGTCGGTCTGTCGGACTCTAACCGACTAAAAACCACCCCGGTGTTCCCTTCCCACACTTGCACCGGGGATCATGGGAACTAGTGCGCCTTCCACGATCCCCGGCTAGTGTCGGCCCGCGTCTGCGGCCTCTTCAAGTTTGCGGGGGGAGTGAGGTGTACTCCCCCGAGTGGTCTCGACCTCCCTCAATCTCCGCAGCCTCCTTCTGTGAGATGACCGTTTCACAGAAGGTGAGCACCGCTTCCCGTCATTCTTCTGCCCTATCCCAACGTTTTTTGGAGTCGACGCAGTATGTCTTCTTTTCCCATATTTCTCTACTCGCTTATGCCCGCGGCTCCGCCCGCGTTGAGTTCGAAAATTGCCCGCGGGATCGTACTTCCGGGATAAAAACATTGTACCGTATGGGCTATTCCAGACTAAAATCTATCTCTGTGCCTTTCATCTAGATCCATTCCGCCGTTCTGGCGTGATCGAGTAACAAACATACATCCATCCATCCAAGCTTACACATTCATAGTAGTATTTTTTTATGTTTTTTGTAGTAAGTACCGCCCCTGAATTGTTCATTTACTTACGAGTATCTACTTATCTAGTGCTTTCTTTTGGTACCGCGTAGATTTGTTCACATTTAGAGCGATCAATTTAAATATTTTTGCTCATAAAAAATCATCTAACTAACAAGTTTATTGAGCATGCGCCTGGTGTGAGTGTCACACTTCTATACATTACTAGCGCTGACCCGCGCAACTTCGTCTCTGTAACATAAGAAAACTCAAACTCAAAGCATTTATTTCAATTAGACCATTACAGGCACTTTTGAAAGTCAAAAACAAAAAAGCTAAGCTACAGTCACAGTCACAAGGCATAATAACTGCGAAAGTACTGTAGTTGCACATTCCAAATCGTAGATCTCTATGGAGAAGAATGGGCAAGAAACTCCATGGACACTCTTTTTAATCAAAATATTGTTACAAAATCTTGGTTACATCATTCATGTTGAGATTATACATATATGTGAGAACGATGTACAAAGACGTGCACATTAAGATCGTCGCAGAGTAAAAGATTAAACTAACAATTTAAAAATAAAGTAATTAAAATAAACCGTGACAGCTAAGAGATGACCAGTCCCAACTGACAGCGCCCGTTCACGAACATGACGCATGGATCAGCGCCATTCAACTCAACCATATTGAAGGGAACTAAATGACCCGACACACCCGCCACCATCAGCGAGACATTTGTGTGAGCATGACATTCTCTCAGCCACCAGGGCACATTCAAGTCAATGAAGATAACTAAATGTAAATGGTAGCTTTACAGTACATAGTACTCACACATGTGCTATGCGATTATATAATACTAAGAGATTGAATCTATACAATGCAAAGATATTTTTACAATCTTCTGCAGCTTCCACAAAAACTTTTTTTTTTTTTTTTGGAGGGTGGGAAATCATCAAATGACTCCTCCCGCTCTGGGCGGAGCGGAAGGGAGTGTCAGACTTTTACTGACTAAAACCCATCCATGTTCCATCTTTTGCCCTTTGTGTTCCAGGGCCGCGGTATCTCTTTCGAACAGTCCCGCAGATAATACTAAGAGATTGAATCTATACAATGCAAATATATTTTTACAATCTTCTGCAGCTTCCACAATAACTTCACATGGTAATCAATTAGTTTGCCCCTATGGTTGTGGAGCAGGACCAGCATTGAGCCAAGCATTTTTATCAACAATGTAATCCCCCAACTTATAATATGCTTGCCTACATAGTGTGCGTTTTATACAAGATTTAAATTTCGTCTCATTCAGTTGTAGAATGTGGGGAGGTATTTTATTGTAACATTTTAAACAGTACCCCATGAAAGATGAGTCTACTTTAGCTAGCCTGAAACCTGGTTGAGTTAGTTGGTCCCTATTTCTAGTATGATAGTGGTGTCGGTCACCTCTTTTACTAAATAAATGCAAATTTTTCCTAACGTACATGATGTTTTCATAGATGTATTGACAAGGTACTGTCATGATGTTAATTTCCTTAAACAGTTCTCTTAGAGAATCGCGTCTACGTAGATCATATAAGGCTCTGATAGCTCTTTTCTGCAGAATAAATATAGACTCAATGTCTGCAGCCCGTCCCCATAGTAAAATACCGTATGACATAATACTATGAAAATAACTAAAATAGACTAGCCTCGCGGTATCTACATCAGTAAATTGACGGATTTTTCTAACAGCATATGCTGCTGAACTCAGCCGTCCTGCAAGAGAAGTTATATGCGGACCCCATTGAAGCCTTGAATCGAGCGTGATCCCCAAGAAAACAGTTTTTTCGAATTCTAGTTTCTCTTGATTCAATACTATGTCACTATCACTACTTTTGACATTCGGTAGAGCAAATCTTATACACTTCGTTTTTTTCCCATTTAATACTAAATTATTCGCGGTGAACCAATTATGGACCAGCAATAGGGCGTTATTTACGTCGTCAAGATTTGTGGCACGTCTGTTTGTCTTAAATATTAAAGAGGTATCGTCAGCAAACAACACCATTTGTGGTTGGTTTTTAAATAAATGGGGTAGATCATTTATATAGACTAAAAAGAGGAAAGGACCTAATATCGAACCTTGCGGTACACCCATACTTACTTTTAAACCCATTGAATTGACACCATTTATTTGTACTTGCTGATGTCTATCGTTTAAATACGATTTAACTAAACTGAGCGCAAGTTTCCCTGAACCGTAATGTTCAAGTTTCAAGAGTAGGGTTTCGTGGTTTACGCAATCAAATGCTTTCGAGAGGTCACAGAAGATTCCTATGGCATCTTGTGCCTCTTCCCACGCCGTAAATATGTGTTTTAATAAGGTGACACCGGCGTCAGTCGTGCAACGTCCTTTGGTGAAACCATATTGTTTCTCATGTAAGATTTTATTGGTGTTAAAGTGTGTGAGCATTTGATTAAGCATTACCTTTTCAAACACCTTGCTGAAAACCGGCAACACGGATACGGGTCTATAGTTATTGGTGTCTTTACTGTCCCCGGATTTGAAAAGTGGTATTACCTTGCTGTATTTCATAAGGTCCGGGAAGACTCCTTGGTCCACACATAAATTAAATATTAAGGCTAAGAACGGTGCTATAGTCTCAATAATAGCTTGACAAACTTTAATGGACATTCCCCATAGATCTTCAGTTAATTTGATTTTGATCTCCTTAAAAGCTTTAATGACTGTGATGGGGTTTATATGCTTAAATTGAAACTCAACCGGACAGGCTGAAACGTTCGCTCTTAACAAATCAATAGAAACCAAGGGTGAGGAATTCAAGGTTTCAGTAGTTTTAAGTGGGATACTAGTGAAGAAATCTACAAATTCTTGAGCAACTTCGTTTTTAGAGCTTATTACCACGTGAAGTATCTAGTGTGATATCATTATTATATTTTTTATGTCTATTAGTTTCACTATTGATAATTTTCCAAACCGTCTTTATTTTATTATCGGTGGATTTAATCTTGTTGCTAATGAATAAGGCTTTAGCTACCTTACAAGTGTTTTTAAAAATTTTAGAGTAAGTTGCAACATATTTATTAAAAGTTTCTGAGTTGATGTAAGGCTTAAGGCCGTACAGTTCAAACAATCGCTCCCTACTTTTCCTAATACCCTTAGTTGCCCAGTCACTGAACATAAACTTTGGGCAAATAGATTTAGTTTTCATTTTTAATGTATTATTAAACTCGGTGTAAACTACCGAAAAGAATTCCTCATAAAAGTGATTTACATTTTCAATAATATGGTCCGGAATACCTAAATTACTAATTAAGTTATTATTAAATTTATTTAAATTACTGGGTGTCATTTGTCTAGACTTTATCTGAATTTTTTGTAATGGTGTGTGTGTAGGACTCGAAAACAACGGTTTGACCGCTATGATCAGAAGGAAGGTAATTTACAATGGATTTATCCAAGTAGTCGCAGCAACAAAAAACATTATCAATACATGTTGCAGTATTTGTAGTAATTCGGGTTGGTTCCGAAAACACGTTTAACAAATTAAATGATTTAAAAAGATGTAATAATCTACTGCTATTTGAATTTTGATCTAAAATATTAACATTAAAGTCACCACAGATTACCAGTGATTTATTACCAGTTGCAAGCTTTGCTAACGTATCTTCCATTACCGATTCAAAAATAGAGTAGTTTTGATAATTTGGGGGTCTGTAAACGCACACTATAACATGCCTATCCAGCTCAACACAAGACAGCTCAATATTATGTTCAACCGATAGATCAACAATATCACTACGAGTCTTAAATTTAATACAATTTTTAACTAAGATTGATGAACCCCCACGAATCTTAGCTTTCCGGTTAAAGCAACTGCCCACACTGTAATTTGCGTAATTAATTAGCATTTCATAATCTTTTAACCAATGCTCAGTGAAACAAACAATTTCAAACTATGTTTTTTCTAAAAACAATTCAATTTCTAGTTGCTTTGAAGAGAAACCTTGAATGTTTTGATGAAATAATTGCATGGAATTCTGCTTAGCCCCTTTTTTACATTTAGCTATTTGAGAGCCAGAAGATACAAGTATATTGTTGTTGATCGGTGTAACATCAATGTTACTGGTATCCTCTGTTGTCTTACTAACTAGTTTAAATGAGTATCCGGAGTGAGCCCCAAGACTCCTATGCCATCACAAGGCAATGAGATCCTACTACTAGTGGACCCCCCTCCAGGATCTCCTATAGTTACACAATTGAAAAAAGAATGATTAGTATTATTACTAATAGTCGCAGTGTTAATAATTGAAGTAAACATTGACATACTACTTATGTCTGAGTGAATATTATATACTAATAGCCTAGCTATCTTGTGTCTACAACTAATAGGTAGATACACTTTACCCCGTGTCGACTTAAGTTTACCAACAAATCTGTTGATATCTAGATATATAAGCCTGTCACTTTAGTGACCTACTAGAAAATGAACATGCTTATTCAGCATGTGAATATAATTGTTTTTGCTGTTTGACAATTTTTCAAAATATGGGAAAGCACACAATATTATTTTACGACAATTCAACTTTAACAACTCCGTTACACTGTCTGTGATATCTTGTTTTGTAAGTTTTGAACTCTTTCCTATAAATATTGTTTTATCGGTATTAACATTATAAACATTTCTAGTTACAGATGCCATTATCTGTTGGTATGTTGACCCTGGCATACAATGATTTTGGTTGGAAAAACTCAGGTTATTACTTACTAATTTACCTACACCTCTTCCTATACTATCTGAAAACATTATTGAGTTAGAACAGTCATGACTATCATGTAACTCAGGCTGTACCACATTTAAATGATCTTGTGTAATATTATTTGTTTCTTGGTTGAGTATACAGTCCTGAGATAAATTTTCAGCCTCGGATGGGTCCTCCATTACCTCAGGCTGGACAGTATCATGGTTGGTAACTGTCTGACAACTACATCGACACAGTACCAACTCATTTGCCGCAAGAATATGTTCCCTTATTTGGTTCTGAGAACTCACATACCTACTAGAAAGGGAACTAAGTGAGTCTTGAAGTACCTGTATTTCAGACTGCAAACGCTGAGTATCAATTTCATAAATTTTTATACTGTCTTCTAATTTTATTTGGTAATTATCTAACTTATTAACTAAATCAACACGCTCTTTCCTCATTGGAATATATTTAGAAAAGCGTTTATGCTGTTTCCTAAATTGATTACATTTTTTAATTATTCTATTCAGTTTTGCATATTTTTTAATTTTATTATTGCTTACTGAATAATTCTGTTTATGAAAGGAATCTTCAGTCAGATCAATTGTTATTAAGGAAGGTGGGATACAATTACTATTTAATAATTCATTATATAAGAGGTTTGTTTCTTTAACCTGAGTAACTTCTTTTTCTTTTTGTAAGTTCAATATACAGTTATTGGCTTGAATTAACTTATCTTCTAGGTCCCTAATTTTATTTAAAGAGAGGGAGAGAGCAAGAATGCGCGCGCGGTACTTGATCATTATTTTGCTGCGGAGTTATTTTAAAACTTGATATTTCCTAAGAAAATTAATAACATATTTATTTGGATAAGGATTATTCCTTAGTATTAATCCTTATCCAAATAAATACGTTATTCATCACAAGTACCTATTTAATTTCGGACAAAATTGCCCTTTCATAATATTTTGATTTCAATGAATATCTTAGGAGATATCATTTTTAAAATAAATCTGCAGCAAAATAATGATCAAGTACCGCGCGTGCATTTTTATTATTCTCTCTCTCTCTCTCTCTTATGTGACGCAGACGAAGTTGCGCGGGTCAGATAGAAGATTATATTAATTACAAACACGACTATAGTATAACGCTTCGGCTATCCTATTGGTCAAAACGCATGCATCGAGCGATCGAATTGTGAGCCGTGCTACGTGATTATCGCTTTAAAGGCATGCAGAAGTTGGGCCCATAGTACATTCCGCGCACGGAGCGTGAAATTTGGTATAATTGAAAAGAGAATGCTCATGGAAGTATGGAATCCCGTACCATGCTGCATCAAAATCAAACCTTGTTTTTTATAGACTACACTGATCGTATTAACTCCTACAAAAATTATTTTTGAAAAAAAAACCCGCGTTTCAGAGTTGTTTTATAAAATCGAAACTAACCTAAAAAGTAGGTCTATTTTTTCGACGCTACCAACGACGTATTTTAACACACATACATTACATTATTGCTCTAAAACAGCGTAATACACTAATATTAGTAAGAATTACGAGTTAAAGTAACATCCACAGTATGCTTGACTGAAACTCGATTTATATTGCCAATAGTCAGTCAGTACAGTACAAATGTCAGATGCCACAGATAAGATAACTATAAACCATAGAGTATAGTAAGTGCTATAAACTAGTCGGGATTTAGGGATGTAATCGATAAATCAAAATCTTTAGGCTGAGAAAATCTATTTTGTTGCAAATAGCAATAAACCAAACTAAATCGATTTGGTGTACTGATCTTACTTAATTGTAATTAATTTTAGAGTCCACTCGACAGACAAGGGTTTGTTCAATTGAAACGGAACGTCATTTATATTCAGTTGAAACGGAACGTCATATAAAGGGAGTAAAACAATATTCGTACTTTTAAACTCGAAAAGTATATTTCCAGTTCAAAAATCAAATCCCCGACGCGTAATGCCGTAAAAAAATATGAAACTAATTACTATAATATTTTGGTTTTGAGGCGCGAGACTTTTTGGTACCAACTTTGGTCATTGTCCTTTGTAATTACGGAGTAGTGCAGAAAAAAAACATTTGGCGACCACTAGCTCATATTAATTTATTTATTTATGTCGTATCTAGAATCAACTGTCTAAAGGCGTAAAATATTACATCAGAATCCCCAAAACTGGACATCCTTCACCACTACCTGTAAGTTATACAAATACTTGTTGCGTGCGAAGATCGAACCCGCGTTACGCACCGCAGCAGCCAATCGCTCAGCCACTGCCCCGCGCGTTTAAATGTGTAGGTAAAAAGATAGGGTATCTAGCAAATTAACCATGAATTTATTAAATTCTCTTCATTTATTTCAACGTTCTTCGTGTTATTAAGTTTTTCCATTAGAACAATCTCAGTAATCGCCCGTAGTCGGCATTGTGCCCAGCAAATGGGAAAAGCTTGCTTAAAAATAATGAATCAGTAATTTTCAAATACTAAAGAGTAAAAAAGAAAAATTCACTGTCATATTCCCCATCATATCTATTTGGGGTCGCGAAGCATGTCTTCTTCTGCCATACTTCTCTATTACTCGTCATCTCAACAATCACCTCCTGTTATTGGCAAAATGTATCTTTTGCGGACTAAAAAAAAAAGTCGTGAAGTAATAATAATAACGTATGTTCTAAATGTGTTTTGTGCCCGGCCATCTTTTTTTCGGCATCATCATGAGTCGAACTTTTTCGGCCGTTGCCTTTTTAAATATTGACTTTGTCTAGCTTCGATTATTGAAGTGTTAAAAAACGAAGGTCACTCACGGCGAATGTTCCTAATAATGACAAAATTAAGTTAATCTCTATAATATCTAAAAATAAGCTTAACTTTTGGTAAACGGGTACCTACTGTCGATCAAAAGTTAAGCTGTTTTTAACCCACGACGAAAATAGAGGTGTGTTATACAGTGTGGAACACCAACGCACAAACGGTTACCACTTATTCAGTACATCAATCTGAACCCCACATAGAAATTTTTCGTCGGTAATTTAAAAATAATTAAGTACCTACCTACGTAAAAAAATCCGTGTGTTGTATTACATCACTACATAGTATAAAACAAAGTCGCTTTCTCTGTCCCTATATCCCTATGTTTGCTTAAATCTTTAAAACTACGCAACGGATTTTGATGCGGTTTTTTTTAATAGATAGAGTGATTCAAGAGGAAGGTTTATATGTACTTATTGCACCCGTGCGAAGCCGGGGCGCGTCGCCGGTTATAATTAATAAGTAACACAACAACAAGACTTGAATTAAACATTACACCTACTACCTATCATTTAGGATAGTGGTAGGTGTAGTGATCCTACCATCTTTTTAATTTAAATAACATTCCTACGGCCGTTTATTTAATGAATACATTTATTATCAGTTATAATCTCTGTAATCATCCTTTTATAGGTCATTCCATCAAAATTAAATATTACCAAATAAAAAACACTAATTTGATATTTTCTTTATTTTAGGCACCGAAACAGTAATGGCGGACATTGAACACCCTAAGCTGATGATCTTAGCTGTGTTGGCTGACAGAAAACCCGTTGATTTGCACATATTCAGGAATTACAAGTCAGCGCAAGAGATACTGGATGAGCATAATGGAACTACAAGTAAATAACATTATTTCTTTGACTTATTATGCCTAAAAGTAACTAATATTGGTGAAGAATAGAATTTGGACAAGAATGGATAAAGTAAGGAATGAGTATATTAGAGGAAGTTTGAAAGTTACAGAAAAGTTGAAAGGGAATCGATTGTCTTGTTATGGACATGTGATGAGGAGGGACGAATAGTATGTGACGAAAAGAGTGATGAATATAAATGTTGATGGATGGCGAGGGAGAGGAAGACCAAGGAAACGATGGATGGATTGTGTGAGGAATGGTATGAAAGAAAAAGGTGTAATTGCTAGCCTGACGGTTGAAAGGTGAGAATGGAAGGAAAAACTTGTTGCGCCGACCCCAAATAACATGGGACAAGGGCAGGAAGATGATGAATAGAATATAATTTGGAGTACGACTTGGTAGCCTTCATCAGCGGTTTTGCGCTCGGATAACAAACACTTTCAAAAACGTGCAATACAACAAAAATGCCATCAACTTGAAACGTCAGAAGGATCCTCTATTAGTCCCAACCTGCAAAAGCCAACACAACAGCTTGCCAAAAATTATTGTGCATGCTGTTGTCTAGATTTCAATTTCGAATTTCAATGTTTGAATACCTTGCAAGACTTTTTTCTTGAAGGTGACCAATAACAGCAAGTGATAGTGAAATGTGGGGAAGGGAAGCTTTTACCCTGAAATGGGAAACAAATGGCCAATAATAATAATAATAACGTCGTTCCCAGGTCCTCGTGCCGAAGCCGGAGACCAGGCCACGGTGGTGTCGCTAGCGGCCCCGCCCCCTCCCTCGGAGCAGCTGGTGTGGCAGGCGGCCAGGGCTACCGGCGCTGCGCCCTCCTACTTCCGAGCCTCGGGCAGGTCAGTAAGCTTTACCAACAGGGTCAAACGGCTATACAATGGAAAATTACAACCGAGATGGGTGTCGGCTAGTAGTTACGAGAATTATTGTAAGTTGAAATGTGAAATGTTTTTTTTTTTGTTTTATTTATTTATCTTTAATTCAGGTAGATAACCCATAAATTTGATAGTATTCCTTATGTTAGTATAATTGACTAAAACACACAATAAATAAAAACGCAAAACCTTAACTAATAATACTTAATTCCGCCACCTCCTGGAGACACCTGGCAACAGTACATGCCCTGCGCACAGGTGCCCCATTAGGTAGCCTTCAGTCTTCCTAGCAACAATGCTCGGAAGTCTTAGAGATCATTACGGAGTTATGCTACTTAATTTAATTTGTGTGTCCAGAATGCGTCAGTCATTATCAAAGATCAGATCATCGGAATAAGTATAGTTGATTTGCCAAAACTTCAAAAGTAACATGTAGATAATACTTCCTTTTTTCAGACCTGATCTCTGAAATGGCTTATGGAGTTAATCTTACGATTATGTGTGTCAGAAACGACGCTTAAACCGACCTTTTTACAAAACCCTCGGTGTTTCATATGAACGGCCTCGTGCTGTATTTCATACCTTAATGTTATGTTAATAAAATTGGTAATAATACTTTGTATTCGAAATTTGTAGTTCCTTAATCTTTTGCAGCCTGCACAAAAAAACTGTACACACGTAAGTCTCGACCAGTTTTTAAGTTGATATCAATATTTGTTGTCCTACCTCGTTGGTCTAGTGGTCGAAATCGCGACTGCTGAGCATGAGGTCCTGGGTTCGATGCCCAGGTCGGGCAAATTGTTATTGAGTTTTTCCATCAGGAGTTTCACTAATTCGCGATAATTATGTGTTGAAACATTTATCCCTCCAGATACTTAGACGGTGGTCTGATGGGTAACAACCCCACACTAGACGTGCTAACCGAACTGACGGAACTGAACCTAGCGCTAAGAGCTACGGGACAACTGGACGCCGCTAAGAAGACCAACCTTAAAGTGGTCGTGTCGTGCGGTACTGGTGAGTGGAAATCTTTAATAGCGTTATTATAATTCTTAGTTACATGACATAGTTGTATAACCAGATGTATGAACGTGGAAGAGGTGAAAGGAGTAATTATGGACTCATGTCTCACACTCTTGCCTAGGTTGGTCCGTAGATGGGCGACCATTACATACCGAGTTTCCGCCGTGCCTAGTAAAGCCCGTCAAGCCGTTGGTCCCGGCTGTCATTTTTAGATCTTTGGCAGTCGTTACAGGTAGTCAGTGGCCCGAAAGTCTGACATCCTGTCTTACCAAGGAGTATCTTATTACCCAGAACTAACTGGATTGTAGAGGTCAGATAAGCAGTCGCTCCGTGTAGAATACTGGTATTCAGCTGCATCCGGTTAGAATGGAAGCCAACCTCAACATAATTGGGAAAAAAAAGGCTAGGCAGATGGTGATGACTACGGACTCATGTCTGAAATAAAGAATTCGAATTGGATTAACTTACTGACGGCCGGTTAGTTAACTAACTAGCTAGCTAAAACACAAACACATAGTACGACATCACATTGTGACATGACTCGTCGTCACAATGTCTCGTCGTCGAATCGTGGAAATCTACGGCGTCCTTCGTAAAATTCCGCGACACGTGTCGTCAAATGCAACAATAGAAAATACTGAATCCATCATGGATTCTTTCTTGATGGAATTGGCGCTGGATTGCATCGTCAGTTTTCACGACACAACGTCGTTTCCCGATAGGATATACTCCATAGATTTCCACAACACGACATTGCATCGGTACACGACGTCGCAACGTTCCACGATTCGATGGTATCGTGTTTATGCGTTTTGTCTCATTCGCAGGTCTGATACCCGTATCGAAGCTAAAAGATATAGACGTGTTTAAGCCAGAGAGTCTGTGGGACACCGCTCGGCTGGCGTGGGGGTTGTCTGCGATTGGAGGTCTACTCGTGGATCAGGTAAGAAATGACTTATTTGTGGGTGATCGTTCATTACTTAGCGAGCTCCCTCCGTGCTTCGAAAAGCTGTCATTCATTTGTAGATCTTTGACAGTCGTTATATGTCAAATTTCTAAATATTTTATTTCCTAAAAACCCAAATAGGCTCTTATGAACCGTCAAAAGATCATCAAAACTCCACGAATCGGATTGTGCATTTCCTATGGAGAAAAATCAGCAAGAAACTCTTTTAAAAATATTTGCAAGCAAATATAATTGTATCCGTTAAATTAACATGATGGGCTAACTTATCTTTCTAACCAAAAATGGGAAAGGGCCGAGAATTAAACCTTGGTGCACGCCATCTTGACTAGACCCGGACGACGCTCCGATGACATTTATTTTTGCTGCCTCTTTGATAAATATAACGTATTTAGATCAGCGGCTTGTCTACAACAAACTCTGTAGTGGTGTAATTAATAGGTTAGTGTATTGTATGTAGTCAACACAGTCGAACGCTTTACATAGGTCACCGAAAATTCCAATTGTATCCTGGGAATACTCCCAGGATTCCAAAATGAGACTGGTGAGTTTAACTCGACATTCCTACTGCGAAATCAAACTCATGACTATACACTATCCCATTTGAGTTAAAATGGGACTAAATCTGATCTAGGATGATTCCTCAATGCTGGAAGCACAGATATAGGTCCAGGTTAGAGGGATCACTCTTATAACCCTATTTGAAAATTGGTACATTGCTATAAACATAGCAAAGTACCAATTAAGTCAGGAAACTTACCGCTGTCCAGACATGATTTAGTATGCCTTGTGTGAAAAAATTCTCCGAGAATCCATACGGATCCGAGTATCCCGAAAGTCACACCCACTCTTACCAATGGATATCGTTTCATCGAGATGTGGAAGGCAGAGTCAGACAGTCGCGCTTTTTCTATGGTGCTCTTCGGAAGTTGACGGCAACCGTAAACCCCTGCGACGTCGCTGAATCGCAATGATAGAACGCAGTGACAAATCAAACCAAAATCATTGATTTCAAGTAGGCCAGTAACAGGCACTTTTAAATGGTCGAAACAAAGACAACAATAAAATGAAGCTGCAGTCCCAGTCATAATAACTGTGAAGTTACAGTATTGCCCAATACAAAGCGTAAATTTCTATGGAGAAGAATGGGCATGAAACTGCATGGACACTTTTAAATCAGAATATTGTTACAATACCTTGGTTACATCATTCATGTTGAGATTGTACATCATAAGAGAACGATGTAGCAAGACGTGCACGTCAGGTTGTGTTCATTGTGATTAGGCGACTTTGCTTTGCGGTTTCAGTAACCTGCGGAAGAGCACGTTTATCTTCCGCTTTCGTATTAAATCCAACTTTTACTTAGTTGGGACTAAGTAAAAGTTACGGCATATACTTATGCGTCACAGCATTCACAGTGTCGTTCTGCTCCATCTGAAGGAAGTTCTGTTCCCCAGGCAACACAATCAGACGGGCGCGTAGTAGAGCGCGCCCGCGCCTGGTGCAGCGCAGTCGGCGTGCCGTACTACCGCTTCGCGCCGCAGATGTCGCGCGACGTCGCCATGGACGAGCGCGCCGACGACACGCTGGTGACCATGCTGTGGGAGGCGCACGCCTACATGCACGCGCACCGCGACCGCGTCGCCGAGCTGGCGGCGCTGCTCAACGATACTGCGCACGGTGAGCTACTGCTAACTGAACACGGTTAGATACCGACGACACGCTGGTGACCATGCTGTGGGAGGCGCACGCCTACATGCACGCGCACCGCGACCGCGTCGCCGAGCTGGCGGCGCTGCTCAACGATACTGCGCACGGTGAGCTACTGCTAACTGAACACGGTTAGATACCGACGACACGCTGGTGACCATGCTGTGGGAGGCGCACGCCTACATGCACGCGCACCGCGACCGCGTCGCCGAGCTGGCGGCGCTGCTCAACGATACTGCGCACGGTGAGCTACTGCTAACTGAACACGGTTAGATACCGACGACACGCTGGTGACCATGCTGTGGGAGGCGCACGCCTACATGCACGCGCACCGCGACCGCGTCGCCGAGCTGGCGGCGCTGCTCAACGATACTGCGCACGGTGAGCTACTGCTAACTGAACACGGTTAGATACCGACGACACGCTGGTGACCATGCTGTGGGAGGCGCACGCCTACATGCACGCGCACCGCGACCGCGTCGCCGAGCTGGCGGCGCTGCTCAACGATACTGCGCACGGTGAGCTACTGCTAACTGAACACGGTTAGATACCGACGACACGCTGGTGACCATGCTGTGGGAGGCGCACGCCTACATGCACGCGCACCGCGACCGCGTCGCCGAGCTGGCGGCGCTGCTCAACGATACTGCGCACGGTGAGCTACTGCTAACTGAACACGGTTAGATACCGACGACACGCTGGTGACCATGCTGTGGGAGGCGCACGCCTACATGCACGCGCACCGCGACCGCGTCGCCGAGCTGGCGGCGCTGCTCAACGATACTGCGCACGGTGAGCTACTGCTAACTGAACACGGTTAGATACCGACGACACGCTGGTGACCATGCTGTGGGAGGCGCACGCCTACATGCACGCGCACCGCGACCGCGTCGCCGAGCTGGCGGCGCTGCTCAACGATACTGCGCACGGTGAGCTACTGCTAACTGAACACGGTTAGATACCGACGACACGCTGGTGACCATGCTGTGGGAGGCGCACGCCTACATGCACGCGCACCGCGACCGCGTCGCCGAGCTGGCGGCGCTGCTCAACGATACTGCGCACGGTGAGCTACTGCTAACTGAACACGGTTAGATACCGACGGCACGCTGGTGACCATGCTGTGGGAGGTGCACTTGCTCAGCGATACTGAGCATAATAAAATACAGGGTCAAACTCAATTAGCTAGCGAAACTCACAAAAAAAGTATCTAATCATGACTACCTCATCTAGTGGCAGCAAGATTACTGCTGGGCGTGAAGTCCTGGGTTCGATTCCCAGGTCGGGCAGTGTTATTGGATTTTCCTATCAAGATTGGTTAATGGCAATAGGCTAGCCTCGTATTACAATCAGAGGACTTGAATATAAAAAAAAAACTGCCGAAATACGGATGTACTGTGCACCTCTGACCTCTGGCTCACCTTTCAGAGAAATCAAGCGGACGGTATGTTACAAAACAAGAATATGATGATCAAAACTTATATTTTCATGTTTGAAGCAGCTGAAGTTACTTAAAATTATTAATCAGAAAAACATTTTAGAAGTTTCGGCCATATTGTGAAGAGGCTGTATAATCAATATATTAAGTTTTTTTTTGTTTGTTTCAGAAACCACTGCAAAGAATTTTACTGGTCTGCAGCATAGAGCTTAACAAACCTGAATGCGTATCTAAGTACGTATAACGAAGCTTTTTGTGACACTATATACGCATAATATAAAACTTACATACTAACACAAAATAAATAAAAAAACACAAATTGGCAGGGTTTAGTTAAGTAAACATATTAGTTGTATGTATATTTGTATAAGAAGATATTCTTGTGTTTTTGTTTTGCTCTGAGAACTAGAATGAATTTTTCGTAAACAATATTTGTTAGTTTAGTTAACATTCCTTATATGTTTATTTTTTGTTTTATCTGTTTCGTTATTTTTTGTTTAGGCATCACTTTTGAATCGATATTGATACTTGTACATCACTGTCTTATAATCTAACTAGCGGCCCGTTCCGGCTACGCACGGGTGGATATTTTTATGTTTTAAATATGCCCTATGTTACTCAGGGATAATGTAGCATACTAATGATAAAAGAATTTTTGAAATCGGTCCAGTAGTTTTTGAGTTTATTCGTTACAAACATACAAATCTTCCCTCTTTATAATATTAGTGTAGATAACGTAAATCTTAATACGTTCACGGTCTCATGCCCGTTTTCTCTAATACAAAACAACACCTAAATCAATACCCAAATATTATTGCAATGTTGGAATTTCGACTGTCGGTGCTGAAACCTGGGTTGAAAATCGAACAGCTCGCTTAGGCATTCACCGAGATGTCGCCTAGAGATAGTTAAAACGGGCATCCAGTCACTTTCTTCTACATACCGTATAGGAAATGTTTTTTCTTTAAAGGATAGCATAATTGAATGTAACACGTCGTTTGACTATTATTGTCATTGACATAAAGTTGAAATTTCTTTATTTTCAAGATAGTTCTTTCGAATAGTCGCAAAGTTGTTTTTAGACTACGGGTGCATACCAAAATACTAACATGTGCAATACTTTTATGTTATATTAGATTTAAAATATTCAGATTTTATTTGCTTAGTATTTATGTAGTGTTAAATGTTTAATTTATTCTGTTGTTGTGTAAAACAATAATAATATAAAATAGTTAGTTGATGTATTATTAATTATTATGTATGGCAACATTGCTTAAAATGTCACATGTATTTTAATCACAGTGTTGCTAGGCTTTGATGATATGTAATTATTGTGATTATAATATACATAGCATTCTTACTGAGATTTATATGAACAATATACTGCATTCCTAATGATTACTCAGGCATAAGCATGTATTTCGCAACCGGCTGTAGTTATTTTCTTTTATTTATGTATTTTTCAGGGTCAAATTTAATTGACTAGCGATACTTCGCAGACGGTTACCGATACCTAAATACGACATAATCAAACGATTTTTTGAAGGCAATGATCGCGATGTTTAGTTATTTAGTAAATACACGTCTCCTCAATTTGTCCTTTTGCCATAAATTAGTGCAATTTCTTTATTAATAAAATAAATTGTTATTTACCCCTGTTAATAATATAATCCTTGACAAACTAGACCAATACTATATAATAATACGCTTGGCTTGAAAAATAGTAATGACGATCTTCACTAATAAATAATACTGAATAAGCGTATAGCTGCCAGTAAGTGCGATTGTATTTTGTAAAATAGCATAATTAGACTTTATATACTAGGTAAAATATACTAAAATTCAATGAAGTTTTATGCACTAATTTCACGCCACAATTTTTTAAGTGCAAAACGTATTATTGATATCAAATATTTGACCTCAAGGCACAACTAAAGTTACCATATAAGAAATTAATAGTGTTTTTTTTATTAGTGGTATAATTAATATGCTAATGCAATCCTTTCGAAGTTATAATTTCTTTTTATTGTTGATTATTTAAAGTTGGCACAAAATTTATGTAGAATTAAGATATCTACCCAAATATAATATTGACTGCCTCGTTGGTCTAGTGGTGGCAAGCGCGACTGCTGAGCATGAGGTCCTGGGTTCGATTCCCAGATCTGGCAAATATTGGGTTTTTCCATCAGGAATTTCTCAGTAGCCGCCACAGAGTTTGGAGTTGCGCCCGGTTGATGGCAATAGGCTCGCCCCCTATTACATGGGACTTAAACATAACTAGCAACATTTCTGTGTACTATTAGGTACACCTCTGCCTAACCCTTTGGGGATTACAGACATGATGTTATGTTATGTGTTATAAATATTACTGCCGGTATGACGGTATATGTAGTAGAATGATAAATTTACAATAAATTTATTTAATAGACAAATTGTCTGTAAGGCCAGTGTACTACTTAGATTCCTTGTGTCTCATAAATATACTATCAGCGGAATGAATTGTGTACCGATATGATCAATTTGACATTTCATTAAACTGTCAAAGAATGACAGATTTGAATATTGAGTAATTTTGGAAGTCAATTTGGTAAAGAATGTTTAAAATGTTGGTTTTAAATATAAATGCATTATTGTTGTCGTGATACCAGTTGTAGATGTAAAATGTTATGTGATGTTTCATGTTTAAAATATGTGTCTATCTACAGGGTGACCGCACATGACTTCTAAAAATATAAAAGATGAAAAGGTACTATTGTTCGGATAACCGGTATTTTCTCCGAGATAAACAATTCTTGTACTTTTTAAATAAGTACACGTCATTTCCTTGTTTATATGGGAAGTAAAAGTGTTACATTGTTTCAACAATAGTTTCTTATTGCTGTTCAATGAGCTTATTTTTTTTACTAGTTGGTTGTCTACGGTCCCCTTTATTGTCAATGTGATAATTTTGTTGTTTCGTGATGTTTGGTGCCTAGTCGATGTTTATCTAGACATAATTATATGTATATGGGAACATATTTACCATTCTGGATTCTTGTTTGACAAAAAAAAAAAATGTAGAGATTGTAATGGGTGTAGAAATACCCTTAACGAAGCCGAAAGGTACTTGTGCTCCCCGTCATCGCGATATTATTTTTTTGTTCTAGACCAGGCCCGTCCAACATACGGCCACCGGGCCACCAAGCGGTTCGCCAAGGTCTTTCATCCGGCCCGCGAACTTTGTTTAAGCCCATTCCCTCTCATAGAGAGGAGGCCGTGTGTCCCAGCAGTGGGAACATTATAGGCTGATTATGCTTATGCAGTTATTCCCGCGCCATCTTTACCCACCCGCTCCACGTCACTTACCCGCGAATGCAGACCGCATCTTCGCAGTCTAGTCCGGTGAAGCTTGTTTTTTTTTTTAATTAGAATTCACTGCATTTCTTTTGGCCCACTACGTTTACAAAAATACTAAACTTGGCCATCCATAAAATTATGTTGGACACCCCCCTTCTAGTTACGGAGATATTGGGGGTCAAAGTTCCAACCTTTTTCTCAAGATATTTTTACCGTAGAGTTACTTAGTTTGATGTATCCTTAGTTGCCGGCTTCGTGAGGGGTCAGTTTACACCTAGTATGTAAAAATAAAGAAGTATTTATTAAATGTGATAATAAATAGTTTAAATAGAGGCTCAAGTCGTATTTTGAGAAATGTTGGTTGTGTTGCAGCGCAACTTTGTAAAATTTGTAAACGATATGACGTCTTAGAGCCTATAGTGTATGCACTGCTTTAAGTTAGTACCATTAAGGTACATTTTCGAAGGTGAAAGCAAAGCTCATTCACTCCCAATTACACCGCACCGACACGACTGGTTTCTAACGGTCAGTTCAGCCGGAAAAATGCTCACGCAATTTTATGGTTTTTTAAAGGCGCGCGACCGAGTTAAGAGCATGCGCGAGGCGACACTTGACGTCTGCGTCGATATTCATATAATCTTCCTACTTCAATGGTAATACGGTTCTATTTTCAATGCTGCCACAAAATGCGCGAGCATTATTGCGACCCTAATTAAGACGGCAACAGGCGACAATGCAGCTATCTACGGCAGTTTTGGTAGGGGTTTGCGTGTGCAAACACCTCCGCAACTGTACTTTAAAACTGTTCACCGACCAAATCGACCGTGAGTCCAAAGCTCTCAACTTTGTATCTTCTTAGCTATACGAAATAAATGAAGTTGTCAAGCGAAAACGGGTTTTATTACAATGAAACGAAGTTGTATATGCAAGCTCTTTAATTTAATATTACTATTAATCACAATATTCACTAAAGTAGGCTTATACCAAGACTCAATAATATCACATTTCTCATGTGGATATTATCAATCCACGACTAAATCTAAATACTAAAAAAGTAATTTCTAAAGTCTAAGTAGTCTAAGTACCACCAATATAGGAATTAAGTAATGGTGCCTCTTCATAAGTTCAGCTGCGAATATTCCTAATGGCAAATCAGTAACTGGGTAAGTACACAAGAATACAAAAGTCTACAAAATGTTAAGTACAACACTTACACAAGCTCTGTTACTTTTCGTTATGTTTTCTTCTGATTTTCTAAATACAAATTCTTATAAAAATTGTTTCTCACAGCTTTGAAGGTAAGTACAAATTAATATTTAGGTAATTTGAGATTCTGTGCCAAACAAATTAATGCGTAGGTACAGTCAGCACCAAAATAATACATTAAAAAGCCAAAACGAATGACATTACTGTACGACTGCACTTAAAATATATATTTGTCACTAATTTGCAAGTTCACATAATAAATCTTTTAAAATAAATTATCTATATTGAGGTACTCCGATAAATATTTTTAGAATTACTATAGGAACGCAAATTCTTACACTAAAAGCCTAAACAATGGTTACATCGTTCTGAACGATGCGAGGCTTGAACCTGGGACTACGGACTTACCGGCACCTCACTAACTAACTTCTTATGAATGGTATAGGTGGTCAAATTAAAACAGGTAGACAAACTCAGATAGCCAAAGACAGAGATAAATGGAAAGAGGGAAGGGAGGCCTTTGCCCTGCAGTGGGACACATTAGGCTCCTAATAATAATAAACTGCACAGATGGTATCAATATCTAAACATAATAAAACAATAAAAATTAACATTTGATAATTCTTTATGGCCATATCTAATTTAATTTTACTTAAGTTTCGCTACCTAATTTACTTTGACCTTAAACATATACCAAGTCAGCGTCGTTTATAAAAATTATAAAAAGGCCGGTACAAGTCAGTAATCCTGGGTAGCTAACATTAAATCGAGAAGGTGAGGCACCGCGCTACAAAATGAATAAAACTAAACTATTCACACTGCTCACATTGCCGCTTTCAAACTAGTATCTAGAATTTCTCACTCAATTCACAAATTGGCAAAAGAAAACTCTCAGCAAGCAGCCGACATAGTTTATTTCATTCATTGACTAAAAACTAAATTAACATGTCGTATTTGTTTCTACCATCTGACTGTACTAAAACCTGTGAGCCACAGCTCGACGTTCTAAAGGCAGTGTGACCTTAAAACCTTTTGAATGCCACTGTCACATATACGTGCCAAGCAAGCGCGTGCCCTGTGCGCCAAACGACACAAATATGTGACAAAATATTAGGTGAAATTGGCTTAGCGTGGAGGGCACGCACGCACGCCCGTTTATGCTCTGGCGATCAAAAGGTTAAGACAAGTCTGAGTTGGCGAATTCCAAATTTAAATAAAAAAAAAAAAGAAAACTGATCGTGACGGTAGCTAAGAGCATTTAAATTCACTGATTGAGATGATCTTCATTAATTTTCACTGTCAATATAGTTTTTAAAAGTTCGTCTTAATATTCTAAGTTCATGAAAATTAGAAAAGATCATTCTCTGGGTAAAAACAGTATTGCTCAATTGTTTTTTAAAGTTTATAAATAGTTAACAATAGCGGTAGGTACTTTCTGAATCATAGAAGATCATAATTATTAACCCATGTACGGTGGTATTATTTCGATAGTTATTGGTAATCAATTGTGGGCGATTTTTTCTTAAATAGAACTTAACGCGAAAAGCTTAACTAAACCGCGTTTAAAAGCGGTCAGTGACATTGCCTTGGAATATTTATTTTTAAATATTCAGTTGCATACGTGGAATTCGCCCTTAACTGCCCCACTTCACATGTCCAACGTGGGTGTCCACATAATGTGTTGGTCACAAAAAACCGCTACAATATATAGAATGATGTCAAATTGGTGGTATAAAGATTGAACACAGAAACGGAATAAGACGTTTAAAATCAAAAGTCTCAAATATAATTCTTATAAAGACGAACAGTACAATACAACCCATTTAACTAATTCATGATAAATTTCAGCAATGACATGTCGAAAACGATCAAAAATTTATAAGATAATTAAATAAAATATGTCCATAATAATAATTAAAAAATTTGGTAACAGTAATTACAAAATAATAACAAAAATCTGTACATGCAGTACACTATTTTTATTTCTTTTAAATGCTAAGTTATATTTTGTATCGAGACCATTTCACGTTATTGAAAAGTGTTGCCGATTATATTTTCTTTTAAAATATCGTATATGGAAGCAACCAATTCGTTATACGAAACTCACTTTGGCACAAAGTCACTAAAACTTATTAAATAAAGAAAAGAACATAGAATTCGACATATTTTTCTAAAAACACAATCATGTTTGAAAAGAATTTACTAATAGAAAAGCAAGGATTTTCATTCGAAATGAAAAGGAAAATAACGAAAAATCGACTCAAATGCCCATTTCAATAGGATCGCTGTTAAAATTAGCATGTATCGGTAAGTTTTGTGCGAACTTAAGCATCGATATGTTAATCGTAAGTTTAAAGCACTATGTTAACAAGAAGGCACCTTGTGAATTGCTAACAAAAAACGAATTACCAAATCATGAAAATTTTAGCCAGGACCCTCAAGGTTTACGTATTCACGATATGCCTGATCCCACGGAACCCAAATAAATAATAACACCTAAAATCTAGTTACCATGCACTCAGATTTTAGTGCATTCTTACACAGCCCTTAGACCACTCATAAAGATTAATGTAATCGTTTATGTGTATCTTTTTTCTCAATCCTTAATCAAATATCACATATAAGTAAACCTTTGGCACAACATTATAAGGAAGAATATTCGTATCGGAAGAATTACTCTAGGTAGGTACTTCTGTCTAAGTATATCACATAAATGTCTGTCTAGTAATCTAGGTATGCTTGGATGAGTTTCTCATATAGTTTTCTCTCATTGTCTTCTACATAACTGGAAAAGTTCTGACATACTTGAATAGGGCAATATTTTTTATCGTCGTTTGATTTTAGTTTCGGAGTTTAGTTCCAGAACAACAACCTGTATGTGTAGGTTTTAAGTGAAAAAAAAACTGTTCGTGTGCATAAATGAATGAAAGAGCCGATGTTTTTTTCGCGATTTCAGGTTTCGTCCCTTAGTATAAGGGGTTCATAGTGGTGAGTTCCACACGAAATTGTAACAGTTAATTTTCATTTTATTTAAAATACAGTAAGGTGTTTTTGTGCTATGGACGCAAACTGACATTTACTTTTATCACATTCGCTGTAGCACCCGAAACATCACAGTCTGATTATAAAAAAGTGGCCAAACTTTTTTATTACATGATTTTTTGCAACATTCTAGATGTACGAATAATTCCTTATGTATATTGTGCCCTCTAGTGTTATAGCCAAAGTATTGTACGCCACTCAAAAAAGTTCCATTTATGTTAGTACGGGTCGTCTGGGTATTCCATGTTTGCGATCAAGTTCTTCTTTTCTTCCTTGCCCGGTTTTGAGTCTAGTAAAGATGGTCGTATCGTTGATCTTGGTTCAAAACATGGCTGTAACAAAAAAGAAAATAGTTATTTTTAGTCCCTCAAGCCCAAGGTTTTTTGTCTGCATCCTAATTGCGTAACCTACTTATGTCCATTTTCACTGATACCTAATGAAACTTTTTAAGCACCAACAGTTTCAACGCTCAACTTAGCGCAGAGTTGAAATTACAACAGAGCAATACAATTTAGGCATTCATTTAGGTGTGTTGCTTACTGTTAGTGATAACGGGCATTATAATCACAATCCCTTTCTTTTTGACAATTGAATTCGTTAACTACATTGTTCATAAATAACTAAACTAGTCACGATTTAAATCATTTCAAGCAATGAATTTAATTATTTTGTCAATCAAATTACAAGGGATTGTGAGACAGTTTCGCAATTGGGAAGCTAGCTGGTTGGGTCAATCACCTTAGTTTATGCTTAGAATCTAGTCTGTAAGTAAATATAAGATCAAATTAAATTAGCTAGTGAAACTCTCCAGACGCGATAGATATCGATATTGTTGTTGTTGGTTGATGTTGTGTTGTGTTGTTGTTAAAATAATTTAAAACAGAAAAACTTTTAGTCTTCGTAATCCAAAAAACATATTTCATTAACTTGTTGATTAATTATTTACTTGAAAAATGTATATGTGTATGTATACAAACAACTTTTAAAACGCAGTTTCGCTTGCTTTAATGAGACCTTATTTATAGTTCTTGTAAGTAGGTATGGAATCAAAGGTTACACCTTAATAAATGTTGTAGGTATTCAATACACCTCATATATACATATTTGATACAAAGTGCCTACTTTGTGTAAAGCATAGAGTGACCTTTTAGTAACTAGAATATTTCCTGCTAGAAATACTTACCTATTAGTAATTAATAGTTCTAAATTACCTTTATATAACATATATACATAGTAATGGTCAGCATTGGGTGATTTTGTTATTTATTAATTGAGTTAGTAGTTCTACGCAGATTTCAATGTTAGAAACGCAAGACACTTGCATCTTTAAAATCATGCGACAAACAAAATAGAAAAAAGATACCTACAGTTTTTTGTAGTAGGTATCTTAATGTTTTTTAAACTACCTTATCGAGCTGCTGGTCAATATCATTTTCCATATTTTTTTTTCCAAAGCCACCTCGAACCAGCCCACAAAATGAACTACCATTATTTCAGAGTTTAAAAAAAAAACACTTGCAATTATGTAGTATTATTTAAAAGAAAAAATAAAAACGAAAAAGTTATAGTTAGTACAGTGAAACGCACATCAGTGGCACACAGCACAGCAGTATAAAGGGCTGTTTTTAAAGCAACTGTAGGAATGCTCAAAAATCATTTTCACGCAGGATGAAATTAGTAATTCTTTCAAAATCAAAAATAACATTGAACTATATCGCCCACATAATTATTAGTGAAAACTTGATACAAACCAACGGTAGTTAAAATATTAGTAAGCGAGTGTACCCAAACCATGCGGGGCTAAGCAGTAAGAACAATCAAATGTGAACCTTAAACAGACGGCTCAAGGAGATAACTCATTGCAGCTTGCCCAAGCATTATCAACCTGTATGGAATGTCAGGGGCTCATTAAAAACTGCATGCTAAAAATACCACTGGTTTAAAAAAAAACAACTTAAAAACAGCCCCTTGAAACAGTCACGCAATCAAATAATACAAGGTGTGATTGAACTAACTGAAAAGGGGTCAATGTGCTTAACATTAAAAACAACTTTTACTATGGTTCCAACCCTGAAATCGTGAAAGAAAATAAACTGTTTCATTTTTTTTTGTGTTTTTATGAACCCGCACTGGTGCCACGTGGTGGTTCTACGACCCCCGTACTATTTAATGCATCCATCAGTACTATGTTTTGAGTGCGTTACGTTGAGTCCTAACGTAAAACTTGATATTTCACTCCCAAAAAAAAGTCGCCCAGCAAAATTTTTTGTGTAGAGATACTTATATTAGTTTAATGTACAGAATGCTTGGTTGACAGCTTTGTGAAGGGTCCGTTTACACTCTGTATAGCCCACCCCCTCTTATAGAGAGGAGGCCATGTCTCAGCAGTGGGGAGATTATGGGCTCATTACGCTTAAGTAACACGATGGGAAACAGCTGATTTATTTCGCGATTCTGTGGTAGGTCCCATAGTAAAGGATGCTCATAAAATGATGATATTGATTACCAGAAGTCTGAATAGATACCGATTATTTCCCTAAACTATACTGAATACATAACATAACATCACGCCTGTAATCCCCGAAGGGTTAGGCAGAGGTGGATGTACCTAATAGTACACCCACATTTCGCCAGTTATGTTTTAAGTCCCATGTAATTGGGGGTGAGCCTATTGCCATCAACCGGGCACTATTCCAAACTCCGTGGCTGCTACTGATGATCTATGGAAAAACCCAAACACTTTGCCCGAACCAGGTGTCGAACCCAGGACCTCATGCTCAGCAGTTGCGCTTGCGACCACTCGACCAACGAGACAGTCAGACCTAATACCTCCGTATAAAATAACGAAATGATTTTTAAGGGAGGTCTTCCACAATTATGTTACTTAATTTCCTTGAAGTTTAGGCAAATAAACTCCACCTACTAGGATTTCTATTGCTTAGTTAGCTACACTTTTGGGCGAAAGGGTAAACAAAAACTGGGCTAATGTAACGTAAACTCAAATAAACTCCACCTACTAGGATTTCTATTGCTTACTTAGCTACACTATTGGGCGAAAGGGTAAACAAAAACTAGGCTAATGTAACGTTACGATAGAAAGGTACTATTTCAAGAATTCAGGACAAACACAATCAACGAAACATACGAACATTACAAACATACAAAGCCATGAGTATAAGCAAGATAACCAATAAACCAGTACATCGTCGGAGCAGTTGCATCCTTATTCAGTAACGCATTTTACGCATCGCAATCGCTTTCATCTTGACAGTGCAAGAACATCCATTGCGTTGAGAACTTGAGGTCATCATCTGCCTAGCCTTTTACCAACTATTGGGGTCGCCTCCCAGTCTAACCGGATGCAGCTGAATACCAGTATTTTACATGGATCGACTGCCTACCTGACCTCCACAACCCAGTTAGTACTGGGTAATACGATATCCTAATCCTAGGTAAGACTGGTTGTCAGACTTTCGGGCCACTGACTACCTCTGTAACGACTGTCAAACGTCTACAAATGACAGCCGGGAGTGTTTTCCGAGGCACGGAGGAAACTCGGTATGTAATACGGCCACCCATTCACAGACCAACCTAGGCAAGCACGGCTTAACCTAAAGTTCGACCCGAGCGGCTGTTATTATTTAACCACGAGCTCCTCATTTAACCACGAGCTCCTCAAAATAACTTGAGGTCGAGGACATTAATACGGATTAAACTATGTCGATTATGAAAATGATAGTGATTGCGAGTGCGCTACGTAATAAAGGTGAGAGTGAATCTAACATATTGGTTAATGCTTTTTTTAAGGTGTTATAAAGCGCCAATATGTACTGGATTTTCAGTAATTTTTTTAGATGCTGTGTTTGATTGCGTGCGGTTCAAAAACACGTACAACTTAGTTACTATTTTATTTGAAATGGTGTTTGTGTCTTTTCAAGAAATTAAATTAATTAGGAGATGATGAAGTCGTAGATACTGTTATCTCGTTTTCAAGGATATCATTTTAATCTTCCCATGGTATTTTAGTTCATAATGGAGATAAAATTCTACAAAAAATACGAGACAATTCATTGTTGATTGAAAAAAAAAACAGCAAAAAAACCTCTTTTTTGCTTTTTTTTTATAATCTTTGACATTTTTGCATTGTTTGTTTTTACCTGAAGGCCAAAAATACAAAAATTAATATCTAACTATGTATACTGTCATTGTTATTCTTCAAAATATAAACACAGACATAACAGAGAATATAAAAACTAAAATAAATGAAAAGTAGATAAGTGTCGAATTTAATTACTTTTGCAGCTGTTAAATATGTGAGTGTATTTATATTTAAATCGAATTTACTTAATAGATAACACTTTAATTACTGTTACATCGTGCACGTAGGTGCTTCTTTAGTTGATGTACTATTTAGTGTCGGGTTGATGTGAAATGGATTAAAATGAAGAACTTGCTCTTTCTACTTTCTTATAGCCTCATTACATCAGGACGCGTCCTGATGGACGCAGTGACGTATTCCTATTCACAAAGCATAGTCTTGTTCATCATCATCATCATCATTTCAGCCTGAAATCACCCACTGCTGGGTATAGGCTTCCCCTTTCTCCTGCCACTCTTCCTAGTACCATGAGTCATCCAGGTGGTTCCCGTAACTTTGACCATATCGTCAACCCAAGGAGCGTATGACTCCTGGGAGGTTACCGTGTACTATTATATTGGCAGTATTCTTTTAATCTTACTTCAGTAGAGTTCTTCTACAGTGTGGGAAAGAGATGGAGATTGGCGTCCTGTATAGCTCTCTTTCCCACAATAAAGAGGTGATGGTACTGGCCAAAAACTTCGTTTATGTTTACGTGTCGTTTAAGCATCAGAAGTTTTTATTTTTCAACAACTTCTGATGCCTTAAGACAATTTATTTGATGAAAAATACGATACAATAGTAGTAGTAGTTGACTAATATAGGTACGTCGCGTGGACAGTTTACACGATCCACGTGATTTTATTCAACAAAAATGAAAGCGTGGCAACAATAGGCACGGATGTGTCGAAACATTGCTGTATTAAATCCATAACAATAGTGTCTACTATGCAAAATTACAAATGGAAATGATAGACTTTGTCAAAAAGCGTCTACCACTTACTGAGTTTGTCAGATAAAATCAACCCATGGGCTACCAATTCAAATTCGACAGCAAACATAGGGTCGCTGAATTTCCACGTAAGTCAAAAATAGCAACTTTACAGGAGAGTGAATAAACTGCGTAATTATGCCTAGGTAACAGTACAAAACCATTTTTAATTTGTGTTCACTTCAAATTAGCTGAGACGTTGCTTATTTCTGATTGACTGAAATAAAGCGTCTTCAGATTTTCTAACAAACGGCATCAACATGTCAAATCCGCCAAAAATTAACTTATGTGGTGTTAGAACTTCCACGACGATAGGCGAAGTTCTTACGATGGCTCTTATCTTAAACCATCGTTTATGAATAAGCCCCTAAAAGTTAAAGTTTAGGTAAGCGCGCACGTGTGTGATACAACATTACAACAACTCACAATGAAAAATCATTGAAAAATACGATTCCACAGTTGCTAAAATGACACGTGACGGTTTTTAAACAAAACTGAAAGCGTGGTAACACGGAATAAACCAAACATTGGCTAATTGTCTGTAGCAATGACAGTCTGAAAAATATTTGAACAAGTGATTTCGTTGTTAACCGAATGTCGCATTAAATGGTATTAATTATTAAATTAATACATGCTATTTTCTTGTTATCTGCTGTTTAATCGAAAACATGTCGAATCATGCTTACGAATGCTTTTTTTGTTTTTTTTTTAGTATCTGCATTCTTGTGTTTACGTGTGATGAGTAGTGATGACATTTCAAGTTTTTAATCCGTTTTTTTTTGTACATAATGCTAACTTTCAAAGTTACCCACAGATTAATGATGGATTGGCCGATTGGATTGTCTTGACCTGACCTAGAATGTTTTTCCTATTAATTAATTCAATTGTTTACAACGAAACTAATTTCGTTTGTCATGATCAAAAAGTAAGAATAACAGAGATTGTTGTTATAACACTATCTACAACTCCATGCCATTTCAATTTTAACTTAATAAAAAAAACACAAGCACTCACAATCGGATGCCTAAAATCATTAGGCCTCGACTTGAAGTCAATTTGATGCTGTATAAAATGTGGTACTCACAGTTTCACAAATGTTCATATTACAGCAGTTCTCAATTGTGATCTCGCACTGATCAGGACGCGCAGTCATCGGTGTAACATTCTTGTTCACGATTATACGTTTCTTGATCCTGGAAAAATAAAAAATGTGATATGTTAGCAACGAAGAAGAGGAGAAAGAAGTATGTAAAATCCGGTCAATTCGGTTTCAACAGACTAATTCTAGTAAGACTTCGAAGACACTGACAGGTCATCATCTGCCTAGCCTTTTCCCAACTATATTGGGGTCGGCTTCCAGTCTAACCGGATGTAGCTGAATACCAGTATTTTAAATTGAACGACTGTCTATTTGACCTCCACTTCCTAGTTAGTACTACAATTGTCCGGGACCAACGGCTTAACGTGCTTTCCGAGGCACGGAGGAAACTCGGTATGTAATAGGTGGTCACCCATCCACGGACCAATTCAGGTAAGCGCGGCTTAACCTGAAGATCGACCCGAGCGGCTGTTATTATTCAGCCACGAGCTCCTCACTACTTCAGTATAATATCTGTCCGGTTAGATCGAAGTTAACAAGCTCAGGTTGCGATAGCAATTGCTTTCAATTTGACAGGTCGAACGATGTGCACTTAGTTCACTGTGTGTGCTGCACTACACTTGCAATTGCAAGTGTTACGGAACAAGGCGCCCGTTTGAAAACTATTATACTACTATTCATTCATTCAGTGTCAGACAACGGACAGTCTAAAGATTTCTAAAATTCACCCCAAAAGGGGTTACTTAAGGTGTGGCAGTTTGTATGAAATTTCAACAGTTTTGCCTATAGTACATCCTATCGATGACTTTTTTAGGCAATCCTTGTGTTTTAATTAATGAAGGCAAAAACGTCAATTAAACATCATTTAAATGATGCATCTAATTAGATAAAAGCAAGGATTACATAAATATTTAACAATGAAGGACGGTTTAGTGCGCAAACGTAAGCCAATTGCGTCACTGGCTATAAATGTGGTAATTTCTGCAGTTCCAAGATAACCGTGCATGCATAAAAATATAAACTACATCTTATTGCAATGAGCCACTGCTGATAATAAACAAGTAATAACTTTATTTTTTCTATAATCAGTAGCATGCTTAGAAGATTTAAAGTTAATCAGCGACAACTATTCAAAACCTTTACAATTACTTTGGAAAATAGTAGACATTTTAATTTAGGTTAGTATTTTGGTAGAACTAAGCTCATTTAACCAAAAATTGGTTTTTCTATTTTTCTTTTCTTAAGCTTATGTTATTCACATCCACACTACTTACATCTAAATATGATCAGCTCTACCTAATCTTATGTTAAGTAATGTTAAATGAACCATCTACATATTACATGCCATTGCCCTTTTCATCGATTTACTTCACCTGCCTGTCCATGACCCATGTTTCCTCCCTCTACTCTCCTCTTCACGACTCCTGTCAGCTGTCTCGTTATCATTCACTCCCATTTCATTCATATCATCTCAACATCTGCCAAGCCTTTTCCCAACTATGTTGGGGCCGGCTTCCAGGCCTTATCTGACCTCATACTTTCATTCATAGGTACCATCTACAATGAACTAGAAAAACTTTGACAAACCTTGGTCTCCTCTTCAATTGCAGAACTTTAGTGATCAGAACCGCGCAAACCAAACACATCATTCCACTTAGGATACCCAGCATTATGATGATGGGGTCTCTCACGGGATCCCAGCCATCGACACAGCCCTCTATCACTGTATCCGAGTTGAAGCTATCGGGTGAAATAGACATTGCCGACCTCTCGACTGGTTTAGTGGCATTGCACCTGAAATAATATAAAAAGTTATTTGTTTTTCAGGCCTATTTCCTCCTGAAACGCTCAAATAATGGCAGAAGAGTGAAAAATCAATTGCCTTTGCTCTGCAGTGGGACATAACACACTCTTATTTGCTAGAAGCAGTAAAAGAAAACTAGTGAAAATGGAACATATATGACTGGCCCAACGTGTTCCAAAACTCCGTGTGCCATCATCAGCCAATTACTTTACTGTATTATTGAGAATAATTGCAAACAATTCATATGTTCATGTGAAATTATAAACAACGGTCAATCAACATTTGATTCATTGCTCAGCGTCCATTCCAATGGACTGTGTATTTTCAAATGTTTTGTTATTGGTTCAATGATTCTTTTGTCTTAATTTCTCATGCGCTAGACAAAACTGTAAGTAAATGATTTCTTCTACTTACTGACAACTTTCATTGGTTTCTACTTTAGCTGGTGCCTGGCTGGCAGAAGCAGTGGAACTAGAACTGGGAGTTATAGTAGTAGTGGTCGCCTCGGTGGTGGTGGTGTAAATCTTAGCTGCCTCGCATCTTAAACCTTCATAATCTCCAATACATTGACACTGGGGCTCACTGTTCTCGTCCAAGGAACAGGCGCCGTGGTTTAAGCAAAAGCCATGACACGCGTCGACCTCGCATCTTACTCCAGAATAGCCGGTATTACACCTGAAATAACGAAAGAATGAAACAGGGTAACTTTATTAATTAAACAATGGAACGGACGGGAGATTGAAAAATGAATTAGATCAAGTTTTACCTGCATTTAGGTTGCCCTTCAGCACTGACGCTACAATCTCCTTGGAAACAGTAATTTTGACAAACTGAAATATCGCATCTTTCTCCAGTGTAACCAGGTGTGCATTTGCATAATAACTTGCCACTAACTTTCACGCCATGGACACAAAACAGGCCTGCATCAGTAGGAATGTTGAAGAAATCGTTGATCGCTGATTTATTTTGTGGCAGACTCGTTAGTGCTTCGCATTCAGTAGTTCCTTTAGTCTGATCCTCAATTTTATAATTTGCAACAATTCCGAAAGGAGTTTCACTTTTATAGTTTGTAATCTCTTTCGGTTGTTCTTCTATTGCTGGATTCTTTGGTAATTGCCAAACTGATTTGTAACCCCAGTCCACCCAGTAGATGGAATCTTTCGACACGGTCAATGCATTTGGTTGATGCTGTACTCCAACTAATAATGTTCTTCTGTTCTTTCCATTCAGATCTGCACTTTCAATGGAAAAGTGAATGCCTTCTTTATCATCTGCCCAGTACATTTGCTTCGTCTGTTGATCAATGGCCAAGCTAACTGGCATATAAATGTCGCTGTCAACAATAACTTCTCTCTCTGTGCCATTAAATCTAGCCCTCTCTATTGTGGGCTTCTTCGTGTTTGTGTTGGTCCAGTAAACATACCTATAATTTGTAAATGACTATTAATTTTCACATAATTCAATTTTATTTATTTGATTTGAACTGTCATTAGGAACATACCCTCTACAGCTATCCACGGCAATAGCTCTGGGAATCTCATCATCCATCTTGAATAAAAGATTACCGTAAACATTGTTCTTTGATCCAGGCTTCAGCGAAATAGAATTGATGCTTCTCTCATTACTGTCAGTCCAAAACAATAGTCCTGTGACTGGATCGAAGGCGAGACCTTGGATATTTTCGTATGCTTTTCTCTTGACTAATGATTGGTATTTCTTACTAGATATGCTAAAACTAAATATAGAGGCGTTGTCGCTCTGTTTGTCAACGAATAGCAGCATATTGTGTACTGCATCATAAGCTAATGCTGTGAGGTCTCTAAACTGGACGCCTTCAGTGTGGTTTTTGACTCCATTGGCAAAAAAATCTAGCTGATCTCCTGAGGTCACGGCAAAGTCTGGAACAAGAAAGAAAAAAATAAGGATCCAAGTTGATAATAATTTGAATTATTTTATGGTGATTTCGTTACAAATATACTGAGAGGCATGACGCTTTTCTAGAACAACTCGCATTCTGAAAGAGAATTAAGTACCGTGGAAAATAGACAAATAAAAACTCGGTTATGTAATGTTGTAAATGCAAGTGCCAATTCTCGCATTATTTGGCAGCGCTGCAGCGGTTGTCGCGTGACTTACAAACGCCGATTGCGGAGGTTAGTTACATCTTACATAACGCCACCGTCTAGTTCGAACTCGAGTGGCTTGTGACTCAGATTTATGAGTAAATAGGCAACATAATTGTCTCTATTACGACGGCAATTGTTGCTATGGTATCTATGAAGCTAAGTACGCATTCTACGTTACATTGTAGCGAGTCCTTAGAAACTACCATGTAGGTACTATAACACGTATCGAATTGATTGTATTTAGGAGTGACCACATTTATCACCATTAAAAAAAATATATATCGACGGCGAATCGGCTGTAACAGATTAGAAATACCTTTTTTTGGAATACGAAAAAAGGCTTTATTCGCTGACTGGCTCAAGCAAAATTCCGCGTCATTAAGGCTCTCTCGATGGTCGGGCCTACCGGACGTATTAGTTCTTACTTGGCGGCAGAGCACAAAAATGTCAAGCGATAATTAAATCGTGTCCAAGTATTTAGTATAGCTACTCTTCTCAATGAACGTCTGGCATTCTTTTAGTAGTATTCGATAAAAATATCTGTAGGAGACTAGGTTACACTATTTTTAAGTCAGACTTCAACATAAAAGTAGGTTCGCATGGATAAATAGATCGAAGGTATTTTACGTTTGGAAACCACAAAATTACTGGGCTCGTGACTTTCTTGATCTTAAATAATACCATGTACGTCACGCCACACGCGTATCTTTATATTTTCTTCACGTCAGCGTCAGAAGCGCACAAGCCTTATTTGCATAATTATTTATTTTATCTTGAAGCTGCCGTCAAGATTTGCGTTTGCGAAAATATACGTTTGTGATAGTTTCCTATAGTGGAAATAGATAAATGCAAAAGGTTTTTTGCTAAACTTGTGTCTGGGGAAAATGTTATATCATGTTTTAATATTTATAGATTTCAAGTGTTTCCCCCACGCGTAAGCATAAGCCACCTTTATTATACAGGGAGGAAGGGACATCACTCTAAACCCCGGTTTTAATTTCTAAAAGTTGTAAGACTCAGTTATGTCATTTGACAGCCAGGTTACACTTATCGACAAATAATCGGCATGAACCTGTCAGAAAAAGCTTTAAAGTCTTACTAGGTAGGCTAAAAGCGAAAGAGACATCATTCGTCTCGGTTTGGGCACAAACACCATGTCGGCCTTCGCTTTTTTTTTTTTGCAACGATATAAAGCCTTTTCTCTGGCTCGTAACAGATTTCTAAGAAAACTATTCCTATTTCAAATATTCTTGATTCCTCTTATCAAAACATGTCGACCGCCACGACGCGATGGTCGGCAATCATTACGATCAAGGTCACAGGTCAGAGACGGTATGTTGATAGTCTTGTAAATAATAAAGTCTTTATGAAGCCAATATTGTATGTAATGTATGGAATCGGAGAAAAGAAAAGTTACTTTGTAAACCACAAGACGGCACCTGTTGTTGACTGTTGTAGCTAATGTATGTAAGTATGTTTGAAAGCTTGTGTTTATAAACTCGTTTTATATTTATACATGGAAAGGAAATCGAAATAAAATAAAGATCAGCAAAATAAAAGACTGTTTATAATTTCTTTTGTAACTCTTTTTCTGTTCCTTACTTATTCGTCTGCATCTAACTGTGTACTGTACACAAATAAATACTTATAAAAAAAATTTAACAGGCCGATGTCTGTACATTGAAGATATTGAAAAAAAAATAGGGTGTCTATAGTAGAGCAACAGAAGCCAAAAGAACAGTTTTTAGGGTTTTTGTTTGTCTGTCTTTCTGTCTGTATGTTCCTGCATGTATTTGAACGCAGTTTTCACCGCTCTACTGCTAGATGATTAACTAAAACTATAGGCTACATTTTATCGCAGGAAATGATCTTTTTTTCTTATTTTTCTTTTGTACGAACTCGCGGGCAAAAGCTAGTTTTTAAATAGATAACAAATTTTTAAATTTCAATATTAGGTTTTCATTGCAATTGACTTTCAATTGTCACTGTTGCACCATTTGTATTGAACTGTCAAAATGACAATGCCAATAACATTGCGATTGGCAGTGGTTTACGTGATTAGTTTGTTGCCGGGTATTTTTTAATAAAACGAAAAAATACTGCGATTAATCTTAAAAGAATATAAGATTAACAATGCTTGGGAATGTTATTGTTCGCAAGTTATGATATTGCAAATAAAACCTTAGTTGTAATTTGTATCACCGTGGGTGGCAAGCAATGCGCATGTTTATTTTGTTTTACCTTTACGATCGATTTATCTGCAAAACGCTGTCATAAATAATTTGCATTATCAGTTTTTGTTATTGTGATGTATAACTAACGTCTCGTTACATCATTTTCATTTATTTTTAGGTAGGAAAAAAATCCTAGGTATCTATTAGGTTCCTGCCAGGGCTGCGGGACTGTTCGAAAGAGATACCGCGGCCCTGGAACACAAAGGGCAAAAGAAGGAACATGGATGGGTTTTAGTCAGTAAGTCTGACACACCCTTCCGCTCCGCCCAGAGCGGGACGAGTCAATTGATGATTGCCAATCCCAAAAAAAAAGGTATCTATTAAGTTAGCCTACGTAGGTACCTACGCTGGGCGTTTTTTTAAACCAAGTTTTTTACCGCGCTCTGGATTTCCAACTATCGGCGTAAGCCGGGCCTTGGGAAGTCAATAGTGTGCATCCTCAGCGGGTTATAAAAGCGCAGTTGAGATTTGCAACTCTCAGCCCTAAGTTGAGGTTGAAAACCCAGTGCGCAGTGGAATAGCGTCGCGTCAGGCCGGAGTAGACCAGATGACCTGAATCCAGATGTAAGACCGCTTGCCACGCGCACGCTACGTAGGTACTACAGAGTTCACTGACGATGACGGTCGACCAATTTTCACCCTTATTCCCAGCCCTGAGTAATAAGGTTTAAAAGTAGTCGACCGTTAGTGAGTGCGGTTCTGTACGCCGGGCATCAATCTGACATCATCTGACATAGAGCATCAATCTGACATAGAGTTCCATATATTACAAACGGCACATGCTCGCACATCGCACACGCGTTTGGTCTGCTCCGGCGGCGTTTAAAAGTCGCCGGTGTTTAATATGGCCTTGGATACTATTCCAAGGTGTATGTAACATAATAAACGTACCTCTCCAGATGCGTCTCTGACCATGTAACTGAACAACTTTAGTTCTACAATTTCAGGAAATTCGCAAAAAAGGGGGAATTGACGCGATCAGCTAATAAAAATTGTACGGAAAAACTAAAAAAGAAGTTACGAATTTCCAAAAGTCATAGAACAATAGTAGTTCAGTATCATGGTCTGAATCACCACAAGAGAGATTGTGTGTTTATTAAGTTACAACTTGTTTAAAGACGACTGTCGTAACGTAATATACCTACTCCATTTATAACATCAAACATCATGAAAACTTCAGTTACTAGGTACTTGAGAAACACCTTATCCGTGTTGTATGTGCGTACTGCACCTATTTATTACTAAGTACTAACGTATGTCGTTTATGATAACAATAGAGATTGTATCCACAAGTTGCTACTGACACACCCACACGCCCTTCATGTAACAAGTACATAAATATAAGTAGTTCCTACATATGTACAGTCTTTCATAATATGATAAAATGGACAGTTTTCCATATACGTTGGTTAGTTTTTTACAGTCAAATCCTGATGTGGCCGCCATAAATCTACTCAAAATGTATATACATATTATTGTCACATATTTACTAATATCCATTAAAACTTCTTATTCAGGATACAATTAAATTACCCAGCGAAACTCCACAAAACGTGATAAAAACAATAATAATATATTTTTTTTCTACTATAATTATAATGATATTATCGCCTCACAATTATCGCGTTTTATCAAGTTATTCTGCGATGTTCAAGACTGACGTAAAGTAAATAATTCTAGATTCAGTTGACGTAGGTTCGATGATTTTGAATATTTAGATATTCTGACCATTTGGACGTTGAAACTGTTATTTAGCAGGTCTATTAACTTATTACATAAAACATAACATCATGCCTGTAATCCCCTAAGGGTTAGGCAGAAGAGTACTTAATAGTACACCCACATTTCGCCAGTTACGTTTTTAAGTACCATGTAATAGGGGAGAGCCTATTGCCAACTTATTACTACTATATTAAAATAAGTTTTTTGCCTACTTTACGGCATAAGAAGCCACAAATTGCTGTATATTTACCTTGGAAGGTGTTGAATGTTGATATAAGTATTAAGTAGGTACCTATGTTTATTTATAATGCTTTGTCGTCATTCTTTAAATATTTATTTCAGCAAACATTCCCAGTTAAGGCTGTTCGCACCTAGGATACTATCCGTCCGGGTTTGTCTGGATTATTGTCCGAGGTATTTTTTAAGAAATATTTTTTTGTCACTAAGTACCGAAAAAGGATTTTTTTCGCAAATGTCTAACTGGATCTTTTTCAGGACTTTTTAAATTTTCTAAATGGTAACCCTAGCCTAGGTAACACCGTCTGTCTGTCAGCGGGCTGTATGCTACCTATTACTGTTACATATACAGTTGAAATTTTCACAGAATGTGTACATAAAAATAAATTTAAAATTAAAGGGGGCTCCCCTACCTACTACGTTGGTACGGGACCCTTCATGCGCGAGTCCGACTCGCACTTGGCTGGTTTTATTGTATTGAAATGCGATGCGGCTGGCTGTAATGTGTTTGACTTTATACTTTTTAGATTTGTCCTTGTGTACAATAAAATTAAAATAAAGACAACTTTATCGTTGCATTATTATTCCTCTTCAAAATATTCGTTTGTTGCCATCGATCGTTAGATGTTTTGCAGAACATTTCATTGGAAATCGTCGAGGTAGGTTTAACAGGAACAAGAACACTATGAACGCGTACGTTTGGCGTGCGAATGCGTACGCGCCATACTCAGAAAATGTGACGTCACCGGGGCTGCCACACACAACGGTGAAATATTCAAATAATAATTATTTAATTTCGTCTTGAGCAAATAATAAATTATCATCTCTTATCTCACACTTACTTGTTTGTTTCGTTGATAGTAGGTTTGTTAATTTTTATTAAGTAAGTACATAATTTATGACGCTCTAAAATGCTTCTTTAACCTAGCAGAAGATAATACAGTATTATAATAGGAGGCATCTACTGATTTAAGCTATTTGACATGAAGAGAAAGTTATTACAGTGCCTAGATGGTCATTGGTAACACTTTGACCTTGAGCCTTGCTTAGAACGGAGTTTCAATAGAATAAGAGGCCAGATTATGCTAGTTTTGACATGCAGCCGTAGCGACCGTACCCAAGAAGCAAACAGTTTTTTTATAAAGCACCATGTTGACATACAAACTCACTTCTTGTCTGTTTTTTTAACAGGGACCGGCCGGGTACTCGTTGAAAGGGTTTTTGAAGGGGTTTTTTTAAGCGCTTAAAAAAAAAACCTTACGATACGTGTTACACCCTCGAACGGGTGCCATTAACCGCTTCCGAACAGGTTACCCTTTCAATACCCTGTAACACGGTAACAGGGTAACCCATTCCATCCCATGACACTGTAAAATGCACTCTTTACAATCGACATTAGTTTGAAAATTGCATAACCGAGACCACATGTGTCATCGTATCGCCCGGTGGCGTTGTTGCGTGTACAGAGCGATTTGTAAACATAGAATAATAATTATTGTCATTATGATATTACAGTTCAATTTTGGTTGTCGCACAAGCTAAACATCGCAACATATTTCTTTATTTGTGTTTAAACTTGTTTAGTCTCATCATTCATCATTTAATTCGTAGTCCGGTCAATTTAGACCAAAAAATGAGAGTGAAGGTACATAAAATCCCAACAAGCTGAAAATCAGTAAAATTGTTCAAAACATAATTATAAATAATATTTAAAAGTTCCCCATCATTCCCATGTATGGAAAAAAATATATTCAAGGTCAAAGGTCAAAAAAATTAGTTTTTCGTGATTTTCAGCAATATGATAAGTTTTATCAAAAGTACTTTAGACAGAAATTGTAGATCATAAAATTATCTATAAAAATGTATCAATACTTTTTTCCTACAAGCCACCGTTTCTGAGATATAACGATTCAAAAAGTTATGTTGCCGGTTTTCAGCAAGGTGTTTGAAAAGGTAATGCTTAATCAAATGCTCACATATGTACTTTAACACCAACAAAATCTTACATGAGAAACAATATGGTTTCACCAAAGGACGTTGCACGACTGACGCCGGTGTCACCTTATTAAAACACATATTTACGGCGTGGGAAGAGGCACAAGATGCCATAGGAATCTTCTATGACCTCTCGAAAGCATTTGATTGCGTAAACCACGAAACCCTACTCTTAAAACTTGAACATTACGGTTTAGGGAAACTTGTGCTCAGTTTAGTGAAATCGTATTTAAACGATAGACATCAGCAAATACAAAAAATGGTGTCAGTTCAATGGGTTTAAAAGTAAGTATGGGTGTACCGCAAGGTTCGATATTAGGTCCTTTCCTCTTTTTAGTCTTTATAAATGATCTACCCCATTTATTTAAAACCCAACCACAAATGGTGTTGTTTGCTGACGATATCTCTTTAATATTTAAGGTAAACAGACGTGCCACAAATCTTGACGACGTAAATAACGCCCTGCTGCTGGTCCATAATTGGTTCACCGCGAATAATTTAGTAATAAATGAAAAAAAAAAAACGAAATGTATAAGATTTGATCTACCGAATGTCAAAATTAGTGATAGTGACATAGTATTGAATCAAGAGAAACTAGAATTCGTCGAAAAAACTGTTTTCTTGAGGATCACGCTCGATTCAAGGCTACGATGGGGTCCGCATATAACTTCTCTTGCAGGACGGCTGAGTTCAGCAGCATATGCTGTTAGAAAAGTCCGTCAATTTACTGATGTAGATACTACGAGGCTAGTCTATTTTAGTTATTTTCATAGTATTATGTCATACGGTATTTTACTATGGAGACGGGCTGCAGACATTGAGTCTATATTTATTCTGCAGAAAAGAGCTATCAGAGCCTTATATGATCTACGAAGACGCGATTCTCTAAGAGAACTGTTAAAGGAAATTAACATCATGACAGTACCTTGTCAATACATCTATGAAAACATCATGTACGTTAGGAAAAATTTGCATTTATTTAGTAAAAGAGGTGACCGACACCACTATCATACTAGAAATAGGGACCAACTAACTCAACCAGGTTGCAGGCTAGCTAAAGTAGACTCATCTTTCATGGGGTACTATTTAAAATGTTACAATAAAATACCTCCCCACATTCTACAACTGAATGAGACGAAATCGAAATCTTGTATAAAACGCACACTATGTAGGCAAGCATATTATAAGTTGGGGGATTACATTGATGATAAAAATGTTTGGCTCAATGCTGGTCCTGCTCCACAACTTTATTTTTAAATTGTTGATTTTATATTTTACTCTGGACGCTCTTACTTCGCACGTCTTGCTACATCGTTCTCACATATATGTATAATCTCATGATGATGATGTAACCAAGATTTTGTAACAATATTTTTGATTTAAAAGAGTGTCCATGGAGTTTCTTGCCCATTCTTCTCCATAGAGATCTACGCTTTGGAATGTGCAATTGCAGTATTTTCTCAAGTTATTATGTCTTGTGACTGGGACTGTAGCTTCGCTTCTTTTAGTGTTTTTTTTTTTGACATTCAAAAGTGCCGTAATGGTCTAATTGAAATAAATGCTTTGAGTTTGAGTTTATAAAAGTTGTTATCGTCATAATATGCACACGTTTCCACGCCACCTATGAGGTAGTGTACTTTGCGTGTTTTTTTAACGTGGTTTCCCCAGTAAGCCTACTTCACGGGTCAGTTGTGATCCTGTTTAATGTGAAACTATTGCAAAATAACGGAAATTTTCAAAGATTGGAAAAGATAAAAGCGATGTAAATTAAAAAAAGTGGTGAAAGTGGAAACGCGCTAAGTACACTACCTCATCGGTGACGTGGAAACGTGTGCATATTATGACGATAACGACTTTTATAACTTTTTGAATCGTTATATCTCAGAAACGGTGGCTCGTATGAAAAAAAGTATTGATTATAGATAATTTTATGATCTACAATTTTTGTCTAAGGTACTTTTATGATAAAACTTACCGTTTTGCTGAAAATCGCGAAATAATTTTTTTTTTTGACCTTTGACCTTGAATAATTTTTTTTCCATACACGGGAATGATGGGGAACTTTTAAATATTATTTATAATTATGTTTTGAACAATTTTACTGATTTTCAGCTTGTTGGGATTTTATGTACCTTCGAATGTCTAAATTGACCGGACTATCGGAAGTCGGACGAAGCTACGGAAGTAAATCAGTGTTACAGTTTAAGTGCGTGTTCTAGTACGTACTTCCTTATATTATAGAAAATTAGGCAAATAATTCAGTTGTAACCTAATATAATAACAATAATTATTAAAATACAATAACATGACACAATATTAACATTAAGGAACCTAACTCAGTACTTGAAATAATACTTGCGTAGGTACCTACCTGTGTTACTCATCCTAATTATTAGCTCGCTTATTTGTCGTCTCGTCAGTCGTAACTCGTCGTTGTCAAAATTCGTAACTAAATAAAAATAGTAGGTAAGGCAATGAGGCGCCGCTTGGGTGCAGGTATCCCCCAACCTACATACAACTCAAGCTTATTGGGTAATTCAGGGTAAGACGAATAAAAGCTTTTCGTGAAGGTAACCCCTTCAAAGGCTTAAGCCATTGAAGGGGTCAACCCCTTCAAAGGCTTAAGCCATCAAAGGGGTTAACCATTTCCCTGGGTTTCGAAGATGTAACTCGAACAAAAGATAACACTGCGATATGAGTTACCCCATGTACGGGTTACCCTGCCAAAAGGCTTAACTCTTAAGCGGGGTTGTCCGGTCCCTGTTTTTTAACACCGTTGAGTATTTTTTTTATTGAAGAAGTAACTATTTAAAATTCGAAGAGTGTCACAGTTACAGATACTTTGTAGGAATACTTTCGCAATTTCCACACTCGAGTGCGACGAACTGAGTTAGCAACTTCTCACCATCATCAGCCTAGCCTTTTCCCAACTATGTGGAGGTCGGCTTCCAGTCTAACCGGATGCAGCTGACTACCAGTATTTTACATGAACCGACTGCCTATCTGACCTCCGCAACCCAGTTAGTACTGGGTGATACGATACCCCTTGGTAAGACTGGTTGTCCGACTTTCGGACCACTGACCACCTGTAACGACAACGAGTTAGCAACTTCTCATCTCAATGTCAAATTCGTGCGCATGCGCAGCAATGTCACAAAAATGATAAAGGAGACAAGATTATGATAATGAGCTATTATTGTCAAGAATTACATTATTTATCATGAAAATATCACGTGTCTAGATAAACAGTCTCATTTCTAGACCGACGCTTTTGTTACGTCATGTTGCATTCCAGGCCAAAATGATTTAAAAAGAAAAGAAAACAAGGTCGGTTTAAACTGGGTAATCTGTGATGTAGGTGACAGATGTCAAGGTGTTATATTTTTTGGGCTTATAGGCTGCTTGACAACCCTGAGTTTTGGGTATTGACGTTCCTGGCGTATTCACCTTCGCCACAGAGGACGAGGAGCTCTTTATCGTCGTCTTCGTTGGCTCGTTTCGCTTCCTCTGGCTCCCGTAATCCCCTTCTTTCTAGGGCATGCAGAACTGGTTCTGGTTAAGAACCAGGAAAATCGGTTCTTACTACTGAACCAGAACTAGTTCTGCATGACCTAGGTACTAGGTAACCCCTTCGAACCTAACCTGACCGTGTCAATATGCCTGAAGTTTCAGAGCTCGCTTCTCTTCATTTGGTTCTTGTTTTCGATATTTTAACTTTCGCTGCTTTTTATTTAAATATTTTGAATTTTGACTTTTTGAACGTACCTATTCATGATGATCATTCGGCAATATAAACTTTCGAAACTTTAAACAAGATATTACGGCTGTAATCCCTAAAGGGTTAGGCAGAGGTGTACCCAATTATAGTAGTAAAGTACAGTACACCCACATTTTGCCAGTTATGTTTAAGTCCCATATAATAGGGGACGCGCCTTTAGCCACCAACCGGGCACAAACCCAGATCCGTGGCTCCTGCTGAGAAAATTCCTGATGAACCCAATATCACGTTGCTCGATCCAGGAATCAAGCCCAGGACCTCACACTGAGCAGGCCAACGAGGCAGTCAAGTCGACATTTTTAATTGCAGCCTTATTAACCGTTTTGTATTTTGAACACAGCTTAACTTATTTTTGCATTCAGATGACAGATCAGATCTTTATGATTTAACTATTACTCGGCTACAGTAATAGTTAAATCATAAAGCTAATAATTTGGCTATGGCCACGGGATTGTGGCTAATCTAATAGGAAAATAAGTTTTCCTGTTTATTGAACCATATAAATGGCAAATTTAAAAGAGAACCGTGATATCATGCTTTATGTATGTTATGTGAAACGGTAAGGTAAAAAAAAAGAATAATCCATTCCTACATACAAATAAATAAAATTAATTCACCTACTTCATAAATTGATTAAATATTAAATACCTATTAAACTTTTTCCCTAAAATAAATGGTCGTATGAAACCAATATTCTTGTTAATTTAACGAAATATAACAACTACCTACTTAAGTAATTAGTTTAATTACTAATGAAATGTGCGAAATAATGAAGAATTCCTTGACAAACCTTACAAAATAGCTACGATTTTGGTTATAAACAATATTTTCATGCAGGTAATGAAACTAAATTATTCACTTAACTTAGGTACAGACGCCAGCACATCAATCTACCCGAAACTATCAAATTTTCTCAACCAACCTTGAACCTAGTACTTTAGCGATAAAGTTGAAAATCTATTAAAGCACATACCGGTATCGTTTTGGTAACTAGTAGTAATAAGAACATAATATAACCCTTCCTTGGCAGTCGGGTAAAAAGACCCATAAGATTGCTTTATTTGGATGCAAACATGTTTAAGACGAAGTTTCCTATCATTAAAATAAAATAAATAACTACTTATCTAAAATATTTCTTATTTTTACCCGACTGCCAAGGAAGGGTTATGTTCCACGTATGAGGTTGTATTTCGCATTGGATTTCAAGAACAGGGTCCTTCCTATGTATATCCGTTTCTTGTACATAAATATTAAAGTTGTCGCCACACAAGTACTATGTAATTCCAAGTAGGTAGGTACTATTTTAATTAGGGCTGCTAAGTTGTCGCGATGAAATAAATTGCAGTTATCCTCCTAAATCCATTTTTAAGTTGTTGTTACTCATTATGGCGTAGTACCTAAATGTAATTTACCAAATAACATTTTATTTCGTAATAAATAAATAAATTCTTTATTTTCAGACCAGAGATCCATAACGAATAAATGCAAATGTAATGCCTCGTTGGATTTTTAGCGGTTGGCTCAGTGCTTAAAGTTCAAAATCGAACGTGCAATTGTTGTGGTGGTAGTGAAAACGGGAATCAGGTTAGGAAAATGAATTGTATCTACTTATCTAAGGTCCGAAAATCACATGAGTTACGATTGTTTCCCTAGCTTAGATGTGCACAAATTAAGTAAAGAAACCATTTTATAATAACAAAAAATGAAATATTCTCACGATTTCAAACATTACACAATAGTAATGATGCCTTCAAACCTACTAACACTAGATTTGATCGTCTAATAACTGAACATGCTTCAATTTCATCAAATAAATCAGATATCCATTATTTTCATTGAACAATCAATTGAAAGTTGAACAGCCCTAGTTACGCCTATTATGATAAATTATTCAATACACACGGAACTGTTCAATAAATAAATTCCATATCAATGTAGCTCCTGTACAATATAATATAGTCGAAGAGTTGAACAACCGGACATGGCAAAAACTGTATCTTTCTTTACAAACCTATCTCATTTGAAAACTAGTTTGATGACGCTTGTTACAAAACCCTGGTGAATAAGCGAAATCATTGGCAATTCCGTTTTTTTTTTTTGGGTTTTCGGGGCAATTTGACATACCTGGTAAATCAACGATATCCTTGGCATATTATGACGGGGTTCCTACTAAGCTCTAGTTCCTGTTCTTTGTGAAACCCCACCTGCACTTAGAGTGTCTTGTCTGAAGGTAGGTACTCCAAAAGGAGTTTACACAACAAAACCCGGGAACCGCCAACCACAGATAATCGCCAACATACAATTATGTCGGCGACTTTGTCTTTGTTGGCGGGCTAGTTGGTGGCTTCAAATCATTACAAGTTGAAAAACTTTGTCGGAGGCATGTCGGCGGCACGATATGCAACTTTTTTGGTATTTGGCATTGTGGAACAGTTCGAAAATGGAAACCCATTTAATTTGAGCTTCGGACAAGTCGCTTCAGGTACAGGTGGAGTTGCACGATGAGCAGGACAGAAGGTGGGTCACCATTTGTGATTTTAATGTTGATGTGCGAAAAGCTTGTTGATTTCAAAAATTTTAAAAATGTAGTTTTACATAGTAGTAGCTAACAGTTAAGTAGGTACCTAGGTAATGATTATTTTATTAGCGACTATCTCCAACTGTGTAAACATTTTTTGAAGTGTACACGGTACACGTCTCTCAATTTTAACAAACGTTTTTTTTTACGAACAATTCGAAAAAACGACATTTTTAGTCATTAAATTTAAATATCAGAAAGAATGTAGCTTTTTTATAAATACTTCTCAATGAAAAACAGATGTAATAATAGATACAGTCAACACAGAGTCGATTCAATGTCACGTGCATAGTCGACGTGTCTCGAACTCTCGATTGCGAACAAAAAAAACAGCAATACCAATTACCAAATAACGGTTTTTTTATTTTGGATTTGGAGTGTGCCTCCATCTTCATTTGGTTAACTTAAAAAATGGGGCAGGGATAATTCTCTGCTTTAATGTTTTAAGAATTGGTATCGAAAACTTCTTTTATTATTTAAATTGATACTAATATTCATTCATCTCAATAATTCGTGTGGAACAGTGGGTATGGGTAATATAATTTATTTATGTAAAGCCTTTTTTTTGGGATGGCAAATCATCAAATGACTCTTCCCGCTCTGGGCGGAGCGGAAGGGAGTGTCAGACTTTTACTGACTAAAACCCATCCATGTTCCTTCTTTTGCCCTCTGTGTTCCAGGGCCGCGGTATCTCTTTCGACCAGTCCCGCAGCCCTGGCAGGATTTATGTACAGCCTAACACTGGATTTCTGCCTTGCATGGCCCAAATTAATTTCTTATCTATAAATAGGAAGCATACAAGTGCGATGGCACGTATTTCAAATTTTCAATCAATCAATCCAGACTTAGGTTTAAGATAAGATTGATTACAATCAGGAAATTATTAATGTTTACTTGTTACCTAAATGTAATTACACTTTGATACTAAAGTTACAAACCCGTGTATTTTTATGACATTTTTATGGCTGGCAGTATGATAAAACCTTGACTTAGCTGTCTTTGACATAAGGATCGATAAGCCGGACTGTAATAGCAACAACGGCTTCCGAAGAAGTAGGCATTGTATTTTTTTTAAAGCTCAACCTTTTTTATACAAACCTCTTCTCATACAGACCATGACCGCAGTACGATTTATTTTTTTCAAGTCTTTTTAGTAGAATAATTTCTATTCGTTTTAGATTATTTTTTAAGCTGTGAATAAGCTTGAAAATTCATCTTCAGGCGACTAACTAAATTCAGATATTTAAGTACGCCTTAAAAAGCTGAGTGTCCTTGACCTACGCTACGCCGACAAATCTAATGAAGAAGTGACGGCCAAGGTTAAAAGCGGCATGGCATGCGTCAGACTTCCTTACAGTAGAGATATAATCTTGCACCTCTAGTTTAGACGGTAAATACGACGCCATGAGCAAGCTAGAGGCGCCCTCAGCCGTGCCTCAGGTTAGCATTAACGACATTGACAGTTATATCAAGGAAGTTAATGTCAATAACTACGGTAGGTAGTTAGGTGGATGGGTTCGAAAGAGATACCGCGGCGATGGAACACAAAGGGCAAAAGAAGGAACATGGATGGGTTTTAGTCAGTAAGTCTGACACTCCCTTCCGCTCCGCCCAGAGCGGGAGGAGTTGTTTGATGATTTCACATCCCAAAAAAAACGTAGTTAGGTACCTATAAACTTATAAGTTCACTTACTTATCATATTTTGTTGTAGGTACCTATCTGTGGCAACGTAGCTCCCAAGCGGATAAACCGATTTTGATTTTTCTTTTGATCTCTGTTTTCTCTTACAAGGGTTACCCCTTGGTTACCCCTAAATAAACCTACTTTATAAAGATCTTAAAATACCTACCATTTACACCATTTTTTTTTAAAACAGTCTAAACCACTATGTCTGTAAGTACTCCAACCAACATGAATTCTATTTTTTTAAATTACCAACAACATAGCATTGCCAATCGGCTTTCTTATCAACTTACCTATAGCTTACATAATTAACTGTACGACCAATTAGCCTTTAAGGAAGAACACTGCAATCTCTTATCAGTCTGACCCATTGCTTCCCATTTCCCATCAACCATGGCCCACGTTGGCGCATGGCGTACGTGACCTAGCTCATGTAGTCATGTACGATGTCTGGTTTCAGCTTACAAGCTTTCGTTGTCGCTAAGGAAGATATTCAATTACAGCGCATCAACTAGTAGGCCACAATCAGTGCTTACGTCGAGGAATTTACTGTTTGATACTATAAAAATGTAAGTAATCTAATACGTACGTAGGTACCTAGTTTATGTTTCAGCTTGTATAAAGGTTACATAAGCTTAGAGCTCCGTGAAACTTACTAAGTGTCATCAATATTTATCCCAGAAGTATTTAGATAACGAACATTGATTAAATTTAAAATTTGTCTAAAGCATAGCAATTAGTAATATTAATACCTTTTCGATGTTTACGAGACTAATTTTACTAGATGTTACTAATACTATCCCACATTTGGAATATTGGACTAGGTTGTCTTTTAAGATTGGGGGTTTGTTCATTCGATAGAAATAAGTCCTCGAACTTCGTGTTAGGGTGTCTTTCGCATTTACAGAAGACAGCAAAGGATTTTTGTAGTAGGTACTATATTACACTGAATCTATACAAATTAATAAAATTGAAGTGTCTGTTTGTGATATCAAAATAACAGCTTTTTACTGAATGCACATTGAAAGGAGAATGCTCATGGATATATGGAATCCCGTACCATGCTGCATCAAAATCAAACTTTGTTTTTTATAGACTACACTGATCGTATTAACTCCTACAAAAATTATTTTTGAAAAAAAAAACCCGCGTTTCAGAGTTATTTTATAAAATCGAAACTAACCTAAAAAGTAGGTCTATTTTTTCGACGCTACCAACGACGTATTTTAACACACATACATTACATTATTGCTCTAAAAACAGCGTAATACACTAATATTAGTAAGAATTACGAGTTAAAGTAACATCCACAGTATGCTTGACTGAAACTCGATTTTATTTTAGACCTTTAAATTGCCAATAGTCAGTCAGTACAGTACAAATGTCAGATGCCACAGATAAGATAACTATAAACCATAGAGTATAGTAAGTGCTATAAACTAGTCGGGATTTAGGGATGTAATCGATAAATCAAAATCTTTAGGCTGCGAAAATCTATTTTGTTGCAAATAGCAATAAACCAAACTAAATCGATTTGGTGTACTGATCTTACTTAATTGTAATTAATTTTAGAGTCCGCTCGACAGACAAGGGTTTGTTCAATTGAAACGGAACGTCATTTATATTCAGTTGAAACGGAACGTCATATAAAGGGAGTAAAACAATATTCATACTTTTAAACTCGAAAAGTATATTTCCAGTTCAAAAATCAAATCCCCGACGCGTAATGCCGTAAAAAAATATGAAACTAATTACTATAATATTTTGGTTTTGAGGCGCGAGACTTTTTGGTACCAACTTTGGTCATTCTCTTTTATAATACGGCATTTATAATAAAAACAATTTTTTTTCAATGTTGGTCTGTCTTTTTGTTCCGGCTAATCGGCTGGACCGCTTTTGACGGGACTTTTACTGGCAGATAGCTGATGTCATAAGGTCTAACATAGGCTACTTTTATTTTAGAAAAATATTTAGGGATCCGTGCAAAAAAAATTAAAACCCTTGAAATTAGTTAAAAATTCGATTCAAAAAGGGAAGTCATATTTTTTTAAATAATTTCACGCGAACGAAGGTCGCGGGAAGCAGCTAGTGATAAATAAAGAATGAAGATTTCTTAGTAGCAGCCATGGAGTCTGTATTTGCGCCCGGTTGATTGCAATAGGCTCGCCCCCTTTTACATGGGACTTTAACATAACCGGCGAAATGTGTGTGTACTATTGAGTACACCTCTGCCACACTGCACTATTTCACTGCATTTTTCAGAGAATGTAAAGAAATTGCAATGACTTGTGCAGTGCTTCATATGAATCAAGCAAATAATTTAACAAGGTACCTATGTGAAATTTACAAAATGTTTATTTAATTTATTAGTTGTAAATTATATTTTATTGTTAAAAATACCAACTCATAAATTAATCTTATAAGCCACGTCGATAGTGGTAAAGACACCACGTGTGGCCCACGTTGTTATTGTTGATAATAATTATGTCATAATGTCATGTAATAAAAGTATACAGAAGGTGACCTATGCGTATCTTTATTATTAACTAGCTTTTGCCCGCGGCTTCGCACGCGTTAATCTAGAATTTGACAATCAATTCGGGTTGTACTCTGCTTGTTATAATATAATTCGATCATGATTCGAAAGACTCGTGGTGCCATCTATTACCATAAGAACGTTATTGTTGCTTTCTTCGGGAACAGTACTTTTTTTCGGGATGAAAGGTACCCTATGTCCGTTTCTGTACACCTGACAACGTATATGCAAAATTTCAGGATGAACGGTTCAGTGGTTTAGGCGTGAAAAGGTAACAAACTTACTTTCGCAGTATAACAATTTCATGGGTTTTCATTTTTTTTGCACGGAACCCTAATCCTTCTTTCCTTTTCTGAAAGTAGCCTAAGTTACTCCTTATAACATCAGCTATCGGCTAGTAAAAGTCCAGTCAAACAAAATCGGTCCACTAGTTTCGGAGATTAACCGGAACAAACAGAGAGACAAAAATAAAGAAAAAAGTTTTTTTGTTATAAGTTATAGGTACTTACTTATTGCATTTAGTAAAAATTTTGCTATTTTGAAATCACAAACAGGCAGTTCAATTTTATTTATTTGCATAGATTATACGTAGTCAGCATTTACACGCGTTTAGTTAACTTGAAAATGATGACGAAACTTCAGTCCAAAAGTACAAAAGAAATAAATGCAAAAAATTGCATACATACGGTGAATAACCTACAGGTACTTGAGACAGTCTTGCATTTCTTTTCAGATTAATTAGACTAGTACGATACCTATTTATTTGTTTTATGCCCATACAGTAGTTATTTTCCTTAACCATCTTTAGAAAACAATATTTCAAACAGTGCAGAAAATCGATTATCTAAAATTAAGTATTTATACAAGGTCTAATTGAATTAGCTGGCATAACTCCGCAGACCAGAAGAGACTCGGGTATCGATATCTTAAACACGATAATACAAAAAAGATTTAGTTTTTAGGGATCCGTACCTCAGTCGGCGAAAAGGGAACCCTCATAGGATCACTTTGTTGTCCGTCTGTCCGTATGTCAAGACCCTTTTTCTCAGAAACGCGTGGAGGTATCAAGCTGAAATGTATATAAAATACTTAAGTCTGCTACTTCTTGGAGCAGTGAAAAAAATAAGCTTATAAGTCAACGTGATCAAAAGATATGACCGTTTATGTCGCATATTTCGATTTGACAAGGGAATCAAAACCTATCGGGCGTATAGGGCACTTGCCGTTGACCCAGAATTTTGAAATTTGGCAAGAAGCAATGTTACAGCACGTGTAAATGAAAAAAATCTGAAAACCGTAAATATGTAGTTTAATAACAAAATATCTACAAGTTTTTACGGAACCGTCCGGTGCACGAGTCCAACTCACACTTGGCCGGTTTTTTTTCTACAAAAGGCCCGTACGTCATAATAAACGTATACCATATACAATAATTCGCATTGGGTCCAGCCTGTTATGATATTTGTATGTTTAGAGTAAATAAATAAATACGTAATTATAATACTTTAATAATGTATTAGAAACTTGTGTGAAAAGGATAAAGTTAGCTTCACTTGTGATTTTAAGTCAATGACGGTTGAATAGTTTAGGGTGTTCTTTCTTGTATTATAGTAAAGTTAAGATATGCACCCAGCTTGTGAAAATTCACTGGCTAATAAGTTTTGGCCTTATATTTACGCTTACCCTACCCCTACATCATTTTCTACAGACGTCATTCATAAAAGCTCCTCTATCCTCTTTATAAGAGGAAGTTGTGGGTATTTACGTCAGTTGACTTGGTGACGTGACGCCCCCATTCTACTTTTAAGTTTGAGAGCTATCGAGCATCGGCAGACAGACATTAGGTAAGAAGTATCTACTTTCTGCCGTCTATCACTCAGAAGTAGGTTTACTAACTTTTTTTAAAAGAAACAGACTACTTATTTCTGGGTACAGATTAAAAAAAAAGAGCATAGGTACTTGTACTTTTTGTGTAACATAGCAACTTTTTTTGTTTTCTTTTAAATCATTTAATTTTCTGCGTCATGTACAAGGTGTAAACGGACCCTTCATGGAGCCAAGTAATTTGAGCACAATATTAAAATAAATACATAAGTAGTTACAATCAATGAAAAATTGTCACTTCTTGCCTAAGATAACTGTTATTAAAAGTGTTATAAAACAAAATTACCTACTTACTATCAATAATATGATTGTTTTATTAAAAGAAAAACGTTTTGTTTTGTGCGCCAAAACAATCATCACTCCATTTATTATATTAACTTAAAAACATTAATTTCAAGTTTATCACAAAAAAAAACAATTTTGCTGCGACCGACCCGTCGCGACCAAGTAGGTACTTTTTTATTTATAATAAATATGTATTTATCGTAACATTTTGCAATGTTATGTACACAATATTGCAAAATGTTTCGTAAAATACGCTTCAAATACCAACCTATATGGATACATAATGTAGAATGGCTGAAACAATGATAAACCTAAATAAACAATCAGGGTACGTCAGAGGCTGACTGAGGTTAGGAAAACATAGCTTTCTTATGTTTGAAAAGGTATAAAAAACATTCAGTGCAATTTATCTGACTACTAATAAAATGTGATAGTTTGTGGATGGATGTACTTATGTGTTATTCACCGAAACCACGCAAATACGATTTTAACAAACTATTTTTTCAGGAGCTTTGAAAATTTCAGGGTTAAAATCACAGAAAAATACCACTGTACTTACTAAATTCTTTTACATTCCTATTTGTGCATTTTCTGACTAAGAAGAATGTAATTCTTGTTATTGTCATTATTCTTATTTTAACCCCATGTTTTTTTAGGTTTCAGTTTAAAATAGAAAATCTATTTGATCATTTCAAATAAGTTAATACGGTATTCAAAAGATTTCGCATGCAAAAATTTAATGTATGTTCTTTAGAATTAATAAAGAATGTCTAACCTACAAATATACCTCTAGATCTGAGGACTAACTTCAGATTCCGAATATACTATTAAGTAGATACCAATGGGTAAACTCGATATTTCTCAAAGATGAATAACAAGTACCTACGCAGAATTTAATTAGAAATTAAACAGATTAACTACGATATACATGACCTTAGTGTTCAATAATATAGCTTGTAACGTGATCAGAAACATGTCGCAAATAAATAATATTTGTTTACAAATTACGATAGGACACTATCACACTACTATCAATATTATTTTCATTAACTATTCATTATTTATTTTTATTAAAAAATTAATACAATAACCCCATGATAAGTAGTATGGGTTATCAATTTATCATGAGTCCGTAAAAGTTCAACTCCTATCTTATAAAAAACCCGACTGAAAAACAAAAAACAAGCGCATTTTGAAGCAGGCGGATCCCATCTATACTAATACACTTCTCATCAAAAAAATCGAAACACTTTCGTTTTTATTGTTTTTGTCCTAATTTTTTACAAAAGAGAATTAATTCCATGAAAAAAAAAACATTATTGTGTAGCTGGCAGTTTGGTCATTACAGTAAGAAGAAAAAAATCAAAATTCGAAATTAGAATTTCATTTGTTTATCCTATAAATGAAATTAATCACTGTTTTGAGACAAATGTGTATTTAGGGTTGGAGTACGTTTCTCGTTTAAAAACTAAAAATTAGCGCTTGTCTTTAAACTTTTTGTTTCTTATTTCATTTACTGTGACTTTGGGACGTCTGAAAAAACTTTTTTTTCTAAAACATATGGATACTTCGCCCGCAGAAGCCGCCCAAGTGGTGGAATTGCTGGATTCTGGACTTAGTCAGCGTGTTGTGGCTGCAAGATTGCATCTAAGCTTATCATCTGTTCATAAAGTCTACAAACGCTATCGGGAGACTGGTTCGTTCATGCGCCGTTCAGGATCTGGCAGGAATCGGGTCACTTCTGAGCGAGATGATCGATTTATTGTAACAACTTCTTTACGAAATCGACGCCTTAACGCTTTTCAACTGCAGCAGCAGCTTCGCGTTGTACGAAGAGTAGCTGTAAGTGACTCTACAATAAGAAGAAGGTTGAAGGAACGCGGATTGGCACCGCATAAGCCAGCGAATGGGCCGAAATTAACTGCAGACCATCGAAGAGCGCGCCTTAACTTTGCACGCGAGCACCTAACTTGGTCATACCTTCAGTGGAGCAAAGTACTATTTTCTGATGAGTGTAAAATTATGCTGTATGGTAACGACGGAAGGAACAAGGTCTACAGAAGAGATGGAGAACGCTTTGCACAATGCTGCATTGAAGAAAAGGTCAGCTATGGTGGCGGTTCGTGGACGGTTTGGGGAGGAATCAGCGCCGACGGTAAGACAGAACTTGCCTTTGTGTCTGGGCCACGGCTGCCTGCACTAAAGTCTCATCGGTACATCGAACAGTGTCTTGAACCTCATGTGATGCCCTATGCACATTTTATTGGCAACGACTTCATATTCATGCACGACAATGCTAGAGCTCACACCGCGGGCGTCGTACGAGATTATTTACCGAAGTCGGTATCTCCATTATGGTATGGCCAGCAAGAAGCCCGGACATGAATCCCATTGAGCATCTATGGGATGAATTAAAGAGACGAATTCGAGCAAGAGATCCAGCCCCAGAAACACTTAGCCAGCTGCAAAATGCAATCCAAGAGGAATGGGATAATATACCACAACATGTGATCGTGACTCTCATCCGATCGATGAAGAACCGTATGGAAGCAGTAATAAGAGCTCGCGGAGGGAATACAAGTTATTAAATAAACGTTTCTTACATTTTTTTTTCATTTACGCGTGTTGTTTTACCCATTTCCTTCATATTCCATACAGGGTAAAAATTACTCATTATACAAAATACGAAACCTATGAAGACTTAATTTGAATTTAGAACAATAACATTAGGATTTAAAAACCTCATACTACTCACTATTAAATGACATTTTACATTTATTCCTAAATATACACATTTTTCTGATAATCCTTATCAAATCATAAACTGCGAGGTGTTTCGATTTTTTTGATGAGAAGTGTATTTTAAAAAAGTAAAAATTGTTTGTAAGTTTTTAGGTGGGGAACTAATCCTTCAATTCTAAAAATTCTTTCACTGGCAGAAACCTACCTTATTTTCCATTCGAAATGGAAAATGATATGAGAAATCAAAAGATTGAAATACTTATTTGATGATGGGGGGGGGGGGTATCATTACCCCACACACAAAGTAAGTTCGTTGACTTTATGTATATATATTTTTAACAATATAGCGTCTGGTTGTCGCCATATTGAATTTTCTAAAAAGTACAGTCACCATCATAAGTACTAACATATCAGAAAAAAGTATTCCAAAAAAAAGTAATAATTCATAGGTACTAGCTGATTATTTATTTTTGTAACAGGTAAAGTCTAAATGAGTAAGCTTGCGTGACAAGTCTAATCTGGGTGTGTAAAACTGAAAATGCTTAAAATGACATCATATTAATAGCTACAAGTTATGAACTATTATAATTTTTTAGTTACAATTCTTAAGTTCGAAGTCGTAAAACCAAACGCCAACCCACATGAGCCTTGAAATAATCACTTTCTTTCACTTTTGCATGAAAGAAAGTATCTACCCATCATGATGAATGATACATTGAAGTGATAGTCATGGCAGGATCACTATCACTAGGTCCAAAGATCTTGTGCGACAATGTCACATTGTATTAGTTGTTGACCTAGGTGATAATAATGATAGTTAGGTGTCTAGGTCATAGTATTAATAGGTTCCCTGAGACTGCCATTGTGCACAAAAGGACAATGACCAAAGTTGGTACCAAAAAGTCTCGCGCCTCAAAACCAAAATATTATAGTAATTAGTTTCATATTTTTTTACGGCATTACGCGTCGGGGATTTGATTTTTGAACTGGAAATATACTTTTCGAGTTTAAAAGTATGAATATTGTTTTACTCCCTTTATATGACGTTCCGTTTCAACTGAATATAAATGACGTTCCGTTTCAATTGAACACACCCTTGTCTGTCGAGCGGACTCTAAAATTAATTACAATTAAGTAAGATCAGTACACCAAATCGATTTAGTTTGGTTTATTGCTATTTGCAACAAAATAGATTTTCTCAGCCTAAAGATTTTGATTTATCGATTACATCCCTAAATCCCGACTAGTTTATAGCACTTACTATACTCTATGGTTTATAGTTATCTTATCTGTGGCATCTGACATTTGTACTGTACTGACTGACTATTGGCAATGTAAACTTGTAAAGGTCTAAAATAAAATCGAGTTTCAGTCAAGCATACTGTGGATGTTACTTTAACTCGTAATTCTTACTAATATTAGTGTATTACGCTGTTTTTAGAGCAATAATGTGATGTATGTGTGTTAAAATACGTCGTTGGTAGCGTCGAAAAAATAGACCTACTTTTTAGGTTAGTTTCGATTTTATAAAATAACTCTGAAACGCGGGTTTTTTTTTCAAAAATAATTTTTGTAGGAGTTAATACGATCAGTGTAGTCTATAAAAAACAAGGTTTGATTTTGATGCAGCATGGTACGGGATTCCATACTTCCATGAGCATTCTCTTTTATTACACTGAAGCAACATTATATAGTGTTATATTTTACACACTAAATGAAGAAAAATGGCCTTTAAACCTATACAAATAAATCAAATTGAAGTGTTTTCAAAATAACAGCTTTTTACTAACTGCTTATGAAAGTGTATTTATTATACAGTACTTATAAAAAGTTTTTTTTATTTTTTATTTTTGTTTCTCTTTGTTCCGGCTAATCTCCCAAAAGGCTGGACCGATTTTGACGGGACTGGCATATAGCTTATGTTATAAGGAGTAACTAGGCTACTTTTATTTAAAAAAAAAGTGTAGGGTTCCGTGCAAAAAAACAAAACCTTTGGTATTGTTAACAAAATCCTATCCAAATAGGGAAGTAATACTTTTATAATAATTTCACGCGGACGAAAAACGTGGGCAACAACTAGTAAAAAAATAAACATTGTCAGGAAAATTTATAAAATACAATGCATAATGAAGAATTTAAAAATCATAAATAATGTTTTAGAAAATTATCTTGATTATTTAAGAACTCGGTATTAGTTGAACTTTCTTTCAGTGAAAGATTTTCTGATATCCGTTGAGTAGTTACGGAGATTTATCTCCTTAGAAACATTCAAACTTGGTAAAGTTTGTTAAGTTTAACAAAGTAATTTCTATAAAATTATAAATATTAGTTTAGACATAATTTAATTGTAAGTTTAGTCTTTAAAAACCTCCGTACGATTTTTTTTTACAAAATGTTTCTATTTTACTAAATAAGAGGAATATAGCATGGATACTACCAAACCGTAATAAAATTATTATTCCACTACAGACGGGAAATGTAATCCAATCAATGTTCCACTTTTACCTAATTATAATTAATTGCACCTACTTCATTAACTTCCTTCATATTTCAAGAGCTCTTTAGAAGCCCAAGTTAACCTTGGAACGATTTATCCCACATTTTTTAAATTAATGTCTACTCTTATCTCTTATCATCGGTGATAAGAAATAAATTGCTCGATAGTGGATGTGAGTAACTTAACTATGGAAGTACTGATAACATGTGATTACACGTAGTAATAAAACGTTTATTTATGAATCAATCATTGTTATTTTTGTAAAGGCTCGTACAGACGCAAAAAGACACATATAAATAAATGCGAATCTATAGTTTAAACATTGCTTGGAAACAAATGAAAATTGAACATTTTGCAAAATCTTAATTTCAGTCTGACACTCCCTTCCGCTCCGCCCAGAGCGGGAGGGGATGATTTCCCACCCTCCAAAAAAAAAGGGTTTTTTAGGCATTTCAGTAATAAATTGCCCATCTGAAAAGTTGGGCGCAAAAAAACTGTTTTATGAAATCTTATAAAATATTTTAATTCTAATATTAATTAAATTCATATTTTAAATAAAATTCTTCGCATTCCTAGTCAATATTTTACAATAATTCTGTTTAGATCCAGTCCAGTCTCTTAATATTTCCACCGATTAATACCTGGAAAGATAATATAATCAAATTTTTCCAGTAGGCGGCGTCATCAATGAGGTGATTGAGGTGTAGGTAGGTATAATTAGAACATTATTGTGACATCGATGGCCGAGAAACTTCGAAGGCACGCAAGGCGTCCTGAATTAAGAAATCCGTATTTAATTGCCCAACTACCAGTCTACAACCTTTAACTTTTATTGTGATCAGAAATCATTAACTTAGAACTGGGGCACGGCCGATGCATATTATTTGAGTTTAGTTCTAGTTCGACTAAGCACGCACTACAATACAAAATTCATTCATTGCGGATATGGGTGACGACATATTGATCGACGGTGTTCGCTGGTTTGTACTTAAAACAAGCTTATATGTAGTTAAACAAAAAAAAAAACATTTAAAAACAAGCTTTTAGGTGTGATGTCATTTTTGAAAAAAATAACTAGTCCGCAACTTTTGGGGTAAGCCATTTTAAATTTAGAATGAAGTCACTTAGCTAACCATGTATTGCAAAAAAGAAGATAAGAAAAATAACACACAATTATCAATTCAATTATTATCATTTATTTTCGATAATTTATGTCTCAACTTGTGACCCAAATAATCGCCAAACTGTTACCAATATGGTCCATGTATCAGAGTTCGCACTGCGAATGGGAATCGTTTGCTATTTCATGTCGCATTTTAAAATCGCAACGTTTATATTTCGTAGTACGCGCTTAGCCGGAATGTTTATCATTCTTACAGAAAAGTCGCACAATAATCGCTCAAGTCTGTTCTTGTGCCAATTTTTTTGAATTTCGTGCGTGACCGCCATTCGATTTGAGCGAATACAGCTCCATATTCAAATGTATATATAGCGTTCGGGTCACTTCGGAAAATTCTGGCTGTTACCTGTATTCAATAAAATCTAAGAATATAATTCCATAAAAATCAAAAAAGAAAAAAGAACTACTCATGACTTTACACTTACAGTGTACTACACTATTTACTGTGCTATTAATCTACGTTAAAATTTAGGCAAGGAAGTAAGAGTTTCTATGTCATTATGTCAGCAGCCGGTTGTAAGTACTTACATATATTATAGGTATATAGAGTAACTACATACATACATATGGAGCAAAATGTCGCGAGTTCAACGACACGCCTGGCAATGAACATTTGCACCTACCTACCTAGTTCAGAAACTGGTTTCCATATCATGTTTTTTAAACATGTAAATAAATATAATAGTAATTTCCTTAATAATGTTGTTGTAGTTGTGTCGCAGCAAAACATGTCTTTCCAAAGATAATGTTGATATAAAATTTATGAGCGGAATTTTGGCCAAACCCATGTTGTTTATGACCCAGAAAATTTTACACTCGATTCCGTAATACACTTTCTATCACAATCCAAAGAATTTTGAAGGAAATTCGTGATACACTGTTTTACTTTACTCACTCACTGATGGGTAGACTGATTCGCTTGTCAACGTCGAGCCCAAGGCTCCTTTTATGATTTAGACAAGGAATAAGGGACCTTGCGCACTACACGGCCACGACGCCGACTTTTGGTCGCAGATGCTTCGACCAGGAAGAAAGTTTGGTCGCACAATCGGGCATACGACCAGTTTTGTTGAAAATAGCGGCCGGTCATGCGACAAGTCGTGGTCGTGGCCGCCTAGTGTGCGAGGTCCCTAAGGCCGCGAATTTCCGCGGGAATAGGGTTAGCATACATTCGGATTTATCTGGATATGTCTGGCTTTTTATCCATACGGACTTTTCTAACTAAGGTTTTTTTCAAGCCGAAAAATTAAAAATAATATCCGAACTCTTGCAAATTTTATGCTTTTGGGCTTTTTTCATGACTTTTTAATTAAGATTTTATTACATTCATGACAAATTGCTATTAAAAATATAACATTAGCGATACTGAAAGGTAATACATAAATTATATTGATACGATATAAGAGTCAACTTTAACTAGATTAGAGTCTAAATAGATGAATAATACACAACTATATCTTCGATAAGGATTGATAACAGTACTTCCTACTACGTGGGATTAAAATATGTATGGTGTGGCCTATCTATACAAATAATAAATCTGTAGAAGTGGCGTGCCGGGGCTGCGGGACTGTTCGAAAGAGGTACCACGTCCCTAGAACACAAAGGGCTAAGAAGGAACATGACATGCACGTTTTTCTCAATTTGGAGGTTAATATAAAAAATAAAGAGTTGTTGTGGTTGTGTGAGTGGGCAGTGCTGTCGCCAAAGAACGAGTGGGTCAGAAAAATCAACAAAAAAAAAATATTGACATGATCGTCGGCGATTCAAAAGTATACACATCCATAGACACTGTGATGGCTAATGACGATAGTACTGACTACCCCGTTGAATTTCTCAACTCCCTGGAGTTAACGTGCGTGCTGTCCCATCAGCTGGAGCTTAAAGTTGGCGTTCCAGGTTTGGGCATGCAAATCCTTGATGCAACCAGATTGTGCAACGGCACCAGACTTCGTATCACAGAGCTGGGCAGTAACATTATAAAAGCGGAGCTGCTAAAGGAGAGAGCGTTTTAATTCCCCGCATGCCCACTATTTCCACATACTTTTTTTTTTTAGCTTGACATTTCTTTTAAGAGGTTACAATTTCCCTTAAAATTGGATTTTAAAATAACGATCAACAGATCCCAGGGCCAAATCATAAAAGTGACACGGCATTCAATTGTGCACTCCATGCTTTTCTCGCAGTCACTTATATGTTGGTTGTTCAGTGCCTAAAACTTGCACGTGCTTACGGAAAATAAAAAGTCATTTAATGTTGTATACAGAACGGTATTAGAATAAATAATGCCCAACAAGGCGTGTGATGGTTCACTTTGAAAAGAAAGTTAGATAGCGCCAAAATAAACAGTTTTTAAGCCATATCGTCGCCATTTAATTTAGTTTGGGACTTCTTTTTGTAGTCATCACCCACATTATCATTTTGATCAGCTAGTCAGTTCTCACACATCACTCGATCTAATCCCCGAAGGTTTAGGCAGAAGTGTACCTAATCGTACAATCACATTTCGCCAGTTATGTTGAAGTCCATGTGATAGGGGGCGAGCCTATTTCCACCAACTGGGCACAAATCCAGATTCCGTGGCTGCTATTGAGAAATTCCTGATGGAATAACCCAATAGCAGTATTATCTATAGTATTTTATTCAATTGCATACATTGTTTTATGTTAAGTGGAAGAGCGGAGTCACACAAGCATCTCCTTGTTTAAAAGGTGATCTCTAAATCATGTGCGTTATAACCAGAGGTCGGAATTAGGTAGAGTTATTTTATTCATGTACTTACACTGATTTCATACAGCGAAAGAATAAAGTGGATATGCCCCAAATCCCGGGATTAATTTTAAAGAGCAGAAAATTCCCGTGATTAATTAAATAAAAAAGTTATTTACTTTTACACAATTTAAACCACTGCACGCGCGACGTTGCCAAATTTACATCAATGACATCGGATGTCTGAAGTTGCAAAATTCCAATGCGCACACGCGCGATGTTGCCACATTTGTAGTTCGCACAACATAGCTTGTGAGAAAAAAAAGAAAACAATAGCGGAAATGCGGAGCAACGAAATGTACTAGATTTTGAAATCCCGGGTAGATCCATATTAATATTATCATTTCGATGCAAGTACTTATATAACTCTACCTAATTCCGACCTCTGGTTATAACTTTATGTAATTAAAATAAACATTTTTTTTAACACTGCCCGACCTCGGCATCGATCCCAGGACCTCATGCTTAGTAGTCGCACTTGCGACCACTCGACCAACAAGGCAGTCTCTCTCACATACACACCAAAATTTCCACGCGAAGTCGCGAGCAACAGCTAGTTATGAAATAAAAGCCAAAGACACTCGAAACGATTATTATTTTTGAGTATAATTTATTAGTTATCTCAAGTACCAATTTATTTCTGAAGGGCTGTTTACACTGAGACGACCCTGAGTTGTTATAAGACTATCTTTTACATTTCTAAATAAATATATGCATTTTTTCCATGGAGTCCTAAAGCTGATATCAGTCGACATGTTTCAGTCGCAGTGAAACGTCTGAAGGCAAAATTAAGGCTGGTTTTATAGTCACGCCGCTAGACGCGCCGTTGGGCAGCGCGCTGTTGAACAGGAACACCGAACGGCGCTGCTCAAGCGCGCGAATTTGAAACGCTACTACTACCCCAATACATATCCGAGCGCGCGCAGGCCCGACGGCGCTGCTGAAACGCGTGACTATAAAATCAGCCTAATGAAAAGGTAGCAGTAAACAGCAGCAGTAGCACCAAATGACTAAGGAAACGGTATCTTTACTTAGGTATGTGGTTCCATGAGAAGATCCCGCATCACGTCTACTTTTTCATACAAATCTTAGTCGTAGGCGCTGTATCGTGGCATCTTTCTTAAAGAGCCTACACACTAAAGCGGCACCTGTCGCCAAAAAGACAATTGAACGCGTACGAAAGTTGCTGACATGCGGCTTTGGTGTGTAGGCTCCATTAACGGTCAAGATCTTCACATGGCCGACATACTTAACTATTGTTAAAATTCAACTGATTGCACAAGCACCAGTTAGCGAAGTCTCCTTGAACAAAATCGCAAGGTTTGCGAACCGTCACGTTTAGTGAACCTGACATAATTCGCGTAATTGGCAAAACTTTTTATTACGTTTTATTATGACTAAAATAAATAACGTTTACAATACAGGATAAATAATGATGTTTCAATGTTAACTGTAAGGTTTTGTTCTGTTAAAATTATTTTGTATTGTATTGTATTGTATATCGGGGTGGTGCCTCCAACTCCACGTCCAATACGCGTACGATAAAATAATTTTAATCATTTTACTTGTACACCTAACGGTTAATTTAATTGGACATTCTTTACTGTAAGGTTTTAGCACATGTGTGATTTTCTGCAAAGAATTTAAACGTGAGATTCGTCCTACTGCGTCAAGATAAGATGCTCACGTTTCTGTTTCGTTAAAAATACTATTACTTAGGTACCTGCTAGTGAAATCAATAATCACGTTGCATGCAGTGGATTGATTGTAATTTTATAAATCGTTTTGCAGCTTAACTTCATTCTGATGTAGGTCAATCTTGAAAACGTTACTTAATTTGAGGATCATTTGATATTTTTTTTGGATGGAAACGACATTTCTTAGGTAGACTGTTATGTATAGGTAATTTACTAGCTAGAAACCATTCTCAGTGTTTTAAACATAGCCCTCGGTAATATTATTTAAATAGTCCATAATAAGTCATACAAAAGCGATATAATTTTTTGTTTTATTTAATAAAGCAAAATAAGTTTATTGAAAAAAAAAACAATTACATCCCTTTGGTTCGTCAGCACACGCCACTCACGTATTGTTATGGGCGAAGAGGTACCCGAATAAAAAAAAAACGTTATAGATTGCATATGAGCAGAACCGACATTTCTCGAATTATGGTTATTATTTCAAGTTTTGTGTAAAGTACCGATGAAAGGCCGGAAGGGTGGTAACCCTAGCTTGATGTAACTTTTAAAGGGTGAATTTTGTTATCCAAGGTTGCTAGGAGATGCTTATTACTGTACCGGTCGGTTGGCAAGGGGGAATCCTATTCGTTTTTAGGGTTCCGTACCTCGAAAGGAAAAAACGGAACCCTTATAGGATCACTTTGTTGTCCATCCGTCCGTCTGTCTGTCTGTCAAGACCCTTTTTCTCAGGAACGCGTGGAGGTATCAAGCTGGAATTTATATCAAATACTCAGGTCTACTGTCCCTTGAAGCGGTGAAAAAACTTCTAAGCCAACGCAATCAAAATATACAGCTGTATCTACCGCAAATTTTCGACACTCGCAAGGGAATCAAAACCTACTTCCCGTGAACTCAGAATCTTGAAATTTATTATTATTTATCACAGATAAAGGTAAAATTGCGAAAACCGCAAAATTTTTAGTTACATCATAAAATAAAAACATTTTTAATGATTTTAAACTTACTACCCCTTTCCTCATGAACGCGTAGAGGTATTAAATTGAAATTCATATCAAATACTCAGGTCTATAATACCTTTAAGCTATAACAAAATCAAACTTCTATGTCAACGCAATCAAAAGAAACAGAAATTTAAGCCGGATATTTTAAAACTCGCAACTACTCGCAAGGGAATCAAAACTTAAAGGGTATTTCCAGTCGACCTAGAATCTTGAAAAGAGAATGACCAAAGTTGGTACCAAAAAGTCTCGCGCCTCAAAACCAAAATATTATAGTAATTAGTTTCATATTTTTTTACGGCATTACGCGTCGGGGATTTGATTTTTGAACTGGAAATATACTTTTCGAGTTTAAAAGTACGAATATTGTTTTACTCCCTTTATATGACGTTCCGTTTCAACTGAATATAAATGACGTTCCGTTTCAATTGAACAAACCCTTGCCTGTCGAGCGGACTCTAAAATTAATTACAATTAAGTAAGATCAGTACACCAAATCGATTTAGTTTGGTTTATTGCTATTTGCAACAAAATAGATTTTCTCAGCCTAAAGATTTTGATTTATTGATTACATCCCTAAATCCCGACTAGTTTATAGCACTTACTATACTCTATGGTTTATAGTTATCTTATCTGTGGCATCTGACATTTGTACTGTACTGACTGACTATTGGCAATGTAAAGGTCTAAAATAAAATCGAGTTTCAGTCAAGCATACTGTGGATGTTACTTTAACTCGTAATTCTTACTAATATTAGTGTATTACGCTGTTTTTAGAGCAATAATGTAATGTGTGTGTGTTAAAATACGTCGTTGGTAGCGTCGAAAAAATAGACCTACTTTTTAGGTTAGTTTCGATTTTATAAAATAACTCCGAAACGCGGGTTTTTTTTTTTTAAATAATTTTTGTAGGAGTTAATACGATCAGTGTAGTCTATAAAAAACAAGGTTTGATTTTGATGCAGCATGGTACGGGATTCCATACTTCCATGAGCATTCTCTTTTGGCATGAAGCAATGTTTTATAGCACATATAAAGGAAAAATTTCGAAAACCATTGATATATAAAAACCCAAGATGCACAGTCAACGTCTCAAAACCGTCCGCATAAAATGAGCGCAACATTCTAAATAGTGCGCTCATTTCAAATAGTCTCGCGTCACTCGCGTCTAGGTGCACTCGTCAAAAATGCCGAACTGTTCTCTGACAAATTGTAGAAATATTACGTCAAAAAGGTTATAAAAGGATGGGATATCATATTTTCGGTAAATAAAAGAGTTTATTGATTAGTTTTTGTTGTTTTTATGACTGAATATAGGAAGTAAATATGCGATTTTGATTTATTTTTCTAAAAACTTAATTCAACGATCAAAGTATAATACGGCAAATTTCAATAGCCGCTTTTTCAGTGTAATAACGATACATTTTAGACTCCTTCTTATTTTAGTCGCATAATAAAAATGACCCTGTTCTTGTTCAATGGAGTCGATTTTTTTTGTTCTGTTTATTTTTTAAATTAATATTTTTATATACCTTTGAACTTTTTTTATTTCGTTTTTGACGAATATGTTTAAGTTATAAATAATTTAATATAGGAGAAAAGGTAGTCAATTTGACGATTTTTTTAAATGTTCGTAAATATTATAATGTATATTGGATTAATTATGGGACAACTTATGGGTTCGCGACATGCGGCATGCGACAGAAGTGTCGCGTAGTTTGTAAGTGTCGCTTTGGCTAAACACGTCACTTTAAAAACTTCTTGAAAACTTATTATTAAGATATGTATGTCACTGCAAAAGGCATAAAACGTCTTCGTAAAACGGCGGTTCCTCGCGTAGTGGTAAGTAACTCGTTAGCCAGAAAAATGAATTTGTCAAATACTCGTAGCGATACTACGAGTATTTGACAAATTCATACCTTCATTCATACCTTCATTCAATTATTTTTTGTTTCGTGCCGTTGATTTTAAGTTATTTTGCGTTTAAACTGACAAACCTGTTTTAATAATTTAATACCTTCAATTAAAATAAACGATTTTAACAGTTAATATTTGTTTTATTGATATATCCATGTCCTACCCAAAAACATATTTACGCTCAAATAAAAGTATAATTATATGTTTAGAACACAATTTAACAAACTCTTAAAATACTAAATAAATATATTACGAAAAAAAAAATTAAAGATGTTCGTCTCCACTCAATGCCTTGTCCTACCGACCACTGTCAATCGCAAAATTTTATTGTTTTTCGAACACTGCGTTGTAAAAACAACTTTATACTATTTGCGAAAGGTTGAATTTGCAAAAATATATGCGTACAGCATAACTATAACTACGTAGGTATAATTGGTGAGTGTTTGGTGACAGTTTCGAACGTTACTTTTATTCGAGACTGTGCATCTTGGGTTTTTATATATCAATGTCGAAAACCTTAAATTTTTAGTTACATCACATATTTTTTTATAGATAATGGTACGGAACCCTTCGTGCGCGAGTCCGACTCGCACTTGGCCGGTTTTCTTATACATTAGGCTCCAAACATTGCCACTTTTTATACCGATTCAACGAGAACAATTCTTAGTGGTGGATTTTTATTTCGCCAGTTGTGTTTCAAGTGTTTTTGCATCTAAATAGGTACCTAATTATGCACGCTTAATTATCTAATATTTATAATTATTACTTAAAAGAGAAAAAAAGAGTTTTTATTTTTTATTATACTTTAAGCATTCGTTCAGGGACGGACTTAACGATTTTTACCTTTTAATGAATTTGTTTTTAAAACTAAAAGTTAATTCCCATCTTTAAATTAGCTATAACTGTTACATAACGGACAACGCAACATGTAGCTGTAATATGTAGTACAAAGATCGAATCCATTGATCTGAAATTACTAAATAAGCATTTAATTACGCTTAACGTATTTAAATAACACTTAATCATTTTGTACCGATTTTACTCATTAATTTAAGGAAACTAGTAATCAACTATTAACAGTGCTCGAGGATAAGAGATTTTATACTATGTTACTTACAAAATAGCCGTAACTACTACAAATATACGGTCTATTTTTTAATCGCAAGCAAAAACTACGCATTCTTTGCTTTCAAAATATTGCTCTAATTCGAAGTTGTTTGGAAATGAAAAAGAGATCGACTTGTACCAGACGCCAGCACATCAAGCTACCCGAAACTTTTTTTTTCCAATCAACCTTGAACCTAATGTTTCAGCGATAAAGTTGAAAATCTAGTAAAGAAATTTGACAGATTGTGGTAGTTTCCGACAATAACTATTGTGTACTAGCTTCCGCCCGCGGCTTCGCCCGCGTGGTGTGTTGATAAAAAGCAGCCTATATGTTAATCCAGGGTATAACCTATCTACATACCAAATTTCAACCAAATCGGTCCAGCCGTTTCTGCGTGAAAGAGTAACAAACATCCACACATCCACACATCCATTCTCACAAACTTTCACATTTATAATATTAGTAGGATAGTAGGATTAGTAGGATTAGTAGGATTCTGTAGGAGGTAATCTCCGAAAATCATCATCCGATTTCAAAAATTCTTTTAGTGTTAGAGCTTCCCTAATTCTGCAAGAATTTTTCCACCAGTCCAGCAATCAGGACACGCCATCACGGAGTAATCGGTGTACAAACATGAAAAAAAAAAGATGCCAGTGGAATACATGACCTCCTCCTTTTTAGAAGCCGGTTAATAAAAAACTGAACAACCTAGTTCTAGTGTCTGATTAGTTCTTAGAACGATAACGTCACTAGAAAACTGATCATCATCATCATTTCAGCCGAAAGACGTCCACTGCTGGCCTCCCCCAGGTGTGCCACATTGACCGGTCCCGTGCGTCTCGAAATTTGTGATTGTTTTGAATATTCTAGAAAACATACCGTAGATGTATAATTAGAATTTCATATTGTTAAGAAGTTTTTTTCCCCTGCCAAGTGTATTTTTAATTTAGTTATTGTATTCATTATGCTGTCGTACCTACCTACCATGTTTTGCGTAAGTGCTCACACTTGGGTCAATGCTTTTTTTTGTATTAAATTATTATTATACACAACAATGTTTTGTGCCCATAATAATCAGTTACGGTAACTGAGTACCTACCAAACATTTTTTATTTTAAAAAGGCACACCTGACGCCTAAAATGGCCGCTTTAGAACAATCTTAATAGGATAATAATACATTATTATAAATCCAATTTAATAATAAAAATAAAAAAAATGGTCGCACAGACAAAGTTAATATTATGAATTGTCACTTTGTGACCATTCTACGAATTGTAACGTAATATAAACACATTATTATTCTATTGTGATTCTGCTAAAGCGACTATTTTAAGGCCCTTGGCTATTAAAAATACCCACTAACAAGCTATATACCAGTGGCGAAGGTTCCATATAACTCGATTCCTACCGGCTTCCCTTTTAAAAAAATGGCACAGTCAGTATTCTATAGAAAAATAATATTCATTATAGATATGTACTCCGGCTTACCTCTTATATAATATATACATACTAGCTGTGCCCGGCATGCGTTGCAATGCATGTTTTCCTACCTACTACCCTACCTACCTACCCTACCTACCCTAATTTTTTGTGAATCTAAACCATTCCCAGATCCCCTTGAACACACACAAAAAATTTCATCAAAATCGGTCCAGTCGTTTGAGAGAAGTTCAGTGACATACACACTCACAGAAGAATTATATATATAAAGATAAACAACATGATTGAGAAAATCGCTGTCGATGAAGACCGCGGCGATGTTTTTATTTACTCTCTACAGAGTTAACTGCTGTTTGCATTCCTGTGAAAATAAATAAATATCGTCTCTTCTTATATAATATAATGATTAATAAGTCGTTGGTAGTTTATTTATACTTTGTCTAGTCTGTTTACTAAATATCGACACATATTGTGCGTTTCGTTACTGACATCAGCTATCTGCCGGTAAAAGTCCCGTCAAAATCGATCTAACCGTTTCGGATATTAGGCGACAAACCGACAAACAAAAATTGAAAAAATGTGTTTTTGTTATAAGTAACGTATACGGGGTAAAAAATCTGCTGTTCCATACATTTTGACCGTGTAGGTATTGCACTTTTGAAGGTAGCAGCTGATTATCTTTTAATAAGCGATGAAAAATTTCTAAGTGTGGGGGCTCAGAATGATGTAGGTACTGAATACGTGGTAGGTAACCGTTTTCACGTCGGTGTCCTTTCCACCCAGTATACTTTCTTAGGCATTCAGTAAACAGCTGTTATTTTAATATTACGAACAGACACTTCAATTTTATTTAATTGTATGTATGGTACGAGTACCTATGTATAGATGAATACGTACATTTTTGGCTACGTTGCACGTTGTCCATAATTATATTATATTTAGGTATACATTATATGTGTAAAACTGCAAATAATGTTATTTTATTACAGTGATAACGTAAATAATTTTCTTAATTTATTATCACTTTAATTATAAAAGAGAATGCTCATGGAAGTATGGAATCCCGTACCATGCTGCATCAAAATCAAACCTTGTTTTTTATAGACTACACTGATCGTATTAACTCCTACAAAATTTTTTTTTGAAAAAAAAACCCGCGTTTCAGAGTTATTTTATAAAATCGAAACTAACCTAAAAAGTAGGTCTATTTTTTCGACGCTACCAACGACGTATTTTAACACACATACATTACATTATTGCTCTAAAAACAGCGTAATACACTAATATTAGTAAGAATTACGAGTTAAAGTAACATCCACAGTATGCTTGACTGAAACTCGATTTTATTTTAGACCTTTACATTGCCAATAGTCAGTCAGTACAGTACAAATGTCAGATGCCACAGATAAGATAACTATAAACCATAGAGTATAGTAAGTGCTATAAACTAGTCGGGATTTAAGGATGTAATCGATAAATCAAAATCTTTAGGCTGATAAAATCTATTTTGTTGCAAATAGCAATAAACCAAACTAAATCGATTTGGTGTACTGATCTTACTTAATTGTAATTAATTTTAGAGTCCGCTCGACAGACAAGGGTTTGTTCAATTGAAACGGAACGTCATTTATATTCAGTTGAAACGGAACGTCATATAAAGGGAGTAAAACAATATTCGTACTTTTAAACTCGAAAAGTATATTTCCAGTTCAAAAATCAAATCCCCGACGCGTAATGCCCTAAAAAAATATGAAACTAATTACTATAATATTTTGGTTTTGAGGCGCGAGACTTTTTGGTACCAACTTTGGTCATTGTCCTTTATTATTATTATAATTATATTTATCAGATTTTCCATAAAATTCAAGTTTCTCGGAAGAAATACAAATATTCCTAAGTATTGGTACCTACAGTGTTAGTTTTATAGAGACAGGAAATAATAATATATTATGTATCAATATTGACGGAAAAATCTGCTAGTTTAATCAAATATCTAAAAGGATTTTCGAATATAATGGCTCAAGAAAATCTCAAATATACCGTAAGAAGAGAATTGATAACAAATGTGACGTAAAAAGAGGGGCTTAGCTGTGCACAAAAGGACATTAAAGTCATCTCAAAAGCCCGCCCGCCCATCGTTTGGTAGATTTCCCGCCCGCCCGCGACGTCCTACAGTCGCCCTCGCTTTTACTTCATTGTCATATTACTACCTACTTACATTACTATTATATAATTCATGTTTCGCCTATAAGCTTGGTACTGTGAGTACCTAATTTTCAGACGCTTAACTTATACTCAACTTACTATGTACTTAACTGAAGTTAATTATTATGTAAAAGGTGTAACGTAGAAGTTCCAATTCTATTAAAATACCAGAAAATACAGTATAAGACTACCTTAGCTAATGTATTTAATGAGTTTCATCTGTCAATTTAACCTCAATAGATTACAATACAACGTTTTAAGCGTTCAGTCTGTGTTAGCAGCTAATTCTTTTCATTTACTTCCAAATTTCAGCATTGTAATACGGCTAAATCTAAATGTCTACCCCGCCGAAGTTTTGCGACGCTCCGAAGAGCTTCTTTACACGGTAGGATTCTCGCGGTACGCTAAAAGTGGCCTACGTGACTGAGCGCCGCCGTGCAATGGCGCCCGGTGCCAAGCGAGATACACCTTTATCGACACACTCGTGGCTCGAATTTTTGACACAAATATTCCGTACACAATAAATAACCTTTACGTATAACATCACTCAGTTAACGGAATGAACCTCCAAATGTTATATAACGCTGTAAAATACAAAATACCACGTGCTAATGCCCGATCAGCTGATTATCCAGTTTTACTCACCCCAGGAGTGCGCCAACCCCACGGACAGTGCTACCAAAGCCAGCACACACTGCGTTCTACACATTTTATTTCATAAATACAGAACAGATCCGTACAGTTAAATGCACATTTAGTTTGCAATCCGTTGTACGAGTTTCACTGAAGGTAGAGGGCGCGCGCGGCACTCGCGACCGCCTCCGTCTGTGGCTATTGAGAAACTAAAGCAAAACGCCGGTTGGTTTTTGGTTTGCCGCGTACACGAAACGGAATCTAAATAGGTCCATTGAAAAAATTGCGCATGCTAGTGATGGCAGGTCTTATCAGAGACAAGGAGGGGTTGTCAAATAAAAAAGTCTAGTGTTTGCGCTTTGAAAAAAAACTGTTTATGATTTATTTAAGGTAGGTACCTAAGTAAATGTATTTTTAATGGGTTATCGCTTGAATACAGTATCGTGTGAGAACTTAATAAAATTCTAAGACAATAACATGATTTTGTACTTAATATGTAGGTAAATTGAATTAACTGCAAAATATAAGTAAATGATGATGATACTTATTTAACTTTCTCGGTAAACTAAACGGTGGTCTTGACTTTGAGTTACTGTAAGTTCGCATTTTAGCATTACCTAATCGTAATAATCTAGCTAAACATTGTTACATTGGTAACTAGGTCATATTGATGGTCACCAATTAAAATAACATAAAACGGATTCTTATTGTTTAAAGTTAATAAGCGGAAGTGAGTAAGTATAAGTGAATGTTACTTTGAAACAAATGGACAAATGTTAGCAAAAAAAAATATCAAGGCAAAATATCTCATTGCAAAACATTTTTAACCGACGTTTAAAAAGGAGGAGGTTATGTATTCCACCAGCATCTTTTTTAGGGTTCCGTACCCAAAGGGTAAAACGGGACCCTATTACTAAGACTTCGCTGTCTGTCTGTCTGTCTGTCTCCAGGCTGTATCTCATAAACCGTGATAGCTAGAAAGTTGAAATTTTCACAAATGATGTAGGTATTACTATTGCCGCTATAACAACAAATACTAAAAATTAAAAAAAAAATATTAAGGGGGGCTCCCATACAACAGATATGATTTTTTTGCCGTTTTTATAGATAATGGACCGGTTTTATTTCATGTATGTTCACCGATTTCTCTATGATTACTGGTCCGATTTAAGTGATTCTTTTTTTGTTTGGTAGATGAAGCTTGCGCGGGGGTCCCACATATTTTAATTTTTTTTAACTTTGCTTCGGTACTTTATGAGTTATTAAATATGCATCTTTTCTTCTTCGTTTATGTGGATGATGTGCTAATAACTTCTACTTACAATTTATCCTATCGACACGATAGAAGAAGTTGATACTCGACAAGGATTTGTGTGAGATACCACAACTGAAAGGGGTACCTAACATGAAAACTTTTTATGCAAATAACAGACTTTTTGGAAGTTGTTTATTTTTTTAGTGGATAATTGCAGTTAACTTTAATTTCTGAATAGGTAGTATGTCATAAGCAGTACGGTAGATTATCAATCCGCAAACACAGATTACAAACAGCCGTCATTCCGGCCTCCCATCGAGGTCCGACGCGGCGACGTCACTGGTCATTCCCCCCCCCCCCCCGACCCTTGCTCGAGCCAGCCCGCGATGCTGAAGCGGTAGTTTTAAATCAGCCCCTAAATAAAGATATCATTCAGATTCAGCCTGTCCTTTTGCTGCCCTCCCTCAGCGACGCCCTAAGCTGAGGCTCGTACCCTACAGGCGATGCCCTTAGCCCGCAGTCGCTTACACTCAAGGCACCCACAGATCACCTGGGAGAAGCCATTAAAAAAAAAAAACAAAAAATTCAGAATACTAAGGACGGATACCAAATTAAGGCGTTAGTCCTAAGTAAATTAGAACCTTGTTACAATTATTAGATACAGTAAGTATTAATATGTATAATGAATAAAAAAAAAACATAGGTACATATTTCCGTAACCAATTAAGTTGATGGATAAGGTTAAATCTATTTTAACCAGGTGTCGGTCAGACGAACTTGACAAGTTTTAAGGGTTTCATTTTTCGTCATTTGGTTACGGAACTCTAAAAAGAGTGAGAGTTGATGAAAAGGGATGAAATGAATTACATGTGACTAAAAGAGTGTTGAATATAAATTTAGATGGATATTGAGGGAGAGGAAGACCAAAGAAAAGATGAAAAATGAAATGATAAAGGTGATATAAAAGAAAAAGGAGTAAATGATAGCGTGACGGCTGACAGGGGAGAGAACAAAAGAAAAAATAAAACCGGCCAAGTGCGAGTCCCCCCTTAATATTTATTTTTGTGACATACGGACAGACAAATGACGAATCAATAAGGGTTCCAATTTTTGCCATTCGGCTACGGAACCCTAAAAACGTGTTGCGCCAACCCTAAATAACATGGGACAAGAGCAGGAAGGTGATGAATACCGTATAAATGTCTACGAATGGAGAGGGAGAGGAAACCCAAAAAAAGATGGATGAATTTTTTGAGGATTTTCGACGATGGAACGAGCTTACCCAAAAGAAGCATATTAACTCGCGACTTATATAGATTGGGGTCTGAACTTGGGAACACCAACGCAGGCAGGGAATTCCACTCTTTGGCTGTGCGCATAATAAAAGATGTGATATGCGCTTCGTGCCAATGTGTGGAACATCGAAAAGGTATAGGTGATAGATAACCTGCAGTATGTCTCGACTCCCGATGGAAGAAGAGAGATGGTGGAATGAGCTCGTGGAAATATTGGGCACACTCACCGAAGTATAGTCTGTAGAAGACCGACAAATATGCAACTTTGCGGCGGTGGGCCAGGCTATGAAGCTTGGTACCCACCTAGCTTATCGTCACCATTGAGCCTCTTGGCTCCGCTTAACAGAGTCGAGTGTGGCTAGTTGCTATTTGGCTGAGCCATTCCAAAGGTACTTGCGCTTGGAATGAAAGAAAAAGGAGTGAATGATAGTCAAACTATAGTGACAGTTGACAGGAAAGAATGGAAGAAAAACCCCGCGTTGCGCCGACCCCGAGTAACATGAGACAAGGGTAGGAAGATGAATATGGAGATACTTATGTCCGTTCAAATCGGATTTTTAGCTTCATTGAAGTAGTTCACTGCTCAACTTAGAAACAAAAAGGCGTACGAGGCTGGCAACAAAACTGGGACAAGCAGGCCTCTTCATCCATTGAAAGTTCGTACTACTCTAGACCAGTAACAGATCAAACTGGTTCACACACAGAGTTCTTTTTTACTCGAATACGGCGAAGCCAAAAGGAAGGGTTATGAATTTATTATTCTAGCAGTCTATGTATGTATGTATTTACGTATGTTCCTCCGTAGCGCCTAAACTATTCATCCGATTTTGATGTATAAGATGTCAAGCGATTCGTTATTATGGCCCAGGTAATATAGGCATTTTAACCGACTTCAAAAATAGAAGGCGTCTATTAATTTACCTTGCATACCCCGAATTTAATTAGAGCGTGATTTTTCAGTACCTGTTCGGGTTTTTTAGTTGTATTAAACTTATCACACAAATTCTTGTTGTACATAAAAATTAATTTCACTATAAAAAATCATGTTTGTATTTTTGTCCTCTATGCGTTCATAAACCATTGATCCTATTGTGATGAAACTTTCTTGGGATCTCCTGGTACGCCTGCGAAAGTTCCTGGTAAAAAATCTAAAGGTATTTAAACGTGGCACTGGTGTTCATGACTGTACAAGTGTACATACTCGTATGTAACGCATATAACGGATATATAAGGTCCTATTAAAAAGGATGCAAAAATTTTCACAGCGTTCAGTACGTCTAACCAAAGATATCCAAGCAAAAAAATTGATTTTGTTTTGACCGTTTTGTGGATGTGTTTATTCTAGAGTGCGAATTTATTATTTTAGGTCAAAATAAAATCACTTTAATCAGCGTTTTTTTTTGCTTGAATATATCTTTGGTTTGATTGCTATTTTAAGTTTGTAGGTACTAAATTAGGTTGATCTTGCAATCATTTTTTTGTTTTTTTTATTTTATTTTTCCTGGGTTTCTTTTCGATACTGAACCTACCCCTAAGCTATGGCACGTAATTTCTTTAAGGTAATGCCATTCCCAAACGTAGGACAATGTGTGACATTGTCCTACGTTTGGGAATGGCAAACATGATACCTATCTAGATCACAACGATAATAGCTGACGGACTTCCGGTCACGATACAACAACTTCCTGCTCCACTTCCCTATTGATCCGAGATTTCCGAGAACCGAGAAACTGGCTATTAAGTAACTAAAATAAAATAAAAGCTGTGACAAGTTCTTTGTGAAGGACATTATGAACGTAATAGGACTTTTCAACATTCGACGCTCGTGGCAAAATAGTAACAGCCGCTAGGGTCGATCTTCAAGGTTAAGCAGCGCTTGACATGGCCGGTCCGTGGATGGGTGGACCACTGACCATTATATTACATAGCGAGTTTTCTGCCTGCCTCGGAAACTACGTTAAAACGTTGGTCCCGGCTGTTATTTGTAGGTCTTCGACAGTCGTTACAGGTAGTCAGTGGTCAGAAAGCACAGATTAATCTGTGCCGAAAGTTATCAAAGAGTATTACTACCCAGTACTAACTGGCTTGTGGAGGCACAGGTTTCGCATACACAAACAGCCTGGATGATGAGGATCTACAGGAGTCTACTGACCCTGATTGAATATAATATAATATTTAGGTATGTATGACCATGAATGTATTTAAAAATTAACCGGTCGAGTGCGGGTCGGAACACGCACTGTGAAGGGTTCCGTAGTGGGTATAAATATTTACGCTGCCACACCATTGATTTTGTAGGGAGCAAAAATAAGTTTGGATTTCATTGTAGGTCTTTCTGTTCGAAAATGGCACAACTAAAGTTATTTCGGCAGTTTATAACCGAAAATATCCCAAACACTATGCGCTGCGCTATCGCCGTTGTCGACATCGCGTAGTTTTTGAGCACTACGCGATATCTCTCAAAAACTACGCGATGTCGTCTCAATTATTCAAAAGAGTTTTCGTTGAAAATATATATTTTTAAACTTCTTGGTACTTAAAAACGTTTTTAACTTAAATATTTTCAGAACTTTCCACCTTATAGTTGATATTAAGACACATTTTTTGAGACTTTAGAAGCGCATAATTATTTCACCGACTATACTAAAATATAAAAATGTCACTAAAATAATGGGGGTTGCCTGTAAATTCCGAATATCCGGCAAAGACCACTCCTCATACAGATAAGGAATGAGCCTGACCACCACGCTGCTCATGCGAGTTGGCGATTTCAGACCTGCGGTTGCGTTTCCTCCACTAGAGATGTACGAGGATGTGTAGCGGGCTCGTTTCAGACTGACTGCTATTTTTTCGCTAGCGTCCGTCCCTAGCACACATCCCTCGCAACACATCCCTCGCAACACGTCCCTTACAACACAGGGCCGGCAGTCTCGACATATATACCGACATTATCGCAAACTTTCGATCGCTTATTAAGAACGGAAAAAATCGGTTGCAATAACGATGCTTGCGAGACATGCAAGTCTTAACATCCAAGATGCGTTTCTCGCAAACAGCGTTATTGTAACCGAATTTTTTCGTTCGTATTAAGCGACCGAAAGTTTGCGACAATGTCGGTATCTATGTCGAGACTGCCGGCCCAGGCTGCGTTTCCACTAGAGATGTACGAGGATGTGTAGCGGGCTCGTTTCATACTGACTGCTATTTTTTCGCTGGCGTCCGTCCCTAGCACACATCCTTCGCAACACATCCCTCGCAACACGTCCCTTGCAACACAGGCTGCGTTTCCACTAGAGATGTGCGAGGATGTGTAGCGGGCTCGTTTCATACTGACTGTTATTTTTCGCTGGCGTCCGTCCCTAGCACACATCCCTCGCAACACATCCCTCGCAACACGTCCCATGCAACACAGGCTGCGTTTCCACTAGAGATGTGCGAGGATGTGTAGCGGGCTCGTTTCATACTGACTGCTATTTTTCGCTGGCGTCCGTCCCTAGCACACATCCCTCGCAACACGTCCCTTGCAACACAGGCTGCGTTTCCACTAGAGATGTGCGAGGATGTGTAGCGGGCTCGTTTCATACTGACTGTTATTTTTCGCTGGCGTCCGTCCCTAGCACACATCCCTCGCAACACATCCCTCGCAACACGTCCCATGCAACACAGGCTGCGTTTCCACTAGAGATGTGCGAGGATGTGTAGCGGGCTCGTTTCAGACTGACTGCTATTTTTTCGCTGGCGTCCGTCCCTAGCACACATCCCTCGCAACACATCCCTCGCAACACGTCCCTTGCAACACAGGCTGCGTTTCCACTAGAGATGTGCGAGGATGTGTAGCGGGCTCGTTTCAGACTGACTGCTATTTTTTCGCTGGCGTCAGTCCCTAGCACACATGCCTCGCACACATCCTTCGCTTGTTCTGTGTATGTATGTATAAAAACCTCGCTCCGATGAGCCGTTTTCACGAGAGCTGCGCTGAGCGCTGAGGCTAGGTAAATGAAGTTATTCTATTGGTTCTTAAAAAGAACATTCCTCGCTACGCATCCTCGCACATCTCTCGTGGAAACGCAGCGTAATAATTCTCTTTACAATAAATCATCTAAAAAAACATTTTATTTGTTGGATGCCCTCAACCTCTCACTCACACATGTCATTGCATTGTTTTTTTAGTTTATTATGTTTGCAAGCGGTGTACAAAATACGCCTTTTTTAACCGACTCCAAAAAGAGGAGGTTATCAATTTTATTCGTCTGTATTTTTTTTTCTTTTTTTTTGTGTGTATGTTGTATGTTCAGCGATATCTTCGCCAATTCTGAACCGATTTCGATGATATTTTTTTTGTTTGGAAGGAAATTATTCCGCGGTGGTCCCGTTTAAATTTGGTGAGGATCTGATGCTGGTCTTCAGAGATAAGCAATGGAACTCTTCAATAATAGACAGCAAATCTGCCGTGACTGCAATCGCTTGGATGTTTATTGCTTACACAACATCTTAACATAACATCACGCCTATATGCTCTGAGGGGTACGCAGATGTGCCAGTACCTACACCCACATTTCGACAGTTATGTATGTTAAGTTCCATTCTATTGAGGATAAGCCTATACCATGATATGTAACGTATGGTTAGAGGTTCACTAATGTTTCACCAAAACTCCTTTGACAATTTTTAACCGACTTCAAAAAAGGAGGACAAAAAAACAAACAAACAAACAACATTCACCGACTTCTGAAGCTAAAGTTATTTTTCAATTTTTTTGTGTTTTTGAAGTCGGTTTTATTTCTTGCAAAAAAGTTTTTTTTATGTTATTTATAGTCTGAATAAAATCATGTAGACCCAGAGACAGACGTACAGACGAACAAGAATAATAAGAGCCCCATTTTGTCAGTAGGGTGCGGAACCCTAAAAAGAATGATCACTTATTTATACAATACATGGTTGTACAGTTTCTTATCTGATTTATTAATCATATTTATTTCTAAGGCCATTGAACCTGTAAGTGTAACTACTCGTATAAATTTAATTGTGACGTATTTCCTACTTGAACACGGCTGTGTGACACAAAATACATAATAGTACAAGTACAGAAGATTCACTCCGCAAAATCATTTCAATAAATAGCGCCTTTGCAACGACACAAAAAGTACATGGAGTTTGCTGAGGTATACTTTTAAATAATTTTGGAAGTTTACCACCTATATATTACCTACCTACCCTCCCCCTCCTCTCTCCTCCTCATCTATTATTCTGAATCAAATTGTCAAAATTTTGTGTGAATGCTGTTTCAAAATTTTGGACATAGGTACTGAATAAATTGTTTACGTGGCGTTTTGAGGCTTCCATAGAACTCGATTTTTTTTGTTAAAAACATTGTATTTTATCTATTACACAAATTTGTTTCACCTAAGTCGGGAACTGTTTCTAAAACTTTGTTTATGTCAGCAGGACACTTGTGTTCATTTGCACTTTTGAATAAAAAAATATACCCAGAGACATAATAAATGCGGATGCGTTTTCGTCAGGTAAGGTAAGTTAAGTAGTCGATAATCTGTTTCATCTCCCAAACAGTGCATGTTTGAGGAGATGAATCGGTACCGCAAAGTTAAACTTTCCTGATATCATCGGCTTAGAACAGTAGGTATATCAAAAATATCTATTACGAAGTTTGCATAAGGAGAGCTTTTGAGCATGTTGCATAAAAATAGCTTTGAAAAAGCTCGTTGAAATTTAATTGGTGTAGGGTTGGGATTGGGGCAGGATACACCCTGGTATATACTCGTAATTGCACCAAAAAAAAAACAAGTTTAATCTTCGTGTCATATTATATTAAAAGCCAGATGGCTTTTATGTGTCAATATTATATTAAAAGCCATTTTTTTAGATCGTGAAGCATTTTAATGGACATTATAGATATCTGAACATTCGCGAAAGTTTTTTTAAACCCCGTATTATTTTTTCCAGACTTTCAGTTTATAGCTTTAGTAGCAGCAAACATTCCCGTGGCATTAAGGAAATGGCGTGGCATTATTTTAGTACGCGTTCTTGGTCTTTACTCAGTCTGAAAGCTGTTTGAAACTTATTGCTACATTTTATTTGCTTGAATTCAGAACGTCAAACAAGTTATGCATTAACTCTAAGAAATCTGCAGTTGGTTTGGCCTCATCAGACATTTTGCCTACATATGAAGTGCTGCTGATACAGTATGACTCAGTGTTTGCACTTCTAACTTAACCCTCATTCTTGGGAGGTTATTGGGTTGGATGTGAGCGTCCGTGATTTTCACAGTTGTTCGATATAATCCCACGATTATTTTTCCATCATGAATTCAGTCATCATCATCAGCCTACAGCAGTCCACTACTGGACATAGGCCTCCTCAATCGCACGCCACTCAACTCGATTCTCAGCAACTCTCATCCAGTTGCTACCAGCCACCTTGCGAAGATCATCGCTCCACCGAGCCTGAGGGCGTCTTACCCCTACGTTTGCTGATTCGCGATCTCCACTCAAGAACACGTCTACCCCAACGGTCATCGGTTCTACGGGTAATATGGCTGGCCCAGAATATTTACGTATTGTATTATCAGCATTCCTAGCGATATGTGTCCATTGACATAGTGAAAATCAACAACTTCATCGGTATTAATATTGTAGTACAAATTTCTTTTCAGGGTCATCTCATCAGCGCAAAAGGTGCAGTGTATTGCTGCATCTGGAAGCAAAATTATGTTTAAGGAAGCGCCAGGATAGCCCGCGAAATTAAAATTTTCTTACGTTTTTAGCAATTGATTGAATGAGTTTTTCATGAAATAGTTATTGAATGGGATTAATTTCTTATTGTTTAGTAATTTATTAACAAAATTTAAAATCTTATAATGCGGGTATATTAACAGCTTTAAGAAATCGAATTGGAGATGTGTTTATTTTAATAGTTATTTCTTGAATATTAAATTATGGAAGATGAAATTATATTTTTTATTTAGAATTTATAAGAAAGTGAACTTAGAGGGCTGTATTGATGATTTTAAATATTACAATAGCGTTATTACATACGTGTTACTTACGCAAATCATATTTTGATCAAGTTACAACCTGACACTGACCTGTGAATTTCAAAAACTTAAGAAAATTTGAATTTCGCGGTTAATTATCAAATATTATATAAGTATATTATATTTGATAATATTAATATTATATATTTAATATTATATATATTATATTATTATTATATATAAATTATCAAATTTTAGAACAATATTCATTTTGACTCTATTTAAAGTACTAGTTTAAAGGCAGTTTCAATACCGTTTCAAAGCATCTGAATGCATTGTAGATTGTAGACTTGAGTAATGTAAGTTTAAAGCAAAAACTTTGTACTCTGCGTCGTACCACTCCCCTTCCCGGCCCTACCATTCCCTTTCTACTTGTTTTTAATTTTATTCTGCCCTTCAATTATTTTTTAAATTAATTGAATCGCCGATCGATTTCTTCATCAGGATTATTTCATTTATAGACTTCCTTCCTTCTTAATTTTTGTAATATTTTTAACTAACTCGGCGATTCAGCTTAAATTCCCGTATTTCATTTAATTTTGAAATTTCTTTCGTTTTCTTGGCGTTTCTTCGGTAAGTGACTTTGAAGTCTGTGTTTGCTCTTACATTGATCGTAATGATTATGTTTGAGTTCCAAAGGTAACATATTCCTTATTATTTGATAGTGAAATAATCACTTTGCCTTGAGCTTTCATTTGTGGGGATGTGGACTGTACTTCTGAACAAGATGCGCCTTCTTGAGGCTGATTGTGCAAAAGCATTGATAGAAATGCATGTTCTTTGAGTTTTTTTAAATTATTTTAAATGAAGAATCTTCGAAATGGCTGCACCTCTTCATCTCTTCTCTTTGTAATAAGTCTTGTCTATCTATTAATTGTCAACCATTTCCGGCGCCTGGAACATGAAAATAAATATTGCTGTAGAAATGTTTTAAAAAGATGCTTCAGCTCTTAGTATATTAAGTAACAAGTTTAAATTTCTGTTTCATTTGGCCCCTGTTTTTATTATTCAAGAAGACACCGAATTTTCCCAATTAGGCGAAGACAAAAAACCTATTAGCTCTTACTTAGTCTACATAATCAAAATCATAATACCTACCAACAGTTAACATAACCTGTAGGTACGTCTAGTTTATAAAGGGAAATATTTATTACAACAAAGATAATCAGTAGTAGATATAGGTAGTATAACCGTATGAATCGTCAATACATCTTTTTAATTTGATGTTTGATTTGATGTCTCGTAGCTGGATGTCGGATATATCCAAAGTAATAAATTATTTGTTTAATTAATTAAATTTAACTGTTGCGAATCATATTTTGATCAAGTTACAACTGACCTGAAAATTACAAAAAACACAAGAAAATTTGAATTTCGGGGGCTACCACTACGCATTCACCATAAAAGAAAAACTATTCTACAGTCAACAGTAAAAGTAGATGATCAAAATCAGAAATTCAATACTAATGAACGGAGTTCGCGTCAGAACTGTATGGCGTCGAAGTGAATTATTTGCCTTTAATTTACAATCACATACTCTTGCTTGAATCACTTCGACGCCACATTATTATTAATAGGTAAGTAGGTACGTATGAACAAAAGTATGTACGAATACCCTGTTGTCTACATAACAGTTCGTTCACCACCAAAACAAAATTGTATTGTTTAACGGGCTGGTGTCCGCAACTCCACCTCCAAGCGCTTATTTGCGTACAGGTGGGAAATTTATTCGATCCACCCTAACTCCCCGACAAAGGCCAGCAGCGCCTTGATGTTGCTCACAATCTCGCGGAGAGCACCTGGGTTACCGAAGTACTTTGTCCTGTATGTTGCAACCAAAAGCAGCGCAGAAGCACGTGTGCTGCTGTCTTGTCTTCGTCCATGCAGGCTCGGCACAGGGGGCTGTCTGTGAATCCTTTGACAAGAGGTGTTTATTAAAAGAGCCGTGTCCAGTGATGGTGGCTGTAACTGTGCACAGCTGTAGTTTGTTCAGCCGAAGCGCCCGTTTGGTGAAGCGGCCGTTGATAGTAGGAAATGCTTCCTTGGCCTGGCTGCACTCGCCATGGTTTAGCCACAGCTTGTGGTGTTGTTTACTAGTTCGTTTCCCTACCAGTGTGCGTAGGTACCCGAAAGGGAGTGGCACTATGGGTTCGGGTCCCAATGCTGGCATCCCCTGCTCGATCCCCATCTAGCGAGTTTGTCCACTGCATCATTGCTTCGGGAATGGCTGTGTCTTTTGGTCCATTTCATGGTTTTATTATTGAGATTACGAACCTGGTTCAGGCGTTGATGACACTCTTGTATTAACCCAGAGTAGACTATGTGGTTGTTTAGTGCTAGCAGTACAGCCATGCTGTCTGAGAGTATGCGAATTGAGTGGTCCACAATCTTCCTGGCTAAGATGGCTGATGCTGATGCAGCCAGGGAAATGCCCATGCATTATGCCTGAAAAACCGTGTTGTGGGCCCCCAGTGGTGTGGCTATGTGAATGTTGAGATCCTCTGAGAAGACTCCAGCTCCAGTGCCAGTACCTGTTTTAGATCCATCCGTGAAGATCCGTAGTTATGCGGGGCATAGTCCCTCGCAGCGATGGACCTCGTGGAGTTGGAATTTGTGCTTATTATCTAAAACGAACTGTTTGGGTATCCGATCGTTTATGGCTTTCGCCAGGGGGAACCCCTCCAGAATCCCTCCAGTACTGCGGAGTGCTGTGTTTCCTTCTTACCCCAGAGTTGAAGTTTTTTAAGGAATATTGCCGTCATCGTCGCTTCCTGCTGTATGAACAGATGGAGCGATGGAAGCCCCAACATGAGCTGCGGTTGGAGTGGTCCTCATGCAACCGGTGGTCCCCATGCAGGCAAGCCTTTGTATGCGTTGTAATTTGATGGAGGCTGTAGCTAGTTTGGTGGGGCCACCAGACCACTGCCCCGTAGGTGATCATGGGTCGCGCAGTATAACCAAAGTATGATTTTAGGGAATATGCCCTACTTCTTACCTATCATCGTCCTGCATTGCCAAAAGGTGATGCAGGCCCTGTTTATTTTGTTGTCTAGATGACTACTCCAGAGGATGACTCCCAGGTTTTTGACCTCGTGGCTGACTGGAGTTCTGTATCACGATACAGAACATAGGAAAAAAATCATTCTTTTTTCTCGAGTTACCTATTTTTTAGACATGCTGATATTAACAAAAAAAAACATTGGTGTGACTCGTAATCGCACTTCACCACATTACACATTTTAATGTATAAAAGCGACATCTGTTAGTTTACTATTCAGTTAATTGTGTTCGAGTGTGGCGGTCGCGGTCGGCTCGATTGGTCGTACAATTTATTCCGTAGACCAGCTATCAACATAAGCAACAATGTTGGTACGGTTTTCATATGCATTCATAGATGGCGTTAGTAGTTTCAATCTAAATATTACATACCAATAATCTGCCAAATGTTTGTAGTAAAAGTAGTGTTGAAGTTGTTTATGAACTTACCCACCAACAAAAAAATTCACATGTTTATGTGGAGATACATAGTTGACTCTGCCCTGGAGTGTAATTGTTGTGTTGCCCCACAAACGATGGGACACATCATACATATCCCTCCAAATGATGATGAATGATGGATGTCTTGCCTCTGTTGTTTTCACATCCCAGGAACCAAGCCCAGATGTCTGTCTAGGCCAACATGGCCAAGCCTGGCCAAGGGGCCCGTCCAGCCTAGGGGCCCCACCCACCCAGCTACCCCGACCCGGTAGCTGGCCTACCTGACGGCAGGCGCAAATATATAATTATTAGGCAAATGAAAATAAAAACCCTTCAAGTAAATTAATTGCTTTTTATTATTAAAGAATGAAACGAACATATAAAAATAAGTGAACGACGACTGGAGAGTGGAGACCCTAGCACGAACGCGCGATCTATAAGTTACGTCAACCATTCATATCCATACATCTGAATCTGACACTTCCGATCGACGATCAGTACAATAATTATAATCTACCATAGAAAAATCACCGACTAAAAGAGACACTAGAAAACCTATCTGAACCGATCAAACCGTTTTGGAGATAAATGGGAATATTCGATTGACACACAAACAACCTTCAGTTTCAACTTGTGTAAAAAAACCGGACAAGTGCGAGTTCGACTCGCGTGGAAAGGGTTCCGTACGTTTTTTATCTAAATTCCGTAAGTTGTTTTAAATCTAAGATTTCTTATAAGTTTTCCTGTGATATACAGGCAAAGAACTATTTTTTTTCAAAACTTTCGGCCCTGTAGTTTCGGAGTTAAGGTTAATTTACCATTTCCACCCCGGGAATGGTAAATTTACGCCTATTTTCTTAAATAACTGCAAAACTATTTATCATAAAATTATAAAAAAAAAAATATTTGAAATGCTCACAATGAGCCCTTTCATTTGATATGTAACACGGTATAGTTTGTAAAACTTTCTTTTTAATTTTCTAATTTACCCCCAAAAAGTGGCGTCCGTGTTTAAAATTAATCAATTTACGTTACACGTTCGTTTTTGGATCACCGACTTACATATGTGTACCAAATTCAAACTTAATCGGTCTAGTAGTTTCACAGTAAATTGGTTGTGACAGTAATAAGGGGTTCCGTTTTTTCTTTGTGGTACGGAACCCTAATAAGTAAAAATTATACATGATAATGTGAAACGAGTATTTTACAATTATAAAATATGTAAGTCGAATTTACATGAAGTTAACTCCGGTCGTCTTTTTAGACCTACGAAAACTTTAGGAAACGAATGCATATATGTAATTGTATTATCGTTAAGATGAAGAGTTATACTTCAACAGTAACGGTAACTTTTACGCTAGGCTTTCGCCAATTTGCCAGTAAATCAGGGAGAGTCAGGGTTCTTTCTGCTGAGTAGTACGTAGGGGTGTTGTTGATAGTGAAACTGACATCTTTAACAGCTTCACATCGTGATCCCTCGTGATTAGCAGCACACTGACAGACTGGATCACCTTCCTCGTTCAGGTAACAGGCACCGTCGTTAAGACAATAGCCACCACAGGCGTTCACTTCACACCTCTCCCCTGAATAGCCGGTATTACATCTGAAATAATTAGAATTTCAAGGTCAGGACAGATGGGTCAGAATCGTCACAAAGTGGGTGCCTGAAGACGGTCGTCGTCGGAGGCAGGCCCAAGAAACGCTGGCGTGACGATTTGGACTCTTTCCTGATTGATTGGCCAGAATAGCCAAATACCCGGATAGTTGAAAAGGAATTGTGGAGGCATTTGCCCAGCAAAGCGAAAGAATAGGCAAATAAAAAAAAAAACAGAATTTCAATCATGCATATTTTTTTAAACAAGGAGACAAACCAGGAGTAGAATAAGTTTTACCTGCATATCGGAAGTCCGTCATTATTAACACTACAGTTCCCTTGGATGCAGTAGTTCATACAGTGTGATACCTCGCATCTGTCACCTACATAACCTCCGTTACATTCACAGACTGGCTCACTGTTCTCGTTCAAGGAACAGGTGCCGTTATTCGAACAATATCCGGAACAAACATTGACATCACATCTCTCCCCTGTATAGCCGGCATTACAACTGAAAAAGTGAAAATGTCAATAATTATTATCGAAAGTACTTTGATCTAGAAAATCATCAAAAGCAGGAGAATAATTTTTACCTGCATGTAGGAAGTCCCTCATCGGTGAGACTGCAGTTGCCCTGCAAACAATAATTGTGACAGACTGAAACTTCGCATCGCTCTCCGATGTAACCAGGAGTGCAATTGCAAACAGATGTCTCACTGACGTGTACACCGTGAACACAAAAGAGTTCGACATCTGTTGTGTATTCTGTTGTCTGTTCAATATTAAGAGAGCTGTCAGTTACTGTGATTGTTGGTATCAAACTAGATAGAGCTTCGCAGTCCTGAAGGCCCTGAATCTGATCTTCTATTTTGTAGTTGGTAGCTATAGCAAGCTGTAGTTCACCATCGAACGTACTTATATTTTCGGCTCGTATGTTTATATTTGCGTTCTTTGCCTTTTGCCAAACGGTAGAGTAGCTCTCGCTACGGTTCACCCAGTAAAAATTATCTTTTGAGACTGTCAATTCTGTTACTGCAGAAAAATGACCATCTTTATTACTATGTTTTAGTAGTTCGTTTTTTCCGTCTAGATCTGCACTATTCAAAGACTCATATTTATAGGAATTTTTCGCCCTGACACCATCAAAATAATAGATCTTCCCAGTTAGTGGGTCCATGACCAGGCTCATCATATCAAAGTATTTGTATATTTTATTTAAAATCTTTCTCGCGGAACCATTAAATCGAGCTCTCTCTATGCTCGTTGTATTCTCATTATTTGTGTTGATCCAGTAAATGTACCTGCGAATTGAATAAATCCATTAAATATCACGAAATGGAACAGAACGTGATTTTGAAAATGTCATTGATAACGAGCTCTCTCCATGCTCTCCTTATAATTATTCTTATTATTTGTGTTGGTCCAGTAAATGTACCTGTAAGTTAAATGAACACTATTGAATATCACGAAATAGAACAGATTTTGATTTTAAAACTGTTATTGATGACGTACCCTCTACAGCTATCCACGGCGATATCACTGGGAGTCCCGTCATCCATCTTGATTAAAAGATTTCCGTTAACATTGTTAACGGATCCGGGTTTTAATGAAATCCAGTTTATGCTGTTATCATTAGTATCAGTAAAGAATAGTGTCTGTGTTGCCGGGTCGAAGGCTATTGAATAAATATTTCTACCATTTCTCTTTATGAAACATTTGTTTTCTGCGGAATGCAAGTTAAAACCACATATAGCGTCGTTGTTACTCTGTTTATCGACATACAGCATTGTGTTGTGGAGTTCGTCGTAAGCTAACGCCGTGAGGTTTCGGCGAAATATATTCATGGTGTTTGTTTTAGTTCCATTGGTATAAAATATGAGTTGATCTTCTACGCCTACCGCTAGGTCTGAAACAAAACGTATATACATATACGAGGGCGGCACTGAAAATTTCGGGAATCAAGGAAGTGACACAACATTACTATTTAAAAATGTATTTATTGCTTTTTGAAGTATTCTCCGCGAAATTTGACACATTTTTCCATACGATGGAACCAATCATTGAAGCAACCATTCCAAAATGTGATAGTTGTTCGAAAATACTAGAAGGAGGGGTAGACACGTGACTATTAAAAGTTACCACTTTATAGTTAGTAAGCCCACCCTGAATCACGAAGTGTAAAGACAAACCCCTGATATTTTATGCAAAATCTATAAACTTCACTGACACACAATGGAATAGGTGACTATAAAAGAAATCATTCCCGCTTTTTACCTGTTAAAACTATTTTGAGAAAAATTAACATTTACTTAGAAACGTATTAGGTTATTACTTAGGTTATTTTTTGTGGCCCTTTGAAAAACATCGTGTTGAAGTAATTCTAGGTAATTAGGTATAACTGAGGTGTTTTGAAAAAACCTACTTTGATAGAGAAAATGCATTTTAACTTATTAGGTACGGGGTTTGACTGACACCAGTCAAAAGTGGTTTTGACCGATTAACAGTTCGCACTGTAAAATAACCAAGCCAAATTACAAATATGTAGCCAAGAGTTAAACCGCGAGCAGGCAGACAGACTTGCTGAAACTATGTTTAATTGTTCTTTCTTTTACTACCCAACCCTAAAATGTGAATGGTTGTAGAATAAAGCATAAGAAAATGGTTAATCCATCCATCCTCACAAACTTTTGTATTTATAAAATTAAAAAGAAACTAGAAAATATTTATAAGTAAATTATAAGAATAAATACATAAAATAAAATATATTTAAAAGTAAAGAGTCAAGGAAAATGACTACAACATAATTCTTAGACGAATCTGCCAACTCCTTGTATCAAAATCAATTTTAAAATATTTTTATTTCACATAGGCCTACATGGGCACTTATGCAACGTCGTCGACAAAAAGGTGCACGGTTCGGGTTGGTCGTTTCCTATGGAGAAGAACCGGAAAGAAACTCCATGGTTACTCTTTTAAAATGATTAGATTTTACAATATTATCATGTTACAGCATTAGTACTCAAGTATGGGGGGCCAGCATAGGCCCGACAATAAGTCGTTGCTTACTACACAAAAAAAACGGAAAACAAGATAAGAGGTTAACAAAAGTTAACACGCCTCTAGGAATCTACAAGGCCTATACTGTTCACACATTCACAAACAATCGTTAAAAAGAATCTATACAAAGGCAAGAAAATATGATAAAAGACTAAATTAAACATGTGACAAAAATGCTGCGTATGTGCGTGTTCTCGAGCTTTCACTTTGAACGCGAACCGACTAGTCACTGTCCTGATACTCGGAGGGAGTGCGTTCCAAAGGTAGACCGCCTGGACAAAGAAAGAAGACTAGATAAAACCAGAGCGGTGAGAAGGACATCGTCGAAGACAATGATTGGCGGAACCAAGATTCTTGGTGTGCGCAGAACATAAATATTGACGGTGAGAAGTCTGCTAAGAAGGAGAAGTTGTGAAGTAGATAAAACGTGGTTGTCAAACCCCTCAACGTTCTGCGCTGCGGAATGGGTACCCACTTTAAAAGAGATCGATGTTCAGATACATGATAATACTTGCGGAGATTGAAGACTAATTGAATGCAGTTATTAAGAAATCGTTCAAGTTAATTGAGGAGATCTGCATTCAGGTCATAATAGCACATATCACCGTAGTCAATTATGGGGAATCTTAGGGACTGTACAACCATTGCCTTAATGTGTGTTGGGAGAATATTTTTCAACCGATAGAGCGACCGCAACGTTCGCGTGAGTTTTTTGCTCACAATCGCGACATGCTTACACCAGTCAAGGCAAGTGTCAACATACAAACCCAGATCCTTGACGTCAGAGCTAAACGGAATGACTGTGCCTTCAAAAAACCGGTGGCACCGTTTAGCCATTCAGGCTTCTTAAGCTATGGAGGCTCCCTACAATAAAAGTTTGACACTTGGTTGGGTTAACCACCACCCCGAAACGATCAGACCAGTTTTTGACAACTCGTAAATCCGGGTTTAGCACCTCGACCGCACTGGAGAAGCTGTCAACATTTGTCTGACAGTGAAGCTGTAAGTCGTCAGCGTTTAGATGATACGCACACTGAAGCTCGGTAGTTATGAGATCTATAAAAATAGAGAATAAAAGTGGAGACAAAATACCGCCTTAAGGGCGCCGGTTTCAAGATCACACCAGCGGGAGTTAGACTCACCAGCAAGAACTGACTGCTGATGCCCCCGAACATAGGAAGAAAACCTTTCCAAAACCTCGTGGGAGACCATGAAATAGGAGAGGATCACAGAGGATGCATAAAATGACTTTGTGGCTGGCGGTATTAAAAGCACTTGAAAAATCGATCAAGGAATGTCAATCGATGAAGCTTCGTGTATGAATTAAAACACCTTCTTCTGGACCAACAGAGGTTAGTTTACTACAAAACAGGAATGAGGACTAACTAAACAGATTCACTGAATTTAATTTAAATTAAATTTATGAACTTTGAAGTTTAATATTTCAGAAACGAATCCCTCAATCGAAAAAATATCGAAACAAACTACCAATATTTTTAAAGAACGACATCCCACACTATGGGTATGTGTACACGAGATGACCCTAAAAAATACTTTTTGAGAGTTCACTATACCACTTTGTCGGCGTAACTAATCTGTATATTCATGCTAAATTACAGCTTTATTAGTACAAATAGTCTGCTGAGCTAAGCTGCGGACAGACAGACAGACGGAAATGGCGAAACTATAAGGTTTCCTTGTTGACTATGGAACCCTCAAAAATACCATAACAGTACCATTTTCCCAAAATCAAAAAGTCAGCATAGTCTTCTAAAGACTTCTAAAGACGTACCTTAGCCGTTTAGCCGCCGGAGCTTGCTGCTCCAGCGGATAAGGTACGTACTGCTCCATCTAAAAAATCATCTGCATGATGAACTCTTGCGCAAAATTACGTAGGACCTACATCTAACTGGTTTTGGTAAAGTTTAAAAATTTGCTCACCCCAGGAGTGCGCCAACCCCACATTCAGCGCTACCAACGCCAGTAAATATTGCGTTATACACATTTTATACTTCTGAGTTGTGTGTTTCAGGAGAAGCTGAAGCGTCCACCGCTGGCGACTGGTCGAGGAATAGTTACACAATATATTAAAACTTTTTATCCTATCAGGTTTTCAGAAAACCCAATAGGATAAAAATAGTGGTATGTTATCTGAGACCACAAGCTGGTTACTTTGAAAAAACTGGTGCATTGTAAATGCTGTAGTTCTAATTAAGAGGATAATTCATTTTTTCCTGTTGCCTGAGATAATGACTATTTCATCAAAAAGACATTTAATGGGATTAAATGAACTTAGAGGGTTGTATTGGTGATTTTTATTATTATAATTCAGTTAAGCCATACTTGTTACGGTCGCGAATCATATTTTAATCAACATACAACCTGACACTAACCTCCAAATTACAAAAAACGTAAGAAAATTTGAATTTCGCGGGCTACCCTGTCGCTTCCATCTTAAGGATAGCCCTTTGAGCTGGTTCCACGGTAAGTAAAAAGGTCTTATACGTTCCACCCCAAACAGAGATGCAGTATGTGATGATTGATTGGCAAAGATTGATACACTAGTAGCGCAGTTTCCGAATAAGCAGAATGCCTCGTCTCTTTGTATTATATTAGTTTCCTGATTCGCGCGTAGTCTTTCAGTAAGAGGTTGCCAGCTTAATCTATACAACAAGCAATTGATAATAGCACAGCCGAAATAACTATACCTAAACGCCACAGGATAATAAAACCTTGGATGACACACGGGTTGCTACGTTGTGTCACATAGGGATAAGTTACATTTAATAAAAGCCTATATTGTCCCACTGCAGGGCAAATGCCTCCCTTCCCTCCTTCCAAATTTCGCGATCTAATACGATTATAGGCAAATCCTTTGAGAAAGAGTCCAGCTTATCCCGCCATTTCCTTTGGGGTCTGCCGCATTGTCATTTCCTGCTACCAATCCACTGAGTGGTAGTTTTTGCCCATTTCTCCTCCGACATGCGGTAGATGTGACCAACGCAGTTCCATTTTAACCTAGCAGCTATAAGGCTAGCATCAGCTATTTGAGTTTTGGAGGGAAGTATGGAGTTTCTGATGCGTCTGTAAGTTTGACACTCAGTACACTTCGCTCCATAGGTGAGGATGGGGAGAACGCACATGTCCATGAGCTTTCGTTTACGTGTGAGAGGGAGAGATAACTTCATTAAATGTTTCATCGACCAGTAGCTCTTCAGGCATTCTCGGTGAGTCGAGCAACTTCTTTATCTTGTCTTGCCGAGAAAGAGATTATATATTTTTTTCTATGTTACGGTCTGTGCTGTTCATCATCAGTTTTGTTTTGGTCATATTCGTTGTAAGCCCGACTTGGAGGCTGGCGTGGCTCAGTTGATGGAGCATTAGGCCTAGCCCAGCGGCTGAGGAAGAGACAATGGGAAAAATCGGGGAACGAAGATTAGTTAACCTCTTTCCGCCGACGACAACACCCTTGTCCTGCCAGTGTGGGTTTATTTCTTGAAAAACCTCTTCCTGCGTAGCTGTGAAGAGTTTAGGAGATAGCGGGTCGCCTTGGTTGACTCCTCTCTGAATGGGAAAAGCTAGCCCGGTGGTAGTTAGGCGTATGGCTGCTGTGCTGTTCTCGTTCTGGTATATTTTTTGTAAGATGTATTTATATGTAGGTTCTATGTTATGTTTCCCGAGTGCAGAAAACATTGCGGTCTGTGTTAAGCTGTCGAAAGCTTTTGAGTAATCCACGAATGCGAGGTATAACGCTGGATTGGATTCCTGGTGTTTTGCGATGATCTGGTTTAAAGACTGAAGGTGGTCAGCAGTTGACGGCCACGGCGGAATCCACCCTGTTCTGGAGGTTGATGGAGGTCTAATGTGTGATAATAATATGCGGTTTTCGAGGGTTTTGGTGAAAACTTTGTAAAGATGCGTGACTGAGCACATGGGGTGCTAATTCCCAATATCGGATTTATCACCTTTTCTGTGTAACAGAATTATGTTCGAATGACAGAAGTGACGTGACGTGAAGTGAGTAGGGAAGATGCCTGTTCTGAGAATTGTCTTAAATAGGTTTCAAACGTAAGGTAGTAGGGTTGATTCTCCATCTCGTACTGATTTAGTGGTGATGCCGTCTTTACCAGGACTTCGGCTATATTTTATGCCAAGAGCCCGATGGACTTCAAACAAGAAATAATTGGAATATCGGCAGGGTATGTGTAGGTTTCGTTTGCTAAGAGTTGGGGAGTGGTATTATCAGAGTATAAGGACTTATAAATCTGAGTACATATTTGAATAACTTTTGTCCAATCTCCTAGCTTCACACCATTGTTATCCCTTATGTGTGTAATTGTGGACCTGCCTGTATCCATGCCGCGCATGGCAGATCTTAGGAAGCGGTTGTTTACTTTTTTCCCTCTGCTCAACTGTACAAAAACTGTGAGGTCCTGACCTTAAGACAACTGTTTATACTAAATGTTACTCTCCTACAACACGGTAAACAAAACTTTAATCCGTTAAATCTACAAACGCGAAGAAAAGAGAAGGTCTGTGTCAGAAAAGATGTTACTAATATTAGGTTCAGCACAAGATTTACTAACTTTTTTGGACCTTACATGTCTACAATAAGATAAACATAGTTATAAACATCTACCCCTTGACTAAAACACAATGTAAGAAAAAGGTAACGGAGCGAACTCGCGACCGATTAAAAGACAGAATTTTTATGAGATTCATACAAAGGAGAATAGGTATCAAAACAATTTCTCCAGCGCCACAGTTAGTTGATATTTTACACACGATTGTAAGTATGTCCGAGTCGGGGTGCCGCAAGTCCCAAGCTTGCTTCGCTTGCTCTTGAATCCTAAGTGTTCTTTTGATTAAAATTACCGTTGTGCCTATTTAACGAGTTGATTTTTTAGGAAATTGCGTTATGTGTAATGCAATAAAAATGTAAAACGATTTTATTTCAAACGTTGTTTTACGAGATGACATGAATATAAATGAATTGTTTGTTAAATAATACGTTATCAATTAAAAGTTCATCGGAAAAATATTTTTTCAAGTGAATTATTATTGCCAAACTTGTTGTAAAATGATGAAATGGCCAACCATGTTTTTGCCAATCGTTGCCAAATGAAAATTCCTAAATATTTTTTTGATGAAAAGGCAGGACCCAAGTACAGCACTTATATAACAAAAACACATTTTTTTAAAATTCTTGTCGGTCTGTCTTATCTGTTTGTTCCAGCTAATCTCCGAAACGGCTGGATCGATTTTGACTTTTACTAATAGCTGATGTTTTAAGTTCTAAAAATAAATAAGATTACGTGCAAATCAAAAATCCTTTAAATTGTTCACAAAATTCGTTTCAAACGGCTACTCTCCGAAACGGCTGGACCGATTTTCACGGGACTTTATCTGGCAGATAGCTGATGTTATAAGGAGTAACTAGGGCTACTTTTATTGGAAAAGAATAACGGTTCCGTACAAAAAAAAATCCTTGAAATTTGTAAAAAAATCGGATTCATAAAAGGAAGTAATATCTATCTATCTATATATATAAAATTCAAAGTCCTGACTGACTGACAGATATATCAACGCACAGCCCAAACCGCTGGTCCTAGAGCAATGAAATTTGGAGTGTGTATTCTTTGTGAAGAGTAGGTATCCACTAAGAAAGGGTTTTTCGAAATTCTACCCCTAAGAGGGTAAAATGGGGTGTTGAGTTTTCTATGAAACTTTTTATTCTCGCGGTCGATGGACTTGAAAATTTGTGTACCTACTCTGCAGTTACAATTATGAGAAACGTGTATCAAAGTTTTTCCAAAATCATCCCTCAATATGAAATTCAAAGTCCTGACTGACTGACTGATATATCAACTTACAGCCTAAGCTGTTGGTGTTAAAGACATGAAATTTAAAGGGTGTATTCTTTGTGAAGAGTAGGTATCCACTATGAAAGGGTTTTTCGAAATTCCACCCCTAAAGGGGAGAAATGGGGTGTTGAATTTTCGGTAAAACTTTTTATTCTCGGGTCGATTGACTTAAAAGTCTACATACTCTTCAGTTAAAACTATGAGAAATGTATATCACAGTTTTTCCAAAATCATCCCCCAATATAAAATTCAAAGTCCTGACTGACTGATATATCAACGCACAGCCCAAACCACTGGCCCTAGAGAAATGAAATTTGGAGGGTGTATTCTTTGTGAAGAGTAGATATCTAATAAGAAAAGGTTCTTCGAAATTCCACCCCTAAGAGGGTAGATTGGGGTGTTGAATTTTCTGTGAAACTTTTTATTCTCGGGGTCGATTGACTTGAAAGTTTGTGTACATACTCTGCAGTTAAAATTGTGAGAGATGTGTATCACAGTTTTTCCAAAATCATCCCCCAATATAAAATTCAAAGTCCTGGCTGACTGATATATCAACGCAGAGCCCAAACCGCTGGTCTTAGAGAAATGAAATTTGGAGGGCGTATTCTTTGTGAAGAGTTTTTTCGAAATTCTACCCCTAAGAGGGTAAAAATGGGTGTTGAGTTTTCTATGAAACTTTATTCTCGAGGTCGATTGAATTGAAAATTTGTGTACATACTCTTCAGTTAAGAAGAGATTAATTATGAGAAACGTGTATCACAGTTTTTCCAAAATCATCCCCCAGTATGAAATTCAGTCCTGTTTTTTTCGGTTTTTTCGTCATGGGTGTCATTTTCGTGGTTTTTGGGGTCGCCAATGACGAAAATGAGGTCAAAATATAAAAAATTCAAGACGACGCCCATGAAGATTTTAGGTTTTTTCGTCATGGGTGTCATTTTCATGGCTTTTGGGGTCGCTGATAACGAAAATGTGGCCAAAATGTAAACCGATGATGGCGCCAGCAAAAAAATTCAGTTATTTCGTCATGAGTGTCATTTTCGTGGTTTTTGGGGTCGCTGATAACGAAAATTAGGTCAAAATGAAATTCAGGATGGCGCCGATGAAAATATTTGGTTTTTTTGTCATGGATGTCATTTTCACGGTTTTCAGGGTCGCTGATATCGAAAATTAGGTCAAAATGGAAATTCTAAATGGCACCAACCATTTTTTTTTAGATGTTTCATCAGGGTTATCATTTTCATAGTTTTTGAGGTCACTGATAACGAAAATGAGGTCCAAATAAACATAGGAAAAAAAAACAATTCTCATTTTTTTCTTCGGTTTCCCCTGACTCAATTTTCACTCTTCGCCACTGGTACAGTCAGCATCAAAAGTTGATGACCACATTTAGATTTTCAAAATCGCTGTACACCGTATTATACCTAAATCGCTGAACATGACAAGCGCCAGAAATGAATGATTATAATAAAAGGGCATAAGTAGGTGACCATCACTTTTCAAAAGTCGCTAAACAAAGTTATAGTAAAAAAAACATAACATTCTTCGTCTCTAAAGTCTCTGAACAAATTTTTGACAAAAATAGCATACCATCGTTTATCTCTAAAGTCCCTGAATAAAATGAAATGTTTTTTGAGTTTAATATGTGTGTGTATTTTTTTTCGGTAGGTATATGTGTTTGGTAAATTAAGTAGATACATGCACATGTAAATCGCCACCCTTTTATTTATTATCAACAAAATTAAATTAAATGGTCGATCTTTAGGTTAAGCCGACTACCCATTACATACCCACCCCACCCCTACTTAGGGCAAACATTCGTGTGATGATGTGATGTAGATGATAAATAATTGCAACCGCAATGGTCTACATCCGATACAAAGTGATAATTAAGTAGAAATATTATTTTTACATTAAAGGGTAAACAGTTTTTCAAATACCCACAACTATGTTTCCCTAAGAATTGAATTTAAACGGAATTTATGTGAATTTTGAAAATGAGTCTTATATGTATACAGATTAGGTTCTAATTCAATCGTAACTATAAAAATCATAAACTAAGGCTGGTTTGCACCATCTTACTTTAACAATAACAAACATCGAAACTTCAGTTAAAGTATGGGTTAGGCCAAAAATGAGTTGCACCATTTGACAAATAGTTAAATGACGTCATAACTTTAACCCTAACTGTAACCGCTCACTTTCCGCTGGTTAGTGCTATTGTTTGTGTTAAATTATCCGTCAATTGTCAAACGCGTTGAATATAACCTCTAAACATCATGTTTCTGCTCCAAGAAATACTCGCGGAAACCAGTTCTGAAGACGAAAGCGATGATCTTGTCAGTGTTTGCAAGAAAATTGTCGTCCATGTTTTTATTTTCTAATATATAACTCACCGGAATCCGAAAAAGTATAGTAAATTAGAAATTAAAAAAAGCTTTCTTGAATAATTTCGTTGTTTAGATAACAGACTAGCGCAGTGACCCTCATTAGGTCGTCCATTGAGCGCAGCAAAATGATGACGTGTCATTATGTGATTGGATCATGAATAGCAGGTAAAAAAAACAGTTTTTTTTGTGCCGAACTGACGCGTAAATGAAATGAAGTGACACTGATGACAGCACTAGACAAACGAGTTTTTACGGTTATGTTTAGTGTTGCCATATTTAAAAATGTTACCCGCATCGAATTTGGGGTAAATCACGCCTCATTTGACTTGCAACCCCTTTAACTTTAACAAAGCTAATGAATTCGCTGGTGCAACACATTTTGCTATACCCGTTAAAGTCAGCGTTACTATTAGTGTTAAATTTGACACAAACCTTAACTTTGACTTCTTCTATGGTGCAACTCAGCCTAAGTCGACGGTATGAATTTGAACTGAATCTGCGTGATTTTTTAAAATGAGTCTTATTGCTTTACGAATAAGGTTATAATTCAATCGAACTAAAATAATCATTAATTACGTCGATGGTATAAATTCAAACAGAATCTGCGTGATTTTTGATTGTGAGTCTTATAGCTATACAAATAAGGTTACTAATCAATCATAATACAGAAAGCTTATATGACGTCGATGGAATAATTTTTAAGCGGAATATGCTTATGCACCCACTTCTAATATTTCTCGTTGATACTATGACAAAAAAACAAAATTATTTTGGAAAGTTACATTCGAAATTTACATCCATTTTTTTTTTTGACATGGTTTGTTTGGATAGGACAAGATTATATTTATAACTCTGAAGATAGTAACGAGCACTTTTTAAGTTTGCAGTTCAGCTACTTTTGATAGTATAAGTTTACACGCTACGTATCCGAAGCAAACTAATGTTCAGTAACTTTTGTTATTTAAGATGTTAAGTTATTTTTGGACGTTGTCGTGATTACACTAGATAACCAAAACAAGCATTCTATATTGTTCAGTGACTTTTGTAAAACTGAATGTTATGATGTTTTCGGATACTATAACGATCAGCAATTTTTGACAAAATGGTGTTCAGTGACCTTTGACGAGTAGTGTTCAGTTAATTTTGAACTTTAATGATGTTCATTCAATACTGGCGCCCTTCTTGTTGAGCGATTTATGGGTGATATAATCTACAGTGATTTTGAAAATCTGAATGTGGTCATCGACTTTTGATGCTGACTGTACCTACCAGTGGCAAAGGGTCCACTTAGAAAGGGTTTTTCGAAATTCCACCCCTTTTTTTTTGTTTTTTTGGAGGGTGGGAAATCATCAAATGACCCCTCCCGCTCTGGGCGGAGCGGAAGGGAGTGTCAGACTCTTACTGACTAAAAACCACCCATGTTCCTTATTTGGCCCTTTATGTTCCAGGGCCGCGGTATCTCTTTCGAACAGTCCCGCAGCCCTGGCAGGCATCGGCCCTTGCGGACCCCTCCCGTTTGCTGACATTTCTTTGAGGCGCGCGTGGAACACGAACGCGCCGTCGACAAGGCCTGTCGTCATACGACGGACGGACGGCGAGCTAGCCCATTACTCACCGTCCACAGGCCCGCGCCTACGGTGGCCGAGACCCATCACGGCGTGGCCCCGACGCCCGGTGCTTCTCCTCCCGCGGTGGCTGGGACGTGAGGCTCTCTCCCTCTCACGTTCCGCCGCCTCCTTCGCTAGCATGACTGCTTCGCAGGAGGAGGCGACGGCTTTCCATTCCCTCTCGCCCCGGACCATGGCTTGAACCAGGGCCGGACGCGAGAGGTCGTCGCCGCCAATCGCCGCTACGAGGACACGGCGGTGCTCCGCCCAAGCGGAGCAGACCTCCACGGTGTGCTCCACCGTGTCCTCCGGGCGATCCTCGCAATGATAGCACCGAAATTCCACCCCTAAGAGGACAAAATGGGGTGCTGAGTTTTCTGTGAAACTTTCTATTCTAGGTGTCGATAGACTTGAAAGTCTACATACAGCGCCAAAACTCGTCGGTAGGTGGCGCTGGCGGTAGGCGTGAACAATTAGTTTGAGCAATAATCATACTCATCACAAAACTGCTAATCCATCTACAAAGCTGGAAGTTTTGTTAAACACCTAATAATAAATAAATAAACTTAACGCAGTGGAAATCCAGCAGAACGTTGTTCAGTTGTTTCAGTTCTGCTGGTTTGATAAAACAGATATTTATACAATCCATCTGTGACATGCTTATCGGTGAAGGATGCCATCGTGAGGAAACGCACACCCAAGCACGCGTGGAGATCAATGCTCGTGCCTCCTCTGTATCAGAAGAAGCCTTTGTGGAACAGAAATAGGCTGGTCCACGTCTTAGAATTACAGTTAAAGTGGACAATAGGTACATAAAGACAAATCATGATACAATGTTTGCAGTACCTATGGCTATAAGTAAAATTAATATAAAACGCCATTCAAATGTATTAATTGCTTTAGTTTTTTTTTCATTATATAATAACAAAAAAAAACTTTAAGATAACTGGAGACCCCAGCAGGAACGCGCGATCTAAACGTAACGATAACCATTGATAATTAAATCATACAGTATGAACAAAATTTCTGTTAAATTTGCCCACTGAGATGAATGCGTGAGTTTATATATGTATGAAAAAACAAAAATTCATCTGGGTTGCCACTGTCCTCTCTGTACCCAATTAAACTGGTACTATAGTTTAATTGGGTACAGAGAGGAAAGCATTCATGTATCTCGTAGAGAAGCAGAAATTGATATGGTAATGGCAAAAAATAATTTGAATCGGACATGCCTGCTCGGATAAAAAGCTCTAAAACTTATTTCAATGAGCGAAAAAATGTGTATTGCAGCGCCCCCTAGTGAATTAACACCACAACACCTATCTATGAACCAACTCCACTGAATCACAAATCCTTTACAGAAAACCAATCAAATCGTTTTTGAGATAAGGGAACATTCGTTTGACACACAAACAACATCCAGTTCCAACTTACATAAGAAAACATATATCAAACATTTGTTCTTCCTAGGCCAACGAAAACTTTAAACACACTCTTAAAAAGTAGATAAGGAAACGAATGCATATATTATAGAATTTATTCTTCAACAGCAACGGTAACATTTGTGCTAGGGTTTCGCCAATTTGACAGTAAATCAGCGAGAGTCAGAGGACTGAATGATGTATATACTGTCTCATGAATATTGAGAGAGTTGTTGGTTACTGAGATTGTTGGTATCAGACTCGACAGAGCTGCACAGTCCGGAATGCCCTGAAACTGATTTTCTATGTTGTAATTGGTAACTATAGCAAGTGGTTTTTCAGTATCAAACGTACTTATATTTTCGGGTTTATTCGCGTTCTTTGCTATTTGCCAAACGGTATTGTAGCTCTCGCTACGGTTCACCCAGTAAAAGTAATCTTTTGAGATGGTCAACTCTTTTGATGCTGAAAAATCTCCACCCTCACAACGTACTAATACTTCTTCATGCTGTCCATTCAAATCTGCACGATTCAAATACATATTGTCATAGGAATAACCTACATTAAAACCATCGAAATAATAAATCTTCCGAGTTAGTGGGTCAACGACCAGGCTCAGCACATTTAGCCATTTGAATTTTCTATTAATAATCGCTCTCTCGGAACCATTAAATCGAGCTCTTTCCATGCACTCCTTACAATCCTGCTTATTGTTTGTGTTTATCCAGTAAATGTACCTGCAAATTGAATAAATCTATTAAATATCATGAAATCGAACAGAGTTTTGTTTTGAAACTGTCATTGATAACGTACCCTCTACAGCTATCGACGGCGATATCACCGGGGGTCCGGTCATCCATCTTGATTAAAAGATTTCCGTGAACATTGTTAACGGATCCGGGTTTTAATGAAATCCAGTTTATGCTGTTATCATTAGTGTCAGTAAAGAATAGTGTCTGTGTTGCCGGGTCGAAGGCAATTGAATGAATATTTCTACCACTTCTCTCTGTGAAACATTTGTTTTCATCGGAATGCAAGTTAAAACCACATATAGTGTCGTTGTGGTTCTGTTTATCGACATACAGCATCGTGTTGTGGACTTTGTCGTAAGCTAGCGCCGTGATGTTTCGCGAAATAAAAGTCACGGTGTTTGTCTTAGTTCCGTCGGCATAAAATATGAGTTGATCTCCTACGCCTACCGCGATGTCTGAAACAAAACATAAAGCTTCACAAAGTTGAAAGCAATCGCGAGTTTAGAGTTGTGTTATATTTTTATATTTATTTATTTATTTGCATCAGACTCACGATCCATAGTTTAGTTAGTAAGTATACTTAAAAATTATGTTAGTAAATAATCAGACAAAATTCACACCACAAAATACCATTTTCACATAAGTAGTTGAACATAAAATAAAATTTAAATTAAATTAATATAAATAAATAAATTAATACAATCATTTTTCGTCAGATAAAATGTAGAATGTCCGTAATCAAATATAAAACTAAAATAAGTTAACTTCAATACAATGTCAAACGTTAAAAAAATTAAAATTAAAAATTCGTTAAATTCAATACGTAGTTACTCAAATTAATAAAACAATAAAAAATATAAATTATTTCAAGACTATTTTAAATTTAAATGCGGTAGTGATAAATTACCTGCCCCAGGCCTGATATACGGGTGCATGTAAGGCTTGCCAGTGCTGCATAAAAGGTCCGTCCAACCTGTTGGCAACAACAGTAAGAAGACTGTTGCCGCTGCCCCGCACTCTACTCGCTATCGAGGTCGCCCTCTTGCGCATGCTGGCATAAAAACAATCAATGCGGACGCTTGCGAACATTCCCGAGGCGCTGCAGAAGCGAGGCAGCCGCAGCAGCGCTCTCAGCGCGTTATTATATTGAACGCGGAGAGCGCTGTAGGATTTCTGCAAATATGACACCCACAGACTACTCGTATAAAAAGATGTGCAGTAGGCTCGAAACAAGGTGATCTTCACATCCTTGGAGCTACGAGCAAACCTGCGGGCAATCATATTCGCCCTCACCGACAGCGCCCTCCTTTCTCGTTCAATATCAGCGTCGTCCTTCAGGTCAGACGTCACAATATGGCCCAGATACTTAAACATATGTACCCGCTCCAAGGGCACCCCACATAGCCTTACTGGTGGAACCTCTGCCGGACACTTAGAACCCGCATTGAAAACCATAAGCTCGCTCTTTTTGACGTTGTATCTTAGGCCATGTGTATGGGCGTACGTTTCGCAAATGCTTACTAGTTCTCTGAGTCCTCCTATTGACGCGCTCAGCAACACCATATCATCAGCGTAGCTGATGTTGTTAAAGCAAACATCATCAACATGGCATCCAACATGGCGGCTGCTGAGCTCGGCAACAAGTCCATCGATATACAGATTGAAGAGCGTTGGCGAGCTCAACCCCCCCTGCCTCACCCCGCACTCCAACCTGTACGAGTCCGACAGAGCTCCCGACCATTTAACATTATTGACCTGGTTCCCGTACCAGTGCCGGAAGATTTTAACAACTTCAGGCGCAACCTGCCTATCGAGCAACTTCCTCCACAGCACTTTGTACGAAACCAGGTCAAATGCCCTGGACAGATCGAGGAAACAGGCGTAAACAGGTGTGCTCCGATCCGTGTAGTATCTGACAGCATGCTTTAAACTCAATATAGCACTATCCGTGGACAGTTTGTGCCTGAACCCAAACTGGTTATCGTGCAAAGTTATTGTATTGTTTACGTGAGCATTAAGCATGCTGTCAAACACCTTCGCGATGACTGTCGCTAATGAGATCGGTCTGTAATTGTTTTTGTCTGAGATATCCCCCGTTTTATTTTTAACAATTGGTACTACGACCGTCCTCATCAGCTCGTCCGGCAAATACGAATGGCGAAGGCAAAACGTAAACAGCATGGCCAAAGCACGTGGCAGGTGGGGACCTGCATGTTGTAGGTGCTCGATGCTGAGTCCGTCATGTCCTGGAGACTTACCCCTGCTCATACACTCTATGGTCTTAGCTATGTCCGCAGCTGAGAAGTGAACTCTTGGATCCAGGACATTGCACTGTGACTCTGCATCGGCCACCCCCGAGGGTGGAATACTGCTTGGCTCGACACAAAACTGGGATTTAAAAACATTGGCAATATCCCTTACAGCAGACACGCCATCGACGCTCACTGGCAAACCAGACCTAAGGTTGTGCTTTTTTGTAGACTTCCAGAAGTCCCGAAAGTCTTTTTTCGTGTGCAACTCGGCTAGGATGTCCATCTGGATTTGGTCTTGGTGATTTTGACACCACCTTAATTTGGATTTAAAAGTCTTTCGAGTGTCACACATTTCCTCATAAATCCCGCCCGACGTAGGTTTTCCACAATTAAGCCACTCATTAAACCTAAGCCTAGCGTACGAGTGAGCCTCGCTGACGTGCTTATTCCAACCTACCACGTGCTTCGGCCTCCTACCAATGACTCGTGTCTCCCTGCTAACAATGGCGGCTTCCCTTAGAGCGGATACCACATCCCGATACAGGCAATCAATTATTAGATTGTGATTCGAATCACTACACATGCGATCACAACAATTGGACAATACGCGAGGAAAGTCGACAGCTCGCAATCGCCGATGACATTCCTGCCTATAGGTGTTTATAGCATCTGGGCTTTTTTCTCCCCACACAACTAAGTTGTCGTAGGACATACTCCGCTTTGCTTTTGGCCTAATTATATTAAGATCGCAATCGATCAACAATGGGTAGTGATCCGACCACATAACATCATACTTAATGCTAACGCTATTAACAGTTTTCAGAGCCGACTCTGTACAGAGACAATGATCAAGCCATCGCCTAGCCCCATTACAATCACTGACATACGTGTACGTGTCCGACGTCAATCCCAGCCTATCTACATCAACGCATGAAAAGTGATTATCACTACAGTAGTCGAGCAAATCCGTAAAAAATAGTCCATGTGGATGTGCGTTAAAGTCACCAAGACAATAAACCGCCTCCACATCACTACTGTCCACAATCGCACTTATCAGTCCTAAACAATGTGAAAATTCCGGCAGGTTACTCACTGCATCCGTGGGCATGTACACACTCATCACAATGAAAGGCCTTTCACTCGATTCAATACGAATCGCACACACTCTCGGGTTATCACTCGGAACAACCGACACATTACCGAACGCACTTTTTCGCCATAGCAGAGCCACCCCTCCATAGGGTCGCCCACGCAGCATGCCCGCAGACGTGTCAACGGCCGACGTCCCCGCGCTGCTGAAGTCACCATGGATGGTGCTCAGGAACGGCACCTCCTCCGGCAGCAGCCAGCACTCCTGAAGCGCTATTATGTCGCACGTTGCACAAAGTTCACGAACGCCCTCAACAGAACGCTTAACACTCTTACAATTAAAGCTGGCAAATCGTAACAAACTATTATGAGTCATTGTTGTTGTTTACAGAGCCGACTTTAAGCGAGTACTCATCCTTACGTCTTTCACTATAATGCACAAAACGTCTGAATATTATATCTTGCGGCCAGATGTTCTCATCCAAAAATGCAGGTACTTTGGATTCAGGTACATAAAACTTGTACGCATCATAGTCAACCTTCTTTCGTAGGAACAGTTTTTCCAATTTAACTACCTCGCGGGTTTTTATTTCAATGTGTTTTATGATGTCAGCTGTATGTGAATCTTTGTGCACATTCGTGATAAACATCGGTACTTTCTTTTCAGCAGCTTTAAAGCACCCTACTGTGTCTTTAGCCACCCCCGCTTTCCCAGCGTAACGGTACTTTTTCTTTGGTTTACGATGCGTTGCAACGATCCATCCATCATTCTCCCTTCCAGACGAAATATCACCGCAGTGTGGCACTTGTTTACAATCTAAGTTCATTCGATGCGACTGTGACGCAACACCCACAGCTGTTCGTACGGGCGACGGCGAGCGAGCCCGCGCTATAGAACCGATTCTCGACACTGATAACGGCCGCTCCTTCTCAACATACCCACCATTTTGAATAAGCGGACTTTGTTTATCGGCTATGTGAACCGAGAGTTTTGCGACACTTTCCTGATTCCTCGGACTTTGCACTGTATTTTTGGAAGTCTCCATACTTCTGTATGACGAGTTACCAAGCGAGACGTCTCCGTTGCCGCCGCCTCGCTTCAAATTCACACACTGTTCGCTCTGTGCATGCTCGATCAGCGATCCAAACTTGAGGTCATACTGAAGATCCAACTTGAGCTTGTCCAACTGATCTACCGTCACACTTGTTGACTTCAGTCCTCGCACTTCATCCTTGAGTAAGGTGATATCCTTTAGCAACTTAGTCACATCCAGGTGATCAAATGTGACTGGGGGCAGATTCTCAAGGTGCCGTGCAACGAAAATCGGGATCACATCAGGGTCAGTAGACTTGAACAGGCCAATTATATCAGCTAAGTCACGGTGTTCTTTGCCCTTTTGCTTCCTGTTGATATTTCTTTTGTTAGTCGGCACAGATTCAAAAAGTAACGCTTTTGAACTTTTAATTTCATCGTTACTAAAGGCCGACGAACATATGCGAACTAATGTATCGTCATCACTCGTCGACAGCTTATTTTGAACGTAACATAGCAGTTCGTCAATAACAATATTACATTGGGGACACTTCACTGTGGCGGACATTTCGCTCGACGAAAAAAACCGATCGTAGCAAAAAGCAAGCGACGCGTACGGCTGCGCGCGCGCGACTGCAAGTAAGTCAGGCCAAATGCGTGTGGAACCCCGCACTGTGATGGGTTTCGTAGTCGCGAATTCGCGATACATCCATATATTATTATTTTTTTGTTTTCGGTTGGGAAATCATCAAATGACTCCTCCCGCTCTGGGCGGAGCGGAAGGGAGTGTCAGACTTTTACTGACTAAAAACCACCCATGTTCCTTCTTTTGCCCTTTATGTTCCAGGGCCGCGGTATCTCTTTCGAACAGTCCCGCAGCCCTGGCAGGGTTCCGCAGCCCTGGCAGGGCGATACATACATCCGCATGCAATTATTTTTACTATTATTCTTCTTCTTTTTTGTGTGGTTAGTGCTTGACCTGAGTTTTTATGCCACCCATGTGCCAATAGTATTGCTCATAAAAAAGTTGCAAAACCAAATTTCTGCGGTTGTCACCGAAAATAACTGATTTTCAAAAGCGAAAGTGTTTTGTCAGGATCAGTCTCTTCGCATTGAATCCTCTCTGGCTACCCCGCAAAGGAAGCAAAGGAAAGCGTAATGTTATAGTTGTAGTACAAATGTAGTTGACCTCATAAAATGTTCACTTTTACATAACAAAGTTATACATGCACTCATGGGAGAGAGGCTGTCCGCAGAGGCTCAGGTTTTATTTGTTTGCTACAATAAAATCACAGTCAAACTAAAATATTTCTTAAGGCTACAAATAAGCCCCTGAGTCACGATGAGTACGGTAGTACTACCCGTAGATACTACCATACTAACAAACTTTCTTTAAACAAACGCGCGCGGTTCGCTCTTTTAACCCTGCGAAAAAACTGTTATCACAAATGCTTCTTTTTCTGCCTCTGGATTAACACTACTCTTGGATTTTCGGATGATCGACCGGTTTAGACAGAGGCTGAAATAAATTAGGAGTCCTTGCCTCGAGTATTATATTAATTAGTGGCTTACACGAAGAAGAAAACATGCTGCTGAGCCGACCTCAAATGAATTGGGACAAGGGCAAGAGAGTGATGATGATGATGATGATGAGGACAAACACACGGTTGCAAAAAATGGAGCATGTAGAAATTTACTTTTTTTGTTTTTTTTTTATCGCCATTTACACAATTATATCTCTAAATCGATTAAGTAACATCTATTTCTGAATAAAAGGACTAAAGAAAAGCTAACTTGTCTGGAGTGGAGAGCTTAATTTTTCACTCTTTCCTGTTTTTCTTTAACGTACAGTTAATTAAAAAAATAAATAAATTATACTCCTAAGAGGGTGAAAAAAAAAATATCAAAATCGGTTCATAAACGACGAAGTTGTCCGCGAACACACATAAAAAAAAAATATATATATACGGTCGAATTGAGAAACCTCCTCCTTTTTTGAAGTCGGTTTAAAAATGGGGGTTGAATTTTCTGTGAAACTTTTTATTCTCTGGGTCGATTGACTCGAAAATTTATGTACACACTCACTCTTCAATTAAAACTGTGAGACACGTGTATCACAGTTTTTGATATTACACGATATAGTTTACAAAACTTTTTTTTTTTCATTTTCTAATTTACCACGCAAAAGTGGTTCCCATGTTTAAAATTCATTAATTTACATGTCAATTAAAATTATGAGACACGTGCAACACAGTTTTTCCAGAGAAGGGAAAGAAAATCATGTACTTAGGTATTACTTTTTCGGTGTCGTTCCCGAGTGGAGTTTGTATGTACTCTGAGGATACCTCTAGCACCATCGACCTAACCCTTCGAATACATACATAAGAGTTCAGTTTCCCTTAAAGTCAGCTTTGCCATGACCATAAATAAATCTCAAGGCCAAACTCTTAATTCGCATTGGTAGACTTGAGGGAGGAGAACTGTTTTCCACACGGTCAGTTCACAGTCATTCGTGGCCCGCACCAGAGTAAGCTCACAGAGCAGCATGTTGATGCTAGCACCTGAACGAAAAACAAAAAATACTGTTTACAAAGAAATACTACGGTAGGTATAGCATTTCGTTGGAAACAAAATTATATTTATAATCCACTTCTGGTTATCTCATATAATTACATCTTTTCACACACGCTTTGAGTTCTGTTAAAACCATACTATACTACTCACTCTCATCCCAGAGTTAGGTTAGGTTAGTTTTACGAGGAACTTCGTTCTTATTGTTTCTGAAAAAAAATGTCATTTGTTTCGTGTAGGCTACGCGGGCGAAGCCCTGGCGGAAGCTATGGCTAAATAAAACAAGAGGTTGAAAAGAGTCATCAAAAAAGTAACCAATTTATTTTAGTATTCGGATACCGCTTCTAGCGGTGGACATGTTCTGAACCATAATATTATATAACAACTTTTGTGCCTATCATACAAATGAGTCTTTGACGGATAGAGCTTCTAAAAAATCATTTTGAACCACTCCACTCACCCCAGGAGTGCGCCAACCCCACGTACAGCGCAACCAACGCCAGAAAACATTGCGTTGTACACATTTTATAGTTTTTGAATATTAAGTTGCTTCAGGAGAAGGAACGACCGGTCGAGGAATAGTTACACAAAATAATAAAACGCTGGTTTTCCACGAACCCGATAGGATAAAAATAGTGGTATCTTATCGGTAACCACAAGTTTGTTGTTTTGCAGTACAAACAAATTTTAATAAGCAACTCTTAATTAGCTAGTTAAGGATTATGAAAATTTTCCTGTTTGCTAAAAAAATCCCCAATGTGCCAGGAGATCCTTTGAATAATGTATGTCTCAATGTATATTCATATTTTTTATTGTATACTCTGAAATTGTTTTGAATTGGATATTTCAACACATGAATACTGACTTGTAAACAAACACTAACAACAACTCAGTGGCAACCTTAAGGGTGGCGCAGGGCAACCGCCCCAGGCCTCGCTCTTGAGCCGGTCTCGCGCAATAACCCCACTATAAAAGTTGATATTTAAACCTTTATTTTATGCTTAGGTATTAGTTAAAACGGAATTTCGATAAAAAAGTAACATTACAAAAATAACGATTAGCGATTTCATTTCTTGTTTTTTTATTGTTTGACTCTAAAAATTCAATACAATTTGATTTTCGCGCCAAATAGGTAACTACAGCTGACATTGAATAAGATTTTATTGGCTCCTCAGTCGTCGAAATAAACACTGTTGAGAGTTTGACCAATTATATAATCACAGAGCTAGAACAGCTGGATGTTTCATTGTGATCCAGCGGTGGTCAAGGGCACGATAATGAAGGATTACGTTACGTTATTCACTCCTTCAGAGATACAGTCACAACCAACAGTTGCTTATTCCAAAATTGAAATGATCAATCTCGGCCCTACTAGTGCCATCCTTTAGAAACTACCCCTTCCGCTACAACATTGACGGTTGAGAAATGGTAACACTACCTAGTGTAGCCATCTCAAAAATAAAAACGAATTGTTAAAATCTTTAAATAACTACAATCCAAACTAACAAACTTTACTTTTTGTTTAATATTAGTTAAGAATGTAAATTTGTATTACCTCAAATGGAATAAGAATAAGAATGGTTCCCTTGTCAACAGGAATAAACAAGGACGTTATAATGTCATTAGGTCCGTGTCGGAGATTGATGGAAGAAAAAAACGTGTTGCGCAGTCGCCAAGTAACGTGACGCCAAGAAGATTTCAGGGTAAGAAGAACAGGGTGTAAACCTAGTTTGGGAGCCAGGGGACCTACCTATGCGGCGAGCCTCCTTGCCGGATTGCCGCCATGGGATCTGGAGGTGATAGTCCGATCTCATGGCGACATGGAAAGAGCGACTGTCGCAACCCCGTGCAGGGCACGCTACAAAAGTGGCGGTAAGTCCCCTCTTTGAGGAGTGGTTAGAGAGGCGCCACGGTGCCCTGACCTTCCGCCTGACGCAGGTCCTCACCGGACACGGTTGTTTCGGGAGGTACCTGCACCGAATCGGGCGGGAGGAAACGCCCGGGTGCTATCATTGTGAGTATCGCCCGGAGGACACGGTGGAGCACACCGTGGAGGTCTGCTCTGCTTGGGTGGAGCACCGCCGTGTCCTCGTAGCGGCGATTGGCGGTAGCGACCTCTCGTGTCCGACCCTGGTTCAAGCCATGGTCCGGGGCGAGAGGGAATGGGAAGCCGGCACCTCCTTCTGCGAAGCAGTCATGCTGCGAAGGAGGTGGCGGAACGTGAGAGGGAGATAACCTCACGTCCCAGCCACCACGGGAGACGCCCGGGCCGACCGTCAGGGGCGGATGTCCCTATAGGCCGAGTAGGGCTAGGGCGGCAAAATTTAGGGGGCGACAAAATTTGTTTTTTTTTGTATCTGAAATACTGATTGAGATAATTAAATCATTAACTGGCTATCGTTTTTTTTCATTTGAATTTAATTTCTATAGTTTATTTAATTTTTTATGCTTTTCAGCACGTATGGGGGCGGCAATCTTTCGTAGGCCTTAGGGCAGCCAACGTATCAAATCCGCCCCTGCCGACCGTATATAATACAAATTATGATACAATGTTTGCGGTACTTTGACTATGAGCAAAATGAAAATAAAACACCATTCAAGTATATTAATTACTATTTATTAAAGAAGAAAACAAATGAATTCAAATAACTGAAAGACGACTTCACTGGAGACCCTAACACGAATGCGCGATTTAAATGTAATGTCTACCATTCACATTCACCGCTGATACATTCTAGCGACGATCAGCACATCAATTGTCTACCATAGAAACGAATACTAGTAGTAGTAGTAAATCTTAAATAAAAAAGCAAAAGAGTAAAAGTTGTTATCGAAAAAGAAAAAGATTTATCAAAGACTCCCTTCCCCTATGGGATTAATGCGTGAGTTTATGTATGTATGTAAAAACAAAAATCGGTCTAGGCTGCCACAGTCATCTCAGTTCCCAATTAAAGAGAAAAAGCTTTCATGTGTCTCGTGGAGAAGTTATGAATATGGTAATAACTTCATTTGAATCTTTCAAGCTTTTTCGCGTAAAATGCTGTAAAACTGATTTCAATAAGTAAAATATGTGTGTTGCAGCCCCCCTAGTGAGGTAACACCATAACATACATGTATCTATGAACCAACGCCAATGATTCACAAACTCTTTACAGAAACTGATCAAACCGTCTTGGAGATAAACAGGAACATTCGTTTTATAAACCTTTGTACCTTCAATATTTGGAACACCTGTATTATTGTAATAATTGTACTTTGTGGGAGAAAATAAATCTTATTATTATTATTATCTTATTATTATTATACACACAACCTTAAGTTCCAGCTTGTGTAAAAATAAGTAACAATTATACATGAGATGTGAAACGAGTATTTTTTAATCCAAACTAATATTATAAATGAGAAAGTAACTCTGTCTGTCTGTCTTTGCTTCACGCCTAAACTACTGAACCGATTTGTGTGAAATTTGGTACAGACATAGTTTGGAACTTGAGAAAGTCCCATAGGATAGTTTTTATTACAAAAAATAAAATAAAAAAAATTTATTCCGGACATACAGCGCCATCTATTGGTCAAGAGTCGGCATCAATTCAGTACTGAAAATTCATCCCGCGAGATCGGGAACTATGTGGGTAAAACCAAAAATCTGCCGGAAGTCACTATTCCACGCGAACGAAGTCGCCGGCAAAAGCTAGTTATAAAATAAGTAGAAATAAGGAAACGAATGCATGTTATGTAATTGAATTATCGTTAAGATTATACTTCAACAGTGACGGTAACTTTTGCGCTAGGCTTTCGCCAATTTGCCAGTAAATCCGCGAGAGTCAGGTTTCTTTCTGCTGAGTAGTACGTAGGGGTGTTGTTGATTGTGAAACTGACATCTTTAACAGCTTCACATCGTGATCCCTCGTGATTGGCAGCACACTGACAGACTGGATCACCTTCCTCGTTCAGGTAACAGGCACCGTTGTTAAGACAATAACCAAAACACGCGTATACTTCACATCTGTCCCCCAAATATCCGGCATTACAACTAAAATAGCGAACATGTCAATAAATGTTATTGAAAGTACTTTAAACTAGAAAATCATCAAAAGGAGTAGAATAAGTTTTACCTGCATGTAGGACGTCCCTCATCGTTTAGACTGCAGTTACCATGCAAACAATAATTGTGACAGACTGAAACGTCGCATCGCTCTCCGATGTATCCAGGTGTGCAATTGCAAACAAATGTCTCACTAACGTGTACACCGTGAACACAAAACAGATCGAAATCTGTTGTCTGTTCATTATTGAAAGAGTTGTTGGTTACTGAAATTGTTTGTATCAAGCTCGACAGAGCTTCACAGTCCTGAAGGCCTTGAATCTGATCTTTTATTTTGTAGTTCGTAGCTATTGCTAGTGGTTTTTCATCATACCAAGGACCAGCATAGAACGTACTGATTTTGTTGGGTTCTTTGTCTTGAATTGCGTTCTTTGGTAATTGCCAAACGGTATTGTAGCTCTCGTTTCTGTACACCCAGTACAAGTAATCTTTTGAGACTGTCAACTCTTTTGCTGCAGAATAATGTCCATATTTATCATATTTATATGAATACATTATTTGTTCGTCAGATCCATTCAAATCTGCATGGTTCAAATACTCATGTTCATAGAGGCCACCGTAGGTAAAACCATCAAAATAATACATCTTCCGGGTTAGTGGGTCAATGACAAGCGTCAACACCTCATAGCTTTCGAATTTTCTATTGATAACCTCTCTCCCGGAACCATCAAATCGAGCTCTCTCCATGCTCTCCTTATAATTATTCTTATTATTTGTGTTGGTCCAGTAAATGTACCTGTAAGTTAAATGAACACTATTGAATATCACGAAATAGAACAGATTTTGATTTTAAAACTGTTATTGATAACGTACCCTCTACAGCTATCCACAGCAATATCGCCGGGGGTCCGGTCATCCATCTTGATTAAAAGATTTCCGTAAACATTGTTAACGGATCCAGGTTTTAATGAAATCCAGTTTATGCTGTTATCATTAGTATCAGTAAAGAATAGTGTCTGTGTTGCTGGGTCGAAGGCAATTGACTGAATATTTGAACTACCATTTCTCTGTATGAAACATCTGTTTTCTTTGGAATGCAAGTTAAAACCATATATAGCAACGTTGTCAGTCTGATTATCGACATATAGTATCGTGTTTTGGACTTCATTGTAAGCTATCGCCGTGAGGTTTCGGGAAATAAAATTCACGGTGTTTGTCTTAGTTCCGTTGGAATAAAATATGAGTTGATCTCCTGCGCCTACCGCGATGTCTGAAACAAAACATAACAGCTAAATAAATGCAATCCCGACTTTAGAGTTGCGTAATAAGCCGGGCCAATGCATGTTGCACGCGCACTATGATGGGTTCCGTGCTCGGGATCAATTGTTATGGATCCACTGTATTGATTTTAACGGCCGCAAAACGAAGTATTTATTTCTCACGGAGCTTAAAAAACAGCTATAAATGCTTTCAAGGAACTTAAAATTAAATCAACAAAGATCTTTAGGGAATATTTGTAGAAGTTTGTTCGATTTATATCATCATCGTCATCATCAGAGTTAGATCTATCATCAAAACTATTGCGACCAAGGAGTCTTTCCAGATCTCATGGTGCGATTCCACCAAAAATTGTGCGCGCACATTTGTAACACACATTTTGTTCGCGGGCATTTGGTGCAGCACACAATGTTCGCATACTGAGCTGCAGATCCGTTTCCATCGGAAAAGCTGTGCGTGTTTTCAAATACATCAAGAAATTATCCCCGCTTTATGTGTAGGGAAGTACCCAAACACGAGTGCGCTACGTGATCTCGAAATATGCTATGTCGAATTACACAACGTCGAAAGTTTGCATTAACGAATGATATGATGACGAAAACACGTAGCAACGCAGACCGTAACAGCGAATGCACTTCTTAAACAGTGAAGGTATTTTGGGCGTGATTAATATTATAAAATACAACCAAGGCAAATTACAGCTTTGTAGCCCAGAGTTAAACAGAGCGGACAGACGGACTTGGTGAAACTGTCTAGAAGGATTCTTTGTTTAACTACCGAACCCTAAACCGTGAAACGTTTAATAGAATAAAAAAATTGATAAAGATTAAAAAAAAACTGTTTTCGTTATCCTCTTTCCTGTTTTTCATGAACGTACAGTTAATTAAGTGTATTTCACGTTTGCCTACATAATACATGACTTCTATTAATAACGATTTGATAACATAATGCATATGCAGAATATTACAATAGCAATTAACTAAAAGTTAACTCATTTTCAATACGCAAATAAGGCTGAAAAAATGAAAAAAAGACTGAAAAATATAAAATGAAGAAAGAATATCGAAATATTAACTTTTAATACAACAAAACGCGAGTATTTCTTGAATGTAAGGAGAAGTGATAGAAAGTCAAGCAGGTTTCGCCAGTTAAAACAATATTTTCCACCTAATAGGTTGGAGTCTGTTGCTAGCAACTGCACGTCAGCTTGTGAATGTAATGCAAAGAGCATTGTCGACTGAGGTAAAGTCTAAATAGTACTTTATGAAACTGTTGCATTAAGGGGTAATAAAACAGGAGGTTGGGGGTAGTATGGCAAAGACGTCGCAGTACGTTTAAAACTCTTCTGGATCATTGGCTTACTAAAACCACTCCAAATTTGGAAGTCAGCCTTTATAACTCCGGTACATAAAAAGGGGCACAAAAATGAAATAATTAATTACAGACCTATTTCCAAACTGTGCATATTAGCTAAAGTCTTTGAGAGGGTTATTTACGACCAGGTTTATGCAGAACTGAGTCAATCGTTTAGCCCCTCTCAGCACGGTTTTCTTAAGGGGCGTTCAACTGTATCTAATCTGGCTTTACTCAATGACTTTTTAAACGGACAGAATGGATAATGGGGCACAGGTCGACGTTGTTTACACGGACTACAGTAAGGCTTTCGATAGAATCGGCAACAACATTCTTAAAACCAAACTTTTCAACAATGGTATCAGAGGAGAGTTACTCCGTTGGTTTACCTCATACCTTGAAAATAGATCTCAAGCTGTCGTTATCAGTAACTACATATCGAGCTGGGTTTCAGCTCCCAGTGGTGTTCCTAAAGGTTCTTGATGGGTCCGTTACTTTTTATTATTTTTGTTAGTGACATTGACTCGGTGTTTCCACAACTCAAATCTACTATGTTTCCCTGATGATAAGAAGATTTTCTCTGCAACATCATCGGACGACGACATGGATGCTCTTCAATGTAACCTGGCGCGTTTGGATAATTATTGTCTAATTAATAAACTAGATTTGAACCCTGCTAAATGTTCAGTACTCTCATTTAGCAGGAAACGCGTCCCTCACCCTACGACGTATATACTTAAAGGGCAGCTACTACAGAGATGTGACGGTGTACGCGACTCAGGTGTTTTTCATGATTCTAAACTTTTATTTAACGTGCACATTGAGCAAATAGTAGCAAAAGCTTCGATGTCACTGGGTTTTGTCATGAGACTCGCTGGGTGTTTCAAGAAGGCCAAAACCCTCAAGATTCTTTATTGCTCTTTTGTCAGAAGTCATCTTAAATATGCGTCACAATTTGAAACCCCTGTTATGGCAAATACATTAATCGTATTGAGAGTATACAAAAAAGATTTATTCGTTTTCTTTGTTTTTGAGCTACGAATACCATATCATTCTGATGATTACATAAATCTCTGCAAGAAATTCTATTTACAGCCACTTATTGATCGTCGTCGACTTGCAGATTGCACTTTTCTTTAAAAAAAATTAAATAACGAGATTGACTGCTCTGATCTCCTGCATAAACTGCACTTCAATGTCCCCCAAAGACCAGTTCGATTTAATCCACCTATCTCCATTCCTTTTTCCTCATCTAACTACAGGCAAAAGTCATACTTAGTGCGAGCGAGTAAGGACTTTAATATCCTTTGTAAATAGTTCTCATTTGATCCATTAACCACCAAAACCTATTCGGCTGAATGCTAATTTTTTTAAACCGCGTAGTGCTTTATTTTTCGTTTTTTCCCCGCGTCATTAATGCCTAACCTGGTGTCAAAGTGTACAATAATATAGTGCTTATTGTATCTTATTTTATTTTATATCGTGCTTGTTAACTAGTGATCCTAAGATTTCTAATACCTTTTCTGTGTTTACTCGTGGGAACCTGTAATGGGCTCTGTGTTGCATAATTATACAATTGTTACTCATTTGTTATAGCTGTTGGTTCTCCTATTTATAAATAAATAAATAAATGTACTAAACGGCCTCTAATAACGTCTTCATGGCAATTGTATGAAATAAAACCGCTCTAGTTCAAGACGGTCTCGCGTACAACGGGTTTCGTAGCACCAAACAAAATGATAACAATATTTTTAACCCTCATTCATGGGTCAATTTACACTCAACAGCAAAACTAAATTTGTTTTTAAAAGTATGCTAATAAAAACAAAGTTACTGCTGCAGTTTCTCGAAAAAGTCTCAAAATCTAAATATCAGTTATTTTTCAAACCAATTTTAGTTCAAAGTATTTTTTACGTACTTCAAGTCACAGTTTACAGAATTTCCCCCTCGTTCTTTAACAATAGAGGGGTGGGGGCAGAATTTTGACGGCTTTAGAAGCGAATATCTCATCATGAATAAAAATGAATGTCTTCTATATTTTTTTAAGAGCTGTCGATTAACACAAAACCACTATGTCTGTCTTGTGTACAGTGTACTCATGGTATATCTATCTATACATACAAATAAATAAAATTGAAGTGTCTGTTTGTAATAACAAAATAACAGCTTTTCATTGAATGTATATGAATATGTACCTATACGGCACTTACGAAAATAACGCATTTTTTTTTTTTAATTTTTGTTGGTCTTCCTGTTTGTTCTGGCTAATCTCCGAAACGGCTGGACCGATTTTGACAATCCTTTTTACAATACTTTACTTGCAGATAACTGATGTAAGGTCTAATAAGATAACTGATGTAAAGTCCCTGCCCCGTCACAGCGTGAAATCCGAAGTTAAGCGCCGCACGGAACGTGGTAAAAGAGTTGAGAAGATTATGTAAAAAAGGACAATTTGAAAAAGATTTAAAAATAAAGTAGGTAATCAGAGTAAGCTGAGCAAGCTAAAATGTATCCGTTATCACAAAATATTTAGAAATAGTTTTGTACGATTTATTGTTTTGTAGTAATCTAAACTATGTTGGTTCAGAATAATACTTTATACCTTTTACGAAGCTTCATCGTTTGAAATCATGAAAAAAACGTGAGACCTGGCATTTCCCTGGCTAACAGTACCATGCTCCCATTGTCTTTTTATCTGTGGATGTCAATTAAGTACTTTAAAAGTCAGTATAGTCTCCTTAAGACGTTTGTTTGTTGCTCTGGCTGCATAGGTACTTACTGCCTCATCAAGAATCATGTGGATGTGGCACTCTTGCGCAAAATTAAGTGTAAATTTCTAGACCCTACTAGGTTTTGGTAAATTTTAAAATTTCCCTGCTAAACCCAAGCTATTTGCCAAAATTCGAGCTGTTACAGTAACTTAAACGGTAATAAACTAAGTCTCTCGTACTCACCCCAGGAGTGCGCCAACCCTACGTATAGCGCTACGAACGCCAGCAAACATTGCGTTCTACACATTTTGTACTACAGAAATATAAAGTTGTTTCAACGGAAGAAGGTGAAGCGTCCACCGCCGGTGACCGCTCGAGGAAACCTGCACCTATAGGTTCCGCTAAGTCGACAGGATAAAAATAATGGTCTGTGATGTTATCTGAGACCATAAGCTTGTAGCTAGGTAAATACTCTGTTAGTTACCTAATTAATAGTTACTTATTATATTTACAGGATAATGTTCTTTTTTTATTCTAGGCAAAAAACCCATGTTGCCCAGAGATGTTGCACAGTTTCTGCGAAAGATATAAAATCTTTGATGAAGGTCAAAATGGTTTTCGGAAACATCGATCAACAACCCTAGCTGTCTATAAATATATGTAAAAAGTTATAAATATTATAAATGATAAAAAATATCCGGTTGGCATACTTTTGGACATGACCAAGGCATATGACAACGTGCAGTTTAAAATATTACTTGATAAATTACTATATGGAATAGAAATTCGTGGAACTACACATAAGTGGTTTGCATCCTACTTAAAAGATAGAGAACAATATGTGCAAATAGAATATTTAAACCGGGACCAAAAATAAATAATTCAAGTAAGATCTGGTAGGAAGACTATAAATTCTTCAATACCTCAGGGCAGTGTCATTGGATGTCTCCTATTCAGCATCTACATCAAACCTTCCCAAAATCATGGAAGAACCATGTGTGCTATTCGCAGACGATATTTCCCTACTTACCACATGCCAAACAAATAGTAATATAAATGACCAACTAAACACGATTTTCAACAAAACTACAAAATGGACGGACGAGCACAACCTTGAGATTAATTACAAAAAAACCAAACTAATGACTTTCTACCCTCATTGAAAATCCCCATTACCAGTCAGCTTCTCAACAAATGGCACACAAATTGAAGTAGTTACTTAACGACTTTACACTATTAGGACTCACAGTAGACACACATTTCTTGGAAGCCCCATATGAAAAAGTACGATCAAAACTATCAAAATTAACCTATGCACTTCGAGAAGTCAAAAAAACTACCGACTTGCAAACTGCACTTACCACATACTACGCCTACGCTCATGCATAGCTCAGCTATGGCATTATAATGTGGGGAAATAGCACGGACGCGCCTACACTTTTCATCCTTCAAAAGAAATTAGTACGTATCATAGTTAACATAGAACAAACCGATAGTTGCAAACCCTTTTTCATAAAACATAAAATACTCACCTTACCTTACCTTGTAAGAAAATACACGAACTTTTTTACAACCCGCGGTGATAAACATAGCGACCGATCTTTCAGATATAGAAACATGTAAATGTTACCCTCCTCGCGCATGAGTCTACATTCAAATAGTCCCTACGTAATGTCCATAAAAATATTTAATAAACTAAAAAAAGAAAAATGAAACCAGATGTAATAAAAAATGAAACTAGCGATACAACTTTTATGAATAAACTCAAACAATTACTAATTAAAAAAGCATACTACACAATAAACGAATACATACATGACAAACAAATATATTTAACACAAACAGACACCATACATTGTTAGTCGTTTAAGAATTCACAGTCTTACATACATAGACAAATATTATTTTATTATTTTATATTATTTTATAATTATAAAACATGTTTTAACGTAATCTTAGGTACGAAATAATTTTATGTTATACATATAAGTTTATAACAGATCTCAATGTAAATTAATGATATAATTTTGTTAATTAATACTGCACATGTTTTAAAATTTTATACTTTTTGCTGTTCCCTACAGGGTCCGTAATTGTACCTTAGCTTTAAGCCCATTGTAAGATCTTCACAGATTATGGAATGCAAATAAAGATATGAATATGAATATGATTAATGGATAATAGATTTTCCGCAAACTCGACAGGATAATAAATTAATAGTAAAAAAAACATTTTTGAAACCAATTTTTTTTTAATGCTCATAAAAGAAGAAAATAAACTTTAAATTAAAACAAACTCATCAATTTATTACGTTATACAATTTATATGATATAAAAGGTTATCGCGAGATTAAGTACACAGGAACACACAGGTAAATCTTGAGACAAGTTTTTATGCGAGCAATAGAGTTGATGTATGAGTATGCAACGTACCTAGTATTTTTTTTTTCGGGTGGGAAGTCATCAAATGACCCCTCCCACTCTGGGCTCGTTCCGGGTCGCTACGAGTCTACGCTTAGGCTCAGCTTGTGTTGCTCCGCATCGGTGTTACTGCGGTGAAGCTGTCGACAGCCTCGGACACCATGGCTTGTCCTGCTACAGGAGCGCAGGTCGTATTGCACGGCACGCCAGCATTAACGATATTATTCGACGAGCCCTTGCCCGCGCCTGCGGGTTTGAGAACCAAACGGCTTGGAAAAGGCCAGATAGCATGACGTTGGTACATTGGAAGGTAGGCATTTGGTGTGGAACGCAACCTGTGTCGATACCCTTGGTCCTTGCGCCATCGCAAGTTGCAAGCACGGCGGGCTCTGTGGACGTTGCTGCTGCGGCTTCTGAGATGAGCCGTTTGGGGTCGAAACGGGTCATGGGACCCGAGTGCGCTTCTCTTTTTTAAGAAAATCTCTCGCCGACTGGTCGACACTTCGCGTGACCAGAGAGCTAGCTCTTTCTTTGGCTAAATTATTAGCATTTCCATTCAACGTGGCAATGCTGCCAGTCTTCTGGGCACGTTCCCGGATGACAGCGAAGCGGAGATACCGGTCCTATTGTCGTCGTTGTATGTACATACATATGTGGGTACTTAGTTTTACTCTTATTTTTTTTTTTAATTTTTTATCTTTCTGTAGTTTGCATGAACATAATTATAACGTCTTTAAAATTAAAGAATAGATCGGTTTAAAAAAAAAGACTCAAGAATATACAGTCCGCTTACAATGAGATACAAAGTAATATAGATAGGGAGAAAAATGTGAAAAACAGGTAGGAAATTGGAACACCAAAATAAAAAATTTGGATACGTCATGTCGACAATCGGAAACTAAAAACGGCCAAGTTCGTGCCGTACCACGCACAGTGAATTGTTCTATGCTCGGAATAAATACTTTAAATTGATCAAACGTAACGTAATACCCAGTACTAACTGGGTTGTGGAGGTCAGATAGGCAGTCGCTCCGTGTAAAATACTGGTATTCAAATGCATCCGGTTAGACTGGAAGCTGACCGCAACATAGTTGGGAAAAGGTTAGGCATATGATGATAAAACCAATAAAATGGTTAGACATACAGAAGAGATGAACATGACTAAATCAAAGTGTTCCGTTTTTGCTACATGGCTACTGAACTCTACAAAAATGCGTGGATGTCTAAAGTTTAGTGAAATGAACACAGACAATCACGAGAAGAATCTCAATAGGTTCGCCATTTTATGTTAGTATGAAACGAATAAATTGGAACGTCGTTGTGGGCACTAATTAACTGTGGAGGAAATAGGACCGCTCGATAAAATACTTTTTTATCGTTTTACGGAAAACTCACGAGCTCATTCAATATCTCAAGGGCAATCGCAGAGTGTGGACCCTCTTGTTACTTTCGTGAAACACCTCGATATTTTGAAGTATAACATGTGTAGAGCGCTGTATGTGCTGGCGTTGGTAGCGTACGTGGGGCTGGCGCACTCCTGGGGTGAGCATTTCTAGGTTTTTATTTGTAACACCCTTTCTCAACAAGCATTTTATTGTAAAAATCAAGTCTAGTACGAAAACTAAACCTGGCGTGTCTTCTGTTCTGTCCCGTCAAAATCGTTCTAGCCGTTTCGGAGATTAGCCGGAACAAACAGACAGACAGACCAGCACACCGACAAACAGACAGACAAAAACTGAAAAAAATGTGTTTTTGTTATAAGTGCCTTGTATATTTTCATATGCATTCAGTAAAAATCTGTTATTTTGATAATACAAACATACACTTCAATTGTATTTATTTGTATTATGTATTATTTGTATAGATAAAGTTATTTATTTTCAACTGGCCTCGTTGGTCTAGTGGACGCAAGCGCGTAAGCATGAAGTCTTCATTATTGCTAAGCAGAACATTAAAAATATGTATTGGTTTCATTTATGATTATATCATCAATATTTGAATGCAACTTTGGGAGTAAACAAATAGAAACTTAGTAGTAGCATTATTTATTATTCAATAAGTTTCAAAAACTTTATTTTGCAGGGATAAGTTAACTAGTTTTGTTGTAATAATCTTTTCCCAGAAAGCAGCAGTTTTCAACAGCAACAATATGTGCATCTCACGCTCTCTCAGGATGTTTGACGAAATAGCATGCACCTTCGCCAAGCAAGTGGCATGCGTACTCTTACGCTATTATCTTTGTTAAGTAAACTTTTATGTTTTGTTTCAGACATCGCGGTAGGCGTAGGAAATCAACTCATATTTTATACCGACGGAATAAAGACAAACACCGTGACTTTTATTTCGCGAAATATTGCGGCATTAGCTTACGATGAAGTTCACAACAGGATATTATATGTCGATAAACAGACCCACAACGACGCTTTATGTGGTTATGAAATATCTTCCAGAGAAAACAAATGTTTCATCAAAAGACCTGGTAGTAACATTCATTCAATTGCCTTCGACCCGGCAACACAGACATTATTCTTTACTGATACTAATGATAACAGCATAAACTGGATTTCATTAAAACCCGGATCCGTTAACAATGTTAAAGCAAATCTTTTAATCAAGATGGATGACCGGACCCCCGGCGATATCGCCGTGGATAGCTGTAGAGGGTACGTTATCAATGACAGTTTTAAAATCAAAATCTGTTGCATTTCGAGATATTAAATAGTTTTATTTAATTTGCAGGTACATTTACTCGATCAACACAAAAAATAAGAATAATGATAAGGCGAGCATAGAGAGAGCTCGATTTAATGGTTCTGACAGAGAGACTTTAAATAAAATAAACGAATTATTTGATGAGATGAGCCTAGTCATTGACCCACCAACTGGGAAGCTTTATTTTTTTGATGGTATCAGGGTGAAAAATTTATATAAAAATGAGTATTTGAATCATGCAGATTTTAATGGACAGAACTATATCATATATGGATATAGTTATAGTGGACCTCTTTCTGCAGCAAAAGAGTTGACACTCTCAAAAGATTACATATACTGGGTGAACGGTAGCGAGAGCTACAGGACCGTTTGGCAACTACCAAAGAACTCAATTCAAGTCAAAAAGATAATTAAATTCTATACCGGAAAACCACTTGCTATAGCTACCAACTACAAAATAGAAGACCAGATTCGAGGCCTTCAAGACTGTGAAGCTGTGTCGAGTTTGATACCGACAATCACAGTAAACAACAACTCTCTCAATATTGAACAGACAACAGAATACACAACAGATGTCGAAATGTTTTGTGTTCACGGTGTACACGTCAGTGAGACATCTGTTTGCAATTGCGCTCCTGGTTACATCGGAGAGCGATGCGAAGTTTCAATCTGTCACAATTATTGTTTGCAGGGCAACTGCAGTCTCACCGATGAGGGACTTCCTACATGCAGGTAAAAATTATTCTCCTGCTTTTGATGATTTTCTAGTTCAAAGTACTTTTGATAATAATTATTGACATTTTCACTATTTCAGTTGTCATGCCGGCTTTACAGGGGAGAGATGTGATGTCAACGTTTGTTCCGGATATTGTTCGAATAACGGCACCTGTTCCTTGAACGAAAACAGTGAGCCAGTATGTGAATGTAACGGAGGTTATGTGGGTGACAGATGCGAGGTATCACACTGTCTGAACTACTGCATCCAAGGGAACTGTAGTGCTGATGATGACGGACTTCCTACATGCAGGTAAAACAAATCTCTACTCCCTTTTCCTCCGTTCGTGTCCTTGGTTAAATAAGTTTCAATAACCATGATTGATATTTTGATTATTTCAGGTGTAATGCCGGCTATTCAGGCAAGAGGTGTGAAGTATACGCATGTCACGGTTATTGTTGGAACGACGGTGACTGCTTCCTGAACGAGGAAGATGAGCCAGTCTGTCAGTGTGCTGCTAATCACGAGGGATCACGATGCGAAACTGACACAAGTGACACTGCCACCGACACCCCTACGTACGACTTAGCGAAAAGAAACCTAACTCTAGCTGATTTATTGTCGCGTTGGCGACCGTCATCGAAAATGTTCCTTACTGTTGAGGTATAAGATAATGTTCACTATTAGAGTACCTAGTTATTTTTAGTAACCTGTTTATTAATACGTTTTTAAGAGGTTCTGGTTATCATTTATACGACTCTCAGAACCTTCAGGATGAGCTGTTTGTTAGGGAATATGCTCTAATTATAGGATTTTTTTTAGTAAATATGAGGCTTCTCAACCAGACCCGAGTAAGCGCATGCAGGAGGTAGACCTGGTCACGTTTAATGTTGAGAGATATGATTCTCTGACAAATAGCCTCTCTTGTAGCTGTGCCTGCTCACGGACACCACAGACTCGGCACGATTCATCCACAATCTCAGTGGCTCACTCAGTAGGTAGCTGTGTTAATAGTAAAGTAATAATAATAATTTAAAAAATACTACATAATTATTTTCTGATCAATGTTCACCACACCACGTAATAAATTATTGTTTGCCCAGTGCCAGTGTTAGACAATTAATTAGTAATATTAAATCCCCAGCACTGTTCAGCTTGTATGTCGATCAGTAGATCGGGGAACTCAGCAGCATGGGGGTTGGATGTTCGATAGATGGTACAATTATTATTAACAGCATATCTTACGCGGATGACATGGTGCTGCTGACTCCCTCGATTGAGGCACTCAGGCGATTGCTGACAAGGTAAGCGATTTTTGTGAGAGATACGCCATGACTCACGGCCTCTTGTACAATGTGAAGAAGAGTGTTTTCATGGAGTTCGGGGCAAAGAAGCACAGAGCAGTGCCGCCGGTATACTTATATGGTGTAGCCATAATTATACAGAGTGCCTTATTTTAACTACCTTGGCCACGTAGTAGCTGAGGATCTAGGTGATGACCAGGATATGGAACGGGAACGAAGAGCGTTGTCGGTCCGATGCTGGCGGGCAGGTTTGCTAGATGTACGAGACCGGTTAAGACCACTCTTTTTAAGGCATATTGTCAGTCATTTTACACATGCAGCCTGTGGGTTAGACACACGCAGAGGGCCTAAGGTTTCCGGGTGTTGTTGGGGCTATTCTGTAGCGCGTCAGGTATGTTTGCTGAATCTGCTGTCGATAGTTTTTCAGCAATTATGCGAAAACGAACGGCATCATTGTTGCGCAGGATTCGGAGGAGTACCAACAGCATCCTGAAGGTTATTGGGAATAGGCCAGACGGCGTTTTCCTGGAGTATTGAACCCGTATGCATAAATGCGGGTCTGATGCTGCAGGAAAATATACGAATTAGAGTAATTGTAAGTAAGTATAGGTACTAACATAGTTATGTAAGCTGTATTACTAACAAAAATCTATGGAACAAGTTTCTGAAATAAATGTCATATTATTATTTCCTTTATTCGTTTTTAATAATGTTTTTTTTTATATTCTAATATTTAAAAATGTAATTAATATGTCATATTAATTACATTTTTAAATATTAGAATATAAAAAAAAACATTTCAAAATATAAAAAATAGTAGCCCACCGGCATCGGGAACAGGGTCCGAGCTACCGGTGGTCAGGGCTCTTGAGAGAGGAACCTCCTAACAATACGCGCCGTGTTCAGAAGTACTGCTTTCTGAATCAATCCCTTGATCCAGCTGCCAAACGAGAGCCTCTTCAGATGTTGGTCGAGGCTATTGGCTACTAAGCCATTGGCCGACACGACTACCGGTACAATGACTGCTGTATTCACGTCCCACATGTCGACAACCTCGCGAGCCAGATCGATATATTTGAATTGTTTATCTTTCTCTGCTTTCACGAGGTTCTCGTCATGTGGGACCGTTATATCAAAAATCATTGCGCGATGCTCCAATCGATCTATCACCACAATGTCAGGCTTATTGGCAACAATAGTCCTGTCAGTGACGATAGGTCGATCCCAGTACAACATGATATTACCATCATCGAGAACTGGGTCGGGCGCATACTTATAGTATGGCACTTCTGATTCCACAAGGTTGTACTTCAAAGCAAGTTGCTGGTGGATCATCCTGGTAACGAGGTTGTGTCTATGCAAGTACTCTCCGTTAGCTAGACGAGAACACCCAGAAATAATGTGTCGAATTGATTCTCCTGGACGGTGGCATGCCCGACATATGTCAACCGTGCCATCCTTCACAATGTATTTCCGGTAGTTATTCGTCATCATAACTTCATCCATTATTACACAGACAAAACCTTCGGTTTCCCCGAAGAGGTCACCGAAACGCAGCCAAGATACGGACGCTAAGAAGTCTACATCAGGCCCATGTAGGGCACACCGTCGAGGTCTGCTCCGCTTGGGAGGAGCACCGCCGTGTCCTCGTAGCGGCGATTGGCGGCGGCGACCTCTCGCGCCCGGCCCTGGTTCAAGCCATGGTCCGGGGCGAGAGGGAATGGGAAGCCGTCGCCTCCTTCTGCGAAGCAGTCATGCTAGCGAAGGAGGCGGCGGAACGTGAGAGGGAGAGAACCTCCTCACGTCCCAGCCGCCGCGGGAGAAGCACCGGGCGTCGGGGGCCACGCCGTGATGGCTCTCGGCCACCGTAGGCGCGGGCCTGTGGACGGCGAGTAATGGGCTAGCTCGCCGTCCGTCCGTCGTATGACGATGGGCAGGCCGTGTCGACGGCGCGTTCGTGTTCCACGCGCCTCAAAGAGATGTCAGCAAACGGGAGGGGCCCGCAAGGGCCGGTGCCTGCCAGGGCTGCGGGACTGTTCGAAAGAGATACCCTGGCCCTGGAACATAAAGGGCCAATGAAGGAACATGGGTGGTTTTTAGTCAGTAAGAGTCTGACACTCCCTTCCGCTCCGCCCAGAGCGGGAGGAGTCATTTGATGATTTCCCACCCCCCCAAAAAAAAAAAAAAAAAAAAAGGCCCATGTAGGGCCCGGCAAAAGCGCCCGTGCAGCTCCTTGCTCTGCCATACCTCTATGCGGTCATTAGTGTCTACTATTATAATTATTATAGGTGGATAGTTTTAACGTAAGGAAAAAGGTAGATGTTACATCTCAATGAATCAATTAATTGTTAATTCATTTTCTGTGCCTTGCCTTATTCTCAATATTTGTTCGTTGAGCAAAATAGATGCATTTATGATGTAAAATTGTTAATTTAAAATAGGACATGTCGCCACAGTGACGCTATTTTGTATTTTGACTGTAATCAATATATCTCTGATTACAGACTCACTAACTTCACCATGTTTTACCACCTATTAGCATAAAATTTACACAGCGACACTAGTACTTGTGTTGTACCGATTACTGTTACTAGTGATACTAACACTACTATTGTTACTAACACTACCATTGATACACCTTGTAGTTTATTTATACACTCGAGAGCAATGAATCCGGGCCACTTAAAGAATCCTAAAAATCTCGGAAACTAAAAATGCTAGGTTAATGCAATAAATTGTATTTAATAGACAATGTAATACTCCTTAAATGAAGGTATTAAAACTTCTTAGTTATTGTAAAGTTATATCATAAAAAAATCAAATTTGAAAAAGGGCCACTTTCGAAGATGGAACTACGAAATTACAGCATTTGGTTTTGCTTTTGTTTGTAATCTGTCATTTATGTGGGTACATAAACCATGTTGATAGTGCTCTATATTCATTATTCAAGCTGAAATTATGTCGCTTACGCCTGAAGAATGCACCAGAATACTTACAATGCTGGAAACCGGCCGGAGTCAGCGCGATACAGCCAGGACTGTCGGTGTGTCGCTGTCAACAGTACAAAGAGTTCTCCGACGTTACGAAGAAACTGGTTCTAACCTACGCAGACAAGGAACGGGCAGAACCAGGTGTACCACAGCACGAGAAGACCGATACTTGGTGAACACCATGCGTCGAAATCGCTTTCTCACAGGAACTGAACTCACAAATCAGTTTCGACGCCTCGGAGGAAGTAACCCAAGTGCATGGACAGTAAGACGTCGGCTTGCTGAATCTAACTTAAAACCCCTTAGACCTGCAAACGGCCCTAAACTGGAGCGTGGGCATCGTATTTCAAGACTAAGATATGCCCAGAGCCACGTAAATTGGAGTATTGAAGATTGGTCAAAAGTTATGTTCTCCGACGAATCAAAATTTATGCTCTACAAGCACGATGGAAGACACAGAGTGTATCGAAGACCAGGGGAAAGATTCAAGCAAGCATGCATCGAAGAAAAAGTAGCCTACGGTGGTGGGTCTGTACTTGTGTGGGCCGGAATTTCTTCTGAAAGTCGCACAGAGCTGGTGATCATAGAAAACGGCTCTTTAACTAGCGTAAGATATGTGGAAGAAATCCTCAATGATCACGTTGGTCCATTTATGGTCAATTTAGGTGAGGATGCTATATTTATGCATGACAATGCCCGACCTCATACAGGTAGGATTGTGAATGACTACCTTCAAGAGATGAACATTACTCGTATGGAGTGGCCAGCGCGCAGCCCGGATATCAACCCGATCGAGCATGCTTGGGACGAGCTAGGCAGATGCGTAAAACAACGAAACCCTCCCCCAATCACGCTTCGTGAGCTCAAAATTGCTCTCACAGAGGAATGGGAGAATATTCCCCAAAATCGTATAAGGAACTTGGTGTACAGCATGCCAAACCGCGTAAACGCAGTAATGGAAGCACGAGGAGGCAATACGAAGTATTAAAATTCAAGAAAATCGTAATAAAGTTCAAAAATTTCGTGTTTCCTATTTTTGTTTTAAGGAGAGATCAGCACTTTTTTTCTTTATGTAATTTTGTGTTAATAAAATGTATGGCGACTCATATTTTTTTTACTTTCATTTAAGGAGTATTACATTGTCTATTAAATACAATTTATTGCATTAACCTATCATTTTTAGTTTCCGAGATTTTTAACATTCTTTAAGTGACCCGGATTCATTGCTCTCGAGTGTACTATTACGTACGACAACGGCTAGGCTGCATAATTATGTTAAATGCTGTCAATCAAAATTTTGCAGGGTTTGTCCGGCCAAAAATTAGAGTTAAGTTTGTTTATTGGAGAACTATGATGTTCAGGTGATACGTCTAACTGAACATTTGGTTGAAAGAACATGAAGTAGCGTTTATCAATGATGATTTCTATACCGCACAGAGTACATTTCTGAGAAAAAATGCTACTCGCGGTGGATCTTTAGTTCTTGTCAAACAAGTTAAAATGGCTGTTGAGTTGTCCTGTGTTGAACTTGAGCGATACTTTGTAATTTGTGTTTATAGAAAAAAAATTAGTAGTTATTACCCAGATAATACAATCCAATTTGTTAGTAAAATAATACATACTCATCTTAAACACTAGTGTTAGTACATAACACGTAGTAGTGTGTGGTAGTGTTATTTATCTCTTTACAAATTAGTTATTTTTTTATTTATTTATTAAAAATTCTAATAATAAAGTCAAACTGTCGAAAATCATTAACAATGAAACGAGTAAAATCATCAATCTGGGAAAATCATCTTGAAATCATGGTTGATAACAAATTAGTTAATAAAGCAGCCGACGTAGCCGAGGCATTTATTGAGTAGTTTGCCAGCACACTTAAAGCTACGTTCGTCGCCGTCTAAAGCTGAAAACTGTTTGCATAGTAGCATGCCTGAATGTTGTCACGTATTTAGTTTCGAACATGTTCATGAACACGTCATAATGTAGTTAATGTTTTATTTCACTTAAGTCAAAAACACAGGTGATCACTGGGGCATTTCCATTAAACTTTTGAGTAATATAATCGACATCGTAGCCTCCTGTCATGCTGTAACTTTTAATATATGCGTTGATTTAGTTACTTTCCTTGACCTTATGAAGAGCAGTAAAGTCATCCCTCTTTTTGAATCGTTTCGAACTTGTATAAGAACACCTCATGATGTATTAATGTTTTTAATTCACTTAGATTTAAAAACACAGGTAACTACAGTTCTGACGCAAACTCCGTTCATTAGTATTGAGTTTCTGATTTTGATCATCTACTTTTGCTGTTGACTGTACCGTTTGAAAAACTTTTTACCGTCAAATACGAAACAAATGCTTATACAGTCCTTAATTTTTCTTATCATCAATTATGGTTATGTCTGCTACTTTGACTTGAATGCGGATCTCCTCGACAAACTTGACCGTCTTCTAAATTACTGCATTCGATTAGTTTTCAATCTGCGTAAATATGATTAAGTCTCAGAGCACCGGTCTCTTCTGAAGTGGTTGCCCATACGTCAGCGTAGGGAGCAAAGTGCGCTAACCACCTTGTTTTCTTTTCTCGTTTCTCCCTCTTCCCCTAGTTACCTTGCTCCCCTCTTTCAGTACATATATGCCAACCATAATAGGAGTCTGCACTCATCGCGTTCATCGAGTTCTTCAATGTCCCGCTAACCACACTGACTTCATTCACCGTTCATTCTTCGTCCAATTTATATCTCTGTGGAATGCGCTTCCCCAGGAAATCAGGATGGCAACCAATCGTTTATATCTTTTAAAATTAACGTTTGCTAGAATATTACGCATTGCGCGCGTTTGCGTATTTAGAACGTTGGTTGCACAATTCATCGCCAACATTTTACATATTAGGCAAAATATCCACATGTACAAAACAGTGTTATTCAAAACATCATCATCTGCCTAGCCTTTTCCCAACTATTTTGGGGTCAGCTTCCAGTCTAACCGGATGCAGCTGAATACCAGTATTTTACGTGGAGCGACTGCCTATCTGACCTCCACAACCCAGTTAATCCTGGGTAATACGATACCTTTTGGTAAGACTGGTTGTCAGACTTTCTTTTTTTTTCTTTCTTTGTTAGTGTTTGTGTATCAGTGCGACTCAGTTACACCCAACTGAGTCGAAATATCCAATTCAAGACATGCATTATTCAAAGGATTCCTAGGCAACATATTTAGGAACTTGAACAGGAATAGTTTCATTATCCTTAACTAGCTAATTAAGAGTTGCTTATTAGTGGTGGTGTGTGATAACATACCACTATTTTTATCCTATCGGGTTTCAGGAAAACCGGTGTTTTAATATTTTATGTAACTATTCCTCGGTCGCCAGCGGAGGACGCTCCACCTTTCCTCAAACAACTTAGTATTTCAGTAGTATGAAATGTGTGTAACGCAATGTTTGATGGCGTTCGTAGCGCTGTACGTGGGGTTGACGCACTCCTGGGGTGAGTAAATTTTTAAGGTCCTACGTAATTTTGTGCAAGAGTTCATCATAGTTCAAATTACATTGCAATAAGTAGTCACTTAAGTAGATACTTGATTATGTGGCATTACAATCATGTATTTATGTTATATAAAATTTCAATTCAGGTAAAGTAATATTCTATAATGGATGTAAAAGTACCCTTAACTTTGTTGAAAAGTACTTATTCCTCCCGTCATTGCGATCACTTTTTGTTCTACACCATACCTTCTAGTTACGGAGATATTATATAAAAAGTTATATAAATATAAAATATATATATGATATAAATTGTAGGAACTTTGACCCCAATATCTATTGGGGTCAAAGTTCCAACTTTTTCACAAGTTTTTATTTATTTATTTATTTAACAGTTTATGTACACACTAAATACAGAAAACAAGAAAGGAACAGAAAAAATAGGTACAAAGGTGATGCTTATTTCTAAAGAAATCTCTTCCAGCATACCTGCGAAAGGCGAGTAGAAAAAAAAGAGATTTAGACAAAGTTCTAGAACTTTTTCGAATCTTCTAGACAGCTCTATACTGGATCATTCTAGACTCTAATCTTCTAGACAGGTCCTTATTGGAACATTCGAGACACGCACATAATCTAGAATGTTCTCGTAAAGCAACCGACGTAACATTATTATTATTCTTCTTCTAGGTATTTTAGATAATCAATTATTTTTATTATTCCAGATATTGCCGTAACCTCAGGAGATCAGCAAGATTTTTTTGCCAATGGGGTCAAAACCCACACTGAAAGCGTTCAGTTTAGAGACCTCACAGCATTAGCTTATGATGCAGTACACAATATGCTGCTATTCGTTGACAAACAGAGCGAGAACGCCTCTATATTTAGTTTTAGCATTTCTAGTAAGAAATACCAATCATTAGTCAAGAAAAAAGCATATGAAAATATCCAAGGTCTCGCCTTCGATCCAGTCACAGGACTATTGTTTTGGACTGACAGTAATGAGAGAAGCATCAATTCTATTTCGCTGAAGCCTGGATCAAACAATGATTACGGTAATCTTTTGATCATGATGGATGATGAGATTCCCAGAGCTATTGCCGTGGATAGCTGTAGAGGGTATGTTCCTAGTGACAGTTTAAATCAAATAAATAAAATTGAATTATGTGTTAATTAATAGTCATTTACAAATTATAGGTATGTTTACTGGACCAACACAAACACGAAGAAGCCCACAATAGAGAGGGCTAGATTTAATGGCACAGAGAGAGAAGTTATTGTTGACAGCGACATTTATATGCCAGTCAGTTTGGCCATTGATCAACAGACGAAGCAAATGTACTGGGCAGATGATAAAGAAGGCATTCACTTTTCCATTGAAAGTGCAGATCTGAATGGAAAGAACAGAAGAACATTATTAGTTGGAGTACAGCATCAACCAAATGCATTGACCGTGTCGAAAGATTCCATCTACTGGGTGGACTGGGGTTACAAATCAGTTTGGCAATTACCGAAGAATCCAGCAATAGAAGAACAACCGAAAGAGATTAGAAACTATAAAAGTGAAACTCCTTTCGGAATTGTTGCAAATTATAAAATTGAGGATCAGACTAAAGGAACTACTGAATGCGAAGCACTAACGAGTCTGGCACATAATAAGTCGCTGTTTTGTGTCCATGGCAAGAAAGTTAGTGGAAAATTATTATGCCAATGCAAACCTGGTTACACCGGTGAGCGATGCGATGTTTCAGTTTGTCTGAACTACTGTTTCCGAGGGGACTGTAGTTGCGATGTTGAAGGCCACCCCAGATGCAGGTAAAACATTAAAACTAAAAAAATATCTATATGAACCTTGGGTAACAGTTTCTTGACTGATACTTTTCGGTGGTAAAAACAGCATCATAGAATTTTGACAAAAGAGCACAGAGCATCATATTTAATACTGGTTACATAAATTACTGCAAAAAAAAAATACAAAAAAGCCAACCATTTAGCTGGGAGGGTCACACTTGATTCGGACATAAATTAGCACTACAGCTTCATATTTCGCAAACGGATCCCGGAAACGAAAAGTTGTTTTTACACACCCGGATTATTATGACACCCCATACTATAGCATAGACAAGAAATACAAAAAACATCCCCCCTTTACGTGTAGGGGAGGTGGGAGGTAGATAAACATTTTCTTTTTATAAAAGTTTAATATATCAATTTGTCGTCGTGTGACTAATATTAGCCCATGCCAAATTACAGCTTTCGAGTACTAAGTCTGTGAGGATTTTTCTTTGTTGGGTTCTTTGTTTAGTACAGAACCCTAAAAACCACAGAGAAGAATGAAAAATAGATATATCGAAGCTAACAAACTAGTGCAACTGGAGTTGCTGTTTACGGAACGCAGCTAGGTGTTATTTTTAATTGACTTGACGTTAGTAATATAATAACTAGTGTAAAAAGAATTAATACACTCAGAAACCCTTTACATGCATCCCTAGGCATGTAAGTTATGCGGTTCCAAAGTGATGAAAAGTTACCATGATGCGCATTATCGTTATTTCAGATGTAATGCCGGCTATTCAGGGAACAGGTGTGAAGTGTACGCGTGTCATGGTTATTGTCTTAACGACGGTGCCTGCTCCCTGAACGAGGAAGGTGATCCAGTCTGTCAGTGTGCTGCTAATCACGAGGGATTACGATGTGAAGCTGTTAAAGATGTCACTTTCACTATCAACAACACCCCTACGTACTACTCAGCAGAAAGAAACCTGACTCTCGCTGATTTACTGACAAATTGGCGAAAGCTTAGCCCAAAAGTTACCGTCACTGTTGAAGTATAATCTAGCAAGAACGCGCGGAGTTAACGTAATGTGACTTCGATCTATTTATCCATAATGATGACAAACATGTTGTAGTTTTATACAATATGTTTCTCATCATTATGGATGAATAATCATGAAAGGTTTTTCTCTTAATTGGGAACAGAGATACTGTGGAAGCCCAGACTGATTTTTGTTTCTTCATACTTAAACAAACGCCTTCCATAAACTTCCCATGGAGGGAAGGCAGAAGAACTTTGTAAATATATTTTTTTTTTCGTCTTTTTATCAATTTATTAATTCCTTTTACTTACACTTTTTAAGACTGTAATCGTTTGTTTCTCATCATCATCATCTGCCTAGCCTTTTCCCAACTATCTTGGGGTCGGCTCCCAGTCTAATCGGATGCAGCTGAATACCAGTATTTTACATGGAGCGACGGCCTATCTGACCTCCACAACCCAGTTAGTACTGGGTAATACGATACCCATTGACCCACTGACGACACGGTTGGCGCAGTGGTCAAGCGATTGACTGCTACGCTGCATGTCGCGGGTTCGATTCCCGTACGGGACAAATATTTGTATGACCTACAAGTAGTTGTTCCGGGTCTGGGTGTTTTTCTATCTATAATATGTATGTATTTACAAAAAAAAAATGTATATATGTAGTTTATCAGCCATCTAGCTACCATAACACAAGCATTAAGTTGCTTAGCTTGGGACTAGATGGTGCTGTGTGAAAATGTCCAGGGATATATTTATATATTGGTCTAGATGTCTGGGTCTCCAGTCGTCTTTCGGTTATTTTCATTAATTAATAAAAAACAATTAATATACTTGAATGGCGTTTTATTGTCACAGAGGAACAGCGCCAGACGTTTGATAGGGTATGCTGCAGTGTAGATAACGCCTCGAGTGATATCCTGTTTTTAGACGCTCCGAGCGGAACAGGTAAACTTTCCTGTAACTGTTAACCAAAGTTATTTTGGCTCGAATAAGGAACCAAAATAAAATTGCCCTTGCTGTCGCCTCTTTAAGGATAGCAGCCACATTATTGCCTGGAGAAAAAACGGCACACACAACATTTAAAATTTCTATCGACTTAGACCATACGGAAAGCCCGGTTTCCAACATATCGCGAATAGCGATAAAGCAGGGGTTTTACGCGATTGAGTTTTAATTTTTTGGGACGAGTGCACAATGGCAAACCGCAAAGCTGTAGAAGCAGTGAATAGAACTTTACAGGACATAAGGCAAAATGACCAGCCGATGGGAGGTATTACGGTGCTGTTCTGCGGTGATTTCGGCAGACACTCCCGATAGTACCCCGAGGAACGAGAGCAGATTAAATTGCTGCCTGTCTGAAGAGTTCTGTTTTATGGCGCAATATATCGTCTACACACCTGAATGTAAATATGCGTGCACAGTTAGGAGGCTGCGATAATACATAGGAGTTTTCCAATTTATTGTTACAAATAAGCGATGGCACATACCCCGTACAAGAAGATGGAAAAGTTATTTTGGTTGATAATCTCTGTTCTTGCGCTACATCACAACAGGAGCTAATGTCTTCTGTGTACGGAGATTCCACAAACATGGGAAATTAAGCCGGTTCTTGGCTATGTCAGCGAGCTATTTTGACTCCCCGCAATGACCAAGCTGCGGCAATTAATTTAAAAATATTGATTCATGTGTCCGAGAATAGTAGAGAATCTAATATAGAGGTGTATAAATAAAGTTATGGAAGAAGATGACGCCACGCACTACCCGGTAGAATTTTTGGATTCCCTCAACACACCCGGACTTCCAGCCCACAAAATAGTTTTAAAAATCGGTGTACCAATAATTCTCCTCAGAAATGTATGTCCTCCCAAACTTTGTAACGGCATTCGGCTCAAAGTCACAAATCTGCAGCAAAACATAATCGAAGCTGAAATATTAACCGGTTGCGGCGCCGGTGATATTGTTTTTATTCCAAGAATACCTATAATTCCTAACAACAATCCTTTCTCTTTCAAACGAGTGCAATTCCCAGTCAGTCTCTGTTATGCCATGACGATTAATAAAGCTCGGGGCCAGACATTATCCGATGCGGGTGTGGACCTAAGTATTGGATGCTTTTCCCATGGTCAACTATACGTAGCTCTTTCACGCGTAAACAACCCCAATAATCTTTTTGTGTACGCTCCAGATGGTTCCACAGCTAATGTTGTTTATAAAGAAGCACTAGCATAAATAAAAAAAAATGATTTGTATCGGAATCCTCCAACAGCGCTTCGCACTAAAAAATACATTGTTAAGTTCCGACATCCACGCGAACGAAGTCGCGGGCACAGCTAGTTTTTTTTAATAAAAAAGAGCATTTCGGACAAAAGTGAATCGTTGGTGCCGAATGGTGCCTAATGACTAAAACAATTCCTGTACCTACGGATTTATTCGATAGATATAGGAATTGTGTGTGTGTGTCCGTAGGCCCATCCTGGTTCCAGATATGAGACCACTATTTATCTTTTCATGTCTGCGGTAAACCAACGTTTTGCAAAAAAAAATGTATATCTTTTTGTTTGTGGTCCCAGATAAGATATAATTTTATTATAAATACAGAAAACATACATTTTCATTAAATATCCCAAGAGCGGTCACCAGCGGTGGACGATCCATCTTACTGTTATTTCTACTGCTGCTGCTATTGCTATATTTGTTGAAACAGCTTTACTGAAGTATAAAATGTGTAGAACGCAGTGTTTGCTGGCGTTGGTAGCGCTGTACGTGGGGTTGGCGTACTCCTGGGGTGAGTACGAAAGACGTAGATTATTACTGTACTTGCTGTGTCCGCGGCTTCACTCACGTGACTGTATTTTATTGGAATAATATTATAATGGGAAGTCCCAGAACAATAACTTGTTCACCAACTAGTACTTTTACCATTTTTTATCTAGTCAAATATTTCAGTTGGTATAACATTATTTTACGCAAAATTAAATAAGCCAAATATTTGGTGTCGTCAATTTTAAATTTACCATTTCAGTCAAAAGCACTATTAACTAGTTGGAATCTCCTATTTGGATTCGGTTGGGGCTCCTATTTCTGTCTGCAGGGTTTACAGGCACCTAACTAACCGAACCTCGGGGTGCCCCTGACGTCGACCGTCTAGGGTTCGCGTTTCCGTCAGCAGGTCGACGGATCCCCGCTGCGCGGGGCTCCTATTTCTGTCTGCAAGGTTTACAGGAACCTAACTAACCAAAACTCGGGGTGCCCCTGACGTCGACCGTCTAGGGTTAGCGTTTCCGTCAGCAGGTCGACGGATCCCCGCTGCGCGGGGCTCCTATTTCTGTCTGCAAGGTTTACAGGAACCTAACTAACCGAAACTCGGGGTGCCCCTGACGTCGACCGTCTAGGGTTAGCGTTTCCGTCAGCAGGTCGACGGATCCCCGCTGCGCGGGGCACCTATTTCTGTCTGCAAGGTTCACAGGAACCTAACTAACCGAACCTCGGGGTGCCCCTGACGTCGACCGTCTAGGGTTAGCGTTTCCGTCAGCAGGTCAACGGATCCCCGCTGCGCGGGGCTCCTATTTCTGTCTGCAAGGTTTACAGGAACCTAACTAACCGAAACTCGGGGTGCCCCTGACGTCGACCGTCTAGGGTTAGCGTTTCCGTCAGCAGGTCGACGGATCCCCGCTGCGCGGGGCTCCTATTTCTGTCTGCAAGGTTTACAGGAACCTAACTAACCGAAACTCGGGGTGCCCCTGACGTCGACCGTCTAGGGTTAGGGTTTCTGTCAGCATCTGTTAAATTTCAATTACGTTATTTTAAATCAATTTGTGTTGTCTTCATTCCAAAAATTTTGCCTTTATATTTTTTGTCATAACAAATCATTTGACTAAACGTTTATTGTCTTAATTTTGTTTGCTGTAATAAATCATTTGATTAAAGACCAAAAGCCTTATGACATTATCCTTAGTAATAATCTGCCAATTAAACATTTGACCAAATGAAAATGTGCCTACTAAAATTATTCCAAATATTACATTGGTATAAAAAAAGGTTGCTAAAAGGACATGGACAAAAAAGTACATTCCATATACACTTACATAGTCAATATATTATATTAAGAAAAATAGAGAAGTGAATTGTTGCGTAGTTTTTAACCTCTCTGCACTCGTCAGTATTGATTACAATATAATAAGTAGTGCAAGTTGAATTCAAAGTCTCATTTGTCAACTTTAGCCATTATGGACCATAGAGAAAGATAAATAGAATAATAGACGTTCTCCACCACGAATACTACTTGTAGATATGTATGTGAAATGAACGACAAATGCTGAAACATTTTGATTTAAACGTAACTGTTTTCATTGGTACCTATTTCTTACATATAATTAAATTATATTTTGAACTGTTGATACGTAAGATATATTTATTTCACACAATTATAGTAATAACGTAACCGTACCATAAAACGGAACGAGTTTTACAATGTGTCATTGTTTATGTCAAAATGGCGGTACTTGCGTACGAACTGTTTGTTTTATTGCGATTATCTTCTAATATTTTTAATATTTTTGACTCCTGCTTATCTCTACGGAGAAAAATATTTTTACTTATTTTTACCAAGAAATGAGTAATTATTTATAATCTTTTGTTTTATTTAGTGTTTCTCTTGTCAATTAGTAGTTAAACTGTTGAAGAAAAACGTCACTTTTGGAGTCTCAATAAATGTGACAATAATAACATATACTTTGTCTCAGTTTTCTGTCAGACTTTCTCAGTTCAATAAATGTTAATCAATATAATTATGGTTAAAAATCCTTAGTTCAGGTAGAATGACCACCTGAAATAAGGATTTTGGCTCTTGTTGAAATGCCTAATAGTTCACAGCACTTCGCTTTTTTAAAACGCCTTGACGTTTTTAATAGCAAAATCATTATTCATACACTTTGCCAGCAATTTGATAGAAGGTAACATGAAACTGTTTACGTCTAGTTATTTGTAATGAGAAGTTCTTTAAGCTTTTTATTTTTTGCAATTTAATATGGCAATATTCACGAATATGAAACACCAAAAATTATCGTTGTACACTAAATTTGATAACTATGCAATCGCCCATACATAAATTGGCCATGTCCTTTGTTTGGGTAATGAAAATTTGGCAAAATCTTTTCGGCAAAACGGCAGGATCCCCGAAAGAATATAGTAGCTATTATTATTCATGTCTCTCTTGAGTCAATTAAAAAATCCTCTTGGTTACAATATCAATATAATTCACTTCTTTGGGCAGTTGGAAAAGCCGTTTGAATAATAAAAGCCAGAATTTTGACTATTTGCCAGATTAGACAGTTAAACCAGGAAGGTCTTTAGTTACGAGTTTGTTTAGTCAAGATATTTTTTTTATTTAAAAGTAAAAAAGTACATATTACATTATTCAGTTTTAGCCCATCCTAAAATTATTTTTTAAGGGACATTAAACCTTCGGCTTCGGCTCTCGCGATTGCATTTATTAAGGCTGCGCAAGCCGCTTTACTCTTCCATACAAAGCTTATATTTCACTGTTTGGAGTTTAACACCAAAAACCGGCCAAGTGCGAGTCGGACCACTTTGTGAAAATTTCAACTGTCTACCTATTACAGATTATGAGATACAGCCCGCTGACAGACAGACGGACGGAATGTGGACCAGAGAAGGCTTAGTGATAGGGTCCCATTAGTTCCTGCCAGGGCTGCGGGACTGTTCGAAAGAGATACCGCGGCCCTGGAACATAAAGGGCCAAAGAAGGAACATGGGTGGTTTTTAGTCAGTAAGAGTCGGACACTCCCTTCCGCTCCGCCCAGAGCGGGGGGGTCATTTGATGATTTCCCACCCACCAAAAAAATAAAAATAAATAAAGGGTCCCATTAGTTATCCATCTGGTATGCAGAACAGTAAAAAGATTTTTTTGATTCATATATCGATACTGACTTGGTACGAGTACTACTGTAAACTACTGTTTACTAAATATATAGGTACTAATTTTAATGCAGCTGGGCGTAAATGAATAGCATTTGGAGCATGAAAACTTCAAAATAATTTACTAAAACTTAGGCATAGTTTATTTTTCAATAAGTTTAAAAAACTTTATTTTATAGCGATAAGTTAACTTGTTGTGTTGTAATAATAATCTTTTCCCAGCAAGCAACAATTTTCAACAGCAAGAATATATGCATCACGTTCTCACAGGTGTTTGACTAAATAGCATAGGTACATTTTTTCCACGGCCACCGCACCGAAAACCGCACCGAGTTTGTATTAGCGGCATGCTTTAGTTTTGATATGTAAACTTTTATGTTTTGTTTCAGACATCGCGGTAGGCGTAGGAAATCAACTCATATTTTATACCGATGGGACTAAGACAAACACCGTGAATTTAATTTCACGAAACGTCACGGCGCTAGCTTACGATGAAGTTCACAAAAGGATCTTTTACGTCGATGAACAGAGTATCTATGACGCTATATGTAGTTTTAACTTGTATTCCAAAGAAAACACATGTTTCCTCAAAAGAACTGGTAGTAGCATTCATTCAATTGCCTTCGACCCAGCAACACAGACACTGTTTTTTACTGATACTTATGACAACAGCATAAACTGGATTTCATTAAAACCCGGATCCGTTAAAAATGTTAACGCAAATCTTTTAATCAAGATGGAAGACCGGACCCCCAATGATATTGCTGTGGATAGCTGTAGAGGGTACGTTATCAATAACAGTTTTAAAATCAAAATATGTACCATTTAGACATATTCAATAGTGTTCATTAAACTTACAGATACATTTACTGGACCAACACAAACAATTTTGACAATTATGATGAGAGCGTGGAGAGAGCTCGATTTGATGGTTCCGGGAGAGAGATTATCAAAAGAAAATTCGAAGGCTATGGGGTGTTGACCCTGATCATTGACCCACTAACCCGGAAGATGTATTATTTTGATGGAGACGGTTATCTTCATCCAAGCGAATTTTTAAATCAAGCAGATTTGAATGGACAAAACGAACAAACTCTTTATTCTCATAGTAATACACAACATGATCTTCCAGCAAAAGAGTTGACAGTATCAAAAGGATACTTGTACTGGGTGTACAGAAACGAGAGCTACAATACCGTTTGGCAATTAGCAATGATAAATCAAGAAGTCAAAAAGATAAGTACGTTCTATACTGAAAAACCGGTTGCTATAGCTAACAACTACAAAATAGAAGATCAGATGCGGGGCCTTCAGGACTGTGCAGCTCTGTTGAGTCTGATACCGACAATCACACGAACCGAACTTTTTTGTGTTAACGGTGTACACGGTGATACATCTGTTTGCAATTGCACACCTGGTTACTTCGGAGAGCGATGCGAAGTTTCAGTCTGTCACAATTATTGTTTGCAGGGCAACTGCAGACTCACCGATGAGGGACTTCCTGCATGCAGGTAAAACTTATTTTACTGCTTCTGTTGGTTTCCTAGTTTAAAGTACTTTCAATAACCATGATTGACATTTTCGCTATTTCAGTTGTAATCCTGGATATACAGGGGAGAGATGTGAATTCAGCGCTTGTTATACTGCTCTATATTGTTTGAATAACGGCACCTGTTCCTTGAACGACAACAGTGAGCCAGTATGTGAATGTAACGGAGGTTATGTGGGTGATAGATGCGAGGTATCACACTGTTTGAACTTCTGCATCCAAGGGAACTGTAGTTTTAATGAAACGAGAATTCCTACGTGCAGGTAAAACTTATTCTACTGCTTTTGATGATTTTCTAGTTCAAAGTACTTTCGATAATAATGATTGACATTTTCACTATTTCAGTTGTAATGCCGGCTATACAGGGGAGAGATGCGATGTCAACGTTTGTTCCGGATATTGTTCGAATAACGGCACCTGTTCCTTGAACGAGAACAGTGAGCCAGTCTGTGAATGTAACGGAGGTTATGTAGGTGACAGATGCGAGGTATCACACTGTCTGAACTACTGCATCCAAGGGAACTGTAGTTTTAATGAAACGAGAATTCCTACATGCAGGTAAAACATATTCTACGCCTAATGGTTTCCTACTTTAAAGAAGTTTCAATAACAGTTTTCGACATTTTGTGATTGTAGATGTAATGCCGGCTATTTAGGGGACAGGTGTGAAGTGTACGCCTGTGGTGGCTATTGTCTTAACAACGGTGCCTGTTCCCTGAACGAGGAAGATGAGCCAGTCTGTCAGTGTGCTGCTAATCACGAGGGATCTCGATGTGAAGCTGTTAAAGATGTCACTTTCACTATCAACAACACCCCTACGTACTACTCAGCAGAAAGAAACCTGACTCTCGCTGATTTACTGGGAAATTGGCGAAAGCCTAGCGCAAAAGTTACCGTCACTGTTGAAGTATAATCTAGCAAGAACACGCGGAGTTAACGTAATGTGACTTCGACCTATTTATCCATAATGATGACAAACATGTAGTTTTTTACAATATGTTTCTCATCATTATGGATGAATAATCATGAAAGGTTTTTCTCTTTAATTGGGAACAGAGATACTGTGGAAGCCCAGACTGATTTTTGTTTCTTCATACTTAAACAAATTAACGCCTTCCATAAATTTACCATGGAGGGAAGGCAGAAGAACTTATTGATCTCGATGTGAAGCTGTTAAAGATGTCACTTTCACTATCAACAACACCCCTACGTACTACTCAGCAGAAAGAAACCTGACTCTCGCTGATTTACTGGGAAATTGGCGAAAGCCTAGCGCAAAAGTTACCGTCACTGTTGAAGTATAATCATAACGATAATTCAATTACTTATACAAGGTGTAAACCGTAAAGCCGTTGACTAAGCATTCTAGTACATCAAAATAAGTAACTCTACGCAAAAATTATTGCCGTGATCCCTTTTTTTTTGGTGTGAAAAATTTTGTTTTACATTTGGACTCAATGTAACGCATTCAAAACATTTCACCGAGGGATGTATTGAGTAGTACAAGGATCGTAGAGAAAATTATAAGGTAAAATTATAACGTTAAAAACTTATATATATATATATTTTTTAATTTTGTGAAAATGTTGAAAGAAGAACGGTCACGTCCCATATAAAAAAAACCCAGACCCGACAGAAAAGTGACATATCTCAGTTTTTTTGTTATTATTTATATAATCATATTATATCGTTTTTATATTCGAAATCAATGGCTAACATCAAAATATTGCCTTATGTTTTTGTTCAGGGTTTACACTAAAAAAATACAAAATGCCTACTTATCTACACAATTCATAATGTATGTAACTAAATGACGATAAATAGTAATGGGATGTATCCAGGAGACCTGGAGATACAGCTGTATTATATAATTTTTGAACTCCTAGTACAACATTCAACTTAGGATTTTTTTTTTAAGATGGTTTAAAATCATCTAATGACATCTCTCGCCCTTGGGTGGAGCGAGAGGGCGTGTCAGACTCTTACTGACTAAAAAATTCCACCCCGTTCCTTTTTGCCTCTGGTACTGGGGTCAGAGCATGCCCTTCTGGATTCGCCCTCAACTTAGGATTAATTAAAATCGTCATATTCGATGATTCAGATCGGATTATTCCACTAATTACTTTTCTACGTCATTTAGTTACATATATTTACGAATTGTGTAGATACGTAGGCATTTTGTACTTTTTTAGTGTAAAGCCTGAACAAAAACATAAGGCAATATTTTGGTGTTAGCCATTGATTTCGAATATAAAAACTATATAATATGATTATATAAATAATAACAAAAAAACTGAGGTATGTTACTTTTCTGTCGGGTCTGGGTTTTTTTTGCCTGTTCTTCTTTAGACCTCCAATATCTTCGTAACTAGTCCAGAACAAAAACATTACCGCAACGACGGAGAACACAAGTGCCTTTCGGCTTCGTCAAGGGTAATTTTACACCCATTATGCATTCTTTTCCGTAACTACTATTTCAGTGTGTTTTAAAGTTTTTGTGGGCCTAACAAGAACACGCGAAGTTAACGTAATGCAAATTCGAACTACACTCGAGAGCAATGAATCCGGGTCACTTAAAGAATCCTAAAAATCTCGGAAACTAAAAATGCTAGGTTAATGCAATAAATTGTATTTAATAGACAATGTAATACTCCTTAAATGAAGGTATTAAAACTTCTTAGTTATTGTAAAGTTATATCATAAAAAACTCAAATTTGAAAAAGGGCCACTTTCGAAGATGGAACTACGAAATTACAGCATTTGGTTTTGCTTTTGTTTGTAATCTGTCATTTATGTGGGTACATAAACCATGTTGATAGTGCTCTATATTCATTATTCAAGCTGAAATTATGTCGCTTACGCCTGAAGAATGCACCAGAATACTTACAATGCTGGAAACCGGCCGGAGTCAGCGCGATACAGCCAGGACTGTCGGTGTGTCGCTGTCAACAGTACAAAGAGTTCTCCGACGTTACGAAGAAACTGGTTCTAACCTACGCAGACCAGGAACGGGCAGAACCAGGTGTACCACAGCACGAGAAGACCGATACTTGGTGAACACCATGCTTCGAAATCGCTTTCTCACAGGAACTGAACTCACAAATCAGTTTCGACGCCTCGGAGGAAGTAACCCAAGTGCATGGACAGTAAGACGTCGGCTTGCTGAATCTAACTTAAAACCCTTTAGACCTGCAAACGGCCCTAAACTGGAGCGTGGGCATCGTATTTCAAGACTAAGATATGCCCAGAGCCACGTAAATTGGAGTATTGAAGATTGGTCAAAAGTTATGTTCTCCGACGAATCAAAATTTATGCTCTACAAGCACGATGGAAGACACAGAGTGTATCGAAGACCAGGGGAAAGATTCAAGCAAGCATGCATCGAAGAAAAAGTAGCCTACGGTGGTGGGTCTGTACTTGTGTGGGCCGGAATTTCTTCTGAAAGTCGCACAGAGCTGGTGATCATAGAAAACGGCTCTTTAACTAACGTAAGATATGTGGAAGAAATCCTCAATGATCACGTTGGTCCATTTATGGTCAATTTAGGTGAGGATGCTATATTTATGCATGACAATGCCCGACCTCATACAGGTAGGATTGTGAATGACTACCTTCAAGAGATGAACATTACTCGTATGGAGTGGCCAGCGCGCAGCCCGGATATCAACCCGATCGAGCATGCTTGGGACGAGCTAGGCAGATGCGTAAAACAACGAAACCCTCCCCCAATCACGCTTCGTGAGCTCAAAATTGCTCTCACTGAGGAATGGGAGAATATTCCCCAAAATCGTATAAGGAACTTGGTGTACAGCATGCCAAACCGCGTAAACGCAGTAATGGAAGCACGAGGAGGCAATACGAAGTATTAAAATTCAAGAAAATCGTAATAAAGTTCAAAAATTTCATGTTTCCTATTTTTGTTTTAAGGAGAGATCAGCAGTTTTTTTCTTTATGTAATTTTGTGTTAATAAAATGTATGGCGACTCATATTTTTTTTACTTTCATTTAAGGAGTAGTACATTGTCTATTAAATACAATTTATTGCATTAACCTATCATTTTTAGTTTCCGAGATTTTTAACATTCTTTAAGTGACCCGGATTCATTGCTCTCGAGTGTATTTTAAAATGTAAAATACTCGTTTCACATAATTATGGAGAAATGTTCAATTATTTTTACACAAGTTGGAACTGAATGTTGTGTGTGTGTCAAACGAATGTTCCCTACAGTAATACAGTATCTCAAAAACGGTATGATCGGTTTTCTGTAAAGGGTTTGTGATTCAGTGGCGTTGGTTCATGGTGTGGTGTTATGGTGTTAACACACTAGGGGGCGCTGCAAGACACCTTTTTCGCTCAATGCTTCCCCGAGAAGGCTTGCCCGATTCAAATGAAGTTTTTCCATTCCCATATAAACTGCTGCTTCCGTACGAGACACTTGAAAGTTTATTCTCTTAAATGTGTATCTGAGATGACTGTGGCAGCCCAGACGGATTCTTGTTTTTTCATACATACATAAACTTGCACATTTATCCGCAAGGGGGAAGGCAAAAATGTTGTTAATCTTTGTTTTTCTGTTTTAGTCGGAGGTTATTAAGATCGCGCGTTCGTGCTTGGTGTCCAGTCGTCTTTTAGTAATTTTTATTCATTCTTTGTATTCTATAATAAAAAGCACTTAATGTACATACTTGAATGGCGTTTTATTTTCATGTTGCTCATAGCTACAGGTACAGACGCCAGCACATCAATGTACTACAATCTGTAACTTTATCGGTAAAGCAGTAGGTTCAAGGTTGATTTGGAAAATTTGACAGTTTCTGGTAGCTTGATTGAAAATGTCACGTTGGGACTTGCCCGGATTTGAACTAACAACCACACGTTAGTTTGAGAGGCGAGGCCTTCTCAACATCTGAGCCATCACTATCATCCTTTATAAATCTATATCTATACATATAATAAATCTGTAGACGTGGCGTTTCTGTACTTTGAAAATATTTTGAAAAAAATAGTAGGGGTGTTAAAAGATCACACACAGAACCCATTTCTACCATTTTTAGAATTTTTTCCTGTTTGTCGGTTTGTCAGTTCGTGTGTGCGCGCACCACGTAAAAACCTCTCATTGTATTCAAAATTGAAATATTGAGACATAAGAAGCATTGTTCCGAGTAACATTTAGCGTTTATTTCATCGAAATCGACCAACGAACGCAAAATATACTAATGTTTAAAATTTTGTTAACCTCATACGCGATTTCTGTGATTTTAATTATTTACGTAAAATAGGTTTTAGTCGAAGTGTAGTCGGAATGGCTGAAAATGAATTTGGTTTTATTTTTCCTTTTGTGTTTACTCTTTGCATGGAAGTACTAAGTACTACATACAACCCATTACGAAATGAAATCTCCAAAAGTTTAAAAATCAAAACTAAATTAAAATTTGATAAATTCCACGACGCACGTTGTAAATTTGTTCGGGAATCGAACCCGCGACACACAGCGCCGCAATCAATTGCTCATCAACTGCGCCAACCGTGCTATGGCTTCCTCGGGCATTGCTGCAACTATGCTTAATGGTGGCCGGACTGCACATTCCATTTTCAAATTGCCGCTGAATCTTGCAAGCGAAGATACCCCAACATGCAACATCACCAAAAACGGGGGAGTCCTTTTGCAGCAGTCAAAGTTAATAGTATGGGACGAGTGCACAATTTCGCAGAAGCATGCATTAGAGGCGTTGAACTGCAGCTTGCAGGACATCCGCGGCAACCAGGCGCTGATGGGTGGCGTCGTTCGGTGACTTTAGACCCTGTGGACGGCGAGTAATGGACTAGCTCGCCGTCCAGCCGTATTGTCATAATACGGCCGGACGGCGAGCCGACGGCGAGCCGAACAGGCCGTGTCGATGGCGCGTTCGTGTTCCACGCGTGCCTCAAAGAGATGAAACTCAGCAAACTGGAAGAGGTCCGTCGGGGCCGATGCCTGCCGGAACTGCGGGACTGTTCAAAAGAGATACCACGGCCCTGGGACACAAAGGAACATCAAGGAACATGACATGCACGTTTTTCTCAATTTGGAGGTTAATAAAAAAAATAAAGAGTGGTTGTGCGAGTGGGCAGTGTTGTCGCCAAAGAACAAGTGGGTCAGTATACACATCCATAGACACTGTGATGGCTAATGACGATAGAACTGCCTACCCCGTTGAATTTCTCAACTCTCTGGAGTTAACGGGCGTGCTGTCCCATCAGCTGGAGCTTAAAGTTGGCGTTCCAGTTCTGGTCATGCGAAACCTTGATGCAACCAGACTGTGCAACGGCACCAGGCTTCGTATCACAGAGCTGGGCAGTAACATTATAAAAACGGAGCTGCTAAAGGAGAGAGCGAGATATTTCAAACAACTTGCCGTTACATTTAAGACGTTACAATTTCCCTTAAAATTGGCTTTTAAAATGACGATCAACAGATCCCAAGGCCAAACCATAAAAGGGACTAGAAAATAAATAGTGCCCAACAAGGCGTGTGATGGTACACTTTAAAAAAAAGTGGTATAGCGCCAAAATAAACGGTTTTTGAGCCATATCGTCACCATTCAATTTTGTTTGGGACAGTTCTCTTTTTTTATATTTAATGGGCTTACTCTTGACCTCAATCTAGTGCTGAGGACAGAGATGAGGTCGACGATGGAACGAGCTAACCCAAAAGAAGCCTCGCGACGCGACTTAAATAGATTCGGGTCATATGAACTTGGGAACACCGACGAAGGCTGGGAATTCCACTCCTTGGCTGTGCACATAAAACGATGTAGCAAAACGCTTCGTGCGAATGCGTGGAACATCGACAAGGAATGGGTGATACCCCGCAGTACGTCTGGACTCCCGATGGAAGAAGCGAGATGGTGGAATGATCTCGTGGAGCTTTTGGTCACACTCACCGAAGTACAGCCTGTAAAAGACCGACAGATATGCAGCCTTGCGCCGTTGGGCCAGGCTATGAAGCTTGGTACCCACCAGCTTATCGTCACCAATGAGCCTGTTGGATCTGCGCTCGACAGAGTCGAGTGTGGCTAATTGGTATTTGGCTGAGCCATCATGACAGCAATACTCCATGCCGGACCGAACTTGAGCTTTACATAAGACTAAAGAAGTTAGAAGTTTTAGAAGTGAAGACTTGTAATTGGCTCTCAGTCTCACTCACTATTTTTATTCTGTTTTCTTAAGCTGTAAGTCTTCCAAAGTTCATAAATAAATAAATAAAAGCTGTCCTGGCTTGAAGTAACGTTTAACCTTATTTAGGATACCCAGCTTTTTTCCCGCTGCTTGAGCTTTCGACTCAATGTAGGCAAGTTGAGATTCGCACTCAACTTCGTACCAAGAAGCTCAAGGCTGTCGGTAACTGGTACAGATGTACCCCAGAAAGTAGGAGACAGATTGAACGGACTCCTTTTGGCGGTGAACAAGCACACTTGGGTTTTGCTGGCGTTAAAAACAACCAGATTTTCATCACCACACTTGGAGACAAGACTTAAGGCTGAATTTCTTCGCTCTACCATGGCCACTCTCAATGAACGCACTTGTTCACCGCTGGCTTTTGTGCTGGATGCATAACTCTCCATCACAGTACTGTCGTCTGCGTTCCCAACAATACCCGGAACCAGCAGGTCATTGATGTACAGCAGGAAAATTGTCGCAGAGAGAACAGACCCCTGAGGAACTCCAGCATCAATAGCAATAAGGTCAGAGGAGCAGCCATCAATGACTACTCAGATACCCAGCAATAAAGTCAACGGCAATGCCGTATGCAGGAAGTTTGCTCAGCAGATTGGCGTGCCATACCCTGTCGAAAGCCTTGAAGATGTCGAGCGACACGGCAAGGGCTTCGCCGTGTTTCTCGGTGGCCTCGCCCCAGCAATGCGTAGCATACACCAGAAGATCCCCAGTTGATCGTCCCCGGCGAAAGCAATACTGACGGTCACTGAGTACGTCGTTTGCTTCTAGGTACGCCAGCAGCTTCCCATTAAGAACCCTTTCCATAACTTTACAAAGTATGGAGGTGATGGCGATTGGTCGATAGTTACTGGGGTCGGCACGACTACCCTTCTTGGGTACTGGTTGTACATTGGCAACCTTCCATGACTTCGGTACCGTTCTGGTTTTAAGAAAGAGGCGATACAAGTGTGTCAACACAAAAGACAACTCAGGCGCACAATTCCTCTTGCTGGTATACCATCAGGACCGCTAGCCTTATTCACGTCTAGGCTATGGAGAACTCTACGAACCTCTTTCGTGTGTATTGTGATCTCCGGCATCGAAGAATCACAGTGAGGAATCGTTGGTGGCTGTTTTGAGCCAGTATCTAGACGTGAATTGCTCGCAAATAGCGATGCAAACAGGTTTGCCTTCTCGGTAGCGGAGTGAGCTAGCGACCCATCCAGTTTTTGCAGGGGGACTAATGTGGGCCGGCAGAAGTTGGTTTCGACCGATTTGGATAGGGACCAAAACTGTTTACTACCAGAGGGGTATAATAGGACCCAAACTTAGCCCCGATGCGGCTGACGTGAACGCGCCTTTCGGATCACCCGCTTACAGGACTTTGCGGCAGAATTAAAAGCTCTTTTCTTCGCGCGAACCCGTCGAGCTCGCACTTTGTGGTCACGGGCTTGCACCCAGACTTGGTATGCAGAATTGCAGACTGCATTCGAGCCTCAGCACGAGCGCAGTGCACATTGAACCAAGGACGGGCTTTGTGACCGAGCGGTATGTCGGAGAATGGAATAAAGTATTCCATTCCCTGCCGTATCACGTCCGCAACCGCTTCAGCTGAACAAGTGGGGTCGCCCGAAGAAAGCACACTGGACAAAAAAAGTGCCGCATCTCATCCCATTCTGCTGACTCTTATCGCCTAACTCGCCTCTTGCCCCTAGGGCTATCCTCGAGGAGAGCTGATAGATACGGACTTTACCAGACAGTGGTCAGATGTTCCCAGTGGGGTTGATACCGATACTGAGTGGGTCAGTGGTCAGCAGCAAGTCTAAGCAGTTGGGTGTGTGTCCGTCAACGTCTGGCACCCGCGTAGCCTTTCTCACCAGCTGGGTAAGATCTAGTGACAATGCAAATCTGCGCGCCTCTCTCCCAGCATGGTCACTTTTCTGGAACGGGAACAACCACTCATCGTGGTGGCCATTAAAGTCCCCCAGAAAAAGAAGCTCCGCGGTTGGGTATCGTTGCTGGGCACAATCCGCCTTCTCCATCAGGTGCTCAAAGTGCCTGGTCGTCACCTGGTCATCGCTGTGCGACCGGTAGACACCGACGTAGAGAGATTTCTCTACTCCGGTATCCACCAGTATCCAGATGGTAGATAACCCGGAATCCTCTAAGCAACGGAGACGCCGAAAGCATATGTCATCGCGAACGTACACACAGACCTCAGCTCGTTTTACGAACTTTGTTCAAGCGAGTAACCTGGGTAGTTGAGGTACGCCACGTCTATCTGCGTCTCCGTTAAAAAGAATAGGTGCGGCTTCTCGGTCTCGAGGTGCTGGTGGACCGGATCGAGATTTGAGTGCAAGCCCCTGATGTTGGTGAGGTGCACTTTAAGTGGGAGGAAGTGCCGCCGCTTGAAAACCGATCGAGATTTGAGTGCAAGCCCCTGATGTTGGTGAGGTGCACTTAAGTGGGAGGAAGTGCCGCCGCTTGAAAACCGATCGAGATTTGAGTGCAAGCCCCTGATGTTGGTGAGGTGCACTTTAAGTGGGAGGAAGTGCCGCCGCTTGAAAACCGTTTTGCTTTTTCATATGCTGTGGAGTATTACTGGTGAAACAGAAGAATGGTCGAGACGCGGCTCGGTTACCCAACGGGACTCTTCAGTTCATCTGACCTGTAGGAGACTCATCTGGAGACTGCGGGGACGCCCGAGCCCCCCCGAAATGTCCTCCCGCGCAGTCGCCAATTGACACAGTGGAGCATTTCGGGATTTTTCGCGAGTTGGCGGGGCAGCCTTTCCCACGTGGCTGGCGCAGTACTTGGGCCCCCTACTAACTGCGATCGGCCAACGGCAGAGACCGTGCCTCGGATCCCACTACCACCCAGTATGAGTCACCCGGTACAGAGTTAAATAGAAACCCATACTGGTCCGAAGCCGCGCAACTGAACATTTCCATCCCCCCAATGGCACTGGCACTCCCGCACACCGACTATTTGGCGCCGGATTCCGGCAGGAGGGTGGTCGCGAACCAGGCGGCCGAAGCCTACCACCGCTGTAAGGGATCTTCAGCCGTTACCACAGTCCATGAAGACGCGTGATGCCGTTGCCCGGGGTGGACCGCTTGGAGGTAGATCCCAACCACCCCAAAACACACATCACGCCATGTAATCAGTTAAACAGAAGTGTACCTAGTACACCCACATTTCGCCAGTTATGTTGAAGTCCATGTGATAGGGGGCGAGCCTATTTCCACTAACTGGGCACAAATCCAGATTCCGTGGCTGCTACTGAAAAATTCCTGATGGAATAACCAATAACTTACGTAACGTACGTATTTATAGTATTTTTTTCAATTGCATACTTACATTGTTTAATGTTGAAGAGCGGAGTCACACAAGCATCTCCTTGCTTAAAATGTGATCTCTAAATCATGTGCGTTATAACTTTATGTAATTAAAATAAACATTTTATTTAACACTGCCCGACCCGGGCATCTATCCCAGGACCTCATGCTTAGTAGTCGCACTTGCGACCACTCGACCAACGAGGCAGTCTCTCACATACACACTAAAATTTCCACGCGAACGAAGTCGCGGGCAACAGCTAGTTTTCAAATAAAAATGAGCATTTCAGACAAAAGTGATACGTTGGTGCCTTATGATTAAAACAATAATTCCTATACCTACGGATTTATTCGATGGGTATAGGAATTGTGTGTGTGTGGAAAAAAAACATTCTCATCATTATCTGCGGATATCCGTAAGTCCATCCTGGTTCCAGATATGAGACCACTATTTTTATCTTTTCATGTCTGCGGTAAACTAATGTTTTGCGAAAAAAAAAATATCTTTTTGTTTGTGGTCCCAGATAAGATATTATTTTATTATAAATGCGAAAAACATACTTTTTCATTAAATATCCCAAGAGCGGTCACCAGCGGTGGACGCTCCATCTTACTGTTACTTCTACTGCTGCTGCTACTGCTACATTTGTTGAAACAGCTTTACTGAAGTATAAAATGTGTAGAACGCAGTGTTTGCTGGCGTTGGTAGCGCTGTACGTGGGGTTGGCGCACTCCTGGGGTGAGTACGAAAGACGTAGATTATTACTGTACTAGCTGTGTCCGCGGCTTCACTCACGTGACTGTATTTTATTGGAATAATATTATAATGGGAAGTCCCAGAATACTCATAATATTATCTACAACGTTGGTGGTTTGTTAATTTGTACTAACACCTATATCTAAAACATCTTTGGTTAAAGTATATGAACGAAAGAAAATAGTAGCAATTATGTATGATCTCTCTTGAGTCAATTAAAAATCCCCTTGGTCACAACATCAATATCTTCCACTTCTTTGGGCAGTTGAACCAGCGGTATAAATAACGCTAGAATTTAAAATATTTCCCATACTAGCAGTGCCCGCGACTTCGTACGCGTGGACTTTTTCAGTCTGTTATTTGCACAGGCACTTTGCTACTATTTTATTTAAAATAAATGCTTTGAGTTGAAATCAAGTCTATAACCTGCCCAATCAAACACCAAAACAATCTGTAAATTGTCATCTTAACGAACAGAAAAAGTGATGTTGCGTTTTATAATATCAGGTTGAGAAAGATAAGATCACGCGGACGAAGTCGCAGGCACAGCTAGTTTTATAATATGGAGTGATGATAGTGAGGCAGAAAATGAGTCTGTAAAAGATATACCTGTATTAAGATATATCTTGTTATACTACCTTCATGACTTCTTCAGGATAAAAACCTAATAGCCTAGCAGCTTCTTACCGAGATCCTCCATTATACCCGTTTTAGAACACAGAGTGGTGTTTTGAAATGTTTTGTATTTTTTACACTTAAAATGCTGCATTCCATTGCTACTTGCCCTTCGGCATATTCCAAGGCAGAACTTTGCAACTCGGTGAGCGATCAGGTCGTAGCTCCGTAGATTAGGACTAAGCACAGATCGAACTTCGAAATTAAGCAACGATTTCTGAGGTGCAGTCCGCGGATGGGTGGCCATATATTTCATATCGAGGTCCGTCCGTGTCTCGGAAAGTACGTTACGCTGTTGGCCTCAGCCAATACGGGTAGAAGCCCGACAGTCTGACAACCATTATCAACCGTATCAAGGCGTATCGTATTACCCAGTAACTGAGTTGAGGAGGTCAGCTCGATGATGTTGGCATTCACTGCATGCGACTTAAAGTCGACCCCAACTTAGTTGGGAAAATCATTCGCCAGTCTGTATTTAAAGTAATTTATTGGCCAATTGTATATTTTATTGCCTGGAAGGAACTCTCACAATAGTTTTAAGTACCAATTTTGGTATCTATTCAAAGATGCATTGATGTCGTCTGATCAAAGTCGAAGTAAAAGAAGACACTTTTGAACATCAAACTTTATCAAGGAATAGAATTGAATCTAATTGCCTATCCGCAACAGAGCTCTAGTACAATTGGCAGATTTGACAAGTCTCCAGAAAATGAAACCGTACAGCCAGCCACCCATAAGACTATTCTTCATCTTGCCCTTGGGTAGGCGACCAGGTCTGAGTACCGTAGGTTAGGACTCATGGCTTCGTTCGTCAAGCTTTTTGATGCCGATTCGATTGTAATAGGCTCGTCCCTTATTACATGAGACTTAAACATTAGTGGCCAAATGTGTGTGTACTATTAATGGTACACCTCTGCCTAACGCCTTTGGGAAATACAGGCGATATGTTATGTTATCAGTAACATAATATATTATGTTGTTGATTGTGCTGTATATCATATTGCAGCTTCAAATAGCGAACTTTCCCATTGAGAGGCATCTTCTAATGGAACCTCGTTGTATGTATGATATTATTTTGTTGCATGATTTATTTGCATTCTATGATCATATTTCCTAAGATATTCATCTAAATTAAATGGTGTAAAGGGCAATTTAGGTCACAACTGAACATCAACGATGACTAACATATTTATTTTGATAAGAATTAATACTGTGTACAAAATATACCAAAAATTATTTAAGTTGTGATTGATGAGATTTTTGGATATTTAGATTACTTTTGACCTTTTTTTCTTAAATAACATTATCTAATTACTTAATCCTTATATAAGGTGGGAGAGTATTGGGTAATGTATTAATTTTGTTTTATCGTTCGGTCAGATGTGGTTAATGTTTTGTTATCGCTGTTATCAGTGTGTGAATTACATGTTTCACATGTAGTTTATGTATTTCACTACGACGGTGAAGAAAAATGGAGGAAATGGTAGTTAAAAGTTGTTATTGTACATTATATCAGTACTACTAACCACGTTCATAGATAGTGGTTAGGAACGTGATAATGACACTAGATCATAATAGTTTTTCACACGAAATTTCAGCATAAAAGTTATTGATTTACGTTGCCATTTACCAGAGTGTGCTTTGACATAATATAGTCTTCACCAACCTCAGTAAAAAAAAGTAGTAGTTAGAAGTAAAAACAAAATGAGTGAATTTGTTGTTCCGCGACGAGTATTATGCGAATTTTTCATAGATCATGGAACAAAATCAGAAGATATTAAAAATTCCTAAAAGAACACCACCATTTGTTTTCAACGTCACCATTCAAAGTGAATTAGTTGTGAAACGTATTCAAAAATCGCTAATAACAGCGTTTAACGATCGGTGGACCAAATCTAACCGAACTAAAGAACGTTTCTTTAATAAAAGACATCGTGGCTAGACGGTGAATTTAAGGTACAATTCGAAGAAGCACCGATGGATATTACACCTACAACATCTGGAGAACGTGGACGTCCGCCAAAGTCTTATGAAGATCTATCAGAGAAACCGAAAAAAAGGAAGAATATGGAGTTGGTACAAGAATATGGACTCGAAAATATACATAATGCATACGTTCAAGGATTGCGGTCGGACGGAGAATTCGAATAAGCTACTTTTGTTTCAATGATGCGGAAATGTGATAGAAATGAAAAAAGGACCAGAAGGAAAAATTATTGCATGAAAGTCGCAATGCAACCGATTTTACGGTGGATGAAGCTTTAAGTATATTTGCAGATTTCGATCTTTCGAAATCACAATACGGATTACTTCGAGCAAGTCTGATTAACAAAAATTTCGACATATTGCCATCATATAATATACTGACGAACGCCTAAAAACTGTGTTATCCTCCACCATCCAGCATTCAAATAACCGATATAAGTGCTAAAGTAAATCTACAAGATTTGCTGGATCCCACTTCTGCTCGCATCTTAAAGATTGAAAATGTTTACAACCCGACAAGAAAATCTCTTAAATTGTTTACCAAGTGGGGATGTGATGGTTCATCGGGGCAAAGTGAATATAAACAAGTTTTAACAGATGAAAGTGACTTAGTCTCAGATGCAAACTTATTTATAGCGTATTTGGTACCAATAAAACTGACTGACACAGAAACAAATGAGGTAATTTGGCAAAATCCGGCTTGTTCTTCTATTCGTTATTGCCGACCAATCCTGATGGAACTTGCAAAAGAAACGCCCGAGAAAACCCGATCAGTGGTTGGTGATATTCGGGGTCAAATTAATAATTTGCAAACTTCAAAGATACCCAAGGAGGAGCAGGTAATTGAAATAAGTCACGACCTATTTCTAACTATGGTGGATGGAAAAGTTACACAAGTTCTAACTGACACAAGTTCTGGAGCTGTGTGTACAGTGTGTGTGGCTAAAACCAGCGAAATGTTATGCAATTTATTTAAAAAATGGGCTGCGAGAACTCCGGAAGATAAAAAAAGTAAAGAAGACAAGAAAAAGCTTGTACAAAGTTTGTTTCGATGCCGAATGGGATTGCACGTTGATAAGCCCCGACAAGGAAGTGGAAACAGCAATAAAGGCAATACAGCTCGGCGTTTTTTTCAGAACTACTATTGCACTTCAGAAATTACAGGAGTTGACAAGGAACTTATTAAAAGGTTCTATATTATTCTTCAAACTTTGGCATCCGGTATTGCTGTGAATCCAGAAAAAATTGGTGAATATACTCGCGCAACCGCACAACTGTACGTAACAAAATATATGTGGTATGATATGCCTTCTTCAGTACATAAAATCGTAATACATGGGAAAAGTATAATAAGACATTTTCCATTGGTAATTTATCTGAGGATGCCCAAGAATCTCGTAATAAAGATTACAATGAATTCAGATTGCATCACGCTAGAAAATGCTCTAGGTCCGCAACAAATCAAGATGTATTTCATGGTCTTCTATTTACGTCAAATCCTTATATATCAAGTATCAGAAAACCATCAGTCACAATTTCCAAGGAATTGTCAGACGAAGCTAAGAACCTCTTGCTATTTAAATAGAAGTAATTACGTACATTAATTGTAAAATATATTTTTGGAGTGGATTATTATATCATATTTGTCATTTATTTAAATGTAAGATTTATATGTAATATAAAATAACATAAAATAGGTTTAATATCATAAAACTGGAAAATTATAAAAAAATATATATATTTTTTTTAATATTATAAATTAAACATTTGACAATAAATGTGTCATTATTGGATTTTATATACACTGGAGATACTATGTGCCTTTCAGCGATTAACTTCAATCAACAAAAAAGTTACAGATTTTTGAGACGGTACGCACGGTTCTGTCCCATAGGCGCTGCGTTTGTTCCGTTGTGTCGGACGTGGTACAGCGCCGCGATGTGACTGACTGCTAGCGTCGACCGTGAGATCGAGCTCTCAATCGCCGAAAGTGCAGTGCCAAGGTCGCTTGATGAAGCTCAGGGTGCTGACCAGGAATGTGCTTCCGCTGCATGCTGGTGGTCAGGGTACTCATTTAAAGCTGGCCGGCTATATGACTCGCTGCTGCAAAGCTTGAGGAAGTGATGTTGATGACGTCACGTTGCTCGAAGGCTGCGCTGACGATCACGTCGGGGTCACCAATTTGGCGGTATGAAGGACAGGGTTCTTCAACCCCCATAAAAAAGGCAGGATCCTCCGACCAGACGGGTATTATTGTCTAATGGGCTACTGCCCGACAGTTGTTGTCACTTGTCGGGTTCTTCTATATAGTGTTAAGTCGCGAATTACTTTACTTGCGCAATGCTGGATTTAGATGTATTTCGTTGTTTAGTTTATCCTCTGCATCATAGATGGCGCTGTAATACTTTTTGTTCTATGTTGCGGTAGTACTTTTTGTAGTGCCGCTACAAGCACATAGATTACTTATTATCCCAGAAGTAGGTAAGATCCCGTGGGCAATTCCTGAACTGCACCTAAGCTAGTCAACAATAAAATGAATGCAACTTTGGGCGTAACTAAATAGAAACAGCTATATGAAAACTCCAAAATAATTTACTAAAACTTAGAAGTAGCATAGTTTATTATAATTCAATAAGTTTAAAAAACCGGCCAAGTGCGAGTCGGACTCGCGCACAAAGGGTTCCGTACCATTATCTATAAAAACGGCAAAAAAATCATATCTGTTGTATGGGAGCCCCCCTTAATATTCTTTTTTTTTAATTTTTAGTATTTGTTGTTATAGCGGCAATAGTAATACATCATTTGTGAAAATTTCAGCTTTCTAGCAATCACGGTTTATGAGATACAGCCTGGAGACAGACAGACAGACAGCGAAGTCTTAGTAATAGGGTCCCGTTTTACCCTTTGGGTACGGAACCCTAAAAACGTTACTTTGCAGGGATTAGTTAACTAGTCTTGTTGTTATAATCTTTTCCCAGCAAGCAGCAGTTTTCACCAGCAAGAATATGTGCATCTCACGCTTTGTCGCGCTCTCTCACAGGTTGTTTGACGAAATAGCATGCACTTTCGCCACACCAGTGGCATGCGACCATGTGTAGTCATATGCTACTAGATAGTTTTTTAGTAAACTTTTATGTTTTGTTTCAGACATCGCGGTAGGCGTAGGAAATCAACTCACATTTTATACCGACGGAACTAAGACAAACACCGTGACTTTTATGTCGCGAAACTTCGCGTCATTAGCTTACGATGAAGTTCACAACAGGATGTTATATGTCGATAAACAGACCCACAACGACGCTATATGTGGTTTTAACTTGCATTCCGAAGAAAACAAATGTTTCACAGAGAGAAGTGGTAGAAATATTCATTCAATAGCCTTCGACCCGGCAACACAGACACTATTCTTTACTGATACTAATGATAACAGCATAAACTGGATTTCATTAAAACCCGGATCCGTTAACAATACTCAAGAAAATCTTTTAATCAAGATGGATGACCGGACCCCCGGTGATATCGCCGTGGATAGCTGTAGAGGGTACGTTATCAATGACAGTTTCAAAATCAAAGCCTGTTCCATTTCGAGATAACCAATATTTTCATTCAATTTGCAGGTACATTTATTGGATCAACACAAATAATAAGAATAATTCTATAATACAGAGAGCTCGATTTAATGGCTCCGAGAGAGAGATTTTACATAACGATTACAACCAGTATGAAATGTTCAGCCTGGTCATTGACTTACTACCTCAGAAGATTTATTACTCAGATGGTTTAAATAAGGGTAATTTATATAGCAGCTTTTATTTGAATCTTGCAGATTTAAATAAAAAACAGGAACGACAATGGTATTTGGGTAAAGGTAGTTATTCTTCTGCAGCAAAAGAGTTGACACTCTCAAAAGATTACTTATTCTGGGTGAACGGTGACGAGAGCTACTGGACCGTTTGGCAATCACCAAAGAACCCATTTCAAGTCAAAAAGATAAGTACGTTCTATACTGGAAAACCACTTGCCATAGCTACCAACTACAAAATAGAAGATCAGATTCGAGGCCTTAAAGACTGTGAAGCTCTGTCGAGTTTGATACCGCACACACAACACTCAGTCACAGTAACCAACAACACTCTCAATATTGAACAGACAACAGAATACAAAACAGAAGGCGAACTGTTTTGTGTTCACGGTGTAAGCATCAGTGTGACGTCTGTTTGCAATTGCACACCTGGATACATCGGAGAGCGATGCGAAGTTTCAGTCTGTCACAATTATTGTTTGCAGGGCAACTGCAGTCTCAATGATAAGGGACTTCCTACATGCAGGTTAAACATATTCTACTCCTTGTATTCGTGCCCTTGCTCAAATAAGTTTCAATAAACATTATTCATATTATGATTATTTCAGGTGTAATGCCGGCTATTCAGGGAAGAGGTGTGAAGTATACGCGTGTCATGGTTATTGTCAGAGCGACGGTCTCTGTTACCTGAACGAGGAAGATGAGCCAGTCTGTCAGTGTGCTGCTAATCACGAGGGATCACGATGTGAAACTGATACAAGATACACTGCTACAGATACCCCTACGTACGACTTAGCGAAAAGAAACCTAACTCTAGCTGATTTATTGTCGCGTTGGCAAAAACCGTCATCGAAAATGTTCCTTACTGTTGAGGTATAAGATAATGTTCACTATTAGAGTACCTAGTTGTTTTTAGTAAGCTGTTATTAATACGTTTTATAGAGGTTCTGGTTTTCATTTATACACTTAGGACCGTCAGGATGAGCTGTTTGTTAGGGAATATGCTCTAACTAAAGGATTTTTTTAGTAAAATTATGAGGCTTCTCAACCAGACCCGAGTAAGCGCATGCAGGAGGTAGACCTGGTCATGTTCAATGCAGAGAGATATGATTCTCTGACAAATAGCCTCTCTTGTAGCTGTGCCTGCTCACGGACCACAGACTCGGCACGGTTCATCCACACTCTCAGTGGCTCACCCAGTAGGTAGCTGTATTAATAATGATAGAAGTAATAAAGTATTAGAGTATTAGACACTAATGATGGCAAAGGGGGCTTTTACCGGGCCCTACATGGGCCCGATGTAGACTTCTTAGCGTCAAAATCAAAATCAAAGCATTTATTTTCAAGTAGGCCCGTTACAGGCACTTTTGAACTGTCGAAACAAAGACAACAATGAAATTTAGCTACAGTCCCAGTCACAAGGCATAAAAACTGTGAAAGTACTGTAGTTGCCCATTCCCTAACGTAGATCTCTATGGAGAAGAACGGGCAAGAAACTCCATGGACACTCTTTTAAATCAGAATACTTTTACAAAACCTTGGTTACATCATTCATGTTTAGATGGTACATTATGTGAGAGCGATGTAGCAAGATGTGCACGTTAAAAGTGTCCATAGTAAAAACAAGGAAAAGAACAATTCAAAAAATAAAATAATTAATTCAAATAAGCCGTGGCAACCAAGAGATGACCAGTCACAACTGACAGCGCCCGTTCACGAACATGACGCATGTATCAGCACCATTCAACTCAACCATTTTGAAGGGAACTAACTGATCCGACACACGCGCCACCATCAGCGAGACATTTGAGTGAGCATGACATACACTTAACCGCCAGGGCAAATTCAAGTCAAAAAAAAAAATGACGTAGGTTTCCAACGAAGGATAGCTTTCTATTACATAGTACTCACATAATATGGGCTATGCGGTTATATAATACCAAAAGAAATTGAATCTATACAATGCAAAGATAGTTGTACAATCTTCAGCAGCTCCAACAATACTATTTAATGCTATCCATTAATCAGTTTATGCGCCCCTGTCCATGTGGAGCAGGACCGGCATTGAGCCAAGCATTTTTATCAGAGATATAATCGTCCAACTTGTAATATGCTTGCTTACATAGTGTGCGTTTAATGCATGATTTAAATTTCGTCTCATTCAGTTCAAGAATACTTTGTGGAATTTTATTATAGCATCTTAAACAGTACCCCATGAAAGATGAGTCTACTTTAGCGAGTCTGAAGCCCGGCTGAACTAATTGGTCTCTAGTTCTCGTACTGTAATTGTGTCTGTCACCTCTTTTATTAAAAAGATGTAGATTTTTTCTAACGTACATTATGTTTTCGTAGATGTATTGACAATGTACCGTCATGATTTTGATTTCCTTAAACAGTTCCCTTAGAGAATCGCGCCTACGAAGATTATATATGGCTCTGATGGCTCTTTTTTGCAGAATAAATATAGACTCAATGTCTGCAGCCCGTCCCCATAACAGAATGCCATAAGACATTATACTATGAAAGTAACTAAAATAGACCAGTCTAGCGGTATCTACATCAGAAAATTGACGGATTTTTCTAACAGCATATGCTGCTGAACTTAGGCGCCCCGCAAGAGATTTCAAATGAGAACCCCATTGTAGCCTTGAATCAAGCGTAAGCCCCAGGAAAACGGTTTTAGCTACGAATTCAAGTTTCTCTTTATTCAATACTATATCACACTCGTTACTTTTAACATTTGGTAAAGCAAATCTTATGCATTTCTTTTTTTTTTCATTTAATACTAAATTGTTTGCTGTGAACCAATTATGGACCTGAAGTAGGGCATTATTTACGTCATCTAGATTTTGGGCCCGTCTATTTATCTTAAAAATTAGAGAAGTGTCATCAGCAAATAACACCATATTTTGAGGTTGGTTTTTTAATAAATAGGGTAGATCGTTTATATATACTAGAAAGAGGAAAGGACCCAATATTGAGCCTTGCGGAACCCCCATTTTTACTTTTAAACCCTGTGAATTAACACCATTTATTTGAACATATTGTTGTCTATCACTTAAATAAGATTTTACCAAACTAAGTGCAAGTTTACCTAGTCCGTAATGCTCAAGTTTCAAAAGCAATGTGTCGTGATTTACGCAATCAAATGCTTTGGAGAGGTCACAAAAAATTCCTATTGCGTCTTGGGATGCTTCCCACGCAGAAAATATGTGCTTTAATAAGGTTACACCGGCGTCAGTTGTACAACGTCCCTTAGTGAAACCAAACTGTTGGTCGTGTAAGATTCTGTTGGTGTTAAAATGATTGAGCATTTGATTAAGCATTACTTTTTCAAACACCTTGCTAAAAACTGGCAACACGGATACAGGTCTATAATTATTAGTATCTTTACTATCCCCGGATTTGAAAAGAGGTATGTCTTTACTGTATTTCATTAAATCAGGGAAAACTCCTTGGTCTACACACAAATTAAAAATTAAAGCTAAGTATGGTGCTACAGTCTCAACTATGGATGTACAAACTTTGATAGACATTCCCCAAAGATCTTCGGTCAGTTTGACTTTTATTTGCGTCCGTATCTTGGCTGCGTTTCGGTGACCTCTTTGGGGAAATCGAAGGTTTTGTCTGTGCAATAATGGACGAAGTTATGATGACGGATAACTACCGGATATACATTAGAAAAACAATACAAATAATTAGATCTGGCTCGCGAGGTTGTCGACATGTGGGACGTGAGTACAGCAGTCATTTTTTTTTTTTTTTTAAATGTTGCCCCACACTAGGAATGTTTCCTGTATCGTGGGTGCGTTTACAAACATATAAACTCACATATACAAACAGCCAGACCCGGAACAACTATCTGTAGGCCATACAAATATTTGTTCCGTGCGGGGATCGAACCCGCGACACGCAACGCAGCAGTCAATCGCTCAGCCACTGCGCCAACCGTGCCGTCACATTCGCCATTGTGCCGATAGTCGTGTCGGCCAATGGCTTAATAGCCAATAGCCTCGATCAACATCTGAGGAGGCTCTCGCTTGGCAACTGGATCAAGGGCTTGATTCAGAAAGCAGTACTTCTGGACACGGCGCGTATTGTTAGGAAGTTCCTCTCTCAAGAGCCCTGACCACCGGTAGCTCGGACCCTATTACCGATGCTGGTGGGCTACTATTTTTACATTTTTAAATGTTTTTTTTGTATTGTTTTAAATTGTAATTTAAAAAATGTAAATAATATGTTAAACAATGAATAAACGAAATAATTTAAAAAAATATTACAGACTTATTTTCTGACAAGTTCGGTCAAGGTTTTAGCAACTTATTTAATCAATGTTCACCACACTATGTAATAAATAATTCTACTGTTCTAATTATTTTATGTGGATAGTTTAAATGTTAGGAAAAAGGACATCGTTGAATGTGTCCATTTGATGTTACATCTCAATGAGTCAATTAATTGTAAATTAATTTTCTGTGCCTTGCCTTATTCTCAATATTTGTCCGTTGAGCAAAATACTCGTAGGTACATTTTTATGATTTAAACTTGTTAATTTATAATAGGACATTTTGTCACAGTGACGCTATTTTGTATTTTGACTTTAATCAATTTATCTCTGATTCACTAACTTTACCATGTTTTTACCACCTAGTTGTAAGTGACATATTGCTAATCTTTAAGTATACAATACACACAGCGACACTGGCACCTTCACGTTACCAACGATTACTGTTAGTAGTGATACTAACACTACTATTGTTACTAACACTACTATTGTTACTAACACTACTATTGTTACTAACACTACTATTGTTACTAACACTACGATTCTGTGAGAAAATGCTATTCGAACCGTGGCTTTTTTTTTTAGTTCTTGTGTCAAACAAGTTAAAATGTAGGTACACAACGTTTAGATTTAGTTAATCTTTCCATTGAGCGCACTATTGAGTTGTCTTGTGTTGAACTCGAGCGATACTTTATAATTTGGGTTTATAGACCCTATAATTTAGTTAAGCTGTTTTTTGAACCAACAAGGATCACGGCTTTTTCGTCGACTACTCTTGGTAACATGTTTAGTTATTGTGATGCCGAAAATAAATTAGGGTTAAGTGACTTATCGTCTGATCACTGTGGACTGTGCTGTGGATTAATAGCTAGCTTCCCTATGCCGTGAAGTGAAAAGCCGCGAAAAATAGAAGGCAGGCTTTATATGTCAATGCCTAATGAAATCTATAAAGAATAATAAAAAAATCTTTTTGATGTTATGCAAAATTGAGTACCAATCTATTTTTGAATCTAAAACTATTAACATTAGTGGCCCTTCTTTTGGCTTCCACCAATGGGCAATAATTTTTTTACAAAAGTCAAGCTAGAAACGAGTTGTACGGTCTGAAACAATACAGGTTTGTTATAACTTTGCTGGAATATGTAAAAAAAAATATATTCTAAATTATTTAAAAAGATTTGTGTTATTGCAGAATCAAAGTTTTTGAGCGAGACTATTTTTTTTTTTGGATTTTAGTGTTCCTGCATGTTACTGATATAGTTTTTAATTAAGATGTAATACTTACAGGCCTTGATGCTTGATAATAAAATATTTTTATTTATTTTCCCTTTATTTATTTCCTTACAAATTAATTACATTTTTATTTATTTATTAAAAATTCAAATAATAAAGTCAAAGCTGTCGAAATCATTAACAATGAAACGAGTAAATCTGGGAAAATCATCTTGAAATCATGGTGATAACAAATTACTTAGCAAAGCAGCCGACGTAGCCGAGGCATTTAATAAGTAGTTGGCCAGCATACCTATAGCTACGACTCACTCCTTAAGTTCGTCGCAGTCTAAAGCTGAAAACCTTTTGCATGGTAGCGTGCCTGAGTGTGGTCACGGATTTTGTTTCGAACTTTTATATGAACACCTCATGATGTATTAATGTTTTTAATTCACTTAGGTTTAAAAACACAGGTAACTACTGGGGCATTTCTATTAAATTTTAGGGTAGTATAATCGACATCGTAGCCTCCCATCTTGTTGTAACATTGAAAATGCGTTGATTTAGGTACTTTCCTAGACCTGATGAACAGCAGTAGTCATCCCTCTATTTGAATCAGGCAGTAAAAATTATGTTGGTAACTTCAGACCAATTTCTATTTTACCTGCTTTTAGCAAAATTTTGAAAAGTTAATACTCAAATAGTTGCTAAGACATTTAATTTCAACAGCCTCCTTCACAAAGATCAATTTGGCTTTACAAAAGGTCGTTCGGTCACTGATGCGGGTGTTGCTTTGCTGAAACACATATTTAACGCATGGGAGAACGTACAAAATGCAATCGGTGTTTTCTGCGATCTCTCTAAAGCTTTTGATTGCGTACACCACGGCATGATTTATGGCAACTACGTCATTACGGTGTTCAAAATCAAACCCTAAATGTAATAACTCGTATTTACAAAATAGATTCCCATGTTGCAAAATCTTCCGGGCTACCTGTTCAGCTAGGTGTACCTCAACCTGTTTTTATTCTTATTTTTTTATCTTTCTGTAGTTTGTATGTACATATAACGTCTATAAAATTAAAGGATAGATCGGTTTAAAAAAAATCTCATAAGAACATACTGTCCGCTTACAATGAGATACAAAGTAATATAGATAGGGAGAAAAATGTGAAAAACAGGTAGGAAATTGGAACACCAAAATAAAAAATTTGGATGCGTCATAACAATCGTGGAGGCCTATATCCAGCAGTGGACTGCTATAGGCTGATGATGATAACAATCGTAAACTAAAAACGGCCCAGGTCGTGCCGTACCACGCACAGTGAATTGTTCTATACTTTAAATTGATCAAACGTAACGTAAAACCCAGTACTAACTGGGTTGTGGAGGTCAGATAGGCAGCCATGTAAAATACTGGTATTCAAATGCATCCGGACAGACTGGAAGCCGACCCCAAGGCTAGGCAGATGATAATAAAACCAATAAAATGGTTAGACATTACACATTATTACATTGATTTGTATGCCTATTAGGTTATACATAGCGATCCTTTTTTTTTTTTTTTGGTGGCTGGGAAATCATCAAATGACCCCCCCCCCCGCTCTGGGCGGAGCGGAAGGGAGTGTCAGACGCTTACTGACTAAAAACCACCCATGTTCCTTCATTGGCCCTTTATGTTCCAGGGCCGCGGTATCTCTTTCGAACAGTCCCGCAGCCCTGGCAGGTTATATGAATGCCCTACCATATTAATTAAAGGGTATATCTGACGTTGTACTATTTGCAGATACCTCGATACATGATTTTGATGACATAAACAGCGCGCAATGAATGGTACGGATTGGTTCACAACAAATATCCTCGTTCTTAATGCCAAGAAAATTAAAAGTATTAAATTCGCTTTACCCAATGTTAGAAATCTAGGTCCCATCAGTGTCCTCGGCAATGAAGAGCTTGAACCTATCGACTCAGCTGTTTTTCTGGGCATGATAGTAGATTTAATCCTTGTTACTAGTCCTTCTTGACAGTAAAGTCGTTCCTTTTAGCGCTGATGTGAAGGATCTAGGCTTGCATATTGATAGCACTATGAAAGGTTGTACTCAAGTCGCTTGTGTCTGCCAGAAGGTTACTGGTAGGTTGCGGGCTCTGTACCGTTTGAAAAACTTTTTATCGTCAAATACGAAAACAGTGTTTGTAGTCTTTAATTTTTCCTCTCATCGATTATAGTGATGTTTGCACTTTGACCTGAATGCGGATCTCCTCGACAAACTTGACCGTCTTCTAAATTACTGCATTCGATTCGTTTTCAATCTGCGTAAATATGATCATGTCTCAGAGCACCGGGTGGTTGCCCATACGTCAGCGTAGGGAGCAAAGGGCGCTAACCACCTTAGTTTCTTTCCTCGTTTCTCCCTCTTCCCCTAGTTACCGGTAATTTGGTTTGAACAAGAAAAGTTTCATTATCCTTAACTAGCTAATTAAGAGTGATGGTGTGTGATAAAATACCACTATTTTTATCCTATTGTTGTTAACAATAAAGTCATCCGTCACCGATCACTTCCCTGTAGGTCTAACACTAGAATCACGCATGACCCGTAAAGCTTTAAATAAAACTGAAGAAAGGATAAATTACGTAAAAGTAACAGATGAATATGTAATATAATAATATTTTACTCAATAAAAAGTGTTAATTCTGCGGTCCAATTTCTTGTAGATATAATAAACAACGTAATCAAAGCGAACAAAACCACCACCGAAGAGTTTCTCATCGTAAAAAGTATTTAAACCGTGGATTACTCCAGGCCCACTTCGATGTATAAGGCATAGGGACAAACTACATCTGAACCATAAAAAATACCTTAAAATAACATCCTAAAAACTACCTACTTTAGATACCGTAACTTTTGCAACGACATTCTTAGAGACACTCATGAAAAATCTGAATTAGAGAAACATACAAAAAACCCAAAGGAAACCTGTAAGCTAGTCAAAGAAATCGCAAACTCAAATTCAACACGTGAACCTAACTTGGACTTACTCAAATTAGAAGAAACCTCGGAGGAGGCTGTAAACTGTGTAAACAACTATTTTGTCAAAGTAGGTAAAACCCTAGCAAGCAAGATAAACGCACCTAACAACATTCCAACAAGCAGTAATGACCCAAAAATGTGTAACTCACTTGCTTTGATTGAAAAAGATGTGCAGAAAGTTGAGCAAATAATTTTAAACCTAAGAGAAGACTGCCGCCAGAGGTTGGGACAATATACCTGTTAAGATAATTAAATTAGCTAGAGATGTTCTGGTCCCCGCTCTTGTTCATTTTGCCAACTTAACCTTTAACTTGGGAACATTCCCCACACTATTTAAGCTCTCTGTAGTCCATCCAATCTACAAGTCTGGTGACAGGGCCGGTGTCAGCAACTACAGGCCAATCTTAGTACTCCCAATTCTTTCCAAAATATTATAAAAACTAAGGAATACCAGACTAATGAATTATTTAAATAAAAATAAATCAATTTCTCAAAATCAATACGGTTTCGTATCAGGGAAATCCACAAAGGACGCGGTAATAAAACTAACAGATCATATTGCAGGTAAAAATAGACAGCAAAAGTAAATGCATAGGAGTTTTTCTAGACCAAGAAAAAGCGTTTGACACCGTCTCTCTCCCCAGGCTGGTGAATTAGATGGAGAATATAGGCATTAGGGAACCCCCCTTAAATTATTCACGAACTATGTTACTAATAGAGCTCAGATAGTAAAAATTGACAAGTACATAAGTGATAGTGCAAATATAGATTTTGGTGTACCACAGGGGAGTGCACTCGGTCCTAGTTTATTTCTAATCTCTATAAATGAGATATGTAACTTAAATCTACAAAATGGCAAAATAATAACTTATGCAGACGACAAGGCAATCCTCTTCCATGGAAATACATAGTCAGAGGTTGCCGCTCTTACAAATAGGCTGAGAACAATTCTCGGATACCTTAACCTAAACTTAGTTACCCATAAACCTTACCGTCAAACAATTGAAATACACGGACATAATGCAATATTGCTCACCCCCTTAAGCAAGTAGCGTATACAGTAAGTAACAAAAACCCTGTTGTTCCTGTTAGGGACGTATACATTTACCTACAAGCACAACATTGATGAAGTTATAATTTAAAAAAATTAAGCATTGGCCAGTCGAGAGGCCAAAATCAAATAACTATTAAAATCGACACATTCAAAAAAATGTTTCGAGTATGATTTTACAAGTACATCTTTATTTCGCTAAATAGCCGAGCTCGGCGGCTTCCTTTGACGCGACAGAAGATGCCTAGAAATCAGTTAAACCTTACAAATATTAATAATTAAATATTTTTTTTTAATTATTTTTGTTGACCGTTTTTTATAAATGACTTCCTTTATTACGTGTGTATACCGATTCTTAAAACGTAGGTAGAAGGAACAACAGGGTTTTTGTTACTTACTGTATATAAAGAAGTCTTAAAGGGATATTTGTGCAAAATTTGAACAGGATCTATGCAGGAGTTTTTGCGTCAAGTCGGAAAATCGATTTGGATTTTTACGATTTTATTATATGTATAGATATTTAAAAATGTAATGAATATGTGTCAAAACAAATAAAGGAAAAAATAAAAATTATTTCAGAAACAACACATTTAAGGTTCACAAAAACTATTTTCAAATAATATGAGCATTTTAGAAAAAAGTATGAAAGAAGAATAGTTGGTACCTAATGACTAAAACAATTCCTATACCTACGGATTTATTCGATGGGTATGGGAAATGTGAAAAAAAAACATTCTCATCATTATCTGCGGATATCCGTAGGTCCATCCTGGTTCCAGATATGAGACCACTATTTATCTTTTCATGTCTGCGGTAAATCAACGTTTTGCAAAAAATATAATTTATATCTTTTTGTTTGTGGTCCCAGATAAGATATAATTTTATTTTAAATGCGAAAAACATACATTTTTATTAAATATCCCAAGAGCGGTCACCAGCGGTGGACGCTCCATCTTACTGTTACTTCTACTGCTGCTGCTACTGCTACATTTGTTGAAACAGCTTTACTGAAGTATAAAATGTGTAGAACGCAGTGTTTGCTGGCGTTGGTAGCGCTGTACGTGGGGTTGGCGCACTCCTGGGGTGAGTACGAATGACGTAGGTTATTACTGTACTAGCTGTGCCAGCGGCTTTACTCACGTGACTGTATTTTATTGGAATACGCGATCGACTTGCCCATATGTTTGCGACGCAAGGCCTGTCCTCGACCAACGATGTGACTTCGTCGATGTATTCTGACTATCCAATGTATTTGGAACCGAAACAAAGTTACTTGTAAGATTTACTTTACCATTTGAGTTTAAGCACGACGCGTATACTCCCCTTTTCTTTTGTTTAGACACTTCTGAGCAATGACCTGCGGCTTCCTTCTAGGAAGTCTTCCTGCGTCACCTGGAACCGCGATGGCTATCGCGGTAAGCGTCCAGGTCGTCCAGGTCGGCTCCACTTCTTTCTAACCCACCTAGTGCCATTTAGCCTACCAGCTTCTTACCGACATCCAATATTCCCGTTTTAGAACACAGAGTGGTGTTTTGAAATGTTTTGTATTTTTACAATCAAAATGCTGCATTTCATTGCTACTTGCCCTTCGGCATACTCCAAGGCAGAACTTTGCAACTGGGTGAGCGACCAGGTCTTAGCTCCATAGGTTAGGACTCTGCACAGATCGAACTTCGAAATTAAGCAACGATTTCTGAGGTGCAGTCTGCGGATGGGTGGTCATAGATTTTATATTGAGGTCCGTCCGTGAAATCCGTCGCAATGCGTCCGTCAAGCCTTTTGATGCCGATTCGATTGTAATAGGCCTGTCCCTTATTAAATGAGACTTAAACATTAGTGACAAAATGTGGGTGTACTATTCAAATTCAAACATGTTTATTTGAATTACATTAATGGTACACCTCTGCCTAACGCCTTTGGGAAATACAGGCGAAATGTTATGTTATCAGTAACATAATATATTATGTTGTTGATTGTGCTGTATAACATATTGCAGCTTCAAATAGCGAACTTTCCCATTGAGAGGCATCTTCTAATGGAACCTCATTGTACGTATGATATTATTTTGTTGCACGAGTTATTTGCATTCTATGATAATTCCTAAGATGTTCATCTAAATTAAATGGTGTAAAGGGCAATTTAGGTCACAACTAAACATTAAAGATGACTTCCATATTTATTTTGATAAGTATTAATACAATGTCCGTAAAAACACCTTTTTAGACCTTTTGTAAAAGGAATAATTCCTTCGTACATTATTTTCGTATAACTTTAACCGTTTTCGAAACGCACGCAACGGAAGCTCTCAAAAAGAATAAATTCTCCCCGTTTTTTTTTTTTCATTTTTCTTTGATACTCCGCTCCTATTGGTTGTAGCGTGTATAAGATAGCCTTCCTCGATAAATGGGCTATCCAACACTAAAAGATTTTTTCAATTCGGACCAGTAGTTCCAGAGATTAGCGCGTTCAACTAAACTAGATGCGGGTTTCGGTCACATAGTAAAACCGGTTTTCGCCGGGTTTTACTTTGGGACCGAAATCAGGTTTTGCGTGCCCTAAACCAAACAAACAAACTCTTTAAAATATTAGTATAGATTAGACAGATAAGCCAGGAATTGTATGAGTTTGTTTAGTGTTTTTTTTTTAAATTTAAAAGTAAAAAAAATAATTTAGAGGTGTCAAGGGACACCCGGATGGAACGAAGTTTTAAAAATTGTATTAAAAAAAAATAACAAAATAAAAAAAAAAACACCACATCCACAGACCAACCTTGGCAACCGTTGCTTAACTTGGATCACCCATCCACAGACAGACCTTGGCAGTCGTTGCTTAACCTTGATCACCCATCGACAGACCAACCTTGGCAACCGTTGCTTAACTTGGATCACCCATCCACAGACAGACCTTGGCAGTCGTTGCTTAACCTTGATCACCCATCCACAGACAGACCTCGTCAACCGTTGCTTAACTTGGATCACCCATCCACAGACCAACCTTGGCAACCGTTGCTTAACTTGGATCACCCATCCACAGACAGACCTTGGCAGTCGTTGCCTAACCTTGATCACCCATCCACAGACAGACCTTGGCAGTCGTTGCTTAACCTTGATCACCCATCCACAGACAGACCTCAGCAACCGTTGCTTAACTTGGATCACCCATCCACAGACAGACCTTGGCAGTCGTTGCTTAACCTTGATCACCCATCCACAGACAGGCTTCGGCAACCGTTGCTTAACTTGGATCACCCATCCACAGACAGACCTTGGCAGTCGTTGCTTAACCTTGATCACCCATCCACAGACCAAAGACGAAACGAAAATATCTGGCTTGCTTTCTATAAGAGAGAGAGAGACAGACAGAGAAACATGCGCACGCCATCGCACGCCGCACGGCTTACAATAGCTTACTATAGCAAAAAGTGTCGTTACAACTTTTCGTCTTAATTTTTTCCGTCTAGCCCCCTTTCGCAACGCGCGATAAGGAACTTCGTTCCAAAAACAATATTTTTCACTTTTAGCCAACCTTAAAATGATTATTTAGAGCGTCATTAAACCTACGGCTTCGGCTCCGGCTTTGGCCAAATATAGACCTTCGAGCTTCGGTCGGACACCACTTTTTACACAGCTATAAACTCGATTGCATTTTATAAACACTGCGCAAGCCGATTACTCTTCCATGTTCATGTTTGGTCACTGTTTTAAGCTTTCACTGTTTAAAACTAAACTTATACTGTCACTTACGGGATATCTTCCGCGCGCAAAAGACACAAAGAATTTGTCTGCTCCTTACAATTTATTTTCCATCCACCCGCATTCTCCAGTCAACCCGCGATCATGGCGCTTGCAACAGCTTCGAAATATCGGGAGCTCAAAATCATGAACAATCACGGATGAAATCCCGTAAGTGACAGTTTAAGTTCCCTGTTTGGTGTTTAACACCAAAAACTAAGCATGATATCAATTTGTCTCAACATTATTTAGTAGTATGGCTACAGAACAGTAAAAAGATTTACTGGTTTCATACATCAACAATAATTTGAATTCAACTTTGGGCGTAAATCAATAGCAGCTGTATGAAAACTCCAAAATAATTTACTAAAACTTAGGCATAGTTTATTATTCAATAAATTAAAAACTTTATTTTTCTGGGATAAGTTAACTAGTTTTGTTGTAATAATCTTTTCCCAGAAAGCAGTTTTCAACGCCAACAATATGTGCATCTCATCATCGCTCTCATAGGGTGTTTGACGAAATAGCATGCACTTTCGCCACGCAAGTGGCATGCCTACTCATATGCTATTAGCTTTTTTTAGTAAACTTTTATGTTTTGTTTCAGACATCGCGGTAGGCGTAGGAAATCAACTCATATTTTATACCGACGGAACTAAGACAAACACCTTGACTTTTTTGTCGCGAAACTTCGCGTCATTAGCTTACGATGAAATCCACAACAGGCTGTTGTATGTCGATAAACAGAGTAACAACGACGCTATATGTGGTTTTGACTTGCATTCCGAAGAAAACAAATGTTTCATAGAGAGAAGTGGTAGAAATATTCATTCAATTGCCTTCGACCCGGCAACACAGGCACTTTTCTTTACTGATACTACTGATAACAGCATAAACTGGATTTCATTAAAACCGGGATCCGTGAACAATGTTAATGCAAATCTTTTAATCAAGATGGATGACCGGACCCCCGGTGAAATCGCCGTCGATAGCTGTAGAGGGTACGTTATCAATGACAGTTTCAAAATCAAAGTCTGTTCCATTTCGAGATATCCAATATTTTTATTTAATTTGCAGGTACATTTATTGGATCAACACAAATAATAAGAATAATTCTGTAATACAGAGAGCTCGATTTAATGGCTCCGAGAGAGAGATTTTACATAACGATTACGACCAGTATGAAATATTCAGCCTGGTCATTGACCTACGACTTCGGAAGATTTATTTCTCAGATGGTTTAAATAAGGGTAATTTCTATAGCAGCTTTTATTTGAATCATGCAGATTTAAATAAACAAAAGGAACAACGTTGGCATAGCGGTGAAGGTGGTCAATTTTCTGCAGCAAAAGAGTTGACACTCTCAAAAGATTACATATACTGGGTGAACGGTAGCGAGAGCTACAGGACCGTTTGGCAACTACCAAAGAACTCAGTTCAAGTCAAAAAGTTAACTACATTCTATACTGGAAAACCACTTGCCATAGCTACCAACTACAAAATAGAAGATCAGATTCAAGGCCTTCAAGACTGTGAAGCTCTGTCGAGTTTGATACCGACAATCACAGTAAACCACAACTCTCTCAATATTGAACAGACAACCGAATACACAACAGATGTCGAAATGTTTTGTGGTCACGGTGTACACGTCAGTGAGACATCAGTTTGCAATTGCGCTCCTGGTTACATCGGAGAGCGATGCGAAGTTTCAGTCTGTCACAATTATTGTTTGCAGGGCAACTGCAGTCTCAACGATGAGGGACTACCTACATGCAGGTAAAACTTATTCTACTGCTTTTGATGATTTTCTAGTTCAAAGTACTTTCGATAATAATGATTGACATTTTCACTATTACAGTTGTAATGCCGGCTATGCAGGGGAGAGATGCGATGTCAACGTTTGTTCCGGATATTGTTCGAATAACGGCACCTGTTCCTTGAACGAGAACAGCGAGCCAGTCTGTAAATGTAACGGAGGTTATGTAGGTGACAGATGCGAGGTATCACACTGTCTGAACTACTGCATCCAAGGGAACTGTAGTGTTGATGATGACGGACTTCCTACATGCAGGTAAAACAAATCTCTACTCCCTTTTCCTCCGTTCGTGTCCTTGGTTAAATAAGTTTCAATAACCATGATTGATATTTTGATTATTTCAGGTGTAATGCCGGCTATTCAGGGAAGAGGTGTGAAGTATACGCATGTCACGGTTATTGTCGGAACGACGGTGACTGCTTCCTGAACGAGGAAGATGAGCCAGTCTGTCAGTGTGCTGCTAATCACGAGGGATCACGATGTGAAACTGACACAAGTGACACTGCCACCGACACCCCTACGTACGACTTAGCTGAGAGAAACCTAACTCTAGCTGATTTATTGTCGCGTTGGCGAAAACCTTCATCGGAAATGTTCCTTACTGTTGAGATTTAAGGTCATGATCACTATTAGAGTACTCGTACCAATTTATTTTTTATAAGGAGTTTCTGATTATCATTCATAAATATATATAATTACCTTCGGCATGCGGCAAGCGGCAACCTGCGCCTGTGTGTTTTAAAATTAGGCGTAATTTTCACACAGGGCTAAGGCTAACTAAACATTTCCAAAATAAAAAGTACCCTTCATGTACGAACTAGAGAAGTAGAGATGGGCCGACTATGACTTTGGCCGACTAGTCGATTGCAAAACAAGCCGACTAAAGGGCCGAATAGTCGGCCAAGTCGGTCATTGCTTTCGGCGAGTTCAAGTGCACCGAAAATGCACGTCATTTCATAATTTTCAAATACAACTAAGTCACTCGCATTGAGTACATCATACAACGCACTCGTTCGGACCCGCTGTGCGATTATAGAAATTTCAAAATAACCAATATTTTTGTAAAAATTTAATTTAAATTATAAATGCGAAAGTTTTTGAGGATGGATGGATGGATGTTTGTTATTCTTTCACGCAAAAACTACTGAACGGATTTGGATGCAATATGATCCCATAAATAAAAGTTATACTTTCATTTCCACTTGATCCAATTAGTCGGTGTTTTTTGCCAATTAGTTGCTAGCTATTCGCCGACTACAAACAGCCGGATAGTCGGCTTTCTCGACTTGACAGTACATCACTAGTACTACCTTCCTACAAACTCCTCTATCTTCCAGTGAAATACTAAAAAAAGTTATTTGGTATGATGGGGGTGCATGAATTCGCCGCTAGAGGCGTTTGTGTAGGTAGAGTAAGGTCTTCCAAAATGTCAGATGCATTATTTTTTACCCGACTACGGCGAAGCCAAAAGGAAGGGTTATGATTTTAGCAGTCTATGTATGTATTTACGTATGTTCCTCCGTCCGTAGCACCTAAACTATTCACCCCATTTTGATGAATAATATGTCAATCGATTCGTTAATATGACCCGGGTAACACAGACTCCAACAATAGGAAGATTCGGTTTTACGTTGTAAGCCCCTTAGTTAATCAGAGCGTGTAGTCGGGGTTTTTAGTTGTAGTAGGTATACCCCACAAAGTCTTGTTAACACGTATTTTACTAATATTCACAATTGTGGTCTAGATTGAGCCATTCCTGATTAATTATGACTTGAAGATTTTAAGTAGCAACTTAGGATCTTATTTTTTAGTACCTACCTACTTGGCGGTAGAATGATTTTTAAATGTTTCATGCTTGCTCTAATTTTAGAGAGAATATTGTAAATATGTATCTGAAGTTTACACTTTGTTGTTATCACTACATAGTATAAAACAAAGTCGCTTTCTCTGTCCCTATATCCCTATACAGTATGCTTATATCTTTAAAACTACGCAACGGATTTTGATGCGGTTTTTTTAATAGATAGTGAGATTGAAGAGGAAGGTTTATTATGTATAATACATGCACCCGTGCGATGCCGGGGCGGGTCGCTAGTACATAATAAAATAAACTTTTTATGAAGTTATTGACCACGGTTGGCGCAGTGGTTAAGCGATTGACTGCTGCGCTGCATGTCGCGGGTTCGATTCCCGTACGGAACAAATATTTGTATGACCTACAAGTAGTTGTTCCGGGTCTGGGTGTTTTTCTATCTATAATATGTATGTATTTACAAAAAAAAATGTATATATGTAGTTTATCAGCCATCTAGTTACCATAACACAAGCATTAGGTTGTTTAGCTTGGGACTAGATGGTGCTGTGTGAAATGTCCAGGGGTATTTATTTTATTTATTTATTTATTGGTACTTTAAAGTATATAATAGAATTATTGACAGGACCTCCACGTTATCTTACACTCAAATACAATACATGCTGCTGTTACCAGACATCACCACTTACCTGCCTAGTTATAGATCACACTGCCCCAATCAAATACCTTGGTATCACACACATTAGACGAAAACCTCTCATTCAAATCACATAAACACCTGCTCTCTGGTCGCGTTAGGAAACTGATATACGTAATGAAAAAACTACGTGACTGTGTGCACCCATTTAAATTCTATGCACAATTTATCTTGGCGTATGTCAGTCAGTATGTCAATACGGGATTTATGTTTGAGGTGCAGCCGGGAAAAGCACTTTTATAGAAATCGAAAGAGCTCAAAGAGCCTTTATAAAAGTAGCTTTGAGAAAACTATTTCGCTACTCAACAGAACTAATATATGTATAAGGAACTTGTTGTCTTAAGAGTGCGGCAATTATTTATCCTAAAGGCAACATTACTTGCTCACAAAACCCTGAAAAATAGATTCTATGATGAAAAACTTGTCTTTAAACGTCCTCAACATTCTCCTTCCCGAAGCAAATAGCCTCTTAGCCAGACGATGCCCATTTTACTCGCATATATCCATATTTATAATAGAATTATCAAAAGCTGCGACATTAAAGACATGAGCTACTTTTCATGCAAGAATACAATAGTAAAACGGTTTGACAAACTGTCATACGAAGAGACTGAAGAAATTTTAAGATAATTAAACTATAAAACATGAAATAACTACAAATAACCAACTCATCTGCACACACACAACGCACACACGCACATACACACACGCACGCACACACATACACACACGCACACACATACACACACACGACATTATTAAACATTAGAATTCTATTTATTTTTTCATTATCATAATATCATTTTGTTTTTTGTTAAAAGATATTTACCTACTTCAATTATGTGTTTTAATTTTAAGTAAACGCAACTCCGACCCCCAAGATACACCGCACAGCCTAGTTTGAAGACCTCTGTTTTCTAAATAATTTTGTTAAAATTTTACTTGTTACGATTATTCATAGCGTATAAGTTAGGTTAACAAAATGTTTGTAAAAATCGTTTCATTTTATTCTTATTCTTACCAGTAGTGCCATCTGGTGAGCTCAAAAACGATCCTCATAGGGATGACTAGATACACTACATTTAACCACATTTAAAGATAACTACATTTTCCTAGGCCCTAGGGAACAACGTTTATCCTCGATTATGCTCTTGTCGAATCCAGACTTCCATATAGTATACAGTTCTGGGGGTAAAGCTACGGTTATGATCAGCGAGCCTTCATTCTCCAAAAAAGAGCAATACGTACAATTATCAAAATTTCACAAAGAGAAAACTGTCGATCCCATTCATCCCAAGCAAAAAAACAAATAAACAATGCAATGCTGCAATGTTTTTGTTGTTGCTGGGCAATGTTAGAATATTTAAACGCTGAAAGCTTTAAGTTAGTTTAAATATTCAAACAATTTCAAACCTGTCCCACCGTAAACAGTTTATAAAGTCAGTAAACTAAACAAACAAAAAATTGACATTGTCGTCGGCGATTCAAAAGTATACACATCCATAGGCACTGTGATGGCTAATGACGATAGTACTGCCTACCCCGTTGAATTTGTCAACTCCGTGGCGCGTTTTAATTCCCCGCATGCCCACTATTTCAAATAATTTGCCATTTCAATTTAAGAGGTTAGAATTTCACTTAAAATTTGTTTTTACAATGACGATCAACAGATCCCAGGGCCAAACCATAAAAGTGACAGGCATTCAATTGTGCACTCTATGCTTTTCAGACGGTCAATTATGTGTTGGTTGTTCAGTGCCCAAAACTTGCACGTGCTTGCAGAAAATAATAAGTCATTTAATGTTGTATACAAAACGGTATTAGAATAAATAGTGCCCGACAAAGCGTGTGATAGTTCACTTTGAAAATAAAGTTGTATAGCGCTAAAATAAACGGTTTTTAAAGCATGTCGTCGCCATTTAATTTTGTTTGGGACTTTTTTTGTAGTCATTACCCACATTATCACATTTTGATCAGTCAGTCAGTTCTCACACATCACACCATGTAATCCCCAAAGGTTTAGGCAGAAGTGTACCTCATCGTACACCCACATTTCGCCAGTTATGTTGAACTCCCATGTGATAGGGGCCGAGCCTATTTCCACCAACTGGGTACAAATCCAGATTCCGTGGCTGCTATTGAGAAATTCCTGATGGAATAACCCAATAACACTATTATTTATAGTATTTTTTTCAATTGCATACATTGTTTAATGTTAAGTGGAAGAGCGGAGTCACACAAGCATCGCCTTGCTCAAAAGATGATCTCTAAATCATGTGCGTTATAGCTTTATGTAATTAAAATAAACATTTTTTAACACTGCCCGACCCGGGCATCGATCCCAGGACCTCATGTTTAGTAGTCGCTCTTGCGACCACTCGACCAACGAGGCAGTCTCTCACATACATACCAAAATTTCCACGCGAACAAAGTCGCGGGTAACAGCTAGTTTTTAATAAAAATATGTAAACTTTTATTAATCTTAGCGCTTAAATGATGTTTTATTTCTCCATTCATATATTTTCCAAAAAAAAACCTCTACATAATGAAAATATTATACTTTTACAGGGTGGAGGAACACTGACGCTAAAACGGTTACCACGTACAGACGCCAGCAGGTCAACCTACCCGAAACTGTCAGATTTTCCCAACCAACCTTGAACCTAATGCTTTAGAGATAAAGTTGAAAATCTATTAAAGAAATTTGACAGATTGTAGTAGCTTGATGTGCTGGCGTGGCGTCTTCTGTGCATAGAAATTTGTCATCGGTTACCTATGTTGGAATACAACAAAATATATCCGTCCCACTTGAATAGTTTGAGAGTCTTTCTCTTACATACTTTTTTATACACTGTGCTTAACTAATATAGTAAGACGTTAGTGTTCCGCCTGCACCAACCGAGAGTGCACACACACCTCTCCTGCCAAATAAATATAATAAATTAATAAGTGGAAATTATAACTGTGTCTTTCATTGGTTCTCAAAACCCAACAACCTACACGGTCAAAATATATGGAACGGCTGAAAAAATTCTATGAGGCGGGGTTCGGAATGATGGCAGTAGATATATATATAAATAGTAGTCTTTGGTAGTACTAAAATAATGTGAAATCGGTTTCTTATGGGACCACATATTAGCGCCATCTAGGTGATACGTATTGAATTTAGTTTGGAGACGGCGCGGCGCGCAGCGGTGCAGCGGTGGCACCATCCGAGTCCGGGCGAATTATACTTATTGCTCCATTGCTCGTCACATCAGCGCCATCTAGCTCTTATTTGCGTGTTAAATTCAGCGTTGTGTGTGTGTGGAGCGTGAACTCTTTATTTCATTATAATATCATGTTTGTTTACATTTCGGAAGGTCTTGTTGTGAGGTGAATCGTATGAACCATTTCTTTTTATAGGAGAAATGACCTCCGTGTAGAGTCTACACGGACATTTCTCCTTCAGTGGTTCTTAACCGGTGGTTCGCGGATCATTGGTGGTCCCTGGAAGCATCCGCGGAGCCATCGTAATCGTAATAAATAAGATAGGTAAGTGACAACAAGTCGACAAAACAGAAACTGATCTGCAATCCTTTCATTGTCAATGTTTCTGATATGCCTGATGAATTTCAAGAAGAAGTCATTGAAACGCAACACGACAGTACCTAACATAAAAGATACATTCGAATCAGGAATTAATCTTGAAGATTTTTGGAGCCAAAAGGCAATTTCTTTATCAAAACTGCGAGAGATTGCTATACATTACCTAACTTCATTTTCATCGACACTTTTAAAGACTTTGAGTAGCACTGAATCAAAGATTGAGAAGTTAGTAAAGAGTATGCAATCACAAAAGTCTCATTAAAATCTGTAACTGTACTGTGAATTTATCGTAAAAAAAAAAGTTTGGGCTTTGAATAATTTTATGCGTCTTATAATTATAGATACTCGTAGATAGAACAACCATTTATTTATTTCCCATTTGTACTGTATACAAACCAATAAGCCAACTAGATACCTAGGTGGTCCATTGCAAGACAGAAATTTTGTTAAATGGTCCCTCATGGTCATGCATGACTAAAACATTAAGAACCACTGGTACTCTGGTAGACTGTTTAGTTTTTTCGGTGTATATGTAGGTATGTGTCACGTCTGTGGTACGATATTGTGCAATACTCGTAATAGTTTGCTTTTCTATTGTTTGTGATTTTTAACCGAACCGATTTTTCTAAAAAAAAGGAGGAGATTATGTACATATATTCCAGCATCTTTTTTCATGTATATTCACCGATTTCTCCGCGATTTCTGGCCCGATAAGTGATTATTTTTTAACCGACTCCCAAAAAAAAGGAGGTTTAATGATCGACTGTATGTATTTTTTTTATATGTTCACCGATATCTCAGTTAATTGTAGACCGATTATCATTTTTTTTTTCGAAAGAGTATAGGTACTCCCGATATGGTCCCATTGTCACTATGTCAGGATCTGATGATGGAATCCCGAAAAGGAAAATCGAGGTCAACCCTCAAATTTTATAGGCACGTATTACGTGTTTCATGTTTTTTCTAAAGTTATTCAAGTATACACATCTGGGAGTCGTCACCTCATTTTGATGAGCTGATGATGGACGGTATAACCCCTTAACGGTTAGGAGTTGGAGGATAATTCTTTAGTAAAATATTAACTGTGTGAATTTTCAAAATTATTTTTTTCATTTGAAAGAGTTGGTCCCATAGAAATATTGTCATGATCTGATCATGGACTTTGGAGATATGGAACGGAACTCTTCAATAATAGACAGCAAATCTGTCGTGATTGCTGCAATCGCTTGGATGTTTATTATTTACACAAGATCATAACATAACATCACGACTGAATGCTCTGGGGTTACGCAAATGTGTACAGTACACCCATATTTCGATAGTTAAGTCTATTAGGTTAACTTTTCAGTCACCGGCGCTACTTTCAGACTTCCTCTTATGTACCTACTCAGTACCTATTTTATCCATACGCGTAATACCACACATCCTCCTTAGGCTAAGGAGAATGCTAAGGACCTTATCATTCTCTTCTCAGCTACATGCAAATGCCTTTCATTCATCCCCATTTGTGGCCCAACATTCTGGTCATCCATACAAGACAGCAGGTCTAACCATTGTTTTGTAAATCTTCCCCTTGAAGGGGAATGCGGGAGTCGCAGATTGTTCCCGTTCCCGTTTTACACTACCATCTATTTCGCCATCGCTGTGCGTGGACCGAGATACCGAAAGTCGAAGTAGACAGGGAGAAACGCGCCATCTAGTGCTATGACTCCAGGACTGGAGAGACCGCCGAAATCGCAGAACATGGCGGTCAAAGGTTAAAGTGTCAAAATAGCCAAAAAGACGCGTCGATTAGCGGCAGCGCTTCATTTAAATTTTTGCACAGCCAAGGAGTGGAATTCCCTGCCTTCGTCGGTGTTCCCAAGTTTACATGACCCCAATCTATTTAAGTCGCGAGTTAATAGGCTTATTTTGGGTTTGCTCGTTCCATCGTCGACCTCATCTCTGTCCTCAGGACTAGATTGAGGTCAAGAGTAGGCCCATTTAATATAAAAATTAAAACGATTTGTTTGCAATATTTTTTTCACATTTTTTTTTAGGTTTTAGCTCATTTTAGTTCATTAGGTACTTGTGGCAGTTGTAGCAATGTTTATGTTCCAAAAAAATAATTAATATTAAAAAATATATATAAAAATAATATGCAGAGCATCACAAAAGAACATGCGTTTGTAACTATGTATTTGTCTATTGTGGTCTAATACTATTCGTGCAGAAGTGAGTAGTGCGGCTAACTATCGTAAAAGCATAACTCCATTTTCAAGAGACATACATACCTAGGCAATTTTGCTTCGAAAGCATTTTTAGGGTTCCGTACCGTAGAAGGAACATGGATGGGTAGGGCACGCCACGATAGTGGCGATAAGTCCCCTCTTTGAGGAGTGGCTTGAGAGGCGCCACGGCGCCCTCACCTTCCGCCTGACGCAGGTCCTCACCGGACATGGATGTTTCGGGAGGTACCTGCACCGAATCGGGCGGGAGGAAACGCCCGGATGCTACAATTGCGAGGATCGACCGGAGGACACGGTGCAGCACACCGTGGAGGTCTGCTCTGCTTGGGCGGAGCACCGCCGTGTCCTCGTAGCGGCGATTCGCGGCGGCGACCTCTCGCGTCCGGCCCTGGTTCAAGCCATGGTCCGGGGCGAGAGGGAATGGGAAGCCGTCGCCTCCTTCTGCGAAGCAGTCATGCTAGCGAAGGAGGCGGCGGAACGTGAGAGGCTGAGAACCTCCTCACGTCCCAGCCGCCGCGGGAGAAGCACCGGGCGTCGGGGGCCACGCCGTGATGGCTCTCGGCCACCGTAGGCGCGGGCCTGTGGACGGTGAGTAATGGGCTAGCTCGCCGTCCGTCCGTCGTGTGACGACGGGCAGGCCGTGTCGACGGCGCGTTCGTGTTCCACGCGCGCCTCAAAGAGTTGTCAGCAAACGGGAGGGGCCCGCAAGGGCCGGTGCCTGCCAGGGCTGCGGGACTGTTCGAAAGAGATACCGCGGCCCTGGAACATAAAGGGCCAATGAAGGAACATGGGTGGTTTTTAGTCAGTAAGAGTCTGACACTCCCTTCCGCTCCGCCCAGAGCGGGAGGAGTCATTTGATGATTTCCCAACCCCCCAAAAAAAAAAAAAAAAAAAAAGGGTTCCGTACCCAACACCGTCGAGGTCTGCTCCGCTTGGGAGCGTGTCCTCGTAGCGCCGATTGGCGGCGGCGACCTCTCGCGCCCGGCCCTGGTTCATGCCATGGTCCGGGGCGAGAGGGAATGGGAAGCCGTCGCCTCCTTCTGCGAAGCAGTCATGCTAGCGAAGGAGGCGGCGGAACGAGAGAGGGAGAGAGCCTCACGTCCCAGCCGCCGCGGGAGGAGAGGCACCGGGCGTCGGGGGCCACGCCGTGATGGCTCTCGGCCACCGTAGGCGCGGGCCTGTGGACGGTGAGTAATGGGCTAGCTCGCCGTCCGTCCGTCGTATGACGACGGGCAGGCCGTGTCGACGGCGCGTTCGTGTTCCACGCGCGCCTCAAAGAGTTGTCAGCAAACGGGAGGGGCCCGCAAGGGCCGATGCCTGCCAAGGCTGCGGGACTGTTCGAAAGAGATACACCCACCAAAAAAAAAGAAAAAAAAAAAAAAAAGGGTTCCGTACCCAAAGCCCGTCGCCCGCCGCACCCGTCTGTCAGTCTGTCTGTCTGTCTCCAGGCTGTATCTCATAAACCGTGATGGCTAGAAAGCTGAAATTTTCACAAATGATGTATTACTAAATACTAAAAATTAAAAAAAATATATATATTAATGGGGGCTCTCATACAACAGATATGATTTTTTTTCCGTTTTTATAGATAATTCGTGCGCGAGTCCGACTCGCACTTGGTTTTTCGATTACTCGACGCAACCAATATAAATTAAGTGTTCGAACAATGGCTTATTTTAATTACACGAAGAATTCAAAGTGAGATTCCTAGGGGATCATGCATAACCAATCAAAACGTTATCAAAGCATCCGTAGAAAAATAAAGAGAACCATTGATCTAAAAAACTCGACCAGCATCAAATGAACTTCGATTGACAAACAGTGGTTGAGTAAACATGGGTCTAGAAATTTTGGAAAGCCCAGCCGATCCAAGGTGTCATAACTAACGTACGTTCCTAGAATTTAAACGAGCAATATTTGGAAATAGCAGATTCAATTTCCTTCCCGGTATCGCTTCGGTGAGTTTGTTTACATTCTATACTTCGTGTATAAAGTTTTGTTTTAATTTCATGAAACGAACAGAGTTTCTGGGGCTCGTGGGTAAGTTGTAACCGCAAGGGTTAAGTTGTACCGCATCGATTCGTGGATAGGTGACGACCATCCATCGGAAACCACGTTAAGCCGTTTGTGAATGGAGATCAGAAAGCAGTCGGTCTAGTAAAATACCCAAATGATAACATAATACAGGCATATGATGAAAGAAACCAAGTTTATGGACAGGTAACCCATGAGAGGTTAAAATGACTTGGCTTATTGGCTATGTCTCAGGCATTGCAAAATGGTCTTTATCTTTAATTCGGTAACGTAGGTATTGATGGACTTAGTTGTGACACAAACATTGAACACACATCAACATCATTGACACAGAGCAATTGTGTCTGATAACCACAACAAACGACAGATAGGCGAAGTCATTCGACCTATTTCGAAATTTTTACACAAATAACTTCTATAAAATTAAAAAAAACCGGTGTCACCGGTGTCAACTCTTATATTCAAGACAGGGTTACATGTTCCATGTGCGGCATAATGAGCTACACTCGCGCGCGGGAACCTCTGCTGCATCAGTATGAGATGGAAGCCGCGGTTATGTCACGAGTCACGCATGTGCGGGACCTGGGCGTGGAGATGGTTCCAGAATTATTGTTTCGTGAGCACATCTTAAACATATGCCGCAAGTCCTTCCGAAATCTTGGATTTATACTTAGGCAGTGCAAAGACTTTCAGAATACGGCAGTGGTTAGAATCATGTACAATGCGCTGGTACGGAGCCGTCTTGAAACGAGTGCGATCGTTTGGAACCCACATGAGGCCAAATACAGTGTCATGGTGGAAAGAATTCAAAACAAATTCACTCGTTTTTTGTTTTATAAGCAGTACGGCGTCTATCCCTTCTTCCCGCTCATGTACCCGAGTCTGTTTGTAATAGGGATGGTAGGGTACAGCAGGCTGGAGGTGCGGAGGGACGTCGCTCTGTGCAGTTTCGTGTTTCGGGTGCTACGCGGTTGGCTACATCACCCCGATCTGTTAGCGGAGCTGGGGCTGCGTGCGCCGCCCGGTTGCGGGGGCGCACGTCGCCCCACGCCTACGCTACTGGAGCCATCCTCTAGGACCAATCTTAATAAGTTTGCCCCCTTGTCACGCGCCATAAGATTGTTAAATATTATTTCAGTTGAGGTAGATATATTTCACTGTAGCCTGATGAAGTTCACAGGAGTAGCGCTGAAGTGCATTGAAAATGTTTGAGGTGTTTTTAAGTGTATTCTTATTATTTTTCTTTTTGTTTCTATTGTTTTTTTTTTTTTTTTTTTTTTTTTTGTTATAAAATTTGGTGGTAGTAACATCGCATTGGCGTTCTAGCTGTTAAGGTGTTATTTACGTAATTATAAAAAAAAAAAAAAAAGTTCTTTGGTATGGAGCCTGGTCTGCCAGCTGATACTGATATCTTCTGTTAGCCTGCGTCATCCCATGCATGTCCATGCTGGGTCAACGCCTTAGGCCCCAAGACCTGCGAATATGACCTCCAGTATTATATTTGTCAAAGCGGCGCAAGCATACAATGAGCGTAACGGGACACTGAGTCATCCTTTTTCGTGCATGCAGCCGGTTCATCGATTTATTAGACGTTGTCTCGTCAAAAACCCCAGATCCCGGATCTGAGGAGCTGTGGCTTAATTTAAAAAAAAAATGGTAAAAGCATCACACCCAAAAAAAACTAAAAAGTAAACAATAAAATTACTTTACTTTCGGAAGTCGGTGGCAAAAAGTAAATGATACAAACAAAACAACTTCATCTGTGTTTAGCGGTGCACGGTGCATTAATTCACTTTCTTAAAATTTTAATTACCTAATGGCTTTGTATCCAGACGGATATGATGAAATTATAAGGGTTACGTTTTTGTCATTTGGCTACGAAACCCCAAATAATAATTTCCGGAGCTGGATACCCCAATTGGAGCCCGCGCACTAGGTGTATGGCTGCGGCAACCATTATTCATACAGGCTGACTAGTAGGCCGCCCATAAACACATTTAGTGATTGCTGGTATTCTCCGACAGCTGCCAATGTTGATCCTGCACAAAAGCTCACAGCAGGCCATCAACTCCATAGTTCATCTGGTAATTTCTTAATCGACTTCGAACAAGTCCGGGGGAGCAAAGTGTGACTGCGGATCCTCACAGCATTGTCCCATGTACTGTCCTGTTCTTCGTGCGACTCCACCGAGGACAGTCTTTAACCTATTGTAGGCCCTGGGCACGGGCTCTTTAAGAGTAGGGGGCCCATGTAGGATGCAAGAGCGAGCCAAGCGAGCTCGAATTCATTAGCACACCGCTTATGGATACACGGATACGTTAGGTTTTCTATTGACCGTTCATACAAAAATATACATTCCTTTCTATTAACTAATTAATGCCGAAAAGCAAGATATCATAAGAATGAAGGATGCAAAAACGAGCGAAAAGAAATTTTCAATACACTTTCTCGAAAACTGGTTCTTATTTAGGTTCAACATGCAATGTATTTCACACATGTGGATTTTTAATATTTTTCCGGACACGTGCGGAAATAAAAAAATCCACAGATAACTATACTTATACAAAGTCCAAATGGGTGCAATGATTGTTTTTTTTTGTTTCGATGATTGTTTTTTTTTTTAATCTCGGCAAAGAGATATGCTATCTTTAACTCTTTACGACGTAACAATTTTTTGAGTTTTTAAATTGTGTTTATAAATAGAATAACATAGATAAACATGATTATTTAAAACAAACATTTACTTTTATGAACAATTTAACATTTATTTGTGTTCTGAATTCCAAATATATTTACATTTTCTATTTTTCATATAAGGCACTTTAGCAGCTTTGTATTTACAGAAAGATAACTAAATTCTCCACTGCGATCATATAAAGATTTAAGCATACCTACTGAAACTATATTATAAAAGGACACCGAAAAAAATCGCTACCATATTTGATTTGATACAAATCCTAAAAACTTATAACATTCCTCTTTTTACGTCGGGGGTTAATAAATATTAATGTTGCCACTCAATGTAGCAGTATTATCCTTACTAATATTATAATTGCGAAATATAGTAGGTACCTATTATATATGCGACAGTAAGTTTGTTTGTTTGTTTGTTACCTTTTTACGCCTAAACCACTGAACCGATTATCCTGAAATTTTGTGTGTTGTCACTTGTCAGGTGTACAGATACGTAAAAAAGTACTGCTCGCGAGGAAACAACAATAACGTTCATAAGATAATAGATGGCGCCACCTGTCTTTCGAATCATGATTGAATTATATTATTACACTACCTGTTCCCGGCGGTGTCACACGCTGCGCTGCTCCTAAGGGTCGTAGCGTAATGTTATATAGCCTATAGCCTTCCTCGATAAATGGACTATCCAACAGAAAAATAATGTTTCAATTCGAACCAGCAGTTCCTGAGATTAGCGCGTTCAAGCAAACAAACAAAGCATTCTAATATTAATATAAAATTATAAATTATAATAATATTATAATATAATATATAAACATAATATTACGGTAGGTATAGATAGGTTGGTCCGTGAATGGGTGACCACCATTACATACCGAGTTTCCTCCGTTCCTCTGAAAGCACGTTAAGCCGTTGGTCCCGGCTGTCATTTGTAGATCTTTGACAGTCGTTACAGGTAGTCAGTGGCCCGAAAGTCTGATAACCAGTCTTACCAAAGGGTATCGTAATACCCAGAACTAACTGGGTTGTGGAGGTCAGATAGGCAGTCGCTTCACGTAAAATACTGGTATTCAGCTGCATCCGGTTAGACTGGAAGCCGACCCCAAAATAATTGGGAAAAGGCTAGGCAGATGATGAAGCAGTGTAGGTACAACCCGAATTGATTGTCAAATTCTAAATTAACGCGAACGAAGCAGCGCGGGCAAAAGTTAGTAGGTAAGTAAATTAAAAGTGTGGCATTGACTAAATGACCACCGAATTACGTACGCCAAATCGGCTAACTCCAAGTTAACTCCGTCCAACACAGAAATGCAAGTGCACCGAAATGCAATTTCGTGGGGGAGGCATGTGTTTATATGGCTGTCTCTTTCTTACGCCAAGGTTTCTGTTGTGAGGGAATGTGTTAGAGATATCAGGTAGGCCGCTCGCAGGCTACGCTGGGTCGCTGGCACGCGCCTTAGTCAGTGCAGTGTCGTGGACGGAGGTGGTTGTGTCGTTAGTTAATCAGTTTTTCGTTCACAAATTACGTATTTACAAACTTTACCGTGTTTTATTTTAATTGTGACTCCATTTATTTATGAATGACAAGCTGAAACGTGATCACAGTGACTTTTAAAAAGTTCAATTTTGTTTTTCATTTCTTTACCGCGTTAAACTATTGTTTTAATTTTTGTGTTGGTTAGTTGGTGTTTAACCTTGTGTTTGTTGATTGACGTGTGTTTTTTCGGCGGGAGTTTATTTTGGCGCGTATTATGTAAGCGGGGAATGGAGCCGGGTTTGATTCCCGTGTCGATAATATGGAACAAGCGAGGTGTTGAATACTGAATATGCATACTTCAATGATGATGGTGAGTAATTTAATTAATTAGAACATTTGTACTATATTTAGGCATTGTGAGGCGTCATAATTGTGTTGTGTGCAACACGTCTTGTCTGTTATGTACTTATCAAGTGTAACGATATGAGAAAAGTGTGTTTAAATCGAAAGTATAGGTACGACTAACTAATTAACATTGTGTGAAGATTTAAGCTACTTTGACTTCTAGGAGTTCTAGGAGAGTGTACCTTAATAATATAATACTTATATTATTAAAGAAAAAAAAGGAAAGAAATTAGGATTACTATCCTAATTTCTTTAACAATAAATTACTAATCATTTCATAAACAAACGGGGACCTGGACCAATGAATAACCCACATACTAGGAATACTTCATCATGAATACCCAGAACATTTTGAAAATCGAAACCCGTTATGTGCTGTCGAAAGCGAAGTTATTCGGAAACGGGCTGGCAACGGAATTGTAAACAAACAGCCTACCTATTTACCTGACATTAGCGTAACGTAAAATCGTACCCTATTCCACGAACTGATGTACTAGTACTACTTACCCAACAAGGCACATTGACGTGCTTTCGTCCGCCGAGTAATTAAAAAAAAAACTATAGGTTCCAAACAGCAACGTAAAACGCCGAAAAAATGCCCGTTAATTAACCTTATTTGATTTTTAATAATGTTGTAGCGGCCATAGTAATACACACTGTAATAGATTAAGACATTTTTAAGCGTCCTACCTATTTTGGTTCAAAATATACGGCACTGTGAAAGACAGACAGCGGAGCCTTAGTACTTAATAGGGCCACCGTTCGCAGGTCGGTTGGGGCTCCCAAGGTATGTTTCAAATGTCAACAACATAAGCTTCATGGAAGAAACACATAACAAAGAGATTTTAGATACCTACTATAGTAGAGAGGTTATCAGAAGCAATGCTTCGTCTTAAGTTCGTAATAAAAAGTGCTTACGTATCGTCTTGTAAGAAATCTGAAGCTGAAACACTGAGTGAAGAAATAAAACAAACGAAGTCAGTTTCTGCAGCTCTGTGTAATACGTGTATCCGTTTATATATTCCTGAAGTAGCTGTTGCACGCGACCTTTGTCTTCGTAAATACTTACTTAATATACTACTACTACATAATACTTACTTCCCTATTTGAATCCGATTTTGTTAACAATTTCATAGGTTTTTTTAGACGGAACCCTAATCCTTTTTCTAAAATAACGGTACTAGCCTATGTTACTATCTATAACATCAGCTATCTGCCAGCTAAATTCACGTCCCAATCGGTCCAACCGTTTCGGAGATTCACCGAAACAAACAAACACACAAAAAATAGAAATAAATGTTTTTTTTTTGTTATAAATACCGTATTATGCTTTCATATGCATTCAGTAAAAACCTGTTTATTTTGAAATCACAAACAGACACTTCAATTTTATATGTATGGAAAAAGAAAAAGCCTTGTGATATTAACGAAACAAAAATAATAGGAAAATACCTACAACATCAATTAAAATGAAAGGTACCTACTTGATAAAGCCACTTTCGATGTAATCAAAAAGACAGACTGTGGTTGTATAATGATAACAGCTTGAAACTTGAATAAAATAATGTCTACAAAACGATGCAGCGACACAAATGTAGGTTATCAATATTTGCATATACAAATGAATAAACTGTAGCTAATAATAAGCTGTAATTGGCACAATAGCTTTTAATTAGGTTACTGATTTGTGTATTCTACTTCAATCTGTAAAGAGGGTCCTAGCGACACACTGACTATTTTAGCGTTAACGATTATGGAAAAGAGAAAATAGTGTTTTATTGTTATTACTAGTTGTCGTTCGCGTTTATTGCGTTGATTACTCTTTTATTAAAAAAAAAAAATACTACTTCCCATTTGAATCGGATTTTGTTAACGATTTCATGGGTTTTAATTAATCATTTTTCGGAAACAACAGAAACCTAAGTTGCTTCTTATAACATCAGCTGTATGCCAGTGAAAGTCCCGTCAAAATCGGTCCATCCGTTTCGGAGATCCGCCGGAGTAAACAGACAGACACACAGACAAAAAATAAAAATAATGTTTTTTGTTATACGTACCGTATTTACCTTCATGCGCATTCAGTAAAAACCTGTTTTTTTTAAATTGTGTAGATTTCCTAAGAAGCAGATATTTTTATACAAGTTACCACCTCAACTCTAAACATACTACTCAATCTGTTTCTGACACCAGTAAATGCATTCAATTACAAAAAAACAGTGTTGCCAAGAAAAATAATCCATTGATTCTCATCTGTGTGACTGTGTGTCTATTGCATAATATACAGCGCTGTTGTTCTGGTCAGGGTTGCCAGCAAATGAGTACGCAAGGTCATACTCGCTTCCTTTTTATCTCACTGATATGGAGTCTGTAGTATTTTTTTTATTATTCAATTGTACGGAAACGTAAGAAACATTTGTATATGACATATTGTTGGCATTGTTTTCGTTTGAAATTAATACTTCACAATACTTTGCCTACACTTCTACATTAATAATATTATAAAGAGGTACATTTGTGAGTTAATATGTGTGGTAGCGTAATCTTTGGAACTACTGATCCAATCCCAAAATTGTTTCACTAAGGGAGGGTTCAGACGCCAGCACTATTATTAGAAAAAGAATTAGGGTTCCGTGCAAAAAAATAAAACCCTTGAAATTATTAACAAAATCCGATTCAAATAGGAAGTAATGTTTTTATAATAATTTTTACGCCAACCTAGGTCGCGGGCAACAGCTAGTATTGAATAATTAAATTACTTACAGACCAATGGCCGTTTGCTCTACATTAAGAAAAGGAAATACAAAAAACCAATTAAATCAGCCTAACACTTTTCTCTTCCTATTCTTTTTATTAAAGATATCGTGGATTCAATTACAAAACTCACTTTAAATTAACGGAATTAATTGAAAAAGTTAACCTGGGTCCATTAAGACGTGTTTAACGGGTCATAATTCACGATTGGGAAGCCACGAGCACCTACAGTATAATAGAGAGCCCCCTAGGGTGCTATAACAAGGTTGAATGGAAATATTTCTTTACATTTCTTTTATATGTACCGATGTTTAGGGCTCGTCTCGTATTCGTTTGCTTTTGAATTGTTATTAACTACCGCCGTTATATTTTGAACTAGTTGCTACCCCCGATGTTGTCTACATGTTTATTTGTATTTTTTTTAGATACGAAAAATATTCAGGATCTTCTGTTTCGTGTGGTTAGTGCCTAGTCTGGTGTTATAATTTTTTTGCTGTCCATGGGCCTCTGACTTGGTTTTACATGCCCTAGAGAAATGTGTCTCAGGTATGCTGGTTTGGTTTCCTCACGATATTTTCCTTCAACGAAGCAAGTGATAATTATACAATACGCATTTGAATCCGAAAATTCAGAAGTACGTGTCATGGGTTCGAACTCGAGTCCTATAACTTGGCAGTCCGACGGTCACAACACTAGGCACTACTGCTTCAGGATGAAAAGAGGCCGAAATACAGATCAACGCCGTGTGATATTAAGTAAGAATCCTCTACAAAATTCAATAATTAAGTAGGGTAATGTAAAACGAGCATTATTTTATATGAGCTATGACTGTGAGTCGCATAATTCGGTTTCATATAAAGTCTGGGCTCATTTTGCGTCGCCGTAAGACAGTAGTATAAATCCGTATGTTGTGTCAAATTACGCGGCTTAAAAAACGCTACCCACAAACTGACGTAATTACGGTCGTTCTTCGATTGTAAGGGTGAGAACCCTTACAATGAAAGAAGGAAATCCATGCCAATGAAATATGCAAATACATTTATAATTCAAGCCGCAAGCGTGGCGCCTCGATACTAATCCAAAGTTAAGACGGGCTCAAGTGCCTACATGCAGACATAATTAACTTTTCTTGGATCAACTGGCATCATTGCTTGAGATATCTGGTGTTTTCGAAGATATTTTGGAATTAAAACAATACTAAATAATGACACTAGAAACGGGATATTTACCATGTCCACTGTTTGTTTTGAGTTCCCGAAAAATATCCTGTTTCTAGTTTTCATGATAATGTTAGTGACCATGACAGTTAAAAAACTTATAATACTAAATAATGGCTAAATACAAACATAACAAACGTTAAGTCGCGATTGCCAATGTCGATCCGTGGATGGGTGTCCATCCATTGACCATTATAGTCTGAGTTTCGTCTGCCTCGGAAAGCACTTGAAGCTGTTAGTACCGGCTGTCATTTATATCTTTGACCGTCGTTAGTGGTAGTCAGTGGCCTGAAAGACTGATAACCAGTCTTACCAAGGGGTTACGTACTATAATGAAAAAAAAATTTTTTTTTGAAAGTTAAATAATTTTCCATCATAAGATATTTTTGTGTGAGAGCATTCCGAAAGAGCTTAATCACAAGAACAACAATGTAAAACCAAGTTTACTTTTTGCTGTACAAAATGCTGTACAATGTGTATTTTGAATTTACACATGTTATAAATCATCGCTAAGTAAGGCGTTTGATTCATGTTATGGCTTCTTGCGACGTAAATCAGATGAATCACCAGACAATTCACCTTTATTGATGTAATTTTCGTTTATTACCAACACCTACGCTCTGACTTTCTCACAAATGAAGTTATGATTAGATTCTACATTGTTCTTCAGTAGTGAAGGGTCAATTTTTGTAAGAGATAAGCCGGAGTACATAATATCTTTAATGGTTGTCTATAGAATTTTGACTGTGCCATTTTTCAAACGGAATCGAGTTGTATGGAACCTTCGCCACTGGTGTTCGTAGATCTACACTAATATTATACAGAGGAAAAATTTGTATTTTTGTGTGTGTGTGTGTGTATGTTTGTAATGAATAAACTCAAAAACTACTGTGCCGATTTAAAAAATTATTTCTCCATTGGAAAGCTACATTCACCCTGAGTAACATAGGCACCGTGCAAAGCCGGGACGAGCCGCTAGTATTTAATAAACCAAGTAAAGTCAGATGTATGAACGCGGACGAAACTTGTAGGAGCATCTGTAGTTTCTGCTTGACATATAAAACGTAAACATCATGCCTGTAATAGTGTAATCCCAGAAGGTTTAGGAAGAGGTGTACCTAATAGTACGCCGCCATTTTGCCAGTTATGTTTAAGTCCCATGTAAAAGGGGGCGAGCCTATGCCATCAACCTGGCACAAATCCAGATCCGTTGCTCCTACTGGGAAATTCCTGATGGAAAAACCCAATAACACCTAGGAATCGAAATCACCGTCTCACCTATAGCTAAGCAGTCGCGCTTGCGACCACTCGACTAACTTGTTTTTTAACCGACTTCAAAAAGGAGGAGGTTATCATCAATTCGGATGTTTGTATTTTTTTTTTTTTTTTATGTATGTTCGGGCATAACTCCGTCATATATGGACGGATCTGCAAAATTCTTTTTTTGTTCGAAAGGGGTTTATTACGAAGTGGTCCCATTTAAATTTGGTGAAGATCTGATGCTGATCTTCGGAGATATACAATGGAACTCTTCAATAATAGACAGCAAATCTGCCGTGATTGGTGCCATGAAATGTATTGTTAACAATGTAAAATAAAAGCATAGAATATATTTGTATAAGATATTGCAACTAAAAATGAAAAAATAAAAAAACTTTTTGCAAAAAATAAAACCGACTTCAAAAACACAAAAAAAAAAGTGAAAAATAATTTTAGCTTCAGAAGTCGGTGACAAAAAACTGAATCAAACAAATCACCGACTTCTGAAGCTAAAATTATTTTTCACTTTTTTTTTTGTGTTTTTGAAGTCGGTTTTATTTTTTGCAAAAAGTTTTTTTTTAAACTCTTCAGTGCAAAAGTTTATCTTTAATTATTCTCAGTTATGGGGAATTGGATACACGTCTTTGTATGTAGGTAGGTATGCAGGTCAACCTACCCGAAACTGTCAGATTTTCCCAACCAACCTTGAACCTAATTCTTACCAGAGAAGTGGAAAATCTATTAAAGACAGACAGATTGTAGTAGCTTAATGTGCTGGCGTCTGTACATACTTTTGTCGGAATGAAGCTATTTTTTATTTCAAGACAGTGAATGTCTTTATATGTCAACGGATTGTGAGTAACACAAAAATTCTCGAATAGATATAATAGAAGATTGTTCCTGGGGATGTTTTTCTTTAATATTGCGATAAAATACATCATCCGCCTGCGGAGTCTCTTGGGAATTGTGATTGAGTGTTGCTAACATAATAATAGTGAATAGTTTGGTGTGTCTATTGCTAGCCCTGCGATATAATATTTTTACTGTTTCCGGAATTCTGTCTGTGCCACACTTACCGACGCGACAGAAAAAAAGAGCTTTATGTCCATGCAATAAAAGTCGAATAGTCCGACGCGGTGTCGGGTTTTGCTCCGATCCAGCCTGTCCCTTGCTGTCCTCTACCAGCGTCTCCCTAAGCCGAAGATCGTGCCCTTAGTGTGGTGTCACTTAGTTTTTTAACCCCGGCATGAGGCTTTAGCTCTTAGGTAGATGGCCGGGTTTTCGTTTTTTACAATTGCTTGGCAAGTAACAGCTTGTATTAACCAAAATATGATTTGCGACTGACAAATTTAATTATCATTCTATTGTAAAATTCACTAAGTGGGTATTGGCCTCAATATGTCTTAATTTCATAAAATTAAAAAGTCATTGAATAGGGTTTAATATAATGTACTTTGAAATGACACCCGGACACCCGGATGGAACGAAGTTCTTAAGTTTTTAAGTTTCTTTTATTTTATCTTTTGTTTACGTTACGTCATGGCGTCTAAGCACTGTTTTGACTAAACGTTTAGTCCGCGCGAAGTTACTATTATTTTTAATTAAAAACTTTGTTTGAAGCATAGTAACTATTATGATGTAGGTATGTGTATGTATTAACTTGGATCACCCATCCACAGATAGACCTTGGCAGTCGTTGATTAACCTTGATCACCCATCCACAGACAGACCTTGGCAGTCGTTGCTTAACCTTGATCACCCATTCACAGACAGACCTTGGCAGTCGTTGCTTAACCTTGATCACCCATCCACAGACCAACCTTGGCAACCGTTGCTTAACTTGGATCACCCATCCACAGACAGGCCTTGGCAGTCGTTGCTTAACCTTGATCACCCATCCACAGACAGACCAAAGACGAAACGAAAATATCTGGCTTGCTTTCTATAAGAGAGCGAGAGAGAGACAGACAGAGAAACATGCGCACGCCGCACGGCTTACAATTGCTTACTATAGCAAAAACATATTACCCTCCTTTGCGTCGCGCAGTCGGGTAAAAGTGTCGTTACAACTTTTCTTGAGAATTTTTTCCGTCTAGCCTCCTTTCGCAACGCGCCATAAGGAACTTCGTTCCAAAAATTAGGCTAAGGGCAGGAGAATGATGATGTACTTTGACAGTTTTAATGATGTCTTGAAAAAAAAAAACCATTTTATCATCAATATTCTCTGTTCAAGTATCATATTTATCAGCTCTTCATAAAAAGTCAATATTTATAATGACTGTTTAGGTGCAGTAAGTAATAAACGAATATCGATAAAAAATGTTGACTTAGATAGTGCAGCCCTTATGTAAACGTTTACCTGTAATTTTTATCGTATCGATAAGTCCGTTTTGGGTGAGCCCGATAAGACAGAAGTCGCCAAGGACATATCGATAAAGTTCTGAGACTCGTGATAAGAGCTCCATTAGTGTGTTTGTTGGCTAAAGCAAATATTGTTTGAAATTTAAAAAAAAATAGTTTGACCGTTGACGCTAAATAGTGAAATTATTCGTTTGTGGAAGGCAGACACAGCTGACCGCCGGGCCCAACGGCTTAACGTGCTTTCCGAGGCACAGAGGAAACTCATTATGTAATGGGGTGGTCACCCATCCACATACCAACCTAGGCAAGCACGGCTTACCCTAAAGATCGATCTGAGCGGCTGTTATCAATGTGGTTTTTTTCTTGAAGTGTGATTTTCACTGCATGTAAATTTTACTGTTTTCAAATGATTTATTTGCCCGAGACAAGAGTATTCTCGTTAATATTGATAGCACTGAAATGAGTAAAGAAGAATCAAAGTAAAGTTCTCCCAGGAAAATTTTGGGCATCGGCAATCATCGCCAGTCCTCGGAGTTACTGAATAGCGCGAGTCGCGACGTTCGTGCTAATTCAGAAACAAGGAGATTACCGAAGCGCACACCTTTTCTAGTCAACTTTTTTTGTAAAAATTAATGGCATTGTGTCCTTTTTTTCCGGATGGGAAATGACCCCTCCTGCTCTGGGCGGAGCGGAAGGGAGTGTCAGACTTGTACTGACCATAACCCATGTTCCTTCTTAGCCCTTTGTGTTCTAGGGCCGCGGTATCGAACAGTCCCGCAGCCCACGGCATTGTGGCCTCAGAATGTTATGCTGAGACCATCTGGCGGAAGCCTCAATTCAATATTTGTATCACAGGCAACGGTCCGTAGCTAAACCGTCAATGTTTTAAACAAGGTAAAAAACTGAATCAGATTTCAATAACAAAACTACAACAAAATGGTTGTCTTACTAATAATTTGATTCGTATGACGTATAAGAATAAGTACTTACAAAAAGGTTTGGCTCCTTCATTTTTGCTTAGTTTGTTTTTGTTAACGTTTTTTGCTTTTCAATTAAGTTTTGAATGGTTCATAGTTCAGTCTGTTATGTTTGCCATGTAATTATTAGTTAAGCTACACGGTTTTTGCCTTGATAATTTGTCAAACTTCTCTTTGGCATAAAATTTAGAATTTCGAAGTCCCTGCGTCATATATAAATATGTTTTCTTTCTTCTTTCTAAAGGTATGTTACACAATTACCCTGGACAGTTTTCAATTCCTACATATCATTTTTTTTCCTAGCGTGCTCTGTCCCACTCCTGGGCAAAGGCCTCCAATCCTACCGTTTCTCGCGAACCCGCGCGTCCTCCTTCCAGTTCTGACGGTACTTGTCCAGTTCGTCCCGCCATCTCCTTCGTGGCCTGCCGCGACCCCGTCTCACAGTGTCAGGGCACCAGTTTCCTGCTATTTTGACCCTCAGTTTGTCCGGCATGCGGCAGACATGACATGCCCACTTGCCCAGACCTATTTGAGTTGGGCAGCCTTTTGAGCCACGTCAGCTATATTTGTTTTGGAGCGCAGTATTGTGTTTCGAACTCGATCCCTTAATTTAACACCTAGTACATTGCTCGTTGGCAAACCTTGAGTTTGGACTTCTGGATGTTAGTCAACGACCAAGTCTGTACATAACATTAATAGTACATTACGATATTAGTGCGTTAAGATGGTTATAAAAACAAAAAAAGAAATGGCAAATAATACTGTTATGGAATTTGTATGGACTATAACTTAATGTATTTGCTTTGGTAACACACGCGTTTTTTATGACCCGCTTTACATATTTAAAACCGGTGGAATTACATCAGCTTTACGAGCAAGGGTGTTAAAAAGTAACTTAATTTATTGACCAACAAAAATGCTGCAACTTCATCATTAATACAGGGACTGTCTTTGTTATAGGGAACATTACTAATACAGATCACGCATTGCCATAGGTTATTTATAATAGTTGGTTACACTTGGGAATACGGTGTTATCATCTATTGCTAAACAAGTCATGAATATTTGTCTTTGAATTGACGGTCTATGACAGGAGTATGTACCCTTTTTGCATATTCTAGCCAAGCTTCAGATTTATGTAACATAATATCACGCTTACAATCCCCGAAGGAATAGGCATAGGTACGTATACCTAACAGTACACCCACATTTCGCCTGTTTTGTTTATGTCCTATGTAATAGGGAGCTAGCCTGTTGCCATCTACCAGGCCCAAATCCAGACTCTCAGTGTTACTGAGAAACTCCTGATGGTAAACCTCAATAACACTTTGCCTGACCCGGGAATCGAACCCAAGGCCTCAAGCTCAGCAGTTGCACTAGCGACCACTCGAACGATTTGTTCCTGGGCAAACCATCAATTTTAATGCCAAAGTTTTGTCATCTCTGGTCTATGAATTATAATAATTGTCAGCATACTAATTAACGTAAGTAGTACATAATGGTCAAACGATAATTGAGTTAGTTACGTATAATAATGTAGATTTCAATAAGCTAGTATTTAGGATATAATAATTTTGATGAATCGACGGTGATGAAATGCCGCAAAGGATGTGGACGCTGATTGAATTTGCAACGTTTAGCTCAGTGCCGAAAGTCGAAAATCCATCAGAATATGGAAAAGTCTGTTGATTTGAATTAGTCTGATCATAATTAACATTTTAACAGCGACTTGGTCGCCTATCCCGTGGGAATTCCGAAAAATCCGACCTTATTCCTTGTCTACATAATCTACGTCATAAAGAGAATCTAGGTCTTAGGGTCTGGGCTGGGCGTTGCTGACTAAGTCAGTAAGTGTATGTGTCAGGACTTATCTTTTAATTCGACTTCCAAAGAAGGACAAGGTTTGTATTCGGCCAGATTTTTTTTTACATTTTTTCAGGTATGTACGCACGTCGACCTATCAAGCTATACAAAACCAGTTTAGGCGGATCTCTCATTGGACGTGAAACCTATACAAAGCGAAGCCATGTTATACTGGAAATGTATAGCTTGATGTTATACTATACACTGATTGTATAGACGCGGCGCACATCAAGCTACCCGAAACTGTAAAATTTTCCCAATCAACCTTGAACCTGAATGCTTTTGCGATAAAGTTGAAAATCTATTAAAGAAATTTGACAGATTGTATTAGCTTGATGTGGCGTCTGTACCGTGATTTCTGGTCCGAATGAATTGTTTTCATTTTTCCTAACCGACTTCCGAAAATAGTTATTTGTCACAGTTTAGTGTTTTTTTTGGAAGTCGGTTATTTTTTACTACACGAACACGAATTGAGTAAGAAGGGTGTGTGTGATAAGGATTACAAATAGTAAATATAAGTTCTCTTTTTACGCCTTTAAGAATCAACCCAGCCTTGAATGGACTACAAAAGGACATTGCATTTTTAACAAGCTTTTATCATCATCATCTGCCTAGCCTTTTCCCAACTATATTGGGGTCGGCTTCCAATCTAACCGGATGCAGCTGAATACCAGTATTTTACATGGAGCGACTGCCTATCTAACCTCCACAACCCAGTTAGTACTGGGTAATACGATACCCATTGGTAAGACTGGTTGTCAGACTTTTGGATCACTGACTACCTGTAATGACTGTCAAAGATCTACAAATGACAGCCGGCTTAACGTGCTTTCCGAGGTACGGAGGAAAATCGGTATGTAATGGGTGTTCACCCATCCACGGACCAACCTAGGCGAGCGCGGCTTAACCTAAAGATCGCCCCGAGCGGCTGTTATTATTTAGCCACGGGCTCCTCTAATTTTAACAAGCTTTTATTTAACTTGCATTGTTTGTTGTACGTTTGTTTGTTTAGGTCAAATCTTGCAACTGAATTTTAAAACAATTATCCCCCAACTGGATTGAGCTGAAACTTTGCACACACGTTTAGTTTGGATGATAATGCATGGTTAGCTAAGTAACGTTATTCTAAATCCAATATGGCGGACTCCCAAACATGGCGGACTAAGTTTTTTTTTTGCACCCCTATGATAAAAGTAAAAAAAAGGCGTTGCTGAGAAGAATTAAAAAAATACTTCACATCTATATTTAATACCTTTTATATTTAAAAATGTTTTTTTTTTTACTATAACTTTCTTCACTTGTGTAAATCCTCATGAAACGACGCCTGTTCCCAGCAATGGGAACACTATACAACTCTCGATCACACACGTAACTGGCTGACTTCAACTCGATCATAACGTGAATCAGGCGAGCGGAAGCGCAAGCGCACACTCGCGTCTAAAATTAACACGTCGCGTCGCGAGTAAAAACCGCGCGCAACGTAAACAGTTTACATTTAGACGGCAGTACTTGACGACAGGAAATCGATTGATATGAACAGCTTAGTAACGAACATACATACCATCACGCCTGTAATCCCTGAAGGGTTAGGCAGAAAAATGAACACTTAGAAACACTTGGAAAATTTCAAAAACGATTTTCTCCTACTGTATTATATTAATAATATTATCTTGGGACAACCAACACACCGCCATCTGATCCCAAACTAGGCAGAGCCTGTACTATGGCAACCAGACAACTGATAAACATACTTATATATTTCTAAATACATACATATTATAGATAAATTACACACCCAGATACAGAACAAATAATCGTACTCATCGCACAAAGATTTGTCCTGTGTGGGAATCGAACCCACGACCTCCGTCCTAGCAGTCAGGGTCACTAACCACTAGACCAACAGGCCAGTCAATCAGTATTGATTAACGTTTTACGTATTCACGAATATAGTATTTTGGAAGCCATATTGTTACGAAATAGGTCTTACGTCAAAGTACAAACCGTTATTTCACGAGAAAATCGCTTTTGAATTTTACAAAGTTTTTATGTTTCATTGCTCGTGACTGTACAGACGCCAGCACATTAAGCTACCCGAAACCCGGAAAGTGTTATTGTGTTTTTCCATCAAGAATTTCTCGGTAGCAGCCACGGAGTCTGAATTTGTGAACGGTTAATGGCAATAAGCTCGCCTCCTATAACATGGAACTTAAACATTTTTTTTTTTTTTTTGGAGGGTGGGAAATCATCAAATGACCCCTCCCGCTCTGGGCGGAGCGGAAGGGAGTGTCAGACTCTTACTGACTAAAAACCACCCATGTTCCTTCTTTGGCCCTTTATTTTAACTTAAACATAACTGGCGAAATGTGGGTGTACTACTCTAGGTACACCTCTGCCTAACTTATAAACAATATTATATGCAATATTTTGATTTAAAAGAGTGTCCATGGAGTTTCTTGCCCATTCTTCTCCATAGAGATCTACGCTTTGGAATATGCAACTAGGTACAGTACTTTCGCAAGTTATTATGCCGTGTGACTGTAGCTTAGCTTTTTTGTTTTTGACTTTCAAAAGTGCCTGTAAGGGTCTAATTGAAATAAATGCTTTGACTTTGACTTTGACGCGGTTTCGCCCACGTGGAGTTCGGTAGTAGTTCCACGTCATCATACTTTGTTTTCCATTATTGGTAGGTACACCATAGATACCCACACCTAATCAGCTATTAAAGAACTCATACGAACGCAATATAAACGACCATCACACCTTACATTGCATATTAATAGTGGTAATGAATGCCTGGCACTCAGCGCATCCGCATAACGAAGGCACAGGTGGCCTGGTGCATGATTGTATTGACGAGCTCTTCTCGGAAGTTAGAGGGGGACGGAAGTCGTACCTTTCATGTTTACATCCTTTGATAACGTGCTTGGAAGCGGTTTCATAGAAGTTGCGGTGGTCTTTGGAAGACTATCTTAACAGTCCCTACGGTTTCCTCCGTACGTTCACAATCTGCATAGGTAATTGTTTAGTATTATCCTGTAAATTACGGATGTTACATACTGACATACAAAACTTAGTCATAACATTTGTACATTATTTCTTACACACATAGCAAGAAAATTATTTATATCCGTTGTGATTTCTCAATCGACTTCTTCGTTGATTACGTTCATTCATAATAATAATTGTCGAGTATTGATTTCATGTATGCAGGGTCAAATTGAATTTGCTAGCGGAACTTGACAGACGTGATGGTATCGTTATAAAAAAAAAACCATTAGATCAAACTACACTACCTGCGGTCATTGAACCAAAGAAAAAATATCATCCTGCCCGTCGTGCACACCTAATTGCACTCTCCAGGTCTTGAATGAGGCAAACAACAGAGCTGTCCAGGTCGTTACGTACTAGTCGGACAAAATCTGAGTCATCGATTCGAGGAGACGGAGATATTTTTTTTTGTTTAGTTTTCGAGACTCATCACGTGTGTAGAGTTTCACTAGCAAATTTTATTTAAACCTTTAGTGTAAAATCTTGAACACATGGCGATACATCTAGCATTTCCAGTGTAACAGTGTGGCATCGCTTTGTATAGTTTTCCGGTACGATGAGAGATCCGCTTACATTGGTTTTGGCTTGATTGGGCGTCGTGCATACAATTAATTTAGGAGAATTTTGTGATTTTAGCAAGCAGCGTTCTTTGTCTGCCAAGAGCTCAAGGTTTTTTGCTCTGACAACAATATTGTAAATTTTCCTGTTAATATTCTCTGAAACTTTGTTTTAAAGCTAAAAGCATTAAAAGTGTTCGGTTAATATTGATTTTATAAACATACGCTTTGCACTGTTTATTTTCAATTTTGTAGGATAATGTGATGTAGAATAACCAGGACTAATGATCATTTACAAAATCTTAGTCAATTTTGTTTATATATTTAGCTTCAAAATGTAAATTACCATTTGCAATGATCTATAATAAAAAAGACAGGGTTCCGTACCATTATCTATGAAAACAGCAAAAAAAAAATCATGCCTGTTGTATGGGTTTTTTATTTTATTCTGTTTTTAGTATTTGTTGTTTTATGACAACAAATACTAAATATTATATGGCAACAGAAATACATCATCTGAGCAAACAAATGTTTACCTATCACGGTTCATGAGATGCAGCCTGGTGACAGACGGACAGACAACGGAGTCTAAGTAATAGGGTCCCGTCATAAAAGTCGTAAAAAATGACTAAGTTTAGTGGAGTATTAGATTTTAGACAAACAACAATTTACATCAATAAGGTCAAATCAAAAGTAAACGATTTTATCAAGTTAACGTAATTGACAAAATAATTAGTTAACCATTTTGTTGATATTATTTAATCTATCAATATACATAATAGTTTTTATTATTAAGTAGTTTGTGTATTAATTGGGGTTAATGAGCGATAAGCAACGATAATAAAACAAAAAACAATCCTTGACTTATTTTTTTTATCTAAAGCTTAGAGGGGCTCATGGCTAAATAATAACAGCCACTCGGTCGGTCGATCTTCAAAGTAAAGCAATGCTTGCCGAGGTCAGTCCCTGGATGGGTGACCGCCCATTACACACCGAAACCTCTCCGTGCCACGGAAATCACGTTACACCATTGTTCCCGACTGTCATTTGTAGATCTTTGACAGTCGTAAAGGGTAGTCAGTAGCCTGAAACTGATCACCACCTTTATCACGTTTACCAGTAACCAGGCTAATGGTGGTCAGACAAGCAAACCCTGCATTTAAAGTACTGGTATTCAGCTATATCCGGTAGACTGGAATAGACATTGTAGGTGATATTTGATCGGAACATCACAAGCTAAATGTATTAATTTTTTAAAGCTGGTTTAAAAAAAACCAGTTTACAGGTCTCACTAAATTATGCTTTAAAATGAGATAAAGTCGACGTTTATAATCTGACTGAAACAGAATAAACTCGGAGTTGACAGTCCCTCTTCAACTCCTTACACAATGTTGGTTAAGTCGTTCGTTAGCCAGTTTTAGATGTAGGTATAGTTACGTCTCCATAATGGTATGGGTATATGATGCGGAGGGATTAGGATAAGAGTAGAGGAAGACCAAAGAAACGATGGATGGACTGTGTGAAGTGTTATGGCACGAAAGGAGGTGTCTGATGAGATGACGAGTAGTAGAAAACAATGGAAGAAGCCATGCTGGGCCGACCCCAAATGAATTGAGACAAGGGCAAGAAAATGATGAGTTATGTCTCCATAATAGTCTATCAATGACTAACATGGCATTCATTCGTTCGTTACGTGTTTTATCTCACATACTTTTATAAGCAGCTTGACCAATACCACAAATGCAATATCGTACTGTAGTCAAGCCCATAAGTAAGCATCCTATATCGGCTGGGATATCGATTGTGAGTGACATACTTCCGACTCCATCTTTGATGTCACAAATATCTGCATGACGTTCAGAAACATCTCGAAACGGTGAGATCCGTTTACATTGTGTAGCTAATTTTCATTGTTTTAATACAGCAATTTTGTTTATGTTGTGCGTTTAGAGTTCATTACATAATTAATATTCGGATTCGCAATTCATAATCAAAATATTAATTCGTTTTATTTGTTTCCCAGAATTCGTTCAAGTAGTAATTTCAATTCTTTTATGGACTCGAATTTCCTTTAAACGTCAAAAATATGAGGTAAAAAATCTAAATACTGTTGAAGGTTTTAAGATGCCTTACCTCTTGCATCATGATCCGTCTTTACTCAAAGAAAATGTTGACTTCATTCATAATAGAATGAATTTTGCAAAAAACAGCTATTCACAATTTAGAAAGCCTGTATGGAAGTTCATAAGTTTTGCCGACTGGAAATCCAATTCCATACAAATTATAACCAGTAATTAACTATACCTTTCGCAAGACGTACTTATCTCAGAAACGTTCGAGTTTAAATAGCTACTGGTACAACGTGTCGACTTGCCAGGTTTAAAGATTGCAACAGAACTCAGTATGCTAATAATGCAAGAGTCGGCAACTGGGTTACTGGTACTATATACCATTGGCTATCATTTACTGATTGAGACACATATCGCGCCTGTAATCCCCGAAGAGTTAGGCAAAGGTGTACAAGGTAGTAGGAACACTTTAATTTCGCCAGATACGTTTTTAAAAAAAATCGGACTGGGCGGGTCACATTTCCAGGATGGGCCAGGACAGATGGGCCAAAATCGTCATACAATGGGTGCCTGAAAACAGTCGTCGTCACCGAGGCAGGCCCAAGAAACGCTGGCGTGACGATTTGAACTAGTTCCTGACTGATTGGCCAGAGAAGGCAAAACGCCAGGAGAGTTGGAAATGAGGCCTTTGTCCAGTGGGACAGAAGAGGCTAAACAAAAAAGAAGTTCACGCCCCATGTGTGTGTTACCACTTAGCAGTATGGGCTTACATCCTATTGGATGTACTGTGAGCCTATTCCAAACCTACGCTCCACTTTCTATCAGCTTTACAAATAAGTAAAGTGTATTAAAAGCAATCTTATGAGTAAAAACGAAGGGTATATAATCCAACATCCACCAAAACATGTGTGTTACACGTCATCCATCATCATCCGTCATACATCGGTCGGTCACTTCGCCGTACTAGCGTTACTATGATACATTTTGTAACAATGTTAGTGTTGTTGTGACTTATGCAACCGGCCTTTGTCTTCAGGTATCATGACGCTTGTAATCCTCGAAGGGCTACGCGATAGTACACCCACATTCCACCAGTTATGTCTAAGTCAGCTATGTAGTTGTGCACAAGATCATGGAGATTGGCACATAAAAAGAGAGGCCTATACCCAGCAGTGGGTAAATTCATTTTTTGGATGATGATGATGATGATGGATAGGAGGCGAGCCTATTGCCATCGACAACAAATTGAGACTCCGTGGCTGCAACTGAGATACATCTGATGGAAAAATCCCCTAGCACATGCTCAGCATTTGCGTTTGTTACCCCTTGGCGAAATTATTGAATTTTTGATTCGCACTCAAATGATAAAATTACTTTTCAATAGCAATAACGGTGATTGAAAAGTAAATAAAATATCGGATTGTAAAAAGCTTAGGTTAAGCTTTTTACAATCCTATATTTTTGGTATAAATGTTGTTTACAATTTTGAAAGTCTTTGAACCTCTATTATTTTATTACGTGCTACTTATCATCATCTACCTAGCCTTTTCCCAACAACAATGTTGGGGTCGGCTTCCAGTCTAACCGGATGCATCTGAATACCAGTATTTCACATGGAGCGACTGCCTATCTGACCTCCACAACCCAGTTAGTACTAGGTAATACGATAACCCTTGGTAGGACTGGTTGTCAGACTTTCGGGCCACTGACTACTTAACGACTGTCAAAGATCTATAATTGACAGCCTGGACCAACGGATAAACGTGCATTCCGAGGCACGGAGGAAACACGGTATGTGATGGGTGGTCACCCGTCCACGCACCAACCTAAGCAAGCGCGGCTTAACCCGAAGATCGACCCGAGCGGTTGTTATTATTTAGCCACAAGCTCCTATTATTTTATTACGTGTCTACCCTTGAAATTATTTCAGTATTTCAACTGCATTTAGGTTTCACTTCTGAAGCATTTCGTGGAATAAAGTAATTATCAATGTTTCACCTTAGCACGCCACCAGTTAGTCGCGTGTTCTCGTGCAGTTTGCGATGCTTCGAGTGAGCCATCTGTATTTTAATCTTTGGCTTGCTATGTTCGTGTAAGGTCAGGTTGGTAATGCAGTGATCTTCCATTGTATTATTGTTTTAACTAACAAACAGCGTACTGACAACTAAAAGGTTTTCATTGGTACGCATGGCGACTAAGTAATCAAGCTATAAACTCAAACTCAAAGCATTTATTTCAATTAGCATAACAGGCACTTTTGAATGTCAGAACAACCAAGAAGACGAAGCTACAGACACAAGGCGTAATAACTTGTGAAAGTACTGTAGTTGACCATTCCAAAGCATACATCTCTATGGAGAAGAATGGGCAAGAAACATTCTTTTCAATCAATATATTGTTACGAAATCTTGGTTAGGTACATCATTCATGTTGAGATTATACTTACAGGCTGTGTAAAAAATCTTGGATCAAACGAAACAGGGTGATAGTTGGGGTTATTTGATTGAAAATCGACTGGAGCGGCTGTTACTAATTAGCCACGAGCTTATTGTGTATATCTTATTATATATCTATAAATTGTAGTTTGTACATAATGTAATTAATGAATAGACACCATGGTGTTTTCTATAAAAAAAAACTTCTCTTTTACTGCTACCAAACCAACCAAGCCTTTTAATTAGCCACCAGTTACTTTAGTTAAACAGTGCCCAAATACCTTGAAAAATAGTTAACCATTATCACTAACAAACGGATCTTATTGCGGCTAGTTATCCACGGTAGAGTAACCGCGAATCATTTCACTATCGCGTTCGATTTCACTGCATTCTCCCGCGGCGGCGCGTGCGCCGACTCGCAGACCGTACGGAGTGAAATGTGCATGAAAAACCATTGTTACTCTCGTTTATCGTGTGAAATCATATTATGCTGTTCGATTTTATACATAGGTTCTGTTTTTTTTTCACTAGCACTCTAACAGGTGTATATACTTTGCACCTTTGCATTATGTTCGCAAATGTTTTTATTTCTAATCGGTCTTGTGGTCGCAAGCGCCTGCTGAGCATGTGGTTCTGGGTTTGATACCCAGGTCGGGCAAAGTCTTATTGGTTTTTTTCATCAGATTCGACTTTCTCTGAAACAGCGGGTCTGGATTTTGCCCAGATGACAATAATCTCTTATTACACGAGAATTTAACATAATTGGCGAAATGTGGGTATACTATTAGATATACTTTTGTTTTTTTATTTTTAAATGTTTGGAGATTTATAACTACTAGCTTTCTCTCTCGATTAAAGCTGGTGTATAAAAAAGTAATTTAAGTCGAAAATTAATTGTTACGGCTCATAGACTCAGATCTGGACACATTCCATGTAATAAGTTTGCGTTCATGATGAAAAAAACGAACTCGCCTAATTGTGTGGAGTGTGGAGTTGAAGACTTACACCATTTATTGTTGGACTGTGGTCGGTATGAGTTTTGGAGAAATGACCTGTTTAGGGTATTAAGGGTGAACAGACGAAGTAGGCAGCTTGAAGTGGGTACACTTGGTAGGGCTTGGTGCCCGGAGACGGGCTGCGCTGGATGGGTCGCGAATGCTAAAGGCGACAGTAGTATAAGCAAACCGTCTCCCCGGACGGTGCGGTATGCGTTAGGCATTTTTCACCGCTTAATAACAAAATAAATTAAAAAAGGCACATTCCATAAAATCCTTGCTAAACCAAATGGCGATGATGCAAAGTGTCTTTAGATTCATGGCCCAGATAGGAACAATATTTATTTGGTACTAGCTTCCGCCCGCGGCTTCGCCCGCGTGGTGTGTTGATAAAAAGCAGCCTATATGTTAATCCAGGGTATAACCTATCTACATACCAAATTTCAACCAAATCGGTCCAGCCGTTTATGCGTGAAAGAGTAACAAACATCCACACATCCATTCTCACAAACTTTCACATTTATAATATTAGTAGGAAGTAGGATTAAATCCAACAAATCTCTTCGTTTCTCTAACGAGGCAATCCTAAAATATTTTAATCTTTCCCGGTACGATCTCAGACGTTTACCCATACCACAATGATAAGTAAGATGCCATGAATCTTTTCTGCAATCGTTCGATACGCTTGATGTACACATTATATTTAGGAGACCAGACAACACTACAATATTCTAGGTAGTAGGAAGTAGTATTCTAGGTAGTAGGTGGTAGTAGTAGGATTATAATATTAGTAGGATACGATGGGACTGACATATGCATTGCTATTATAAATGTCATTAAAAAAAAAGAAAAAAAAAGGTGTGTTACTGGCGCAATAGAAAAGATAATTAGCAGTATCGTCGGTGCGCAGGTATTTCAATAATTGCCAATCAGTCCCCAGCGACCTTTAGTCAATTACTTTCGGTTCAATGGCCCGAGAGGTTGTGAAAGACATCGATATATGTATGTATATGTATAAGCCTGATGTGTCTATGTATATGTGTTTCTATGTTCGACCAAAGCAGAGTATGTTTTGTTATGTATCTACTGCTAACTAAATGGCCTAGGTAATATATATTTCTACACCCCCGAATAAATTTATTGATACTTCTACTATTTTATGTTTTTTTTTTATTTACTATTTTTATTTATTTACTTTTTTATTTTATTAATAAGTTTAATTTATAAGTTCCTATTAATTTATCTGGCGGTTAAGAACATCCAAAGTATTTCCATTTTCTTGTCTCATTACCGATAAGAGGAAAGGAATGATAAGCATTTACTTATTGGGACTCGCACTTGATCATTATTACATGGGAACATATAAATAGAAAAAACATTGTACTAAGACATTGTACTACTTACTACTACTACTTCAAGAAAAACATTTTTACAAAAAAAAAATAACCGACTTCCAAAAAAAAAACACTAACTAAAAGTGAAAAATAACTTTACTTTCGGAAAGTCAACGACTTCCGAAAGTAAAGTTATTTTTCACTTTCACATAGACGCATAGACGAAGAAAAAAAAATGCATATTATTATAGAGGATAACTCATCATAAAGTACCAAAGCAAAATTAATGAAATTAGATAGATTGATAGATAGATAAAACATTTATTCAGTGCACACAAAAGACATAGCACAACACAAAGAAGCACAATTATATAATGATGACAAATTATAAGAACATAACTAACTAAAATAAAAAAAATAAAAATTAAGTTGTTGGCCTAATACATAACCACCTCCTTTTTAGGAGTCGTTTAAAACAACTGGACAAGTGTAAACGAACTCCAATAACAGACACTTCACAAGTATCTATTCACAAATCATCAGTCTATTTGCTCTTAAAACGATTGTAAGTCACAAAAGAGCCGCCACTTAGACACACGGTAATTACTTCCCATTGACTGAGAATCAATAGCAGACTAAATTCGGCTTTGTTTACAAGCAGGGTTGCTAGATCCAGTTTCTGAATTTGCCCCATTTTCAACTTTGATTTTGCTCCAAAATCATTCGTTTTGCAACATTTTTCTCATTCTTTTTTCAAACAGGAAATAAAACACGGATTATTGTAAAAACGCATTTTAATTCACGTCTGTGTATGATGTTCCTATTTCGCGTTCTCGTTCACGCACGGCACTATGCAATTGGTTATTATTTATTATTTTGTTATTATTTTGACTGCTCGTTGGTCTAGTGGTCACGAACGCGACTGCTGAGCATGAAGTCCTGGGTTCGATTCCCAGGTCGGGCAAAGTATTATTGGATTTTTCCATCAGGAATTTCTCAGAGTAGCAGCAGTCTGGATGTTGAGTCTGGGTGCCTGGTTGTTGACAATAGGCTCGGCCCTATTACATGGGACTTAAACATAACTGACGAAATGTTGGTGTACTAATGGGTCACCTCTCTACCTAACCCTTTGAGGATTACAGATGTGATGCTATGTGATTTTATTATTTCAAATCACTAATTCTGCTGTAAAATGTCTCTTGAGTTTCTAAATTTTACCTTTTTTCTCCCCAAAAATCTCCTAAATTGATTTTTTTTCCCGAAAATAGGGAAAAGGTCTACCAACATTGTTTACGTACCACTGTTACATAAGTTAGTGAACTTGACAGTTTTCGAGGTCGAGAGTGACCACGCGTGACACAGATGTTTGACTAAGAACGGAGACTATGGTAATTTGACACACTTAATTTGTGCATTTTACAAATGTATTTTGTTTGTGGAAAAAAATATTTTTGAAGAAAATCGTCAAGAATAGATAGAGTACCTTACGTAACTACATGTTACTTGCTATTTGTAAAAGTACATGTAAATAGTCGCATCCTCATCATCATCACGTCGTGGCTAAATAATAACAGCCGCGCGGATCATTCTTCAGGTTAAGCCACGCTTGCCTAGGTTGGCCTGTGGATGGGTGACCACCCATTTTCCTCCATGCTTCGGAAAACACATAAAGCCGTTGCTCCCGGCTGTCATTTTCAGATCTTTGACAGTCGTTACAGGTGGCTCGAAAGCCTGTCGACCAGTCTTCTTACCAAGGGGTATCGTATTACCGAGTACTAACTGGGTTGTGGAGGTTAGATAAGCAGTTGTACCATGTAAAGTTCTGATATTCAGCTGCATCCGGTTAGACTGGAAGCCGACCCCAACATTGTTGTTGGGAAAAGGCTAGGTAGATGATGATCCTCATCATCATTGTCCTGTTCTTATGCTAATTTATTTGGTGTCTACACTCCTCTATTACTCGTCATCTCTGCAGCCACCTCCTTTCTAGCCATATAATCCTTCACACAGTCCATCCATCGTTTCTTAGGACATCATAATCATTCTCCTGCCCTTTTCCCAATTCATTTGGGGTCAGCACAGCATGTCTTCTTCTTCCATACGCCTCTATTACTCGCCATCTCATCAGAAATCTCCATTCGTGTCATATCGTCCTTCGCACAGTCCATCCATCTATTCTTAGGACATCGGCTTAAAAATACCACCTATTAGGAATAGGATAATTTACATAGACAAAAAACTAGACAATCTGTATCTTGGGGTTCGGTTTTTAAATTCTCTTACAACTTATCATTTTGAGCGAAATTCCAGCCATTTTTTCGTGTCTCTTCCATACCTATCTCCATATTATATCCGAAAACAAAAGAAAAATTGAAGTGTTGTTCAGAGACTGATTGAGATAACCTTGAGAAGCTCTTAGCGAAATTCGATTTTATACGACGGAATGTAGGTTTTTTTGAAGATCAATGTGTTTTCATTTGTTAGTAGAAGTAGTAATTTAGTTCAGTATCATCCATGAGTGTTGTATGCCGGTTTTTTTTTTTAAATAAAACTAGGCGATTCTCGCACGGCATCGCTCGTCTGTGCGGTCATGCGGTGAAGTAGATCTCCGTCGCATTGGCTTGTATGAAATCCGTGGATGCCTAACACATGTCAGACACGTACCTGCAGGGTACACCGCCCGACTGAGCCGACCAGCGGCGCTCACTGCATGCATATCCGCGCGGCACACCCACGGGCACACCGCTCATAGACATTTTTTTCACAGCCTTCGCGCGCAAACCGCGCGGTCGAGCGGTGTCGTGGAAGAATCGCCTAAATTGCATTTTAATTATAATAAATTTTCTACGCTGTTGAATTATTTGGGCAGTCATTTAAAGGTGTCGTGTGTATAGTATATGTTGGTGAAAACAGGCAGTAGTCACCGATGACAAGCCATTTGAAAAGATATGTAGTAACTAGAAATAATTTATTCTTAATACCTATGTGATGAGTTGATGACTGAAGAATGAAAGCGATGATGGATCATAATAAAATTCACACCATAGGTACTTCCTTTGAAAACTGTTCTTGGTGAAGTTATGAAGATCCCAAACTATGAATTGAGGTGAAAAATCATCAGTTTCAGACGATAGAGTAATAAAGTCAGAAGCATAGTTACAAGTTACAGAAAAACTACTCGTAGGAAATAGGTACCATTCGTAAGCAGTAAATGATGCGACCTTGCATTGTTCTCAAATATTAACGAACCGTTTGGTTCTACCATCAGTATTTACTTCTCACTAGCTATTGTCCCTGGCTTCGGCCTTGTTATGGTCGGTGTATCGGTGTCCCTTCCACCCGATACATGGTGGACATCGCTGTTGAAACGGTTACCACGTATTCATAGTTATTTTACATCAAATAAATAGAAATCTTTACCATACATTTAGACCGTGTAGGTATAGTGTAGTTTTGTTGGAAACAGCTGTCTGTTGTTTTTTTAATAACCGTCGAATAATTTCCGTCGGAGGGTTCAGAATGATGGACTGAATACGTGGTAACCGTTTTAGCGTCGGTGTCCCTTCCACTCTGTACAGTCGACGACACTCGGGGATAATGTAGATTCTCATTAGGAAAAGAGTTTTCGGCTTCGGATCAGTACTTCCGAAGATTACCTTCTACATACAAATGGTACCTCTTTCTATCGACTACTTCGACTTGCTATCGCTCGTGGCTTCACCTGCGTGGAGATATTATCTCAAGCAAACTTACTACTGGGATAAATAGTAACCTATCTTAACCCAGGCTATCAATCATCAATTCATCATCTACCAGTGTGCCGAATTCGGAAATCTTTCCAGCCGTTACGGAGGCAAAGGTTACAGACAGACTGATGGAGTTACTTTCGCATTTATGTTATTATTCATATAAATTCTGGTATCTGTTCTGAATATTTCCTTGCCTTGTGTGATACTTTTTATAGTTTTATTAGTAAAACCGGTAAGTCTGGTAATACTGACCTGTGGAACCGGAAACATGGCGGACGCATCTTGTGGACAAAACTAGTTAACTAATATGACCTAGTTTAAGAAATACCATTCATATGTGTGGAATGAACTTGTTGTTATTTCTGTTTGGTATTGTTTTACCAGTTAAGCTTTTGATTGCTTCTACAGGATCTAGTTTAATTAACTAGTGGAACTCTGCAGATGTGAAAGTATCGATATCTAAAAAAAACCGGCTAAGTGCGAGTCGGACATGAAGGGTTCTGTACCATCGTAGTATGGTCCCCTTTAATTTTATTTTTATTATTTGTTGTAATTGCGGCGACAGAAATACACATTCTGTGAAAATTTAAACTGTCTACCTATTACGGATCATGAATTCGAGACAGACGGACGGACGGTTGGACAGCGGAGTCTCAAAAAAAAAAACTGATGTTTTTTTTTTTGAGTTAAATTGTCGGGAATGTCTGATTCTTTTTCGCGATCACAGGGTTGGTTCTACATATAATCAGAGCTGTTTCTAATTTTCGAAAAATCTACAATTTATGCTATTTAAAATATTATTATGTACTTCGTATAACCTAACACACTGTAGACACTGAATATGAAACCTCGAATAACTTATTTAAGGTTGATGTAAAAAGTTTTTCCATTCCATACATGTTGGTATTATGTACCGTAATTCTGACCATAATATATTATACCTACATAGTGGTCGCTCAACCTTGGCAGTCAGTGTCGGTAGGATGAATTAGTTAGTAAACAAGAAGTTTCTTGGCTGAAGTTAAATGTTTTAACCTTCCTCGTAAACATTTTGATCTAGTTATAGTCTTTCCAGGGAAGAATGGGCTTTTGGGTTCCGTACCCAAAGGGTAAAACGGAACCCTATTACTAAGACTCCGCTGTCTGTCTGTCTGTCCATCTGTCACTAGGCTGTATCTCATGATTTCATGAACCGTGATAGTTAGACAGTTGACATTTTCACAGATGATGTATTTCTGTTGCCGCTTTAACAACAAATACTAAAATAGAATAAAAAAATATTTAAGTGGGGCTCCCATACAACAAATATCATTTTGCCGGTTTATAGACAATGGTACGGAACTCTTCGTGTCTGAGTCCGACTTGCACTTGGCCAGTTTTTTATTTTTGTGAATGGTATTTCGCAGGTCAACCTAGAAGATCGGACTATTCTGTGAACTATGATTTTTTTAAAGTTCATGAGCATTAAACAAAAAACTATCTATTCGTCAGTTTTTGCTCCCATCTATTGTGAATAGCTATACGTACCTAGTCATTATTTTCAATGTCACACACAGACCTTGATGATATCCAGCGGATTTTGAAGCAATTATTAAAAAAAATAACATTATTAATTGATGCCAATGACAACTCCAATCCAGCTCCAATGTTCTGACCAAGATAAATAGTGTAGTCATGAAGATTGAACAAAAGGGTTTAAAAAAAATAACTGAATATTGTCTCTTCGTAACGGTGATGTCCCAAAATCTAAACATACCCTAGTGTTAGTTAAGCTTCTCCTTTTTCGTGTCACTGGCACGGCTGTTTCATATTTTGCTGGCCCAGTGAGTACTGGTCACTTTGGCTGCATGTTTGGCTGGACTTAGAGGGCAGGATAGAAGGTGGAGCATGGTTTATTTAGCCATACTTTGAATTGTCTATGCCTAGCTGTTGCGTTTCCAAAAAGGGATAAGCTTTTTCCAAAACAAGGTGTAACAAGACCCTTAACGAAGCCGTCAACCTAAGTGGACATCACACTAACTAAGTAACTTTACGCAAAAATTATTGCTGGTAAATGACTTTTTTTTTTGGGGTGAAAAATCACGTTTTACGGTAGGACGCAATGTAACGCACTCAAAACATTGTGCTGATGGATGGATTGAATAGTAAAAAAAAAAACTTGTGAAAAAGTCGGAACTTTGACCCCCAATATCTCCGTAACTAGAAGGTTCCCAGGTATGGTCTAGAACAAATAAATATTCGCAATGACGGAGAGAACAAGTGCCTTTCAGCTAAGTTAAGGGTTTTGTTACACCCTGTATATATAGGAAAAAGCTTCCTTCCTTCTATCCCTTTTTGGAAACGCAACAGCTAGGCGCTAGGCATAGACATTTCAAAGTATGGCTAAATAAACCATGCTCCACCATCCACCCACCATCCTGCCCCTGAGTCCAGCCCAACATGCAGCCCCACCCCAGTTAGTTCAGACTAACTTAGTCGGTATAAGTTACAATATAAACAGCCGTAAACACAACTACCTGTTACTTATAGACTACAGCAACAATTACTAGAACACAAAACCATACTATAGTCGCAGTTAGCGTGATTTATAACAACTTGACGTACTTTAGATCCAAGTTAAGACAAATAAAGCCTTATGTAAAATGTGTCAATGTGGACCGCATGCGTCGCTTGGCTTATGTTTATGTGCTCGTAGTACATCAGTCTATGTGCCTTATTAAGTGATGTAGGCGCTCTTGTGTAATCGTGAGCGCTTTGTAAATGGAGATGGTGTATTCACTGCGTTACACTGCATCCTTTTTTTTTGGGATGGGAATTCATCAAATCACCCATCCCGCTCTGGGCGGAGCGGAAGAGAGTGTCAGACTTTTACTGACTAAACCCCATCCATGTTCCTTATTTTGCCCTTTGTGTTCCAGGGCCGCGGTATCTCTTTCGAACAGTCCCGCAGCCCGGGTTACACTGCATCCTTAGATCTTATTTTTCTTTCTTTCTTTCCTTAGTCCTATGTTACTTGGGCCCGTCGCTCTTTATGTTCATAATCGGTTAAGAAGATTGGCTACTGCAGTTTATGGTTAATCCATAAATACATATAGCTAGCAAAAAAACCTAAGAAAAAAAATGAGTTACACACCTAATTTTGAAGAAAGATGATTATGAGAAAATATAAATGGAGGGTATAAATGCTATACAAAACCAGTTTATGCGGATCTCTCATTGTACGGGAAATCTATACAAAGCAAGGCCACGTTATACTGGAAATGTATACCTTGATGTGTCGCCGTGTGTACTACCAAGTTCACCAAGTTCCCTTATACTCTTAGTAATAAGGTTGAAAAGTGGTCGACCGTTTACCTATGTTATGAGTTATGATATGAGGCGACTAACAAACACCTATGCTTTCGACATTATCATAGGTTCATTTTCGATAGCTATGTCCACTGCTGGGCCTAGGCGTCCCTCAACGCTATGGAATCGCCTTGCTATGGCATTGCGTACGGTTTGGAGTTTTTATTTTCTTGCAATAACTTACGTCAGCGGTTTTTGTTCCACAGTTTAAGGAAAAAAATGCTCTGTGACTAAGGAAAATGTTGTTCTTACTAGAAATTTGCTTATAATAACCGTCTTAAAGACAAACTTAAACGGAGGCGTGGGTTCTAATGACATACCGTAGGGGAGTTTTTATGGTGTTGGGGATTGCCCAAAGACGTTAGTCATCGGTCAAGCAACCGTGTCAAGAATCACGTTTATTTATTATTCATGTAATATATTGGAAGTAAAGTAGGTAAAGACGACAGTTTTTTTTATTAGTAGCTGTTACCCAGGATCTTCGTCCGCGTCAAATTATTATAAAAAATTATTATATCCCTATTTTAATCGAATTTTGATAATATTTTTAATTTCTTTTACACTCTAATCATTTTTTAATAAAAACCTAAGATATTCCTTATAACATCAGCTATCTGCCGGTAAAAGTCCCGTCAAGATCGGTCCAGCCGTTTCGGAGATTAGCCGAAACAAACAGAGAGACAAAAACAGAGACAACCCATTCGCAATTATGTTTGTTCATGTACCTATTAAGATTTGTGATAAGAATATTTTTAATTTCATTTACAGAAGGGTTTAAGTCGATCTTGATAGGTACATGAACAAACATATTGCGAATGGGTTGTCTGATGAAATTAAGTCGTTTAACTTTCGCATATTAAATAAAACATAACATAACATCATGCCTGTAATCCCCGAAGGGTTAGGCAGAGGTGTACGTAATAGTACACTCACATTTCGCCAATTATGTTTAAGTCCCATGTAATAGGGGGCGAGCCTATTGCCATCTACCGGGCATAAATCCAGATTCCGTGGCTCTACTGAGAAATTCGTGATGGAAAAACTCAATAACACTGCCCGACCCGGGAATCGAATTATTAGGGCAGAATAATAAATAGTTTAAATAAAAGAGTTACATTAATTGTTTTTTTTAATTAACGTATTATGATTTTTTGTTACAGGTACGTTCAATTCAGCTGAAAAACACCACTACGAGGTCTCTATTCCTGCTCTAAATTAATTTAAAACCAAACTTACATACTCAAAAGATGCACTCTCTAAAGCCGAACGAGCTACTAACAAGTGCATTCAAAAATTTACCCGATAAGGTGTTGCACACAGTAAACAGACCCAGGTTGTGAGATAATATGTCTTGGAGCAATTTACTCTGTAATGTTGAACATTAGACGCTAGATCACAATAATTGATGTCAACGAATGCTCTGGTAACTTGAGGTAAATAATGTGAGAGGGAGAGAGCCTCACGTCCCAGCCGCCGCGGGAGGAGAAGCACCGGGCGTCGGGGGCCACGCCGTGATGGCTCTCGGCCACCGTAGGCACGGGCCTGTGGACGGTGAGTAATGGACTAGCTCGCCGTCCGTCCGTCGTATGACGACGGGCAGGCCGTGTCGACGGCGCGTTCGTGTTCCACGCGCGCCTCAAAGAGTTGTCAGCAAACGGGAGGGGCCCGCAAGGGCCGGTGCCTGCCAGGGCTGCGGGACTGTTCGAAAGAGATACCGCGGCCCTGGAACATAAAGGGCCAATGAAGGAACATGGGTGGTTTTTAGTCAGTAAGAGTCTGACACTCCCTTCCGCTTCGCCCAGAGCGGGAGGAGTCATTTGATGATTTCCCAACCTCCAAAAAAAAAAAAAAAAAGGTAAATAATGTAAACTTAGGTGAGTATATAGTCTTAATTTGGTTTTGGGTTTAGATTGGTTGGAAGTCTTAGTCATTTTTGCGAAGGAAATTGTGGTATAGAGGGTAACAAAAAAAAAATGTTACAGAAACTTTTCGGACGTGACGGGTAGTATCGATATACTAAATCACGATAATTGCAAAAAAACCGGCCATGTGCGAGTCGGACTCGCGCATAAAGGGTTCCGTATCATCGTGGTAGGGCAACCGAAAAAAAAAAACATTTATTATTATTTGTTGGTATTGCGGCAACAGAAATACACATTCTGTGAAAATTTCAACTGTCTTCCTATTACGGATCATGTGATACAGCCCGCTGACAGAGAGACGGACGGACGGACAGCGGAGGCTTAGTAATAGGGTCCCATTAGTACCATAGGGTCCTTATGGTACCCTGTATACCCTTTAGGTACGGAACTCTAAAAAGGTGACACTTAATTTTAGTATAATTATTTAAAAAAAGATCAGTTGCCAGTCGATCACGAAACGGTTGGACGGATTTCTGTGAAATTTAGCATACGGATAGATCGTGAACTGGGTTATGGCTTAAGATACTTTGTAGTGTGAAATTTGGTATAGTTAAAGTTTATAACTATAGAGAAGAGTGCAAAAAGATTAAAAAAATGGTTTTCGACCGCCGGGCGTGCACTGGTCATCATTAATTGAAGCTAAGTCCAATTCTATCGGTTTATTTATTTATTTAAACTTCATGTACAAGAGTGGTACATAGGCGGACTTAATGCCACAAGGCATTCTGTACCAGTCAACCTTCCTTCCTATCGGTTCTCTATTACTCCAACAGATTACAGTCTATCACGTTATGATTAAAAGATAAGTATTGAAATTATACTGACCTGTTGCCAAGCGATTAATCTTTATAATCTCTATAAATCTCTGTCGATAAGGGCGTTTATTTATTATATTAAGTCATAAATACCTACGTCACTGAGGTACGTGGTCGGAATGGAAAATGTTTTTCTTCGTGGAGTTTTATGATAATCTGAGTAACTGCTTTACTAGTAAAAAAAAACGGTTTTTTTTAATGGCTAGCAATATGTTTTACAGATTGCCAGTGCCCTGTTTAAATGGTTTAACAGATTGAGCACCGGATTTTGGATTAGCAACCCTCGGTGCAGCGCCGGAAGTTGAAAATTCAACAATGGAATTACATCTAGGTAATCATCCAGTTATCACCCATCATCGTCATCCAGTGTTAGTGGAAGCAAACCTAAATTTCCTATCATCATTATCATCAATCTCCTGCCCTTATCCCAATCTATTTGGGGTCGGCGCAGCATGTCTTCTTCTTCCATACTTCTCTATTACTCGTAATCTCATCAGACACCTCCTTTGTTGCCATATCATCCTTCAAACAGTCCATCCATCGCTTCTTTGGTCTTCGTAAATGTATCATCACCAGAACCAAAAGTGTAAGCAAAACAGCTCAATCGGACACCAGCAAGCGCTCGAAATATATTTAGCAAATTTTGAACCGGACAACTTACGTACATACGAACAGTGCAAGTTAAATAAAAGCTAGAAATAAAGACCACCGTGAGTTTGACAGCGATGCAAACTTAGAGGAAAAATAAGTGTAAAAAGATTGTACTGCTAAACAGATTGAAACTCCTTGGAATTGCTAAAAGATGCGCAATAACAGGGATAGATGGCATACATTCTGAAACCGCGACTGCTGGTTTTTATTAGGTATATTATCCTAAGTATTGTCAAAGTTAGCTTTAAGTACCTCTGAAACTTCTAACTGGTTTTGTATGAAAAGAACAGAATAAAAAATTAAGGAGATGCCTGATGTCGATGATCTTCTACGTGAAATTATTTCTTGTCATCACACGAGTAACCTTCGTAGGGTTAGACAGAAGTGTACCTAATAGTACACGCACATTACGCCAGTTGCGTAAAAGGGGGCGAGCCATTGCCAACAAACGGGCATAACTTTTTTCCTGCTCATCCGCTTTTCTTTTCTGATTAATTTATTTGCGGGATCCAAGACAGTTAAATTGTTTCTCCGAGACTTCGTCGAACTTCATTGTCTCGACGCTTTTCTGGTGGTCGCTACTGTTGATTTTAGGAGTCTTTCAGGAGTTATAGTGGCTTGGGAATAGTGTGGCGGGCTTGTCCCAAAAATTAAACCGGACTCCAGATGTCATCAGAATCATTTAGCGCATTTATTTTGGAAGGTTTTTGTGTCCACACGACGACAAATCAATCTATACAAAACCTGTTTATGTGGTCTCTTATTGGACGGGAAATCTATACAAAAGCGAGGCCATGTTATACTGCTGGAAGTGTATAGCTTGATGTGCCGCCGTGTGTACAACTCATAAAATTAACGTTATTTACAAAAATCCGGATGTGTGGACGTGTCGCCATTGCGTCCTCGCGAAACAAAGGCGTTTTGCTGCTCATACAACTACACCAGTACTGTTATGTACATTACATAACATACCATTCATTACATTACCGGTTCAAAATACTGGCTATCGAATTGGCATCAAATAATTACAGTTGTTAGCATATTCGCAACTAACACTGAGCTATTAGAAGTGAATGTTAACCTCAATACTGACTAATAGTTCATGTAAAATGCAAAAGGACCAGTCTAAAATTCAAAATATTTTATTTTACACTACGACTGTCTCTAGGTAAACTATCGAAAGTGAAAGTGCTTACTTTACAGGACAACGATTTGAAGTTTATTTTGTGGATAACATGACTTCATCTGTATAAAAAAATATTTTGAACTCATGTGGAACCCAATGTTTTTAATTTTAATTTTTGACAAATTAATGACAAAGTTATCCGTAAAGTCTGAAAGTCGCCATAGAAATACGAACGCTTTAAAAGCGTTTTCCATTTATCTAGTCCCTAAGAATCCGCATATACAGGAGTCCCTAAGAATCCGCATATACAGGAGTCCCTAAGAATCCGCAGATACAGGAATCCCTAAGAATCCGCATATACAGGAGTCCCTAAGAATCCATGAAGAAGATGAATTTTTCAATTGGGCGTCGATGGCCAAATTCGAAACTATGAGGAATAGCGAAAAACTCAATGGAGTCTCGGGCCGCGTCTGATAAAAGCTAAAACTGCATCATTGGATTTTTGAAAAATCAATATCCCTAGCCAGTAATGTAACCCTTTGATTTTGAAAAAAAAAACGCACACTGTATTGTTACACGATTCGCTAGTGTTGCTATAAGGATCAAATTCTGGGAAATAATTACATACGGCAAACTTAAAAATTCACCCTGTAAAATGACTAGACCTTCTGCAGTAAAACATAACTATAATTGAGGACGCAGACTTCCTGCCGGTACCCCAGCGTTATTATCTTTATAGTTTACTATGTTCTTATGTTTGTTACGTAAACTAGCTTATCATAGGTTTACTTCGATGGTAAACGTCGCTTGCTTGATCAACCAGAAAGAAACAGGTTTTGAAATGTATTTTTGAACTGTACTGTCCATAAGTATTTAGTTAGACCTGGGGGTCTACCGTGACGTCTTAAAGCAGGAGTAATTCCAGTGTGGGAAAGATATGGCGCTAGACGACCTGTATAGCTTTGTCTCTTGTCCTGTCCCCTGGGGGCCTAAAATGGCCGTTTTAGCTGAATCATTATTATGATTTTCATTAAAATTCGTAAAATAGTCACAAAGTGACAATTCATAAACCTACGTCTGTGACCATTTTAAGAATTTTAACGTGATTCCGTTGGTCTATTGGTTGCGAGCGCTTCTGCTGAAGTGCTGACCATAAGGTCTTGGGTTATATTTATATTCCCAGGTTTTATATTACCTATTATCTATTCTATTAAAGCGGCCAGTTTAGACCCCCTGTTATACCTGAGAAGGAGTATTGCTAGGCCTGTCTATTTGTGCCTAATCAGCAAGCCATGAATATCTAATTATTATTGCAGTGAGCCTGTACTGTCCCACTGCTGGGCAAAGACCCCATTCCATTTTTTCCACTAACGGCCCTATTGATTCTGATTCTGTGCAACTTCTTGCCAATTTCCAAGTCGTCCTGCCATTATCTTCGGGGTCTTCGTAGACTTAGTAGTATTATAACCATATAGTAACGCTACTGCTAATGACAAATACTACGATAGCCTGTAACCTTAATAGGTATTACGTGTCGGACGGCGCTAAGTAAGGTAGGCATCGTGTTAATCATACACGATTAAGGACAATGGAATTTAACATGAGAGCTATAACATACATATTTGCTTACAAGCAATGCAGTATAGTACAGTAAGGTTGCAGCAAAGGTGGGAACAGGTTTGGTCAAAAAGGAAATAATGATTATTGATTACACTTTTGTTTTTTTTTTTCGGATGGGAAATCATCAAATGACTCCTCCCGCTCTGGGCGCAGCGGAAGGGAGTGTCAGACTATTACTGACTAAAAACCATCCATGTTCCTTCTTTTGCCCTTTATGTTCCAGGGCCGCGGTATCTCTTTCGAACAGTCCCGCAGCCCTGGCAGGTATCGGCCCTTGCTGGCCCCTCATGTTTGCTGACATCTCCTTGAGGCGCGCGTGGAACACGAACGCGCCGTCGACACGGCCTGTCGTCATACGACGGACGGACGGCGAGCTAGCCCATTCACTCACCGTCCACAGGCCCGTGATTATTGATTTCACTCAATTCCACATTCCCACAAGTAATCTATGCTCATCCCACTAAAATTAATTGGTTTTAAACACTGTTTCTAAGCTTTCACGGTTTAACATTAAACTTAACTGTCACAACCGTCAATGTCTGACTGTCTGGCTGTCTGTTACTGTCAATTATGAACAATCACGGAAGATATCTCGTAAGTGACAGTATATGTTGATTAGTTTCTTTACACTTAGCCCCTAAGTGCAAAAGAAAACTGCCTCGTTGGTCAAGTGGTCGCAAGCGCAACTGCTGAGTATGAGGTAATCGGTGCGATTCCCAGGTCGGGCATAGTGTAATTGGGGCATTCCTTCAGGAATTTTCTCAGTAGCAGCTACGGAACCTGGATTTGTGCTCGGTTGATGGCAATAGGATTACCTATTACATGGGACTTTAACATAACTGGCGAAATGTGGGTGCACTACAACGTACACTTCTGCCTATCCCTTCGGGGATTACAGGCGTGATGTTATGTCAAAGGAAAAGAATCAAATACGACTACTATTTTTTCTCTAGCCATCTCAGTCCCACTCCTGGGTATAGGCCTCAGTCCATTTCTTCCACTTCTGGCGGACCTAGCTGCCCTCCCCTCAATGACTCACTAAGCCGAGGCCTGAACCCCACAGGGCACCCCCTTAGTGATGGTTCATTAAATGAATATCCATTGTTTGTAAGCCTTGCCAGGGTCTACAGTAATTTTTGGCCACCACAGGGTAGTCCGGTTAAGCAGTTACAAACTTCTAGAGTCGTCGTACTGCAAGTGGCAATTCCAAAAAAGTATATTATTTCACGTAGTCGGAAAGTAAATTCTATATAGGCGGTTTTGTTAACCAGTCCTTCAAATAATAATTTCAAAGTATTTCACTAATTACCAAGTTTTAAAACTTTTCATTTGCTTGAAACGGGCGACAGCTCACCTTTCTCAAATTACTTTTAGCCCACAAAATCAATTTAAACATGCTTGAATTAGAAAGTCAACAAAAATGGCGGCTTTTTCATCGTAACATAATAAATCAGCACATCTTTTGTTAAATTCGTCAACCTAACTGACCGTTTCTCTATTGTTGCTTATTTTCGTTCGGTTTTTATTTTGATTGGTTTCTAAACTTCTAAGATAACATTATCGTTTGGGTTCAACAAAACTGTTTCATGTGCATAATCAGCGTATAATGTTCCCATTGCTGGGACACACGGCCTCCTCTCTATGAGAGGGAATGGGCTGTAATCCACCACGCGACGTAGACGTCACATGTCTTCGAATTTTTTGGTTCTAGGACATGCCGGTTTCTTAAGCAATGTTTTCCTTCACCGTTTTGAGAGCAGTGGCGTTGAAATAAATTACACAAAGTAATGCGCCTGCCTGGCTTCGAACCCAAGACTTACTGTTCGTAAGTCGGGGCCACCACCACCGGGCCACCGCTGTTCTCAGTCGGAGCCGCCACCACTGGGCCACCGCTGCTCTGCTGCTTCATGTAAAACTACTAAAACAAATATTCGTATTTCAAATAGCTGTTGCTATATCATCATTCTCCTGCCCTTATCCCAATTTAGTTAGGGTCGTCGCAGCTTGTCTTCTTCTTCCATACTTCTCTGTTAGGGTGTTAGCAGATCGATCGATCATCGATCGATGGTAGAATTAGTCGAAAGAGGGATTCGTCGACTAATCCATTCTACAATGGATCGATTCGATTGGTGTGGTAACACCCTTACTCGTCATTTCAGCAGTCACCTATAAAACAAGTCGCTTTCTCTGTCCCTATATCCCTATGTATGCTTAAATCTTTAAAACAACGCAACGGATTTTGATGCGGTTTTTTTTAATAGATAGAAGTGATTCAAGAGGAATGTTTATAATTATGTATAATACATGCACCGGTGCGAAGCCGGGGCGGGTCGCTAGTATAATATAAGTAATTTAATGTAGCCTATGATACTCGGTGTTAATGTAGCTTTCCATTAGTAAAAGAATTTTCGAAGTCGAATCAGTAGTTACGTAGATTACCCCCTACATCCAAACGTACAAACTTTATCTCTATGTAATATTAGTGTAGAAATGAACATAATATGATAAATGCAGCATGAAACAATAGGTACTACCAAGTTCACTGACAGTCTGCCACTTTTCAACCGTATGCCCTAAGTAATAAAGTTGAAAAGTGGTCGACCCTCAGTGAACTTGTTATACTAATGCATTAACATTTGAGGAGGTCAGGAACAAAAAGTGACATTTACGCATCCGGCTTGTTTGTTTTTTTTTTCGGACTCAATACCATTTTATCAATTTCTGAACAGACTTGTTTCAATTAGAGACTTATTTCACGAGAAATTGGCATTTAAAACGAATATTCTGTACAGAAGGTAACATTTACAAGTGACATTTACTTTGTGTAGGAACAAACATTTGAAAATTATTTCATTAAATATTTCCTATATTTATCAATTATATTCCACGTGCATACCCATACCTATTACATTTTTCTCGATTCCTGAGAACAAAAAAAACTTTTTATTCCTAGCCTCCTCATTTATGCAAAAACAATTATGATTCATAGCTAGCTGTCTGTGACATTTCTGTCCCACAGTTTTTATAATAAAAAGTGAAATCTGCCACAGTGCGGTGACTATAATCTATGGTATTCAGTGTTTATAGCAATTTGGTGAAAGGTTTTAAATTTTATTGCCGTACAGCGAAGTTGAATCTGTATAAACGGTTTTGTCAAAGAAACTTCGCTTTCTGAACGAAGGGTAATGAAGAGGGATGACCAATCACCATGCAAGCAGATGGATTGGTGGTAAATTAAGGATACTTACTCGTTTTTTGTTTAACTTGTAGAAACATTTGCCCAGTAGAGAAAACTTTACATGGAAAAGTATGGAGGAGTCCATAGTTTTCCATTAGATTTTATAAAACCATTTATATGCCATAAAATATATGACACAGGCATTTTTTTCAAGCATTGTTTACCTTATGTTCTCTTTGAATTCTACTGGGTTGTAGTTACTACTACAGATATGCATAACGATCAATCAAGTCATACAAGTCCAGTATAAGCAGATCTGTCATTGTACGGGAAATATATACAAAGCAAGTCCATGTTACACTGGAAATGAATAGCTCTATATCGGCGTGTGTACTAATTACTACGAGGTTGCAAATATTAATGAACCCTTAGAATGCTAGGCGACCTGGTCTTACCGTATCAGGACAATGAGAATGGATATCAATCACGTGACCCTCTGGCTACTGTAATAATAAATTACTTACAGCCATTACGAGATTAACCAAGGTTAGGATCAATTATTTTATTCCATAACATAATAAATAACTGATTGACCATACATCATGTCGGTGTGAGTATTGCACTTGTTAGGGAACAGCTGTTTTTAGGGTTCCGTAGTCAACAAACAACGAACACTTATAGTTTCGCCATGTCCGTCTGTCTGTCCGCAGCTTAGCTCAAAGACTCTTAGTACTAGAAAGCTGTAATTTGGCATGAATATACAAATTAGTTACGCCGAAAAAGTGGTAAAATAACTTCTCGAAAAGTATGTTTTTTAGGGTATCTCCAGTACCTACACGTAAAGTGGAGATTTTTATTTCTCGCGTACCCCATAGTGTGGGATGTCGTTGGATAGGTCTTTAAAATATTGCGAGTTTGTCATTTTTTTTTTAATATTGATTATGCGATTCGTTTGTGAAATATTAAGCTTTAAAGTGCAATTTTTTGTTAGACTTAAATGTCCCTCTACCAGCTAAACTATTGTCTTTGGGCGCAGGAAAAAATTCACGGTGGGTTGACATCCTGGCAGGGTCGCCATGTATTGTGAGACGAGTGGAATGAAAGACGAGTTGAGATACACTTGACTATAAGTATTTATGATAAACATGATTTATATACGTAATAGTGGACACATACTACAATAGTTTAAAAAAAAAATATTTATTTATTTATCCCAAACCCTACTAACATTACAGGGAATTCCTAATGCGTTAGCGAAATAATACACAACGAACAACACACGAAGATAAAAGACATAACGAAACGAACGAACGAACGTCCGCCGAACGTTCGTTCGATATAACGAAGTTAAAAGGAAAACTATCACAGCTAAGTATAAAATGTACTTGGATAACATATTTTCCTAAACATAATCTATGGGAGCACACGTTTTTCAACTGCAAATGTAAGTTTGTTTTTTATTATCACAATAAAAATCATCGTTCGGAGGCATATCGGACCGTAGAAAATGTCCACATAATTTGATGGGCAACTACGTAACCCTACATTGCGCGTGGATCGACACGCACTTGGCCGGTTTTTTTTTTAAATTACCGATCAAAAATTTCTGTTGGGCTCAGAATGATGTACTGGATACGTGGTAACCGTTTTTACGTCTGTGTCGCTTCCACCCTGTATAATTGAACTGTAAACTGCTTCAGGGTCCACATATCTTCGCGGGCCTGTGGATGGTGAGTAATGGGCTAGCTCGCCGTCCGTCCGTCGTATGACGACAGGCCGTGTCGACGGCGCGTTCGTGTTCCACGCGCGCCTCAAAGAGATGTCAGCAAACAGGCGGGGCCCGCAAGGGCCGATGCCTGCCAGGGCTGCGGGACTGTTCGAAAGAGATACCGCGGCTCTGGAACATAAAGGGCCAAAGAAGGAACATGGGTGGTTTTTAGTCAGTAAGAGTCTGACACTCCCTTCCGCTCCGCCCAGAGCGGGAGGGGTCATTTGATAATTTCCCACCCTCCAAAAAGAAAACATATCTTTCAACAATAATCTAGTATTTCAAGCTTTGTTTATTCAGTTCAAGCTATCGTCTGATACACAATGAACTATGTTAAAGTTCCGAGAAAGTTACAGTGCTAACCTCGACTGATAAGACGTGATAAGATGGAGCGTTTATTTGTTTTAAGTCGCTGGTTATACTTAGTTAACTATAGAAGTTTCTGTATTAACTGGGCTTTCTTTGCGTGTGTTTGTCACTAATCAGAATAAAGAGTTTTTCTTTGTATCTTGCAGTGTCACTTTTGTTTCGAATTATCTTTTCACAATATATATCTGATTTCTAATTGACAATTATTGCTGCACTACAGGGGTCTAAAGGGCTACTTTAGCAAAATGGTCATAGACGTACCTACTATTATGAATTGTCACCTTGTGACCATTTTACGAATTTAAACGTAATTCATATTATATCCTATTATGATTCTGCTAAAGCAGCCATTTTAGAACCCCAGTTCATATTAATTTAGTTAGTTCTTAATGATGATCGACTCCTAGATCATAATTAAAGAACATAATTATCATTATGAGTTCAATGACTTTTCGGTGTTTTGAGTTATTTCAACTGCACCTTTTAATGACCTAGCTCTTAACTAAAATGAACTGTAGTGCAGCAATAATTGTCATTAGAAAACACACTTATCATTTTATAGTTGAACTATAAAAGGACATGTCCAAAAATGTATGGACCAAAAACCCAGAATCGACAGGAATGAAATGTATACCAGTGGATTGACATTGAAATATAATATAATGTTACTAGGGGGCAACCCTGAAATCGTTATAGTATAGGAGCTAGGAGCAAAATAAAATAAGAAAAAAAAATCGTTTAAAACAATAATAAAATAAGTTTACGTCATGTTGTGGCTTAATATGACGTTGTTTTAATGTTGTATCACTTGTGATAATTATCATCAACACATTTCACAAGCAACAGCAACATAATAACAACATCATATTAAATCACAACATAACAAACACGCTGTTTTTTGTATATTTTTTTTCTTTTGGCCCATAGATACTACAATCGTTACAGTACTGTGTGTATTATTGGTAATTCTGTGGCTAAAGATTGCAAATATAAAAATAATTGGTATAGTATAGGAGCTAAGAGCCATGTTGTGGGTGAGAATATCGTTGTTAACCATTTATTTTCATAATGTAAGTCTAGTTAAAATCCACGAAGTAAAACAAAGCACACAGATCACAACGAAAACAAACGAAGGACTGCGACGGGATATGGTCGTTACTCGTTAGTCGTTACCTGCCTGCCACACCGCCCCGCCCCCCACGTCACCCCGTCCGCCGCGCCGCGCCCGCGCATAATAGCCAGTAGCAACTGTGTATTTTTTTATTTGCAATCCTTAGCTACAGAATTACCAATAATACACACAGTACTATAACGATTGTAGTATCTATGGGCCAAATAAAAATAAAAGCTCTTGGCTCCTATACTACAACGATTTCAGGGTTGCCGCTTTGGCAACATTATATATATTATATTTAAATGCCAATCCATTGGTACACAGTTCATTTCTGTCGATTCTGGGTCATTTTTTGGACATCATCTTTGTTCAGTGAACATAAACGTAGAACGCCATTAATTTTAATAACTAGAAAACAGGAGTATTTTTGAGCCAATAAGAGGGGTACAATGGTGTAATAACTTCTGCATGATTGCTGGAACTGCATGGTGACCTATTTTAGGGAATGCCGTCGCACGCGGTATTATCCTACCGTACCTAACCTGCCTATGTTCAACAAATACTGTAATAGTGGGTTGCAGCTGAAAATTTGAATCAGGTGGTATACCTACCTTGTGTTGCCATCTGGCGTTATACTGAGCTGAGACCCTTTTGGCATTATTAGTTTTGTTTGTATAATTTTTAAGGTGTTTTTAATGCCAAATAAATTAAATTTTCTTTCTTCTTCTTTCAAATAAAAATATTTGTATTTGTGAGTTATGTTTAAGTCCCAAGTATGCGAGCCTAATGACATCAACCGGACACAAATTCACTCCGTGGTTGCTTCCTAGTAATTCCTGATGGAAAAACCCAATAACACTTTGCACAACCTGGGAATTAAACCCAGGACGTCATGCCCAGCATTCACTCTACGCCAACGAGACAGTCATAATGAAACCTTTGTGGTAGACTCATGGTTTGTAAAAAAAGTTACACAGGACAATAAAAAAAAAAACAAAATACCAACTCCAACCGAAAATCGAATTCGGAACTCCAAGTTCATCCATCCCATATAGCGGTAATATATCATCCGAACAAACTAATTTTTCCTTCTGGCCATGTCCCAAAAAAAAACAAATGAAAAATACAGGACATCACCTGGTTTGCTGGCAATATGGCGGTAACACATTGCCGTTGGATGGCCCATTATTTATTCTAGCTAGCTTAGCTAGGTGGGCCAGGACAGGACATAATAATATATTACTTCCATGGTACGCCTGCAACGACTAATAAAACCTGCGAGCTTGACATGTGTAAATATTTACTTAGTAGACATTGTTTTTCCTGGGCGTGAGTAGAACTGGATACAACAGGCTTTAGTTATGAAGTTTAACCTACTGAATGATGAACTAGAATCTTTGATGAATGAAGTTATTTTTGGAACAAATCGTACCAAAAGTTATTCTGTGACATTTCGTCTGATAACCTTTCCAGATTGAAGATACTCTAAAATCTCTTTTATAACAACACTAAGGCTGGTTTTATAGTCACGCCGCTAGACGCGCCGTTGGGCAGCGCGCTGTTGAACAGGAACACCGAACGGCGCTGCTCAAGCGCGCGAATTTGAAACGCTACTACTACCCCAATACATATCCGAGCGCGCGCACTCCGACGGCGCTGCTGAAACGCGTGACTATAAAATCAGCCTTAACTACGTAAGCTATCTATTATCATCACCATTGACATTTATATTGACATTGACATTTTTTATTTTATGACATTTTTAGGTATAAAAAGATCTTGAAAAGCTTAGTTAGTTGACAAGATATTTAAATGTAAACAATAATCAAAAAACCTTCATTGGGCCGAAGTTCAGATCCGAATAATTCCCCAAATAATTACGCACGAAGTGTTTGGTAATTCAAAAAGTAAAGTTGTTTCCTTGTTAATCTAGAAAGGAAGAAACTTCCAAGGTTAAGTAGATTTCGGGTTTTATCTCCTTAAACAACAGTTTAAGGAGATTCAGAAAAGATATCATTCACCTTGGCTTTCATCATCTGCCTTTTCCCAACAATGTTGGGGTCGGCTCTCAGTCTAACCGCATGCAGCTGAATACCAGTATTTTACATGGAGCGACTGCCTATCTGACCTCCACAACTCAGTTAGTACTGGGTAATACGATATCTGTATGTAAGACTGGTTCAGACTTTCGGTTCACTGACTATTTGTAACGACTGTCAAAGATCAACAATTGACAGCCGGGACCAACGGCTCAACGTGCTTTCTGAGGCACGGAGGAAATCATTGTTCCAAAATCTTCCATAAAAACATTATTGAATTGTAAATAAATTGCTGAATAGTTTTCAGGCCAAAAATAATTGATCTTTCATTGATAAAACTACGTGCATTTTTTTACTAGAAAACACCCGGAATACTTGCTTCCTTTTTATCAAATTGTTAGCTACGTCCTGAATAATTATACCTGTTGGTTGTATAGTGTTTTATAAAAGTTTAGGGATAGTCCAATGTGTGTGGAGGTTCCGAAACTTTTTCCATTTGCGGCTATTCCGTGGGTTCTAGCCATCCAAGTTTCTTTAATCTGTAAATATTCCTTTCTAGCTGTATGTTACAAATTGAATAATCTGCGGTCTTTTAGAACATGTAAACAAATATGTTGTTTTTGGAAATCCGACATGTTGTTTGGTTTCAAAAATGTTTATGAATTTTTCAATGGTACCAGTCATTCTGATATAAATATAATTTACTTACAATTAAAGTTGATATTTGTGTAATAACGTCATCTGGAAGTAAGGATTTGAAAGGATTTTACAAAAGAATTTATTTAATAGTGTTGGCTGCGGAATTTAGAACACAAAGTAATTTTGAAAAAGCTGGGAGTTTAAAAGCTGTATTTATTTGGCTCTAGAATTCCCAGATGATTTTCTGTGTATGAAAACGTTTTGTTTAAGTATCTAGCGAGAGAACACTACTGTAATTCCAAACGTTAATTTTGAAAAATATTTTTTACAAGTGGTTGCAGAAAAACCAACCTTACAAATTCTGACCTAATTATTTGTATTAAACTGCCTTGTAAACCTAGTGGTCACAAGCGCTATTACTGAGCATAAGGTCCTTCCTAGATTCGATTTCTAGGTTGAGCAAAGTGTTATTGGTTTTTTACATTAGGAATTTCTCAGTATCCACCACGGAGTTTGGATAAGTGCCCGGTTAATGGCAATGAATTGGCAAAATGTGGGTGTTCCATTAAGTAAACCTCTGCTTAAGTGGATTACAGGCATGACGTTTTGTTACAAATAATTGCAAAATCGAACCTTTTTATTTGTATCGTAGGTACTTTTGACAATCAGCATTTCTCTCTTAATAGATATAAGGTAGCCATTCGCAGAAGTATCTATATAAAAATTCGACGACTCCCTTAAGTATAATGTTTATTGCCGTCCTTGTGCTCAGCAATTGCTTGTCACTTGTCAGTAATTCACTCAGTAAGGGCCACGTTTACTCTCGTTTCCCCCGTTTAAGCACTTTTAGGGCTGTGTCAGGCTCATTCTATTACGATGCAAGTGTATTTTCTACCACCAACGACGCCTAATGACCATTATCAAACCCTTGCATCAGATAAATATTGTTTAAAAGCCTCTCGAGGGATCCACGAGTTTCGCTAAAGGATATTCCTGTTAAAATCTGCTTGTTCCCAAGTTTTACTTGATAAAAATGTAAAAGTGTGGCCCAGTTTTTTTGGTCGGTTTTATAAATTTTGTTTTCAAGGAATTTGTGTAAAAATATTCAACGGTTTTGTTTTTGTTTGAACATAATTAAAGCTGTGTTTATCTGAATACAATAATCACGCGATTTTATGTTGGAAAAACAAAACATACATCTTTATTTTATGTTTTCATAATTGAATATACACTCGAGAGCAATGAATCCGGGTCACTTAAAGAATCCTAAAAATCTCGGAAACTAAAAATGCTAGGTTAATGCAATAAATTGTATTTAATAGACAATGTAATACTCCTTAAATGAAGGTATTAAAACTTCTTAGTTATTGTAAAGTTACATCATAAAAAAATCAAATTTGAAAAAGGGCCACTTTCGAAGATGGAACTACGAAATTACAGCATTTGGTTTTGCTTTTGTTTGTAATCTGTCATTTATGTGGGTACATAAACCATGTTGATAGTGCTCTATATTCATTATTCAAGCTGAAATTATGTCGCTTACGCCTGAAGAATGCACCAGAATACTTACAATGCTGGAAACCGGCCGGAGTCAGCGCGATACAGCCAGGACTGTCGGTGTGTCGCTGTCAACAGTACAAAGAGTTCTCCGACGTTACGAAGAAACTGGTTCTAACCTACGCAGACCAGGAACGGGCAGAACCAGGTGTACCACAGCACGAGAAGACCGATACTTGGTGAACACCATGCTTCGAAATCGCTTTCTCACAGGAACTGAACTCACAAATCAGTTTCGACGCCTCGGAAGAAGTAACCCAAGTGCATGGACAGTAAGACGTCGGCTTGCTGAATCTAACTTAAAACCCCTTAGACCTGCAAACGGCCCTAAACTGGAGCGTGGGCATCGTATTTCAAGACTAAGATATGCCCAGAGCCACGTAAATTGGAGTATTGAAGATTGGTCAAAAGTTATGTTCTCCGACGAATCAAAATTTATGCTCTACAAGCACGATGGAAGACACAGAGTGTATCGAAGACCAGGGGAAAGATTCAAGCAAGCATGCATCGAAGAAAAAGTAGCCTACGGTGGTGGGTCTGTACTTGTGTGGGCCGGAATTTCTTCTGAAAGTCGCACAGAGCTGGTGATCATAGAAAACGGCTCTTTAACTAGCGTAAGATATGTGGAAGAAATCCTCAATGATCACGTTGGTCCATTTATGGTCAATTTAGGTGAGGATGCTATATTTATGCATGACAATGCCCGACCTCATACAGGTAGGATTGTGAATGACTACCTTCAAGAGATGAACATTACTCATATGGAGTGGCCAGCGCGCAGCCCGGATATCAACCCGATCGAGCATGCTTGGGACGAGCTAGGCAGATGCGTAAAACAACGAAACCCTCCCCCAATCACGCTTCGTGAGCTCAAAATTGCTCTCACAGAGGAATGGGAGAATATTCCCCAAAATCGTATAAGGAACTTGGTGTACAGCATGCCAAACCGCGTAAACGCAGTAATGGAAGCACGAGGAGGCAATACGAAGTATTAAAATTCAAGAAAATCGTAATAAAGTTCAAAAATTTCATGTTTCCTATTTTTGTTTTAAGGAGAGATCAGCAGTTTTTTTCTTTATGTAATTTTGTGTTAATAAAATGTATGGCGACTCATATTTTTTTTAATTTCATTTAAGGAGTATTACATTGTCTATTAAATACAATTTATTGCATTAACCTATCATTTTTAGTTTCCGAGATTTTTAACATTCTTTAAATGACCCGGATTCATTGCTCTCGAGTGTAGGTACATGCCGTTTGGAAATTGATACCAGAACTGACGATTTACTAAAATAATATAATAGTTCGTCGCGAACCCTACAGTTGATGCTGAAATCAAATATTCAAAACAGATAGCAAAGTAAAATGCAATATTCAAAATGGCAATATTGAAGATAGCAACCATTATGCCAGAGGGACAGACGAATAACGAGGGTCGAAAATACCCTAAGGAAAGGCTTTTACACGCCTTGACGCGTTTATGGGTTGATCCCATTAAAATTTAATTCATTCCTTACTTCTTTTAGGTTATTCGCATTAAATGTGGTTAACATTAATCGCCTCATTGGTCTGATGTTTGTCAAGTTGTAGGGAAATACGCTCGCTCATATAAACTTATATTACATGCGACTTAAACATAATTTTCGAAATGTGGTTATGTTTAGGTACACCTCTGCCTAACCCTTCGGGGATTACAGGCGTTAGCATAATTTGTGTGGGAAAACAAAGCGGTTTGCAATCTCAGTGATGCATACATGTTTGCATGTGGTTCTTGAATCGTCATGCTTCAGTAGGGCGTTAATAAAACTATGTTTTGTTGTTCAGAAACTCAACCGATTTATTTGCTTTGTCGCATTGCAAGGTGAGTATTACAAGTTACTTCTTCTATTTATTTTGTACTAGCTTTTTCCCGCGGGACCTTTCTACCTGGAAAAAAAGAATTCTATGACCTAACCCAACTCATGGTCTACTTGAGTGCCTTTTGCGTCAAGCGTTAGAAATATAAAAGACACACGGACAGTCACAGTTACTTGCGCATTTATAATATTAGTTAGGATAACGAAAAACACGAGGAGCTCTTGGCGAAATAATAACAGCCGCACTGGTCGATGTTTAAGGTTAAGCATTGCTTGCAGAAGTCGGTCTATGGATGGGTGACTATTCATTACATACCGAGTTCCCTCCGTGCCTCGAAAAGCCGTTGGTCCCGGCTGTCATTTGTAGATCTTTGACAGTCGTTACAGGTAGTCCGAAGCTAGAAGGTCTGGCAACCAGTCACCAAACAAGGTATCGTACCGTCGTTCTATGTTAAATACTAGTATTCAGCTGCATCCGATTAAACTGGAAACCAACACAACGTAGTTGGGAAAAGACTAGGCAGATGATGATACCTAAAAACAATTACCAATCGGCCATATTTTCCAATCTTCTCGTCAAAATATCATACCACCTTTCACGGCTGATTTTACCGTCTCGCTAAATAAAGTGTCGTTAGGGCAACCTCCAGACGTCTTGTGTTCCCATTCGCCGTCAAATTAAGTACATTCCCGTTTCATACGGGAAGTTATAGCTGGCAGTGCTGTCCTTAGGGAGTGCCGTATCTTTAAAGACGTCGCGTTCTAACTGCTTCATCTGTGTCTTTGGAATGCCGATTATCGGCTGTTGCCTAACGAGGTGTTATCGCAAAAGTTTTCTGAATAGACGAAAAAAAGGTAAGGTGTAAGGTGTGTCCTGGCTTTTCTTTATCGGTTGAGAAAACGATAACGTGGCAAAAGAGTAGTGCATCTAGTGGAATTTTAGGATCTTACTTAACCAGAATTTGTGTGTATACTTACTACAATTAAAAAACCTGACTACTGAAAAATAAGTCTCTAATTTATTATTTTTTCTTTTTTAAATTTTTAATGGGCCTACTCTTGACCTCAATCTAGTCCTACAGGACAGAGATGAGGTTGACGATGGAACGAGCTAACCCAAAAGAAGCCTATTAACTCGCAACTTAAATAGATTGGGGTCCTATGAACTTGGGAACACCGAAGAAGGCAGGGAATTCGGGGTTTACAAGGTAAAATCGACTGCTCCTATTGTTGACGTCGCTTAAAATGTGCCTATGTTACCCGGGCTATAATAACGAATCGATTGACACCCTATTCATCAAAATCGGATGAACAGTTTAGGCGCTACGGAGGAACATACGTAAATACTAACAAACGTACACACATAGACTGCTAAAATCATAACCCTTCCTTTGGACTTCGCCGTAGTAGGGTAAAAAGATATTTTTTTCGTAATTCATATGATGTGTTCATTTTGTCAGCTCCTTTCAAAGTTGTTTTCATTCTATAATTTTAAAAAAAGCTTGATTAAAAAAAGTTTAATTTATTACTCTGTCATAATTATAACTACCGGTCGACATCAACCAGTTGTTTATTGCAACTATTACAAGGAAGATTACGAAGTTTTCGGCTTTGCCTGTGGATCGTAAGTTCATGCAATAAGGTTAGAAGTAACAAAACCACAATTGCTCATGTCTATCACAAGAACACGCAACAGATCTCACATCTCATTGTGTAACTAATACTCCAAAGACCAACATTTTTTTTTATTATAAAATTAATGCGTATATATCAGGGTACAATCAATATGGCCTCGCATTCGATACCGGCTACACACAATAATCAATCACAATTTAATGTAGACCTTTTCGGCCTCTATTGGTCGATTTAAAGCGTCCAGCCTCATTAGAACCCTTGTATTGATGTGCTTTTGTTTAATTAAGGACAAATTAGGGAGCTCTTTATTCTGGTTGGTCATCGTTAGTGATAACGTGGACTCCTTTTCAATTTGGAATGTGGTTGGTCCTAAAGTTATTGTGTCATTGTAATCAGAGAGTTTAATGAGTCTTTTATAGATGTGATGACCCTAATCGTACAATGTTGATAAGTACACCTTCATTATTATTTTATCTGTAGTAAGGTAGTTTGTTTGCTTTCATTAGGTCAACTGTTACTAGATAAAGTTCATTAGTTTATCTAGCTAATGCGAGAGCTTCCATTAGGAGGATTACTCTGTAGTACTTATGATCCTAGATATTTTTTCGTCTTAGTTTTTGTCTTCATCAATATCGTTTTCAACATTTTTATTGGTTGCCCGCGACATAATAAGCGTATATTTTTACTCGACTATGGCAAAGCCAAAAGAAAGTGCAGCCGCTAGGGTCGATCTTTAGCCGCGCTTGCCTCGGTCGCTCCGTCACATACCGAGTTACTCCCGTGTCTCGGAAAGCACGTAAAGCCGTTGGTCCCGGCTATCAATTGTAGATCTTTGAAAGTCCTAACAGGTAATCAGTGGCCCGAAAGTCTGACAACCAGTCTTAGAAAGGGGTATCGTATTACCCAATACTAACTGGGTTGTAGAGGTCAGATAGCATGGGCAGTCGCTCCATGTAAAATACTGGTTTTCAGATGCATCCAGTTAGACTGGAAGGCGACCCTATTGGGAAAAGGCTAGGCAGATGATGTGTCTCTGTATATAAAATTGAATTTTTATTTCCACACAGAACTAAAGGATTGAATAGCATTAGACTGGGCTATGAAGTTTTAAACAACTTTCAAGATCCACTGCATTTTCCAACTAAAACAAAAGAAAGAATGCTGTGAACAAAACAATGTGTACTACTTCTCCTGTGTTACACTAGTGCAAGTAGTGCGAGGTCTGACCGGGTAAATATTTCACAATCCGAATTTACCTTTACTCGACAGTTGGGCGAGGGATGCAGGGGAGAAACAGGGGTGTTGAATAAAACACTGGACTAAGCAACATGCTTTAACTACGGTGTTACCTTGTTCAAGCGGAATAAAGACGGGATTTTTGTTTTAAAAAATGCGATGGATTTGTTTTTGGGTACTCTTTTTGAAGGTTCAATCAGTATACGGAAGGAATGTGTGTATTTTGTTTTTCATTATGTCGTCTTTTTGAAAAGTTCCTTGTTATTAAGTTAGTGTTAGTAAGTTAACATTTTTTCCACTTACGGTGTGAAAATTTAAGCCGGGACCCTTCCCATTTCCACGCACACCATTTTGTACCGGGCTCTTAATACGATGAACGCTAATGTCAGGTATAAATAGGTGTAGTTATTCAGTGTTTGTTGCCTTGGTTTTTGTAGCCAAGTTAAATAGCCTGTCTAAACGCTAGTTTAGTTTAGGAAGAAGGGCATGTTAAAAATGTCCTGAAGAAGAAGATAATGTAGAAGAAGGTACGGTATCCAAACCAAAAAAGTAAAAAAAATCAGTGAGATGGAAATCTCTATTTTTGAAAAATTCACACAATCCCAGACAACCCAAATGTCTGGCAACACTATCTTGGCCAGTACATTTATACGCTTAGGTTGCTTTTCTTTCTTAACACAGTTTGCTTCGGTGTTTTCCCTAAGGTTGTCAGCTACAAAAATATATTAAACCTTTCGTGAGGATAACAACATGCTAGTTTTAGTATATTTAGGGAACCATGTTTGTTTTGACAGTTTTTAAAACTAGAATTGGAGGAGTATTTCTTGTTTCATCATGTATATTCCTATAAACAGTGAACAGCTCTATACAGAAAACGTATAAACACAAAAAAGTAAATATATATAAACGCTTACCACGTGTTCAGTACAACATTCTGAGAACGCCCGAAACGTAGAAAATCGGTACCTAATTTAAAGACGTATCCCTAATAGTACAACCACATTTCGTCAGTTACCTATAAGTAATAGGAGGTGAGACTATTGTCATTTACCGGGTAAAAATCCAGACTCCCAGGCTGCTACTAAGAAATCCCTAATGGAAAAATCCTACAACTCTGCCCGACCTGAATATCGAACCCAGGACCATCAATCATCATGCTCACCAGTCGCGCTTGCGACCACTCCACCAATGACACAGTCAAGATTCCGATTACATTTTGTATTATTACACAAATGTAAATAAGCCATGAATAAAATTCACAAATCTTACTCAATCTAACATGTATAAAGTAATTCTCTTCTTGGACCGTTCGCATTGGTGAATACAATTTTCAATTTCTTCTTCGTCGTTATATATCCTCAAGTGTTGTCCCCACGGGATAGGCATAAACTATGGGGCTATCTCCACGAGCGAGAGAATCGCGACGGATCCGCGCTTCTATCGTCGGGTCGTCTCCGCGAGCGAGCGATTATTCCGCCAGCGTATCGTCGCGACTGGTAACGGAATCGCCGCGTGCCCGCGACTACTCGTAACGGAATCGCCGTGTTTCCGCGACGAGGCGTTGTGCAATAGTTTTGTTGAAAGAGTTCGTCCACCAGTCGCGACGATACCGCGGCGATACGACGTCGTTACGCGCGCACATTGCCACTCGTCGGATCGCCGCGATAACATCGCCGTGTGGAGACGCGTTCATAGAGAGTGTATACAAATACGTGGCACGACGATATTACGTGGAGACAGCCCCTATAGGATGCGACCTGTCACGATACATACCTACTCTACTACTTCTGCTTTATCAAGGTTCATACCTCTTTTTACCATCAGAAATTTCTTATTTCGTCATCAAGTTTACCTGAAGGTATAGCCTCATCAATATGTGTTTAGGACAATGTATGCGGAGAGGATAACATTTTATTACCTACTTGCCCACATACTATGGTGAACGTAGGTCCTTTAACGATGTATTTGACAGGAACTTTCAGATTGTCTTGGGGTTTAAAGATACTTAGACTTACTAAAGGTACTGTTTAAACTTTCACGGTTTATAATTAACTTTAGACTTAGAAAGAGGATAGACAAATTTGTCTGCACTAATAACTACTCTATACTATACTAACTAATAGTTTATTTACCATCCATCCGTCATCCCACGATCTTGGCGCTTGCAATATCAGCGTCGAAATATCGGGAGCTCACAACGGTTAAAATCACGGAAGAAATCCAGTAAGTGTCAGTGTAAGTTTACTAAAGGTACCTCAGAAATGGTGTTAATCAATGGTTTCTCATCATAATTCATTCATACTTACATCTATATCTACATTTATAATATTGATCATGGTCCTGCTGCCGCTAGCCCTATTTATTTGGTGTCTGCGCAGTCTCCATAGCATATTATAAAAGTGAATTAACAAATTCCAAATAAATCACTAGAGTACCATCTGGCTACTTAAAAAAAATGGTAATCTTCTTGCTATCCCTTTCTCTCCCATTCCCATGGAAAGAGACGGGGTTCTCTATTATAATCGAACTAGTTGTCGCGTTTTAATCCCTCTTTATGTCGGTAATCGCATTTCTATGAGGGTTCAGGTTTGAAATGAATAGCTGTGACCCTAGCCCGTATCGTCGTTCTTATAATTACGGAAGAATTAACCAGTATTCATTCTGGAATTATTTTCGATAGGTACTGATTCAAAGATCTTGAAGAAGACCAAAGAAACGATGGATGGACTGTGGAAAGGATCATATGGCAAGAAAGGACGTGTCTGATGAGATGACGAGTAATAGAGAAATATGGAAGAAGAAGACATGCTGCGCCGACCCCAAATAAATTGGGATAAGGGCAGGAGAATGACGAATGATTCAAATATCTTTGAGATTGTAGTTAATTCATTATGAGCACCCCAAAATACGTGTACTATCAACTATCTACAATCCGAAATGTTGCGAAAGAAATTCTAGATACATTGCTTCAAGTGTTTGGTAAATTCATCAACTCAAGAACGTCAATAATACAATGAATGTTGTTGAATGGTCAAAATTAAAGGTATTGCCATCGTAAGTATGTTAAGCAATTCCTCGGCTGCTTTGTTTATCGTCTATCTGAGAAAAGGATAACTTTTGGAGGATGTTTTTGCTTTTTAGTCTGGTTATAATTGGACGCATATTTTTCAACAAACGCGTCTCTTTAGCAGAACTTTTAAAACAGTTGCAATAAAGTTTCTGTTACCAAATAATTAGGTACTATATATCAAAACGCGTATCAAATTCAAATTTTATTAGCACTCTTATTTACAGAATCGAAATTGATTTGACGATAAAAATGTTCAATTCAATCGTTAATCCAATATTGGATCGTCGAACGCCCCTCTGGTAATTCTTCTAACCCCACATTTTTATCGGAATCCCCTAATTTACACTTGGTAATGGCATCCCTAGAAATTTGTGAATGCCGCGTTTTGCCCACATTTGCTCTTACAGTATGTTCAGAAGTCGAGAAGTAATTGAACTTGGAATATTTAATAGCTTCAGTCGTATATTCAGCTACTTTATTTACGGATTTGCTTCAAGACGCGTTGTTTTCTTTCTTGGTCTTATTTATAAGTAAGGAAAAGAGAGCAAAGTGGATATTTCCATCCCAAGAGCCTTTGTTGTTAAAATTGTTTGGAATTCTTTACTGGCTTTTGTTATCTTTTCATGTTATTCACTGTCTATTTTCCAGTCTATTCTAGTATTATTATGTAAAAGTCTGGGTTCAGAACTAGAATAACCATCAATATTGGATTTCTTTTAACTATTCATTCCATGTTGTTAACTCCAAGCGCAATTCTCCTAATAGAATCAACATTCTATTATACCAAATAGCGTGTGGTTCGACTAAAACCAGTCAGAATCAAAATAAAAAGCAATTCAATTCCAATACAAATGGAACCATAATAAAATCACATCCGAGATTAAATATTAACGGACTGAAATCGGTAGGGAAATGTGAAAAGTAATAAGAGCCAAATATTAACGTATCCAATTTATGGCAACTGGTAGGGGTATGGGAGCAGATTACTTATTCAGAAGAGTTTCATGGCTCCTCACCTTATGCAGATTGGGTTGGCACTTTAAGACCCAGTGCGGTGACTACGGCGGTAGCGACCTCGATTTGGTGACCACGGTGCATCGTGAGCTGTTGTATTATTATTAGCTATTTGTGTCCCTCTGATGGGAAAAGGACCTCCTTCCACTTATCCCTATCCAGTGCTGTTATTCGCCAATCCTTATGGAAAGAGTCGACTTCGTCCCGACATCTCCTTCTGGGCCTGACGCGTTGCCGTTTACTGCTGTTTGGGTCCCATTGTGTGACCACCTAGATTGGACTATACACAGGGTCAAGTTAACTTAGCTAGTGAAACTCGGCAGATATAAAGATAAAACAAGTTGAAGTATGATAACATGACGCTTGTAATCCCCGGAGGTTTAGGCATAGCTGTACCTAATATCACACTCACATTTTGCCAGCTATGTTGAAGTCCCATGTGATGGGAGGTGAGCCTATTGCCATCAAATGGGCAAAGATCCTGAGTCCGTGGCAACACTGCCCGACCCGGGCATCGAACCCAGGACCTCTTGCTCAGCAGTCACGCTTGCGACCACTAGACTAACGAAACAGGCCAAGTAGCAAATTGAAGTATTACTTGAGAAAATTACCCAGTTTATTGGTCTTTCTAGCGTAGCCTTGGTCTTCTATTTGACTTACACCTTTACAAAAAATCTAGACTAGAATTCCGCTCTAAAAACTAAATCATTAGGTATCCAATATTGAAAGAAGATCCAACTTTAACTTTACAAAAGAAAAAGATAGAAGTCTAAAAGTTAGGCAAAGTAAATCTGGAACCATCAGTTAAATGAATGCTATTTCTAAAGTAAGTAACTTAAGTCTATAACTAAGTTGAGTGAAGCGGTCGTTTCATCAAAATTTCTTTTCATCGCTTCTGAGAACGTCGATAATAAATTTATGTGGAGGCAGGCAGGGTAAACTTTCGGGACCGTCTTGGTTTGCCAGTTAGATTTTATATAATATAATGTACAAGCATCTCGTGTAACCAAGCATTTTAAATAGGGAAAACAATATCCTTACACACAGACACAGTTAAATATGGCTAGATTTTTTATTTAATCGACTTCAAATAATATAATGGGTTTTTTTTTGATTGCGATGTTTTGTTCTTGTTCTGAACTATACCTGGGATTCCTGGGAACCTTCTAGTTACGGAGAAAAAATTTTGATCAAAGTTCCAACTTTTTCACAAGTTTTTTTTTTTTGTAAAATACAAGTTCCTAATGTTATGTGTGGTGCACATGAATGCAATAAAGAGTTTGAGTTTAACTTTACATTACCTCCATGACCCGTGTACTATTCAATGTATCGATCAGCACAATGTGTTGAGAGCGTTACATTGAAACCTACCGTAAAACGTGATTTTTCACCCCAAAAAAAAGTCGTTTCCCAGCAATAATTTTTGCGTAGAAATACTTAAATTAGTTTGATGTACAGAATGCTTGGTTGACGGCGTGAAGGGTCCGTCTGATATGTCCGTATGGATGTATTTTTGCTATCTATGTATGTTCACCGATTTGTATGTAGATCCGTTTTAATCGGTCCATGACTCACGTCCCGGCCGCCGCGGGAGGAGAAGCACCGGGCGTCGGGGACCACGCCGTGATGGCTCTCGGCCACCGTAGGCGCGGGCCTGTGGACGGCGAGTAATGGGCTAGCTCGCCGTCCGTCCATCGTATGACGACGGGCAGGCCGTGTCGACGGCGCGTTCGTGTTCCACGCGCGCCTCAAAGAGTTGTCAGCAAACGGGAGGGGCCCGCAAGGCAAGGGCCGGTGCCTGCCAGGGCTTCGGGACTGTTCGAAAGAGATACCGCGGCCCTGGAACATAAAGGGCCAATGAAGGAACATGGGTGGTTTTTAGTCAGTAAGAGTCTGACACTCCCTTCCGCTCCGCCCAGAGCGGGAGGAGTCATTTGATGAATTCACACCCTCCAAAAAAAAAAAACTCCGTTGGTTGTCTCATTTAAATATGTATTTGACAAATTGGAATAACATGCTACAAAACCAACGTATGTAACTCAACATTTACTGCTGCAGAAAGCTCAGCCTCACCTGACCATACCTACTTACCTAGATTATATTCCTCGACCAACTTTTCGACTCCATAAATCTTTAGACTTTAAAAAGTTTCAAAACGAGAAACGCAAGCGAAAGTACGTATTGGCCACAGATCACTGGTGTAACCGGTATACTGATGAAGAAATCTTAACTTGGTTAAATATAAACTTGATTTTATGGACCCAATTGACGGCTGTCCCAGAAATAGGGTGGCACTATAAATATCGTAACACCTTTGTGTCAGAAATGTACTCGGTTTAATAGCCTGTCACGCACAATTGTCCACTTTAAGGACTAAGAGCGGAAACCAAAATCCCTAACATAGAACATAGCCTGGTTTGTTCCAATTGTTATGTCGTAATTTTGGTGTTAGGGTGAACCACTTTTGAAGCGAGTTGTATGAAAGGGTCTAAGAAATATTGTTATTATATCCTTACCTGCGAAATAAGTTTGTTTGTTAAACATTTGCACGCCGTAGTATGTGGCAAACATGTCTGAACCAATTTTCTTCAATGTTATCCTGCATGCACTTTTTAATATTGTATGTGTACACATGTTTGGAGCAAAGAAATATATCTTATCTCATCTTGTTACCTTTTCACGTCTTTATGGCTGCAAGGATGTGGATGAAAATTGGCTAATGGATAAACCTGGGTTAGGGAATAGGACATTTTTATTCCGATCACGTTGAATACTTTAAAGTTTTACATGCACAAGTTCTCGTGTTTAGTTTATTGTGATGATTAGTTTTATTTGTCGTTGCCTATATCATTACAGCAGAATGAATTCTGTTTTATGACGAAATTATTAGATTAGGTATGATCCTACTTATAAAATGGTAAATGGCACCATTCAATTAAATTCTACCTTGTTGGTGGAGTAGTGGCAAGCGCGACGACGTACTGACTATTAGGTACATGGGACTTAAAACATAACTGGCGAAATGTGGGTGTTCTATTAATGTGGGATTACAGGCGTGATGTTATAAATTAATTTCTAAACCTATCAGAAATTCTAACACTAATACTTATTAAAAAAACAAAAAAACCCGACTGCGTACAAAATGCCTGAAATAAATAAAAACTAAAAAAGAAAAAACAAGCCCAGTAGTTTAGAATGTTGTTATTAGGTATTACTTTGAACAACTACACCATTGAAATACACTCGAGAGCAATGAATCCGGGTCACTTAAAGAATGTTAAAAATCTCGGAAACTAAAAATGATAGGTTAATGCAATAAATTGTATTTAATAGACAATGTAATACTCCTTAAATGAAAGTAAAAAAATATGAGTCGCCATACATTTTATTAACACAAAATTACATAAAGAAAAAAACTGCTGATCTGCTCCTTAAAACAAAAATAGGAAACATGAAATTTTTGAACTTTATTACGATTTTCTTGAATTTTAATACTTCGTATTGCCTCCTCGTGCTTCCATTACTGCGTTTACGCGGTTTGGCATGCTGTACACCAAGTTCCTTATACGATTTTGGGGAATATTCTCCCATTCCTCTGTGAGAGCAATTCTGAGCTCACGAAGCGTGATTGGGGGAGGGTTTCGTTGTTTTACGCATCTGCCTAGCTCGTCCCAAGCATGCTCGATCGGGTTGATATCCGGGCTGCGCGCTGGCCACTCCATACGAGTAATGTTCATCTCTTGAAGGTAGTCATTCACAATCCTACCTGTATGAGGTCGGGCATTGTCATGCATAAATATAGCACCCTCACCTAAATTGACCATAAATGGACCAACGTGATCATTGAGGATTTCTTCCACATATCTTACGCTAGTTAAAGAGCCGTTTTCTATGATCACCAGCTCTGTGCGACTTTCAGAAGAAATTCCGGCCCACACAAGTACAGACCCACCACCGTAGGCTACTTTTTCTTCGATGCATGCTTGCTTGAATCTTTCCCCTGGTCTTCGATACACTCAGTGTCTTCCATCGTGCTTGTAGAGCATAAATTTTGATTCGTCGGAGAACATAACTTTTGACCAATCTTCAATACTCCAATTTACGTGGCTCTGGGCATATCTTAGTCTTGAAATACGATGCCCACGCTCCAGTTTAGGGCCGTTTGCAGGTCTAAGGGGTTTTAAGTTATATTCAGCAAGCCGACGTCTTACTGTCCATGCACTTGGGTTACTTCCTCCGAGGCGTCGAAACTGATTTGTGAGTTCAGTTCCTGTGAGAAAGCGATTTCGAAGCATGGTGTTCACCAAGTATCGGTCTTCTCGTGCTGTGGTACACCTGGTTCTGCCCGTTCCTGGTCTGCGTAGGTTAGAACCAGTTTCTTCGTAACGTCGGAGAACTCTTTGTACTGTTGACAGCGACACACCGACAGTCCTGGCTGTATCGCGCTGACTCCGGCCGGTTTCCAGCATTGTAAGTATTCTGGTGCATTCTTCAGGCGTAAGCCATATAATTTCAGCTTGAATAATGAGTATAGAGCACTATCAACATGGTTTATGTACCCACATAAATGACAGATTACAAACAAAAGCAAAACCAAATGCTGTAATTTCGTAGTTCCATCTTCGAAAGTGGCCCTTTTTCAAAAGAGAATGACCAAAGTTGGTACCAAAAAGTCTCGCGCCTCAAAACCAAAATATTATAGTAATTAGTTTCATATTTTTTTACGGCATTACGCGTCGGGGATTTGATTTTTGAACTGGAAATATACTTTTCGAGTTTAAAAGTACGAATATTGTTTTACTCCCTTTATATGACGTTCCGTTTCAACTGAATATAAATGACGTTCCGTTTCAATTGAACAAACCCTTGTCTGTCGAGCGAACTCTAAAATTAATTACAATTAAGTAAGATCAGTACACCAAATCGATTTAGTTTGGTTTATTGCTATTTGCAACAAAATAGATTTTCTCAGCCTAAAGATTTTGATTTATCGATTACATCCCTAAATCCCGACTAGTTTATAGCACTTACTATACTCTATGGTTTATAGTTATCTTATCTGTGGCATCTGACATTTGTACTGTACTGACTGACTATTGGCAATGTAAAGGTCTAAAATAAAATCGAGTTTCAGTCAAGCATACTGTGGATGTTACTTTAACTCGTAATTCTTACTAATATTAGTGTATTACCACAGTATAAATATTAATACAGTAGGACGACGCCTTTGATCTCTGGAAAAATGCCGACAACGTCTAGACAATCTCGCAACGGCGTATGGATACCAGGGTTGTCACAAGTAAACAATATTTATGAAATTATTTATTTATTGCAGATCAACATGGTTAGCAATATTATAATTAAAACAATATTATAACTTAATAAAAGAATGTAAACAATTTTAAACCCGCTCTTTACTGCATTTATTATTAAGATGTTGAGTATGACAATAAAAAATGCAGTGAGGCGTATACAAAGAGATTTATGAACTGCAGACATGGATTGAAGAATTCGACACTTGTAGGTAAGAACCTCGGTAGCTCTGTTGGTAAGAGCATCGGGTGTACTGAATGCCTTCGCATTCAGTACACCCGACCCCTCGCAGGTTCAAATCTCGCTTGCGGTTTGAATTTTTATCTTTAGCATCGGTCTGTATGTGGATGTCAATCTTTAGTTGGTAAAAATAACGTTGGCATAGCCGTTTTCTTCAAGGATTGCTTCCCGTACATACCATTCTCAAAATGCAAACTGCAAATATATGTATGTTTTAAACTTTCGATGGACCTTTCAAGTAAATCCGGTCTTCTACAAGCTTCTACCCATAATTTACATCTGAAATATTAATATACAAAACAAATTTATAAATATATTGTGCATCTACAAGGTGTATAACCGAAAGGGTAATCCATAATTATAAAAAAAATGACGTCCGCCATCTTGGATTTCAAAAAGTATGGCTTTTTCGTAACAAGCACTCCAATTATACTTAAAATTGACACCCATATCAAATTATAAAAAAAAATTACGTCCGCCATCTTGGATTTCAAAAAGTATGGCTTTTTCGTAACAAGCACCCCAATTATACTTAAAATTGATACCCATATCAAATTATTAAAAAAAAATGGCGTCCGCCATCTTGGATTTCGAAAAGTATGGCTTTTTCGTAACAAGCACTCCAATTATACTTAAAATTGACACCCATATCAAATTATTAAAAAAAATTACGTCCGCCATCTTGGATTTCAAAAAGTATGGCTTTTTCGTAACAAGCACCCCAATTATACTTAAAATTGACACCCATATCAAATTATTAAAAAAAAATGGCGTCCGCCATCTTGAATTTCAAAAAGGATGGCTTTTTCGTAACAAGCACCCCAATTATACTTAAAATTGACACCCATATCAAATTATAAAAAAAAAATTAAGTACGTCCGCCATCTTGGATTTCAAAAATGGATGGCTTTTATTGAACACATAATTTAGGATAAAAAATACTTTTTTTTTTAAAGTTGTAAATATATAAAATTTTATCGTCCGCCGTTCGGCCATTTTGCTAGCATTATCAACGTGATACGAAATTACAAACAAAATTATGCAGTCTACAATAATAAAACATTAGGTATTTATTTACCTTTCTTCTGTGCGTGGAAACTGATGAAACCGCAAATCTTTATTTATAAAAGATGACGACTTGCAATCTTTCACAGCATACGTCGTATTCACCATTTTAAATAAACAAATATCACAAACACGCGATAGCCCTGAATGATGCCTCACGAACTACTAACATAGTTTTGTTCGCAGTCCGGGAGCGGCTTTCCCGCGTCTCGCCCCTCACACCCCGCACGATTGCCCTGTCTAGACGGCTTCGTCGGACGACTGTAGGTTTTTAGACTGTGGTATTACGCTGTTTTTAGAGCAATAATGTAATGTATGTGTGTTAAAATACGTCGTTGGTAGCGTCGAAAAAATAGACCTACTTTTTAGGTTAGTTTCGATTTTATAAAATAACTCTGAAACGCGGGTTTTTTTTTCAAAAATAATTTTTGTAGGAGTTAATACGATCAGTGTAGTCTATAAAAAACAAAGTTTGATTTTGATGCAGCATGGTACGGGATTCCATATATCCATGAGCATTCTCTTTTGATTTTTTCATGATATAACTTTACAATAACTAAGAAGTTTTAATACCTTCATTTAAGGAGTATTACATTGTCTATTAAATACAATTTATTGCATTAACCTAGCATTTTTAGTTTCCGAGATTTTTAGGATTCTTTAAGTGACCCGGATTCATTGCTCTCGAGTGTAGTTTTATAATCGGTAAGTAAACACAAACAAATCATAAATTCTTATGCAGATCGTATCAGTATTTTTTTCATTTTGGCAATATGGTGTCTGGTTGTCGCTGTTATGAATTTTGATAATTGTCATGTCTTTAGTGACAGTCGCAAGGTTAAAACGAATCGATTGACGTAAGAATCATCAAAATCGGCCTACACGTTTGGTCTCTACAACGCACATAGGAACAAACGTACATACATAGACTGATAAACACATTACCCTCCTTTGCGTTGCGCAGTCGGGTAAAAAATAGAAACGAGTTTCAACCCATCGCGAGGTTTTTAATTACTTTAAATTCTGTACTTTTTGCAAGCTGTAAATTGTAAAAACTTGTTCGCTGCAGGATATTCAGATTCAGTTCATTAAAATAATGAAAGCTGGATAGGTCTTTTGAAAAAATGTAGGACGGACAGGCATTACAACGGATTTACATGAAGAAATGATGAATAAAACTACACGAAGTAAGTACATATTTTCTATAAACAAACTACATACATAAGTTACATTGAAACTTCACTCACTGCGTATTTTCGTAAAGATTTTTTCTGTATAATATTTCATCTTCATCTGCCTAGCTTTTTCCTAACTATACGTTGGAGTCGGCTTCCAGTCTAACCGGATGCAGCTGGTATACCGGTATTGACAAGGAGCGACTGCCTATCTGCCCTCCACAATCCTGTTAGTACTGGGTAATACGGTACCCCTTAGTAAGACTGGTTGTCAGACTTTCGGGCCACTGACTACCTGTAAGTAGTGTCAAAGATCTGCAAATGACAGCTGGGACCAAATGGCTTATCGTGTTTTCCGATGCACGGATGAAATTTGGTAATCCTATCCTAACTTCCTAACTATCCATACTAATATTATAAATGCGAAAGTAAGTTTGTTTGTTTGTTACCTTTTCACGCATAAACCTTTGAACCGAACATCCTGAAATTTTGCATATACGTTGTCAGGTGTACAGAAACGGCCATAGGGTACCGTTCACCCCGAAAAAATGTACTGTTCCCGAGGAAAACAAAAATAAAGTTCTTATGATAAATTGATAATAGACGGCTCCACCTGTCTTTCGAATCATGATTGATTTATATTATTACTAGCTGTGCCCGGCATGCGTTGCAATGCATGTTTTCCTAACTACTACCCTACCTACCCTACCTACGCTACCTACCCTACCTACCCTACCTACCCTACCTACCCTAATTTTTTGTGAATCTAAACCATTCCCAGATCCCCTTGAACACACACAAAAAATTTCATCAAAATCGGTCCAGTCGTTTGAGAGAAGTTCAGTGACATACACACTCACAGAAGAATTATATATATAAAGACTAGCTGTGCCCGGATGATGCGTTGCAATGCATGTTTTCCTACCTACTACTTTCACTACCCTACCTACCCTACCTACTCTACCTACCCTACCTACCCTACCTACCCTACCTACCCTACCTACTACTTTCACTACCCTACCTACCCTACCTACTCTACCTACCCTACCTACCCTACCTACTACTTTCACTACCCTACCTACTCTACCTACCCTACCTACCCTACCTACCTTACCTACCCTACCTACCCTACCTACCCTACCCTACCTACCCACCCTACCCTACCTACCCTACCTAATTGTGAATCTAAACCATTCTCAGATCCCCTTGAACACACACAAAAAATTTCATCAAAATCGGTCCAGTCGTTTGAGAGAAGTTCAGTGACATACACACTCACAGAAGAATTATATATATAAAGATAAGCAGAGTACAACCCGAATAATTGATTGTTAAATAATTCTAAATTAACGCGAGCAAAGCTATGGAAAAAAACTAGTTATGTATAATGTTTATTAACATAATATCACCCCTGTTATCGTCGAAGAGTTAGACAGATGTGTAAGTAATGTAAGTACCCACACATTTCACCAGTTACTCAAGTTAAGTCCGATGAAATAGTGGGCGAACTTGTTATTAACACAAATTCTGATTCTAGGCTGCTACAAAGAAATTCTTGTAGGAAAAACCCAATAACACTTCGCTCGACCTAGAAATCGAACTTAGAACCAGCAGCAATAGCTGATAATAAGTTTTTAAACTGTCATGGTCACTAACAGTATCGTTAACATTACCATTAACACTAGAAACGGGATTTTTACCATGACCACTGTTAAATATCCCGTTTCTAGTGTTAATGATAATGTTAGTGACATGACAGTTTAAAAACTTAGTATCATTAACACTGGAAACGGGATATTTTATTATTTACCATGCTTACTGTTTGTTTTGAGTTTCCAATATTTCAGCAAGTTGCAAGCACCATGATCACGGATAAACTGAAGTTATTGCGGGTGGGTGTTTATGAGCAGTCAAATCGGACTACCCTCTTTAACTTTGGCATAGCTGATAATACTTGACCAACAAGGCTCTCACTACTAAGTTGACAAGACTTATTTTGCTATTCAGTTGCGTTTATTTTCTTATGTTTTTTTCCTACACTAGACATGACTGATCTCTATTCCTTACACTCACTGAGTCTTCGACGGCTTAAGGCTAATAGGATATCAATAAAACCGATTAGAAAGTCGTTTACCTTATAATTAATCGATACTAACGTCTTTCCTTAAATACAACATGGGCTGAGACAAAATATTAAAATACACCATTATTTTTAGGTCGTTCTGGAGCCGAATACCATGAACTCGATCATCGAACTCAAAACGATTGGGACTATTTTTTTTTCAAAAAATAACAATAAAAAAATACGAAAGAATAAATTTAAGTAATGTTTTTTTTGTGAAATAATGAGAATCGATCGATGAATGAATTTTTCAATGGGTATCGTTCGCATGTGTTGCCGATCGTGGATACGTTTTACACACACATATGCATTTGAGTTCTCATTATTTTAAAAAAAAAAACATTAAGTTTATTCTTTCGTGTTTTTTTTTATTGTTATTTTTTGAAAAAAATAGTCCCAATCGTTTCGAGTTCGATGATCGAGTTCATTGTATTCGGCTCCAGAACGACCTAAAAATAATGGTGTATACGTTAGTCATTTAGTCTCCATATAGAGACGTTAAGCCGTTGGTCCCGGCTGTCATTTGTAGATCTTTGACAGTCGTTACAGGTAGTCAGTGGCCCGAAAGTCTGACAACCAGTCTTACCAAGGGGTATCGTATTACCTAGCACTAACTGGGTTGTGGAGGTCCGACAGGCAGTCGCTCCATGTAAAATACTGGTATTCAGCTGCATCCGGTTAGACTGGAAGCCGACCCCAACATAGTTGGGAAAAGGCTAGGCAGATGATGACTAACATCATCATGATGATGATGATGTTAGTCATTTAGTCTCCATATATCATTTCGAAATTCAAATTTTCTTACGTTTTTTTTTTTTTTGCAATTTGCAGGTCAGTGTCGGGTGGTATGTTGAACAAAATATGATTTTCGGCCGAAATACATCAATACAACCCTCTCGGTTCATTTAATCCCATTGTATAACTATTGAAAGAAATGCTACGTGGGGTCGAGAAGGCCCATACAGACAGATAATTAGAATATATTTTATCTCAAGTTTCAATGAAACTTTTTTGATTTATTATTACGGAGTTCGTGTCATGACTCCTGATCCGGTCTTTGTCTGTGCTTTTGTGCAAAAGGCATATTTTATCTGCATGTAGACTCATTTATCTTACTAATAAAATTTTGTGAGGGTGGGTATGTTTGTTACTCTTTCACGTAAAAGCTCCTGAACGGATTTGGATGAAATTTAGCACACAGATAGCTTATAACCTGGATTAATACTTAGGATAGTTATTCTTGAACCTGTATGACAATTATCGAAATCCACGCGGTCGAAGCCGCGAGCGGAAGCTAGTAAGTAATTCTCACAAGTTTCACAGCTGATTAATAATGAAGTGCTTCTAAATGAATAATGATTTTATTGTTTTGGTTGGTTGGCCAAGTACAATACTATTATTTGTCGAGTTCTGATCTGAGTTTGTACAATTTTAGAGTACAGTACTGGCTCTTAATACACTAGAACACTAGAAAGACAATCACATAAATATACACACACGGAGGGCGCTGACAAGTCACCGTACTCTGTGTTTGAACCTGTGCACGTAAAAATGAAACTACTATCTGGTAGATCCCTACCCAACCCGCACAGGGCCGCGTGGTGGATTATATATTATTGCCCACTCCCTCTCAAAGAAAGCCTGTCCCAGCTGTGGGGACATTAAACGCGCCGATTACGGTCACACAATTTTTTTTTTACAACCAATGAATGAAGTTCATTACAATTTTACACTGTTTACTTTTCACTCAATATTGTATCATCTAAATTGGAAAATTGATTTCAGTTTACCGTATTGCACAATAATTTATATCGTTATTTACATGTGTTGATTAAATAATTATTTGCATCGATATAATTATATAACGTAATTACAGTTACATTAATTTTTATTAATGAAAACTAGTTTTGTTTTTAATCTATTTTAAATCACTGACTCGACTGTCATGCGACCTGAATCAGGCATCAGTCCAATGATGCGAAAGATGTATCTATTGAATCATACAATACCTCAAGTATACACCTACTTGGGGAAATCAGCCACGATAAAACTCATAAACAAATAAATTTTTCTTCGAACAATCTATCACTATATGTATCTATAAACATTAATCTAATGATAAGAAACAGATACGAATAATCTCAACTTCTCAAGTGTCAGTGACTTATTGCAGTTATATATCGAAGTGAAAACTTATCAAGGACGTGTAACACGACACAAGTTAAAGGCTACATCGTTGTACGGATACCAAAACTTGTGGTCGCTCATTTTCACCCGACTCTTAAACTAACTTGGCTCTGTCCAGTGCCTTAGTCCGTCTAGACACAGTGCATAGATTCAATATATTGTCTATTATGCTCATTAAAGGCGTAAAAACTTGTGTTAACTCGCAACTGTACAATTTTATGATCAAAGTGAACAAATAGTTTAAATAAAATAAAATAACTTTAAATAAAAAACAGTGTAAAAAAGGAAGAACTTAAAATTCAAAACAAGTTCTGTTTTAATTGAATAATACAAATAAGTAGTTGTTTTTTTCTATCTTATGAGACACAACTGTTTCTAATATGTTTATTGTCTTTGTCTTAAACTCTATTACTTCGGAAATAGTTTTTAAACTTCTTAGTTGTCTTACTGAATCGTAGTTCGGTTTCACTAACACTAATAATCTCTGACAGCGACTCGATCTGTGACATTTGTCATCAATGAGTGACTGAGTGCGAGTGTGACTTCTCAATACTGATCTCACCACTTTCTCGCACGCATTTACCGGTGAATACGAAACCTATATGACTACTTACCGATTACGTAACTCAAAACCTGATACCCAAGTTAATTTAAAAATTTTGCATAATTGAATTGCAGTTTTTGAATGTTAATTAATGCTGGTTTATTATGAAATTGAATGGTAATGTCTGACATTTACTTATTTTCGGTGTTGTGAGATTATCAAGTCACTTAATCATTACTTTAATTAATCATCTGTACATTAATTGTTTGGTATGACAGTTTGACAGGACTCACTGTCAGTTCCGCAGGTCCTGCATATTTGATAAAGACAGGGTGATAGAAGCAGTTAATCATTCATTGATATCTGTGGGGCAATTCCTGTCATGATAATACTATCTTTATCATTCTTAATAATACAGGAATTGCTCAGGCTCTCGGATATTTTGCTCTAATTTCAGTCTCAAGCTAGCTTTGGTGGCCAGTTTTAGACATTGGTTGTAACGACTAGATTTTGAACGTTTTGCGAGAAGTGACTTCCTAGTTCTATACGCTTCATGTATCTAGGTGCGCGTAAAGTTACTAAAATGAAGTGTAAATAAAATATACTTCACATGATTAAATCTTACCCTGAAGATTCATACTCATTTCATGAATACAAGGTGTAAATGGACCCTTCATTCACCAAGCCGTGAACCAAGCATTCTGTACATCAAACAAGTCAAAAATATTGCTAGGAAACTAGTTCTTTTTTGGGTGAACAATCACGGTTTACGGTAGGACTCAATGCAACGCACTCAAACCATTGTGCTGCAAAACAAAACAGGTGTCAAGGAGGTATTTAAAGTAAAATTACAACATAAAAATATTAAATTAAAAAAAAAGTGTATTTTTTTTTAACTTTGGCCAATATCTCCATAAACTAGAAGGCACCCAGATATGATCCAGAATAACAAAAATATCGCAATAACAGGGAGAACAATTGCCTCCGAAGGGACTCTTTACACTCATTATATGTATCATAAGTAGGGCCAATTCTTAAATTTTCACGTCTAAAGTCATTTCAGAATCAGTTTCCACAAATAGAGTAGTATTCTGATCCTTATTGCTCCTTAAGAGGACTGTGACGACATAAAGTATTTCGCAGTTCACTATTTCCAGTTTTAACGACATTCCTGAATTTAACTAGCGGTTGTATTGTATGGTGCAGTCAACTTTATGGGAGGAAATATCAGTGACTGATTTAAGTTCAGTTGTGGCAGTCGTAAATGGGACTGTGAATAGATGCCAGTACATCCTGTACGCTGGTTCCATTGACCACTCTGGACGAGTGTCACGTATGGAGAAGAATAGTGTGGGACGCCTGCCGGCCGGATGGGCCGTCGACTTTAAAAATGTGGCTAGGTCAGACTGGATGGGTGGAGTCTTGCGGCACAGCTTTGAAAGAAGAAAAAAAAATTGTCACAGGGTCGTGCATACAAAGAAAAAAAAAGAAATATCAACAATCATAAAGCGCATCAAACATTACAAATACAACAGGACAGGAACAAAAAAAAAGTTACAGCTTGCACGTCGTGACTGCGACAAGCAGGCTAGCACTCAGCATAATGCCGTGCTATGGGGGGCCCACAGCACAGCGCTGGTTTTCAGTGGTCACCCGTGAGAAAAAAAGAGGCTTTGGAGAGGGATATGTCCAGCAGGAGACTGCGGCAGACTAAGTTGATTCATTGACTCCTGGCAAGTGATAGGGTCTCGTGATCCACGGACCTTCGTTTCTGCTAGTGTCGTAGATTGAGGCTGTTAGGATGAAACCTAACTTATCCCATGCTAGGTGCTAAAATTTTCGAGCTTGTTCCGTTTCCTCATACCTATTTTCTATGCAGCGGGGTGGTCGTTGGTCGTACACTTTCGCGGGATTCTTGAAAGATGTCACTGTCTTTCTATTTATTTATTGGGGAACACAAAAAGATCATTACATTAATATATAAAAAAAAACAATAAAAACGCGAATACCACGCAAATGTGTTACCATTACATTTTCCACGGAATACACGGAATACATACAAAAAAATACAAGCTAAATAATGATATAAAAAATATAAAATTCTTCAAAAAGGGCAGAAGAATAATGACGATGAAGATGAATGCTGCAAAACTTTCGAATGCCTCAACTTTATTAAAATCCCTATGACTCTATTGACCGTCAAATGAACTCGTTGAAGAGTAACTCATCCCACGTCTGAAATCGTAAAAGAAACAATTTCTAAACCTGCCTTTAACCTAACCTACAAAACTCGCGCGATGAAGCGACAACCGACAATAACACACCAACTTTTGGTCCCAATTGCAACCCGTCAGATTTACACCCCCATTCTAATATACATGGTGTTGTAATAAATGGGTGTGCTGCGATCTACGCTCTCCGCCCTACTAACTCATTCATGGCTGCCTGAGTTTATGAATGGGTAAAGTTGCCGCTTTTCCCGCGTTTGCGCAAATTTTATGGGAATTACGCCTGGAGGGGTAATGTCGCCGTGACGTAGGGTTTACTTTTTTGTGCTTGTGTTTTGTTTTTTTCTGTGGAATTCTTTATTTTGGTGAGCAGTTTTGTTGTTTTTGAGATTCTTTGAATTTGTAGCGTTGTCGATAGTATGTAGTTTTTGGGTTTTTAAGGCGATCTTATCTTATAAGATTGAAAAGTACTTTTTTGACCTTCAGATTTATAATTTCTGAAGTTAATTACTTAAGAACTTTCACGAATTTTGTCTGATCTCTTATTTCTCAAGTAAGCAGATAGTTGCCTAATATCTTGGGTCATTTGCTCCAGTAGCCCGTTTAAAATTCTCGGAACATTAAATAGCCAGAACTTTCTGAACATTTATGAGGGAAGATTATTGAGTTTGTGAAACTGGCCTGAAAGTTATAAGTGGTAGTTACTTAATTGACCTTTTTTTCTGTACTTGCCCTTTTCAAGCTCCGACTCAAGTCCAGAAAGAAATTACAACTAGTAACACTTGACAGACATCAACGAAATTCGTTAGCTGATGAACATCTAAATGCAAAGTTTAATGTACAATAAGGCTGCGTTTCCACCAGAGATGAGAGAGGATGCGTAGCGAAGGATGTGTGCGGAACTAATCAATCACATAGCTAGAATAGCTCAAGCTGTGAAAAAGAAGCGACATTATTGGTTAGTTTCACACACATCCACGCTACGCATCTTCGCTCATCTCTGGTGGAAACGCAGCCTAAGTCAGGACACTTTTGGAACTGTAACATGAATACACAAACACATTCCTTTTTCTCATGGGGGTAAGCTAAATGCTACCTGGTACAATCCTTACATATTTCTTGTGCTTCGTCCAGGTTTATACATCTGGTAACACACGCACCCCGGTTGCGAGTACTAAACGCACCTGACCTTTGCTGAAGAACGGCACCAATAAAGTCAGTGTATCTCCTATTAGGACGCGCGCGGCGTTTCCATAGAGTTAACTGTAACATAAAGTGTTAATAAAAGCCGCTTCAGCGCTAGCAAGCGACATCCCACCAATAAAACTAAACATTAATTTGGCAAAGTTGCGGCAGAGGACACCGCTGCTCTAAATCCGCTTTAAGCGTCAAACGTCGGTTTCGCAACAAATCTGTTGTCAGACGCTGAGATACCACATTCCGTAAGGTTCGGATTACTAGAAATATGTTATGAACGATGAGAAATACGAAGTGTTTTAAAGGCAAGGCAGATGTTGGTGAGTTTAAAATCATATAACTGCCTAGCCTTTTCCCAATCATGTTGGGGTCGGCTTCCAGTCTTACCGGACGCAGTAGAATACCAGTATCTTAACGTCCACACCTAGTGACTGTGTAACACGTGACTTCATGGTAAGATTGGTTGTCAGAATTTCAGGGTTTAGATGTTTGACAATCGGTATGGGTACAACGACTGTCAAAATATCTACAGATATCAGCCGGTACCACCTATCCGAGGCACGGAGGGATTTCGACATGTAACGAATGGTTTTTATATACACATACCTATACACCTTAAAATAGTTAGTTTCTGGTACAAAGTTCGAATGGTAAAGGTGTAAATCGTGAGTTGATTTCACGTTTTGCAACAAAAAATTTAATAAACGGATAAAAAACATGATTTCAATGCATTTTTTTCTAATTTGCTACAGAGTAGAATGGTAATAGTGGTCGGTCTACCACACATCTGAAGACCAGAAACGTTGTAATAAGTTTGAAAGCGTTTCGTATTTCTACAACTACTTGAATGGGATTGACAGTACCTTATGTCAGTCCCATACATTTTTGACATTTTCACCATGATTGTCGCATGCAGACTGTGACTTACACTCTTATGAACGGTTCTGAATCTAAATTCTTATAGTTTTCTATCCCATCTATGGCCTGGCCTCCCGGTTAATTAACTAGCCTGCCTGTGCCCACTTCCATTTCTTAGCTTCGTCATATTCTTGCCCTTGTCCCATATTACTTGAGGTCGGCGTCACACGTTTTTTTCTTCGATTCTTCTCTACCAACGGTCACGCTGTCATTTACTCCTTTTTCTTTCATATAATCATTCATTACACCATCCATCTATCGTTGCCTTGGTGTCCTCTCACTCCATATCCATTATCATTTATGGTCATCATCATTTTAGTCACATACGATTCCATTTCTTTCCATACTGTATACCTAACTAAAGGTTAGCCTTGTGTAATGGTATCGTCATTGACCGTGTGTTCGTGAACTATGACACCAAGACGTGTTGATACTCATTGAACTGGAACTCTTACGTACCATATCATATTACCATAGTAACTGCCATCACTGTTGTCTTACTTCCTTGTCAGTGCGATTATTATCAATTTAAGCACGATTGATTTATCTTCGAGTTTATTTTGAATTAACTTCAATTCAGGTGATAATTTGCTAACCTCTTTAGACTCAAACATTCGAATTTCAGAAATAGTTTTTCGGACAAATTCTGAGCGTTTGTCATCATTCTTCCATTTTATTTGGGTTCTGCGCAGCATGTCTCCTTCCATACTTCTCTATAGCTCATCATCTCAGCAGTAGCAGTCACCTCCTTTCTAGCCATATCATCCTTTACATCGTCCATCCATCGATTCTTTGGTCGTATGAAGTCGTATCTTACTCTTACAGCCATCCACATTCACACTCAAAACTTCTATTTAATTCTCAAATTCTAAGCAGCCAGCTTTATTAAAATTGGAGCAACATTCTGTTTGTCATTGTAGGTGGCACTAAAACGCTTACTACAAGAATAATATTGCATGATGAGCAAAATACCACTGACATTCTTGCGTATACTGCAAAGGAATATGAGCCTGAAGATACCGCATACCCAAAAGGTCATATTACTTGGATATGTCACGGACGGTCGAATAATACGAGTGCTCTTTGTATGGCCTTGTTCCACAGTGTGATTGTAATTCGAACTTTGATTTATAAGAGTATTGTTCTCCTATAGTAAGGTGTTGATTTTTGATTAAAATCTAACGTATTTTTATTGTATGACTAGCTGTTATCCGCGACCTTCGTTCGCGTGAAATTATTATAAAAAAATATTACTTCCCTTTTTTAATTTTAATCGAATTTTGTGACCAATTTCATGGGTTTTAATTTTTTTGCACGGAACCCTAATTCTTATTCTAAAATGAAATTAGCCTTAGTTACTCCTTGTGATATCAGCTATTTACCAGTAAAAGTCCCGTCAAAATTAGTCCAGTCGGAAACACAACAAACAGAAAGACAAAAATTGAAAAAAATATGTTTTTTGCCGTAAGCATTCAGTAAAAAGCTGTTATTTTGATATTGCAAACATAGACTTCAATTTCATTTATTTGTATAGATAAGATATACACGGGACATCATCATCTGCCTAACCTTTTCCCAACTGTGTTGGGATCGGCTTCCAGTCTAACCAGATGCAGCTGACTGCCAGTATTTTAAATGGAGCGGCTGCCTATCTGACCTCCACAACCCAGTTAGTACTGGGTAATACGATATCCCGCTTGGTAAGATTGGTGTCAGACTTTCGGGCCATTGACTACCTGTAACGACTGTCAAAGACCTACAAATGACAGCCGGGACCAACGGCTTAACTCTGTATAATATAAACGGGACACCGACGCGCGAATAAATAACCGACGAAAAATTTGGCCGCTCTGTAGGGTCTAGAATTCCGAATTTATGGTTACAGTTTGCGCGTCGAAGTCTCATGCACCCTGTATTATTTTTTTAGAATACAACTGCTGTCATCCACATAATTATGAGACGTCAGAGTCAATTATATCTTTAAAATATTTAAAAAAAAACCGTCATTTTAAGAAACTTTTTTTTTTGGATGGGAAATCATCAAAAATGACTCCTCCCGCTCTGGGCGGTGCGGAAGGGAGTGTCAGACTTTTACTGACTAAAACCCATCCATGTTCCTTCTTTTGCCCTTTGTGTTCCAGGGAGTGTCAGACTTTTACTGACTAAAACCCATCCATGTTCCTTCTTTTGCCCTTTGTGTTCCAGGGCCACAGTATCTCTTTCGAACAGTCCCGCAGCCCTGGCAGGCATCGGCCCTTGCAGGCCCCTCCTGTTTGCTGACATCTCTTTGAGGCGCGCGTGGAACACGACCGCGCCGTCGACACGGCCTGTGGTCATAAGACGGAAGGACGGCGAACTAGCCCATTACTCACCGTATTTCAAGGACCTGCCATGTTATTTCTCTACACTTGGTTGACTGATTAATTACATTACATTAAGTACGCCTTTGTTTTTTTTTATATGCGGAAAGTTTAAACAAATGTATCTGTCGTGTTTCCTAAGGTAATGGATAAATATACTTACAATATTGAGATGTGAACCTCAAAAGGGAGAAACCCTTTATAGCCTTGACCCTAAAATTCACCGCCCCACTACTTTTTCTATACGAAGGTAAAGCTTATACCGTGTCCAAAGACCACCATTTTCTTCAAATGACTTCATTCTTCTAAGAAATTATCTATAAATCTTAACTGGGACTCTTGCAACATAAATAACTCAGACACTTTAATTTTGTTTCCTCCTTCATTTGCATCTTAGGAATTGTCTCTGGATGTTTCGCTACGCTTGCGTGTAACCGAACTCCTGGCTTGCACTATCCAGAAACTCACTCACTCAAAACTGTGCTCTTTTGTTTGAAATCTACTGCTGTTTTTATGCAGTCTCTGAGAATGATGTTGCTATTAAAAACCAGCAATGTGTTACGTTCTCGAGATAGTGTCGCGATTTCGTTCGTATTGTCGGTTACGTAAAGTGTGTGAAATATAGGGCATTTCTCAATGAAACTGCTTGTGTAGTATGTTAGCTTTTGTGTTTACTGTCTCGTGGTTCTGATGCAACAGGCTTTTTTGTTCTACCAACGGTATTAAGGGCGATTCTCACGGAGACTTGACTGCTTTTAATTCGATGACTTGACATATTTAAAATGAAAAATAGCATGTACTTTTAAATTCACAAGAGGAATGGCTGAAGGAAGAGAGTAATGGTTTGAATGGTTCTGAGTGCTATCAAAATGAGAAAAAGATCATGAAAAGTTGTCTTTTGCCACATGACTGAACTAAATTAAGACAACAATGTGATAATTCCAAACAATACCTGATGGCTAATCTCCCAAGTATAATTTGGACATAAATTATTGTGACTCAATCCAAAGTAAATCGAGAATTTCCACTACATAATTTAAAAACAATCGGATAAGAATCGATAGGTACTCTCAACAACTCGATCAAAAAAGGGCAAAGCAATTTGCATTCGAATAAATTAATGCCATATTGCGAAACGGTGCCATTTTTTTTTAGGGTGAAATAATTATATTCATGTCACGGAAATTCTGAAAATGGCGTAAGATTACCTACTACAGAGACCCTTACGAACACACGACGAACAGTCCTTTGCCAGTTATTTTTCACTACCCTATACCCGCGACTTCGCACGCGTGTAGTTCTGTAACTGTCCTACGAAATCGTTTTATCGAGATAAAAATTCTCCTTTGTTCTACATCCAGGTTAAAAACTATCTGTTTGCCAAAATTTATCCAAATGGACTCGGCACAGCAAGTCTTCTTCTTCTATTCTTCATCACTTGTCATCTCAGCAGTCAACTCGTAAAACTATTACTAGATATTATGTGTGATTTTCAATTTTAAAATCGTTCTCTATGTTTTATTGACTTCGCGTGTTTGCGCTCGGCCCACAGTTTAGACTTCAGATCGATTTGAAAAAATCCCATCAAATCAAGAAGAGGGGTATTTCTTCCTCAACTGGGTGGCAATCGAGAGCTCCTCAATTTATTCGGTTATACTACTCTTGGGACCTGTTTCATGAGTGTGATAGGGTAAATGTGTTGAAGATTTGATGTGTGGTTTTGCCTTTTTTTTTTGCTAATACGTAATGTCGTTTTTTTAATTTTATGCGAGACGCTATTATTCACGAACCTTTTACTCGACGTCAAGCAAAACCTACATCGTAGAAATAAAGTATCCACGAGATGAGATAAATATATCTGCCCCACAAACAGCCGTTAGATCAATAGCCCACCGGACACAACACTCGTCTGGTCAGAGGATCCTTCTTTTTATGCAGGATGAGGAGCTCTCCACTCTCGTACCGTATAAATGACGACTATACTGAAGACTTATTTTGAGCTTCAACGTCAGCACTGAACTTTGTCACATTATGTTAAGTCTTCATGACTTATTATGTCTTGTGACAGCTACAGTCCGATAGTTTCATCCTTTTGTTTTGTCTGAAACCTACTTTAGCAATTCAAAAGTGCCTGTGAATATGTTTTGAGTGAGGTATCGACTTTAGTAGAGATTCGGACACTGGTGATATGCAGGTCTACTATTATCAGTAAACAAACAAATGATGACAAAAAAGGAACAAAAAAAAACAGCTCGAAGTTAAATCGGACACAATATGGGCGGAACAAAAATTGCATTTAAATTGAACGCGTCCAGTTCGCTTCAATGGCGGCAGGCAATCGTTCCCGCATTGTCGACTGTTATGAATTTAACGTTAACTACTGGACCAATTATGTTTCGATGAATAGTTGAAAATATATTTTTGGGGTTGACATGAGACTTTTAACTAGCAAATATGGTTGTCCTATTAGGTACACCTTTGCCTGACTTTTCGGGGATGAGAAAGAGACAAAAGTCATTATTTGCCTTGCACAGGGCAGAGCAAAATGATTAAAATAAACAATAAAAAAAAAGTTATCTTAAGAAAAACTTAATAATAAGACAAGTACATTACAGATTACAGGCGTGAAGTTATGTTTAGTATGTGTGTATACTGTGTTTTTATGTCAACGTGTGTGTGTCGTCTATTCTCTTATTACATATTTTTAATACATTTTCTTGTAAGTTCGAATGAAAAAAATAACATTTTCGTGAAATATTATTGCGTGCTTTTTACCTCATGCCAAAAAACCTTCTTTGACAACTTTTTTGCCCAAAAAAAGATAATGAATCAATCACAAAATCTTACGTATTGTTAATTACCAATTGGTAACCACGTAAGCATTGCGACACAGAGATTACGTAAAGAAACAATCAACCCTGCGAACGCGACACTCTCATGTCTTCAATACTTTTTCTCATTATTGACATTATTACTTACGTCAACGTTCTCGTCATGGGAATTCTTGTCCGTGGTCAATAGGACCGGTTACTTAAGTACCCAGTAGAAAGGGACAGGGGTCACTTTCCCATGAATCGATGGGTTTTTGCTCGAGTTTTATCGCCATATGAGATTCTTACTATGGTATCTTTTTCTTTACTTGGCCGGAATTGGCGTGGGATTGTGAGATATGAAAAGATGGACATCGAGTGGCAGTGAACGGGTTATGTGAGGTAGTTTGGAATTTAGAAAAGGTCGTTTCAATGCGACTAGATTATTCTGTAGAATGTTTTGATGATTTTTCTATGGATTTTTCTTATGGATATTTCCTTAATCTATTCTTGTGAGCATCACGCTGAGTGGTAACCTGCTTGTCGCAGTCACGACGACGTGCAAGCTGTCAACTGTTTTTGTTCCGTCCTTTTGTACATATTTATAAATATTTGTTATGCGTTGTATATTTATTTTTGATTTTTTTTTGTCATTTTCCATGCACGTTATGGCTTTGCGACAGATAAATATTTTTTCTTTCTTTCATTCTTCTTTGTGCTAATTATCATCATCACCTAGCCTTTTCCCAACTATGTTGAGGACGGCTGCCAGTCTAACCGTATGCAGCTGTATTTTACATGGAGCGACTCTCTGTCTGACCTCCATAACCCAGTTAGTAGTGGGTAATACGATACCCTTTGCTCAGACTGGTTGTCAGACTTTCGGGCCACTGACTACTTGTAACGACTGTCAAAGATCTACAAATGATAGCCGGAAAAACGGCTTAACATGCTTTCCGAGGCACGGAGGAAAATCTTTGTTATGGGTGGTCACCCAACCACGGAACAACCTAGGCAAGCGCGGCTTAACCTAAAGATCGACCCGAATGGCTGTTATCATTTAACCACGAGCTCTTGTGCTATTTATATTTACAAATATGTATAAATCTTGCAGAGGTAATAACCCCGACTTAAAGACATAGACTTTGTATTCTGCAGTTACTCTCACTAATATAGCAACGTTTATTTTAACAACTTAACGACCTATTGTGTCCACTCTCCATTGCGACAATAGCTGTTGAAGCCAAATATGCCAAGATGAGTCTCATAAACTATGTTCGCGATTTAGTTTCCAAACCTGTAAACAAATATGCAGTTTTGTAAAGACCAGTGGATTACATTGGCCCAGGATCGGAGGAAATGGAAGTCATGGAGAGAGGCCTTTGCCCAGCAGTGGGATGCCGCAGGCTGTCTGTGACAGTAAAGACAACTTTAATACCAACATTCAATTTGCGCTACAAATCAGCAGATTTTTCGACCTTATCAATTATATTATTTATTCTGAAATAAACTTTACTTTTATCGTATAAAGTTGATATTCGATGACATAACCTAAAAAACAAGGACTTAAATAGACCTTTGGTATGTCTGCCCAGTCCCTTAGTACCGTAGTACCTAACACTTATGTATGTAGAGACCAAGTAGTTTTTCATTACGTTAAGTGGGCAATTTTATACCTAGAAAAAGCTTGATATAGACTGATTTGATTGAAGTACGCAATTTATTGCTTAGCTAAGTGAGTGGCGTGGACAATCTGTAATCAATACATACTTACATTATAAATACGAAAGTACCTCACTGTGTCTGTCTGTGATATTGTCATGCCGCCAACATAACATCTTCATAAAGCCACGCGGGTAAGTAAAGCCCCGGGTAAAATCTAGAAGCGCAAGCGCGACTGCTGGATCTTGAGTTCCTGGGACTCCCAGGTCTTGCAAAGTGTTATTGGGTTTTTCTCTGTAGAGGCTGGATTTGTGCCCGGTTGATGACAATAGGCTCACCCCCTATTACATGCGGCTTAAGCATAAACTGGCGAAATGTAGGTACACCTCAGCCTTACCCTTATGTTATGAAATAAAGTTTTATAAGCTACTTCACAAAATCTCCTCAATTATTATTACCTCATCGTAATAGGTACATAAGTATGTCATATACATTCATAACACTACACATAATATACACTCGCGATACATATCAATTTGCCATATTAAATCATTTAACTAAACGAGCTTTTGATTGAAAGCGGTAATACAAAATATTCGCCTATACAATTTAAAGCCATTAAAAATATTTCAATACCAGTCAATTATGTTATGAAAAAATAATTTTGAGGTCTTACTTATTTGCGTAATATAGATTAGAGCACACGTGTGTTTTATATTATACAGGTACATAGATGAAAAACATAACTTCAAAGGGCACAAATCATATTAAAAGAGGTGTGCAACTATAAACTTTATCATGTTTAATTAATATAAGTAGGTACCTATTAATATTTTCACTGGGTGTGATTTTCCTAACTTGTTTTATATTTTATGTTGTTTTATTTTGTCTTGTGACTTAGCATCGTATTGGATCGTGGCTAAATAAGAACAGCCGCTCGGGTCGATCTTTAGCCGTGCTTACCTAGGTTGAGCCGTGGATGGGTGACCACCCATTACATACCGAGTTTCCTCCGTGCCTCGGAAAGCACGTTAAGCCGTTAGTCCCGGCTGTCATTTGTAGATCTTTGACAGTCTTTACTGGTAGTCAGTGGCCCGAAAGTCTGACAACCAGTTTTACCAAGAGGTAAGAGGTGGTTGGGAAAAGACTGCTCTGGCCGAAAACAGCTCTCGCAGTACAAAGCTGCTCTGGCCGTATAAGAACGCTCTCGCAGTACAAAGCTGCTCTGGCCGCATAAGAACGCTCTCGCAGCACAAAGCTGCTCTGGCCTTATAAGTCCGCTCTCGCAGTACAAAGCTGCTCTGGCCGTATAAAACCGCATTGAGCTGTTGCTACTTGATGCACAAACAATGCGTCGTTTCTGAGTGTATCTTGCGGTTTTCTCACAGCTGGCCACCATACGTAAAAGGCGCCAATTTTCCCGTATAAACATTGTGGTTATAACATTACGTTAATAAACACGCTTATATTAAACTACACGTGTTGATGGGTTATTTATAAAATAGAAGCAGGAACTATGTTTAGTTTAGAAACTAAATGCTTGTTCCTGCTAATATCACTCTTCTGTACATCAGTGATGATAATATAAACTTTAGATTACCACTTATCAAATATAATATAATATAAATTGTAGCGTCGTTTAATTAACTAAATAATTAAGACTTAAATAAGCACGTTAACCTGTTGGTCCCGGCTGTCATTTGTAGATCTTTGGCAGTCGTTACAGGTAGTCAGTGGCCTGAAAATCTGACAACCAGTCTTACCAAGAGGTATCGTATTACCTAGCGCTAACTGGGTTGTGGAGGTCAGATAGGCAGTCGATCCATGTAAAATACTGGTATGCAGCTGCATCCGGTTAGACTGGAAGCCGACCCCAACATAGTTGGGAAAAGGCTAGGCAGATGATGAAGACTTAAATAATCAGCAGCTTAAAAAAACCTAGCTATTCCAACTGACCCGTCACAGAAGAGATCAATGTTAGTTTTAGTCAATAAGCGACACCTAGATTAATACCAAAATACTGCGCACTGTTATATTATTTCGATTTTTGTCTCCGCATTCATTAATGTTTCGTAAGTGTTATCCAATAACACTTTGCCCAACCTGAGAAACGTACACAGGATCTCATGGTCAGCAGTCGCACTTACAAGTCTTACAACCGTGAGTCACGAGGCAGTCCAATTAAAATTAGTGAAATTACTTTCTTACTCAAGAATTTACGAAACGAGCTATACATGACACCTAGATCTTAGTAATGTTGTAAAGTATCCAGCGATGTAAATTCAGCACTATTTTTAGTATGTAGGTATATTGTATAGTAGTATAATATTAGTACATGTTTCAAGTGTATGCCTTCAGGCGACGCGTCAGTGTACATGATAATGAGTGCGCAGACGGACTTGTTTAAGGATGTCACTGTCGAACAAGGTGTCTTGACAGTTGGTTAATTATAAGATAAATTAAATATGGAATGTAACATCATCTGCCTAGGGGTCGGCTTCCAGTCTAACCGGATGCAGCTGAGTACCAGTATTTTACATGGAGCGACTGCCTATCTGACCTCCAAAAAGTTAGTACTGGGTAATACGATACCCCTTGGTAAGACTGGTTATCAGACTTTCGGGCCACTGACAACCTGTAACGACTTCAAAGATCTACAAATCACAGCTAGGATCAACTGTAACAATGAATTGTAAATTAATATAGAATGTAACAGACTTATTAAAATAAGGCTACGGAAACCAAAATAATAATATCCATTTATCCAAATCCGTTCAGTCGTTGTGTTGTTTGTTACCATACAAATTTGCAGGAATAAACAATCATTTGAAAGAAGCGTTCTCACTTAGATTGTTAGCTATGATGCGTCGGGGGCCACGTGGTGGCTCTCGGCCACCGTAGGCGCGGGCCTATGGACGGTGAGTAATGGGCTACCTCGCCGTCCGTCCGTCTTATGACGACAGGCCGTGTCGACGACGCGTTCGTGTTCCACGCGCGCCTCAAAGAGATGTCAGCAAACAGGAGGGGCCCGTAAGGGCCGTTGCCTGCCAGGGCAGCGGAACTGTTCGAAAGAGATACTGCGGCCCTGGAACATGGATGGGTTTTAGTCAGTAAAAGTCTGACACTCCCTTCCGCTCCGCCCAGAGCGGGAGGAGATTTCCCATCCCAAAAAAAAAAAAGATGTGAGTGCAAACGTACGTAAAAGATTTTAATAATTCCAAGAAATACTACTTACAATTTTTCATGACAACAGGCTCGCGCCCTGTTACATGGGACTTGAAACATAACTGGCGAAATGTGGGTGTACTAATAGGTACCTACATCTCTGCCTAACCCTTCGGGGATTACAGTCGTGGTGTTATGTAATACTTTCAAACTTTAAGTTTCTTTACAAGTAGGAATAATCAAATTTTCAAGATGATAAACCTTACCATCTCACCAGGTAAGGGTCAAGGGACCATTTTCTCATGATGATTCTAAGAAATCTATTAAATGAAAGTGACACACAAGTTTTTAAAAGCCTAGCTTAGCCTAGCCCATTCATCAAACAACGAAAAATAGACTCAAGTTACTGATTACTTTGCATAAAGGAACAGTTCTCAAGAACTTCGTAACTTTATTTACTGTCGAGATACTTTACGTCTCACTTAAGCATCTTGAAAATCCTGCAGAGTCGCGTTTCTTGAGTAAATCAAGCCGGCTTTAGTGTTTTGAATTTGGATTTCTGGGTTTCACGATTCTATATCTAATGTTCCATGCCTATGGTAACGTAAAATTCCTGATTTGTGTCTTCTCTGAAAGTTCCCTATAGTTCCTTACCTGTCATCATCATCATCATATCAGCCCGGAATCATCCACTGCTGGGTATAGGCCTCCTCTTTGTCTGCCACACTTTTCGGTTCTGTGCTTTCCTCATTCAGGTCTTTCCTGCGACTTTGACGATATCATCGACCCAACGAGCCCTAGGACGGCCCTGGTTTCTTTGGCCAAACCTTCAAAGCCTTGGTCCATCGGCCATCTCCGCGTGTAGCTAGATGTCAGATCCATTTGAGGCGCACCGCGTTCCCGACGGCGACGTCGTAGAATTTCGTCCGACGGCGGATTTTGATGTTACGAACTCGATCTAAGAGGGTTATGCCGAGCATGGCTCGCTCCATGGCCCTTTGTGCCACTCGTACTCGGTGGACAGTCTCCTTTGTGAGCGTCCATGTCTCGGCACCGTAAGTTATTGTTGGCAGGACACATTGGTTGAAAAGGCGGGTTTTTAGGCACTGAGGGATCTATTTGAACCGGAAAATATGTTCTAATTTATCAACTACCTATGGTAATGCGAAATGCCTGATACGCCTCCGTAATTCTACCAAGGAATATATTATTCTTTAAATATCTCTTCACGAGGTTTCATCGTGGTGAAAAGATTGGTCTGCTGGACTCTGCGACTGCGTTACCAAGTGCTAGCTATCCAGGGTGCGCCGGGCGCAGCAATAAACATGTCTACCTACTGGGCCCAAACTGAATAATGGATCGATAACATCAATGCAAGAAGGAGAGGATGCATTAATATTCCTCACTACACTATCGCAAATCTGACAATCGACAATGTTTAGTGCAAGATATAAACGTATACACTGAAAATGTCAAAGCCAAAGTCCGTGCAAACTAACGTTGGTAGATCTCGACCTAAGAGTGGAGTGACTGTTATTACTTAGGAAATTAATTTTAAGCTAAGTGCGGGACAAGTACTCGACTTGCGGTTTAACTAGGTGACAACCCTACCACACCTCGGTAGGATAATGAAATGAGAGGGTCGTTCACCTACAGACAGACATTCATATCTGTTTTTGCCATACACTATATAGTTTTTGTATAACATTTTGTATGAGCAATTATTACAATGATTTATTATTGATTGGTCTTAGTAAAAACGGATCTAACGTCATGACGTGAAGCGAAGGAATTTTCGTATATGTATACATCAGACGGAATTACAAGTCTATATTTTTGATTAATGGTTATGAAATGCAGGTTGATGTAGCTCTAATTTTTGGTGTTGAAAATCTGATTTTATAGTTAGATAGTTTCCGGCTGTTACAGTTTAATTCTTAACAGATAACTTCGTATTTAATTGTGCCCGACTAATGGCAACAGGTTTATTAGAATACAAACAATAATAAATATGACTGTCTACCGTCAACTATCAAAATATACTCATACAAATTACCCTTTCAGGCCCATTTCACATATTTTTAAAAGCCTTTATCTAACTTACATTGTTAGTTAGTATGTATTGGTGGACCAGTTCCTCCCAAACGATTGAGCTGCAATTTTAACAAAAAAAGTTTGTTTTTTGGCTTACCGATTAAGGACACTAAACAACAAAATGGTGCCAAAAAAGCTTAGCTAGTCTTATATGCCAATCCACAAGAACAAAGCAGGTAGGTACATTGTATAGGCTCTATCAAATTAATGAACTGAACGAGTGAGCTAAAGCGGGAGCTTCAATTAATTCTGTAGTAGCCATTACTAAGTGATTGGCTGTTAGCCCTGTTAGGTAGTGTGCACACCAAATCAAATATCAAAATATATTTATTGACATAAAAACATTGTACACGGTGTATGGGATTCTCTGACTCCTGCGGTAGTTGAAACTGTGTTGCAGGATCCAGTGTCCTCCCCTAATAAAATGATACATTTTTGTTTTAAGACAAAAAAAGCAAACAAACGAAACCTTCTACTTTGAATAAAATATTAAAAAAGAAACTACCGTTTGAGCTACTATCTAGAATACAGCGTGGAAGGGAACACCGACTCGAAACGGTTACCACGTAATCAGTACATCATTCTGAGCCCCACATAGAAATTTTACAATCATATTTAAAAAAAAACTGCTATTTCCTATAAAAGTGCAACAGTCCTCAAACAACAACTCGTCAAAATGTATGGAACAACACATAAAAAAAAATACCGATGAAAAATGTCCCAGTATAGAAATTAGGGGTTCAGAATAAATAAATAATATCTTGGGACAACCAACACACCGCCATCTGATCCCAAACTAGGCAGAGCCTACTATGGCAACCAGACAACTGATAAACATACTTATATATCTAAATACATACATATTATAGATAAATTACACAGATACAGAACAAATAATCGTACTCATCGCACAAAGATTTGTCTTGTGTGGGAATCGAACCCACGACCTCCGTCCTAGCAGTCACGGTCACTAACCACTAGACCAACAGGCCAGTCAGAATGATGTATTTACGGGGTAACGGTTTTAGCGTCGGTGTCCCTTCCACCCTGTGTACAATCTTGGGAGTTCCTCGTTGGTCAATTGGTCACCATCACGGCTGCAGCTACTGGATTTTGATTTCCATGACGGCCAAAGTGTAATAAGGTTTTTTTCAATAAATTCTCATTAGCAGAGGTGGAAAGCTTGGGTATAATTTTCTGCCAATACAAGATTAAGTGTGAGACATCTTTGACTATATGAGACCTTTGTTCTGACTGCACGCGCTATCCTTGTTTTCATAGTCTGTTTTAATTCAGTCTAGTCTGCGTAAAGCCTTACGCTGGAGCCACGAGTGGTTCAGGGAATTAAAGGGCTCGTTAGAGCTTAGAATATTCTAGTAGTCGAAATTGTCAAGTGTGACGCGGTTCATTTAGGTTTCTGTGGCGTCGAGTCAGGGAAGTGAAGTTGAGAGATAATGTGTTTCGAATTTCTAATTTCTGGCAATGATCCTGATCTAGACACTAATATTTTTGGCATAGATTTCATTTGAATTTCGAAAGAATACCATTTCTCGTGAGTTTCAGCTGCATCCGGTTAGACTGGAAGCTGTCCCCTACATAGTTGGGAAAAGGCTAGGCATATGATGATGATCATTTCTCGTGAGTAAGATGAAGGCTTCATGAATCGCGCCGTTTTCAAAAGGATTTCTTCAGTGTTATTATGAATGAGTAGACTTGCGAAATCACTATAGATGTAATTTAAATGATAATCAGCCTTGTATCATTAATTGCCTGTTTCGTGATGTGTTATTGAAGTTTTAGGACTGCACCACCACTGACCTCATTTCGCCAGTTATTTTCTGAGTTCCATATAATCAGAAGCGAGCCCATTGCCATCTACCGGGCACAAATCCAGACTCTGTGTCTGCTACTGAGAAATTCCAGATGGAAAAACCCAATAAAACTTTGCCCGACCCGGGAATCGAACCCAGGATCTTTTACTAAACAGTCGTAAGATAATAATTGAATAATGATCTATCATCACTTGAGTGTTCCTAAAGGATAAAACCAAAATTAGAACATTCCGTTTGTACAATCAAAGCCTTTCAAATTATACTTTCGACAATTGTAGTTAAAATAAAATCCATTATTAAAATTATTTTGTTTTCGTTTCAGGTAAGAAAGGAAACTTCAGTAAACATCACGGTATTTGATGCTGTTGCTAATAAAATAAAGGTAAACGTTTTATTTGCCAAGTTTTACTGTAGGTACGTTGTTTACGAGGATATTGTTCCTAAACTCTGCTTTTTACAGGTACAGTCAAACACAGAGATAAGTATTCAGGGGTAAATCAGCTAGTAACATATTCTCTAATGTTTAAATAGTTTTTAACAATATGAGTGCTAACAAGTTGAAATTTTTAAAGCGAGTTCTTAATCCCTAAGATTTGAGCTACTATTGAACTACTTTTAAACAATATGAGTGCTAACATTTGAGATTTTTTAAGCGAGATCCCATGTCTTAATATAAAAGGACTTTTACTCGAATAGGCGATTGTCTCATTTATACATATGAATGTGATGAACGAACGCGGCCAATAATACCGCGTTTTGTACCTACGTCATAATATCCATACAAACAAACGCGTATTCGCGCGACGATCACTTTGAATTACGACACGACCAAAATCTTTAAAATTATATTACCCAAAACAATAATATGAATTATGGCCATATAGTAATAGTAAAAATATTACAGCTGAATACTTAACTCTTTTGTTGACTGTACGTAGTAAAAATAATTAAAGTGATTTCGGTACTGAAAAACCAGAACTTACAATTTTACTGTTGTTGTTGAAAACTGCGGTGGTTATCAAAACGAACTGTTTCTTTTTACAACGTATTTTAGTGATAACCGTTCCTGAATATCAACCAATCAGTACTGAAACTGCGAAAAATACCTCTGATTTACCCACATTTTTGACATTGAGGCTGCTCGATGATTTGCATCATTTTTATATAAAACGACCTGTTTTCCGTAGTTAGGCTGAAAAATCTACAGGTAGTAACCTACTAGATTTTTCAGCCTAACTACGGAAAACAAAAGTGTCTTCGGAAAAGGCAACTTTAAATAACATTTTTGTTCTTCAAATTACTTGTGTTATCTAATGAATACGGCGTAATGTACGCTACGCTAAAGTGGAGAGGATTACAATGTCGGTTTTTCCAAGTAGAAACTAGGATCAGAAAAGAAAGTCGATTAACACCCTTTTTAGACGGTTCATGATTTAGTTAAGAGTTGATACTATTGAATTTTTCATGATTTAGTGCCTAAGTGTTTAGAAATGGTTATTTAAACTGCATTCATAATCGACTTTCGTTGTTGACGGTGCATGGTCACAAGAAAAGTTATGGTGTCTGCTATTCTGCATGCATTGGTTTGTATTGTAGATTTGGTATGAGAAAAAGTTCTACTGCCTCGATTGCTCTAGTGGTCGACTGCCGAACATGAGGTCGTTGAATAGATTCCCGGGTCGGGCTAAGTGTCATTGGGTTTTGATACAGGAATTTCTCAGTAGCAGCCACGGAGTCAGCATTTGCGCGCGGCTGGCGGCAATAGGCTTGCCCCCTATAACATGGGACTTATACACAACTGGCGAAATTTGGGTGTAATATTAGGTACACCTCTGCCTTACCCTTCGGGGATTACAGGCGTGACGTTGTGTTATAATTTAAAACCTTTGAAAAACCTTCAAAACACTACACACTGCCACTTTTCACACAATCTAATAGTCGAGCTAAGTCAGGCGTGATAATATTTTATGTAAAAAGCTAGTTTGTTTTAAGTAACGAACGGTTTCTGAATTGATACAAAGAATTTATTAATCTCCACTTTAGCGTTACTTACTTATTGTGATTAGATCAATGTATTTAGTACGCGAAATTCAAAGTTGCTTACGTTTTGCAAATTTTAGAATCATCTTAGGAACACTTTTGACAAGCTCGTCAATTTTAAATTTTCAATTTTGAATCCAGTGTTGCTACCATAAAACTCAGCAGCTTTAAACAAGTATCTAAGCATTAAATATATTCGAGTCGTGATTACGCGTTAGTTATAAATCGTGCTCTCCATTGTACAGGCGACCGAATAAGACCATTATCACATTCGTCACGGGCCTTCAATGCCATGGGCCAGATGGTATACCTTGATATTTAGACGTACTTACCTATTTACTTAGAGTTAGGAACATTATGCAGTTTTATTGGATGCGGCACTATGAGCTATCTGTCCTTTATTAAGGAAACCTAAAGCGATACATTATAGAAAATCTACTACAAGTTACTTGAAATATAAAATTTAAAAATTAGTTTTTTTGTGCGAACTTCACAGGTTTTTCTAAATTAATGTCCAGGGATATTTATTTATTTATTTATTTTATTTATTTATTTATGCCATATTTTTAGAAACATGTATATGTCGGATCCGGTCATTGGTACGGACTTGAATCGCAAGTACGCCAGTGGTGACATCACGCGACCTAGTTAGAAGTCTGCCCTCACCACTGCGTATTTCTACAGATCCCTGATTTTTTCAGCTCGAGGCGACAGTGGACATTAAAGGTCTGATTGCAGCGGAGTTAAGACGTCTTGGAACTGTGCCCCGTGTTATTGTGTTAAATTGTAATTTGTTAGTGTATCGTATCCAGTGTATTTTCATTGCACGAAACCCTTCTGCTGCCCACATGATGTACGAGCCTAACGAAATAAATCCTGACAACCCGACATATACTACAGTATAGAATAGTTTTAATAGGTTTCACTTTTATTTAGACCATCTTTACATTAGCTATAATATTTTTGAAGTAAGGTAAGTACTTACTATAATTTGGTTTAAAACGCCCTTCATATTCATGTTCATGTTTCTACCGATATGATCGTATGAATAGGTAGGTACCAAATAGCTTGGCAACGTTCCATCATTTTATATTGAGCCGATAATCTGTTAGAAAATATAATTTTCTTGAAACCTGTTTGTTTTTCATAAGTTTATTAGAGCATCAATTTTGATATAGAACATCAATATTTTGAATTAAAGATAGGTGCTTAAATTGCATTTATAATTGACGAATACCTTAGTCTTTAAAAAAAGTAAGTACCTACTTATAAATATAATTTTCTTGAAACCTGTTTGTTTTTCATAAGTTTATTAGAGCATCAATATTGATATAGAACATCAATATTTTGAATTAAAGATAGGTGCTTAAATTGCATTTATAATTGACGAAAACCTTAGTCTTTCAAAAAAGTACCTACTTATAGTCTTGTTTTTTTATCAATAGTTTCTGCCCGTGGTTTCGCCCGCATGGGCGTCAGAAATTGAGTATCCTACTTCCTAACCCAGTCATGGTACCTATATCTGTGTGCCAAATTTAATCGCAATCCGTTCAGCCATTACTGCCTGAAATGGTTACATACATACAGACGGAGTTACTTTCGCATTTATAATAAGTGTAGCTAGTAGGTATATGATGGCAGTAACTATCTATTTAAATCTTGGTTCTTTTTAGTTTTACTACAAGATCTGTGGAAAAAAAAGAACGACAAAGATATCACATCCATACTTTCCTTCTCTATCAATAAGAAGTCGGTCCGTCGGTTGATCGTGCCGAAGTAATCACAAGCAATTGTTATTGTTAACTCATACATACATACACACTATACATCATAGGTACTCGTATCGTGAGGTGAATGAACTCCGAATCTATTTTATAATTTATAATCGAAGCCGCGTTGTGTACTTGTGGCTTGCCAAGTAAAACAATGTATGTGGCTATCAAATGCTGTAGGTATTATTCGGAACTATCTGAATTGATTTAGTGGAAAGTAAATTGAAATCTTCGTCATTTTTAAAGGGGAGCGCCAGGGTAGCCCGCGAGATTACAATTTTCCGCGATACATAATCAAAACAAAATGGCTAAATTAACAAAAAAAAAAAGAAAAAAAACCGGCGAAGTGCGAGTCGGACTCGCGCACGAAGGGTTCCGTACCATTATCTATAAAAACGGCAAAAAAAAAAAAAACTGTTGTATGGGAGCCCTCCTTTTTTTTTAATTTTTAGTATTTGTTGTTATAGTAATACATCATTTGTGAAAATTTCAGCTTTCTAGCTATCACGGTTTATGAGATACAGCCTGGAGACAGACAGACAGACAGACAGACAGCGGAGTCTTAGTAATAGGGTCCCGTTTTACCCTTTGGGTACGGAACCCTAAAAATAAATAAAAATAATAATGAATAAAGGAGATAATAATTACATAAAAGTAAACAAGAAAATAAAATAAGATATACATTATACTAATATAGGTCCTGTCCTGTACGAGACCAAAAGGCCTGTATCTTTGCATGGAGCTCTAACATTACCTTATATACTTACCCGTACCCCATATACCTTAACTTACCTTTCATTTACTTATTAAAGTTTGACTTATGTACAGATGCCAGCACATCAAGCTACTCGAAACTGTCAAATTTTCCCAATCAACCTTGATCCTAATGCTTTGACGATAAAGTTGAAAATCTATTAAAGAATGTTGACAGATTGTAGTAGCTTGATGCGCCGTCTGTACCTACTAGCGATATTTTTCCCCATTTCTTTCACAACAAACGGTCATTATCGCTGAATATATTTATATAAATACATCATTATTTACCTATCAGCAATCAAGCTGTTATCGCTAATGACAGCTGATAGACTGATAGTACAATCGATGGCCTGTACGACGTTCATCGAACTCAAACAAAGGACTAAGAATTGATTGATAGGAATTATCTGTTAATCCGTGGATGAATGATGCAACAAAGCGAAGAATTATTCATGATTAATATCATTAAGAAGAATTTCAATCATCATCATCTGCCTAGCCTTTTTCCCAACTATGTTGGGGTCGGCTTCCAGTCTAACCAGATGCAGCTGAATACCAGTATTTTAGATGGAGCGATTGCCTATCTGACGTCCACAACCTAGTTAGTACTGGGTAATACGATACCCCTTGGTAAGACTGGTTGTCAGACTTTCGGGCTACTGACTACCTGTAACGACTGTCAAATGACAGCTGGGACCAATGGCTTAACGTGCTTTCCGAGGCTTGGAGGAAACACAGTATATAATGGGTGGTCACCCATAGATACCCAGACCAACCCAGGCAATCGCGGCTTAACGTGAAGATTGATCCAAGTGAATGTTATTATTTGGTCTCGAGCAACAGGATTATTCGTGGCACTCTGTAATTTATTGTATAGTTTTCCGTCCGTGAAAGAGTTTTTAAATCAAATGAGTAGTTTCAGAGATGTAAAAATCCAAACATTAGTCCCGAACGGCCGGCCGGCGGCGGCGCCATCGGTTTTTATAACGACAATACTTCGAGATTTCTTTACTATACGTTCTAAATTTTGGTGAAAACTGCATCAAATTCCGTTGCGTAGTTCGGAATAACAACACGGTCATACAGACACAAAAAGCGATTTTAATTTACAATGTGCAGATGAATAATTTTATTAAAAACTAGCCGCTCTGGCTTCAAAATGCGCCACCTATCGGGTCTAAAACGGTATCTAATGTAGCTTATGTTTTAAGTTAAGCATGATAAGCATCTAGCAGTAAAGCGTTGAAAACTGCGTTCAAATCCATGCAGTAGTTTTTGCGTGATGCGCGTACAAACACACAGACAGATAAAAAATCCAAAAACTGTTGTTTTGGCTTCTGTTACTCTAATAAAGGCCCCCGATATTAGTCAATGTCTTCAATGTACAGATATCTGCCTGTTACAATTTTATTATATGTATAGATGCCAAGGAAATAATCAAGAATTTATTTGTAGTTCCTTTGTCTGAATATTTCGAAATTATATAATGGAAACCACAACAATACGTCCCAAATAAAGACTTTATGTATTTATTGGTGCCAAATGATATCAGAAATAGTATTGAATCTGTGTTATTATGAAGCTTTTGCAATTAATCAGTTTGATGAGGTACTTATTATGACAGAATTCGTGATATTTCACATCGAATTAATAATTTTAAGTGCCGACACAATTCATTTGATAAACTACCATTTCGCATTGTACTCTATTCTGGTTAAGTGTTTTATAGTCCGTTTTAGTGTTCAGGTGTTTTGTAAATTAGTACCTGTTCATGGACTTTTGTTGCTGACTGTACTTACTGTCTGGAGAGATTCGAGTAATAAAAAGTATAACGTAAATGCATTTATAGAAAAAGCTAGCTTTCATGTGTAAAATCTCATGTTAGTTTATACACTACATTATTATAAAACTCGCCAATATGCTTTTAAAATAAAAAAGTTAATTGCTTCAACTTAAATAACTTATTCTAGTTACAATTGGGAGAATCCTTTAAGCAAATAGTGAGCTTGTTTTAGGATGCTCCGCCCTTCCCCAGGTTATATAATTGTATTTAAGTTATTGAACCTGATCAAGAGATAAATTAACTTATACAAATAAAAATGCAAGAATGAAATGGGTATTTTTAGTGTAGGTGAATGCGTATGTGAGTAGTGGGTGAGAGTAAGTGTGGAAGTGAGGGTTGTATCCTCACCTTATACAGGAAGATTCTACGGTAATTTGAAGTAAAATGCAATGCAAAAAGATGGAGTGATTTCATTTCAAAGAGAGTTTTATTAAAAAAAAATCATCATCTGCATAGCCTTTTTCCAACTCTGTTAGGGTCGGCTTCCAGTCTAACCGGATGCAGCTGAATACCAGTATTTTACATGGAGCGACTGCCTATCTGACCTCCACAACCCAGTTAGTACTGGGTAAAGTGGGTAATACTACCCTCTTGGTGAAGACTGGTTGTCAGACTTTTTGGGGCACTGACTACATAATTATAACAACTGTCAAAGATCTACAAATGACAGCCGGGACCAACGGCTTAACGTGCTTTTCGAGGCACAAAGGAAACTCGGTATGTAATGGGTTGGTCACCCATCCACAGACCAACCTAGGCAAGCACGGCTTAACCTAAAGATCATCTGAGCGGCTGTTATTATTTTGCCACGAGCCCCTCTTTGTAAACAAATAAGCCCACTATTATTAACCAACATTAAAAACAGTTAGCACAGATAACCGCTTGTCAGGACATAAATATTAACATTTAGGACTAAAATGATCAAATAAATATCAAAAATACTGTACAGAGAAACAATTAAGATACAATCCTTTAGTCTAAAACTAGACTAGACTGGTTAATCTGCTTTATAAATCTTAATTATCATGACTGGGATGTCTAAATTAGCTGGCACAATAACTTTTGTAGAGATAAGAACAAACTATGTACTTTTATTTTATTTTATGAGACATAATATTAAAACAATGTTTATCGTTGTTATGATATAATCTTTTGCAATTGAATCTGAAACTTCAAAATTAGTTTTTCATCGCAATTGTTTTTGTAACTTATTTTAAAAGAGTTTATGTTTTTTTTAAAATAAATCCTTAAGTATTCGAGTAAGTTATTTAAAAAGAATGGGGGTAAAAATACCCTTAACGAAGCCGAAAGGTACTGTTCTAACCGTCATTGCGATATTTTTTTTTGTTTTAGACCATGCTAAAAAATCATGTTCAGAATTACAACTTTAAAAAAAGTTTTTAATTTGAATACCTAGTTTGATGTATAGAATGCTTGGTTGACGGCTTCGTGTCAGTCCGTTTGCCTTGTATACACCTTACAAGTGAACATAAATTTAAAATCAAAGTATATAATATTAAAACGATTTAATAAAACGTACGGCATTCCCTCTTTCCTTACCCAGGATATTTTCTCTACACTAATCCCGTTCAGGGAACTCGTTTCGTTCAGATTTCTATAAAAACAATCCAATACTGCGTAGCCTTTTATTGTAATAGCGTGATTTTATCGCCCACTTCGCCATTTGTGTTTACGATAATACGATCTTGTGGATGAATAATAATAATATTATATTACTACCTACTTATATATTATTATACATCGTTAAATGGATAAAGGAGTTTGGTTCGGGAGTGACTACTACTCGAGATGGTCGATGGAGTAAAGTTTGGACCGATTGGTGGCCCATTACATACCGAGTTTCCTCCTTGCCTCGGAAAGCACGTTAAGCCGTTGGTCCCGGTCATTACCTCTGCAAGATTTATATTTGTAAATATAAATAGCACAAGAGCTCGTGGTTAAATAATAACAGCCGTTCGGGTCGATCTTTAGGTTAAGCTGCGCTTGCCTAGGTTGTTCCGTGGTTGGGTGACCATCCATTACATATCGAGTTTCCTTCGTGCCTCGGAAAGCATGTTAAGCCGTTTTTCCGGCTGTCATTTGTAGATCTTTGACAGTCGTTACAGGTAGTCAGTGGCCCGAAAGTCTGACAACCACTCTTACCAAAGGGTAACGTATTACCCAGTACTAGCTAGGTTGTGGTGGTCAAATAGGCAGTCGCTCCATGTAAAATACTGGTTTTCAGCTGCATCCCGTTAGACTGGAAGCCGACCCCAACATAGTTGGGAAAAAGCTAGGCAGATGAGATGATGGTGGCCAAAGAACGACGAGATCGTAAAAGTTACAAGAATCACTTGGATGAGGGACGCCTGAAATCAAGAAGTACATACAGCCCATACCCAACAGTGGATTATTCTGGGCTGAAATGATGATGGTGATGATAAGTGCTATTTGTACAATCAAAGAAAATATTAGTTGAATAATTTTACATTACGTCAATTTGCTTTTATAACAATTTGAGAGAGAGCTCCACGAGATCATTCCACCATCTCCCTTCTTCCATCGGGAGTCCAGACGTACTGCGGGTTATCACCCATTCCTTGTCGATGTTCCACACATTCGCACGAAGCGCTTCGCGACATCGTTTATTATGCGCACAGCCAAGGCGTGGAATTCAATCTATTTAAGTCGCGAATTAATAGGCTTCTTCTGGGTAAGCTCGTTCCATCGTCGACCTCATCTCTGTCCTCAGGACTAGGTTGAGGTCAAGAGTAGACCCATTTAATATAAAAAAAAACATTGTTCAATTAAGTTGATCAATTTGTTAATTTCTGAGTAAGGAAAGTTCTAGAACGTTGTCAGTCAATTTATATTTAGAAAGTTTTGAGATATGTCAGTGTCATTAGGTACACCTGTCATTACCTTTTTTTGTCTGAATTTAAATTATAGTTACAGAGTTGTATTGGATGTAAAAAGCTCTATTTAAATGAAAGTAAAAGAAAAGAACACAATGGTTATTCGTCAAATATTAATGTATGCTTTTTGTACACCAAAAATATATGAGCTACAATAAAAACAATGAACCCTGTAATAAGTATACAATGGGCGGTCGTACCGCATTCTGCGATTTTCCAAACATTCAACAAATAAGCATCTTCAAGTACTATATATTACTTATTAAAATAAAACATTTCATGATTGAATTCGCCAATAAAAACAGCACATCACGCAATCACTGCGACTATTGACCACAATGATTCAATTAAAGATTTATTCTCAAACAATCAAACACACGAACAAACAAGTTATTTGCTCACATATTACATAATATAATTGATCACGTACAGATCAATTCGATGTAATTTCAGCTCAGCTTTCACTTGTGCGCACGCGCAGATGTCAATGTTGCTGATTGGTTCGCGGTATAGCTTGTGTCACTCCTTATTTATAACGGTTATTTCAGACAGACAAAGCTTGTAAAATAGATCAATAATAATATATAATACTTAAAACCGTAATAAACAAAAAATATGAGTTGAGTATCGTCTAAATTAACAAATTAACTACTTAATATTTGTGTGTGTCAAGAATTTCGGTATAATTTTATTTTATTAATAATTCGTTATACCGAATGTACGGTTCACAATACAGGCAAGTAACATGCTGACGCCGCCGCGACCTTCTTTACATGATTAATTTTTATACTTATTTCTTACTAGGTTTTGCCCGCGCCTTCGCTCGTGTTAATTTAGAATTTGACAATCAATTCGGGTTGTACTCGATTAATCGAAAGACTAGGTAAAGGTATAATAAGAACGTTATTGTTGTTTTCCTCGGGATTTTTTTTTTCGGGATGAAAGGTATCCTATGTCCGTTTCTGTACACCTGACAACGTATATGCAAATTTTTAGGATGATCTGTTCTGTGGTTTAGACGTGAAAAGGTAACAAACGAACAAACTTACTTTCGCATTTATAATATTAGTTAGTGTTGGGAAACTAAACGTTAGTTGACCAACAGCTACCTTAGCGAGTAAACCGCGGAATAGCTTCCAGCATAACTTCGTGTTACTTTACAATGAACTTGGGATCATAAAGTCTGCGGTTTTCGTGAACTCACCGACACTACAACTCGACTATTCTGAGCCGTACACCGAAAATTCAAAACTTTAATTTTTTTTCACTACTGGGCGACGGCTTCTCCATTATCCTGTCAAGCCTCTCCTTGTATATACTTACAGCGTTTTTAATTTTAAAGACACATTTTTCATCCATTCGTGCATGCCCAAAAATATGATGGCGCAGCACCACCGGTCCATGCAAAGCTACAGGTACAGCTTTCACTGGTACTGCGATCTTGTGCACACGACTAGGGTTACCATTTCTCAATTTGAAAAGTCGGAACAAATGGCAGGGAAGGCGTTGGCAGAAAAGTTCGGACATTTCTTTTTTGTCTGCCTTTTTTTTTAAAGAACTCGTAGAATTCTTTATCATTATCTGCCGAGCATTTTTCCCAACTTCAATGTATGTTGGGGTCGGCTTTCAGTCTGATCTCTTATCGTATGTAATGCATGGTAACTCATCTACGGCACAAGCGATGCATAACCGTAAAGATCGACCAGTGTGGTTGTTGAACTCTTTATAATTGACAAGATGAAAAGGCTAACAAAGTCCGGACGGACGACAAAAAAGCCGGATAAATCCGGATGAAAGGTAACCCTACAACGCGCCACGACGGTGTCACTGTCAATGATTACTTCGTGATATCGCTTGTAAACATCTCAGGCGAGTTTCTATTGCTAATCGCTTATTTGATTGAGCTGCCTACTTATACTTAGTACTGACAACACAACTGATAGGTGTGCAGGCAGCTAATTTGCGACTACAAACAGATAAGAGAGAAACGCAAGCTGGAATTCAAAATTTCATGGGTTTGCAATTTGCAGGTCAGTTTCCAGACTGTATGAACTTCCTCATATTTTTTCTCATCACTACTGTTCTCTAAGAGTTTTATTGATGTCTTAAATTATTACAATTCTGTAAATAGGTTAATAGGTATTTTATATAGTCTTAAATCATTATAATTTTGATAAACATAATTAAAACTATACTAAACTGAAAATTACAAAATAAAAACAAGGAATTTCGGGGTTTCCTTGGCGCTTTCGCCATAATACAATGTGTTGAGTAGCCAAGTCCATGAAATCGCGCCAAAAAAAATTAAGGATAACAAACAACATTTTTTCAAAGTGAAAATGCCTTTCCAAGTTTCTTCCGAGTTTTCGAGTTATGACGCTCTCTATAAAAAGAATTGAGAGGTACCTACAATGTTATGACCGGGAAATGCTACTTTGTGTCTGTACATCTAACTCTTTTGTTGATTGTACCTGCTTACCATATCATTGTGGTGAGTGTACCTAATGATAGTTTCTCCTTGATTCGAATGTAATGATGGTTTCTGATATTTACGAGAAAAATAATTATCTTCTATCTATATATATAAAATTCAAAGTCCTGACTGACTGACAGAGATATCAACGCACAGCCCAAACCGCTGGTCCTAGAGCAATGAAATTTGGAGTGTGTACTCTTTGTGAAGAGTAGGTATCCACTAAGAAAGTGTTTTTCGAAATTCTACCCCTAAGAGGGTAAAATGGGGTGTTGAGTTTTCTATGAAACTTTTTATTCTCGCGGTCGATGGGCTTGAAAATTTGTGTACCTACTCTGCAGTTACAATTATGAGAAACGTGTATCAAAGTTTTTCCAAAATCATCCCTCAATATGAAATTCAAAGTCCTGACTGACTGACTGATATATCAACTTACAGCCTAAGCTGTTGGTGTTAAAGACATGAAATTTAAAGGGTGTATTCTTTGTGAAGAGTAGGTATCCACTAAGAAAGGGTTTTTCGAAATTCCACGCCTAAAGGGGAGAAATGGGGTGTTGAATTTTCGGTAAAACTTTTTATTCTCGGGTCGATTGACTTGAAAGTTTGTGTACATACTCTGCAGTTAAAACTATGAGAAATGTATATCACAGTTTTTCCAAAATCATCCCCCAATATAAAATTCAGTCCTGACTGACTGATATATCAACGCACAGCCCAAACCACTGGCCCTAGAGAAATGAAATTTGGAGGGTGTATTCTTTGTGAAGAGTAGATATTTAATAAGAAAAGGTTCTTCGAAATTCCACCCCTAAGAGGGTAAATTGGGGTGTTGAATTTTCTGTGAAACTTTTTATTCTCGGGGTCGATTGACTTGAAAGTTTGTGTACATACTCTGCAGTTAAAATTGTGAGAGATGTGTATCACAGTTTTTCCAAAATCATCCCCCAATATAAAATTCAAAGTCCTGGCTGACTGATATATCAACGCAGAGCCCAAACTGCTGGTCCTAGAGAAATGAAATTTGGAGGGCGTATTTTTTGTGAAGAGTAGGTATCCACTATGAAAAGGTTTTTCGAAATTCTACCCCTAAGAGGGTAAAAATGGGTGTTGAGTTTTCTATGAAACTTTTTATTCTCGAGGTCGATTGAATTGAAAATTTCGACGGTTCCTACGTACATAAAGTCAAGTCAAAAACCGAGGTTTACAGGAGAGCGTAATTTGTGTTCAACACGACCTAGAAATAATTCTATGACCAATAATAAATATTTTCTTTCTACAATATTTTAACAGTTTTAAGAGCTTTATAATGCTATTTACACATATTTTATTTTTTTACGTTTTCTTGAAAAAACCGATAGATGACCGTTTCTACGCCGATAATAAAATAGAAGTATGTCAGTCATGTCTATGATACCTTTTTATACGCAGGAAACAAAAAAACAGTGTCCGATATAGAATTTAAATAAAATGTTTTATGAAAATGTAGGATTATGTTACTATTTTTAAATCAATACGTTAAACATCCTGAAATCGTCACCCATGGATATAAAAAGTACTTCAATGAAGACATATCACTTTATACGTGGTTTTAGTCATTCGGGGTAGGACAAGTTCTTGTATTGTAAATAAAGACATGTCTTTTAAAATTATCAGGTTTGTGTTTTATTAATTAAACAAGGTTTATAAATTCAACATTATTTATTATTAAAAAACAATCTTCTTAACATCTAAATAATAGGTACCTATAGATTCACTGAAGGAGGAACTAAACATAAAAAACCGACTCCAAAAACAAAAAAAGTGAAAAATATTTTTAGCTTCAGAAGTCGGTGACTTTTGTTTATTTGATTCAGTTTTTTGTCACCGACTTCTGAAGCTAAAAATATTTTTCACTTTTTTTGTTTTTGGAGTCGGTTTTATTTTTTGCAAAAAAGTTTTTTTATTTTTTTATTTTTAGTTGCAATATTCCGTAGAAATATTTTTCATCATCAGACCTGTAATGGCACTAGTAACCCAGATGGGTGCAAAGTTTTGATCAATATACATGAATTAAGTCCAAACGCAAGGTAGCTACTGTAAACAGTTGAGGAGTTCCCTTAACTGTCCTTCGTCTTCATCATCAGACCCCTTATGACAGTCACAACCCATCTAGGTGTAAATTTCTCATCAATACAAATTAATCAAACCCAAACACAAGGTGACTGCTGTAAACCGTTGAGGAGTTCCCTCGACTGTCTTTCGGTTCCATCATCAGAGCGACTCCAGACCTTCTTTAAATTATAGTGCTATAAAATACTTAATCAAAAAATTTACAAACGCACTAGTCGCCACTACAATTTTTGAAAGCTCCCCTCAATTTCTCTAGGATGCCATCATCAGATCCCGGTTTCCTTATCATGGTACCACCCTTGAAGTATCTCCTTTCCAACAAAAAAAATAATATCAAAATCGGTTCATAAACGACGAAGTTATCCGCGAACACACATAAAAAAAAAAATATATATACGGTCGAATTGAGAAACCTCCTCCTTTTTTGAAGTCGGTTTAAAAATCACTGTTGTCTAATATTAGTGATTAACAATCTTAATTTTAAGCATGTGTCTCAGCCTAATCATGTCTCGCAATGCAATTGGGACCTAGTATTTAATAATCATCACAGTTTTATTAAGTAGATACCTCAGCTTAATTAACTACCTATCGACTTATTAGTAAAATTTAATAATCATCACAGCATTGTTTGAGTATGTGCCTCATCTTTAACACCTAATTGGTAACATTTAACAATCATCACAGCTTTATTCAGACTGATTCATCTTATTACTAATAAAGTTCTCTTAGTAGTTAAATAACAAAACAAAATGTATAAAAAAGTAAAGATAAATTTAACAATCTTCTTCGTCATTGCCCTGTCCTTCCTCACCATGCTTAAGGTTTCTATACTGCCGTGCTAATTAGAAACGCAGTAAGGAAGGATTTTTGGGAAATTGAGTTTTTCATATATTCGGAATCCTCGTAATGAGCTCTGTCTGTATAGTGATTTAATCCTTATTTTGATAGCTGTCCCAGAAGTGGGACTTTTAGTAAGCCAAACTGCAGTATTTTTCTTGCTGAGAAGTAAATTACTAAGCACAACTGCAGTAAGACACATTACTGCTCTTTGCCTTCCAGTATTTTTTTGAACATAATTTATTTCACTAGTAAGAAGCGCAGTAAGGAACACTTGCTGCTGTTATGATTTGTTAGTAATAATGATAAATAATAATGTTTAGTGAATAATTTTAGATAACAAACATGACGAAGATCACGTTATTTTGTGGATGGATAATTGTTCAGCCCAAAAAAATTGGGCGATATTGTCTTTCTTAGTTAACATAATTAACAGCAACTTGATTTCCGCACAGTTAAATTTTTCGAACCAGGGCATACATTTATGTCTGCTGATAGTTTTCATCACAGAGTTTAGCAATCTTTACAAAAGAAAGGAAAAGTTTACGGCTTTAAAGATTTTATTTAATGTTTTCTGTTTTAAGATTTATTGGAATACATTTTTTTAATAAAATAGTTCTATCATTTACCTCTTCTTGATATATTATAGATATAACCAAGTTATTGTGTTTTTTTTACGTATGTACACTAATTGAAAAGCTATAAGTCACTCTTTTATTGCAGTTATGGTTTGTAGTCAATCTAAGCATAGCTTTAAGAAAATATTATGTCACTAATAAAACATGCAGTAGGTAATTGTCTATGATTAAGATAGTTTTATTTGTCATTTAACTCCCGTAAATGGCGATAAGTCTGACAAGACCGCGTTCGCACCGAGTGGCACGCATTTTAAAACACCGTACAAAAAGATATGTATAGATGTCCGCATCTACGACACTTATTCGTTTTTTTTATAATACTTGTTCTTTTATACGATTTGTAAAACAAGGTTAATAAATAAAATTTAAATAAAAATCGTATGTCAGTATGTGCGCTTATTTAATCTAAAGCCAATGACAAAATAAAATAAAAATGCCATTTTCGACATGTCTTTATATACGTAGGGACCGTCGATTTGTGTACATACTCTTCAGATGAAGAGATTAATTATGAGAAACGTGTATCACAGTTTTTCCAAAATCATCCCCCAGTATGAAATTCAGTCCTGTTTATTTTCGGTTTTTTCGTCATGGGTGTCATTTTCGTGGTTTTTGGGGTCGCCAATGACGAAAATGAGGTCAAAATATAAAAATTCAAGACGACGCCCATGAAGATTTTAGGTTTTTTCGTCATGGGTGTCATTTTCATGGCTTTTGGGGTCGCTGATAACGAAAATGTGGCCAAAATGTAAATCGATGATGGCGCCAGCAAAAAAATTCAGTTATTTCGTCATAAGTGTCATTTTCGTGGTTTTTGGGGTCACTGATAACGAAAATTAGGTCAAAATGAAATTCAGGATGGCGCCGATGAAAATTTTTGGTTTTTCTTCATGAATGTCATTATCGTGGTTTTCAGGGTCGCTGATATCGAAAATTAGGTCAAAATGAAAATATTCTAAATGGCACCAACCATTTTTTTTAGATTTTTCATCAGGGTTATCATTTTCATAGTTTTTGAGGTCACTGATAACGAAAATGAGGTCCAAATAAACATAGGTAAAAAAAAAACAATTCTCATTTTTTTCTTCGGTTTCCCCTGACTAAATTGTCACTCTTCGCCACTGGTACCTACCAGTGGCAAAGGGTCAAAGCGGAGCAGACCTCCACGGTGTGCTCCACCGTGTCCTCCGGGCGATCCTCGCAATGATAGCACCGAAATTCCACCCCTAAGAGGACAAAATAGGGTGCTGAGTTTTCTGTGAAACTTTCTATTCTAGGTGTCGATAGACTTGAAAGTCTACATACTCTACTTACAGTTTTTCCAAAATCATCCCGCAATATAAAATCAAAGTCCTGACTGACTGACTGATATATCAACCACTGGTCTTAATGACATGAAATTTGAAGGATGTATTCTTTGTTTTGAAATGGGGGTTGAATTTTCTGTGAAACTTAATATTCTCTGGGTCGGTTGACTCAAAACTTAATGTATACATCACTCTTCAATTAAAATTATGAGACACGTGTATCACAGTTTTTGATATAACACGATGTAGTTTAGAAATATTTTTATTTTCATTTTTTAATTTACGACCCAAAAGTGGCTCCCATGTTTAAAATTAATTTATACGTCCGTCTTTGAATCAATGACTTACATATATGTACCAAATTTCAACTCCATCGGTCCGGTAGTTTCAGAGTAAATTGGCTGTGACAGACGGTCAGGCAGACAGACAGACACGCGAGTGATCCTATAAGGGTTCCGTTTTTCCCTTTGAGGTGCGGAACCCTAAATACTAATATTATATATCTTACATAAACTATTTATTAATGCGAAAGCTTGGATGAATGGATCTTTGTTACTCAATCACGCCAGAACGGCTGATCAGATCTGGATGAAACTTGGCACAGAGATAGATTATAGTCTGATACAAATAGATGTAGATTACTTATTATCCCAGAAGTAGGCAAGATCCCGTGGGCAATTCCCGAACTGCACGCGGGCGAAGCCGCGGGCAAAAGCTAGTGTTTGTATACAATGGGTCTATTTACTTGAATACTTAAAGGAAGTAAGTAATAGATAGTTATTTTATTAACGTGTTTAATTTATTTTTTTCTTTAATTAACGTGTTAGCAATGGAGAGCCTAGCCAAGTCGCAATTTGAAAGCGTTTCGTGTTTCTAAGATTTTCAAAAGAATTGACTTAATCTTTTCAGTAGTTGACGTCAGACAAATACTTTTTGACATTTCCATTGTAGTTATCACTTAGAAATAGAAAGAAGATCGATTAAAGAATGTCTCTTTGTAAAAGTCTTCAGATAAATACTTATTTCGTTTCCTTTTATCAATTACCTGCACAGCAAGATTTGAACCAATTAACTCTATTATAGATAGAAGATCAAAGTTAGTATCTCATAAGGAAGAAATCTGAAGTAAGAAATATCGTTTTCCATTTTGGGGATACGACCGTCAAAATCTCACAATTTATTTCGTATGAATAAAATCATAAGTGGTAAATCACTTCTCGCCGCGAATGTACACTGGGAGACGCGCACACCATGCTTGCGAAATATAAAATGAACGGTACATACCTACGTACCGTATGGATGTATCTATCTATATAAATTATAAAAGCGAAAGCGGTTCTGTCTGTCGGTCTTTTGCCTATTTACGGCTGAACGGATATCGGTGAAATTTTGCACACAGGAGGACTATAGAATGCTTTTTATCCCGGTGGTAATTTCCACCAGGCCAAGTCGTAGTACTTACTCTATAGAGGATATTTTGTACAAACAGATATTTTATGGACTGGATTATTTCGAATAAGTTCGAATATAGTAAGTCTTTCAATTTACTGAATATTGACCAGTTCGTTCAAGGTATTGTTCAGAGAATTTATACAAAAACTATTACTTTAAGTGCCTATCTATGGCCAAGTTCTAATACCCTGTAATAAAGACACCTCAAACGAAGTACAGATACCAGCTGCACATCAAGCTAGATTTTCAACTACACTTCTCATCAAAAAAATCGAAACACTTTCGTTTTTATTGTTTTTGTCCTAATTTTTTACAAAAGAGAATTAATTCCATGAAAAAAAAAACATTATTGTGTAGCTGGCAGTTTGGTCATTACAGTAAGAAGAAAAAAATCAAAATTCGAAATTAGAATTTCATTGTTTATCCTATAAATGAAATTAATCACTGTTTTGAGACAAATGTGTATTTAGGGTTGGAGTACGTTTCTCGTTTAAAAACTAAAAATTAGCGCTTGTCTTTAAACTTTTTGTTTCTTATTTCATTTACTGTGACTTTGGGACGTCTGAAAAAACTTTTTTTTCTAAAACATATGGATACTTCGCCCGCAGAAGCCGCCCAAGTGGTGGCATTGCTGGATTCTGGACTTAGTCAGCGTGTTGTGGCTGCAAGATTGCATCTAAGCTTATCATCTGTTCATAGAGTCTACAAACGCTATCGGGAGACTGGTTCGTTCACGCGCCGTTCAGGATCTGGCAGGAATCGGGTCCCTTCTGAGCGAGATGATCGATTTATTGTAACAACTTCTTTACGAAATCGACGCCTTAACGCTTTTCAACTGCAGCAGCAGCTTCGCGTTGTACGAAGAGTAGCTGTAAGTGACTCTACAATAAGAAGAAGGTTGAAGGAACGCGGATTGGCACCGCATAAGCCAGCGAATGGGCCGAAATTAACTGCAGACCATCGAAGAGCGCGCCTTAACTTTGCACGCGAGCACCTAACTTGGTCATACCTTCAGTGGAGCAAAGTACTGTTTTCTGATGAGTGTAAAATTATGCTGTATGGTAACGACGGAAGGAACAAGGTCTACAGAAGAGATGTAGAACGCTTTGCACAATGCTGCATTGAAGAAAAGGTCAGCTATGGTGGCGGTTCGTGGACGGTTTGGGGAGGAATCAGCGCCGACGGTAAGACAGAACTTGCCTTTGTGTCTGGGCCACGGCTGCCTGCACTAAACTCTCATCGGTACATCGAACAGTGTCTTGAGTCTTGAACCTCATGTGATGCCCTATGCACATTTTATTGGCAACGACTTCATATTCATGCACGACAATGCTAGAGCTCACACCGCGGGCGTCGTACGAGATTATCTTACCGAAGTCGGTATCTCCATTATGGTATGGCCAGCAAGAAGCCCGGACATGAATCCCATTGAACATCTATGGGATGAATTAAAGAGACGAATTCGAGCAAGAGATCCAGCCCCAGAAACACTTAGCCAGCTGCAAAATGCAATCCAAGAGGAATGGGATAATATACCACAACATGTGATCGTGACTCTCATCCGATCGATGAAGAACCGTATGGAAGCAGTAATAAGAGCTCGCGGAGGGAATACAAGTTATTAAATAAACGTTTCTTACATTTTTTTTTCATTTACGCGTGTTGTTTTACCCATTTCCTTCATATTCCATACAGGGTAAAAATTACTCATTATACAAAATACGAAACCTATGAAGACTTAATTTGAATTTAGAACAATAACATTAGGATTTAAAAACCTCATACTACTCACTATTAAATGACATTTTACATTTATTCCTAAATATACACATTTTTCTGATAATCCTTATCAAATCATAAACTGCGAGGTGTTTCGATTTTTTTGATGAGAAGTGTATATCGCTTCATTAGGTTCAAGGTTAATTGGGAAAATATTACTGCTTCGGGTAGCTTGTTTTGATGGCGTTTTAAAATTAAAAAGACAACAAAAGTTAAAAAAAAAATCTCTTTGTTTTCTTACCGTACGTACAGAGACATCCGCCATTTTTACCGTTAAAAGCGCGTAAACAGTGTGGAGTTACGTCAATTTCCTAAAGGTTGCCCAGAGGAAATGTACCGACATGGGTGACGAGAGAACATGGCTTCGCTCTCAGCCGGAACGGGGGCCAGTCGTTTGTTATCCGTGGAACTATGCCGGATTGCCGGGAAAAGAAAAAAAAAAGAAAATGGCCGGAGAAAATGATGTGTCATTATCTTGACTATAAGATTGTGCGGAAAGTGGCCGTGGGCAGTGTGTTGAAGGTTTATCTAAGGTTTTAAATCATAACGTAACATCACGCCTGTAATCCGCGAAGGATTCGGCAGAGGTGTACCTAATAGTACACCCACGTTTCGCCAGTTATGTTTAAGTCCCATGTAATATCATTAACCGGGCAAAAATCCAGACTCCGTGACTGCTACCGAGAAATTCCCGATGGAAAACCCAATAACACTGCCCGACCTGGGAATCGAACCCAGGACTCATGCTCAGCAGTTGTACTTGCGACCACTAAACAAACGGGGCAGGCAACAAGGTGTGAGTTTATTTAAGTATAATTGTTGGTATATAGGTATGTAGTAAGTGATTATTTTAGTTGGATGACCAGCTAAAGATTTTATCTATAGTGTTAAAAATAAGCTTCAGTTTTATAGCTTCTATTGCGTGTCTTATCCATGGTACGTTAGTCTAAAAATGATAGAGGTCATCGTAACCAGCCGTCCACCATAAAATCGAAACGGACAGAATTAGACAGACAAGTGTGAAAAGAAAAAAAAAACTTGACATGACTAAAAGTTAACACGCGACGAAGCTAATTTTAAAATTAACTTACAGACCTACCTGTTACCATAACCTTGTTATTTAAATTATAACTATTTCAATTAAAACAATCCTTCTGTAAGGTATGTACTTATGTTAAAACTTGACTTTTGTTTACTACCAGAAAATGATTTTTATCATCGGTTTTTTTTTCCTTACCAATGGGCCTGCTCTTGACTTCGACCACTCCTGATGGAAAGCGATGGATGAGATCTATGATAGAACAAGCGTGCCCAGAAGATCACTGCCTTCACTCTTGCTTTGAAGGCAGACGGGTTCTAAATCAATCTAAATAGATCGGACCAAAAATTTGCACCAAGAAGTTAGTTAGTAATATCCATCTGTGTCCGTAATATGCAAACAAAAGATCAGCTTGGACATCAATGCACTAAATCAAAAGCATTAGGATATTATTGTATCTAAGAAACTTGGGATATCTATACATATACATACAAATAAATAAAATTGAAGTGTCTGTTTGTAATATCAAAATAAAAGCTTTTTACTGAATGCATGTGACAAAAAAAAAATACGGCATTTAAAACAAAAACACATTTTTTCAATGTTTGTCTGTCTGTCTGTTTGTTCCGGCTAATCTCCGAAAAGGCTGAACCGATTTTAACGGGTCTTTTACTGGCAGATAGCTGCTGTTATAAGGTCTAACATAGACTAGTTTTATTTTTGAAAAATAATTAAGGTTCCGTGCAAAAAAAATAAAACCCTTGAAATTGGTTACAAAAATCGATTGAAAAAGGGAAGTAAGTAACGTTTTTTCTAATAATAATTTTACGCGAACGAAGGTCTCGGCCAATAGGTAGTTATTGCATAAAATCTGGGTATTCTAACCTAACGGGCCGTCTCCACGAGCGAGAGAATCGCGGCGATATTACGTATTTGTATGGGATAATAACGCCGCGATTCTCTCGCTCGTGGAGACCTAGACGGCCTCAAAGAGAGTGTATAGAAATATGTGGTAACGACGATAATATCGTCGCGATTCTCTCGCTCGTGGAGACAGCCCCTAACAGAGAGCATCGTGGCTGGGGAGTTTATCGGCCACTTCTTCCTCTCAGCTAAACACTACGAAGTGTCGAAGAGCAGGCGTTCTGGGGATCAGTCTTGTGTAATTGATAATAATTGATCGATCAAAAAGCGCTGATCTTCAGCCTAGTTTGTACTAATAAACAGAAAACACACAATTTACAAAAACAAACAAACAAACATTAAAAACCACTACAGCACTCGAAGTAGGTATTTGGCGCCTCAATTCCCTATAATACGTTCTGTGTGGCATACTGGCATGTGAATAATTCATGAGAAGCATACCAAAAGGAGTTAAATCCACAAGTATCAGTACAAACGTTTCAATATTCACGACGGTGCACCAATGTGGGCGAGTAGGTGACCCGGTGAGCGTGAAGGACTTTAATTTTTAAGTGGACTCTGTCACCCCAGCATTGGTAGTGTAAACAGTAGCTTAGCTATTGAAGTTAACCGCTTTTACGTTGGTCAGTTCTTGAAATTGAATAGTAATTAAAAATAATTACACAACACGTTCCAACACGTTAAAGATGTTGGTCAGATCAGAAGAAACAGTAACCGAAAGTCTGACCACCAGTCTTACCAAGGGGTAGCGAAGGGTCAAATTTTGTAAGAGGTAAGCCGGAGTACATATCTTAAATGTGATTATATTATTTGTCTATAGAATACTAACTGTGCCATTTTTCAAAAGGAAGCCGGTAGGAATCGAGTTGTATGGAACCTTCGCCACTGCGGTATAGTATAACTCAGTAACTGGGCTCTGGAGGTCAGATAGGCAGTCGCTTCACGTAAAATACTGGTATTCAGCTAAATTCGCTTAGACTGGAAGCTGACCCCAACATAGTTGGGAAAAGGCGACGCAGATAATGAGGAATATGTGAATTAGTGTTGGTGGATGGAGAGGGAGAGGACATGTCATGGGACAAGGGCCAGAAGATGACGATGAGTAGATTCACTTAGTCAACATCATAAATGGAGGTTGATTTTATGGCGTGTTGGCAGGGGCGTGCCGTCCATACAGGCAAATAGGCTTAGCCTACCTTAGCCAAATTCATTTATTACAACAAATCAACAATCATGTAATAAAAAATACAAAATATAAAAAGAAAGTTAAAACTCCTGTTATAACACTTATAGCAACTTGTCGCGCCCGTGTGACGTCACACGGGCACACGCTACTACTCCTTAGGCCACCAAACGAACTGCCTTCATTTCTCATCGACTCATTGATGAATTTACGCACACTGGTGCATATTTTCGTGTGTATGAACGGCACACACGTATAGATTATGGGCGGGAACTCCGCCGTAAGGAGACCGCCAGCGCAGTTCTGATTGGCTGGCCTTGAAGGCCAGCCAATCAGAAGTGCCAGTCAAGATGAATGAAATGCAGTGCAGGGTTACCAATTTGTGGAGATTCCCCCGGATCGCGGGGAATTCGAGAAACAGACTACACACAGAAACGATCGTTTCCATAATGACTACTAGAGACGATTAAAAAAACAGGGTGGTATTGTCGAATATAAACCTTCCAAAAAAAATATAAATTATAAGGAATAGAAAAAGCCCTATTAAAATAGTAAAAAAATACATGAATTTTATTTTTTTCCAAAATTTTGTGAAATTTCGCTTTGATTTTTGGGAAGTTAGGAAAATAACTGTGGCAATCCGGCAAAATGATGCAATTATTATTTGGTTTCTAAAGAAGCCATATTTGTGTATCCGCGATCTTGAATGTTTTGCTTTTTTTAACGTACTCAGTTAAAAGTAATTTGTTGTTTATTGTTTGTTTATTTACTTAAAAAAGGTGTTCTGTTGTGAAGTTTGCTCTGATAATGTGTGTTTGTTAGAAGTTCAAAGTAGTAAGTTTTCGTATTATCGTTTAATGTTAAGATTCAACTTGATTTGATTTTGATGATTTTAAGTTATTTATAAAGATACGAGACGAGTTTGAGTGACTGTGACTGAGTTTGAATCGTCAGAAAATCGTGATTTGAACCTTGAATAATGTGGTGAGTTCTTGTATTTATAACTTTTATAACACGCGTTTTCGGCAATAATCACGTGAATGTACTTACATCCTTAGCTTCTACACGTTGTGTGTTCATCTGATTTCGTTTGTGCTATAAAACTATTGTTTCTTTCACTGGATATTAGCCTACACCCCCACCATACTGTTGTTTTTACAGGCTTTTTTTTCATTTTTTTTTTTCAAATTTTATAAATCAATAAATGTGACTACTTTAGGGTCATCATAAGTAGAGCGACGTTGTGATGTTGCGCGAAGTTTTTTTTTTTTTTTTCGGTATCCGTATGCGTGGCCTACCTTCCGTGGAGAACCACTGCACGCCACTGCGTGTTGGAAGTCATTATTTAATTTGTTTAAATACAGACAATGAGACATGACGTAAACTAGGTTATGTCATCCATAGAGCGTAGGATTAGGTTTTTTCTAATTTAACTATGACCGTAACCTCTTAGCAGCGAGTTAAAAAGCAGTAAGTAGGCACTCTGAAAGAATTGGGTAAAAAGTATCACACCATGCAATATTATTATTTTGACGGCACGGTTGGCGCAGTGAGTGGTCAAGCGATTGACTGCTGCGCTGTATGTCGCGGGTTCGATTCCCGTACGGAACAAATATTTGTATGACCTACAAGTAGTTGTTCCGGGTCTGGGTGTTTTTCTATCTATAATGTGTATGTATTTACAAAAAAAAATGTATACATATATGTAGTTTATCAGCCATCTAGCTACCATAACACAAGCATTAGGTTGCTTAGCTTGGGACTAGATGGTGCTGTGTGAAATGTCCAGGGATATTTATTTATTATAAGTAGGTAACTTTGTAATCCATTATCCTTACTAATATTATAATACGAAAGTAAGTTTGTTTGTTTATTACCTTTTCACGCCTAATTCACTGAACCGATCATCCTGAAATTTTGCATATACGTTGTCAAGTGTACAGAAACGGACATAGGGTACCTTTTATCCCGAAAAAAAGTACTGTTCCCGAGGAAAACAACAACAATGTTCTTAGGATAATAGTACCACGTGTCTTTCGAATCATGATTGAATTATATTATTACAAGCAGAGTACAACCCCAATTGATTATCAAATTCTAAATTAAAGCTAGTCTATGATAAGAATGGGTTCAGTCTACATCAAAGGATTAATTATCCGCACAGAGAGAGTTATCAAAAACCTACCGAGTTACTAAAGAGAAGCCACCACTAGGATCTAGTTCAGTTAGTCCAGTTTAGTTTAGTTATTTTGCTGAACTGGGCCTATTTGGCGCAGCCGTGAGGCACACAATGTTCTTTTTAGCGTGTCGATGGCTATCTAAATTGTGTAAGCCCAGAACTGAGCTACTAGTTTGGCGCTTTCGGTAGCGTCCATCAGTTCCTGTAGTGAACAAACAACAGAACACGCAGGACACGATATTAAGTGCCCCATCGTTTGTAGAACAACACACAATGTTACATTTCTTGTTTAGATTTAAGTTTTTTTATTATATTATATTGGTTTTTATTGTGTGCACTTGGGTTGGGGCATGTGCCAAATAAATTTATGCTCTTTTTTTCTTTAAATTTTTTATGGCTCTTTACCCTAAGGGGCAGTCTCCACGAGCGAGAGAATCGCGACGATATTATCGTCCGTGCCACGTATACATTCTCTTAGAGACCGTCTCCACGAGCGACAGACTCGCGGCGATATTTTCCCATACAAATACGTAATATCGTCGCGATTCTCTCGCTGGTGGAGACAGCCCCTAAGGGGGCCAAGTGGATCCTATTAATAAGGCTCCACCGTCTGTCCGTCTGTCAAAGGATTGTTATCTTTTCAAAGGTAAATAGTAAACACATGAATCACAGCTGTAACAACAAATATTAAAAATAAACAAAAAAATTAAAAGGGTCTATAATTTTTTTTTTGTCATAAAACACGGGTTTTTCGGTTTTTGTGCTCGTAGTACCTATTAAATATTGTACGGTAGTACGGAACCCATCGTGTACGAGTCTGACTCGCATTCTCACTATGCCGGTTTTTTTTTTATCCAGTTTAGGATTAGCTATCCAGTGGCAATGTTGTTTTATGGATTAAAACCTCCGCTTGTCCCATGTAAGCTAACGGGCTCGGAATAGTGATTATTCGATGAATATTTAAAATCACTTACAGGGAACTGGATCCCAAGTCTTGATCTGTTTTTTTTTTATTTCATTTATTTCGTGTTTATGTTACCTGCACGTACAGGGTGTATTCCCAAAGGGGCTGAAGATGTACTGTTTTACACTCACATTTTACCTTGTGATGAAATTGTGTTCCATGTACATTGAGATGAGGGTTTTATTTATGTGCTGTTCTGTGGCAATCGGTCTTACCAAAAATTCGGCCATTGGGTTGTGTAGATCAGGTAAGCACTGACTCCTTTACAATTCTGATATTCAAGCTCTCTTTGTCAGACTCGACCCCAAATTGATGGCAAAAGGCAGAACATCAAAACTGCTATTGAAATGATCTAGCAATAGTTTATTGCCCTGATAATGTGGATGTAGCATTGTCTTTATAATGATGAGGTGTGATGTAGCATTGTCTTGTGTGCATTAGTTGATGACGACGTATAGCAGTAGGTACTATCACGTTCACTGACGTTCGACCCCTTTTCACCCTTATGCCCGCGCCCTTAGAAATAAGGTCGGAAAGTGGTTGACCGTTAGTGAGTGCGGTTATAATACGCACGACCACCAATCAAGCAAAACAAAACCAGTTCATGAGGATCTCTCAATTTACGGGAAACCTATACAAAACGAGGCTATGTTATACTGGAAATAATAGTAGTATAGCTACATTGGTAAGTACTACTACATCAGTGTCGCCGTGTGTACACTAATGTTACATTAGTTAGAATATAATTAATCTGTTCAATGTTAATCCTAACTTGATGATTGACTGAGTATCTAATCAGTTAAGTGGATTTGTTAATACATAAACAACACGCCTGTAATCCCCGAAGAGTTAGGCAGAGGTGTACCTACACTTAATAGTACAGCCACATTTCGATTTAAGGTTTAGTTAGTAACAAGACCAAATATGTGAATAGATCAGCTGTCTCATACTTGCTTATATATAGAGGTTATTTTCATAGTTGCACACAATCTCTGAAGGGTGGGCATGGGTGTGAAGGGCATGTTTTCGTCAGTTATGTTAGTCCCATGTAAATATAATACGGGCTAGGGGATGAGCCTAACTTATTAAATTCATATCAATTTTGGTGAAAGTTTTTTTTTGTTGTTCTTCCACTTCTCTAGGTGTTGTTCCTCTTCACGGCCAATTACCAACCTCAATTTGCAAGGTTGTCATCCAAGGTGTCCTGCGATCTCCTCCTTGGTTAAAGAATAATAAAAAATAATACCCCGATTAGTGTTAAGAATGTAATTTAACCAAATGCTGCAAAATGTCTAATCTATCGAGGAGTAAAAACAACAGCGATTGCCAGTTTCAAAACAGTCCAGGTTACGTTCAGACAGATTGCATATCACTGGCTATAGACACGAACACCGGACTCTTGAGATAATGTTCTGAAGTATCTGCCTGTACCCCGTCTCCGCAGCCACTCCTTACTGGCTTGACTGTGCCTTAAACTAGCCAATCCAACCAAAACCACCTATAGTTTAACCACTTCAAGTTTGCGGTTATACAAAAATTAAATTAAATTTTATTGATTATTAATTAATAATAATTTTTATTAATAAAAATTTTAGATTATTAGGTGAAATTTTAATTTAATTAAATTTTAAAATTAGATGAATTATGATTTAATAAATTTTATAAAAAACTCAGTTCAAGGTGACGCTGCTTGTCAAGAAAATTGGCATCGAAATGGCATTCTTGGTACATTTATTTTAGCTGTGTTTTCCCGCCTGCACAGATAAGTTGGTTGATGTGTAACACGTTTGACATCTACAACATTGTGTAATGTTATGTACAAAAGTATGGCAAGTTTATATTGTTTATGTCAACTGTCACTGTCAATTAGTGTGCGGGCTGTAACGGGCGATGGTTTGCTGCCCCGAATAAACTGCATTATTAAACAGGGTGAATTTTCCAAGTGGGCGTGGATGGAAAAATCCGAAACTATGAGGAATAGCGAAAACTGCTCAAAGGAGTCTCGAGCCCGATTTTGATGAAAACTAAAACTGCATCATTAGATTTTTGAAAAATAAATATTCCTAGCCAGGAATCGAACCCATTGATTTTGGAAAAAAAACACATACTGTACTATTACACCATTCGATAGTGTCACTACTAGATCAAATTATGGGAAGTAATGACATAGGTACGGCATCTAATGATGCAGTTTTAGTTATCACCAAAATTGGGGCTCGAGACTCCTTTGTGTATTTTTTGCTATTCCTCATAGCTTCGGGTTTGGCCATCCACGCCCACTTGAAAATTCACCCTGTATAGCTACACGTTATTTTACTCACATCGCATACAAACCTCAAAATACACGCGCACATTACAATCTGCCTGAATTGCACTCCGAAATAAAACTCCAAAGAAATATGCGGGTCAATGTGACGTTTGAAAATCTTGTCACGCGCCAGCACCGGCATTTGGGAAATGTCAGCTGCATAAAGGGCGGAGAAAGCGGTTGTACAATAAGAACTTATGTTGATAGGCGAAATGAACATTAATAAGCAGAAGTGCTTCGTTGGTCGAGTGGTAGCAAGCGCGACTGCTGAGCATGAGGACCTAGGTTCGATTCCCAGATCGGGCAAAGCGTTATTGGGTTTTTCCATCAGGAATTCCTCAGTAGCAGCCTCGTAGTATAGAATTGTGCCTGGTTGATGGCAATAGGCTCGCCACTATTTCATGGGGCTTAGACATAACTGGCGAAATGCGAGTGTACTATTTACTTACTCAGTCCAAAACCTGAAAATTAGTCTTATCCTTAAATTTCGAATTTTTGACAGCTGTTCACATCATCAGTCTCAGTTCTTCGAAGACATCAAACTTAAAGTCTATATTTTTTCTACCCACATTAAACTCCTATGTGTATGTTACCTGTCCCCGGCCATCAATAGCACCCAAGTGACATTACTAGTGGTCGGACATCGTAACAATTCCGGGACAGTGCGTGACTTTATTTCTAAGTTAGGCTTGCGTTAACCGAAGGTAAATAGGTTTATATTACAGTGTCATAGTGTGTGAATATAGCTATTATGTGGATCAGTTCTAGTGGTCATTGAGATGACATGTGTTTATGTGCTTTCTTCATCATTATCAACATCTAATTTCTTCATTTTTCGAAACGTTTTGCGATGGTACGACCATCTTGGTGGTTCTTGGATCCTGTAGGAATCGACCGTAATCGCGTCGTATGTAGCGTTATTTTAAGTCCTCTAATGTGCTGATATAAAGACACATTGGAAAGACACACTCCAGCAAAGAGGCCATGTTCTGGTCGGGGCAACCATCAGCAATATACTTACACTTAGTCATCTCTTTCAACATGAGCGTAGTCTTTTAAAACTATAGACCAAGTTTTATTAACATCTTGATTTTTGATATTTTCTTCCTTATTTACTGCTCCTTTTATTTCTTATGTATATAGTGTCCTTGTTACCATTCCTACTCATCACATTTTTTGGCTTAAATATCTTCCTACAGTGTATACATTCCTTTACAAAACATGCTAATAGAAGAAATAGGAAATAGGAATCAAATATTCCAAGACCGAACCTCGAAGGCCTTGGTATTCATGAAGGAAGCGGGCAATGCTTACCAAGGGCGTGATGATTGAAAGTATCTATAACTACTGTCAATAAAATAAAAAATAAAAAAATATGTTAATAGTTACAAAAAAAGGAGCTACGTCTGCCAACAAACTGTTTTGCAGTTTGGCGGAGGTAAATATAATAATGTTTAAAATTGTTTCTGTGAATAAACACTTTTTCATTTTTTTTCATTTTTTTTTTTTTTTCACTGGGTCAGAAATTTTCAGACGATGATCCCCAAGGAGAGAGGGAAAACAAAGATACGGTGGATGGACTGTGTGAAGGGTGATGTGGCTATAAAGAAGGTGACTGTTGGAATGACGGACTGTTGGACGAAGAAGACATACTACGCCTTCCACAAATAAATTGGGATAAGGGCAGGAAAAAGATGATAAGGAAGTTCCAAATCTAAACAGAACCACACCCATTTGCACCACATAACTACATGAACTTAATTACAGTGGTTATTGTTTTAATTAGCCGGCTTCGTTACACGCTCTTAGATTACGGCTGCGGGCTGTGGTTGCTGGTCGGGCACGTTAACTGGGTCAGCCGCCGCAATAGGTACAATGAAGTCTCAAACTTGCATTGTTTGGGACACCGGCCTAGGGGGTAAGTAGAGTGCAGCTGTAATTGTTTGATGGTCTCCGATTTGTGTAGAAAACGGATTGGTAAGATGGATGGGATACTCTTTAATGTAAAAAAAAAACTCATAGAATTACACAAAATATACTTGAAACCCATTCTAGTACGTTTTATACAGAATCATAAATAACGATATGTACCTGTCGTCGGTTGAACACCAACCGACCGACTGGGGTGGGACTCGAGGCTAAATAATAACAGCCGCTCGGATCAATCTTTAGGTTAAGCCGCGCTTGCCTAGGTTGGTCTGTGGATAGGTGACCATCCATTTCATACCGAGTTTCCTTCGTGCCTCGGAAAACATGAAGCCGTTGGTCTCGGCTGTTATTTTTCGATCTTTGACAGTCGTTATAGGTATATAGTCAGTGGCCCGAAAGTCTGACAACCAGTCTTACCAAGGGGCATCGTATTACCCAGTACTAACTGGGTTGTGGAGGTTAGATGGCAGCCGCTCCATGTAAAAAACTGGTATTCAGTCTGGTTAGAAGCCGGCATCAACATAGTTAGAAAAGGCTAGGCTGATTTAATTACTGGCAGTCATACTGAAAACCACTTCGGCTAAAAGGTTCAATGCCAGAGGCTCTCAGAATGAAACTGATCAAGACCTTAAATTAAATGATCTGTATTAAAATACCCTTTTCCCAGCCCGTATGCCCCCCTCCCCCCACGTCGACGTCAGTACCGATACAGGTCTCGACGATTTTATCAGAGGTGCCGCCCCCCTAGGTGCAACAATCTAGTAGTCAACTAGCGATACCCGGCGTTACAAATTGCAATGCGAAATAAATTTATAGATTTTGTGGGCCAGGAACCTTAGCAGGCGTATACAGAAAGACCCACTAGAGTTTCATATAATTTTGACGTAGCTGTTGACTTATTCACCGCTTTTGAATTAGACAAAATTATACTAAAACCAACACAAAGTACTTATTCGTAATTCCTCGATTTTCGTTCACATCGAGATTCCCCGTGGACATCAAATTATTTTCCCAATAAATTATTCCAATGAAGCTAATAATAGGTTATTGTACGTCCATTAAAATCTGTTCCCGAAGGCTTGCCATGTTTCAGCTGGGACTGCTGGCAAAATGTAATTTATTATTGAGTTATTTCTGAATGCAATTATGTTCGTCCGTATTCGCGCTAACTAGAATGTGACGATTTTTGATCAAATATACTAGTGATGCCCCAGGATTCATCCACGTATTAATTTTGATTATGGTATGAGATGAAATTCATTGAGTAACCGAGAGTTCTGGAAAATTCCTGAAATTGTCAACCCAATGTATGGAACAGTTGTCACATGAACGTTTCCAAAGACTTATGAAGATCATAATATCAAGATCTGAAAGGTTTCCATACCCAAATAGCCCAAAGTAATATTATCAGTTTAGATTTGTGCCCGGTTGATGGCAATAGGCTCACCCCCTATTGCATGGGACTTAAAACATAACTGGCGAAATGTGGGTGTACTATCAGGTACATCTCTGCTTAATCGGGGACTACAGGTGTGATGTTATGTTAATATTATCTCTTACAATTTTAAATCAAAGTTTTTCTTGCAGCAAATCAAGCTACTACAATCTGTCAAATTTCTTTAATAAATTTTCAACTTTATCGCTGAAGCATTAGGTTCAAGGTTGATTGGGGAAAAATGACAGATTCGGGTAGCTTGATGTGCTGTCGTCTGTACCTATCTCACTGTTCCGTAGCAAGTAGGCAGATCTCTCTACAAAAAACTTATCAGAATCTATTCAGTATTTCACGAATAAATGTTAAGCACTAACGGACAGAGAGACGCCATTTTCCATTTACTCTGTGTCCGTTAATTTGAATATTTGCTTGTAAAATGTTCTAATGTAGAATGTTTATTTCGAAACGTTTCGTTTTACAGCTAACTACCACAAAGCGAACAGAATTTAATTTAGTTTTGCGTTGTTTCAATTTGGTTTTCATGAGAATGCTGAAATGGGACGACAAAATATGCACACACATAGTCTTTTATCAGTCATTTATTACTATTGTCATTTTGTGTAGATTAGTTATTTCATTGTTTTGTTTTCTGTACGAAATTAGAAAAAAAAATGTTCTTATTTGGACCTAAATGAAGTTGGTCCAGAGCTATTGAAGAATGCTACTTTGAAAGGCCCTTTTATGTTAGAAACTTATTTAATAATCACAAATTGAATAATTACGCTACAATTTGGTGTGTATGTAGATTAAATTCTAGATGAAGCAAGCTGCCCAAGAGAGAAAAGTGCCTGAAATTTAGGTAATACCCATGTTCTATGTTCTATGTTAGGGATTTTGGTTTCCGCACTTAGTCCTTAAAGTGGACCATTGTGCGTGAGCCATGGTGGCCGTTACTCCAACCAGCCCACCTCCCTCCAGAAGCAGATCAGACTTCCCGGTCTTCTCAGGGCATCCTCAAGAGATCTTGGCGTTCCAAGAGTCTCCTCGCGTATCTGGGTGACGCCAGTACACTCAAGGAGTACGTGCGCTATCGTTTCCTCCGCCTCCATGCACGCCCTGCACAGGGGACTGTCAGTGATACCTAGGGTGTGAAAGTGTTTGTTTAGTGAGCAGTGTCCAGTGATGGTCCCCGCCACCAGTCGCAGGCTATCTCTATCCAGGCGCAGAAGGCGCTTGGTCAGCTTTTTGTCCAGAGATGGCATAGCCTCCTTGGATTGCCTGCACCCTGGTGTCGAGGTCCACCACTTCTCCGCTTGTGTTTGAGTGTGATCCTTTAGCCAACTTCTGAGCTGCTTGAAGGGTATGGGGACAATGGGTTCGGGTCCGAAAGCGTTTGTGCTGGATCCTCTTCTGGCGAGTTCATCAGCTGCATCGTTTCCAAGCGATCCACTGTGTCCTTTGATCCATTGTAGTGTCACCGTGTTGCGGTTTAGTACCGTAACTCGTTCTAGGGCATTATGGCATTCTAGTATTAGTCTCGACGTGATCTGGTTTCTCTTTAAGGATTGGAGAACTGAGGCGCTGTCGGAAAGTATACGGATGTGAGTATCCGTAACTTCCCTGGCCTCTATGGCGTGTGCCGCTTGGATAATGCCTACGCACTCTGCCTGATATACAGAGTTGAGCATTCCCAGGGGTCTGGATATTTTGATGTTGAGGTCGTCGGAGAAAACTCCGACACCTGTTCCATCGTCGGTTTTCGATCCATCAGTGTAGATCCTTAGCTCTTTTGGACCTGAGTAGTCACACATCTCCGCTGTGAGCTCTATATTGTAGTGCTTTTGGAAGCAGTGGGTCTTCAGGGTTCTGTCACAGGGTGATGCCATCATGGGCTGTTGTTTGATTGCGTCGTCTTTTATGCGCGTATGTTTGATTCTGGAGTCCTTACTTAGGGTGCCGGATACTTCGAGCCTGAAGGTCGCTAGGGCCGCCTCCTCTCTTACGACGAGGTGTAGAGGTGGTAGCCCCAGCATTACCTGTAACGCGGCAGTGGGTGATGTTCTCATGCTGCCGGTGATTGCTACACAGGCAAATCTTTGTACCTTCTCGAGGTCCTTCTGGGCTGTGCTCAGATTGGTCCTGGGCCACCAAACTATGGAGCCGTATGTAATGATTGGTCGGATGACGGTGGTGTATAGCCAGTAGGTGATTTTGGGGCTTAGGCCCCAATTTCTGCCGAGCAATCTTTTGCATTGCCATAGGGCTATGCTGGCTTTTGTGGTGATGTAATCAGTATGTTTTGCCCAATTCAGCTGTTTGTCCAAATAAATACCCAGGTATTTGGTTTCAGTCGATAGGCTTAGGGTGGTCTCAAAGAAACGCGGCAGTTGTAGGTTTGCCAACTTTCTTTTCTTTGTGAAAAGGACGAGTTCGGTTTTGGTGGGGTTCACTGCTAGTTTGTACTCCTTGCACCAGTCTTCCACCACCTTCAAGGCTTGGCGCATAAGGTTACATAGTGTGTTTTCATGTGTGCCATTTATTATTATGGTTATGTCATCTGCATAGCCCACCGTGTAGTAGCCTCTGTCATTCAGACGTTTGATAAGGCTATCCACCACGAGGTTCCATAGGAGTGGTGAGAGGACGCCCCCTTGAGGGCAGCTTTTCGCCACGATGGCTCTAGTCGTATCGTTCACCGTAACCTGTACGGCCCTGAGTCTTAGCATATTTGTGATCCATCCTCGCAGGGTCGAGTCCACACCGTGATTCTCGAGGGCTGCGTTGATGCTATGGAAAATGGTTTTGTCAAAAGCCCCTTCTATGTCAATAAAAACAGCTAGTGAGGAGCACTTGTGGTCTACTGCACATTCGATCTTAGAGATCACACTGTGTAGTGCGGATTCTGTTGATTTTCCTGTGGAGTAGGCGTGTTGGTTCTTGTTTAGTGGTAGCTCCCGAAGAGGTCCATCCCGGATGTGTCGGTCACAGAGTCTCTCGAGGGTTTTCAGGAGAAATGATGTCAGGCTTATCGGTCTGTAAGCTTTGGGTTGTGTGTAGTCTGGTTTGCCTGGTTTGGGGATGAAAATAACTTTCACCTCTCGCCATTCAAGTGGTACATAGTTGTGTGCCAGGCAGGCTTGATAGATGATAGCCAGCCACGGTGTAAGGACGTCTACACCCCATTGTAGCAGGGCTGGGAAAATTTCGTCTAAGCCTGCGGCTTTGTATGGTTTGAAGGTCTTGATTGCCCATTTTATTTTGTCTTCAGTTACTATGGTACGGGCTCTGGACCAGTCCCGGTCGTTTGGTGTGTGCATTTGCTCACTTGCCCATGTTTTGTCCTCAGAGAGGTTGCAGTCTGGGAAGTGGGTTTCCAAAAGAATTTTACTTGTTTCGTGGTCCGACTTAGTGTAGGTATTGTCTGGGTTTTTCAGCGACCCGAGGGTACGATCCTGATCGGTGGATAGGATCTTCCTTACTCGCGCGGCTTCACTGTTTGATTCGATGTCCTCACAAAATTTTCGCCAGGCTGCTCTGCTGGCATGCCTGACTTGTTTTTTGAAGGTGTATTGTGTTTTCTTGTATGAGTCCCAGTCTTCTGGGAGTCTGGAGTTTTTGGCTCTGTTGAATTCTTTGCGCATGGTTTGCCTGAGCTTACTGAGTTCTGCATTCCACCAGGAGTTTCCCTTGCTCTTGGTGTTTGGATCTGTTAGTTTGCAACAGGCGTGGTACGCATCAATGATATATTCTGAGAGTTTTGTTACAGTATCTTCAAGTTGTTTGGGATCTGTTAGAGTTAAGGGTATTTGGTTCTGCGCTACTAGAGAGGCCAAAAGCCTTTTGTAGCCGGGTACGTTGGTACGGCGCGGGCGTGGGTTGCGCCTAGGTTCGGGTTTTTTTGTGTTAGCTACCAGTGAGAAACGAATCCTTCTATGATCAGAGCAAGAAGGCTCGTTGGATACGTGCCAGTTAGAGATAAGTTTTGTCGCGCTTTCCGAAGCCAGCGTTAGGTCAATGATTGTTTGACCTCTAGCCGTGACCCAAGTGGGTTCCGACCCGCGGTTTACGATGTTAAGGTTAGTGGAAAATAGATATGTGCATAATACCTCGCCTCTAGTGTTGGCTTTGTTGCAACCCCAAAGCGGGTGGTGGGCATTCGAATCCGTGCAGATGACCAGATCCAGGTTGTCGTCTTCACAGTATCTTACCAGGTCGGCCATCTCTTTTGGTGGGCAGTCTTCACCTTCGCCTGGCATGTACACCGAGGCTAGGACGATATCGGGTACATTGTCTTCGGTTTTAAGCCTGACAGCTGTCAGGTCTCTGGAACATAGTTGCGTGAGTGTTGTGGTAGGTACATCTTTGGGTATATAGGCGCAGGTTCGTGGTTTGTCTGTGCCCTGTGTGTCGAGGATTAACTTACCTCCAATATTGCCGAGTCCGCATATTCTATTATTTCGGATCCACGGCTCTTGGATCAGTGCAATGGTTCGGGGCTTCGTCTCCAGTGCCCTGCGTAGGCAAGCCGTAGCAGTCTGGCTATGCTGGAGGTTGGTTTGGATTATGTTCAGGGGACTGGATGTGGGCGGCGGCGGCGGTGGGATGGAGTTAGGAGGAGACTGATCCATCGGATAGATCCCCCCCCTCCCCCAATCCGTGCCGGTCGTCGCTCAGTGACGGTGACGAGGTGAGCAACTGTTCTGTCCACCCTGGTGGTGAGGTTGGCATGCTCACAGCGTCGGCATCAGCCATCGCCGTTCGCGCCAGCTCCTCTTCCAGTTGCGTCATGGTCAGGTCATCTGTCGGTGCCGATTGGGTCTGTGCGGTCGTGGTCGTAGTCTGGGTGTCGGAGGGCTGGGTTTTGGGGAAAAAGCGCACGTATATCGACCCCAGAAGGTACGATATCCGCCGCTCCCTCCCCAAGACCTTCTCGACTTCCTCCGGTGGGATACCCAGGGTCAGATAGGTCCCGTGGTTATCACCACCGACTGATGTCGCCCTGTACAGCGACCACCTCCCTATGTCATACCAAGTATTCTGACGAGTCAGAATACTCTGGAGCCGCGCTATGTCCCCATTGTACCTGGGTACGAAGAGCGCTGCTCGGACACGGGTCGGCACGTCGGACTGCTTCATCACTTTCAGTGTCGCGTCTGTGTTAGGCAATCTTATTTTGGGCACATTTTCAGTCAGCCAGGTCAGGGCACTGTCGTCCTCACACCACATCTGTACCGTGCCATCCGCTACCCGTGGGTAACCGCGGAAGGCCGGGAGTGGTTTGGAGGGGTCGGCGTCCATGACGAGGTTTTCGAGGCTGACCTTGATGTGCTCGGTCTCGTCTGTGGTCATATCACGGGATGGAGGCGAAAAGCAGATCGCTACGGCGAGCCGCGCAGGAATATCCTTTGTGGCCCGTGCGTAGGTTCTCTGCTCCCCCTGAGCAGTCTGGATTCTGACACGCTTGGCGTCCCCCTGGAGCGTGCTCGGCGAAGCCGTGTCGTCCGGGCGCACCCTCTTTGCCGCTCCCTGACCACTTGGTCCAGGTTGCGGTTCCGAGGGGCTTGGCACGGTGTTTTGTGCCAGGGACTCCACGTGCGAGAATCCAGATCGCTTGCCTCGCTTTTTTGTGGGTTGTCGCTTGGTCATTTCGGTGCGGTTCCGGTCGTTTCCTCCGGATGGTTCTGGTGCGGGCATTGACGTTTCGCGCTGGGTTTCCCCTTCGCGGACTAGTCCTTGCCCGCATGTTTCCGCGTCCGGCTGCTTTTCGCGCTGGGTTTCCCCTTCGCGGACTTGCGGCTGGTCGCGTACTCCCTTACAAGCAACCGTTTGTGCTTCGCGCTGGCTATTGCCTTCGCGGATTTTGCGCAAACGGTTGTTGAGATCTCTTACTCTGTTACCGATTTTTCCGCGCTTACGTTTCAGCATACGTACTTCATCCACAGAGATGAAACCAGAGCCACCAGATTCGGCTTCCTTTCCCGTCCCGTGGTCTTCAGAGTCTATTTCTCTCAACCTTGCTTCGATCTTCTCGCGCTGGAGTGCCAGCGCGCGGAGTTCGTCGTCAAGACTGGAGAGTCGTGCTTTGTCAGTGTCATTGTCAGGGTTGTTCGTTACACTTTTCCGAACGATGCTCTGTTGCCAGGCCCTCGTGGAAGGTGTAACGTGCGTCAGGGTCGTAGGCGCGGTGGTCGCTGCCGTTAAGGTGTCGATAGGCGCAGAAATCGCAGCCATTTGTGTGTCGGGTGGCGCGTAAGCCGCAGCCGGAGCTATTGGCGCTAAAGCAGCCTGCCGCGCAGAAGGCGCGGCACATGTAGGCAGATTGGTGCCCCCCCCCAGATTACGGTGGGAGCTGGCCGACGGATCGGCGTGGGATTCCCCGGCATTGCCGGGACCCACCTGGGGATTAAATTTTCCTTTCTGCAATGGGTAATACCCATTCCGGAGTTTTGTTTTTTCCACTTCATCTTTTATTGTTCATGAAAAACCACTAGTACGTACCTACCTTTTCTATTATTTCTCTCTAAAAAAGCAAGCCTACCCGGAAATTTATACATGCAAACCGTCTGTATGTACACACAGCGTGAAATCAAGCCATATTTTCCCATATAACCTGGCCTCACTTCGTACCGAAACCCTAAACAATGCGAGTTCAGCTCATTCTGGAAATGTACAACTGGTCATGTCTTTCCATAATCTTACCCCAGCGGGCCACCCATCCCGTTCCAGTCAAAACTATACGTGATTCGGGTCCCAATTGTCTATGGATTGCTGACCGGAACACTCTATGATCGCTGTGAACTCTTTGTTTTGCCGAAGCCCTTCGTTGGCGAACAAACGGGCTTAGCTTGGATCTTGTAGGGACTGGGGGTTAAGGATTTCGGGAGCTTTTTGCTGTTAAAGTACATGGTTATGTTTAAGAACTAGCTTTTGCCTGTGGTTTAGCCCGCGGAAAAAAATAACACAACATTTTTATAAATTATTAGCCTGTGGTAGGACTAACAGTTTAACGGCACGGGGGTATCATACCGCCAACTGCCAAACTTCAGGCTTTTACTAAGTTTGTAATGGAAAACCATTATTAGACCCAGGGGCGGCATAAAAACTCTGACACCAGATTAGGCATTAATCAAACGAAAAAAAAAATGAAAAATCCAACAGCAATTTTTGCCGGACTCGGGAATCGAACCCAGGACCCCACGCTCAGCAGTCCCGCTTGCGACCACAGACCAACGGGGCAGTTGAAACGGTGACTACAGTGTAACTTAAGTAGCGAAAGAGTTTTTCACTTAAAACAGCCTTTTGAAAGCGATTAGTTACTAACTATCACAGTAACGGCTCCGTTCTAGTCCAGACCAACAGCTCCCCTGAACTTTAAAATAAAACTTTAATAGTCTAACTTTGCCAATTACCGGGACCCCGTTTTAATGGTAGCCCTGGGATAGGGCCAGAAAGTTTTGTTTAAAAAAGGTATGAGGAACATGCATTATGCAGCTATTTTGTCGCTTGGTTGCTTGGTATGATCATTTAATTAAGTTTCTCTTCTCTCCCTCTCTTTCTCTCAAAAAATGTGTCGGTCCCTCAACCAAACACCCTGTACGCACCGTGATTTTTTAGTCGTCTTACAACGGTAGCCCACTTCATTTATCTATCCAATGACTACTAAACATTCATAAAAAATTAGGTATTTATGAGATTTTAATTATTTAAAATATGAATATTTTTCACTATTCTGACGCATGACGTAGTTGAAACACCCAGTTGTGAGCGATAATCTACTCGACTCGTGCGCTGGGTAGGTATGTTCTACCGTTTGACACATAAACATTATTAACAGCATGTTTCATAATTCTTATGTATTTTTTTTTTGTACCTATTATCTTAATTAATGGTAAAATAAAAATAATCGCACCTAGAGGTATTTTATGTCGAATACATTAAGTGTATTCGACATAAAATACCTCTCTCTACTATCTTACAAAGGTGGTATATCCACCTTTGTAAGACGACTAAAAAGTCACGGTGTATAGTGATTGTTAATTGGGCTAGAGTGCTAGACCTAATTTTATAACAATTTTGACTCGATAACTTGTGGTACAAACTGGATTGTTTTGGAGAAATCGAACTTTTTTTTTTCTCTTTCTCCACCATACATTCCTGATTGTAAGAAATCTACGCCGTTCAAGATATTAAACTGATAATTTTCTGTTACTTCATAAACGGCTGGAACCTTTGAAAACCAATAAGGATATAAATTTTCGAAAACAAGAAGTTATTTTTTTAGATATTAATTGTACATATCACAATGTTTTCTTATTTAACCCAAAGGTTGACTGGTAGAGAATGCCTTGTGGCATTAAGTCCGCCTATGTACCACTATTGTACATGAAGTTTAAATAAATAAAATCAATAAAAAAGTTCTAACTTTGAAAATGAAACGCCGTCAAGATCATGTTTCTTGAAACTTCCCTTTTTTTCCTAGGCAGTTTCCTCAAAATGACACGTATCGTACAAATTACAACAAGGACTTTCTAGTCTCAACAGCATTAAAAAAATGCGATTGCAATCAAATGAGAGTTAGAGACCTAAATAAAAGAAAATATGATATATGTATGCAATATGCATGCGCCTTCAACCTTCATATATTTTATTCGGGGTCCAAAGTTTTCATACCAAAAAGGCAATCGGTCCCAAAAGTTTGTGATTCCAAATAGTATATTGTAACAAAAAGTTTCCCGACACACATTTACCAAAATATTGACATCACACTATCAGATTATGTCAAAACTTCCAACTTTGGGGAATGTGCGGGCTTGACCAACTGTTTTCATTATTTCAAATAATATTTATAGGAGGCAAGTTTTCGTACGCCCGGTTTTGCCCAGGTGGATTAGAGTGAACTAAGTCAATCCGTAACTAGTAGTCTACCTAACTTATGCCAAATTTCTTCATGAAACCAGTTCTGCTGTGCAATCTTGAAAAGGTAATTTTTTTGACAGACGAGATATTTCTACTTTTAAAATGTGAGTAAGGAAGGATTCAGTCAATTCATTACCCATTTGAAGTTTTCAAATTGAAAAAAAAAAATTAAAAACAATTTGTTTTTATCAATTTTTTCAATTAAAGTGGAAATCAACGAGTAAATATCAAAATAAACTTTCTTGCTGATCTAAAAACAAAACAATATCTTCTTGATTGTCAATTTCCATAAATAGAACTTTACATGACCAAATTCTTTATTAACCACGTATACAATCAATAAACCAAAACAAATAAGGAATCAAACGTAGCCAAAGCTATGCGTAACTTAATATATTATGTACAAGACACACATAACAAAAACTAGAACGGGACGTGATCAACGTCTTTATTGCTTTTCATATCATGTGGATTTATATCGCAAACCGTATTTATTATAGCAAAAGCCTGTTTATTATGTTGTTAATAAAACATTATTCGATAGAAATGAAGATATTGACATATTTGATTAAGAATTAATATGAGAAAGTGTGTATGAAGCTTGTGGCCAAATAATTACAGCTTGGGTCGATCTTCAGGTTAAGTCGCGCTTGCCTTGGTTGGTCTGTGTATGGGTGACCACCCATTATATACTGAGTTTCCTCCGTGCCTCGCAAAGCATGTTAAGCCGTTGGTCTAGGCTGTCATTTGTCTATCTTTGACAGTCGTTACAGGTAGTCAGTGGCCCGAAAGTCTGACAACCAGTCTTTCCAAGGGATATCGTAATAGCCAGTACTAACTGGGTTGTGGAGGTGGAAACACACTATTGAAACGCCACGCGACCCGACAAAACGCGATGCGTGTTGAGTTGAATCAAATCGTATTATTTTCTATGCCCAGAATCACATTATAAACACCCGTCGCGACGAAATGCGCGCAAACGCCACCCGATCCGTACCTGCCAGATCGACGTGTTGCCGGTGGTCGGGGTTAATACGCCACCCGACGCAGCACACGCAGTGTGTATCTAGTCCAGACCCGACGCCACGCATCATTTGTTATAAAATACATGTGAAATCTTTCATTGTCTAGAAGCAAGTCTGGATATAGCGTATGAAATTTACCACACGTCCTTCTCTTTTGATTTGTTTCATGCACCCAATAACGTCTAGTTATTTTTTTCTTCTTGAGTCGTTTAAGTAAAGCATCAAATCTTCTTCAAAATCTTCATCTGACTCGTTACTTAGAAGTTCCGCATGGCATCGCGTGTTGGTAATGTGCACGGTGCACATGGGGTGTCGACACATTGCGTCGCGTCACGTTTCAATAGTATGTTTCCACCATAAGGCAGTCGCTCCATGTAAAATACTGGTATTCAGATAAGCTGCCCCAACATAGTAGTGAATAGGCTAGGCAGGCAGATGAAGTCTGTGAATGTAATGAAAGCTTGTTATTAATTGTGTTTTTCTTTTTAATTGTTAGATTGTGATTCTAATATTGGAAATGGAACATGTGGTACTTCAACAATTTTACTAAAAAAGGATATGACTTAAATGATGAATAAAACTGCCTCATTGGTTTAGTATTAACAAGCGTGCCTGATAAGCACGGGGTCCGAATTAGGGGTTCGATTCCCAGGTCGAGCCAAATATTTCTTAGCAGTGGTTTTTAGATTTGTTCCCGATTGATGGCGATAGACTCGCCCCCTATAAGTCCTATAACAATATGGGGCCGGAACTTCAGGGAAATACGGCCGTGATATTAGACTTTTATGATCAACCAAGTCATAAAAGTAATTAAATATAAGGTAAAATAACTTAACAAAATATTGTTAAGATACAATTACAATATATTTTTCCATAAAAATATTTTAGTCTATACAAACTGCGTGCGACCGGGTACCGTGAGAATACAAACAATGAAAGGAAACATACCCTGTTCAAATTCTCATTTTGCTGTTGACTTTCGTTTTATTGTTTAATTCCAATATGATTATACATATTTTAACCCAGGAAAATAAGTAACACCTGTAAAGAATGTCGATAACTACACAATAAACACTGAATCGCAGCACAAGATCCTAGCAGTTGATAGTCTTACATAGAAATCGGCTAAGTGCGAGTCAAAACACGCAAGAAGTTCCGTAGTTTTATTGAGGCGCATCAAAAACAGACAAACAGAGAGCAGCGGTGGCCCAGTGGTGGCGGCCCTGACTTACGAACAGTAAGTCGTGGGTTCGAACCCTGGCAGGCGCATTACTTTGTGTAATTTATTTCATCACCACTGCTCTCAAAAACGGTGAAGGAAAACATCGTGAGGAAACGGGCATGTCCTAGAACCAAAAATTCGAAGAAATGTGACATCTACCAACCCGCACTGGGCCCGCGTGGTGGATTATATATATATATAGCCCATTCCCTCTCTAGAGAGGAGGCCGTGTGTCCCAGCAGTGGGAACATTAAAGGCTGATTTTATGCTATGCTTATGCATCAAAAACATCATCATCATCATCATCATCAGCCTATAGCAGTCCACTGCTGGACATAGGCCTCCTCCATCGCACGCCATTCAACTCGATTCTCAGCAACTCTCATCCAGTTGCTACCAGCCACCCCGCGAAGATCGTCACTCCACCGAGCCTGAGGGCGTCCCACCTTACGTTTGCCGATTCGCGGTCTCCACTCAAGAACACGTCTACCCCAACGGTTATCGGTCCTACGGCTAATATGACCGGCCCATTGCCACTTCAGCTTACTTATTCTGTGGGCTATGTCGGCAACTCTGGTTCTCTGTCGAATCACCTCGTTCCGAATGCGATCCCTCAGAGAAACTCCAAGCATTGCCCGTTCCATAGCTCGCTGAGCGACCTTAAATTTATGGACTAGCCGTACCGACAGTGTCCACGTTTCGGCTCCGTAAGTCATAACAGGCAGGACGCACTGATTGAAGACCTTAGTCTTTAGGCTCTGTGGAATACGCGACGAGAAGACCCGGCGAAGCTTCCCAAACGCTGCCCAGCCCAGCTGAATTCTTCTATTAGCCTCCCTCTCCAAGTTGTTCTTACCAAACTGCAGAGTTTGCCCGAGGTACACATATTCTCGAACAACCTCGAGAGGACCGCCATTGACAACAATAGGTCCTGGGGTGACGTGTTCGTTGAACATAACCTGGGTTTTGTCCAAGTTCACCCTGAGACCAATGCGTATAGAAGAATCAACTAGGCCATCCAGCATCTGCTGCAAGTCGTGCAGCGATTCAGCCAGTATGACGATGTCATCTGCAAATCTCAAGTGTGAGATGTACTCGCCGTTGATATTAATGCCACGTCCTTCCCATTTCAGCGTCTTGAACACATCCTCCAGTGCGTTGGTGAACAATTTCGGGGAAATTACGTCCCCTTGTCTTACCCCCCGACGCAATGGGATATGCTCCGTTTGCTGATTTTGAGTTTGGACGGTCATTGTGGCGTTCTCATAAAGGTTTCTCAACACTTGGATGTATCGCCAGTCGACTTGGCATCGCTGCAGAGACTCCAGAACTGACCAGGTTTCGACAGAGTCAAAAGCCTTCTCATAGTCCACAAATGCAAGACACAGCGGCCGATTATACTCTTCGGACTTCTGTATGATCTGCCGCACTGTGTGGATGTGGTCTATGGTGCTATATCCTCCTCGAAACCCGGCCTGCTCCGGTGGCTGGAAGTCGTCGAGCCTTCGCGCTAGACGATTTGTGACGACTCTTGAGAACAGCTTATACACGTGGCTAAGGAGCGAAATGGGTCTGTAATTCTTTAGTAGGGTCTTGTTCCCCTTTTTAAAGAAAAGAACGACCACACTCCTTCTCCACGCTTCTGGAGTTCTCCCAGAGAACAGGACCGAGTTGAAAAGCTCCCGAAGCTCCCTTAATACAGGACGTCCTCCCGCTTTCAGGAGCTCAGTCGTTATCCCATCCTCACCAGGGGCCTTTCCATTCTTAAGCTGTCTAAGAGCCGCCTCAATTTCGTCTTGGCTGACTTCTGGCAGGTCTTCTGTGAAATGGCGGGTTAAAGTGGCTCTGGAATCCTCATTTTCGGGATCAGGTCGCGATGCATGCGATGCGTACAACTGGCCGTAGAAGTTTTCGACTTCCGAAAGAATCTCCGGCTTCGAAACAACGATATCCCCACTAGATTTGGTCAACTTCGTCAGGTGGCTCCTCCCAAGTGATTGGACGAACACTTTCGACCCCCGATTTTGCTCAATCGCTTTTTCTATTGAGCGTGTGTTGGAGCATCGAAGGTCGCGTCGTACCAATTTTCTGATTCTTTTATTGAGTGCCTGTAGTTCTGACGAAGTGACGGGTAGGTTTTCACGTCGTTCCGTCATAAGCTCCAGAGTCTCCTCCGAAAGTTTGGACTTCCTGCCCTTACGCCGCATTTTACAAAAACGCGTCCCTTCCTCCCTGAGGATTTCCACCATTTGTTCGAGCGCCTGGTCAACGTCATTTGTGGTTTCCACGGCCGCGAATCGGTTCTCCAGATCTGACTGGAACGCTTCAGACCCTAGCATGGTTTGGAGCATATTTGGACGGAGCCTAGACTTCATCAAACGGGTTCGCTCCAGCTTGAAATCAATATTCAGAGTGCCTCGAACAAGTCTGTGATCGCTACCGGTGTTGAACCTGTTGATCACCGAAACATCTCTAAATATATGTTTTTTATCCGTTATGATGAAGTCAATCTCATTTTTCGTCATAGTGTCGGGGCTTCGCCATGTCCACTTCCTTTGGGGCTGTTTCTTAAAGAAGGAATTCATCACGAAAAGCCCCTCCTTTTCAAGGAAGTTGACAAGCATTTGCCCCCTATGATTTCTGCTGCCAAACCCGTAGGATCCTACTACCGATTCACTGCAATTCTGTACTCCCACTTTAGCGTTAAAATCCCCCATGACAACGTTGTAGTGGGCCTTAGTAGTGGAGTGCAAGGCCTTGGAGATGTCCTCAAACATTTCCTCCACCACGTCGTCCGGATGTGCCGAAGTCGGTGCGTACACCTGAACAACCTTGAGGCTATACCTCTCAGTTAGCTTCACTATGAGGTACGCTACCCTGTTCGACACACTAGACACTTCTACCACGTTGTCACAAAGGGACTTGTGCACCAGGAACCCGACTCCGCCTTGGGATAGCTGGTCTCCCTCTCGAAAGTACATTAGGTGGCCCGATTCAAGGGTTATTGTGTCCTCCCCCTCTCTTCGGACTTCACTCAACCCAAGAATGTGCCACCTTACTCTTTCGAGTTCTTCCTCCAGCTGCACCAGGTGTTCGTCGAGCCGTAACGTGCGTCCATTATACGTCGCCAAGGTCAGTTGGGTTTGGCGGCCATTCGTAACCCGGGGATTCTTAGCACCCCCTACCTTGCCGTTACCGTGACCGCCGCCAAAATCAGGGATAGCAAGGCCGCCGGGAACTGGGGGCCGTGGTTGATTATGACTTGCCATAAAAGGGATTTGCCCATAATCGCCACGCTGGGCATGCGGGTTGGCGATCGCAGATCACAGCTCCTCGCACTAGCGACGCTGCTGCCCGTCGCTAGTCTGCACCATTTAGCTGTGACATTTATTTCGAAATGGTTATACCGCCATTTAACGGTCGTCAGAGCCTCGTTTGTTGTTCAGCAGGATGCACCACGAGCAGGTGAGGTTGACTTGGGGCACTGAGATGGTAGGTGTGCCCCCTTACATCAAAAACATCATCTGAACCAAATGTTCATAGGTACTACTACTTATTACTACTACTAGGTAGGTACTTATTTATTTACCGAATATTTGATGGATAGTTGGTTAAATTCTCATCATCATCATCATTATCATCAATGACAGTCTTGTTCTGTCCATAACTGTGTAATAATTTCATGGTCTCAACCAGATCTTACCCACGACCTTCTGAACGTCATCATCTGAACGGAACTATTGCAGTCTGCTATTTGGTCGCTTGCTCGCTCTTTCATCTGCGGCCCAGGAAGCTCCAATTTTTTAAACTCGCTTTTCTCGTTTTTCGATGAAGACTTTAACTTAAAACCTTTCAGGATGCTCTAATTTTCTAACATGTCCGTCTGTCTGTCTGTCCGCAGCTTAGCTCAAAGACTCTTAGTACTAGAAAGCTGTAATTTGGCATAAATAACGATTAAGGGTTTCGTTTGTGAAATATTAAGCTTTACAGTGCTATTTTTTGTGAGATTCAATCATTTGCCCATACTAATGGTGTTACCTTTTTTTGAGCCTACAAAAAAAAATGTATACAGGGCCCTACTAGCTACGCTACTGCACGAGTACGAATAAGTTCTAATCTAAAGTACCTAAAAGTGAGGGTAAGGTACGAAAGTTTCGGGAAATCGACAATTTCTTATGATATCTAGACAGTACCCGTTTACCACGGAACCCTAAAACCTACCAGACGCATAAAAACCGTGTTGTCTTATATCAAAATTATGTAAATGACATAACAATGGATGTTCCTATGTGTTACGAGGTTTGAATAGGAATGTGTTACCGATTATCACATAATAGAACACTTATTCAGATGCAGTTGCATTGTTACAATATTTGTATGAATGCGTTTGAATGTTTTTTATGAATGGTAATGTGTGGTTTTCATTGATATCCAATGGATGTCAAAGGAGACGTTATGGTAAATAGTATTCATTGTACGAATTTATTTATTTCAAGATTGTTGGTACAATTGTGTGTAGGAAAAAGTAGCCCAGAAAATGAAGAATCAAGTCTATATATTGTGTGTGTGTGTGTTGTGTGTCTATATATTGTGTTGTGTATTGTGTGTGTTTTTACAATAACTATCAAAACATGCCGTTAACTAACAATAACAGTAAATTAAACAAACTAAGTTGAATAAAATCTTGTAAGTAAAATAAACCTCATTCTTAAGCAGTAAAGTCTAAATTAGATATTCATTGGAATACATAAATTATGATAATCACTTTAATGATAGACTTTCTACTTAGAAACACCTACGTTTTATTGTTGTTAAATTGTAGTATACTCGACCTTAACCTAGATATTGAATTTCGGCCTCAGTCAATGACAGTCCGAGTTCAAACTGGTTTTCTAACTTTTGGTTAAAAACTAGCGTAAGGTTTATATTAATGACTGTTATGTAATCCATAATTCATTTAAATTAAAAAAAAAAAAAACATTTCATAGGTACAGTTGCGTACATCATGGTTATCATAATTAAAAATACATTTAAATTCTGTATTCTGTCAAAGTCACGTTTTACTGTGATAATGGTTTCTTAAGAATTAAAAGAGATAGGTCAGGAACATGTCGGTACACTACGAGAGATAACTAAGGAATTTCAAATGACCATGGACTGGCAAGTGCAAGACCATGCTCATATAGTGTATTTGTTTAGGTAATTAACTAAATGTAAACAATCTTAGCATGTCTTTTATCTAAAAAAATGACTAAAAATTGTATCTAAAAATGTTTACAATTAGGTATTTACTTAAATAGATGTTAGGTAATTAACTTCATTTAAATAATCTTTGTATGTCTTTTATACGATTTATTTTACATAAAAAGACATATCAAGATTGTTTACCTTTAGTTAATTACCTAAACAAATACACTATAGTACTGTGTAGTCGTACTTCCTTTACATTTCGTAAAAAACCTGTCCATGTTAGCATATTACATCCATTAATAAAAACAAAGCCGGTGCAGCGTTGTTAAATATGTAGTTTAGCACGGAGCTATGGGAATCTATTGGTATAGTAGGTAAGATACAGTTTGCAAAACAAAAAGTTTTTAATTCGCAAATCTATCAACATTATTTAGGTATGTAAATAAATTTTCATTGAACTGATATCACATCAATGTTTAACACAACCACGTCAACGTCTAAAGTCATGTGAAAAAAAATTGATTTTTTCGTAAAAATTTGACGTTAGCAAAAAACCATTCACGTAAATGTCATCGTGTCTCGAGATTCGATAAAAACGTGTCAGAAATTCAATGAGACCTATTTCATGTCATCGTTTGATGCCCTTCAAGGCTTATCACATCCAATTACGTGTGTCAAGATGTCACTCCACTTGATTAGGATTAGCCAGTTACTCCAGTTAGCCACTTTACCTGATAACTGGCCAAGGTTGGGACAGCTACAGAGGTTTAAAGAAAACAAACGTAATGTAAAGTCTAAAATTACTTAAAAGAGATTTAGAGCTGTTTAAGTTTCTTAATTTTGAACTTCTGAATTGTTGCGTGCGTAGGCTTTAAGTACATGTTTCGAATTAATGTCTTCATTTATTTGCTGTAATTATGTGATAGGTAGTTGTAATTAATTGGCCCAAAATGAGTGCGCTACCGTTCATTTGACATTAAGAGTCAGAACAAGTGGGGTTCCAGATTGTCGACTTTGTCTATTCCAAATACAATAAACTTAATGAAATTGAGGTCAGTTCTTCCAGATCACTTTACAGTTATAAAGTTTAGGTACTTTTTTTCGTGGCCACGAGAAGTTCGAAAATCATATCGTATCGTACTACCAGCACACAAAAGTCTCCTACCCTAGGTCTACCTGTATACCAACCATCCAAATTAGTTCAGCCATTTAGGCGTGAAACGGTAACAGACAGACAGCTAGAGTAAATTTTGGATTTGTAATATTAAAACGGAATATCTTAAAAAAACCCTTGTTACCAAACCTGTGATCAGAATACAAAATTGTATACTTACTTCACCTTATTCAAACTTCAACAGTGACCTAAGATCTCGCTAGACTTCCTTATTTCTCATTCCTAAAACTAATTTAACTCTAAACAATACTAATAATAACCAAATTACGTCAGAAGCCGCGCTTAACGACGGACAATTAAATCTTAGTTTAATGTATTAACCGTCTGCTAGTAACGGTTCTTTGAAAGTAGGCAATAGTCGCGAATAATTATAGGATTTAAGCATGCAATTTATTATGATTCATTATAATTTTCTCACGTTAGGTATGTTTTGTAAGTTTACCGTTAGCATTTCGTCAGTCTCTAAAGAGAGATTCATCATCTACCTAACCTTTTCACAACATGTTGGAGTCAGCTTTAGTCATATTGGAGGAAGAGGAATACCAGTATTCTACGTGAAGCGGCTGCCTCTTTGACCTCCACCCACTTACTGACCGGATACCCTTTGGTAAGACTTGTCTAAAAGAGATAGGCAGAGTTAGATTCTGCATTGCATAAATATTTGCTAGGTTCTGAATATGTGTTGATGTGACAAAATATACAAACATTTAGCCTTAATTTGCAGTCGCACCTATGTACGAGTTTCTCACGGAAATTACGTCTTCGAATAGGTATTAACTACGAAAACAGGAAATATAGAAACTATTAAGCGAAATGCGATGCTTAAATAATCCGTATTTATTTAGTATCCAGAGTAGTTAACTATTGCAAAACTAAATTAATGATTACTTTAAAATAGTATCATCATAATATACTATTTCATTTGTTACAATCTCATTACAAAAAAAAATATACACATAGATAAAAGTACCAAATAAAGCCACACACAGTCACAGAAAAAAAATAACACATTTGCTATTAATATTCCGAAGCAAATCATTCTAAATTAATTACACAGTACCCATCTAACCATGACAGCTGGCAAAAAGTTAACGAACAGTCAATTCATAAGTTTTTTGTAACACTTTTGTGTCCGACTGCCCTTGAGGGTGTTCCATATTTGGGCCTCTTTGAATCAAGCGATCTTATACAACTGGCCAGTGTTCAGTTATTATTATGTTGGTACATTGTGTAAGGGGGAGGACATAATGATGTATGGGATTATTTTATTAGTATACAGTATGGCAAAAATAGCAACTGCTGGTGTGTGAAAGAAAAGATTGATGTAGGTACTAGGTAGTGAAAGGGTAAAAATAAAAAGTAACCACCTATTTTTTTTAAACGTAAATTCTACCCTTTCTAGTGATTTTGGTGTTAATGAACTGAGAATATAATGAAAATGCCGCGATTTATTTTTAACTGAAATATTTTTGAATTGATATATGTAGAAATATTTTTAAACTCGGTATGAGTGTAAAGTAAGTTTAATTTTCCTTGGGGAGGCAGGCTTTTGATTTTGTCTTTTGTGTTAGTATTATAGGTATATATATATATATGTATTTATGTAAACTGGTAAAATGAGGGTGTCTCTTAGGAACATCTCTGCTTAACCCTTCGGGGATGTCAGGTGTCATGGGTTATTACCAAATAAAAACACACGTAGACTATATTTTTGTACGCTAACCTAGACCATTCTTCAAACAAAGTTCAAACAAACCCAACAAAGCGGTGTGGCGCTAGGTACCTACCTACATGCTTCATATTAAAACAAGCTAATCCCTTTTGTATTGACCTTGTATAGATGACGTAATGCGCAGCTGCAAATGTTTTACTTGTCCCGCCATATTTAGAAGTCTAGGCATAAAACACTAAACTAAATACTGGTAAATAGTGACTACGATGTTATATAGTCACTCGCTGATGTATGCCTATTTCTTGATAATTTAATGCTGTCATTTTTATGACAAAGAATTTTTCAGCTTAAATTCTTTGATTAGAAATAATGTGATCAAAAATGATGATGTATGTATGAATAGAAGTGAACAAACTTTAATATCAATATCTTTTGTTTTGATTTAATAAAATAGTGACTAAGTAACTACCGCCAACTGGGCATAAACTGGACTAAAGAAATCGATCTATTACATATTATGGAATATTTTTTTAAATTACATTTCAATTTCTGAATATATTTGTTTTACCTGCCTGCCTGTTTTTAATTCCCAGAAAATACATGTTTAAATACTCGTTAGGCATAAAAAATGTTTCAAAAGTAACTGTTGAAAGTGCAAACAAACCGTGTATAGTCACTCCGTCACTCGTATGACAGGCTGGTGTACACTTTCATTAAATAGTAGTTAGTAGAGAATTTGTCGCGTAGATAATAATTTTATTTCTTAATGGTAAACAATTGAATATTGCATACCCCCTTAAGCAAGTAGCGTAATAATATATAGCCTAACATTCGAAGACGCCTTTAAGGCATATTTGAGGAAAATTTGAACAGAATCTATGCAGTAGTTTTTGCGCCAAGTCGGAACATCGATTTTTACGATTTTATTATGTGTAGATCAAATTTTTTACCTAATTTTTCAAAGTCATTCAACTCCAAACTGTGAACATAGCGTTACAATGACGTCCGTCCGTCAAGTTTGCTTATAATCTTAGCATGTGGTAGTCCCACTCCCACGTGGGTCCCATACAACGGGTGTTTAGTTTTGTCATCACTGTGTCATTATCATCACGGTTTTTTATTTGTTCGTCTTGTTTCGGTTTTGATAGGTATGATGTTGGTTGTTTTAATTATGAACTGAAAATTAGGTGTCACGACTTTAGAAAGAAAAGCAAAGTCTGGAAGTGACGCATATACTGGGTGTAAACAGACCCTTCACGAAGCCAAGCAAAACCAAGCAAGCAAACCAAATACCAAGCATTCAAATTAACACTAGAAACTGGATATTTACCATGTCCACTGTTTGTTTTCAGCGCCAAAATATCGGGAACTCAAAACAAACCGTGGCCATGGTAAATATCCCGTTTCTAGTGTTAATTATAATGTTAGTGACCATGACAGTTTAAAAACTTAAACCAAGCATGCAAGCACTACAATCTGTCAAATTTCTTTAATAGATTTTCAACTTTATCTCTAAAGCATTAGGTTCAAGGTTGGTGTTGGGAAAATCTGACAGTTTCGGGTAGGTTGACCTGCTAGCGTCTCTACCAAGTTTGACACATCAGTGCAAATTTTCTTGACAAGCCACGACACCTTGAACTGTACACTAAAAGTGGTCATACTGTACTCCAACATTGATGTCTCATTCACTCACTACAATAATATAATAATATATATCTTGGGACAACCAACACACCGCCATCTGATCCCAAACTAGGCAGAGCCTGTACTATGGCAGCCAGACAACTGATAAACATACTTATATATTTCTAAATACATACATATTATAGATAAATTACACACCCAGATACAGAACAAATAATCGTACTCATAGCACAAAGATTTGTCCTGTGTGGGAATCGAACCCACGAGTCCCATGACCTCCGTCCTAGCAGTCAGGGTCACTAACCACTAGACCAACAGGCCAGTCAACAAGGTATAGGCAAGCTTTTGGCTAATACCTACGAGTACCGCACTGTAATAATTATTTGCATAGCGTAGGAGATGCACTAGAATTTACGTCTGCGCATGCTTAACTATTCAGACAATCTAAATACATAACTGAAAAGGTCTGTCACTTATTCAACGTATCATAAATCATAGAAGAAGAACATAACATCACACCTGTAATCCCTGAAGGGTTAGGTAGAGGTGTACCTAATGGTACACCCACATTTCGCCAGTTGGGGCGAGCCTATTGCCATCAACCGGGCACAAATCCAGACCCCTTGGCTGCTACTGAGAAATTCCTGATAGAAAAACCCCATAACACTTTGCAGACCCGGGAATCGAACCAAGGACCTTATGCTCAGCAGTCGCTATTGTTTTCTACAAAGAACATCAATCATAATCTTTATCTTTCTTTACTCAAACAATACATGACATACATACTCATGAGTAAGTTTAACCATTAAATGCCCTACAAAAGATTACTCAATATAACATTTTTGTATCATATTTTTCCTTGTTTATTGTGCGTTTATAATTAAGTGGCAAACACACTTGTGCGAGAATACAATGCGTTGTTTGGGCGGTTTCCAAACGATTATGTTATGCCACTTGACCTGTAATGTTACTGAAGCGGGTTCTGAATGGTGTTGTAATGTAACTCATATTTCATTTATTTTTGATCGTACTCGTAATCTTGAGATTTCATTATGATTTCATTTTTTTTATTTTTATTTTTTCTAATACTTTACCTGTTTTTGCCTGTGGGAACCTGTAATTGGCTCTGTTACGTATACAACTGTTATCCATCTGTTATAATAACACTTATAACTGAGGGTTATCTTGTTTATTAATAAATGTTGTAATGAGACGCTATGGCTTTTTGATGAGTGTCTGCCCAGTTGTTTTTAGTCTAGGAACATACTATGATATCAATAGGTATCATTTGCCGGCCGTAATATTTGCCGTTACAAATCACCCAAATTCACTTTTAATATGTATAAAAACATGAAAGAACGCAAACAAATAATATGATAGGCTCGCATTTGATCACTATGTCAATAAAATTCTCATCATCAGATATGTAAACGATGATGTGCTCAACGATAGTACGAACTTGTCAAGAAGACAGTTTACTATCCAATTCATATAATTACAGCTATCTAATATCACACGCCAAAAAAAAATAACACTTTTATGCGCAGCCTCATTAAAGTCCAGACAAGATGAAGAAATCTAATTTAGTCTGCACGAACGAACAATCTCTTGGACGGACGTGCCTTCCGTGACGTGTCGACGTAATAAAAATATTTGTAATTAACACGTAGTAGGTGTTCTTTATTTTGTTTTCGAATGAATATCACTACATATTATAAAACAAAGTCGCTTTTCTGTCCCTATTTCCCTTTGACCGCTTAAATCTTTAAAACTACGCAACGGATTTTGATGCGGTTTTTTTAATAGATAGAGTGATTCAAGAGGAAGGTTTTTATGTATAACACATGCACCCGTGCGAAGCCGGGGCGGGTCGCTAGTAATATAATAAACCGGGCGATTTGTCTTTTAGGACCTTCCGAAACCATCATCATGATTCTCTCCTGCCCTTATCCAAATTTATTTGGGGTGGACGCAGCATGTGTTTTTCTTCCGTGCTTCTCTATTCCTCGTCATCTCAGCAGTCACCTCCTTTAGGACCTTCCGACACCATTCTCTATAAAAGATTGTGCATTTCACTAACCAGAACGCCAGATTTTTTTCTGTGAAGGCCATCTCGCAGGTCTAACCAAGGAGTTTGTCGTCTGCTTATCTGGCCTCCAGCCAGAGGCACTTAAACTACTTGGAAACTAAGCGAATAAATAAATAATAAATAAATAAATAATAATAAATATTTAGGTTAAGCCGTGCTTACCAAATTTGCCCCTTAGATGGGTGACCGTAAAGCACGTTAAGCTGTTGGTCCCGGCTGTCATTTGTAGATCTTTGACAGTCGTTACAGGTAGTCAGTGGCCCCAAAGTCTGACAACCAGTCTTACCAAGGGCTATTGTATTACCCAGAACTAACTGGGAACTAACTAGGTAATACTGGTACTCAGCTGCATCCAGTTAGACAGAAAGCCGGCCCCAACATAATTGGTAAAAGGCTAGGGGGATGATGATATGATTATATTAAAATTATTATCATAATTATTTGCTTTATTCGTTTTTATACATATTAATTACATTTTTAAATTTTAGAATATAAAAAAAAAACATTTAAAAATATAAAAAATAGCAGCCCACCGGCATCGGGAACAGGGTCCGAGCTACCGGTGGTCAGGGCTCTTGAGAGAGGAACCTCCTAACAATACGCGCCGTGTCCAGAAGAACTGCCTTCTGAATCAATTATTATCATAATTATTAAGTAATACATTCTGGAAGACCTTCCTGAATGGAAACTCCAGTTACTTCTTCCATTTTTGGACGGTGGCAAAAACGGGTGTTCCTATATAACACCATGCATGAACACTAGCCGTCGACTTAAATGTGTTAATCGAAACGCCACAAGATCCTTGTCGCACCATAGATCATTTCTGACACCACCAGACAATCTTCAAGGCTCCTTTGTACAATCAGCAGCAACTCCCATGGCCAACACAATAACAGAACTGCCTTTGTACTGAACGGACGAGTAGGTGTGATGTGGCAATCAAAGCATCTACCCATTCGCAAGATAACTTGCCCCTTTGTGTTGTTGACATGTTTATTTATAGCAGTTCTATTGACATATTAGGTGAGGCCAACAGTAAAGGAGCAGTGTATGGATCTTGTTGCCTTGTCGTAACTTCCTCAATGTAAAATATTCTATTGCTTTCTATGATAGGGGTTTTTCATAACATCAGGCCTGTAATCACCGAAGGGTTAGGCAGAGGTGTACCTAATAGTACTCCCACATTTCGCTAGTTATGTTTAAATCCTATGTAGTACGTGGCGAACCCATTGTCAGTAACCGGGTACAAACCCAGACTCCGTGGTTGCTACTGAGAAATTCCTGATGGAAAAACCCAGCAACACTGCCCGACCTGGAAATCGAACCCAGGAAATCTTGCTCAGCTTTCGCGCTTGTGAACAACGAATTCTTTTTTATCATCTCGCCGAAAAGTCTCAAAAATCAAATGTAAAAACACGTGGACGATAACGGCTACCAATTTAACCTATAATACCTACTTATGACAAAGAAATTAGATCCATTCGAGAATCAAATCCGACACCCTCCGTAACAAAGAAGCAATCGCTCACTCACGCGCTTCATTAATAAATAAAAATTATAGAACAATTTCCATAATGCATTATCCTAATATTGTTAATTTATTTAGAGGGGTGAACTACGGTCAAAGCATCAATTAGAGATAAATTTTTGCTCATGTAGTTGAGGAAAATTAAATTCATTCATTGTTTAAATACTAACTTTGATGATTAGGTATTTAGCACAGAGGTAAATGACTGTTTTATTGCATTTGTTTAGTTAGATAAAGAGATTAGTCATTTTCCTTCCGCAACTGGGCAATGACCTACTCTTCGTTTGAGATAAAAACACCATGTTTACTTACCTTATATTTTTAGTGTTATTTATTTATTTATTTATTTATGTACACACAGATACTTAACAGGACAATATATTAACAAAGAAGAGCACAAAGGTACTGCTTATTTCATAAGAAATTTCTTCCAGCAGACCTGCGAGAGGAAACATGGATTAGAAATATAGACACAGTGTGTAGAAAAGACAAAACAAGTAAATTTAACTTATATAACTTAAAACAAAAATAGATCTATAAAAATAAACATACATACTAATATATACACATATAAAAAAATTAGAAAATACTAGTATTGTAAATATTTTCCTATACTATATATACATACATATAAATACAGAATATTACTGTATAGAGGAGAGGTAATGCTCTTTGACTTGTTTTTTGAAGAGAAATAATGTTTTGCAATCTCGAATGTTAGGCGGAATTTACCCGTCGTCCTGTATAAAATAATGTAAACTGAGTTTATTTATAGCGAGACGACATCTATACCGTCGTTTACGAACTAAAGCTATAAATTAATTAAAAGACGACCAACCGTCGTCGGTCAGGCAGTAGCCCACCAGACACTCCACCTGTCTGGTCGGAGGATCCTCACATTTCCTTAGAGAAGTTGAGGAATTTAACACCCTGTTCTTCATGCCTCTAAAATAGTAATCATGAAACTATAGAATGGACTTTATTATTAACACTATTTTGATATAATCATATTAATCAAACGCCCTATTTTGTTTGATAACGTTTCTAATGTGTAAGGGAGTACTAGGTACCCATAGCATAATCATAATCAGCTTATAATGTTCCCACTGCTGGGACACACGGCCTCCTCTCTATGAGAGGGAATGGGCTATACTATAATCCACCACGCGGGCCCAGTGCGGGTTGGTAGATGTCACATGTCTTCGATTTTTTGTTCTAGGAAATGCCGGTTTCCTCACGATATTTTCCTTCACCGTTTTGAGAGCAGTGGTGATGAAATAAATTACGCAAAGTATGCGCCTGTCTGGGTTCGAATCCACGACTTACTGCTGGTAAGTCGGGGCCGCCACCACCAGGCCACCCACTGGGTACCCATAATAAGTAAAAAATATACTGCTATCCCATGAAAACAGAATGTCGATGCCTTATCTTGACAACACTAGGAAGTTTCTCTATCTGCTAAGAGATTTTAATAAGATACAAGGAATGGAACACTTGATTGTACGCACGACGGCCAATCAAGCTATACAAAACCAAAAGCGGATCTCTCATTGTACGGAAAACCTTTACAGAGCGAGGCCAAATTATACTGGAAATGTACAGCTTGATGTGCCGCTGTGTGTACAATGGCGCTCTTATCGCTGATAGCTTAATTTCTCTGCTAATTGTCTTTTTACTCGTGTTTAGATAGCATTCGCAACTGATCATCATTCGATAGAGTACCTTCTTCCAATATCTTGAACTCGACGCTCTTGTCTAATGATGTTATTTCATATCAAGGAAGCTTCCTACTTACGAAAGAATTTGTCAAAAACAAAACACCATTGATTTCATCACTGCTAACAACAACCTGCCAATTCTCCGAAGCAATACGTACACGACAAAGGAATGCACTTTGTTGCATAACGAGCAACGTTTCTAGTAAACGTAAACAAAACTGGGCAATATGATACACGGGTTTGTTGCCTCATACTTTGGTTAAACAATTACTTGTACAGCGTTGTATAACAATGGATACTGTTACACTGTCTTGTAAAACAATTTTGGTTGGTTGGTCTTATGGACATGACTTAGCGCGTATTATGTGGGTCCCATATGAAATTACAGGCGTAGAGAGACCGACACAGATCTAAACCATTTATTCAAAAAATAATCCTGTTACAGATACTTTTGAATTGTTAAGAAGTCGGTGAGTCAAAAAGTAAAAGATGCTAAGCTATTTGCTCATTGCAAAGCAAAGTTCTCGATGGTGAAGAACGGACAAGATACTCCATGGACAATCTTTATAGCTAACGGTGATAACTATCAGATAGATTGTCGACTGTTTGCTAATGAAGATGACTAAAAATGTTAGCTGGATCTTTAGTTGGTCAAGCAAGGTGATGAGAACCAGTTCTTTTCAAGAGAGTTCCAATAGAAAATGTCAACTTCATCTACCTATCGCTAGTGATATTATTATTATTAACAGAATAAATACCTTTTTAATTTCATTTCCTGTGGCCTAAACGTACGAACACATAACATGAAGGCTATTGTAGACGTAGTTTATGTAATAATCACACAAAAGAGCTATACTAAAGCAGTACTAAGGTTTCAACCTAGTGTTCACGGTTACTAGGCTACACACAACACTACAGAAACGTATCAGCTGTTAATTTTCTCGCACTTCCACGAGGTTTGAACGGTACCCAAACGGACCCAACAAACTAAATGGAAAGTGATAATCATAGAAATAAAGAAGGGGAAAATACTAGGTCAGGAACTTGCAGGTACTCCCATTCGAGTAAACGAGCCGTGTTGTTTGTTCCTAAGGAAATAGGTTACCTACTGCGGACAAAACATTTTGTGCAGATACGGACCATTTTACGCATCTGGATTAAATTATACTTTTGAAATTATTTATAGCGTCATACAAAATACAACTGTGAATTCTTCGTTTCTTGCTGCTAGGTAAAACCTTTCCATATATTGTGTTCTTGAACCAGTCAAATCTTGTGTAGTCATAGTACACAAGATTTGACTGGACCCTTCAAAACGGAATACTCCAATACACTCAAAAAATCTCTGTGACAGAAAGCTATTACGAAGAGGCCTAATACTACTAAAGCCATTGGCAAGCCAGCTGCCTATTTTGTAACTATAATTCCTACTCCTAACCAAGCCCTAACAGCAATATTACCAGCTATAAAAATACTGAAACAATAAACAAGAATTAAATGACCAACCAGAGGTCAAGTTGTGGTCCTGGAGAAAATCACAGCGGTGTCCATTGACGCCAATTTATTGTTCTCCATAAATAAAGGCCGGACACTATATCAATTAATGTTAATTTAGATAGTTCTCGGCCTGTGGCTTTGGACGAGTTACTCTGACGTTTGCTGCTTGAGTTGTTACTGTGAGCCCTGTGAGTTATTGTGGTGGATTGCTTTATTATTTGGAATTTGGGTCCTTGATTAATAGTCAAATGAGTCTGATCTTTGCAATATTAAAATCATTTGTGACCTATTTCAGATTTATCTTTGAACTTTTTGGGTTAGCTGCTTCACATTCATCATCCTCGTCATCATTGGCAGCGTTGTTCCTCCCATTGCTGACTATAAAATGTATCTCTTTTGTGCAATGCTTCTCCAATAATTCAGTCTGCTGCAAGAATTTTAGAATTAACGGTTATTTAGAGACAAAGAGATTTAAAAGACTTATAGAGCGGACCTTTGATTTATTTTCATACTTAAATTTTGATCCCGAACATTTTCGATTTTGACTCACGAATGCTACCTGACAAGCGGACGTATGACAGTAGACAGACCGACTTGTTGCTAAGTTTACGATTTTCTTCGTCTTGTCCCGTCTATCGCTCGTTAATATTTGAATGTCTTGGATCCAACAGGAACAAGATTTACTTATCTTAATCAAAATTCTGTGAACAGCCTCATTTAAATCATACGTCGGGTCGTCTCAATGCTTCCTTGTTTACAACATTTTGCTTATGTAGTTCTCAATAACTATTGTTCGAATTCATTCAATTTTAACCTCCATTGTTCTACTGACTTTATGTATGTGTTGTTTTGTTCATGTAGTGCGTACTAAGCGTTACACATAAAATGTGTTGAAATCTCTATTCCCCTCTCTCTCTCTCTCTTCTCTTAGTTGAAATATTTTATCTCATCAGACAAAATTTTTTTTGAATAAAGTTACGCCAGTGCGAACACACATTTACTGTCTTCTATTTCACCTTTGAGCTGAACACAGGTAGTATGTAGTACATCACTTTGCTCATCTACTTTCGACCCTCGGGTCGGACCTAATTACTAGCGTCCGTTCTAATAAGTCCCAATGTTTTGTCCGTCCGTTCAGTCAAATAAATCGTGGGCTCACCTACGTCTAGTGTAGATGTAATCCTGTTATGTCTGGTAAATTGATTAACTATCCCTACATGCTTAGTATTGTTTTCTGAATTTAGTGTTGGATGGGATTGGATTTAATACCTTTCACGTATGATCGAGTTGATTGGTAAATTGCCTTGTTTATTATACCGTGTTCCTATGGACTTCTAGTATCTTATCGATTAAGTAATGGTAACGACTCATTGTTTGAAAAAAATAGTAGGTACAGCAAGCATTTTTTTATCGTAATGAATATTTGGAAATGAAAGGTATTTCTTAAGATCCTTTGTATTATGCAGACCATGTCCTTACGTAAGAACAAAAATTGTTATATTAATAATGTGTTGATGTTGTGTTGATACATGATTTTATAGTGTACTTGAGTTCATAGATTATAAGTTGTTAGTCCTGCATTGTAGTATCCCATTATAAACATTGTTACCTAGTAAGAATCGATTTAATACAATTTACTGCATGCCGAAATTAATGCCAGAAAAAAAAAAAATCATATACTTTATATTTAAGATCCCTCTGTACCTAATTTACGCAAATAAATGATTTTGATTTGATTTGAACAGTGATCATGTCTTGACTCAGTCCTACCTAAATATTGGTTGTAATTTTAACAAAATACGAAAGTGTTACTTCAATTCTTTTAGTAAAGTAAACCTCATACTCGTAGATACGTTTACTAATGAGTTTGTTATCTTTCCAGGTACGTTGGCTGCACTCATTCAGAGGTTTGTTTTCCGGCGATAGTGGTTAACGACCCAGTGACATGCGACTACATATCAGTACATTGTTGCTGCCTTCAAAAGCTCAAACTATCTGTGAGTCGTTCACTTCCTACATTGCAGTAAGTTAAACAACATTGTAATTATCTTGTTGAGACAGAGATCTCCCTGTGTTGTTTATTTACTTAATAGGGTTGATTGTTCAATATTCAGATAACTTTTATTTGAGGAGTTATAATTGCGGTTTGGCAGCTTTTGCATGTAGGGTACCATATTTATTGAAAAATCAGTCATGGATTTCTCAGAAAAGCCTGGTTTCCCTGGTTTCGGCACCAAATTAATGTAGCATTCGCATCAGCCGAAATGGGTTGATGGCTTTCTGCTACCCTGGGGAGACCGTTTAAGCGGTCTTACGAATACGTTAAGATGAGGTTCACAATAGTTCTGTGCAGACAGCAGTAAAGATATATGCAGCGTACGTACCTTAGACTGCGACCTGCACCCGTTGACCTTCCAGCTGCCGTTCTTGATGATGATGATGACGATGGTGTTGGATGACGATAAATCTAATGGCTTAATCAAAGTTCACTCGAGATGCGCGTTGGTCGGAGGTAGGACACGAAGTGATAGAACAATGTTCTCACGATGGCGGATTCGGTGGTTCTAACGGTTGCGCGCTCCGTCCCAATTTTGACCTTTTTGAAAATTGGCCAGTCAGGGCGGCCAGAGACAAGTCACTCTAGATTTTGATCAGTACGTACGCGCATGACAGCCGGATATATTGGCGTCTCGTTATTGCTGTGCACAGACGTACGTGAACCTCGATTCTTTGTGACACGTTTTGTTATGGTAACGGAACATCCCGCCCACCAAAATACCTATGGTATTTTCCGATTAGATGGTTGAGTGAATAATGATAGATAGGGTACAAATTGATACTTATTTGACTTAACTAAGATATGTTTAAAACTACGATAAATTTATTTTGAGTTTGATGAACTGATAATTAAACGAGTGAAATCAGTCGTCTATAGGTAGAGGACAAAGTTTCACCAGCGGTCGATTGAGAATATGGTTGGTTGTAGTTTTTACCGATGCACTCCGAGCTATCCCATCGCTACCGAAGTGGAGGTCTACAACTCTACCAAGAGGCCATTGTAATGGCGCACGATTGTCGTCTTTGATTATCACCATCGAACCTATTGGTAGCGGTTTTGAATCTTTGGTCCATTTTGCGCGTTGGGTTAAGGAATTTAAGTACTCGGTTTTCCATCTGGACCAAAAATGTTGCTGGAAGGCTTGTAACATTTGCCACCGATGAAGCCGGTTTATGTTGATGGTAGAAAAATCTTCATCGGGGACAGCCGTTAGGGGCTCTAAAGTGAGGAAGTGACTAGGTGTTAGGCAAGAAAAGTCGTTCGGGTCAGTGCTAACGGGATAGAGAGGCCTCGAGTTCAGAATCGCTTCGATTTGGACGAAGAGTGTCGTGAGTTCTTCGAACGTCAAGACCTGATCACTTACAACTCGGTGTAAGTGGGACTTGGCCGCTTTGATTTGAATATCCCAGACTCCCCCAAAGTGCGGTGCGCCGGGGGGGTTAAATTTGAATTCGATTTTTTCAGCAGCAGTAGCTTGCTGCATCAAAGGCGAAAGTTGGTTTTTAGCTCCGACAAAGTTGGTCCCACAGTCGGCGTGAATCACGTTACAACGACCACGTCGTCCTACGAAGCGCCGAAGAGCAGCGATGAAACCATCAGTTGAAAGGGTAGAGTCACTTCTAAATGAACATATCAAGGGGAACTCCCACCAACCTATTGCGATCAACTCTTTATTCGGTTGGTTACTCCTCGGAAAAACCAGGTTAGCTTCCCACACGTTGGTGCACACTCCTTCTAACATAGACACCGACCTAAACTCGTTAGTTCAACAATTTTGGGAACTCGATTCTGTACCGAAAGCGACACTGTTGACTCCAGACGAAGCGCTTTGTGAGCAGAAGTTTCTATCTGAGCACTCGCGTGACTCGTCTGGACGATACATGGTTCGTCTACCATTCAAGGAGGATTCTGAACCGGAATTCAAGGGTTCTCGTGAAGTCGCGCTTAGAAGATTCCATGCTATCGAACGAAGACTTTCTCGTGATACAGAATTACACAACCAATACGCAGATTTCATGAAAGATTACATTGAAACTGGCCACATGTCATTGGTCCCATCGAAAGAACTTAGCATGGGAAAGTACTACATACCGCACCATTGTGTCTTACGTCCAGACTCTGCAACTACCCGACTCCGCGTTGTTTTTGACGCTTCTGCTAAGAATGCTCAATCTCGTTCCCTCAACGACACTTAACTAGTTGGTCAAAAATTACAACCGAATATAGTGGAAATCCTCCTGCGTTTTAGAGAACACAATATCGTGTTCATGGCCGAAATAATGTAGCATTCGCATCAGCCGAAATGGGTTGATGGCTTTCTGCTACCCTGGGGAGACCGTTTAAGCGGTCTTACGAATACGTTAAGATGAGGTTCACAATAGTTCTGTGCAGACAGCAGTAAAGATATATGCAGCGTACGTACCTTAGACTGCGACCTGCACCCGTTGACCTTCCAGCTGCCGTTCTTGATGATGATGATGACGATGGTGTTGGATGACGATAAATCTAATGGCTTAATCAAAGTTCACTCGAGATGCGCGTTGGTCGAAGGTAGGACACGAAGTGATAGAACAATTTTTTTTGCGAATCACCCTTTGTGAATTTTAATGGAATTGTAGATTTAATAGTTCATTTATTCCGGTAATTTACACCCATTGCCGTTTATCACAATATAATCACATTAAAATTTAGATATAAATAAAAAAAAAGACAAATAGAATTACTTGCTTGAAAAATGCAATACAAGTATTAAAATCTTAAAATTAACTTAACCCTATTAATTTGATAACAGATCATTCAATTTAAAAACAAATTATAATCTCTCCTAAAATATCGAGATTAAAATAGCTAATTACATGTTAATTCAGTTACGTCGAAGCACGTAAGATTAAGTTAAGTACATTTGTAAGAAAAAGTGGGCAGTGTTTGTTACCAGCTGATTGCAATCGTGAGAATGTCTGCGCTATTGTTACGTTAGTTATATAATTATATTACTGCCAGCTGCTGAAGGTTATTTACTAACTCGGATCGATAAGAGTTATATACTAAGTAATTTGTTCTGGACTACTCATTGTCAGCTGAGAAATCCACTGCTGGATAAAGGCGTCTCCAATTTTACCCCAAAGAGTAGTAGGATCGGTGTCATTGACATCAGCTAATACTTGTTAATTGTCAAAATCGGTTATTTTGACAATTAACAGGTTCTGTTAATCGATTAATTATTATTAGGTGATGCGAAAACTTTACAATGGTATAGTCCAAGGGCTTGGCAATTTCACAGACACAGGAAAAATAAACTTGCTGGAAAAATGGGTTAATGACCTAAAGACAATAAGCTGGGCTCCGATAAGCGGAGCAGATTACATAATTATGGTGTTAGGTTAGGTGGGAGACATTAATAAGTGTTGGACTGCTTCTCAACTAATACATAGATAGTTCCAACCAAAATTAAATTGGTATAGAGTTTAACGTTCTAAAAAATGATTTAACAATGAAGGATGGACTTCTTAAAGATTTGGAAGAAGTGAGAGCTTAATTAATCCATACTTTAAGTTTAATCCCTACTTAATATTATAAATGCGAAAGTAACTCTGTCTGTCTGTCTGTTACGCTTTCACGTCTAAACCACTGAACTGATTTTAATGAAATTTGGTACAGAGATAGAGTTGACCGTGAGAAAGAACATAGGATAGTTTTTATCCCGGACTTTTGAAGAGTTCTCCTGGAAACGCGATAAAACCGAAATCGACGCGCGCGAAGCCGCGGGCGGAAAACTAGTATTATAAATGCGAAAGTAAGTTTGTTTGTTTGTTTGTTACCTTTTCACGCTTAAACCATTAAACCGATCATCCTGAAATTTTGCATATACATTCTCAGGTGTACAGAGACGGACATAGGGTACCTTTCATCCCGAAAAAAGGACTGTACCTGAGAGAAACAACACTAACGTTATTTTGGTAATAGGTGGCGCCACGTGTCTTTCGAATCATGATTGAATTATATTATTACAAGCAGAGTACAGCCCGAATTGATTGTCAAATTCTAAATTAACGCGAGCGAAGCCGCGGGCAAAAGCTAGTAATGTAATAAATAACAAAACATAACAAATCTACATATATTGCATTTCCATCACGAATTTCTCAGTAGCTGTCACAGAGTTTGGATCTGTACCCACCCAGTTGATGGCAATAGGGTCGCCCCCTATTACATGGGACTTAAACATAACTGGCGAAATGTGGTTGTAGGTACTATTAGGTACGCCTCGGCCTCTGCCTAACCCTTGCGAGATTATAGGCGTGATGTTATGTAAATAACACTTAGTGTGTTGTAGCAATCGGGTTATAGTGACAACTGCAATAAGTTATTTGTGTCCTAGACAAGAAGAAAACTTTAATATTCCAAATGTCTCATATTTTTCGTTGAAATTGCGCTCTTGGGCCAACAAATGTAATATCTTATAGTTCAGGCAACGTTTCAAATAAATAACTTTTGCCTTAAAACGACCTAAAGAGAGTTTTAAAAGATCAAACTCTGCCAAGTTTCCTAAAACATGAACGGTATGCCAAAAACTAGAGAAAACTGGCCGCTGTAGATGATGCAGATAGGAACATTTTTTTTTCTTTGAAACTATTTAGTACAGTTGGTCAGGTATATCCATATTTTTTGACAGTTACTACCGCTGTACATGTAAATAAAATAAAATGTACATGTGTCGGATCCGGTCGTTGGTACGGACTTAAAATTAATCGCAAGTCCGCCAGTGGTGACATCACGCGACCTAGTGAGAAGTCTGCCCTCACCACTGCGTATTTCTAAAGAGCCCTTATGTTTAAAGCTCGGAGGCGGTTGAGACGTCTTGGAACTGTACCCAATTTATTCTGCACCGTGTTATTGTGTTAAGTTGTAATGTCAAGTAATTTGTTACTTTAATAGAAACAGTGTATCGCACCCAGTGTATTTTCATTGCACGAAACACATCTGCTTCCCACATATACGTGCCTTTTTTTTTTTTTTTTTTTTTTGGGGGGTGAGAAATCATCAAATGACTCCTCCCGCTCTGGGCGGAGCGGAAGGGAGTGTCAGACTCTTACTGACTAAAAAACACCCATGTTCCTTCATTGGCCCTTTATGTTCCAGGGCCGCGGTATCTCTTTCGAACAGTCCCGCAGCCCTGGCAGGCACCGGCCCTTGCGGGCCCCTCCCGTTTGCTGACATCTCTTTGAGGCGCGCGTGGAACACGAACGCGCCGTCGACACGGCCTGCCCGTCGTCATACGACGGACGGACGGCGAGCTAGCCCATTACTCGCCGTCCACAGGCCCGCGCCTACGGTGGCCGAGAGCCATCACGGCGTGGCCCCCGACGCCCGGTGCTTCTCCCGCGGCGGCTGGGACGTGAGGAGGTTCTCTCCCTCTCACGTTCCGCCGCCTCCTTCGCTAGCATGACTGCTTCGCAGAAGGAGGCGACGGCTTCCCATTCCCTCTCGCCCCGGACCATGGCTTGAACCAGGGCCGGGCGCGAGAGGTCGCCGCCGCCAATCGCCGCTACGAGGACACGGCGGTGCTCCTCCCAAGCGGAGCAGACCTCGACGGTGTGCTCCACCGTGTCCTCCGGTCGATCCTCGCAATAGTAGCACCCGGGCGTTTCCTCCCGCCCGATTCGGTGCAGGTACCTCCCGAAACAACCGTGTCCGGTGAGGACCTGCGTCAGGCGGAAGGTGAGGGCGCCGTGGCGCCTCTCAAGCCACTCCTCAAAGAGGGGACTTATCGCCACTATCGTGGCGTGCCCTGAACGGGGTTGCGATAGTCGCTCCCTCCATGTCGCCATGAGATCACCGCGGAGGTCTGTCCGCCGCGCGACAATATGCCGCGGCAGCGGAGTTACCCCCCGGCTCTGTACCTCCGCGCGCCACTCGTGCAGGCGCGCGAGGACTATGGCCTCCAGATCCCATGGCGGTAATCCGGCAAGGAGGCTCGCCGCCTCGCGGGAGATCGTGCGGTATCCACGGATGAGCCTTACGGCTACCACCTTTTGGGGCGCGTTCAGGTAGTGCTTGGCACGCAACCTCAGCGAACGCGCCCACACCGGGGCCCCGTAACATATACGTGCCTAACGGAATAAATCCTGACAACCCGACACAAATATTGATTTGATTTGCTGATACGTCTATTAGGTTTCCTAAAATATTTCTACTCGATTAGTAACTATTCTTCATTTTTATTTCTAACAATAGATGACCTTCCCATGAACATAAATGTTAATGGATGGAGAGGAAGACCAAGGAAACGATAGATGAATTGTATGAGGAAATGATATGAAAGAAACCGTCAACCGTCACGCTATCATACTCCTTGTTAATGATAGCATGACGGTTGACAGAGGAGAATGGAAGAAAAAAAACGTGTTGTGCCGATCCCAAGTAACATGGGACAAGGGCAGGAAGATGATGATGGAATGACTTTCCCAAGCATTAAAAATATTAATTAAAGTTCACGTTAATAACAACAATCAAGACTGTCAACATCTGCTTACTTATTGCACATAAGCTTGAGGAAATTGTTACATTTATAATCTGTGTTCTGTTACTCAATAAAGTAATTAAAACAAAAGAGAACAGGCAAAGCTTTAAACAAGATTATGAGCTATTTATCATCATCATACTATTGCGTTATCGTAATTTATTTGGGGTCAGCACAGCATGTCTTCTACTGCCATTTATCTTATTAGGGTTGAACCTCCATCTGGCAGCACGGAATTGCAGTTTTCCATGTTCTCATTCTTTTCTATCGCTCAGAACGTATACTCTGAATTATAATCATAGTTCATGTAATTCCATTGGATGACTGAAATAGTCATGCCATAGTCAATATCTGTAAAGCTATATTTGTAATCAACGTACAACCTGTCACTGGCCTGCAAATGGCCAAAAACGTAAGAAAATTTGAAATTCGCGGGCTCTCCTGGCGCGTCCGCTTGATAAACACAGTACTGTAAATAAAAGGTGCAGTAGGACGCACGTGAGTGGCTCCAAAACCAGTACAGGTTGGCCTTTATAGTAATGTAACTCCGCACTACGTTAGATCCTAGGGCAGGCAGAGCAGGCCTGTGATCCGGCACTGGGGACATTACTGCGCTAGGTCAGCTCAAGGTCAAAGTGCGGTCACTGGTACTTTTTGAAACAAGCGCCAATATATTGGACCCGATTCAGCGGCTATCTTTCACATAGAATCCCTAATACGGCTCTGGTCTGAACGAATCGACGATTCATTTTGATTGGATGAAAGGGTATCTATGTGCAACAGAAGAATACAAGAGATGAATAAGTCATGTCTTGTTATTCCTTTTCATACCCACATTCTTCAGAATTTTAGGAAATTATTGCGTCAGAATCGATCTATCCAACGGAATCGACTGTTACAAATAGGTTAGCAGCTAAGTAACCGTTAGTTTAAGTTTATTTTGGGTGTTGCCATGGATATAAGAAATAAGTTTTATAGATTTCTATAGGTGTTACTATGGCCTATCTTTTCCCATAACTCAAAGCGATCTTTTAAAAGGCAGACAAACTTGGTCTCCTAGACGTTCAACAATGTAATGTGTAGTTTTAAATTAAACGTATTTTTATTTACTTGTAGGAAAAAACAGTCAAAAGATTTTTTTTCGTCAAATCGCCGTCATCATCTGCTTAGCCTTTTCCCAACTCTGTTGGGGTCGGCTGCCAGTCTAACCGGACGCAGCTGAATACCAGTATTTTACATGGAGCAACTGCCTATCTGACTTCCACAACCCAGTTAGTAGAAAAAAGAATTTTTTTCTTTACTTGTATTTTCTATCGTCAAATACAAGTAGAGATATTTTTGTGTTCAATTCGTACCTAATATTTGTATCAAGTTAACAGTAAGGAACGTAGCCTGTACAACTTGTTTTAGCAAAAAGCCTGATAGCGTTAGGAAATTAGGTCCTAAATACTCACTAAGAAGCTGCGACAACGCCTAAATAAAGACATTTTCTGTTATCTTTTCTCCGGCTAGTAGCTACTTACTTCGGTACGTATCTAGGCCCCTAGGGTTGCCATTTCAAAGTATTCCGGATAAAAACCGGGACATTTGCAAAATAAATCCGAACATTTAACTTTGTTATTTCAGCACTCTTTAACCTTTTTGTGTTTTTCTAGTCGAAATATCGGACAAATACGCCAAACAATGTTCAGAGAGGATGCCTAAAAGCCGAATATATCCGGAAAACCGAAATGATGGTAACCCTATGCGCACCTCAAACTGAGATTTACTAAACGAGTTTCCCAATCTGAGTACCTAAGCGTTCCTATCTTGGAACTGTTAGGCTGTATCGTGAGCATTCCTGTGCTCATTTTCAAGATAAAACTGATATAAAAATAAACGAGAAAGTCAACATATTTCCTTAAACTTTGAATCAGGATTTTCGCATACACCTCGTCTTTGACTGGCTACAACAATGTGATTTCTGATCTTATCTCCAAATTCATTAATTTCTGAAGCTGGATGTAATTTAACACCGATATGTGCTTCGGTTTGTTTTAGGGATTGTAGGCAAAACCGCAATAGGAAATCCTTAAAAAAAAAAACTTACTGCACCGTCTGTCCAGATTTACTGTGGTCTCTAATATTTTGATTACCGAGTTACATTCCTATCTCGTACGACGTTACATGGTTGCTTTGAAGACCAGATCTTCATCTAATATTTTACGTTTTTTTTTATTGTCTAGCTCCTTTCCAACTCTCTTATTGTTTGCTTACTCTGGCCATTCAGTCGCCCAACGAGTCCATATCGTCACCTCAGCGTTTCTTGGGTCTGGGTTTTACTATTCCATGAATTTATCTGAATTCACCCATACAATACATACGACAGTCTAAAGACAGCAGCAGTACCATCTTCCTTGATAAACTTACCTATTATAAAAGCCATCGTGTCTAAACTAACACGTGTGACACGGGTACCCACTACGGAACCACGTCCATAACTATTTATTGACAGGATCTTCCTGTTCAGCTTTATAAAGTTACGTTTTTATACTTTTATGCTGCGCCCTTGCCTTGTGCGGGTTGGGGTTCCTTGGAGGAATATAGTAAAGGTTTAGTGTTTGGCTCTGCGGTGTTTGTGTAATGGAAATATTTTTGGTTTAAGCCATCCGTTTTCAATTGATTTTAATACCACATTTTTTCGTCATTGCTACTCTGAAAATCTTTGGCTGTAGAAAGTTAGAATGATTCCTGAAGACAACCTATCAACTCCATTAAAAAGGTTCTCTAATGATGTTCAAAGGTTTTCTTCGTTGAATCTGAATCTGAATGAGATCTCCTAAAATGTGGTGAAGACAGAATTTTAGCATCAGAATACAATACACTCATAAAGTCATAACCGTAAACGGTTATGACTTTATGAGTGTATTGTATTGCACAAAAGACTTACTACTAAAACATACTGAACCACCTTCCCCACGAAACGTCCTTACCACGATAATTATAGCACGTGCAGTATAAACAATCCTTGTGTTGTGTCCCGTTCCGACACGGACCGGGGACGGCATCCGGCGACCCGGCGTGGCTTATCGGTCCTGCCGCGATCGTGTAAACACTTCTATACTTCTGTAATATGTACTAAGGCCGCAAATTCATGGGAGCGTATTTTGAAGCGTGCAGCAGGGCGTTGTAACTGCCCATGTAACGCCCCGCTGTACGCTACAAGAAACGCTCTCCAAATTTGCAGCCTAAGGCTGCAGTCTAAGATATGACTACACGTCGACGGATACCGTCGACGACCGAATGCTGTGTTCGTAAATGCACGAGCGCGGTTTCGCACGCCGCATGCGACTGCCCAAGGTCACACAGTAGACCAATTCATGGCGCAAAAACACTTGGTCGTTAGCCCGTATTCGGGTGGTCGACCACCGCACATGCCTTTACTCGATGCAATTATTACACTGGTCATCACAATGGAATATGACTCGAATAGTTTGAATGAAGTCGAGTTCTTGCAATTACCCGAAACGATGAAGCCGGATGAGTTTGTCCGGAGACGATGATGGCATACTCGAACTCTTTCATTTACACTTGGTCGTTTGCCCGGATTCCTTAAGCAATCGAATTCGGGCAAACGAACAAGTATATGCGCCACAGACCATGAATCCGTCGGTCGTGACGTCACGGCACGCTGTCAGTAGCGTCTGAAGATTTAAAAGGACCCTACCCTTATCGGTCCTGCCGCGGTCATGTAGACGCTTCTGTACTTTTGTAATACTAACCCTTTCTCGATAGCCGGGCTTCCGATACGCGCTCGTAAAAAAACGAACGGGTTGAATGGTGCTTCGTCGAACTATATTTGGAAAGAAATCTAAATGAGGGTTCGCCGTTCGGGGTTGGTAAATAATATTTTGTTTTGGTGGGAGTATGAATAGATTTGCGTTGTAAGGTTATTTTGGATTTTATAACAGAGGAAAAAGTCTACAATGGTGCAGATTTCAAGTACCATAACAATTCTATTCGAATACCTAATTAGTAGATGCATTTAGCCTATATTGTCCCACTACTGGGCCTCCCCCATAGCCTTCCACTCTTCTCCGTGCGGTTTTCTCCGGCCAATCTCTCATAAACGCCTCTAGGTCGTCACGCCAGCGTTTTCTAGGCCTCCCTCGGCGATGACGCGCATCTTCTGGCGGCACCCGCTGCGTGACAACTCTGGCCCACTGGCCCAGTGATGGATGGCTAACAATTTAATACAAGCATCTTCGTCACCTTCTGCGTCATTTTCCGAATTCTCAGACTACCAAATCAATTAAATGGATTACGTGGACAATAAAGACACTTAAAAAAAAATAACTATTGTTTTCTTCCTTGTTCATTTGTTTTCATCAGATGACCTAAAAATACAGAGCTTTGTAGCTCTTCTCATTTGGATCTTTTGGCGCTCGAGTGACGTTGACAGCAGAGGGGCCTTGTCATTAAACATTTAAGTTTATTTCTTTGTGAAATGATGTACGTAAATGTACGAAATGGCGCGGCGCTAGTTTTGATTTTGGTTCCTCGCCCAAATGATCTTAGTGCAGCTGTACCTACCTATTTTACCGAATAATATTTCCATTTACGCCTGACACACATCAAAGTGAAGTGACGCGTAAGACAAAAAAAATCGAGAATTATTCCTATAAGCACCGCTTCAAGAGTCACTCACGCCAAAGATTTTTGACAGGGCCATATCCAAAAAGAAAACACACTCAAGACCTCGCATGTTTTCCTCCAAAACACCATACACGTATGAAAATAAAGTAAAATTCGCAGCATTAACTCTCGTAAGAGTCAATCTTTCACAATTTCCTTGACTACACAGTAATTCCATTACGTCACCCGTCCTACTTGGGTACGGATGAACAATGAGACTCGCACGTTCAAATAAAGGATAATTACATGTCTTGCTGGTGACTCAGTGTCCCATTTGTTTGTAGAACACCGCAAGCATTGTATGTAAATCAATCCGATATATTAGAATTCGCGAGAGATTCGTGGTAATGAGTTTTTAATAGCCAGCTTATTTTTTTTGTAATGGCTGATTTATTTCGCGAAGCAATAAATTATAGATGATACGTGTTTTGATTTTGCGTGAATTACTTTTAATTTATGAAGATTCATTTTTCTTAACAATAAAAATGGTCTCTGTAGTATAATTTGGCTAAATGGGGTATCCTCGATCCATCCCAAACAGAAGGCAAGTGTGGAGCCCCTCTGCAGGATATGCTAGTCCTCCTGTCCTGTCCATCCTGCACAACCACTTGCAGCTTTCTAGAATTAATCGAAGCTGTTGTTAGAGCTGTACAGGTGGCTACATACTGGACTAACACAATTTGAGTTTCATCGACACGTAAATAAGTAGCAGAAGAATAGCAAACATGGCTTCAATTACAAAAAAAGGGGTGCATATTCTTAAATAAATGAGTCAGGCTTAAGTATTGTAAATGCTTACATCACCATTTGAAGCAAATCATCCAAAGGTCTTGCATAAAAATCTACCACTCGCAAGGAAATTGATTAGCCATTACACTATAATTTAAAATCTAATCATTTTAAAAGAGTAACCATGGAGTTTCTTGCCGGTTCTTCTCCATAGGAAACGACCAACCCGAACCGTGCACCTTTTTGTCGACGTTTCATAAGTGCCCCATGGTGGCCTATGTGAAATAAAAATATTTTGTTTTTTTTTTTTTTAACACATTAACTTTTCCCAACACTTCAGTAGTTACTTATGCCCAAAAACGACGTATTTACCTGTAAAGAGGTAGATAGCACAAGTATTGACAACGCGTTCCTTCATTATAATAAATATGTAGGTATATACTCGAAATTGCATTATCGAATATCGAGACACAATCGACTCGATATTCGATAATGCAATTTCGAGTCCCGTCTGTTTCAAAAAGTTACATAAACATAACATAATGCCAGTAATCCGCGACAGCACACCCATATATCGCATGTTATGTTTAAGTCCAAAGCCAGATAGGCAGTCACTCCATGTAAAATATTGGTATTCAGTTGTACACAGTTATACTGGAAGCCGACCCCAACATAGTTGGGTAAATTCTAGGCAAATGATGATAATGTTTATAATGTTTAAGTCCCATGTAATAGGCAGCGGGCCTATTACCTCAGGGCACAAATCCAGACTCTGTGGCTGTCACTAAAAAATCCTGAAGATAAAACCCAATAACACTGCTCGACCTGGGAATCGAACGCTCATGCTCAGCAGCACCAACGAGGCAGTTCGTTGATTACCATTCACAAACGACCATTGTGTCTCGATAATGCAATATGGAGTCGAGTCTCGTGAATGCCGTCTGTTTCAGAAAGCTAATAATGAGTTTTTAGTCGAACGATGTCGGGGACGAATACTGAGAGCGTTATTATACGTTGACTGGCTTTACGTCGCGGTTTCACCCGTTTTCGTGATTATTTAATCGAAAATACAACTGTCCTGTAACATTTTGGTTTAATGTTTTACGATAAGCACAACAAATTATTATCGCTCATAGATATTAGTAAATTAATATTATATCGGAACGAGTTTTTTTACCTACTCAATAACTTGGATAAATCAATGGCCTTTGATTCTAATTGTCGTTGAAATTCTACAAGTATATTTAATAACAGTAATGAGTTCTGTGGACTCAGGGGGTGGGTTGGGACTGAAGGCCTCGTAGCCTTAAATATGTACCTTGAAGACTGCAAAATTGTATGTAGAGGAGAAGAAAACAGTTAGATACCGAATAACAAAGGATTTTTTTGTGTGTAAACAAAACTAAGCCGTTGGTCCCGGCTGTCATTTGTAGATCTTTGACAGTCGTTACAGGTAGTCAGTGACCCGAAAGTCTGACAATCAGTCTTACCAAGGGGTATCGTATTACCTAGCACTAACTGGGTTGTGGAGGTCAGATAGGCAGTCGCTCCATGTAAAAGTACTGGTATTCAGCTGCATCTAGTTAGACTGGAAGCCGACCCCAAAATAATTGGGAAAAGGCTAGGCAGATGATGAAACGCAACTCATGTTGCAGATAGTTATGGCATCAGTTTTACAGTCGGTCGCCTGCCAGTCATTAACCCTCCTTGAGAATACGATTGCTGGTGGTTTACCCGCCAGCATGCGGGTGACCCAGAACGCTGTATGGTATGCACTGGCTCTTAAGCTCCCTTAGTCGCCTCTTACGACACCCACGGGACGAGATGGGGTGCTCAGATTCTTTATCGGTCACCGACACGGATCTATACAAATTGATGGTTGGAGAAGAAGAGGAAGACCAAGGAACCGATATATGGATTGGATGAGGATTGATATGAAAGAAAAAGGAGTAAATGATATCGTGACAGTTGACAGACGGGAATGGTTGAAAAAACCGGCCAAGTGCGAGTCGGACTCGCGCACGAAGGGTTCCGTACCATTATCTATAAAAACGGCACAAAAATCATATCTGTTGTATGGGAGCCCCCCTTAATATTCTTTTTTTAATTTTTAGTATTTGTTGTTATAGCGGCAATAGTAATACATCATTTGTGAAAATTTCAGCTTTCTAGCTATCACGGTTTATGAGATACAGCCTGGAGACAGACAGACAGACAGACAGCGAAGTCTTAGTAATAGGGTCCCGTTTTACCCTTTGGGTACGGAACCCTAAAAACCGTGTTGCGCCGATCCCAAGTAACATGGGACAAGGGCAGAAACACAATCAATCACTGTTATCCTTATTTTACCTGAAGAAAACGAATTAACGAGGAAAAAACTTCAAGTAATGACTTACTAAACTTGTGTTTATTAAACACGTAATCTATTATATTGATCTGGGAGGCTGGGAATTCAGGAAAGGGTTTCAAATAAGTGTGAAAGGTGAAGAAGGTGCTTCTAACTAAATTGTTTGTCATCCATCACTGTTCAATGTACTATTCTAATGTATATTGGATATATTACTTGAACTCTGCAATGAATATTTGAAAACGTTTTCTTCCTTATTTTCGTTTCTTGTTTTCAGTATTTTATTTTTATTTACAAAGCCACTGTTTTCTCTACCTTTTGCTTTATTTAAATTCTTTGTTTCCTGTTCCGCTTTTAGCTTAAGAGAAGCAAGGATTACTTACTTAGCATCCATTTTCGTTTGTTTTAGTAAAGAAGAATAATCTTTTGGCATTGTATTTTGGGTGTAAAAGTACTAAAGACAAACCTTGGTTGACAGGTAGAGAATGCCTAACCTATGAATGCCTGACCTAAGATTTTTACTTTTATTGACATTTTATTATTTGTAATCTTTTTTTTTAGTTGGTAATTTTATTTCTATTCTAATTTGTTGATCAGTAACGATAAAACATAGCAAGAACCTTAAGTATTTATAAGATCCCTAATGTTTATACCTATGTTTAACAATTAAATGATTCTGATTCTAACCTTTGTACCGTTTTAGGGTTCCGTACCTCAGTTGGAAAAAACGGAACCCTTATAGGATCACTTTGTTGTCCGTCTGTCAAGACTCTTTTTCTTATGAATGCTTGGAGGTATCAAGCTGAAATTAAACGCGATCAAAAGGTATGACCGTTTATGTCGCATATTTTGCGATTTCACAAGGGAAAACCCGGGTACCTACTTCCCGTTGACCTAGGATCATTAAATTTGGCAAGAAGAAATGTCTTACAGTTACACGTTAAGGAAAAAATCTGAATCTTCACCTCGGTGCGCGAGTCCCACTCGCACTGTTTGTCGCATTGTTTTTTTTTGTGTGTGAAAAGATTACAAAAATAAATAATCCTGAATCAGAAAACGAAATCATACAAGTTAGGATCGTAAAAATCCAGAAGAAATAAAACCGGTAATCCGCAAAGAATTTAAGAATAGTGTCAAAAATCCATAAGTCGGGAGGCATATTCTGGATAATAACAAAAGCGGGGTAATTTATCATTATATTTCTGAAGACATCGGCATATAGGCCAGCGAAAGAGGCTTAGCAGGGATGTAAAAATGATTTAGTGTCTATCTGCGTTAGCCATACGAGAAGAAAAGGCATTATTTTGCAATCTCACTTCTGATCGGTAAAAGATTATCAGATCGGAGAATCGACCGTTGATTCTCATCGTAATGTGATCGAAGTTAATGGTTTGCCGGAAGGCTTTTAGATGATAGACCATATTTTAGAACGAGGTTAATGTTTAGGTTGATTGTTTGTATAGTTTATTAATATATTACAGATTTGTGTTACTGTTTAGGGAGATGTAAAGTAAAGTTCGTAGAACAGGGAAGATCCTCCGACTAGACGGATGTTACCGTGTTATGTCTGGTGAGCTACTGCCAGACAGTTGCTGTGAGCTGCAGCTACAGTTTTTAGGGTTCCGTACCCAAACGGTAAAACGGGACCCTATTACTAAGACTCCGCTGTCTGTCTGTCTGTCTGTCTGTCTGTCTGTCTCCAGGCTGTATCTCATAAACCGTGATAGCTAGAAAGCGGAAATTTTCACAAATGATGTAGGTATTACTATTGCCGCTATAACAACAAATACTAAAAATTAAAAAAAAAAAAATTAAGGGGGGCTCCCATACAACAGATATGATTTTTTTTTGCCGTTTTTATAGATAATGGTACGGAACCCTTCGCGCGCGAGTCCGACTCGCACTTGGCCGGTTTTTATATAGTCTTAAGTCGCGGATAACTTTAACTGCGCGATTTAGAATTTTGATGTTAGTTCTTCATATTTTGTGTCATAGATGGCGTTGTAGTACTTTTTGTACTAGCTGAAGGATATAGGTACCTAATCCATTGCTTCTTAAATTTGAAAAAAATGTCTGCTCGACGTTGTATAAAACGCAAAGAATGTTGCTGATTTGTCAAAATTAATGGAATTGAGTTTATAAATGTGCTACGCCAATAACCCTGCTAAATTAAAGCTACCAAAACTTCAAATACCTGGATGCTTTTATGTACTTAAAGAACAACCCGGGAGGAAACTGCAATGTTTACTCAGAGTAATGATGAACTGTACTATTAACTTTTACCAGGAGCTAACCTGATGCATTTGAAGTTGCATCCAAACCTTTCCTTCGTTCTCAACGTAAATAGCTAAAGTAGAAAACTATTCCGTAATGTACAGAGCATTGTGAAGTTTTACTAACATTTTTATTGACTGCTGAACGTGAGGGCCTGGCTTCGATTCCCAGATGGGGCAGTGTTATAGAGTTTTTCCATCAGGTTTATATTAGTAGCAGAAATAGTTAATGGCAATAGGCTCGCCCCCTATTAGATATGACTTAAACATAACTGGCGAAATGTGGGTGTACTACTAGGTACACGTTTGCTTGGACCTTCGTGGATTACAGGAGTAGTGTGATACTATGTATAAACTTATTTCAAAGTAATCTTCAGTCCATTTACAGAAGCTCTAGTTAAGCCCTATCAATTTACAAAACGTAGGATACCTTTTTTCTAAATGGCCAATAAAGTACACCTTAAATTAGATCTTAAGTAATTTATGTCAAGAAAAGATCTTAAGTATAAAGAATTCTTGTCCCCAAGGATTTTTTCTACCAAGTCTTAACCGCTCTCGGGACTTAAGACAAAATGTTGAAAGCTTCGGTATAACGTTGGTAAATTTGATCCGATTAGAGCTCGTATTTTTAACAATTGTGTTTGTGTTTGAGTTGATTTTTGTTCTGAAGATTATTTATTTGTTACAGCAATATAAGCTATAGCGATAGACACAAGTAGGGTTATACATAAATGTCATAAATGTCGTTTAAACGTCCCAAAAAGTGTGACTAAGCAGACATTAATCCCTGTAATCCCCGAAAGGTAAGGCAGAGGTACCTTATAGTACACCCACATTTTCCCAGTTATGTTTAAGTCCTACGTAATACGGGGCGAGCCTATTGCCATCAACCGGGCACAAATCCACACTCCATGGCTGCTACTGAGAAATTCGTGATAGAAAAACCCAATTAAACTTTGCCCGACTCAGGAATCGAATCCAGAATTTCATGCAGTCGAGGTTGCGACCAATAGACGAACGAGGCAGTTTTTCAGATAAATATTCAAAATCATAACAATATTACTTCCAAAAATGGGATATAATTTGATGTGGGTTGGTACATTTTCGCGGGACTACGCTCGAATTTTGGTTAAGATTCAGCACACAACACCCCAAGTAAACTAACCAAAGGGAACACAAATCAAGAAAATAAACTAAACAAACTTAGAAAGGAACAAATAAAGTGAAGCAACGAATAACAATAAAATAATATTTCGCCCGCAAAACAGAAAGGGCGTAAAATTTTATACTCTCTCTAAGGTATACATCACACATGCATGTGCCCTTATTATACAAACATGGTATATTTCATAGACTAATAAAGGAAACTGGTTTGAAGGTTCCATACCTAATTTGAAATCATTTGAATGTGGAAGTAAACCATCTTATGGAAAAGCAAGGAGGAGTACGACGGAAGAAGGACTAATGCATGCGATCAAAATGTCGTTATTTTTAAATCACCAAGTCATCAGAAAGACAGAATAAATAATAGTACATATTACTATGGTGTCTTCCGCTATCGACGGTGTTATTATAAAGTTTGTGTGCTCCAAACTTACATATCTTGTGCAAGAAATTGCTATAATAAAAACAGAGCAGCAGATTTATCATACAGAACCGCTTGAAAATCTCGCAATATTTTATTTCACCTACAATATTATGCAAGACAGGACCGCAATATTCTGAATGCAGAAAACCTGACTCGGGAAATACTGCCTGCAATAAGTCTTACAGAAAGGAGGAAAATAAAACGTAGGCATTAAAATCATATTGGGTATAAGTTACGGACCCCCAAATGTGGTTTCGCTTCGCATTCCACCAATAATTTTTATTTGAAGAACAATTTGTGAGTCTGAAACGTGTTACATTACATTTATGGTTGTTTTATTTTGTTTTGTTTGTACAGTTTTAGTAATTGTCGATACTTTAGCTATTTGGGCAGTTTTGCGTGCTTTTGTTGTGTAAGTCCTATTAGCATTTACAGAGTTAGGACTCCTCAGGAGAAAATAAACTAGGGTCGTTTACGAATTGATGGCAACTGTACAATTTTTGTGGTTCTCATGTAATCTAAACTAGGATATCTTTTTTTTTTTCTTAATTTATAACACGGATGACTACAATGGAAATAAAAAATGTAAAATCAGTTACCATAAAAATATGTTCTCACTTCTTACTTAAAAATTCAAAAACGACAAAACTTTAAACTCTTCAAAATAAAGTGTTTACAAAAAAAGTTGCTGATGTGTAAAATTACTGCTTTTATACGCAAATTCACTTGAAATATGGCAGCTATAATGAATTCCTCTTCGCAAAATGTTGTCTTATAACCTAAACAAGACGTATTCAGAATGAAAATTGTAGAGATTTATGTTAGCGAATTAAAGTAATAAAATAATCTTGGCAACGCAACAGCTGGTTCTATGTCTTACTTTAATAATGGGATGGACAACGTGTTCTATGATGACATAATCATCTCCGGCACTTTTCCCATGTTTTGCGCAATACGTTTTTTCTTCCATTCTGCTCTGTCAGTCATCATTCTATGGTATGACAGATGACATAATGCATTAAAGCGAATTACTTTTAACAAATTCACTGGAATTTGGCAAATCTCTGTGGATATTGACAAACGTTAACAAATTGTTGAATGTGTCCTCAGCGTACTTTGGTCTTGGGAAAATGTGTCCACACTGACATGAGTGAGCTCGCAAAACAACAATGTGGAATTTGAAACAGTAAAGTGGCAATCTTTCACCGGTCGAGTGAATCTAACTATCAAAATCTTTGCAGGAGTAAATGGATGCTCTAATTTCGCTCTCCTATGGACCCTCCGGAAATTGCTGGTTATGTCATGGGAAAGATTTTTCTATCAATTGAATAAGCCACTTTATGAGATTCGGAAAACTAAGGAAAGAAAAATTCTTGACCGAAGTCTTTGTTATTGTTATGGATAGAGAAAAAGTGGAATTAATTAACAAAATTATTTTGAAGACGACCACGATCGAACCACGAAACCAGCGACCACCTACGACGATATGACCTACGATCCACGAAAGAATCAACAAAATGACAGATTGTAGAAAGATTTCTATCGTCGTAAGCATGGCGATGTTAAAAATGTAGAAAAGTATGTATGTTTATATTCTTCAGTCGACAAAAGTCTACAACGTCAAGCATGACGACAATTTAAAAAGTAGAGAAAACTTTTGACACTTGGGGGTAGAAACATTTCTTCTCAAAAAATGTCAAATAGTCTACAATCTACATTACATCGGACCTAGACAAGATTCTTTTTATTACTATTCTTTGTGTTTATTGACGTATGTTGATTTTAAAAACATATCGGGGTCCTACCGTCGCCTTCTCCTGGGTTTTTAGGTCACGAAGAATGAAAGTAACTCTGAAAGGAATGCTGTACGAGGGCTAACCCGGGGCTCTTGATCTCCCGTAATGTTCGTTTTCACCAACACTAAATGACACCTAACTGAATACCTAAATACTGTTTCCACCAACACTAAGGTGACACGACGATCGAGAGTCGTAGAATATCTAAATCACTAATTTCTACGTCTTTGTCTTCGTAGAAACTCCAGTCTACGGGTCGCCCCATGCTCGGGCAGAAGACATGTGGAGTTGTATAGGCAGAGCTTTCTCTGTTCTTGGTAGAATAGAGATGGAATTGGTCATGCTACGAGTGCTGGTCAGTGGTTTTCCTCTGCGTGTCCTGCATGTCCTGTTGTCTGCACTAAATATCGACTGATGGGCTCTACTGAAGGCGCTAAGCTCGTAGCCAAATCCTGGAACAACTCAATTTAGATTGCCATCGATACGCTAAGAAGAATAATATAATCATTTTTGCCAGATGTCTGTGGTATCCTATTCGCAAAAAAACGTCCCACATGGTGTTCCGTGAGCCCCGAGACGCGCCTACGCTATTTAGACCGTGTTACATTTTATGTGCTCCCCTAACCTACTTCAATGGGGCATACGGCGACAATATAAATATTTTAATAACTTTTACATTGTACAGTGCCAGATGTGGGTTCAATACAATGTCGGCACAATGCAGCGTTGTTTTATTCATACATTCTTGTGGTTTGACTGCTAAGGAGGCCGGTTTTCGTGCACTAAAGTGTACTCAAGGTCTAGCTCGCTCGCCGTCCGTCCGTCTTATAACAACAGGTCGTGTCGACGGCGCGTTCGTGTTCCACGCGCGCCTCAAAGAGTTGTCAGCAAACAAGAAGGGGTCCGATGCCTGCCGGGGCTGCGGGACTGTTCGAAAGAGATACAGCGGCCCTGGAACACAAAGGGCAAAGAAGGAACATGGATGGGTTTTAATCAGTACAAGTCTGACACTCCCTTCCGCTCCGCCCAGAGCAGGAGGTCATTTGATGACTGAGGTCTAAGGAAAGACTCAAGCTGTGGCGAGACCATGCTTCTACATCCAACCAATTTGTCCCACCTACTGGAGATGAACTGCCTTGGTTAAAGTTGCCTAGAAGTCCAGGAAGACTGCCCTAGAATGTAAATGTGGTGATCTTTGTACAAGCGATGTAACAGTTCCTGAACGTGTCTTGCACCCTGCTGTCTGCACGTTAGAGGAACTGATACTCACCACTGATGCTGAACTCTTTGCCGAATTCTAAACCTACTCCATTAAGATTACCATCGACACGCTAAGAAGAAGGGCAGTACAGACTTGAATGAAAACGTACGAGTGAAAAAATAGGGGTTACGTAGAACAGTTACTTGATTAGTCTTACAAATAGATCGGGAACTTTATAAATAGGCGTAAAAAACAAACAACGGATTCACACGTGCATTCCAAAGGTTAAAGTTTGGAATGAGGGCATACTACGCTTAATTTTAAAATAGATGAATTTACGGTCAGTGTTATTCGAAGATTTTAGAGATTTTAATGGTTCTATATCCTTTCTGTTGGGTGGAAAGTCAAAACTAAAAAAATGTAAAGTTTTTCTAAAAGCGTAGCGACACACTTTCTCAATATTATGCGGCGGAAATTCTTGCCTGTTGGCCTAGTCAATAGTAAGTAACTAAGTAAATATTAAGTGCGAAATGAGTAATTTTGTAATCGTACGAATTTACGTTAAAGAACAATGGCAAATCTCCTTACTTTAAATTGTCTGGAATTAAATTGAAGCATCCCGTAGTAAAAAATATGTCTAAAGATTCGGCGTCAGTAGCAGAATCTACAAGCGAGTCTATTTTGATTCGGAAAAGCCGGAAAACAAAGATATCGGAGTTTGAATGTTTAGGTTATGAATGATGTGAACACCACTATTATAGGATTTATAACTTAATAGGTATGATAAAATGATACCAAACAAAAACTAATATTACGGACAAATGGAGTAAAAGTCCATAAACAGTCCAGGTCGGGTAGAAATTAATAGTAAACCGAATAAACACACAAAATACGAACGAAACGGAATACGCAGAGGAATTCTGTAGCATCCAACTGTCAATCGGTCACTGTCAAAGACAAAAGTAGAGCTGTACAATTAAAATCGATTTAATGTAAAATCGATACAATGTTGAATCGATCCTATGCTCCTTTTTTATATTTAAAAGTAATATTACATAAAGATCAAATCAGGTTGATTAGAGATAGAATAACTGCATTTCAATAATTATTTTAATAATTCAACCAACCCTATAATGATCAATTGAATCGACCGTTCATTTAAATCGGTACAGATAATAACATTCATAATGATTGTATGTGTAACACCACTATAATATGAAAACAATTCGCGTATCTCGTTCCGAAGCAGTTGAAATACTTTTATTAATGTAAATTAACTCCGGCTTTTAAGAAATAAAGTGAATAATTGAAAAATCATAAAAAAATAATTAAATTTGTTTCGTTTTTGTGATATTTACGGTCGCTAAAATATAACCAGACAAATTTCTGCCCTTCTTCTTTACTTCGCACGTTGGTTCTGGGCCCAGTGTCATACTAACCAAAATAATTTACAAAGCATGTCTGTCGCGTGCCCAGTGAGATGAGGACCAAAATAGCCACTTTGTGGAGCCCTAATACAGCCAGAAGTCGTCGCGGCAGACCTCATAGAAGATGGCGGGATGAGCTGGACCAAACCAACGATCAGAGGTCCACCTAAGCTCTGGATCGAAAAAACTGGAAGTCACGGGGGAGCTCTTTGACCACCAGTGGGATGACACCGGCTAACACTCACTGCTGCTATTTATTTCTGCAGATGTGTTGCTACCATCCAATTACGGTCCGTAAAATTGTATGGAAACCCGACAGAGTTGAAGAACTTGCAAGATAAAGTTGGAACAATACTAAAACCTAATAACCTCTTGTTTCTCGCACTTCACAGTTTTATTAACCTTCATAATCCTATGCATCTTTAACGTCTCGACGACGTATAAATGCGTCATTTACGACAATTATATCAGTGTGATGTTTCATGGTAAGGTAACTGTCCCACCGCAGCCGAGAAGCGACTAGCTATGGACTATTTCCTCGCTCAGGAAACGTATAAAAGAGTGTAGGTCCCGTGTCAGCGATAAAGATATGTATATTAATAGGGTTTGTGGTTAAATAATGCCAATCTCACATGCGTGCTTCGCCAAACAAAGCCAAATATACCGAGACTCCTCCGTGCGTCGAAAAGTACATTAAGCCGTTGAACTCGGGTTCATTTTTACAGAAATTATTTGACAATCGTTACAGGTAGTCAAAAGCCAGAAAGTCGGACAGCCAGTCTTACCAATTAGTGTCGTTTTACCCAGATCCTGGGTTGTCGAGGTCAGATAGGCGGTCGGTTTATGTTATACTGGAAACCGAATCTTACATGGTTGGGAAAAGCTAAGCAGATGATGATGATCGCTGGCTGTTCACACCAATGACGGTGGCGACACTGCCAAACAAACAAGTCGTTTATAGTTGCTAGCCCTATTCGCTTCTCGCTAACCGCTGACGACGGGACAGTCGCCTTATGGACGCAGGAAGCGTCACATGTCTTCGTACACATTAAGTCGATACTTAACGACTATGATGTTGATGACACTGGAGAGCTTAATGACGAGATGGTGTCTTGTATTGTCAACGGCTGCTGTAATGTGGATCATAAAACCCAGTCTTAGAAGTATTTAGACATAAGGATGTAACTGACAGAGTGCAATCTTCATACAAGATTTTAAACCGACATGGTCAATGTTCACACTTCAATTGTTTACTGGTTGCTATGGCGACCGCATAATGAACTGTTATTCAGTAATTGTTACTGATCACCTGACATCTGCTAGTCACTGAAACCTCAACCAAAAACTTATTTAAAACCGAAATAAAGGGTGTCCAAAAAATCAAAATCTAAGCGTATATTTCAAATAAGCCAGTTACGGGCACTTTTGAATTGTCGAAACAAAGACAACAATGAAATATAGCTACGGTTTCAGTCACAAGGCAGAACAACTGAAAATACTGTAGTTGCTCATTCCAAAGCGTTTGTAATTGAGCACCAAACTACGTAGGCCCTGGCTTAATGTAATGTATTTATTTATTTAGGTTAACCAACAATTGTTTACACTATATACATTTCTGATTTAATCACTAGAGTAACATATTCAAGTGCAACAATTAATTACGGGTTAACACCACATGCCAAAAAACGGCTTACATAACATTTTTAACTTATTGAAATTAGAATTTATACATACAAATAATAATAAGTAAAGGAATAATAAAGAAACTAAAGGACTAATAAAGAAACTAAAAGAATAATAAAGAAAAAGTCGATATATCTAATTTTTTGTACAAATATTTACATTTAGTTACTGGTATAAAATGAGCGAAACTACGGGAACAGCTAGTAGGTATACTAGTATAAAATGACACGTTAGTTACCAAACCTATTTATTTTACCAACAAAACTGTCTGCGAACTAGTTGATATCGTTATCAACTATGATTTATAATTTAATGCAGATTGGTTCATAGCGATACCGTCTACATGGGACATTATTCTGGATGTTAATCAGAGTTGGAACTACGAGCCGGTTTAATTTTTAATTAAAATGTATTATGCAGTTGATACGTCCAATTTGGGATTATTTTGATGTTAGGATGGAGAGGACGAAAATGTCACTGATTGAGCGGTTAACGGCCACGTTTAATATTGTAAAAAATAACTTATTTTGTCACCTTACCTGACAACGCTGCTGAGACTAGCTGAATGTGCTAAATGCAAAGGAAGATCGAGCTACTATCTTGTCTATAGTCTTGTTGAATCACTGTCATCTTTGTCAGCAACCCACAGCATGAAAGAATGTTTATCTAAGATCGACTTATTGATTTAAAAAAACTGCAACATCTAACACCAGACATGCATCACATTAAAAATGTCTTTGCTAAAACAGCTTTTGCTTGGACTACCCTCGTTGGTCTAGTCGTCGCAAGCGCGACTGCTGAGCATGAGGTCCTGGGTTCGATTCCCAGGTCGAGCAAAGTGTTATCGGGTTTTTCCATTAGGAATTTCTCAGTAGCAGCCACGGAGTCTTGGATTCGCCCGGTTGATGGCAATAGCCTCACCACCTATTACATGGGTCTTAAACTTATCTGGCGAAAAGTGGGTGTAATATTAGGTACACCTCTGCCTGACCCTTCGGGGATTACAGGCGTGATGTTATGTTATGTGTAAAGCAGCTTGGCTCAAAACCAAAACTAAGTACTTAGCAGTTTATTGCAACACTAGCCCTAAAAACTAACCTGATAGTCCCCACGGAAGTTCCCAAGTGCTATCGGAAGCAACAGTTGCATCGTAAACGTCGGAAGCAATCGATTTGCGGCACAGAGGGAATGCTGTGACATTCGGACGTTAGAATAGAACCGTGTCCACATGTGAGACGGCTGGGCTATTGGAGCGAGAGCAAATAGCCCGTATAGGTTGAGACCGAAATTCCTTGGACGAATTGCCGAATGCAAAGCGATTCCTGCATACGATAAATGGTTGTTCGCTTACGTATATAAGTTGTACTAGTTTCTGCTATACACGTTGGAATTGTGGGAGGTGGGACAGTAAAGGCAGCTACCTTAACCATTAGTAGCTACAGAAAAATGGTCTTAGGAGACTAACCACATATTTTGGAAAAAGGATAATAGTCAGTCAATGGTCAGTTTTCACAAAAACATTTTTTTATGCCAATCAATCATGTTACTTTTTAAGTAATTTTTTTGTTAGCCGCTTAAATGTCCCACTGCTGGTCAACAGCCTCCCCTATCAAAGCTGGCCATAGGCCTAACAAACCTCTCTATCTTGTGCGATATCTGGCCATGTCATGTCGCCCCGCAAACAAGATCAGGGGGTCTAAAATGGCCGCTTTAGCAGGTCATAGACGTACCTACTATTAGGAATTGTCACCTTGTGACCATTTTACGAATTTAAACGTAATTCATATTATTATCCTATTATGATTCTGCTAAAGCGGCCATTTTAGACCCCCAGATCGTCACACCACCTTCTCCGCGATCTACCTCGACGGCGATTCCTCCGTCCTGTTACTTGTTAAAAAACTTTATGGGACCAATTGAGGTTTCAGTTCTAGAAAATTAAGAAATCTGAAACACTCCCATACATTTCATAGGAAGCGAAACTTCAACTTACTTTCTGATGATAGATAAACTGGACAAAATAAATTGATTTAAAAAAGTTCAGAGCTCCATACTTACGTAGCCTATCACTTTTCATTCGGGGTGGAAGGGACACCGATGCGAAAACGGTTACCACGTATTCAGTAAACCATTCTAAGCCCCTCCAGAAATTTGTCATCATTAATTTAAACAAAAAAAACAGCTATTCCATACATTTTGACCGTGTAGTATTTATTTCAATTAGAACATTACGGCACTTTTGAATGTCAAAAAAAAACTAAAAGAAGTGAAGCTACAGTCCCTGTCACAAGGCATAATAACTTGAGAAAGTACTGCAGTTGCAAATTCCAAAACGTAGATCTCTATGGAGAAGAATGGTGGAACTCCGTGGACACTCTTTTAAATCAAAAAATATTGTTACAAAATTTTGGTTACATCATCATCATGAGATTATAAATATATGTAAGAACCATGTAGAAAGACGTGCCAAATAAGAGCGTCCAGAGTAAAAGATAAAATCAACAATTTAAAAATAATTTAAAAATAAAGTGAAAAATTTCTATGTGGATATTGAGCTCAGAATGATGAACTGAATATGTGGTAACCGTTTTCGCGTCGATGTCCCTTCCACCCTGTGTAGCCCACGGCCCAACCATTCTTCTTCTTTGATATTTCCACGACTAGATATAAGCGCTTGCAACCAATTTAAATTTCCATCTCCAACATTTGGTAACGTCAACTCATTAGCTAGTCGATTGACGTCAACGGTACTATGATCCGATCAGGATATTTACAATGTTAATTAGACTAGTATCGGAACTATCGGCACCCGGGTAGAATAGCAATTGATTAACCCGGTAGCTTGATAGAAAAGTTAGGGAATCAACTCTGAACGTTCACTGGTTTACAATGGACTTGTAGAAAAGAATGATCTGATGGAGATGGGTTTAAGGAATCACCAGATTAGTTTATATGCATCATCTGTCTAGCCTTTTGCCAAGTATGTTGGGGTCGGGTTCCAGTCTAACCGGAACCGGATGCACCTGAATACCAGTATTTTACATGGAGCGATTACCTATCTGACCTCCACAACCCAGTTAGTACTAGGTATTACGATACCCCTTGGTAAGACTGGTTGTCAGACTTTTAGGCCCCTGACTACCTGTACCGACTGTCAAAGATCCACAAATGACAACCGGGACTAACGGTTTAACGTGCTTTCCGAGGCACGTAGATAAACTCGGTTTGTAATGGGTGGTCACCCATCCAGGGACCAACCCAGGCAGGCGCGGCTTAACCTGAAGATCCACCCGAGCGGCTGTTATTATTTACACTAGTTTATGAGTATACAAAAATATTTCACCATTTAGGTATTTAGAATTTCCTATGATAACCGAGATTAATCCGTGGATGGCTAATCAGCCATTACACATCGAGATCCCTCTGTGACTCGGAAGGCACATTAAGCCATTGGTACCGGCTGTCATTCAAAGATGTTTGAAAGTCGTCAGTAGCTAAAAGCTCAAAATTCAAACAACCAGTCTCATCAATAGTTACCCAGTGACTGGGTGGGGAGGCAGTTTGGCGTCGCTGCATTCAAAATACTGGTAGTCAGCTGCATGATGATGTCTTGAATTATCTGTTGAATTGAAAAATCTTTAAGAATGTCCGTCAGTCAAGCTACTTACATCATCTTCTTCCAAAAAACTTAGGTAAGTTCACTGTTACACGCCATTCTCGCTAACACCACAAAAAATCTAATTGTATGAAGAAATTGACAATCTTAATCTGATTTTTTACCGAAAGACCATTCTATTATACCTATGCAAAAGATCCAACAAAATGTTTTAACTTTACATCTAGCAAAAAACCGGCCAAGTGCGTGTCGGGCCACACACAGTGTAGTTCCGTAGTTGCCCATCAAAATATGCAGACACTATTCCTACGGTTCGATTGACCTCCGAACGATGTATTATACCTAATAATAAAAAACAAACTTACATTTGCAGTTGAAAAACCTGTGCTCCCATACATTATGTTTAGGAAAATATGTTATCTAAGTACATTTTATAAGTTGGTCGACTATTACTCGTAAACTTGTAAAGCCTACTTAGCTGTGAGTTTTCCTTTTCACTTCGTTATCACCGAACGATAGTTCGTACGTTCGATCTTTGTCTGTTCGTTCGACCGTTCGTTCGTTCGTTACTATCACCGTGATTTTTTTCACGCACCCAAATACAACCGTTTAGCTGGTAGAGGGGGGGCCCCGGGCACTTGAGTCTAACAAAAACTTGCACTTTAAAGCTTAATATTTCACAAAAGAATCCCTTAATCGAATAATTATTTAAACAAACTCACAATATTTATTAAAGACTACGTGTAGGTCCCTACCCTAATTACTGGAGATACCCTAAAAAATACTTTTCGAGATTTTATTTGACCACTTGGTCGGCGTAACTAATCTGTATATTCATGCCAAATTACAGCTTTTTAGTACTAAGAGTCTTTGAGCTAAGCTGCGGACAGACAGACAGACAGATGGACATGGCGAAATTATAAGGGTTCTTTGTTTGTTGACTACGGAACCCTAAAAACTGTCGTACTCAAATATTTTGATTGTTAAATTCCGCCTACAGCGTCAAAAGATGATTGTATTGCAGTTGGTATCTGTTTCGTTGACAGTGACATTTGGATAGTACTGTCTCGCTCACTCATAATAATATGGTATCTTTCGTTCCATAGGTGTGCGAGCTAATTCTTCTCAGTGTAAACACGTTTTAGACGGCTTGCGTACGTAAAGCGTGGCTTTAGTAGAGTAAGTGCACATCTAACAACTTAAATCTGTCGTATCGTTTGCTTATGACAGTTATGACCCTCGCCCACGTCCAACTATGAAAGTAGATTAAAGCACAGATAATTAAGTGTACCAAGTTTTTTGAAACGGCCCACTCATTAAACGTAATTTGACTTAAATAAGGCATCTCTCTCATAAATTTAGATGGGCGAGTCCGGGCGTGTTTAATTAGTTTGTGTTGTGTAAAGCGCCATTTACATCTGTGATGCTTGTATGGCACTAAAGTTTTGTCACTAAACTTTTTGACGTACTGCGATTAGTGATGCGACCTTTACTTGCCATAGTTACCTACTGTTAATTGTCCCTCTGCAATGTTATCAGTTACTAACGCGTGCATTAGTTTAGTAGTCGCTGGACTAGTATCAATATTTTCCTGGTTGCCTTAATACTGCATAGATTCGCTTTGCAGTTTTTACACAACACAGTTAACTACTAATTGTTTATCAATATTCACACATCACGCCAAATCGCTGTGTTATAGCTATTTGATTCATTCCACACTTGAACACATGGTCAATTTAAGTAGCAATAGTCAATTTACTCCTAATTAATTTCTCTATTGTACTAAGTCATTATGTTACACTAAACCCAACAAAATGTACACGCTACTTTTAAAAAACTATGCCAGGTTAGGTCGCAGAGTGGGTGTTAAGAAAAATCGGACTAATGAGCCGAGACCAGGCCGCCGCCGCCGTAGGTACGGTGTGCAGGTGAAGGGGAAGTGAACTGTCTTCGTTAGTTTCTTTGTATGTTAAGGGGAACCGGCAAAGTATTAGAAATTCTAAATTTCTAACGTTTTTTTGCAAATGGCGGCGCTGTTTTACTTCGTTCATTAAGATGCGCAGCAGCTTTGTGTTAAAATAATTGTCTATTAAAATAAAGTCATTTAAAAAGTCAATATACTCGTAGCTCTCGAAAATATATTCGCTGAAAATAAGATAATTTTGTGATTATGTGTTAATTTTCCAGCAAATATAATTTCAAAAGCTCTGTGACGATAATTTATTTTATCAAAATTACTGCAAATACTGAATTTTAATCAACAGGCTTACAACGCTAAAAAAAGGATAAAATGCAGTCTAATTGAGACCCTACCCATTTTTGAAGTCTGTCAAAAAACCCGTTTGTAAAAATAAAACAAGTGAATTTCGCGGACTAGACTACATTGAAAGAATCACCTTAACTGAGATTCACAAGTGTCTTGCAGATTGCAGCCTTACTAGGTCAGTAGTTCTACTAGGATGTGTAGTGGTTTGAAGTCAGCAGCCAACTGGGTTTAGAGGGGATTAAAAATCGGTCCATTGAGCCGGAATCTGTACTAAGAATGCTAAACGGATGGAATGCCTTTGATTTTGACGTGCATGTCGTTAGTTAGATTCGTGAGGGATCGTAAAGCAAATTCAAAGATATTTGTAGTGTGAGATCGAAGTGCATCGAAGAAAACCAGTGTTAAAATACCTATTTACTTTATATCATTACTCATTCTTTACTGGCCGGAAAAGGCAAATCACAAAAAATAGGGAAGCAATGGAGCTTTGGCCAGCAGTTGAACAGAACATATTAAGTATGTTAGTGATGATAAATACTGGTATTCAGCTAAATCCGGCATGACTGGAAGCCGACCCCAATACAGTTGGGAAAAGGCTAGGCAGATGATGAGTGATGATAAATGCAAGAAAAACCTGAAATCAGTAACAAAAACAAGTAGAATCGTCACGACAAAATTTGTATGATTTCACAAAAAGTCTCACTGACAAAAACATTTCAGTTTTACAGCCGACGCAGCACTTCAAATAAAAAAAAAGAATATCGACTTTAAAAAACGAAGGAGCGTCCATTTTCTTTTCTTTTTTCAACCATAAAGTATTTTAAACTTTACGATGGGACTGGCATTATAGGAAGTGGCCGGTGGCACAGGTTCACCGAGATTATCTCTGGTTAAATCGTCCCATAACCATAAATATTTTTTTTTGCGTTTTATACCGAGGGTTTTTCCTTATGCATACTTTTAGAATATTTGGGGTTGAAGAGAAAAATCTTTGAGAAATTATGTTTTGAGGTCGCCCTTGGAAAGGTTTCCGATTTCAGCGAATTATGATGGTACTTAATTTTCTTCTAGTTACTTAACTTAAATAATTTCATGTATGGAATAAACCCTGACCTAGTTTACTAAGTTTTACCTCGTTTTGCATTTTAAATACTAATAGTAAAAGTTTGTAATAGTAAACTTCTCCCTCTAGCAGAAATATTTTCTTACTTGCACGATGAATTCTTTTGCTGAAACAAATCGTTCTCTTTTTTTCTTAGATAAAGTAATATCCCCCAAAGTTGTTCGTCAATATTCAGATTATTGTCAATTTTCAGAATTCTGACTTCAATATTTATGTTTTCGTTACGTTAGGTGCAGTATCGATATAGTTGAAAAAAATCTTTTGTCACCATCTTGTTTTTTTTTTTAATACGATTTCACAAAATGTTTTCCATCAACATCATTCAAGCGCTAAAAAATCCTTGTAGCATTGGACATGTCCTTAACGGCTACTTGCTTTTTTATGTAAACTCAACGACACAGCACCTAAGCATAAAGACACACAACAATAAATAACACAAAACACCGCTTACTCAGCGGCTTGCACCTGCACCCACCTGCACTTAATAGCGTCTTCCATCACCGTCCATAAAACAATGAGTGTGCTTGTATGGGTAGCATTAGTGCTAATGGGCTTATGACGTCACCTTCCTTCCTGTCTGGACGTCACACCTTATTGTGGACGTTGGGGCTAGGGTTGTCAAAGTTTTAGACGGGGTCAGAAAGGTTTAGGCAATACTATTATAACTGTCCAAAGAAATTTTGGCGTGTGGTCGAAATTAGAATATTTTAATGTCTTTTAAATACATTTAGAAAGCAATTTCACGAATGTTATGCAGCTTCGCCTCCCTGTCAACATCATTCGAGGGCCGAAAGATCCAGCACGATAAGTATGGATTGCTTTATAAATGGAACAGCTCGATGAAAGCCCATTCATTTGTTTCTTGTCTTATCCAAGATTCAAAAAAAGAATCGAAACCCGGTCTCCTTTCAGTTAACGGGCATCCTGAAACTCGATAATTTACTATTTGCAAATAGCAGTCATATTATGAAGAACTTTATTGCTTCGATTGGTATACAGGATGTTTTGTTGAAACAACAGCAAATGACCCCTTCTTTGGCCCGTACAATTTGGCAAACGATGAACCAAACATTCTGTATAATGATCATATTGTGAATTAAAAAAAAAACACTATAAATATATAATTCATGTAGCTTAAGCTAGATCCACACAAAAATTTTTCAGAGAAATTAAAGCCACGTTTAGACCAAACATTTATTTCGATAGAAAATTACTCGCAACTAAAACTTGATCTACAGTCCCCAGGCATTGATAGTGTTAGGTAACTACAAAACTATAAACTCGTCTAGACATAAGAAATACTATCCCCTTGAGAACCACTGGTGTAGACACATTAAACACGTTACCAGCGGCGGCGGCTTGGCAAAGGGTACCAGCGGCTTGGCAAAGGGTTCGCTTTGTTGTTACCTTGCGAAGTTATGGTACAATGCATCGTTGTCTATACCTGCCAATCGATGATGGAGATAAGTGAAAAGAATGGAAAGTTATGTTAAAATAGATTTAGTCATGTTATGACAAAAGAAATGAGTGAAAAAAATAGTACAATAAATATTGCCAGAATGGTAGCCAGAATGGTGATTCAAGTAATATTATCTATGCTGGCAGAAAACTTGATAATTACTAAACATTACAAGCCTCCATGTAACACTAGGAAAATCTTAATAATCAAAATGAAAATAAAGCAGTGACAGCCCAGTGGCAGTAGTGAGACCAAGTCTAACTTGAGAATTCAAGTTCGAACCTAAGGCACGCATCTAAGATTTTCCGAATTCATGTGCGTATTGCATATAATTATCACTTGCTTCGGTGAAGGAAAACATCGAGAGGAAACCTGAGAGATATTTCTCGACGGTATGATGCATGTGATGAAAGAGTGAAAGAGAAGTTTTGGGAGGAGTTTGACACCGTTTTGATGAACATCCCGGCGCATGAAGAATTGATAGTTGGAGGTGATTTCAATGGACATGTGGGAAGAATGAGAGGGATTTATGAAAGAGTGCATGGGGGGTGGGGAATCGGGAATCAAAACAATGAGGGGGAGACTCTACTGCAATCCGCTACCGCATTTGATCTGGCAGTAGCCAATACTTGGTTCCAGAAAGACGACGAACACCTTGTTACATACAAGAGTGGTAACCACAATACACAGATAGATTACTTCCTAGTCCGAAGAAACAAATTAAAATATATCAAAGATTGTAAAGTCTTACCGGGAGAAGACTTGGTTACACAGCACAGACTCCTAATTATGGAAATAGTTACAGAAATTAAAGTCAATAGAACAAAAAACCGACCTCCGCCTAAAATAAAATGGTATATGTTAGAGAAGGATGACTGTGCGAAAGAATTTAAAGAACGAGTGGTGGATAAAATGGTAGAGATGGGAGACATGAGCGAGCGAAGTGTAAATGAATGTTGGAGTGAGATGGCTGGGTGTATTAGAAGTGTAGCAAAGCATGTCTTAGGAGAGACGAAAGGAAGGGGTACGATAGATAGAGACACATGGTGGTGGTCGACAGAAATCCAGAATGTGTTGAAGGAAAAAAAGAGGAAATTCAAGGAATGGCAGAGTGTTGAAGTTGCATGTGTTAGTTTGAAAGCTGAAAAGAAGAGTGAGTATGATGCTCTCAAGAAAAAAGCCAAGAAAGCTGTGGCCATAGCTAGAGCAAAGGCCCAAGACAAGCTTTATGACACTTTGGATAGTACAGCAGGCCAAAAACAACTATATCGGCTTGCTAGAGCTAGAGAGAGAAAGGCGAGGGATGTATGTCAGATTAAATGCGTAAAAGATGAAGCTGGAATGGTTCTTTCGGATGATGAGAAAATTAAGGATAGGTGGAAGGGGTACTTTGAAAAACTGATGAAGGAGGAGAATGATTGGAACGGTGTGCTGGACAATAAACCAGTGAATGAGGGGTTAGTGAGAAAGGTTAGTATGGATGAAGTGAGAATAGCAGTAAATGGAATGAAGAATGATAAAGCGTTAGGACCTGACGGTATACCAGTTGAAGTATGGAAGTTATTACGGGTGGATGGATGGGCGTGGTTAGCTTTATTTTTCAATAAGTTGTTACTGGAAGAAACCATACCTGACGAATGGTGCAACAGTTCGCTGGTGCCCATCTTTAAAAATAAAGGTGATGTGCTGGAGTGTAATAACTATAGAGGAATAAAGCTAATGGCGCATAGTATGAAAGTTTGGGAGAAAGTTATTGAAAGACGACTGAGAGAAGAGAGTGAAATTTCACGAAATCAATTCGGTTTTATGCCTGGTCGGGGAACGACAGATGCCATTTTCGCCATCCGCCAGCTGTGCGAGAAATACAGAAGTGCGCACAAAAACTTGCACATGGTGTTCATCGACCTCGAAAAGGCATACGACCGGGTACCTCGTGAAGTTTTGTGGTGGGCCCTGAAAGAGAAAGGTATGCCTGGGAAGTATGTGCAGTTGATCCGAGCGATGTACAGTAGATGTAGTACCCAAGTCCGGTCTACAGTGGGCACTACCGGCAGCTTCAATGTGGCTGTTGGCTTGCACCAAGGGTCGGCTCTAAGCCCTTACCTCTTCCTGGTGATAATGGACGCACTTACGTCGGACATACAGGAAGAGGCTCCCTGGTGTATGCTGTTTGCCGACGACATTGTGTTGGTTGCCGAGAGTGGCCTTGAGGTCCAGAGCAGATTGGAGGTGTGGTGGCAAAGACTGGAGAATGTTGGCCTGAAAGTCAGTAGGACCAAAACAGAATACCTATTCTGTGATTTCGGCGGTCTCTCCAGTCCTGTGCCCATAACTCTTGCCGGAACGCCCATACCGATCTGTTCCGATTTTCGGTACCTCGGGTCGCTTGTCCAAGGGGATGGCGAAGTAGACCGAGACGTAACACACCGGATCAACTCAGGATGGATGAAATGGCGACAGGTCACTGGAACAACTTGCGACCCACGGATGCCCCTCAAGTTAAAGGGGAAAATATACAAGTCCGTGATTAGACCTGTCGTACTGTATGGATCGGAATGCTGGGCTGTGAAGAAGATGGATGAAAAAAGATTGCATGTAGCGGAGATGAGAATGTTGAGGTGGATGTGTGGTGTGACAAGAATGGATAAAGTAAGGAACGAATATATTAGAGGAAGTTTAAAAGTTGCGCCAGTCACAGAAAAGTTGAAAGGGAATCGACTGTCTTGGTATGGACATGTGATGAGGAGGGACGAATCGCATGTGACTAAAAGAGTGATGAATATAAACGTTGATGGATGGAGAGGGAGAGGAAGACCAAAGAAACGATGGATGGATTGTGTGAGGAATGATATGAAAGATAAAGAAGTAAATGATAGCATGACGGTTGACAGAGGAGAATGGAAGAAAAAAACGTGTTGCGCCGACCCCAAATAACATGGGACAAGGGCAGGAAGATGATGGTATGAAAAGCCAAGTCAGAGGCCCATGGGCGGCATAGAAACTCAGACACTAGATTAGGCACTAACCACACGATAAAGAAGAATATTCAAAGTGACGATACGAAAATGTTTAATAACCAGAGCAATGACTAGGCCAGAAAAGAAAACAAAAAAGATAACAAATTCGTAAAGACTTGAAAACAATTGCGTCCTATGTGCTCTAGTGAGGAGACAAGACAAGACAAGAGTTGCATACACAATCAGCTCATATGATTCCCATGGACCTCCTAAAATGCGAATTACCTTATTAGACTATGTAATAATGTTCAGGATTAAATGTTGCCTCTAGCCTCTGGTTAACTGCAAATGATAATTCGACCCTTCTTGGCCAAAATTATAATTGGGCGTTTTCCCGCTCAAAAAGCCGCGGCCATCTTTGCCAATTAAAAAGTTAATGATGATTAGTCTTTTAATTTTATTTTCCGTATTTGGTTTCACGATTCGAAGCCTATATTTTGATTGATTATTTTTGATTGATTATTTTGGATTGATTTTCATAATTGTTTTTATTTGTTTCAGGTAAGAAATGTTTGGAAGTGTCCTGGAACTTCTCTGGATCCCCCTTCGACATCTACATATAGGAACCTAATTCTGTCGCATTCTTGGTCATCCCAGCAAGGATTGACAAAGGGCTACTGTGATAATACCTTCAGGGAATGGTAAGAAGCCGGATGTTACGCTAGTCACAATCATGATCTAGCCTACCAGAACTTTACATGAAACGATTGCCTATCTGATCTCCACAACCCAGTTAGTGCTAGGTAATACGATACCCCTTGGTAAGACTGGTTGTCAGACTTTCGGGCCACTGACTACCTGTAACGACTGTCAAAGATCTACAAATGACAGCCGGGACCAACGGCTTAACGTGCTTTTCGAGGTACGGAGGAAACTCCATATGTAATGGGTAGTCACCCATCCACGAACCAACCTAGGTAAGCACGGCTTAACCTAAAGATCGACTCGAGCGGCTGTTCTGATTTAGCTACGAGCTCTTCAAAAAAATGCGCTTGTACATATGTATATGTAAACTCACGTTATAGTCCCATTAGGTAGACAGTAACGTACGCCACTTGCTAAGACCCTTACCATACTAATTTTGATAAAAACTATACACATTACCTTACCCTCCTTTGCGTCGCGCGGTAAAAATAAGTAGGTATGCATAATAGTCTAGCCCCGGTATGGCATTACAAATTATCGTCTGATGACGTAAATTTTTCAAGGTCTGCTGTACTCATCCATCTATAAGTATATATTAAAGTTAAGAGTCTGTAAAATCCGCCAATATTGTTACGAGGGTGAGATAAATTCTCAAGTACCGTTTAAGGTGTCTTTAGATTTGTTCCCTTTTCTCTAACGACATTTATTTTGTCGTTCGATAACGGTGAATACTTTTGTTTTCGTGTTAGCAAATAATATATATATATCTTGGGAAAACCAACACACCACCATCCAGTCTATACTATGGCAACCAGACAACTGATAAACATACTTATATATTTCTAAATATATACATATTATAGATAAATTACACACCCAGATACAGAACAAATAATCGTTCTCATCGCACAAAGATTTGTCCTGTGTGGGAATCGAACCCACGACCTCCGTCCTAGCAGTCAGGGTCACTAACCACTAGACCAACAGGCCATTCAAAAATGTTAGTGTCTTTAACTTCTTAGATAAAATCTATCCTAACACTGAAATAAACAAATTATTTACAAAAAAATCAACCGAATAAGCTCTTTCAGAATGAATAAATTAATTACTTTTTACTTATTGATTTACGATTCAATATAAAACATAACATCGCATCACGCCTGTAATCCTGAGGGATAAGGCAGCAGTAGCGAAGGGTAATTTTTTGTAAGAGGTAAGCCAGAGTACATCTTTAATGCGATTATATTATTTGTCTATAGAAGGGAATCCGTTAGGAATCCAGTTGTTTGGAACCTTCGCCACTATAAGGCTGAGATTTGGGTATCTATTCTATAGCGTACCCAAATTTAAGTCCCGTATAAAATGGGAGGCGAGTTCAGGCGAGGCTATTGCCCACCAGGCACTAATCCAGGCTCTGGGCTGCTTCTGAGAAAAAATATTGATGAGAAAACTGTAATAAACATTGTCCAAAATGGGAATTGAATCCAAAGAAATAAAACCTTGCATACAATTTTTTTTTTTTATTCATAACAAGGAAAAGCTAACTCTCGGAATTTTCACGCACGAGTTCATTTCCAAAGGTTCTTTTACTTCATAATTAATATGAAAAATTACTGGTTTGTTCAATTAGTAGAACATTCCTCAAGTGCCGGGGGGAATAAACAGTTATTTTTGTTTATATATGGACCAGGAGCACGCAACCCTAGTTACTGGAAAAAGGGGAAAACTGTTATATTCATTTTAATTAACGTGAACCTACCCTGCAAGCTGCAGTCCACGGGACCAGAGGGACGCATATAAGTTGATACTTTATAATTACTTTTAGTAGATAACTGTCTAGTAGGTACTGCCTCGTTGTTCGCAATCGCGACTGCTGAGCATGAGGTCCTGGGCTCGATTCCCGGGTCGGGAAAATTGTTATTGTGTTGTTATATCAGGAATTTCTCAGTAGCAACTACGGAGTATGATTTTGTGCCCGGTTGATGGCAATAGCCTCGCCCGCTATTACATAGGACTTGAACCAAACTGGTGAAAAGTGTGTATACTACTTATTATGTACACCTCTGCCTAACCCTTCAGTGATTACAGGTGTGATGTTATGTTATGTTTCTAGTAAGAGCTTTTGTGCTATGTTCGTGAAAACGTAAAACGTTAATCAGTACAGTAGGAGAAAGTCACTTTTAAAAATAGATCGCGTATGCATATCAGTGCTCGTGACTCGTGTCTCTTTATCTACTCTAGCCTAATCAACACTCAACTGCGATCATGAAAAATTACCGTAGTTAACACTACGGCCAGAACTTGACCCAAACATGGCCGGGTCAGATCTAGGTGCGTGCGGCCACGCCTATACTGTGCTATACGGTTTCTTTATCAGCCACACAGTGTAAAGAGAACCAGTAAATCAACTACGCCCTTTTGTGAAATCACACGCTGAGTAGGGTCAATGTTAACTGCGATTTCACTAAATGGACAGGTCCATTCTTCAAAAGACCATCTCAAATACTTATCTGCATGGTCTTAAAATGACCTTGTTTAAGAACCTAATTTTTTCACACATTTTTTAGCTTTCGAATGATTACAATATACCATCATAGTTGTGCTGTCGTGAGTCAACCATTTTATGACGGGGATCGGAACTGTTTCTCTTAAACTCAGGTTATTTTGTAACCTATCTAGGAGAGCAGTACGGCACCCACTAACTAGATTAAGAAACTATTTGCTTGTGCTTTGTTTTATACAACTTTGCCATGTAATCTAGTTCTAGTTCGACAGTAAAATCTTTATTATTATTATTATAATCTCATCAGATAAATATCTGGACTTTCAAACTGATTGTGAATTCTGAGTTTGTTTCCGTGTTCCTTATCAGAGTAACCCGATAGGAACCACCCGACTTTTTCCGTTTGTAAAAAAATTTGAAAAGTGTTTTTTTTAATAATTTACTCACTTAAGAAATATCATTTCATAAATTAATTAGACTTTGGTGTAGCCGCGGCCTTCTTGGGTTTAGGCGCTTTAGGCTTCTTTGTTGGTGGCTTGACTGTCTTCTTAGCTACATTTAAAAAGTTCTGAAAAAAAATTACGTGTAAAAGTGATTGTAAAAACAATTTGCAAAATTAACATAATTTATCATATAAACGAAACCACTTGTCTCGATGGATGGGACAGCTCAAACTTACTCGAGGAACCTGTTACCTGAATCATGCTTAGAATTAGTTTAAGCGCTTTGCATCTGGTGTGAACCGATTCAGATTATTTTCCTAGTTGTAATACTGTATGATATGTCTACTGTGTCGGTCACTGGCTCACCCCTAGAAGACGCAATAGGTCATGGACGATTACTACCGAGACGCTATAGACGTATGCTAAAGGGTTTTCTTATTTTTGTTGGTAGTATATCATAGAAAGTAACATTGGAGTAATGGTGATACTTTTTACAGATAATAAGATGAACTATAAATCAGCACAGTATTTTGAATTTCGTGTTGTTTGGCCCATTGATGGCATATGAATTCAGTTAAGATATTAAGCGAGAAACTTACATAATAGCTACATTATTATTCACCCATATATTACTAATTCTTCGATCTATGGTTGGACTGCGTGAAGGTTATATGGCAAGAAAGGAGGTGTCTGATGAGATGACGAGTGATAGAGGAGTATGGAAGAAGAAGACATGCTGCGCCGACCCCAAATAAATTGGGAAAAAGACAGGAGAGTGATGATGATCACTTATTCTTGGGTAGCGTTACAGCCAAACAATTGAGATTAGCTTAACATTTGGATTTTACATTCTTGACACTTTTTGGGCCAATCTATACATATAATAAAACTGTAGAAAAGTCGTTTTTGTACATCGAAAAAAAATCCAAAAAAAATAGCCAGGGTGTTAAAGGACAACCAATAGAACCCATTTCCAGCATTTTTAGAATTTTTGTCTGTTTGTCTGTTTGTCTGTTTGTCTGTGTATTTGTTCGGGCATCACGTAAAATGTACAAAAGCAATGTAGATAACTTTTATACACAACGATTGAGCGTAACTTGGAGTAACATTTAGTTTTTGTTGCATTGCAATCGGTTCAGTCTATCAAAAGATATTTGAATTTAAAGTGTTACAGAAGTAAAATTAGGGTTATGTGCAGTTGGTCTCACAACTTCCCGTAACTTTTATACACAACAATATGTGCGTAAATTGAAGTAATTGAACATTAAGTTTTTTGATTCATCGTAATCAGTTCACACCTTATAAATAGAAAGAAAGAAAAATGAAAATTAATAAAATTATAATAGTGTTTCCGAAGTAAAATATTAAAACAGCGCCATCTATCGAACTCAGACTGGACTATATCTAGACATCAACTGCGTGCAGCATTGAATATAGATATTCGATAGATGGCATTGTGCGTGTGACGTTATTTTCTGATTGAGGCATGTTTAACTAAATACTGATGGAGAAATTCCTGACCTATAGGGTACGTGAAATTTGTCACAACAGGTCCTTATTGGCTATTAAAGAGATAGTTATAAGTATACCAGGGAACCCGATCAGTCAATACGGTTTGCCAACACCGACAGTCGATGGGGAACGTATTAACAGAGAGTACGTATCAGAAATTAGTTATCACCCCGTGGAACTTGCAGAAATTTTACAAAATGGCTGCGCAAAGACAGAGAATCAGCGCCAGACGTTTGATAGGGTATGCTGCAGTGTAGAAAACGCCTCGGGTGAAATCCTGTTTTTAGACGCACCGGGCGAAACAGGTAAAACTTTGAGAGTATGAAGAACAGAGTGTAAAGCTCTTCAACCCCGATTGAAAAGGGAGGATCCTCCGACCAGACGGGTGTTATATCTGGTGGGCTACTGCCCTACAGTTGTTGTCGGGTTCTTCTATATAGTCTTAAGTCGCGAATAACTTTACTTGCGCGATGCAGAATTTAGATATATTTAGATTTTTAGTTTATCCTCTGCGTCATAGATGGCGCTGTAGTACTTTTTGTAGTGCCGCTACATCACTCCCCCGCGGAGACTAGGGTCGGAAGTAGAATGAGTCGTTGATTGCCAGGCCAGTGGAAAGTCGTTGCCGCATTGTTCACGGTGAGTCGGAACTGTCTGCGGCGGTAGTGCGAACCCCTTTAGTCGGGGTCGGCACTGCATGTGCTCCGTTGCGTCGGACGTGGTACAGCGCCGCGATGTGGCTGACTGCTCGCATCGACCGGGAGGTACAGCTCTCAACCAGCCGAAAGTGCAGTGCCAAGGTAGCTTTATGAGGCTGAGGGTGCTGACCAGGAATGTGCTTCCACTGCATGCTGGTGGTCAGGAATACCCACTTTGAAGCTGGCTGGCTATATGACTCGCTGCTCGAAAACTTGAGGAAGTTTGAGGAAGCTTGAGGAAGTGATGTTGATGACGTCACGTTGCTCGAAGGCTGCGCTGACGTCCATTTCGGGGTCACCAATTTGGGGGTATGGAGAACAGGGTGTAAAGCTCTTCAACCACCATTGAAAAGGGAGGATCCTCCGATCAGACGGGTGTTATGTCTGGTGGGCTACTGCCCAACAGTTGTTGTCGGGTTCTTCTGTATAGTCTTAAGTCACAAATAACTTTACTTGCGCGATGCAGAATTTAGATATATTTCGAGTTTTAGTTCATCCTCTGCGTCATAGATGGCGCTGTAGTACTTTTTGTTCTATGTTGCTGAAGTACTTTTTGTAGTGCCGCTACGGAACCAAAATAAAATTTCCCTTGCCGTCGCCTCTTCAGGGATAGCAGCCACATTATTGCCTGGAGGAAAAACGGCAGACACAACATTTATAATTCCTATCGACTTAGAAAGCCCGGTTTGCAACATATCGCGAAATAGCGATAAAGCAAGGGTTTTATGCGATTGTGTTTTAATTTTTTGGGACGAGTGCACTATGGTAAACCGCAAAGCTGTAGAAGCAGTGAATAGAACTTTACAGGACATAAGGCAAAATGACCGGCCGATGGGAGCCATCACGGTGCTGTTCTGCGGTGATTTTCGGCAGACATTCCCGATAGTACCCCGAGGAACGAGAGCCGGAGAAATTGCTGCCTGTCTGAAGAGTTCTGTTTTATGGCGCAATATATCATCTACACACCTGAGTGTACATATGCGTGCACAGTTGCGAGGCTGCGAAAATGCACAGGAGTTTCCCAATTTATTGTTACAAATAGGCGATGGCACATACCCCGTACAAGAAGATGGCAAAGTTATTTTGGTTGATAATCTCTGTTCTTGCGTTACATCACAACAGGAGCTAATTTCTTCTGTGTACGGAGATTCCACAAACATGGGAAATCAAGCCGTTTCTTGGCTATGTCAGCGAGCTATTTTGACTCCTCGCAATGTCCAAGCTACGTTAATTAATTTAAAAAAATTGATTCATGTGTCCGGGAATAGTAGAGAATACACCTCTATAAATACAGTTATGGAAGAAGATGACGCCACGCACTACCCGGTAGAATTTTTGGATTCCCTCAACACACCCGGACTTCCAGCCCACAAAATAGTTTTAAAAATCGGTGTACCAATAATTCTCCTCAGAATTGACGTCCTCCAAACTTTGTAACGGCACGGCTCAAAGTCACAAATCTGCAGCAAAACATAATCGAAGCTGAAATATTAACCGGTTGCGGCGCTGGTGATATTGTTTTTATTCCAAGAATACCTATAATTCCTAACAACTTTCCTTTCTCTTTCAAACGAGTGCAATTCCCAGTCAGTCTCTGTTATGCCATGACGATTAATAAAGCTCAGGGCCAGACATTATCCGTTGCGGGGGTGGACCTAAGTATTGGATGCTTTTCCCATGGTCAACTATACGTAGCTCTTTCTCGCGTAAACAACCCCAATAACCTTTTTGTGTACGCCCCACAGCTAATGTTGTTTATAAAGAAGCACTAGCATAAATAAAAAAAAATGATTTGTATCGGAATCCTCCAACAGCGCTTCGCACAAAAAAAATACATTGTTAAGTTCCGACATCCACGCGAACGAAGTCGCGGGCACAGCTAGTTAATAATAAATTTCAGGCTAAAGGAATAAATGCATGGTAAATCAACGTCGAAAGTACTCGCTGTAAAATTTAAACCTAACTTAGAACTAAAATTTGTTAAAGAATCATGTAGCTTCTCATGTTAAGAAAACATGTGCTACAACATTGATGTCAGTAATATAAACAAAACCCTTCTTGTGAGAGATATAGCTCATTAACTAAAACAATGGGCCGGGTGATAATACTCCCACGAACACAATGCAAGACTGGGGCAATAGTGTCCTAGTAAATAACTGCATTCTTACACTATTATCTACTTTGTTACATAAGCTACTTGTGTTCTGGACAATAGAAGGCATGAAACTATAGCTACGAAGTAGCTTACTTATTATGTCAATGTTTTACATTACTTGGTATATTTATCACTCTACTCGTATCATCGTCTGCCTAGCCTTTTCCCAACTACGTTGGGGTCGCTTTCTAGTCTAGCCGTATGTAGCTGAATACCAGTATTTTTCATGGAGCGACTGCCTATCTGATCTACTCAACCCAGTAACTGGGTAATACGATACTCCTTGGTAAGAGTGGTTGTCAGAGTTTCTGGCCACTACCTGTAACGACTGTCAAAGATCTACAAATGATAGCCAGGACCAACGGCGTAACGGGCTTTCCGAGGTACAGAGGAAACTCGGTATGTGGTGGGGTGGTGATCACCCATCCATGGACCAACTTAGGCAAGTGCGGCTTAATCTAAAGATATTCTTACCGAGCTATCGAGTAAAATATAGGCACCAGTTGTTATTTACGGATAAAAGATCTTTTAGTTATATTTTGTATTTTATATTACACTAGCTGTGCCCGCGACTTCGTTCGCGTGGATGTCGGAACTTAACAATGTATTTTTTTTGTGCGAAGCGCTGTTGGAGGATTCCGATACAAATCATTTTTTTTTATTTATGCTAGTGCTTCTTTATAAACAACATTAGCTGTGGGGCGTACACAAAAAGGTTATTGGGGTTGTTTACGCGAGAAAGAGCTACGTATAGTTGACCATGGGAAAAGCATCCAATACTTAGGTCCACCCCCGCAACGGATAATGTCTGGCCCTGAGCTTTATTAATCGTCATGGCATAACAGAGACTGACTGGGAATTGCACTCGTTTGAAAGAGAAAGGAAAGTTGTTAGGAATTATAGGTATTCTTGGAATAAAAACAATATCACCAGCGCCGCAACCGGTTAATATTTCAGCTTCGATTATGTTTTGCTGCAGATTTGTGACTTTGAGCCGTGCCGTTACAAAGTTTGGAGGACGTCAATTCTGAGGAGAATTATTGGTACACCGATTTTTAAAACTATTTTGTGGGCTGGAAGTCCGGGTGTGTTGAGGGAATCCAAAAATTCTACCGGGTAGTGCGTGGCGTCATCTTCTTCCATAACTGTATTTATAGAGGTGTATTCTCTACTATTCCCGGACACATGAATCAATTTTTTTAAATTAATTAACGTAGCTTGGACATTGCGAGGAGTCAAAATAGCTCGCTGACATAGCCAAGAAACGGCTTGATTTCCCATGTTTGTGGAATCTCCGTACACAGAAGAAATTAGCTCCTGTTGTGATGTAACGCAAGAACAGAGATTATCAACCAAAATAACTTTGCCATCTTCTTGTACGGGGTATGTGCCATCGCCTATTTGTAACAATAAATTGGGAAACTCCTGTGCATTTTCGCAGCCTCGCAACTGTGCACGCATATGTACACTCAGGTGTGTAGATGATATATTGCGCCATAAAACAGAACTCTTCAGACAGGCAGCAATTTCTCCGGCTCTCGTTCCTCGGGGTACTATCGGGAATGTCTGCCGAAAATCACCGCAGAACAGCACCGTGATGGCTCCCATCGGCCGGTCATTTTGCCTTATGTCCTGTAAAGTTCTATTCACTGCTTCTACAGCTTTGCGGTTTACCATAGTGCACTCGTCCCAAAAAATTAAAACACAATCGCATAAAACCCTTGCTTTATCGCTATTTCGCGATATGTTGCAAACCGGGCTTTCTAAGTCGATAGGAATTATAAATGTTGTGTCTGCCGTTTTTCCTCCAGGCAATAATGTGGCTGCTATCCCTGAAGAGGCGACGGCAAGGGAAATTTTATTTTGGTTCCGTAGCGGCACTACAAAAAGTACTTCAGCAACATAGAACAAAAAGTACTACAGCGCCATCTATGACGCAGAGGATGAACTAAAACTCGAAATATATCTAAATTCTGCATCGCGCAAGTAAAGTTATTTGTGACTTAAGACTATACAGAAGAACCCGACAACAACTGTTGGGCAGTAGCCCACCAGACATAACACCCGTCTGATCGGAGGATCCTCCCTTTTCAATGGTGGTTGAAGAGCTTTACACCCTGTTCTCCATACCCCCAAATTGGTGACCCCGAAATGGACGTCAGCGCAGCCTTCGAGCAACGTGACGTCATCAACATCACTTCCTCAAGCTTCCTCAAACTTCCTCAAGTTTTCGAGCAGCGAGTCATATAGCCAGCCAGCTTCAAAGTGGGTATTCCTGACCACCAGCATGCAGTGGAAGCACATTCCTGGTCAGCACCCTCAGCCTCATAAAGCTACCTTGGCACTGCACTTTCGGCTGGTTGAGAGCTGTACCTCCCGGTCGATGCGAGCAGTCAGCCACATCGCGGCGCTGTACCACGTCCGACGCAACGGAGCACATGCAGTGCCGACCCCGACTAAAGGGGTTCGCACTACCGCCGCAGACAGTTCCGACTCACCGTGAACAATGCGGCAACGACTTTCCACTGGCCTGGCAATCAACGACTCATTCTACTTCCGACCCTAGTCTCCGCGGGGGAGTGATGTAGCGGCACTACAAAAAGTACTACAGCGCCATCTATGACGCAGAGGATAAACTAAAAATCTAAATATATCTAAATTCTGCATCGCGCAAGTAAAGTTATTCGCGACTTAAGACTATATAGAAGAACCCGACAACAACTGTAGGGCAGTAGCCCACCAGATATAACACCCGTCTGGTCGGAGGATCCTCCCTTTTCAATCGGGGTTGAAGAGCTTTACACTCTGTTCTTCATACTCTCAAAGTTTTACCTGTTTCGCCCGGTGCGTCTAAAAACAGGATTTCACCCGAGGCGTTTTCTACACTGCAGCATACCCTATCAAACGTCTGGCGCTGATTCTCTGTCTTTGCGCAGCCATTTTGTAAAATTTCTGCAAGTTCCACGGGGTGATAACTAATTTCTGATACGTACTCTCTGTTAATACGTTCCCCATCGACTGTCGGTGTTGGCAAACCGTATTGACTGATCGGGTTCCCTGGTATACTTATAACTATCTCTTTAATAGCCAATAAGGACCTGTTGTGACAAATTTCACGTACCCTATAGGTCAGGAATTTCTCCATCAGTATTTAGTTAAACATGCCTCAATCAGAAAATAACGTCACACGCACAATGCCATCTATCGAATATCTATATTCAATGCTGCACGCAGTTGATGTCTAGATATAGTCCAGTCTGAGTTCGATAGATGGCGCTGTTTTAATATTTTACTTCGGAAACACTATTATAATTTTATTAATTTTCATTTTTCTTTCTTTCTATTTATAAGGTGTGAACTGATTACGATGAATCAAAAAACTTAATGTTCAATTACTTCAATTTACGCACATATTGTTGTGTATAAAAGTTACGGGAAGTTGTGAGACCAACTGCACATAACCCTAATTTTACTTCTGTAACACTTTAAATTCAAATATCTTTTGATAGACTGAACCGATTGCAATGCAACAAAAACTAAATGTTACTCCAAGTTACGCTCAATCGTTGTGTATAAAAGTTATCTACATTGCTTTTGTACATTTTACGTGATGCCCGAACAAATACACAGACAAACAGACAAACAGACAAACAGACAAAAATTCTAAAAATGCTGGAAATGGGTTCTATTGGTTGTCCTTTAACACCCTGGCTATTTTTTTTGGATTTTTTTTCGATGTACAAAAACGACTTTTCTACAGTTTTATTATATGTATAGATTACATTATATTTTGTATTTGATTTATAATTCTAAATTCAGTTAAAATTTCTGTTATAATTTTGTATGTTTTATTAATTGTAAGTAGGTATGTAACATTTATAGTGCAAGCATGGATAATCATAAATTCTTTTTTAATTTTATATGTGTTAAAGACTCAGGTCTTTAACACATATAAAATTAAAAAAGAAATGAATTTAATTTAATTTAATTATTAAATCCATTCTGATTGATTCTACTTCATTGTTGTCCGCCACTGTATCATAAAATAATCTTTTCATAGCAAGCTCATCTTTATACCAAGTACACATATAGTCCCAAGTCGTCATTTTATGTAGCCTGCCTACTACTTAAGTATTTCATGTTAGACCTAAGAAATAATTTTCTTCTTAGAAAAAGGCTCTAGGGTCCGAGTCTGTGCGTGGTTAGAAGTTATATAGTAGGAGAAATTATTAAGGTGCTACGCGACGGCAGCGCCTATATTTTTCCTAAATATACGCTGGTTATATATTTATGTGTGATAAATATTAATATTCTGGGATGCTAGTTTATCTAGGCTCTAGGATAAATACTGTCACTTCGGCAATATGTTTTTTAAATACACTCGAAAGCAATGAATCCGGGTCACTTAAAGAATCCTAAAAATCTCGGAAACTAAAAATGCTAGGTTAATGCAATAAATTGTATTTAATAGACAATGTAATACTCCTTAAATTAAGGTATTAAAACTTCTTAGTTATTGTAAAGTTATATCATAAAAAAATCAAATTTGAAAAAGGGCCACTTTCGAAGATGGAACTACGAAATTACAGCATTTGGTTTTGCTTTTGTTTGTAATCTGTCATTTATGTGGGTACATAAACCATGTTGATAGTGCTCTATATTCACTATTCTGAAATTATGTCGCTTACGAATGCACCTGAATACTTACAATGCTGGAAACCGGCCGGAGTCAGCGCGATACAGCCAGGACTGTCGGTGTGTCGCTGTCAACAGTACAAAGAGTTCTCCGACGTTACGAAGAAACTGGTTCTAACCTACGCAGACCAGGAACGGGCAGAACCAGGTGTACCACAGCACGAGAAGACCGATACTTGGTGAACACCATGCTTCGAAATCGCTTTCTCACAGGAACTGAACTCACAAATCAGTTTCGACGGCTCGGAGGAAGTAACCCAAGTGCATGGACAGTAAGACGTCGGCTTGCTGAATCTAACTTAAAACCCCTTAGACCTGCAAACGGCCCTAAACTGGAGCGTGGGCATCGTATTTCAAGACTAAGATATGCCCAGAGCCACGTAAATTGGAGTATTGAAGATTGGTCAAAAGTTATGTTCTCCGACGAATCAAAATTTATGCTCTACAAGCACGATGGAAGACACAGAGTGTATCGAAGACCAGGGGAAAGATTCAAGCAAGCATGCATCGAAGAAAAAGTAGCCTACGGTGGTGGGTCTGTACTTGTGTGGGCCGGAATTTCTTCTGAAAGTCGCACAGAGCTGGTGATCATAGAAAACGGCTCTTTAACTAGCGTAAGATGTGTGGAAGAAATCCTCAATGATCACGTTGGTCCATTTATGGTCAATTTAGGTGAGGATGCTATATTTATGCATGACAATGCCCGACCTCATACAGGTAGGATTGTGAATGACTACCTTCAAGAGATGAACATTACTCGTATGGAGTGACCAGCGCGCAGCCCGGATATCAACCCGATCGAGCATGCTTGGGACGAGCTAGGCAGATGCGTAAAACAACGAAACCCTCCCCCAATCACGCTTCGTGAGCTCAAAATTGCTCTCACAGAGGAATGGGAGAATATTCCCCAAAATCGTATAAGGAACTTGGTGTACAGCATGCCAAACCGCGTAAACGCAGTAATGGAAGCACGAGGAGGCAATACGAAGTATAGAAATTCAAGAAAATCGTAATAAAGTTCAAAAATTTCATGTTTCCTATTTTTGTTTTAAGGAGAGATCAGCAGTTTTTTTCTTTATGTAATTTTGTGTTAATAAAATGTATGGCGACTCATATTTTTTTTACTTTCATTTCAAAATCAAAATCAAAATATTTTTATTTCACATAGGCCTACATGGGCACTTATGAAACGTCGACAAAAAGGTGCACGGTTCGGGTTGGTCGTTTCCTATGGAGAAGAACCGGCAAGAAACTCCATATTATTTAAGGAGTATTACATTGTCTATTAAATACAATTTATTGCATTAACCTATCATTTTTAGTTTCCGAGATTTTTAACATTCTTTAAGTGACCCGGATTCATTGCTCTCGAGTGTATTTATTTATATTGGATACCTACCATTTTTATTGTAACTTATAATATTCAGAACATGCATCGGCATTGTTTTAAGCGTTCACGGTTTAAAACTAAACTTATACTGTCACTTACGGGATTTCTTCCGTCATGATTTTGAGCACCCGGAGCCAAGTATAAGTTTATGCATCGACATTTTGTCAACGATGGCGGCTTTTTTACAAGCTTTTATTTAACTTGTAATGTTTGTTTGTTAAGTTAAGGTCAAATCTTGCTACTGCATTTTAAAATGGTTATCCCCAACCGATTGAGCTGAAATTTTGCCAACACGTTTAGTTTGGATGACAATGCATGGTTTGCTCAGTCACGCCATTTTAAATCCAATACGTACTATGTGTATAATCCGATACAGCCTCAAAAGGTTCATAAGAAGACACCATAGTTACTGCTCATACAGACCTACCACTTACATTACATTTAAAAAATTACCCAACCTCGAACATGACTAAAATTCGCACTCATTATTACTAACTCCATTTTTTTACGTTTTGCCAGTCACGATAGTTAATCTTAGTAATTCATACAAAAATGCCGTGATATCGCTTCATTATGCTGGAGTGGCCATAATGCCATTGAGAGACACGCGAAACAAAATTGAGTGAAAACACAAGTATTGTGAGAACACCTTGCCTTGGCGTTAACGGCAATTGAGAGGCTGATAACATTTTATTAGTACTAAAGTTTAGGTCGATTCTAGTGCTGAAATTAGCACTTATTTTAATGAAATTACAACTCTGATTCTATTAAGAATATTGTAGTTTCTAGATTAAAGTAAGTACCCAAATCATAATGTTGTGAATTATAATTTAAATTAACATATAGGGTGAGCCGAAAAGCACTTGTTCTCCCTGTCATCTGTGAATCTTCTTCAGATCAGTTACGGAGATATTGGAAGTCAACGTTCCAAGTTTTTCACAAGTTTAAAAAAATTATAGTTTTAAAAGTTATAACTTTACTTTGAATACCTCGATGACCCGTTTACTATTCAATGCATTCAGCAGCACAATGTTTTGAGTGCATTACATTGAGTTTTGCCGTAAAACGGGAATTTTCACCCCAAAAAAAAGTCTTTTCCTAGCAATAATTTTTGCGTAGAGTGACTTAGTTTGATGTACTTTAAATAAAATAGAGAGAGTAAATAAGTAACCACGTAACACTATATTTTCGTAGCACATAGGTACGCAATGAATTAAAAGCGTCGAGCAATCCAAAGCCAGTCATAGAAGCTCTATTGGTCAAAGCCTGAAACCTTTCAGCCTAGGAGAGGCAATGCAATCCCCGAGAGAACCATTTACTTGCTAGCCTAAAGGCATTCCAGTTAGGACGTGTGCCTGTGATTCTATTTCAGCAAGTCTTATTGATACGTCGTTTCTAGATAGTGTTAGTGTTATACATACGTATTGCAGTAGCATATTTTTTTGTATCTTCATCTTTAATCAGTATAATCAGTTTAACACACTACTAACATAGTTATTAAGCATTTCTAACCCATATATGGACTTGGTTGTTCGAAATAAAGTATTTGAATTTGAACGTGTTACGTTCCGGGTGTTGATGGGGCTGGCGCGTTTTTGCAGCGCGTCCCCGGTTTGCCGATGCGGACGTTGATAGTTTTTCGGCCATCATGCGCAAGAGATCTCTGCTACGCCGTGTTCGCGCCAGCCACAACACCATTCTTAGAACGTTGGCTGATAGGTGGGACTCTGCTATCTTGGGGCAGTGGATACGCCTGTCCGCAGTCAAGTAGACATTCCCCAGGATCGTGCCTCACGCAGCTTAAAATAATTGTTACTAACTAACTATAAGTTTACATTGTTACTTACAAATGGAAGTGTTTCTGAAATAAAATGTTGATATTATAAAACAAAGTCGCTATCTGTTCTGTTCTGGGCCGGCAGTCTCGACATAGATACCGACATTGTCGCAAACTTTCGGTCGCTTAATACGAACGAAAAAAATCGGTTGCAATAACGATGCTTGCGAGACATGGCAAGTCTTAACATCCAAGATGTGTTTCTCGCAAACAGCGTTATTGTAACCGATTTTTTTCGTTCGTATTAAGCGACCGAAAGTTTGCGACAATGTCGGTATCTATGTCGAGACTGCCGGCACAGAACAGAACAGATAGCGACTTTGTTTTATAATATGAACATTTTATTTCAGAATCTGTACAATTTATTTTGATGCGGTTTCCACTATTTGGACTAACCTTCTACTAGAATTTATTCCGGAAGATTTACGTGTACTTAGGATCAATTCTTCTTATTCCACAGTTCTCTATTAGTCGCACTATCAGCATTTCCTTTTTAGTAATGATATCTTATACAGAGCCATCGTTTCGTTTTATACTGTTATTACGAAGCACTATCACATTAATGCTAAACATAACACTAATGAAGTTATTACAGTTAAAAACTCTTTTAATGAACCTCTAGAGACGTATATGTACATTTACAAAAAATGTTTGAAAAACATCCGTATCGTGTAGCAATCAAAAGAATCATTCATGGCAACGTGTTCTCGTCGATCCTCTCATTCGTAACGAAACCAATAGAGAATGATACCTTTTCATTTATGAATTTTCCTGAAAGATATCATGTTTTTGCGTGTATTTGTACGGCAAACGATTCATAGCATGGCCTTTTATGGCTCACATTGATTACTTTATCAATTAACGCCTTAGAGGTAAGACAAAATTTTACCTTGTTATACAATGTTATAGACAGATACAATTTTTTTGTTGTTCGTAAGAGAAGCACTCTGGGGTTCTGATGATTCACTGATTAATAACTATAGGTACAGTCAGCATCAAAAGTCGATGACCACATTCAGATTTTCAAAATCACTGTACATTATATCACCCATAAATCGCTCAACAAGAAGGGCGCCAGTATTGAATGAACATCATTTAAGTTCAAAACTAACTGAACACCATTTTGTCAAAAATCACTGATCGTTATAGTATCCGAAAACATCATAACATTCAGTTTTACAAAAGTCACTGAACAATATAAAATGCTTGTTTCGGTTATCTAGTGTAATCACGACAACGTCCAAAAATAACTTAACATCTTAAATAACAAAAGTTACTGAACATTAGTTTGTTTCGGATACGTAGCGTGTAAACTTATACTATCAAAAGTAGCTGAACTGCAAACTTAAAAAGTGCTCGTTACTATCTTCAGAGTTATAAATCCAATCTTGTCCTATCCAAACAAAATCATGTCAAAAAAAAAATATGGATGTCGAATGTAACTTTCCAAAATAATTTTGTTTTTGTGTCATAGTATCAACGAGAAATATTAGAAGTGGGTGCATAAGCATATTCCGCTTAAGAATTATTCCATCGACGTCATCTAAGCTTTCTGTATTATGATTGATTAGTAACCTTATTTGTATAGCTATAAGACTCACTATCAAAAATCACGTAGATTCTGTTTGAATTTATACCATCGACGTAATTTATGATTTTTTTTAGTTCGATTGAATTATAACCTTATTCGTAAAGCAATAAGACTCATTTTCAAAAAATCACGCAGATTCTGTTCAAATTCATACCGTTACGATTGAATTAGAAGTTAGAACCTTATCTGTATAAATATGACTCATTTTTTAAATTCTCACAAATTCCGTTTTATTTCAACTCTTTGGGAAACATAGTTGTGGGTATTTGAAAAACTGTTTACCCTTTAATGTAAAAATAATATTTCTGTATCGGATGTAGACCACTGCGGTTGCAATTATTTATCATCTACATCACATCATCACACGAATGTTTGTCCTAAGTAGGGGTGGGGTGGGTATGTAATGGGTAGTCGGCTTAACCTAAGGATCGACCATTTAATTTAATTTTGTTGATAATAAATAAAACGGTGGTGATTTACATGTGCATGTGTCTACTTAATTTACCAAACACATAATTATACCTACCGAAAAAAAATACACACACATATTAAACTCAAAAAACATTTCATTTTATTCAGGGACTTTAGAGATGAACGATGGTATGCTATTTTTGTCAAAAATTTGTTCAGAGACTTTAGAGACGAAGAATGTTATGTTTTTTTTACTATAACGTTGTATAGCGACTTTTGAAAAGTGATGGTCACCTACTTATGCCCTTTTATTATAATCATTCATTTCTGGCGCTTGTCATGTTCAGCAATTTAGGTATAATACGGTGTACAGCGATTTTAAAAATCTAAATGTGGTCATCAACTTTTGATGCTGACTGTACTATTGCCGATTGCCATAGATTTGTGTCTTCCACACGGACGAAGTCACAAGGAGAATCTAGTAATTTTAAGATTGCCAAAGTATGAATGTGAAGTTTCTATATTGTTTAAAAGGTATTTTCGCCTATAACAAGCAAAAACATAATTGGTAAATGCTAAAGATATCTGCATACATATTTATGTGTAATAGCTAACTGTACTTAGATGTTTGTATTACGAGCTGATGATGAGCGTCAAAATTTCCACGTCTCGATGTATTTAATGGAGTGTGAAACTATTTGGCATCAAACTATGCGTCTGCGCCATTTGCCGCTCGATGTAACATCAGTACAGCACCCTAACTATCGGTTTTAAATAGGTTGTATCTCGTTAAATCTAGCATCAAATGTTGCCATATTATGCTAGTAGTTAATGTACTCTTCACGTATTACCACATACTGTGATCAAAGCTGGCAGTACTAGGTTTAAATCTTGCCTAGAAAAAGTGACGTTCTATGAGCGATTCACTTTTTTAAACGTTTCAACCCTCGAAAAATTACCTAGATATTGGATTCACAGCTGTCGAAAAGCTTATGTTAATACTTCAACCAACTTATCTGTGCACACGGAACTAAAATAAATGTGCCAAGTTTGACATATCGATGCTTCTTTTCTTGGCAAGCAGCGCCACCTTCAACTGCACACACAACAGCAAATTGGTCATAGTAGAACCCGAAATTCGTATTAGAAGTCTGAAACGCTTTGAAAGCAAATCTTGAATGACATTTAAATTGACCAAAATATGACACAGTTGGACATAAGCCGCGCCTAAGATGTTTTAATTTAGTGTAGATTAATTTGGCCTATGTAGTGGGCATATTGTCATTTTATTATGACAATATGCCCACTACATTGGTAGGATATCGGACTAAATACCATCACCGTGCAAAATGTTACTACTACCTTACCTTACATACTTGAAATTCTAAAATTATCATCTATTTTTGATGCTGACAGTACAATAACAACAGTACATTCACCCCTGGAGACCACCTTTGGGGAAACATGTAGAATACTAACATATTCCAGAACTTTACCTAGCATTATTTCTATCTCAGGTCTGTTGACATTGCAAACTAGAAAAATAACAAAGAAAACATGTCCCTGATTGTAGGAATCCAGTGTTTTCGTGAGGTTTACGACTTAGGCTTGTTATGTAAGTGCCAATTACACCCTTAGGCCATTGACCTTAGGATTCATCTCGCGTACACGTCACATGCGGGCTTGTCATTACTATATTGATCGGGTATAGGGATGCCAGATTTTATCTGAGTGCATGAAAGATGAGAGGATAGTTTGGTAGGGTGGTGCAATTTCCTGTAGAGATTTGATTTTGAAGATCGACAAGCTCTGTAGCTATTATAGTGTTTGGCATTCGGGGTAGAAGGAATCACAGGGACAAGCTAATCAAGCTTAATATTATTTTACTGGCAAATTAAATATTTGATTTTAGTCAAGTTTGATTTTTACGTGGATACTTTGCATTCCAATTTATTTAACTATCAACAAGTATTGTAACTATGTTACAATCAAGTATTTTCAGTCATTACGCAACAGTTTTAGGGTCCGGTACCCGAAGGTTAACCAACGTGACCCTATTACTAAGCCTGCACTGTCCGTCCGTCCGTCTGTCAGCGGGCTGTATCTCATGACCCGTAATACGTAAACAGTTGAAATTTTGACAGAATGTATATTTCTGTTGCCGCTATAACAAATAATAAAAATAAATTAAAAATTAAAGGGGCCTGCCCCACTACGATGATACGGAACCCTTCATCCGCGAGTCCGACTCGCACTTGGCCGGTTTTAACAACAGCTGACCATAACATCGTCTTCAAACACCTGTAAAATCGCAAACATAAATCACATTAAAAATCTTATACAAGACCGAAATGTCCTTTCGCCAACCCTATCAATATTGCCGTCTATTCCCGTGGGAGATATAAAATTTTAACTGACCGCTTTGGGACTGTTTCTGAAGCGGCTGCACGGTAAAAATGTCGGGATAACACAGGTTTACATCCGGAATCGTACTCTCTAAGTGTGTGAGATGGAGGAAGAAACTATTCTTTTCTTATTAAAAAAGAAAGAAAAACGATATTATTGTTTTTAATGGCTCGAGTCTTGTTGTAGCTTTTTAGATTGCCGGACTGAATGCCCCATGATGCTGAGAGATTCTGGCTTTCGTCGCTAGAATGACAATGCATCTTGAGCTTCTGGTATTGACGGAGCTCAGAATCGAATCCCGAAATATTCTACACTGATAGCACTCTTCACAATCGTACCCTTCAGCCCAGGCCAGTTCAGCTGTCTGAACCAACAAAAAACGAAAGGTTTTTTCGGCGCTTGGTCCTTCAGTCAACTATGTTGTACCGACCTGTGACAAATGGCGCGTAGAGGGAATAATTATTATTTGTAGTGTGTGATAATTCAAAAGATTTTTTTGCATAAAAATGCAAAGGACGTAGCTGCAACTTGCTTTACGGCATTCTCCTTTTTTATGTTTGATGGGCCTACTCTTGACCTCAATCTAGTCCTGAGGTCCCTGAGGACAGAGATGAGGTCGACGATGGAAATAACCTAACCAAACCCAAAAGAAGCCTATGAACTCGCGACTTAAATAGATTGGGGTCATATGAATTTGGGAACACCGACGAAGGCAAGGAATTCCACTCCTTTCCCTGAGAAGCAATATAAACTACAACAGATGAATTAGCACAAGGGTGTTCATTTATTAGACGCTTATCACCCACGTGAAAGAGTTAATTACGAGAGATATCGATTGTAATAGTGGTTAATTAAAGGCATACGCTAATTTGTAATCAGGTCGAGTCGAATTGATCTTGGTTGTAGACGTAGGTAAGACGAATGTAGACAGAAATAGATCGGCAAAGAAAATGTTGTAGAACGGCTCTTACACATTTGTGAGTATTTGCACTTTAAGACTTTTCTAGCTCCACAACGCTGAAAACTAGTGATAATGATAATTGAAAAATCCATTTTTTCCTTCCAATAATCTCAATTGCGAAACACACTTTCAATCACAATACGAATGAATTTGGAGGAAATTCCTAAGCCATTGCTTCTCTTCTTGAGTCCATATTACTATCCCCCCAAATGCTGAGTACACGCTTTGGAATGAGCAACTACAGTACTTTCGTGCAGCTTTTTTGACAACTCAAAAGTGCCTGTAATTGGTCTGGTTTGAGTTGGCCATTGCCATTGCTCGCCACTTTACTCGGTCCTGGGTCTCCCGCATCTCTTGCTTGCCACTCTGGGCAGCTCATCGTCATTACTGCGCTTGTTTGAAAAATTCGTCAGCGTACATAAATAACGCAATCACTTTAACAGTCAACATAAAATGCACCGCTACCGTTGGCGTTAGTGCGATAGACAATTAATGCACTGTCAAATTGACATTGGCTTCCAATCTCACCGGAAGCAGCTGAATACCGGTATTTTACATGGAGCGACTGCCTATCTGAACTCCGCAACCCAGTTACTGGGTAAGACTTCTAACTACCCGTAACGTCTATCAAAGATCTATCCAGTCAGTAAAATACATGTAAAATTCTGAGCACGGTCCGCTAGTAAAGTTGCATACCCCGTAAAAGAAAAACGTACCATTCATATCCCAAATATTCCAATTTGAAACTAACCCGGTGCCTCGTGAATGAAAATAAAGTCACCCAATTTTATACAGGGTTATCTGCTGGAATATACGCGTGATTTACGTGTATACATCGTGATGTTTACATTGTCTTACAAGGGCGAATCAGATTATGTAACCCATGTCTACAAACTTTTCGTAATCTATAGAAACCAATATTTTTAAATACAGGGTAAAGCTCCCAAACGGAAAGACAGCCACGTTTTTAAAATATAACTCTAAAAAAACCAAGAGGCAGCAATGATGCGGTAGCATTTTCATCATTCATCAGACTTATAGTTTTTTATTTATAACTAATATCTGTATTTTAATAATTCTTAGAAAAATATCTTTAACAACTTTTACTTTTATTAAATCTTCTTATTCAGATCGGATACACTGAAGGGCCCGCCACTGGTATAATACGATAAAAATGTCACGATGTATTCGTGAATTTTCCGTGCGTATGTGTGCGGGCTCAAGGCGAAAAGCTATGGCTGTAATATTCATTCATTAGTGACGGCCATCCGTCTTACTTATAGGGATGGGCGAGCGTTATCGATAGATAATTTTATTGTAATTATGGGACATTATTTTTGTCACTTTTGTTCTATCGTTGTAATGGAATGTTCTGTAAATTAAACCATATTTACGTTTCTGTTAGACTTTCAACTTCAATGTTTTTATTTATTTATTAATAATAATAATTAACTAGCTTATGCCCGCGGCTTCGCCCGCGTGGAGTTCGATAATTGTGCCACGGGATCATACTACCGGGATAAAAAGTTATATCCTATGTGTTAATCCAAGTTATAAACAATCTGTGTGCTAAATTTCATCAAAATCTGTTTGTGTGGATTCCAAACATCCTAAAAACTTTCACATTTTATAATATTAAATAGGATGTCCTTATGGCCTACATAAAGTCACATTCTATCAGTAAAAACTATAATGAAAAAGTCGAATTAAATGAATTAAAATACTTATTATGGCCATTAAATTGTGTCTGTCTACAAGCTTTTTTGTTATCCATTAAGCAATACAAATTACAATATTCGATTAAACTAAAATTTAACAATCAAAGAACAGTGATTGAACAACATCAAAAACCCAATCAATCTATTAATTAATTAAATTTAAAACTTTCTGAATATAAATTCAATTACTGTAGCAAACAGAACATAAATGGAATGTTCCATTTTACCTGATTTACAGCTGTGGTTGTGGCGATGGAATGTTTTCATTCGTTAGCGGGCTCAAGTACCTAGTGCACTGGGTCATGCGGACGTAGTCCCACTTCTCACTACTGAAATAACTTTGGGGTTCGTGATTTTTTTTTTATGAAGGAAATGCTCGGGGAAATTGTAGAGTTTTAGTTGAAAATGTTTGGAGTGAATATTGAGTTTCTTCTGTTAAAAACGCACAGAAGTTGGCTAATTCCGATTCGATGTTTCAGAGTTACATGATTTTACATCTTGTAGAAGCAGTTATTTATTTGAAAACCTTTATTTAATTTGATTTTTTTTCAGTTAAATTTTCGTAAACTTAAAAAAAAAACACATTTTTAAAGAAATTTTCTGTCTGTATACTCTATCGCTAATTAATGTACTCGTAACTTTGTTACTTAGAATGTGAATGCAAATGACATAATAACTATTCAGTAATCTGTGTGTATACCACACAATACAATTAAGCACTCATCTTGTCACTGCCATAATTGTGATGTAACGACATTTACATGACAATGCGAGCTAACGAAGCAATCGATAACTACCTCGACTGTGCACATCACTACTCGTCGCAGTCATCGCGTCGAATATAATCTCACCTTTTATTCCTGTCGCGCGACAAGAATGCGTAAACAAAAATTCCCGCTATTCCACGTATTCGTGGAATTGGACCGGGATCATTTGGGGGTATCCCGGGATGGCCTTGCCACGTCCCTAATAGTCCATTCCCTAGGACATTCCAGTCGACCTGAGCTAGATTATACTGGTATTACGCTAGTAATAACTGCGATGTGTAAGTGCCAAATTGTCATGTTTTGCAAGATTTTATCGTGTGCGAAGATTTTCGCTTTAGGTTTAACGTTTTATACCTAGTGTTGATCGCCTAGAATTGGAGATTACGTTAGTAAGCTTTTCTTTTATTGGCCAATTGGTTTTCTTTTACCGTCTAGTCTAGGTGAGACTTCAGCTTATACGTGAGATAATTTTAACACGTACTCTCTGCCAAACGAACTGTAGGTATATTCTGCCTTCGTTTTTACTTTCAAAGCTCCATAAGTATCCTGTAAAATATTCATACACTTGCCTACAAAAGCCTCTTGTAGTTATTTTATTTGTTGCTCGTGCCATTCAAATAAATCGTTGCGTCATTAGTGGGGCGCTAATGAGGGAAGAAGCCGACTCGCCTTAAAATATGACATGCTTTCAAAACATTACACTGCTGAAGAATGCTCGGGAATTGTGCCCTTTTCTTAGGTGATTAACACGGAATTATGAAAGGTTTTAAGTAGCTGTGTTGATAGAATAGAAAAGAAATAGAGGTTTTAGCTTTTCAAAATGTGATATTTAATAGGGAAATCTATATCTTAATCACGCTAATTAAAATACTTACAATAAATTGCGTTTTGTGTGCTTTTTGTAACCAGGAAAGTGGTTTTTAAAAGGTCCTAAAAAGAACACGATTGAAACGGCCACAATTTGAGAGCCAAAAGTAGGACGTCTGTTTTCGGCACAGCGCAGTGCAAGCTACGGTAGACCCGTTAACAGTTTAAATATGTAGAACATATCCAGGAAGAAATTTAGTTTCTATTAATGCTAATTGTGTGTCACAGTAATAGAGCTCAATTTAAAGAACTTTCGCATAAAGTGTATTTTATTTGGCAACTTCTCGTGAATAGTTCACTAACTTGATATGAGAGCAAAAACCAAGGAACCGATGGATGGATTGTGTGAGGGATAATATGAAAGAAAAAGGAGTAAATGATAGCGTACCGGTTGACAGAGGAGAATGGAAGAAAAAAACGTATTGCGCCGACCCCAAATAACATGGGGCAAGGGCTGGAAGACAAATTTTTATAAAATAATTATGTAAAGGTGCACGGAGCTTACTATTCTGATAGTAAGATACCTATGTTAAACAAATAATGTTTCCAGTGGCTATGTCAGCAAACAGGAGGGGCTCGCAAGGGCCGATGCCTGCCAGGGCTGCGGGACTGTTCGAAAGAGATACCGCGGCCATGGTACACAAAGGGTAAAAGAAGGAACATGGATGGATTTTAGTTAGTAAAAGTCTGACACTCCCTTCCACTCCGCCCAGAGCGGGAGGAGTCATTTGACGACTTCCCATCCCAAAAAAAAAGTGGCTTTCTAAAGGAGTAGCGTTTTCGGGAAAGGCAATGTGAGTTTATCTAATTATCCATCAATGGTATTTGTGATAAAGGTACTTCCAAACTAACCTAGCAATTATGGAGTTGCAACAGGAAATATAACTCTTCCAAAATTGTAACCAGGGTAGTTGTAAATACGTAGAACAGCGCAGATGTTTCGTTAGCCGTATTGGCAGGAGATGTATGCGCGTGCCACGGTTAAAAGCCGGATATGTCAATAGAAAGCATTGTTATTAGTTACAGTACAGATTTATGTTACAACGGAAATGTTGTGTTTATTAGCGAAATATTTGCATGTTTTTTTTTCAGTTAAACGTATTTAAACATTCTGATAACTTTTAAACAAGAAGATCTACCAGGGTGCCTACTCTGGAATACAATTTCGATAGATCGACATTGGTCAAACGTCAGTTGGTTGAGTTAAACGTCAGGGATTTGCTAGACTCAGTGAGTCCAGCCTATTCCTGACGTTTGACTGACAATTTCAATGTCGATCTATCGGAATTATATTCGAGAATAAGCACCCAGGTAGTAGATTGAATCACCTACCAGGATTAATAAAACTAGGATATTCGAACTTCAGTGGCATGATGACGATGCCTGGAGGAGACCATTATTTGCCAGTGGACGTCTTTTGACCGAATTATTCCGAAGTTATTCCCAAAAAGTTTGTACCGGCTAAAGTAGACACAAATTAAAACACGAATGGCGATTTGTATTGAAAACAAGCCCAGCAGGATATTTGCATAACAAACAATTGCAGTGCCTTTCATTTTGAAAATTCAAAAACATCGCGTTCAATGCTGTAAGGAATGTTGTTGAATTGTCGTTATCAAACAAACGAATTTTTAAAACACATTTAGATACAATGTATTAGGAATTTCTTACATAGCAATATACTTCAAATTGTGATACGCAGTTATTCTGCAGGTGTAGTAAAGTGCATCTTAATTTACATTTAAATTCTAGCCAAGTCTCGTCTGTAAATAGATGAGCTTAAGTTTCGTGGGTGGCGTAAATTATGAGTCAGGAACTATGACTAAGGACGATGGGCAAACACCGCCCACCTTCGTCTAACTCTAGCTGGATTTTTCATTATTACGAGAATATGTATTTTAACTTTATGACTTTCTGAAAAAAAAAATACAATCTGTAAGAATGGGCAGATAAGATTAAATTAGTAACAGTTTGTTTAATTTTTTCTCAGTTCAGTTAAACAGTCGTTCAGGTAGGTCGGTTTGGTATTCAGCTGCTTTTAGTTTGACTAGAATCTGACCTCAACATTGTTGGGAAAAGGCTTGGCAGATGACGACGAGGACTGTCCACAAATGCAAACTTGAAGATTTTTTTTTTTGTTTTTAATGCTATTAACCGTTGGGACCCAGGCTAGATCATGAGTTGCATCTATGTTTTTCGTTCATAAACTTTGACAATGACAAAAGAATACGCGGTCACGTGAGCGAAGCCGCGGACACAGCTAGTGCAAAATAAAATGAACACCCCCACTCCTTCCAAAATCCTCATTTTTCTTATAATCCTTACGGCTCCCACGCTATAAAATAACAAGACAACTAATATAATACAAGATGGTTACAGCATCGAAACTCATACGTCACTATCACAACATTCTTCCCATGAACAAGTCATCTAAAAATAAATCTGAAGCTCGCGTACATTCTAACGTTGCATGGGAAACTGCACCGCTTCCTGTAACGTCAGAGAATGAACCCACGTCCTATGCGATGCACGTGCGGACTTACTACTCCTAATTAAGATACATTGACGGGAACAGGGGCAGTGTAAAGCCAAATGACCCGAAAAGTGCGTCACGAAAAATCAGTCAACGAAATTACGTTGTTTTCAATTTCATGAGAGTTTAGAATGTGACTGACTCATCGTCAGTGACGCAAATTACGCTCAAACCATTTGTATGTCACCGAATGCAACGTATTTTTTTACGATTCGTGCGCTCGCTTGTTGTCATTTCGCGTTTGGCACTTCAGAATGCAGCGTTATTCAGCGAAAAAAATTAAGGGATAAAAAATCGTCATCTGGTGATGCTCAAAATCTGAATCAGCTGATTTCTTTCAACTTTGATGTATACTCTCAAAGACTTCAAAGAATTAGCACGCTTTTATAATTGACAGTTCTTTGTTAACGAAATCTTTTTCTGTCCAAAGAGTTATTAAGAATGTGTAACACAGAGGCCCAATTTTCTTACTGGGCATTTAAAAATAAATAAAGTTGTTCGTTCTTGCCCAATTCGTTGAATGTGTTTTTTTTGGCGATTTTTTAACGTTTCGAGACTGTAGCCAAAACATGATTAAGCCGACTTGATAAATGGATTTCAGGAAAATCTTTATGGTTTAATGGTTTAAAAGGGAATCTGAATGTTCCGTGGTTTTTGTTACAACAACTCTTTGTTGTTGTCATATTGTATTATTAGAATAATATTGAACTCACGACGCTTTCGAATTCAAATAACAACCAATCATTTTGTTGTAACACCTAAGTTGAAGTCTTTAGCAAGCCAAGTTTTCCTCATTTGTGAATTCAGAAACTCCAACAAAAGTTACCCAGGCTAAATTCTGATGGCCACAACACTCTCTAAGATCATCGGTTCAACGCACAATATTTCGTTAACTCGATCATCAGTTATTTAAAAGTACCAAACCATAGAAAACAAAAGTCATGGGCACTGATAATAACCAAACACCCGAGATATCACCTCCGGGGGCTATATTTAACACAACGTTAAGATCGAGTCGCGAATGATAAGCGCTAACAAAAGATCAACTTTCGCTTGTTCCCCAGATTCGGTCCAGTTGTAACTGAAAGAAAAATTAATTTATCGTTTTTCTTATCTTCTACTACTCGGTATTATCCTTTTTCTCAATAGCTCTCGAAGAAAGCTTTTTAGTCATCTCGCCCACAGGTTTCTCATTCACAAAAAGTTCTGAGCTTCTGATTCTGTACAGAAACTCCGTCTTTACTTTAGCTAGCAAAGTTCTTTACGAGAAAACAGTACAATGAAACCTTTTGTTCAAAGTTGGATTGAGAGAAAATGATCCATAAACCGCATCGAGTCTTAATCCAAACTTATGAAACAACCATTTTCTGGATCAATAGTAGAAATAACACAATAAACTTGTGAACAAATGTCTGTCCAGTCCAATACACTTAGTTTTATGGAGGCAAGAAACTTCTTAACATTATCATGAAAGGAATCCGGATTGTCGACCGTTGTTTAACTTTTATACGAGATTCAGCACTCACGTATATTAAAACAAAGAAAAAAAAGTTACAAACAAGTCGCTTCCTAGAAGCATGATCGGTGTTGCCGTCGGAAAAATGAAAAAAAGCAATAAATAAAAGTGATTCTGTAACGGAAATGCGTAGTTGTGTGTGACGCTTGTCACTGGGCGGTCGCATCGGTGTCCCGGGGACATCAGTTAGGGAAGACGTATTCGTCTTCAAGATGGATGGGTGAACGTTCACATGGTGATGGCCCTACGGTTCAGAGGAAATATTATTAGGATTTAATCGAATTAATTACGCACGGGTAGATAAATGAATGAGGAGGGAACCAGGTATAACAGGACAAATATGATAATTAGTGTTAAATTCAACAGATATAGTTTAAGATAGCTGATTAGAAGAATGAATAAGAAACGATTGAAATTCTTTTATAAATAAAAAATAAATAGGTCGGTACAATATCTGAAGAAATGGAACAGATATGATCTTATGTAATATTGAACATGCATTTAACATCACATTCCTTCTCAATAAGCACTGCGAATCAAAGCCGTAAACGTAAACAAACATCCAGAGTTGCATGTACCAAATATTGTTTTAATTGGACCACTGGCCTCCTTACACTAATGAAACAAGTGTCAAGCAATCTGTGATCATACATTTACGCAAATACTAGATCAGCGACGATCAAACAAAACGTTACATCACTGCAGAACAGCTCATCTATTTCTGATCACGGCCTCAGCTGCAATTACCTGAGCTTGCCTACATAATGTAACGACAACTCATTTTCTCTCATCTTAAGTATAACAGGCTTCCTTTTATACTTCCTTAATAAAATTGTTACGAAATTGAGCACCTTGAGTAGATGGAATCGGTTCCCAATTTTCTGCAACATCAATTTGTTCTTTACGATTATTTTCGAGATTATGTCCATTGTTAAAAAAAGATGTTGAATTTTACTCGTTGATTAGAAAAGATAAAATCTAAATGCATATCTCTATGTAGCCAAAACACACGTCAGATCCTTTGGTTACAAGGGGTATTATTATGTGTTTTGTTGTAATAAATAATAGAAGTTTTACGTTCCGTGCCTTAAATGGCCCTTACTTCGATTTGATTGCGTTCTGCGGCTCCTTAATTATCCCGACAAGGTATAAATTGGTCCCCAACTCTGTCCTATTTTTAATGGAGTGTATCTGATGCGGTTCTCCCGCACAGTCCCGCCATTTTTCAGGCTTAATTAAATAGTGTCTATTCCATGGAGTTGTTGGGTTAATTTGTTTAGACGTCAGCCCAACGTGACGGTTACGGAATGAGATTCTAAAAATAACCAATCATTGTTGGACCGACTTAATTTAGGAGATTCCCATCCATTACAAAATTAAAAAGGGTTTTAAATTCCTGTTCGAGAAAGGGAAAAGGAATTCTGGTTATTTGAGACAACCACTTAGACACAGTAGTTTGCAGCTGACGTTGCTAGCATTGAAGTCATTCCAGACGATATTGTGTTGTTCGTGATGCATTTTATAGCGAATAAAAAGAACGCAACCGATGCTTCGACGCGGCGTATTTTTGGCACAAGAATCGCATTCACAATCGTATGTTTTGGACGAGTGCGGCTTTGGGGGATCGTTTAGCAATACGCCAGGGTAACAAAAAGCTGCATCGTTTGCGCGTTTTGGTCATATACATTCAAAGTAAGTGCTGGCAACAAAACATTTGTGATACTAAATGGATTCCTAACGTTGTATGTAATGCGAAAGGTTTCGCAGAATTTGCTTTCTTCTAAAGGTAGAAAATGTGGAAAGCTAAAAAGTTGACTTTGCTTTGAATCCGTATTTTCTAAAACACATAGTCTATTATCAAATTAAGTGATTTTATTGGCTGTTGCTATTTCACTATCATAATAGGAAACATCCGTTTTGATAGCAAATTCACTGATCAAAGGCTAGGCTACCAGAAATCCGATGTAAGTCTCTTCATTGGAATATCCATCATTTAACTGTACTTCTTCAATCGTTCAGAACTATTTTGGTCGGATGTTCGCAGTCGTATATTTGCAGTCTGTCCTATAAATCTCCTCGAAGTCTTTACGATCCCAAGATTGATACTTATAGAAACAATTCCAACTAAACATACGTTTTGCATTTATTTTGCCAATGTCCTTTTTATCTGCGTACAGAAAACATGTGTATTCCAGACGTACTCGAAAACTGTTTCAATATTTAATTTATCATTTGTAAATGCTTGATATGTAACATATTTTTTTAAAACATCGTTAGTTCATTCATTGAGTTCGTAAATATAAATCATAGCAACTAACACTCAATGAAATATGGCGGCTCAGTCTAAATTAAGATAACCTGCTATTCAGTTTTGATTTCACAATCGATTGCGCTTTGCCTCACAGTCAAATTATAAACGTTGCTGCAGATACATCAATGGTTCGACACGTAAACAAATTAACGTTGATCTGTTTTCATGATATCCGCTGTTCTCAAATACTTGTCTGCTAGCAGTGACCTCGTCTATATCTCAAACATAGTTAGAACAACTATACTGAATAGTGTTTCAAAATCAACATCGTGCACTTGACTCAGCCGAGTTATTTTTGGATCTCCCTTCGGTGCTTTCTTCGCTTCATTTGCTCCCACCTTTTGCAGTAACTGAACTTGTTTTGCATTACTCTTCGCCTATTTAGGAGCGTTAGCTTTAAAGATTTTGCCAGACTACCGTATCTTGAAATTCAAATGTTGCTTGATTAAGAAATTACGCATCTATCTCTACTTCCTCCAGGTATAAGATATTTATATCTTTATTGCGTTCCAAATATTTTTATTGATACGATAAAATGTCGCACGAATGTTTTTCTTAGTTTAAGGTCTCTGATCTTTGACCGAAATACAAAGAAAAGTCCGTTAATGTTCAAACGTAGTAATCATAATAATTTTCTCTCACTTCTTGTTATCTTTGAAACCTAATGAGCGCCTGTCGACATCTGAGCTCGTTATCAATAACATTTAAATAAAACTAATATAATGCGAGTCATTCAGTGCTAACGGCACTTCCTATACACACGTCTATTTTCATAACATCTGTCCAAAAAAAAAACATCTGAAGATTCCTTTCGACACGAGAATTGCATCTAAATAAAAAAAAATGTTGTGAGTGTATAAATAGCTAGATTTGTGGAGCATCGGGCGCCTGTGTTATTATAGCGAAGAAATATAGGATAAGACGCGGATCTATCTGTAGTAGGCCGAAATTATCGCGAGGCGACGCGCGCGCAGCGTTGGCGAGTCGCACGCGCAGCGTCCGCGGTGCGCCCGCGCTCCCCGAGGTTCCAATTAATTATTTGTTTGTGTCTTTCGTTGTAATATAACGTATACATGTTTTCGTGTGTCATAATAGTGTTACATCAATATTCTTGCAGTAATCATATAGTGTAGCGTAACCCCAAAACTTTACAAAATAGACAGGACGAAAATACAATATTACGTGTGGTCTGAGTGTTAGTTTAAGCAATATTTTAGTTCTAGTTAGGAGACTAATGACGATGCTCAAAGACTGAAATAGTGAACACGGTGGAAGTTTTCAGTGCAATAAATTAATAATAGTATGATATTATGTATATAATATATAGGTCTTAGTGTGTGTAATATTGTGTTAAAACATACGGTAGGACCGTCGTGCCAAAAGTACGCAAGTGGGTGTGAATATTTGTAAATGTTCTTTAAATAAGTGTTTATTTTATAATAAAATATGGTCGCCATGCTCGAAGTCGCCGAAAGGAGGAACAATGAATATTTTAGATCGTTTTTACCTGTAAGTTAATTTTAATTATGATAATGACGCCTTGTATGGCCATAGCATGAACGCGTGAAGTAAACGTAGCGTAAATTCGGCCGATTTCAATATAGAAAGTACTCGTTTCACTCACATTATTTACTTGGTTTTAAGTATTTATTTATAAATTCTGTGGGTGATACAAATTGTGATTCTCTTCTCATAAAACGTTCGAATTAACCTTACGTTACTTTAAAATACCTGATAGTAAAGCCTCGTTTGATACTGGACCTATTATTTTTTCATACACTGGCCTTTAAATTCCGAAGCCACGGCCAGTATTTGAAAGTGATTAGGTGTAACCCTGGTTTCATAGTCGAGCTTTTGTTGAGTCGAGTAGGAATCAAGTGGCTGACCTTTCAGTATATTAGCTGTTTCACTTCAGTCACGAATAACAGTTATTGGACTAAGGTCCTGTTTCAGTATCCGAATAGGTGCTACTGCTAGATGAGTTAAAATGTGTCATGGAATTTGCGTGAAATGATTCGTCAAATACCTAAGATTTAAGCTAAAACTAATCCACACAGACACAGGTTTGTATTATTGATCGAATCTCGATTCATTACCAAAGGATTCATCCAAATATACACTCAAATTAAATAGATATTAATGCTTCACCAAGTTTCAGCCTAATAATTGGGTCTAAGATACAATTATTGTTTACCTACTGGATCCAGAGTCATCTTGATATAACGCAGATGCCGTCGAAATCCACGATACTATGTATGTTGCCATAATACATTGAAGAGATAAAAACATACGTAAACGTGACATAATTTACACTAAAGATAACCAGCTGATACACTCTGTTTTGTTTTCAATATCATCCGTTAATTAATGAGCGTTGGTGCAAAACAAACAGATTAAAACATTGGGTTTTGGCAAGCGAAATGCTGAAACAATTATAAATTCCATTATTGGTCTGCGTTTGCTGTTTATCGGGTCATTGTAGACCCAATCAGAGTTCAACGCATTCCTAATTAAGGCTGTACCTACAAATATTTTGATGGAGGGAGAACTGTAGTGGTATGTCCTAGAACTACGTCAAAGACACATCCACAAGATCGCCTGTGTCCCTCTCAAAGAGAAGCTTGTGTCCCAGCAGTGGGAACATTATAGGCTGATAATGATGCTATGCTATGATTAATACTTATAATTGTTGAACGTAGAGCAGTGGGAGCTTAGGGCGCGTCGTCACCTAAATTGATTCAACCCATTTGGCGACGGGTTTGGCACTTTCAGTAGCGTCCATCAGCAGTAGTAGGTACTGTTAATGAACGTGAAGAATCTGTGTAAAAACGTATTTTTAACTTCCAAGTATTTTGTTGTTGTTTCATAATTTATTTAAATTTACTCTACGCAGCATTTGACTTCCGTAAAAGATATTGAATTAAAAGAGACTGATTGTGTACCACTGCAGATTTATCGTTATCCTTGGTCGAAATTACTCTGATCTGTAACCTAAGATAAAATAGTAAAAACAATTAAAACGTTTCCGTTTTCACGTCCAATAAACAATACAAATTCATAGTATTCATAACATTTTTACATTTGACACTATGCCAAACTAACGTCCTTGGCAAATTATACTTCTAGACAGCAGGGCGAGGTACCTACCTATTTTCATTCGGTACACACATTTAATTTTTTACTAGTCACAACAACCCTCTAGGTTGCAAAATGCGGGTTTTTATAAAAACTGTGAAAAGGGGACAATGCAGGCATTTGAATTAAGTTTTAAATTACAACGTGCTCTTGTGTCCACTTCATCCGTGACATAAAATTAATTTAGTTTTTCTCTCATTTCAGGCTGTCAACTCCCCACCGGTCCCTCACCGAGACATATCGGCACCGACGGCGACGTACCGTCCCTACACAGAAGAATATGCCACCGTCCAGCGCCGCGTGGAGCGCCCCGCACAACCAGAAGAAACTGAACGAAAGAAAGACAAGAAATGGTCCATCGGGAAACTATTTCGGCGAAAGAAAAAAGAAGACGAAAGCGAAGAGTCCTCTGAAAGCGACGAAGGAGTCAGCACACGCTCACCATCGAAAAGAAAGTCTAAGAAGAAAAAGAAGACTCCAGCAGTTAATAATTTTGATCACATAGTTATAAGGGATTCAAGAAGAGCTCAGAGTTTAGCCAAACCGAATCTTCGAGATGTTACCGATGACGGTGTGCTGTCCGACCCATCGGCTGGATTCATCAACTACCGGGCAAAAAAACAAGAAATGTACGGAGCTTCTAAAGAATCCCTCAGCTTAAGAGAAGACAATTCGAATAGATCCCTAGGACCATCTCTGGACACAACCTCCAGGAAAACAAGAAAAGGCAGATTGAAAGCCAGAGTTGAAGCACTTAGAAATAGCATGAAGGGAGAGTCGAGCAGTGAAGAAGAATCACTCAAGTCATCAAATTCATCATTGATGATTAGATTTAGAAGTGAAGATTCCTTAATGCGTTCACGTGATAGCTCATTAAACAAAAGGTCGAGAAGTGCAAGAAATGAGAGGTATATCAAAAGGTTATCTCGTGATGAAGAAAATCAACTGAATAAAGAAGCCGAGTTATTACAACAAGGTTACACAAAAGCTGAAGTTGAACTTTTAACAAGAACGCCGACAAGTCAAAGTAGTGGTTATGGTACCTGCAAACGTGACCAAACACAAAATGTTAAAACGGAACAATTATACGCCAGTGACGTTAACCGCCGTCCTATGAAATCCGAATCAATATCATCATTCCCTTCGACACAAAGTTACCCATCATCCATCAATTTTAACGCAAAAGTTAACAATGAACATATTAATTATTCCATACCTACTAGTAACATCAATAGAGAAATACTTTATGCTAATAATAACCGAGAAAGGAGCGTCAGTAACCAGTACGAGAACCCGGAGAGTGTAATGTGTGTCAAGTTCCCTTTGGGAAATGTAACTAATGTTAAGAGAGAGGAAAAAGCACCGCCCGTGCCACCCCCTCGTGATATGCAACGAAAAGTCGCAACTCCTATATCAATGTACTATGAAAATAACCCCATGGTAGCAGATAGAATAGCAAATACACAGCAAAATGTTATGCACGGCGTCCCTAATAACGACTTTGAAAGAGTCATGAGACGAAGTCAGGAGAGGTCACTGAGCCACAGCTTCAATGGATTGCGACGACCTATTTCAAACTCTGAGGACCACATTGCAATGCAAAATAATGAATACATACAGAACTTCCAGATTAGGAATGAACAACCTCGAAGGCCAGCTTCAGTGTCGGCAGAACCAAATCATTATGGGCTTTACGCTAATTCACCGCCTTGGAGGAAGTCTATAGGTCCCACAAATATTGTTAAACCAGAACCAGTCCAATTAAGACATGACTATCTGTACTATGCAGATCAAAGCCCCAGATCTCGGAGACCTATTAGCGTTAAAACTAGTCAAAATGGTTATGAACATCAATACTTAAGTGACTCTCAAGCTTCTCAAAACGTTGCTGAGAGTGTGTACCGTCGACCACGTAACGCATCAGAGTTCTGGAAAAAAATTGATGATGCTGAAAGACAAAGACGGCAGCAAAATATATACGCAAACTCAAGAAGCAGCAGTGACTTTTCAAACAGTACGCAAATGAACAGAGTAGCTCCGTATTTAGAACAAAATAAACCGGGCCAAGACAACACAGACATTCAAAATAAAAACAAAACTCCTTTTAAAAGTTCTTCTGTTGACACAACCGACGGTGCTAAAGTTTGGAAGGCGACGACAGAGTACAAGCGATCGGTTACAGTTGACCCAGCGAAAACTGTTACATCGCCGACTTCAAAAACACACGTTAGACATAAATCTGATACGTATGTTCCCAGTATTTATCAAATGCCGTCTGACGATGAAAAGAGTTCAGAGAGACGAAAATCTACTAACCTTGACGATGCTCTCAATGAATTAGAAGCCATCTACAATAGCTTAGGTTTAGGTGACGAAGATTTGTTAGATAGAGCTGAACGTCGTGAGTTAATGACGCCGAAGTTCAACGACCATTTCAATGATTGGAATGGAAACGATGACGAGATCCAACTGCGAAGTCAGCCAACGACGCCCTTGAGACGTGCGCAAAGACGGTCGACATTACCTGACAAACTGCAAGATGATATGGCATTTAGGCGGATGAATTCCTTAACAAAGGAGAAACCTAATTATAAGGATGCACAATCGCAAATAAGTTATATGTTAGCTTCACCTGTTTATGTGCCCTATGCGTCAGATGACGACAGGCAGTCGGAACGAAACGAGCCAGATATAGTTTATGATGACGTTGTTTATAGAAATATAAAACAGACTAACAGTCGGTTAAAAACAATGGACCCTCAACCGCCATTTGGCATACCAATAGGGCCAGTATCACCAGCTCCTCAGAGTGACTATCTTCATGCAACACCAGAAAACAAAGCCCGATCCAGATTTATTCCAAGAAGATCACCGGACCTTGTTTCTGACGATTTAGCGTATAGAAGTTTGAGGAAGGATAATAGGCATTCCTCACATTTTAATGGTGAAGATTACACTGGTCTAATCAATAACAATCATTCTTATAATGAGTATCCTTACACTAAGGACTCTGCCGCTAATCTTAAGAAGAAGAGAGCTGTGAGATCTCTATCCGCTAACATATTCACCATGATACAAAAAGAAATTGACGATGCGTTAAACATGAGTAAAATGGCTACGTTACAAAAAACTCATAGTAACAGTGACGTCATGAAAAGGCTGCGTAATACATTCGAAAATAACGACAACGAGCCGGAGCACTACCCTCGTAACAAGGTAAAGCAAAGACATAACACTGTCAGTCTATTTGTCAATAACACCCATGCACCCACCCATCATTTCGCAAAAGACGATTCATTCATTCATAGTGATGATAAGCACCTTGCTAAGCCACCATCTTGTGATAAGTCCAAAAGCTCATCACCATCAAATAGATCTCCCCAAGCATCGAAACGTTCATCAAAGGATGAGTTTCAACAGGTTCTTAGCATGCTGGCGCAGGAAGCCATGGATACAAGCAATAAGTTAGGTGTAGCGTTAGCAGAATTAGATAAAAATAGGAACAATAATGACAAGAAATCAGACGTCCAGAGCCGAATTTCTGATAGCCGGCAAACTTTTTTGAATGGTTTGACATGTAAATCTTCAGAAGATATTGCGCCTGAAGTGAAACATGTTAACGTTCGGTCTGAAGTAATAATTGAACAGAAAGATGATAAACCACTGACAAACGTTAATGGAGTCAATGAAGATTCGAAAGGGAAGAAAACTGAAGATAGTCTTTTAGCCATATCAGATCAGTTACACAAAGTCGAAGATCAGCTCAAGCATAGTTTCGAAAAAGAACTAAACTTTGAAGATGAAAGTTTAAAACTGTCGAATTATATAGCGAAAGCTGAAGAACAATTGAAGGCTCAAGAAACTACCGTTGTGATACCAGAGAGCAAATTGATACCTGACGTTGTCCCATTGACTATAAAAGAAGATGCGGTAAAAATAGAAACGGTTAATGAAAACGAAAATAATATAAACAAAATGGAACTGAAACCACCAGTTATTAATTCGTTGAATCCTTTCTTGAACACTGATGATAAAATTAAGGAAATTAATGAAATTAACGCTTTTAAAGAGTTAAAAGACGGAATATCTGATTTAATCGCTGGTATTTGTCAAGTAAATGAAAAATTATTTACACAGAATAAAGGACCAAAACTGGATAATTGTAATAACACTAATACAGAGAAAATGTCTGGAATTACCGAAGCCACTGAAAAGCTGAACCAAGTTTCACAAACTACCTGTAATCAAGAAGTTCCCAATAGGGCTTCCGTTAATCTGTCTATATACGAAGACGATTTGGAAACAAAGAATGATGCTGCTGATTCAACAGAATATAATTCTTCTGAAGAACTGGCGACGATATTTAAATTGGACAGTAACGCAAAATCGCGGGCTGTCAATGAAAGACAGAATGGCTCTGAAAATAAAATTCGCAATGATTTGAGTTCGCCTAAATTGGTTCAATCTATGAATCAGCACCTGAGAAGGTTGTCTGTAGACCAGACTGATGATTGTACTCCTAGTCAAAGCAACTCACTGCCAACGAACGTAGTTCCATGGAGAACTAAAAGGCAAACTCACTCACAAAAAGAAAATAAAGGTACGTGGTCTATTCTCATGCACGGAGTCTGGGTTTCACTGTAACCATTTTGCATCCAGCTTTTTGTTCATTTTGTGTTCACAAACCCGTTGTTTTTTGTTGCCTGTACTAACTAGTTTTTTTTTACTGTATGCGTTGTTTTTGTTCCGACAGGCGATGGTAACTCGCAGTCGAAGCGCGATTGGCACGACTCTGGCACGTTGATGTTAGCTTGTACCTACACTATGATGTTCTCCCAACACCTGGCAGATTTGGACTGGCTGACGCTGCTCGGTTTGCTGCTGGCAATGATCACAATTATCGCTATGCTAATTATATAACATAGAAGTAACAATGTAACCACAAAATTCCTAAGTAGAGATGTACCGTTTTGCGAACCGTTGATTGTGGAGTATCTTTAGCCGTTTTTGTGAAGAACATGTCTTCGGAGGTTTGCATAGAGCGTTACCATACGTGTTTAACAAGTTATTTCTTTAAAGTGTGAGATATTATTCATTCTCTGTAACTAATGTCCACATAAATCTATTGATATTATAAATTGGTCTTTTTTCGGTCCATCTCTACGCAAAACGCATTTAATGGCCTCTCACACTATACACGTATCGTTTATTTTTAAATTACTTATATTACTTCATTGACATAAAATAAAATTGTATTATCTTTGTCTATGATTTTAAAACCATTATTATTTTTAGAAATATTAGCTGTGATGTTCATTTTACCTTTTGCTTAATGATAGTAATATTTTTTTATGTAACTAAATCTTACCTTTTTGTTAATTTTTTGTGCCAAAATCAACAATCAATTTGTTTTTAATACTTTGAAAATGATTATTGCTTTTATTGTTTTAAATCGCATGATTTTCGATTGTAGTTTATTGAACTTGCATGATTTTTGTGTATTTTCTTTATTTGTGCTTATTACATTTTATGTAATGGTTATACTACAGTAAATAAGTTTAAAAATAGTGTTAGGTAATCACATGAGACTAATTCATTATTTTATACTTATACGAGATGTTTTAGTTTAGTATTATGATTAGTTTAAATTACGTATTTCTATCTCTATGTCAAAAATCTAATCAGCAACATCAAAAAATTATAGTGGTCAGTTCCAAATTTCAATAGAATTCTGACATGAAGAACGTAATATTCTTCATCATGCCCAGTGATATTATAGAAAAAAAAAGTAAAAACGAACATAAAGTTAAACATTACCCTATAGAACTATTCATAATCATGTGCATTTACTGCCTTTAGATTGATAATAATATAAAAAAAAACATTGTGTAAATATTATTGTCACGAAAAATGGCGCAAATGATGCAAACTAATCACTCCCGCTATCTATGGTCAGTGCAGTACCACAGTACTTAATAATTCCATAGCTGTACCCTAACCCACAATTTGTTTTCTAGGTGAACATTGATTGCCTGCAGTGATCTACTGGGTGACTGCGTTCAATTTTACCTGCGTACTTCGACGATATTTTTAAGCTATTTTTAATTTTTGTCTAAGCTACTTTCTGTATTTTATCCTGTACCTAATTGTATGAGATTTAAAACTTTACTATGTTTATGTAGAGGCTTCCAGATACATTTAAAGAGAGCGTTATTTATATGAAGAAAAGAGTTATAATTTAAATAAAATGTTTCAGTTTTAACTGGTGTTTTCATTACCTATCCTATCTTATGTCATTCAATTGACTCCATGACCAAATTAACGGTCAACGTCACTAGCTGAAAACAGATTAGTGGTCGCAGTAACTGTGTTGATTCACTTCAAAAGGAATAAACCCTTTTTTTTTTTTTTTTTTGGAGGGTTGGAAATCATCAAATGACTCCTCCCGCTCTGGGCGGAGCGGAAGGGAGTGTCAGACTCTTACTGACTAAAAACCACCCATGTTCCTTCATTGGCCCTTTATGTTCCAGGGCCGCGGTATCTCTTTCGAACAGTCCCGCAGCCCTGAAAGGAATAAACCCTTAGGAGCTGTCTCCACGAGCGAGAGAATCGCGACGATATTATCGTCGTTGCCACGTATTTCTTTACACTCTCTTAGAGGCCGTCTCCACGAGCGAGAGAATCGCGGCGATATTATCCCATACAAATACGTAATATCGCCGCGATTGGTGGAGACGGCCCCCAAGTCTTGCGCTACCTAGGTTTTATTCTATCTATTACTAATTGATAAAGTCATTTACTTAGTGATCAAATCGTTTTTTTTTCACTTCTTTACGCGTAAAGAAGTGTAAAAAAGAACGAAGCGAAGTGTAAATAAATACATACTTACAGGCTAAAACAGGGTGTATAGAGATGCAGGCGTGCATCTAGACAAAGCTTTAAAAAGGATTTTGACAGGGGAGCATGAAAGAAAAAAATGTGTTGCGCCGACCCGAAGCAACATGGGGTAAGAGCGAGACGATGATGATGATGAGAGAGAGACCTTGTTGGCAACAACGTACTTATTAATTTGACGTTAAAATCCCTATCAAAGTTTTGTCTCGATTCACCCGTTGTATACCTAGAAGCATCTAACTTCTGTAGGTAGTTAGACATCACTTATTATTACTTATTAACATTCTAAACTACTCACCCAATTTACTCGATGGTCATAGTCATTTCTGGACTAGTCAACTGTAAACTGATACTAAAATAGTTTATAAACGGCTCCGCTGTGTAGGCCCTGTGGCACTCCTGGCACAGTCAAGAAAGATCTTGATTTCGGAAAGGAACGGACCTGAGTCATTTCGTACTAAAGTGCCGAATAGTTTAAATAAAACTGATTTTAGTAAGAATTTTCAAACTTAAAGCAGTGGAATCTCTTAAATGGTAGACTTTCATTGTAATGGTAGAAAATTCTGAGAGTGGTATTTCCCAAACCGAACAGGCAGTACTTTAGTTTTGGGTACAATTTGTATTCGAAATCCCAATGACGTTCTTTAAACCTTGTAGCGTCATCTAGTTTCACAAATCTAGCAATGTAATTTAGAATTAGGTAACGCCATCTACTATCAAAAGTCAAAACCATCTGAGGAGAGGTGGCTTTCATATATTATAATAGATGGCGCTGTTTAAAATCACTAATTGCCCATAGATGGCACTGTGAGCTCGGAGCTAAAAATGTAGTAAATTCTTTTTTTTGTCTTACTTATTATTTTAATAACAAAATTCTTTATTGTGTTATTTTAGATTACACTAACTGTTATTGACCAGAAACAAAAATAATAACAAAATTATATAGTATTTTTCTAACACTTTATATCAACTCACAGTGCGTAAACGGTTTCGTGAACTGTGGAACACAAGAAGGAATGAAAAAAACAATCCCAACTGTCACTAATGTCAGATTTTTCGCAAGAGTGTATCGTATGCGTGTTGTGAATAATATTTTGCAAAAAAGCCTTTTTATTTTTGATTAAAATTGTTAAAACTAGTTTGTGGAATTAAGCTATTGCGAAATTTTAGTCTCTAGTGTTTTACTCTTGTTATGAGGTGCCGTTGCACGTGTAAATTCGTACGAACGCTATACGGCAACCTACTTTGTTCCTGTTGACCTGTCCGCACTGTGATTGTTTTAAAAGGTAACGGTTTCATTATTTATATTCTTTTTTAGAGAAACTATCAGAAACATTCTTCTAGGAGGATACACACCTCATGTGGTTTGTGTAATTTTTTTTTTTTCCGGTGAAGTTTTGAGTGTTTCTGTAATGTTTTCCTCCGGTATCCAACGGTTTTGTGGTGTTATCTTTATTCGTTTTGTTTTATTATTATGATATTGGCGACACTCTGAATTCTACCACGTTATCATAATGAAAAATCTTTCCGTTTCGGTTAGTTTAGTCTAGAATTTTCATTGGGTTTCATTCATTTGCAAGTTGTGATTACTCATTCCATGAGTTGTTTGTTTGTTATTATACGAATACTTGTCAAGTTTCTACATGATTGAAATGGCGGCAAATATTTTACCCGGAATATTGCCTTTCAAAGTAATTTATGAACAATTTTGTCAGTTCTCCTTATGTATGTAATAAGCTTGAGTTAAGTTTATTTATATCAAAGTGATGTAATGAGATGTCAATGAATTATTCATGACTAAAACAACTAAGTAATAACATGCCATTCATCATCATAATGCATACATTTTATGTCTATGCAATACCTATCTACCAATCTTTATATTATAATTACATAGGTTTGAACCTTTGAACATATCAACTCAAGTGACTCAATTTACAAAATACATTACAAAAAACTTCCACTCAATCAAAACAACACATATCAGAATGGCTGTAATCTATGGATTTAAAAGCAGTGATGAATCTATTGTTTACCAACAATTCTGCAGTTATGTTTAATTAAGACCCATATAATAGGTGGCAGGGGCCAATTAAAAACATTAAAAATTTTCCATTTAATTATTATTCTTCAAACATAACATTATCACGCCAAACTTTAAACATTGACAAATAGAATACTTACCAATATTTGTTCAAGCCAACAATGTTGAAAAACAAACAAATGACAGAATGTCATATTCAACAAGGTCAGTAAATGATTGGTTGGAGTGTGGAAATGATAAATCTTGACCGCGTCTGATTTGGACAAGGTCCCCCCCTGCTTCTATATTTAGCATCAAATTGACCGCTCCTGTATGAGATCCTGTTGCAAAAGAAATCCTTGAATCCCTTCCTGAACTATGATTGACCAACAGCTATTTTTGTCTTTTATGATTGACTACATACTACTAGCAGTTTTGGGTAGAAAAAGATACAAACTAGTGTTTTTAGACTAAACATTACCTATTTAAAAATATTGTCTTATTTTTTTCTAGCCGGAAACATCATTTTGCTCTTTCTTTTAAGCATTAATTTAAATTTAACTATTTACAAGCACTTTTCAACCAGCAAGGAGTCCGTAAGTTAGTCAAAAAGTTGAAATTATTTGCCTGTTCCAACGCATAGATCTCTTTTGCAAGAACATTCATAGACCTTACTACTACTTAGACTGACTTAATGAACAAGTTACTTGTCTAATTGTTATATGGTTTATTTTGATTTGTCATGCATAGGTTATTAGAATCACCTTTAAGTACATGTTATGTTAAAATCTAGCTGAAGTCTACTCCTGAAACTGTGTGCACTGCCCAAACATACAATAATATTAATTACTCCGACTTGAAGATGTCTAATGTCCCTCATAAAACCTTTATTACTATTTTCTAAAGAAATCAAATTAAAGATACACATGACAAGATAATAAAACATAATCTGTCATTGTCTGCCACTTCTATAGAAGAAAAAAGGTCTCTGACTTATAAGAAATACTCGAGATCACCTTCATGATTGATAAGAGAGTAATCTTATCATTCAGTCTATTGAATTTATTTCTAGATGTACTAGTTATATCTGTCGTGAGCTGAGCTCGGTCAAAGAACTTACATGACCGCAAACAAAGGACCATGGGCATTTTTCTAACACTCTGACAGACTCACTCAGACAACAGAATTGAAATATATCAACAAGTACCTAAGTCTCTGGAGAACAGAAATAGAAATACTTGAAATATTTTGCCAAAGATTTGACCTAATATTAATAATAAACCTAGTTTGCAAGAGGGTTCCGTTATACAGCCATAAAAGTACTTAATAGTCTCTTAGTATTTCTAGACTTCGCTGGCCTAGTTTGGATTGATTATTGTGTGCTTAGTTTTAGCAAAATGTTTTCAATATGATCTGCTTAAAAAACAAATGACAGCTGTAGCCAAAACTTCAGCAAAATACAGGAAATCCCAAAAACATTTCCAATTGGCCGTAGCTCTGTTCTCCAGAGACTGGTACTTGTTGCAATAGTATGAATTGCAGTACCACTATAATTATGATCTACATTTTGACATATTTTTCAATTCGATTGGTCTCACGCCCATTTAGACCATGACTCTTTCATGGGTTACTGTCACATTAAGGGTTGTATCAATGGAAAAACTTGAAAGACCTTATAGTTTTAAGTGGTTTGAAAATGTAGCATTAAAAGCCTATAATATCCCCACTGCTATGGCACAGGCTTACCCTCTGCAAGCGGGATCGGGCCATATTCCATTTGAGCCCAAATAAATAAATTACACAAAATAAAGTGCCCGAAAAAGCATGATAATCATGTTTAAATCTGGATTTCTTAATTGCAAAAATCCATTTGTTATCCGAGTGTGACGAAAGAGACAACAAAAATTTCTTCATACATAGTACTATGATGTCATTTTAGCATAAGTAGTTATTGGGTGGGTCATTTTAATTGTATGGCAGTAAAAATAGAAGTAATTTCTTGATAAGCAGTTAATGATTTATGACTTACTATATCATATGCTTATTAGTGAACATATTGGACTACTAAATAAGCATGTTGTACTCAATTCTTATCTAATTGATTCAGCTGTAGTATCAACAATTATTTTGTTGTGTATAAAAATGCTTAATCACACTTACAATATCCTCTTAATTATCTAGTTATTGTGCTAATTAATCAGATGATATCTTCGGTTATTATCGTTGATAATTGCAACTGCAAAGAATTTTTATTAACTACTGTATGATGATTTTTGAAGACTAATAATAACAACATGAGGTTACGAGTTCGGGTTGAGGTGCCGTGTCGACGGCGCGTTCGTGTTCCACGCGCGCCTCAAAGAGATGTCAGCAAACATGAGGGGCCCGCAAGGGCCGATGCCTGCCAGGGCTGCGGGACTGTTCGAAAGAGATACCGCGGCCCTGGAACATAAACGGCAAAAGAAGGAACATGGATGGTTTTTAGTCAGTAAAAGTCTGACACTCCCTTCCGCTCTGCCCAGAGCGGGAGGAGTCATTTGATGATTTCGCACCCGAAAAAAAAAAAAGTGTTGCGAGTTCGATTTCGGATAATTTTCTTTTTAAATAGACCTTCAATCAGCACTCTCTTGAAGGTCTATCTAAAGCTTGCACGTCACTGTCATTACTAAAGGAAAAAATCGTCAGAAAATCTGGAATATAGTAATCAATATTATGTCTGAAGTCGGCTATCCGCCTAGAACAACCGATCAATGGTCATGCCTTCTCTGATGTTATATAGAGCTCTCCTCCTCCTCCTTTGCCCTCCAGTAGGACAGTTGTAATAGGCTGTTATAAAAATAACAACAAAAACAATGCACAATTTAAAAAAAAAAGATTTCACCATAAACATAACCAGAGATAAAAGTAGCATTGTTATAAATATCGTCAAAAATTCACGCAACACATTCAAGAAGATTGTCTTCCTTCCGTAATAACATGAAGTGCTCATAGTAAAACAAAACACGACTATTAAACAAAATGGAGTTCTAAATTGTTCGTTTTTATTTGGCATGTTGAGGAAATTATCCGTCTTCGTTTAATGCTGACTTGCTTGTCAAAATGCTAATTGTTAGTTGAACTTGACCTAGACCTTGTCAGGGTTTTGGTACTGACTGTCTCTTGAATAGGAAAGTACCTAAACTGAATAATTTTACACGGGTAAGTATTCAATACCCCAATTGCGTACTTAACACATGTTTGTCGCAATCTGAAGGATTTTGAAGAAATTTGTAATACCTATTGCTTCAAATGTTTGTAAAATTCGTCTACGATATTCGTTCGACGATAGAAGCCTGTAGCGCATTAAATATTGTTGAATTGTCAAAATGGCGTTGGGAATGCAACAAATCGCAGGTATTTGGTAATACCTGCCATACGATTTTATGAAAATTCCGAAATTAACATATAATAATATTTACATGTAATGGCTCCGATTGATGACGCCATGAAAACACGCAGCGCATAATAAATAAAAACACAATTAAATAATAACCGCAGACCGCAGGAATTCCAGCCCAAGCTCATTCTGTTGTTCCATTGCGATGGCCTTAGCTTCATGTAACCTTAGAGGAAAATTTCGCTACCATCAGTACTTATGTTTATAAAAATCTTAGAGAAATTCTTCCGAATCGTATGTATACGATTCGGGCAGTATTTGTTGAACAACACAATCGACCCGAAGCAATTACTACTATATTCGGCTTTATAGGATAGGCAAATACCATTCGGCTTCTACTATCGCTATAATCGCAAAAGAATGTCCCATAAAAAACCGGCCAAGTGCGAGTCGGACTCGCGCACGAAGGGTTCCGTTTCATAATCTATAAAAACTGCAAAAAAAAATCACGTCTGTTGTATGGGAGCCCCCACTTCAATATTTTTTATTCTGTGTTTTAGTATTTGTTGTTATAGCGGTAACAAAAATACATCATCTGTGAAAATAACTATCACGGTTCATGAGATACAGCCTGGTGACAGGCGGACAGAGAGACAGCGGAGTCTTAGTAATAGGGTCCCGTTTTACCCTTTGGGTACGGAACCCTAAAAACATAAATAAAGAATTTCTTCTCCGTATAGATGAGGCGGTCGAGATAGCGATAACGCAAGGCCTTATCTAATCATCGGTTTAGTTCCGAAGATGTCTATGTACAGTCACGAGCAATAATTTGTTTACACGTAACACCTTCAAAAGTGTACAAGTAGAAATAGTCAGAAGTCTGAAAATCTGGCGTCAACCCAGTGACTGAGTACATACTACTTACTTGCATTTTTTGGTTGCAAACTGGGTGCAATTTTTTTCGGTCTCCAGTCTGCATCCGGTTAGCCTGGAAGCCGACCCCATAGTTTCAATAGGAATAGGAAAATAATTGGTAGATAAAGATGACTTTTATGGAATAGGCCTCATCTCAAAGTTGCAATTATTATTCCATGAGAAAATCCCTTTTAAATTTTGCTCAGTGTGTACATTTCATTTTAGTGCTCGTGACTGTACACTCGAATGCATGCAACCGTTACAAGAATACGCCTCCTTGGCGAAGAAACCGTTGTAATGCACCTGCATTAGCTGTTCCACCAGAATATCAGTGTTTTTAATAACATCATACTAATGCAATAAATGAGAATGCTATTGTTATGGGTTCATGTTAAGACGATTCACGCGTGTACTGTACTTATTCATCCCATTATTCGTTACTAATGGGCTTGGCATTTTACTTTGTATAAATTACTTCACCACTACGACAGCGAAGGAAAACATTGTGAGAAATTCGGCATCTCTTACTTCTCCTCCTCCTCCTCTCTCCTAGGTGATGTGTCTCCATCACAGCGAGGAGGCTTGTGACCCAGCACTGCAAACTATGTATGTGTGGGTATGTTATGCTATTTTTGATCTGTTAGCTTTCGAAAGCTTAGCTTTGTAATGTGTTTTTCTTCGTCAAAAGGATTTCGCCTTGACTTAACTGCCTCCAAAACTGGTTTTGCAACCACAGGACTGCCATTCCCGAGTCACCGATTTAAGGCCTTTGGACTGGTCAGGATGTTTTCCTTAAAAAGCAATTTACTTGTAATGTCCTACTTTGGATGCTTTCGCCAAAGTTTTGTCATTTGTAAGCCAAATAGGGGAGTTTCTGTTGTGGCCTGGTGTCTCGCATGGACTATGAATGGCAAAAAATAAAGAAGTTTTAAGAAAAGTTTGTTAAAGAGCGAAACTTTTGCTGCAATCATATTTGCTTCACTGCATTTTAATTTGTCTGAACATATCTCATTTCTCCCATTCCAAATTAGCGCTCAGCTGATAATGTCATACACAAAGAAATGCCTAGATTCTATTTCGATTGCCGCTGACGTCTTATAAAACGGGCATTAAGTCCCGCCTATTGTTAGCTTTTGTTCTAAAAACGTCACAGAAGCTGATTTCGTCTAAGTTTAGTCTTGCGGTCCAGGCTCTCTAGACAATGAAATGTCAATTCCACTTAGGTAACTGGAGCACTTTGCGGATAGAGCTTTAAAGGGATGTCCAACAATAATTTGTCGAATTAGAGCTAACTTTGCACAGCTGTCGCAACTTTGGGGAGCATTCAAGTATTACGTAACGCAATTTTTGAAGATTTTAGACTCCCCCTCCCCCCCTTGTAACGCACCGTAACGTTTTTCTGTACCCCCCCTCCCCCTCTCTAAACGTTACGTAACACTCAAGTGACCATTTTTACCCTAAAGGCGCTAAAAGTTGTTATAGTTTTTGTCCTCGGTATAGTTTTAATTGCTTTTGCGGTAATCCCCGTAAAACGTAAACGAAAAGGGTTGCCAATTTGGGAGTTTTAATTCCCTAAATTTTTATTAAAAAAAAGAAACAATGTTACGTAACGTCTTGTAAGAAAGACCCCCTCCCGCCCCTGTAACGCATCGTAACGTTTTACGAGACCCCCCTCCCCCCCCAAATTGCGTTACGTAATACTTGAATGCTCCCTTGCCAGACTAAGAGACATTACGTGCAAGTTCTGACTTCATTAATTTCCTTTGTATTTTTTCGCGACGCATAATGACGGCCAGTTTCCTTATTGCTTCTTGATGTGAGATAAAAACTCTAGTGCTCTAAAAATAGAAGATTAAATCGGGTTGATTTATTTGCTACTGAGGAATTCAAGTAACGCGGCTGCATTTGAATTATGCGTTTACTGTTATTAGTTCACAGTTGGTTTTAAATCTGTAGATAAATACCATCCATGAGCCCATAAATTCAATAATAATCACACCGTTATGTGTTGTTTCACCTTGCACACACGGCCAAACTTTCAGATATAATGCAACAAAAAACCTCAAAATCAGAACACATCCAATTAAGTTCAACAACATCATAAGGCATCTGTTATTATACCCCACTGGTAATTCATGTAACTTAAATTAAACTTCGCAATAACCGATAGATGGGTATATCGATATGCATGCAGTGTTGTAGTGGTCAGTGCAACGATCGGAATGATCGACAGACCGTAAACTCACAACATGTAGGCAATAATAGCTGTTTCCGTTCGAACGTTGCGTTTTCTTAAGTTCTGGGCTGGAGAAATCATGTGCGGTTTGTTTGTTATGGAAATTGCATCATTAGTTGAAGAAACCTTAGAAGAAACTAGATAATCAATTGAACCAAAATATGTGACATCACCTCTGCAAACCTCGGTCTTGTTTGATTGTCCTTTAATCTAGGTTTCATTTTCGCACTAATATTTGTCTCGCCCCCAAAACCCTGAAATTGGCACTCCAACGCAAACATGCCAAGCCTAAGTTAGTGCGAATTTGTCCTGATGCTTTCTCGGTTACTCGTATAAGTCCACAAACCTAGTAAACGGAAAAAGGCGATGATATACAGCTAGTCAGTTTATTTATTTCTGTGCATACGACATACAAACATACTTGATAATATCTGTCTGCCACTTATCACGGAGTTGTTGCTAGTCATTTGTAGGATGCATGTTACTTGACTTCTGATTGGTGATGGGCTAATAAAACCTGCCACCTTGCCTTATCGTGATCTTTGAACTCACCACGCTAGGAGTCGGCGAAAGTGATACGAATGTCTCGCTGTCATGTTCTGCCAGACGGTTTAACGGTGATCCGGAACTAACGAAGATGTTATCGGCATGTCTGCTAAATATAGAGTTTATTGTTTTGAAGGTGAAGCAAATGAGCGATTGAGTATATTATGTCAATGAACCTAATTGACTACCTGAGCATTGGTGATCTCACTGTATGATCTAGTTATCCTTACTGTTTTTTGTTAAATCAACCTTTCTTGCCTGGCATAATATAACCCAATGATGTCTTTCTGACGGACTTACTTATCTCTTTCTCCGCTCCCTTCTCTGGTTCATCCGTCTAGAATAATCCTATTGTTATTTCTTTCTCGGTTTTCCCTAATAAGGGCTAGTAAACTTATTGATTGAGCTCTATGTGCAGGATCTTCTATTGTGTCAAATAACCTCGCCTTTCCCATTGTAAGAACCCCATTGTTTTTGGGATAGCTCTGCGGAATTCTTAAACTATCATTCTATTGATTATTGATCTCAGATTTGGTTAGATGCTTAATGGCTTTTTGCTTAACAGCTTTTCTAAACACATTAAGCATGTGGCGCAGTTAAGTTTCGCTATGGCGAGAAGATCAATGTACGTGATAAATGACTTTGTCTATTTATATTTATGTTTCTCTGCGTATCTGTCGCTCACCACAAATTGGTGAAATTCCATCTAACGTTAGAAAATGCTTGCCGTTTAGCTTGCTGCTATTAAATTGAATGTCTACTTGATAACTTACACTTAGTGATACCACTTGCGAACAGCCTCTTGAGTTACGGATACAAGAATGAGTAATGTAGCAGCTTATCTATGGATGTTTTCACTCTTCTTGTGATTAGAATTTATTGATAGTTTTTAGCCTTGATACATATCTAAGAAACCGGTTGGTATCACTACTTGCTTGCGTTAAAACTTGCTTCATCGTCTCCTATTTATGCACTAATCGCTCGAATCTGCCAGCTATGATCCGTGTCCAGTTGGCACGCTACGAAGATTACTCGATGCCTTTAACAATCTAGACTGTAATTTCTTCACTAAACCGTTTGTTACGATACAGCTACGTAGCCCAAAACGTTTTTATTTACAAGAAAAAATGTTTCTGCAATTACTGTGCCCAATAAAAGTGGGCTAAAAGGTCAAACGGATCTTCAAAGGAATAAAATATAAGTTTGATAAAACGTTGAGTAAATGTTTGAGGGTATCAAATGAAGACTGTGTCGTTTCGTCTCGAGTGGTGAGTCAACAGTTCTGGGTCGGCGGACGGCGCGGAGCTATCCCGGCGAGCGAACTTGGCCACGTAATTGGCTCCTCGGAAATTGACTAAAAAGTTGATCGCAAAATGAATCGTTATGAGAAGAGTGTTCTTTTCAAGCGCTCTCTATACTTAGATTACTTTGAAGATGGCTTTGTTGGATTATTTTTTATTTAAGTATTCTTAATTCTGAATCAGACAGGATGCGCCTTTTTAAAACCAAATAAGTCACATTGCAATTCTGTGTAGAAATCCGTGTGGCAAAAAGTTATTCACCAGTCCCTTTCTAATTTCGTAGAAGGATAAATTAGTGTGAATTTAAGATGAGAACGCAATTAACTCACGCAGTAAACACTATATAACAATCAACAAACTAACATAATTCCGTTCATTGTTATACAGAACCCTCGTCGTTGGAAAGTAAAAATTCTCAAGGGACCGCCGCCACGCCGGACGTAATTGAACAAATTGTCACCTACCCTCCGGGGATGTTTAACTAGTTTCACACAGTTTTCTACCAATGCTAATATAGGAAGTAGAAATTTCTAGAAACACGAGACGAGCTTGGAACATCTAAAGACCAGTTTGCGATAAAAATAGACTGAAATAATTTCACAAATTTTGCGAATTGTGCTTGCAAATGGCCGTTTCTCAGTTTTCCGAAGAAAGAAAGTCATTCTATGCTAACGTTACCAATTTCTACACTTCTATTAATGGCATGTTAAGGCGGGAATCCTGTTCATAGATCAATGACGTGCAACAGTATTTTAGAGAGTGATTCACTGAGGAAGGTGACACTTCAATCAGGTGGCTCTAGCTAGGATATGAATATTTAGAAACTATGCATATGTAGTTAATTATAATTACGAAAAACGCAATGATCTATAATTATAGATCATTGCGTTTTTCGTCTCGATGGGGATCTTCATCATAAATAAAGTAACCGAAAACGTATGCTACTTGACTATTATAAATTTCATTGAATTCAGTGTCAAAAATATTTAGGTAATACTAATGAAACATTCTGCAGCTTCATCTTTGTCACTATCAATTACTGAACTTGTTATCCGTTAGAGCTCATAGCTAGGTGATTGTCCAAATGTCAAATTGTAAAGTCAGCATAATTATGTCACAATCTATAAAAACAAATTCAAACATGACATCAACAGAAAAAATCTATTTCAAGTGCAGATATCATGTATTGATCGATAATTTGTTTTCATTGATAAATATGGATTTGATCGATTAGCTATGATTATAAATGAAAGAGTTTTTTATTTATTCTCATTATCGCTGCCCACACAGGCGAAAACCTGTCTGTTATGATAATCAATTGGAGTTGAATGAATTTCTACATGTTTATTGGCCAGATGTTGGCAACACGCTTTCTCCTTATGTGTGTTGCTATCCTCGTTTTCTCCCTTACGTTATAGTATCCCAGAGAGTCCTAAACATTATAGTTAATAGGTTCGTGCTTCGCTAGGTCTATTACATTACATGTCGTGTTAAAGTGGTTTACTTTTTCGCTTGGAGTAGACCATTACGTCATCATAACGTTCTGTTATAACGGATAATAGAGAAGGCATATTCTCAAGAGTATGTGAATATGATCTGAGAAATAGGAAACTCCAATTCCAGAAACGGTAAAGCTAAACATGTTTGCAGAACTCCATGAAACCAAAGAAAACAGAGTTGGAATAATTTGTGTGGAAGCACTTATGATATTCACTGTCCTGGTGGCCATGATCTTATGAATAACTATGTGAAAAGTAACTACATAATTAGTAAATGATGACGAAGATAAATCGGGTAAAAAACATGACATCCACTGGATCAATGCCGTATGAAACAATCAGTCGTAAATTAGCGGTAATATTACTTTAGTCTACAGTGCTGCAATAGCATGTAATAAAAAGACATTAACAGTTTTATCATTTATGCATAAGCTTTTTATCTTTGAGTATCAGTAACAGATGTATCCCCCTCAGTTGACTTACTTGATAAGGACTTGATATATTCTGTTTTTCTTTAATCCCCGACTCGGTACGGTAACTTTTCCTTTTATCTTTCGCAAGCAAAGTGTATTTTACTTTTGCGAAATAAATATTCTCTACGAAGAGCAAAGTTTGGTCTTTAAAAGTAAATGTATCTGATAAAATTCGAAACTTAGCGGCTCGTGCTAAATATGTATTCACGTTTTATTTGTGCATATTGATGTTTTCATCATCTTTAAATGGTTCGTGTGTCATTTTTTGCAAAGCCGTTGAGTGTAGAATGCATCTTTTATCGCGTTTTTCTTCGAAGGCATCGGTGTCCAGCAGAACCGGCTTCCGCATGACGTGTGCCGTGCGACTAATGGACCGCTTCGTGCCAGTAACGCTCCTCACGTCGCGGTAACAGGTGCGCTCAACCTCCTGCGCTGTTCTGCCTCTCTGGTAGTCTGACGAGACGACCATAACCTAAATACGAACTTTGTGTCAGTGTTTTGTGTTGAATTTGTGTTTTTTTTCTTGTTTCTTTACTCATAAGGTACAGTTAATTCTCTTTGTTACAACTTTTTATTAATTTCTTCATTCATTACTAATTTATATGGATCATCGAGTTGGTTATCCTTATGTAACTCATGTATGATCAATTGTTGACCCAATCGGGCCGGCTTTTCGAGAGAAAGTTGCTAAGTTATATTTTGCTCCCCTTCGTCAATATGTTTTTCTTGGCGAAAGTGAGTTGTTTGTTTGATAACTTCGAAATTAACTTAAAGGAGCCCGCCTTTACTTGTACTTGTTTAAGTTGGTTGATTGAAACAACTTTGGTATCTAGTATCTAGGCATTTCGCAATTCATTTAGCTGCAAAGTTAGAAGTTTTCAATTTATTTGAAGTCTAGTTATTTGCACGTTGTGAAGGCCATGTGTGTATATTGTGTATAATGTTATTTAAGTGGCAAACATTCCATGTTATCTCTTCAAGTAAACAGTTGAAAATATTCCAAGCTTACTACTATTCTTCATTAATATGATTCTCTTCTTAATTTCCATTTCCATCTATGCAGGATCAGTCTCTAATAAATAACTTATCAGCCAGTTTATTCTCATCTTCCTTATCAGTTTCTGCATATTCAAGAGGATAAACATGCGTATAAAACAGAGCATTAAATCAACAGTTTTGTATAAAGTCGCGGCCTTAAAGGTTACTGAGAAAAAAGCAAACAAGACCAAAAGTGAGATGTCGCGTTGTTACTTAAATAGCCGTGTCGTTGAACCTGATTGTTGCTTGATGAATGCATTAAGTAAAACTTACGGTAATATTTATTACATATTGTGCGAAGGCAACATTGAATATAATTAACTTATTAAATTCATGTATAAAGAACAAGTAAGAGGCTGGACAAAATGTATCGAAAGCCGCTCAGGAGTTTTCGAGACTACTTAAAAATGAGGTATACAAATAAATGATGTCGTTAACATTGTTCTCTCTTAATTTGCATTGAACATTGTAGAAAATAATTAAGATTTTCAGCTTGACTGCAATGCAGTTTTTCTTGAGTATAAGATGAGCACATTTTGAGAAAGTTGTACTGGTGTTGCTTAGACGACAATTAGCTAAACCAATGAATAATGCATATTTAAATCTCTCAACTCCATATGGCTTTTAGTACCGCTCTACTACGACCTCTTAGCATGTCGTACCATGCAGCCCCATGGGGCATTACAAGCGAAATGTCGTAAAAGCTACCTCTGATTACCTCGCCTCGACTCTCTCGCCTTATTAGCGTAAATGTACTACGCGACGTAAGTGCCCGATACCACTGCTCTAGCGATAAGGGGTGAGAAAAAATTGTATCAGGTGCTTATCTACATGTTGGGTTAAGTTGGTTGGCTCTTAAGTGCACTGGGGAATGCGAAAGATATCTAATGGAATTTGTTGTCTGGGCCAATATGGTTGGAAGATGATTCAAGCTATCAAAAGGTATTGATTTTTTGTAAGCATGGGTTTTCCCTAAAGTTTCCTAGCCTGTCGATAGCTTGTAAGTAAATATAGCATACGCATCGAGCCACAGCAATACATATTGGGGTAATATTGCTATAAACATCAGGCCCATAGTACCTCTACGTTACCAATATAAATTTTATGGCCGAGGTAACATGTCTAAGAGACAACCTTTCAGATGTGACATAAGTGGCGGATCCGCTTAACGTATACAGGATTATAGTATTGCCTTTAATACAGAATTTGATAATGTTAAACTAGGTACCTATATCAAAGAGATCAATAGTATGGCTTCGCTTGCCAAGTCAAGTGAAATACTCGATACCATGATAGCTACCAATAATAACTGTGTCTATCGAAATAATTATAATGAATTGCCAGTATAATGTATGGTTGATAGTGACTTCCTCATGCCAGCTATCGAAGTAGATCAAGTAAAAATTGCTCGTTCAAATGCAAATCAGGTTAATGATAATTTACGTTTGATAGATAGTTTAATAGGCAATAATTTTGAGCCTAAGGTTGTAACTAATATGCAATGCATAAAATATTATGTTATGGTTATATTGTGTATTGCTAGCGGGTAATGGCTTCGTAGTAGCTGGTTTGGACATCTCTTTTTAAAAAGCTTTTGTAGACTCTTGTGTTTTTCTCTCTTATTCCTCTGTCTGTAACTCTGTATGGTCTTTCTTATGAACATCCACGTCATATTCCATGAATGCCTTATGAATAACTAGCTTTTGCCCGCGACTTCGTTCGCGTGGAATAGTGACTTCCGGCAGATTTTTGGTTTTACCCACATAGTTCCCGATCTCGCGGGATGAATTTTCAGTACTGAATTGATGCCGACTCTTGACCAATAGATGGCGCTGTATGTCCGGAATAATTTTTTTTTATTTTATTTTTTGTAATAAAAACTATCCTATGTCCTTTCTCAAGTTCCAAACTATGTCTGTACCAAATTTCACACAAATCGGTTCAGTAGTTTAGGCGTGAAGCAAAGACAGACAGACAGAGTTACTTTCTCATTTATAATATTAGTTTGGATTGACAAATAGGGTGATTTTGCCATTCGAATTTCTCAAACATTTTCGTTCATCGGTTCTTGACTAAGAACCAAATAAAGCAGCGGAAGGTCGTTCTTCTTCCCTCTTACCATTTTACAAGGTATATTCACAAAAAGCTTTTTACCATAATATCTTCCTTGGTGTTCCTCGGTGGATCACAAGATGTCAAAGATGAATTTTGGGTAGCTTGCTTGCGTTGAAGCGAATTCTTCTTTTAGATTATTTGCATCATCTGTTCCAAAAATATTATCTACCAATATGCTTTCATAAAATACCTTGCCCATAGATGATTTTACATAGCTAACGTGACCTACTGCAATTTCTAAATAATTGCCAACGGTACAAAATCTAAATTTAAACAATGATTCGGGCCGCTCTGAATCATAATGCTGTTTTGAATATATTGTGCTCTGCACCGCCTGTTTTACGCCAATTGTTAAATTAGGATGGCATTCATTAATGTAATTTTTGTGACTATTGTTATGTTTCAATTCTAGGTTGTCACTTGCGCAAGAGCAAATAATGTACTTATATTCTTTGCAATGTTTTAGAGATAGTTGTAATACAGCTTCTGCACTATATTTATTGCAAGTCAAATAAACACAATTTTAGTTACATTTTCAGCTTGTTATTTTGTAACTGCACTCGACTTTCCAATTGGAAGTTGTCAGCATTTTTGCCGACGTTTTTTACAAAAAAATACGGTCGCAACGCAACTAGATACTTCAAATGTGGCTCCTCGGATTAGGTAGACTCGCTGCTTATAAGATGGAAGCCAGCCAAAAAATGCATCCACGAAGTTAAAGTTAGTAGTTTTTGGGGACATCATGTTGTTTTCTACTTATTTTCAGAAGATATAGCACGTTCATCTTACGTAACGGCTTGATTTTGTGTTTTCTAGCTAGGTATTCCTATGGGAGTATGAAATCATGTTAGTTTGAAATTCTGCCAATGCCACAGAATGATGAAAACTGGTTTCCAAATGAAGGCTGCAAAATTTTGGTGCTTTGAAGAAGACGTGTCGCCTTATGCAACTCTAGGTCTCCAAATTAAGGCGTAGCTTGTTTGCGAGACTTGATGTTGCATAAAAGAAGCAAGCTGTACAACAATATTAAAACGTTGTTTTCATAATTTCCAATCAGACTGACTCCATCTCGTGATCCAATCTACATATTATCTCAAAGATTATCAAAAGACTTTTCTCTTAACAATTCAAATAAATTGTATCGCTTCGTCAAGTTATTTGAAAGACGATGTTTTCATATTGAATAAGAAACCAGATTTTCATTTGTATCAGAATTACCATTTCAAAGCTTTGATTTAGTCCTACTTTGACTAACAAGGGTCTTTACGTGACTTTAATACAGGCCTTATTTGTTTTCTCATTTTAGGTTTGTTTTTTTATTCATGTTTTTATCGAAAGTACTTAATTCGCTGCTACTGTGTTGGCTGTGAGGTTTATTGGATCAATTACGCAACTTTCATTATAAGCAATTGTATAGATCATATTATGCTGTTATATGTACTTGTTATCCAATCATTGTTCAAACAATGATAATAAGAGTGTGTTTTTTAACAAATCAACAATACCAACCCTTTTTCTCGATGTTTCTATTACCAACGAACTTAGATATTATTCAGACATTTTTTTGATAACTTATTCAGCCTGTCTAGCAATACTACTTTCTATGTTCATCTATAGATCTACGCCATTTTATTTTATTAATAAATATTTTTAATCGATCGTAGCTTCGATGCCTAATAAAGCCAACGGCTGCGCCATTCAATGCCGTGTGCCAAAAAAAGTCGTGCCTACCACTTACTGTAAGTTACCGTATAAATTAAGCGAGATCCTCCAAGGCGAGACTGGCTTTCGATAAAATCCGGTCCGACTTTACTTTTATTTGTGGTTACTGATGTCCAGGGTCCATGCCTTATTACACCCGTATTCGGCACACGGGAATAACTAACTGGTCTCAAGTTTACTGCTATAACAACAAACGAAACGAGACGTGTCCCTCCTCAGCAATTTGCGAAACAAATTCTCTGAGATGCATTCTATTTTAAAATTTTCAAATATGAAATATAAAGGGATAGTTATGTAGATGTATTTGTGTCTCATTGTTTCTCGTCTTCTGTAAACTTTCTACAATTTGACAAACGTCATATTTTTTGCAATGCCTTCAGAAACTACTGTCTAGTCTTGTTTACAGATAAATTTTAAAGTCTGACTATCTTTTAGGTGGGACGAGGTCATCGTTCCCATTTAATTGTCCGCAAATACATCTTCATTCTTCAAATGGTTGTATGTTATTAAAACATTAGTATTATGGCTTCGATTTCAGCTCATTTAGAGCGTAAACACTCTACACCTAACAACACGAGATTCCGCCTTGAACGATCTGTATTACTTTGATCAACATGATGTTTGGCGCATGTCGCGAAACGAATCTATGTTGCAACGTGCCCAGCATGTTGGCTGTCTTATGCTCTCTGATCTAAGTAATGGTCCTGTTTTCTCCAAGCAAAAAGTCGAGCAACAAGTCTCTCTGACTCATCGGTTCGGTTTGCTTAACAACCGCGGTTTCAGCTACGTGATCCACTGGCTATATGATTTACATTTTCATTCTATAAGATATATGATCTAAGAGAATATTGCGTTGTGGGATGCTGCCATCTCGTTTGAGCATCGTCGCAATATTAAAGTGAAATTCATGCTTCTAGAAATAGCGCTTCGTTGCGTGAAGGCTTAGCAGATTATTGTTGAAATTTATATCATAATCTTTGAACAAAGAAAGCAATCGCGTTACATAAACTTGTTTGTTGTAGACGGAAGAAGAAAGTATTCAGAATGGATAGTTTCCGTCTTAACTTTTATGAGACGTGCAAATATTGACGAGTAGCATTATCGCTTGTGGCGTCACGACAGCGACATGTTAGTCATGTCTCAGTTTTAAATGGAACAGTGATAACAGGTGACATACAAATCTATACAGCTGTGACTTATAAACCTGGTAAACAAAGACTTTTTTTTTCTAAAAATAACTTCGTTCTACTTAAGTTTCTTGAAGCATGCTAAAAGATAATCTTTAGCAGTCTATACGTAGGTTGCTACGTGCATTTTAAAATTCTCTGCACATGAGTACAGACAGAATCTAATGCGAAAGACAAATAAACGTCAATAAAATTATGAATGAGAAAGATTGATTTCGCTTTTCAATAGATCACGTTTGACTCTATTTACTTTCAATATTTGCTTTGATCACGTGACATATTCATCTTTATGACTTCTAACGTAATTCCTTTCTTACGTAACTCGGTTTACTTAAATTTTACTTGTTGTGTAGACTGGGTAGGCTTAATTTCGCCTTTCAGCTATCAAAATGTACTTCGGCATAACGTTCGATATTGATGTGTTTTTTTCCGAACGATCGTGGCATGAATTACAATTTATTTATTTCATCAACCGCTTTTGATACCTACAAAAGCTTTTTAATCAATAGACTTCTTATTTTTTCCTTTAAGTAAGATCAGGTTACTTTAATGCAAACAGTTAATGCCCAAATATTTATATTAATTTGGTTATGTAAACGTTGCGACAATTTCTCTTTGGCCTGCTGCATTATCGTTAAGTGATTTGACTTTAATGGAATCGAATTAAATGACTTTTGATTCGAAGTGACGTTTATTTTTCCGGGTGGTCGCCAACTTACGATAGTTAGCCTTTCTCTTCCCGTGGACATCGTGTATTGCAGTAACGTTCACATTTACTTTGATGACATCATCTCTTTGCTCACTATCAAGTCTAGATAAAAAGATCAAATTCCTGTAGGATCAATCCAGGCACCAGAGCTTCGTTCCCTATTTTCCAAGATTGTTCTGATCTGTTTCATTACTGTCGAAGGTTTTGTCCAATTTCGCTAATGCAGCAGAAAACAGTGCTTTTTGTTTTCACGAAAGCTGTTCAATAAGTGTATTGCTTCGGTAAAAAGAACTGAGAAAAATGTTTATTAGAAAACCTTTAGATGTCCAACAGTTTTATGGTCAGGTCTCAAGTTTTGGTTGGAATAGGTGGAAATTTAAAGCAAAATATGCTGTCTATTTTTTCAAGAGTTTAACCGTTTGATCGGCTTTTGTTGTTTAGTTATCATGCAAAATAAAAAATAATTCAATATTTATTAAGATATAACGCAGCAGAAAACTACGTGTTTACCTAAGGGCTACTATTGATCTCATGTAAATCGAGTAGCAGATGCATAAATCTACTTCGAGAAAGTCATATTTCTTCTCCCTGAAAAAACTTGACAAATCATTGCTGATACATCACTTTTCTGCACTATTAAACATGCAAGTTTTTTCAAATGTTATGCATTGATGTCATCTTCGTTCAGTGGTCTAGCAATGCACATCCGCGTGGTTGTTGCCCATTACTATCCTCATAATAGAGTCTTGAGCCGTGTGAATCAGACTGTGAGAACAGCACGCTACATTGATGCTTCGCACGGGGTTACATTTGTAAAACAGGAATCGCAATTAATGTACTGTACTGTTAGTTCTTAGGTTAGCAAGGTTTTGTGCTGGTTTTGAGAAAGAGTAATTTCATGAAGCTAAAGGTGCTTCGGCTAAGTTTCTCATCTTCAAAGGTATTTTATGTAAAACCTTGGGTGTAAAATATTATTTGAATCAGATGTTGATTGATTAGATGATAAACAATTGAATTCACTTCTTTTTCTTAGCAAATTGAATCAGATATAACTAAGAATTTTCGGTAGAATCCATAGGTTTCTTACATCAAAATTGTATCATAAATTAGTTACAACGAAATAAAGCCAAATCGATGCTAATCTACCTATTTTCTAATTCGATAGACGTCGTCGATTATGATGGATTGCTGTTCTATGTTATCTAATAATGTTTAGTCAAAGATAAAATATTTTTTTCAGAACCGCGGCTTCTCCAAAATCAATTCTGTGTATGACCTTCATCATCATCTCAGCCGAAAGACGTGCCACTGCTGGACATAGACCTCCCCCAAGTGTCGCCACATTGACCGGTCCCGTGCGTCTCGCATCCAGCGGATCCCCGGATCATCTGTGTATGACCTTGAAAGTAGAATAACATTTTAAGGGCTTTAGTTCTGACACAGATCCAATCCATTACCATCTATTTAGAAAAGACTTTCTTTGTAACAAGCGCACGGATGCGTTTGTAGAAGTTATTCAGATTATTCAGAAGCGAAAGGGTTCATTGATATTCAGCGGTGTCGGTCCGACAGCACTTCTCAACTGGGTGACATAGCTTCCGACAGTGACCGGACACATACGAACGCGGTCGGTTGAAAACGAATGCGAGAATGATTCCGGTCTTCGGAGAGGATACTTATTGGCAGTTGGATATCTAATATTTATCTTGAACTTTATAAGAAGTTAAGGAATAGTAGTAAAATTAAAGTTTTATTTGTTTGGATCCCAACTGCACATACCTACGTGATACGCCTGTTAATTGCTATACTAAGACCGAACTAAGCAACCTATCAACTGAAGGAGGACGCGCTAAGGTAGCCCAAGATTGAATATTTTGGAGTTGAGAATTTTGATCAACTTATCACCTGAAACTGAGCTGCCAGTTGCAAAAAACGTAAGATAATTTGAATTTCGCGGGCTACTGGCGTTTCGGCCTTGAGTAAAGAGCCCCTATATTCCATCTAATGTAGTGTTGACAAACTATCGCGGCTAGTATAATGGGTACACGAATGATGGCCGAGTAAACAGCGTTAGATATAATTATGTGTCAGTTTATGATGGATGCTTACGACGTATCCACAGCCCACAGGGTAGTTCATGGCCTGAATAATCGAGCTCACTAAGCTTGCGACTAACCTTATTCTCCTTGATTGAATAGTGTTCTAACTAGTGGTGTGACATTACTTCAAAGAAATATTTTTAAGTGTAATCAGACGTCGTAGTAGCAGTATACGTATTGACATGTTTCTTGTACGTATTAATAAGATTGGTACACCAGCAACCCAAAGGGGGTTGCTTAGAAATCATTGTTTAAGTTTTATGAGTCCGGAAACCTTCATTTTTATATACAGAAGGAAAAACAATGTTTAATAATAAGATCTCATCTGACGTAACTTATTTTCGCCGTTTCTGCTCCACGTGGTCGGAATAATCCCCGTCTCCCTTATTAAAGATATTGTAGCCGACAGATGTTGCTTGTCGTTTACGTATAAAACCTTCGAGAACTTCCCTGAAGTTATGAAGCCATAATGCAAAGACTTTAAAGGCTCTCCCGAGAGGTTGTACCGCTGTAAGTTTAGATGAGACAGTTTCTGCCAAAGTTTTAGACTTGCTGTTCTTTTTGTTGTTATAAAAATGATGTCATTTCTTTTGGGAAATTTGAACAGCTTCGAAGTTTGGGGATTCTTCCAGTCTTTCCAAAAGGTACCGTATTACCCAGTACTATCTGGTTTGTGGAGGTCAGATAGGCAGTCGCTTCCTGTGAAATACTGATTTCAGCTGCATCCGGTTAGACTGGAAGCCGACCCCAACATAGTTGGGAAAAGACTAGGCGATGATGATGGAGTTTGCCGGTTCCGTCGATCGTCTTATCTAAGTTTATTCATCGTTAGTCAGAAGGAGACGTTTCTTGTTTTTAAAACCTTTATTATTACTAAAAATGCTCTTTTAATTTGATTACCTTTCTTTACTTTTAAACAAATATTTGCATTCATTGCGCATTTAACCCCTCTCACCCGCTACCTCCCCAAATATCCAGTGGGGAGAAGGTCGTTTACTTTGAAAACCGCTGTGTTTAAAATAAAGATACGGTATTACGGTCCGTAGTTCGAAGCTGTCTAGACTACGGAATAGCTCTCGGCAGGAGTATTTGTTTTGCTTAATACTGCAGAGCTTAACTTGCACTAAAGTCATGTAAATATTGGGGATTTGCCGATGTACGCTCTAGTAGCTTAGTGTCACGTATTTAGCAACCCCTGCTTGTTAAGGATTACATTTTCTGGTGTAAGCGTCTTTAGGGTTTCTTGAAAATATATTTCGTGTTTTGACTCCGTTAAAATAAATTTTCAAAAGAGTATGGAGTCGTCTTCAACAAATACGTCATCCTTTCGTGTATTGATCTTGAGAGTTACTTCAAACTGTTTATGCCAAACACCAAGTCTGCCATTGTCCTTTCTTTTTCTCAAATAAACACTGGACCTGTCGCTTTATCTGCTTTGAATCATTTACGTCACACAATCCAAAAGATATGTGTCATAAAAGCCATACCGCCATACGCGTCTTATCATAAAATTTCTAACCTTATTACATTTTTACGAGTGATAACAGCCACATTACTTCGTGCCATTTGTTTACGACTCACGTTAAAGCACAATGTCAATGTCAATTACAGTTTGTCGTGTAGACAGACACTGCTGTTTCTAAGCCTAGCCGTGGTCGTGAAACGTGGTCTTGCTCAAAGGCTCCACCTGTATCGATCCATACAAAGGAAAATAACCTTTAAGCTGTCAACTCCAAGATCGGACATCCCATGAAAGGAAACGAATAAAAATGACTCATCAGTACAGTCACGAGCAGCAATAAGTTATCATTTAAAAAATAGGATTAGAGGGACTGTTTTATGTTACAATAAAAGCTTAACGACATGTAGGCAAGCGGTGCTTTCTAACATTTTTTTGGTTTCGATTGTACCTACCTACTTGTTTTACATACCTTGGATATTTTTGGTAGTAAAAGTGTTTTCGTTTCAAATAAGCCTGGATTTGCGTAAAGCTGATTACGGTTGATGTAACATGTATCGGTTTGAAAGACAGGCAGCGCTTTTGGTATCTTAGAGACTGGAGAAGATAGATAAATTACGAATAAACTGCGAGAGAGTGTAAAAAAATATGTTCTACATAATTTATTTGATTATTTAAAATATTTCTTCAATGAGAAAGAAATCGAAAGTTTCTGAGCCCTTCATTAAATTATCCAAGAAGAAATATTGTGACTAGGCATTGATTCCTCGATTGTGGAGAAAACCGTGAACTTAGTACTAGCTTATCTTTATTCTACTATTTATTTACATAGTAACGACCGTACAATATTGTAAATAGTAATGCAGTCATTTAATTCATGGTTGCCTATAGATAAAGTGGTCCTGTCCGCTTACCAAGGCAATCGTCGATAGCAATAATGTCGATACTTATTTATTAAACATGATTATTTTGCCATGAAAACTGTTTCTTTGGTCTATCGGTCGCAAGGTTTGATCCCCAGATTAGGCGCTGCGTCATTAGGAATTTCTCAGTAGCAGTATGTTGTCTGAATTTGTCTCGACGCCGAAGCCTAAAGACAAACCCGTACTATCTCAATGATGTTTAAAGGCCATTACTTCTATCGGACACGATTCTGCGCTACTTTTTTCCATTTTTAGGACGACATCCAAGGGCGGCGGTGACCTCTCGCGTGCGGCCCTGGTTCAAGCCATGGCTGCGGGACTGTTCGAAAGACATACCGCGGCCCTGGAACACAAAGGGCAAAAGAACGAACATGGATGGGTTTTAGTCAGTAAAAGTCTGACACTCTCTTCCGCTCCGCCCAGAGCGGGAGGAGTCATTTGATGATTTCCCATCCCAAAAAAAAAGGATGACATCCAAGCCCTCCATTCCATAGAATTTAAACAATACTGGGCAAAATATAGGTGAACACGCCTTTGTATAACCCTGGGGGAATAGATGCATCTAATGTTATGAATACAGTTTCAATACAGCGAGGTACCGGTGGCGTAAATGAGAAATTACACGTTAGTCGAAGTAACAAGTTTAGACCTGAATACGAACGGTCTTTCCCAGTTAGAATGTACTGTTTTAAATGTCAAAGTCTCCAGTGTGGGTGGCTGAGGCCTCGAAGACAGTTCGATCTGATAGGAGTTATAAATGTAGCCCAGTTTAGTTGACCCTCATAAATATGATCCTGTTTGGGGCTTTTAAAATTACATTCGCCCCAAAATTGGATCAAATGAGGGTCAAGTAAGTTTTGACAAGTCTCTAATTAATTTTAGCTTCGAAATAGGATTCAAAACGCAACAAATTAAGAACCGAATAGAATTTCTGGACTGCCTCGTTGATCTAGTGGTCGCAAGCGCGACTGCTCAGCATGAGATCCTGGGTTCGAGTCCTATGTCGGGCAAAGTGTTATTGAGTTTTCCATCAAGAATGTATCAGTAACAGCCACGGAGTCTGGATTTGTGCCCGGTTGATGGCAATAGGCTCGCCCCCTATTGTATGGGACTTAACTGGCGAAACGTGGGTGTACTATTAGGTACACCTCTGCCGAACCCTTCGGGGATTGCTGGCGTGATGTTATGTATATGTGGTTTTAGCTTGCTTTTATTTACCTAATTACCTGAATATTTCTTAGCTTTAGTTTCGTTATACTTTTACCACTAATCCAAGATGAATTTTCCAAGATCCTTTTTCATCTAAGTATCAAGTTTCTATAATTAGCCAATGGCTTTATGCGTTGGCGTCAAGCATTTATTCAGTCAATCACCTTTTCTTCTTTGAATATCAGATTATTAAATATTTTTGTAAGGCTTTTTTTGCTGGTTCTAAACAGCATAAATATTCATAAGTTGGCAGATAAACTAATACTTTGGGTAGCTTACGTCATTAAAGTTTGAATTTGTGGTTTTGCATTAGGTAAATAAGGCTGCTGCCAAATGCGTACAGATTTCAATAAAATAAAATAATTATGAATCTTACTTCAATATTAGTAGGTACTTATTCCAAACATAGTGTAGTCGGCAATTTGTGTGTGAAAAAGCCACTAATTAAAATGAAATCGGGATTTACGTAATGAAAATACTAATATTCATAGACACACTCATTTATTGAATACTGCTCTATTAAAGTCATTTTCTAATATAAGCAGTTATCCTCAATCAATAGCTGGTGATAATATTCCTATCTGAAAATTTTCGCAAATAATTCTGTTAAGTTATTGGCCTTACAATGGCTGCAATTGCAACATGTGACAAAGATTTGTTTAGGACCATTGATGTAATAATTTACGACATATCTCCCACTGGAGAGCGTATAACGTGATAAAATAACTCCTTCCAAATCAGAGTCGTGTTCAGCTTCATTTAGCAAACCGTAGTCTAATCAACGGTAATTAGATGTCTAATGCATGTCATCACAAAACTGCGGTAGACATTAAAGGCGCATTTCCAATGCTGCGTATACGGGGTGGAAGGGACACCGACGCACAAACGGTTACCATGTATTCAGTACGTCATCATTAGAATACATATAGAATTTTTCATCGGTTATTTTGAAATAAACAACAGTCATTTCCTACAAAAGTACAACACCTACACGGTCAAAATGTATGAAACAGCAGATTTTTATCCGACTACAGCGAAGCCAAAAGGAAGGGTTATGGTTAGCAGTCTACGGATGTATGGTTGTATTTACGTATGTTCCTTCGTAGCGTCTAAACTGTTCATCCGATTTTGATAAATAAGGTGTCCATCGATTTAACATAACGATACAATTTTACCGACTTCAACAGTAGGATGAGTCGATTTTATCGTGTAAACCCCGAATTTAATAAGGCACTGATTTAAAGGCCGCGGTATCTCTTTCGAACAGTCTCGCAGCCCTGGCAGGCATCGGCCCTTGCGGGCCCCTCCTGTTTGCTGACATCTCGTTGAGGCGCGCGTGGAACACGAACGCGCCGTCGACACGGCCTGTCGTCATAAGACGGACGGACGGCGAGCTAGCCCATTACTCACCGTCCACAGGCCCGCGCCTACGGTGGCCGAGAGCCACCACGTGCCCCCGACGCCCGGGGCGTCTCCCGCGGCGGCGGTTTACAGTAACCTAACATGTTACTTTTACTGTCGTACAAACTTACCAAGCGCCGATAAAAAAAAAATAACTGCCCATTATTTTTTCAACTGATCATAATAACCTCTCGAATGTTTAAATAACAGTTAAAAAAATTAGTTCCCATTTAATTAGAGCGTGATTTTTTCAGTTTTCGGGCATTTTAGTTGTAGTATACCACACAAATTCTTGTTTTAAATTGGGTTCAGAGCTAAACTTTCGACATACGAGGATGTAGCTTTAGATACGGATTCGTCGTATGTTCATTCATTCATGTGGTGCAGAAAAAACGTAAACAGGACGGGCAAATAGACCCACGCGCTTTTAACGTGCGTAACCTCTGTCTGAATATCCTACGAAGCAATGGAGCTGCACCTTTATAGCAAGGCCGTAGTAGAAACCGTTGCCCAACCATATTGGTTATTAGTTTAATTAACGGCGGTTAAGGGTTACGTTAACGATAACCGATTCCAGTTAACTGCACTAAGTAGAGTTGATGAAACAGTCAATAAGCGGCGGGTTATACTTACGCTATTTGGTGGTTGGAGTTAATCCACAAGTTAAGCTAATAGTTTTAGATGGAGATCAAATGTGTAGTTAGTTAGGTACGAATGATGAAACGTTGAAAGTTACTGGTATGAATCTAGGTATAACTTCTACTTTGAATTAAAGTGACAAAATTATGGGTCTGGTCGTCAGTGTTATTTTGTTTTTTCACCAGCAATTTCATAGTAGCGTCCGGGAACAAGACAGGACAGAATTTAAACTCCGTTGATGACAATAGGTTTGCCTCCTATTGCAAGGGACTTAAATGTAATTTAGATATGTAGGTATAGGGCCTAAACCTTCGCGAGTAACAGGTGTTATGTTATGTAAACTAATAAACTTTTATAACATTTTGAATCATAACATTGACTTATCGATGTTGACTTGTACACGGAGCGCATCTTCGTAGTTTTGTAATAGCAACAGTGACAGTTCAACAACATCTTTGTCGTAATAAAACAAACTGATTCTCAAAACAAAAAAAGTTCAAAGTATGAACTGGGACGTCAAGGAGTATGTCTGCTATCTCAAGAAGAGAGATACCTTTGACGATAACACGCGTTACTGTCCTTTCTGGGCAATTGTTATTTTGCTGTAACATTCCCCTTATGCGATGACAATGGAACAAAAGCCTTACAGCCCCGTTCACAAGAAATAAACCAACTACGATCCATCAAACCAAACATCATTGTTTGTGTTCTACGATTTTCCCCCGACCTTACATCTGCACTGACATTACTCACGCCTAATTATGATAACAATTCATTGTGAATAGTGACTAATATATTCTATTTTATATTTCCAGGTCACCACAACGCGAGCCTTAGTCTGTATTCATCACTGCCAACTATTCCGCCCGATAGCGCGCTTAATGCCGCCATGCTAGACAAGATTAATATTAATTACAATAAGGAAGCTCAAGGGTTTAGAAGGTTCGAGAAGTACTGGCGCACGTGACGTCGACGGGAGCGCAAGGAGGCCGACATGAGTCAGTCGCAGGACGAGGCCCGCACGGCCAGGATACAGAAGTATAAGGAGGAGAGGAGGAAACAACTGACGGCTAGAACAGCGACGCTTTTTTCTGCTAACGTCACTGAGAGGTGAGTTTCGTCTTCTACAGGAGATTCCTTGCAATTTTAATGAAGTACTATTGGATATTTTCGTGTTATTTCGGTTGCTAAATGTATTTCATTGTTAATTTCAGGCGCCCGAAAAGATCACCTGATTTGACGCCTCCAGACGACGTTGCTGCTCATCTTAAGTCTTCCTCGGAGCTAAATCTTAACACAGCTTCCACTTCAGTGCCTATTAGAACAACGCGTACGTCACGTCTTAGAGCTGCTGCCGCAAATCTTTCCGATTCTTCACCGTCTCCGAGAAAATCTAATAGAAGCTCATCTGTACAATCTCTACTTGAAGACGCCAAGACGAAATCACCTAAGAATTCCAAGTTACTAGATAGAGATAAACGATCTAGCAGAAGACAAAGCAATGAAAAAGAAAATTTGAAGAGTACGTCTTCGACACGCTTCGAAAAGGAAATTGGTGCTATTAAGACGAAAACTAAACATTCCATTAATAAAAATATTTTAGAAAAAGACAAAAATAATTTTATAGTGACTAGTCCTAAAGGAAAGAATGTTGACGAAAAGCGCAGTTCTAAATTAGATGAAAGTAGAAACAAGAATTCCATAATCGAAGAAAAAAAATCGAATAGTGAGATATACGAAAGAAAAAACGAAAAACCAATACGAGTCAATAGTGAAGAATTTTTTAACGATATTGTAAACGAAAAAGACATGTCTAATAGTATAGATGACGAGAAAATCGACGATTTATTTAATAATCTTGTTGTTGATGATGTTGAACACCAGAATGGTATCGAAATTAAGATTAATGATGAGATTTTGGATGATAATGGGCTCAAATATAGTCACAATAGTTGTATTCCTGCCGCTGTTAAAGCAATAGAAGTTAATAATGTTGATTATGTAGAAGATAGTGTAGTGCCAAAAGTGAAAGAGGATGTAGGAGGCTTACTAGGGGCCGTGTGTGTGCGCAAAGTGGAAAGGTTCAGTGAATTGCTCAGCAACTTGTGTTCTCCGTGCGAGGCGGACATATTGTTCGAAGATATCTTGGTCGAAAATGGAATTGATGGTGACAATGATCTGGTAAGTTTTGATTCGTACATTAGTTAAGGCCATTTTGTAGTAAGAATTAATGATATACTTACTATAAGCTATTCTCGGATTTTTATGAATTAGATTATTTTTTAATTTACAGTATATGTATACCATCATTTCATTCCATACTTTAAAATACACATAAAACATACGTAAAATCTACAATATTTAATTTTATCCGTGACAAGTAATAGGTGTTTCAAATCACACTATTGTTTTAGTTCATAGCATTTCAATTGTGTTTTCAACTAATATAATATTAGTCATTTCACATTTATTATTTGCGGTTTTTATAACAACATTTCTCAATGCCATTGCACATTCATCTCTGTAATAAGCTCGAGGTCTACTCAAACAAAATTTAATATTTAAATGACGCACTTTGTGGGAGATTGATCGCGTACGAAATTGTCTTCATTCATCAATTGTTGTCAGCCATCAATCTTATCAAATTATTATCAATTTATGTCTAAAAGGTACATTGCCTTTTGACCGTCATAAGTTTCATACAGTATTGTTCATTACGCTCGCTCTTTGTCTTGCCTGTCTTTACTTGGTTTTTGTTATGGTAAGGTTTCCATGTCATCGTCCTCTCAGGCTGGCGCGGCATCTCTTCTCCTGCCATAGATTTCAACCTCAGTATTCCTTGCTAGCCAAAATGTTCTATGTTGAATCTAATATGTAATTTACCTTCTCATGCTAAGTCGTTCGCGACCTTGAACTTCATGAATGTACGAACATTCATGAAGTTCAAGGTCTTGCATGTACAACTGTAGTCAAAATAAATAACACCCTGTTTTGGCGTGTTTCAAATGGGCCTGCCTATCTTCAGTATAATGACGTACTGGGAGACATTACTCTCAATGCCAATATTGTAAGAAGCATTAATCATCCACTGTAAACTCAACATTATTAGCTATCCACACTAAAATTACAAATGCGAAAGTAACTCCTCCTTTCTGTAAACGTTGTAAACTGATCATTATTTTTGACGGATAACTAGACTGGGACCTCTAATATTTGTGTAAAAAAGGACGACAAACAAAATAAACGCAGACGAACTCGCAGGCAAGAGCTAGATTTACATAACTCATCCACCTTGTTTGCCTTACAAGTTTTTTTGCTATAAAATCCAATGCTTAAATCCTTTCGTATAGCAAATTCATATAAATACGTCAAATACGAAAATGATAAAAATATGTTGATTGATTTCATTTCATTACCAAATAACTTTACTGAAGCTTTCATTGGCTAGTCTACAGCTAGTTTCTAATCCTAATTAATATTATTCTTCAACAGTACTACAGTTACTTTCTCCACTAACAAGTTTATCTAGATTCTATTCAGTTGATTGCTTATCAGACTCTTTGACTAACTTTATTACTCGACTTTTGCGGGTAGGTAGCCGTTTCTACAGTCCATCTTATCTCGCTGCTCTGTTTATTTTGTAGAAGTTGATTTTATCGTGGAGAAAATTGTTGTTTTCTTGTAAAACCAATTGACTTCATTTTAAATTACTTAAAGATATTAGTCATTAAAAGTATGATATACACGTGTGAGGTGCCTTAGTCACCCTTACAGACGTTACCATTGTTCTTAATACACTCGTAGTTGTTTAAGTTTATTACCTATTTATAAACTTTTTATTCTATGGTCGGTAATCCACCACTTGTTTGTCGAAATTATATCATTATTTATTGTAATATTCCATAATGCTTTGTCCGATGGAATATTACAAAAGTGGAATGGAATATTATAAAGAAGATTTGGGGGATTATAGGACTTTCTGTTAAGGCGGGTCGATCCTTGGTCGCATTCTTGTGGCTTAGTTTTTAAATATGTTAGTTTAGAACTCACCTCATTTAGAGTTAGTTACTTTTTCATTAGATATTAGGAAGTGTAATCTTTTCATTCTCACAAGCCCATCGATTTTAGTTTAGTTTAGGCTTAGACTTAGTATAGGTTCTCATTTGGAACTATATTTTTTTTAAATACTTATAGGAGTTTATACGTAAACAAGGTGTAAACAGACCCTTCACGGAGCCGACAACCAAGCATTCTGTACATCAAACTAAGTAACTGTTCGCGAAAATATTTGCTGGGAAACGACTTTTTTTGGAGTGAAACATCACGGTTTACAGTAGGACTCAATGCAACGGATTCAAAACATTGTGCAGATGGATGCATTGAATAGTACGTCAGGTCATGGAGGTATTCAAAGTAAAGTAGAACATTAAAAACTTGTGAAAAACTTGAAACTTTGGCCTTTAATATCTCCGTAACTAGAAGATGCCCAGGTATGGCCCAGAACAAAAAAAAAAACACAATGACGGGGAGAAAAAGTGTCTTTCAGCTTCGTTAAGGGTATTTTTACACCCATTATACCGACGAAGATACAATATCACATTAGTACTAATAAAACACGTCTAGTCTAGACAGGACCAATTAAAAATCATAACCACTCATTTAAATATATAAATAACATACTATTTAATTAAGGTGAACCGCACCCACAGTGCTATCACATCAAAAATGGCAATATTACCAGCACACCTTCAACTCTGCCTTTGATTATCAACTTGATAATCGCGCTATGTAAAAACTTGACTATCATATTAATTCTTTCGTGGTCCCCTTGTTAAACCCAAGGTTTTCTTGGCCGTTATTATGTAATTAAACTACCTTATTTACTTGAAAACTTGTTTTTTCTTTCATAATATTTGTAATACGGCCGAAGCTTTCCTTATAGCCTGAAATTACTATTATTATGTCTTAAAACCTTTTTGGTATGTTAATTTCGATTGGATGTCGATGCAAACTATGTGTTAATTTAAGTTTTTTTTTGTAATAAATTCTCTTAAAGTAAATGTCGCGTTTTTTTTTGTTTGCCGAGTCTTTTATCTGAAAATACTTGAAATTTAATGGATTTTTGCTTTCGATGTGTGCTAGAAATATCGAGACGAAGTATGAGAAATCGGAAACCTACTTCGATTTCAATATCAAAGAATTTAGCATACATACAATTCCCGATTTCCATATAAAATTTTTCAAGAAATTCCATTCCGTCCGCTCAACCGTTCAAAGATCAAAGAACGAACCCTAGTTTGTATGATTCAATCATTCTAGTCCGCTCGATGTTTTCGTAACATGGACATGTCCGTCCAGTTACGTTTAAATCGTATGTACTGGGGTGCCAGCCTATAGCCAGTGTGTGCACACTGGAGGGCAATAGTGCAGACTACGGGCTTGTACAGAGAAATTCTTAGTGGTCAACCCTTTACCTGAACTAGGATTTGACCCAGGATTCCCAGACAGAGCAGTCGTGTTTCCAGACCAATACCTAAGCTTCAGCCTTCGAGGGTTCACAGACCCTGCGTCACACCACTCCCTGCTAGCTCTTGTCGGCTCGAATTTGTCATTCTAGAATCATGTTCTGAGTCCATAGTCTTTTTCTTCTTTTCTTCTCGATTGATTACTACTCAATTACGTCTGACCAGTAACTTGCTATTGACAGCTCTGTCAATGGTCTCGTTCAAATTTCTAAATCTGTATGATTGGCAGGAAAGAGTGAGGCATGGCCTGTGAAGGGGCTCCACACTGGCGCTTTCATGGTACTGTCTCATCAGCCGATATGAGCCTATTTTCTATCCACTACTATTACTGAGGCCTACTGTCTGGGAGACGGTGCGGGTCCAATGTGGGTTCATAGCTTACTCAGCTTACAAATCTTCCAAATGCTGGGATTTAGACCTCTCCGGTAAAGGGAGCGGGTCGTAATTCACCACGCGGGCCCGGTGCATCGATTACTCGCTCAGCGCAAATAGACAGGCAGCCTTCGCAATCGGGTCAAGTATCCATGATTGCTGCATATGGCGTTGTCGTGAAATTACATGTAAATTATCGACGCTTCATATTAGCGCCATTTATGGGGCACGAGGCCTAGATAGTAAAGCTTGTGAGAAAACCGGTGTTTGTGCCGTGAGACTTGAGTATACGAGATTTTCATTGTTTGAAGTAAATACTGATTTGTAGGTGAACGAGTTTCTTTGTAATTAAGCTTTTTTAAAAGACATGAAGTAAATAGCTATACTCCATTTGTTTAGGTAGTTAACTAAAGGTAAACAATCTTAGCATGTCTTTTATCTAAAAAAATGACTAAAAATTGTATCTAAAAATGTTTACAATTAGGTATTTACTTAAATAGATGTTAGGTAATTAACTTCATTTAAATAATCTTTGTATGTCTTTTATACGATTTATTTTACATAAAAAGACATATCAAGATTGTTTACCTTTAGTTAACTACCTAAACAAATGGAGTATAGTAACTAACTTTAAACTAACTTTTGAAAGTTTAGAGATTATACAGGGTGTTTGGCGCATGGACCGACACAATTTTTCCAGGGATTTGGGAGGTCATTAGCTAGGTTCTACCCATACACCCTTTGTCCCAAATGTCACGGTTGGTTACATATGTTTTTTTTTGTTTAAATGAAAAAAATGCCCAAAATGTTTCCTTTAATTCGAAATAACTTTTTTGTTTGTGGGCGTAGTGGCACAAAACAAATTTTGTTGCATTCTCCAAAGTCTTTTAAATCTAAAAACATCTTTGTTTTATACAACTGGTTTCAAGAAAATTCCTTACAAGCTTCCAAAGTATTTTTTTTTATTTAATGAATGAAATTTTACAACTTCTAAATTAATTATAAAAAAAATAAAAGCCATTTTGAACTTAGCTTTATTTTAAAAAGTTCTTTAGTTGATACCCTTTCTAACGGTATGCTACATGTCATAGAAATTATTCATTATGTAGTCAAAATACTAGTTAGGAGAGTCAGGGTTAAGAAAAGACTTTTTAAGGTTATTTTGTTTTTAATAAACTAAAGTTATAAAAAGGAGGCAAAACACCGGGAGAGGTGGAAAGTAATGGGGGAGGCCTTTGCCCAGCAGTGGGACAGAATATGCTAGTTTAAAAAAAAGTTATAAATCTTGTTCAAATTGACCTCCTCCATTTCGTATGCATGCACGACATCTAAGCTGTTTCTTATTTCAACTGTCGTTGTACGTAGTCGCATTTCTTCTTTCATAGTTTGAAACGCGTCGGTTATTCGTTCAATTAGAACTTCCCTAGTGGGCACTTCTGTCTGGTAAACCAATTCTTTTGCACGTCCCCAGACGTAAAAATCCAAAGGCGTCAGGTCTGGGGACCGTGCGGGCCACGGAATAGGGCCGCCTCTACCAATCCATGCGTTTGGAAAGGCATTATTTAAATGCTCTCGCACGTCCAGTTGGTAGTGTGCTGGACAGCCGTCATTTTGAAAAACTATCGGCACACCTTCTTCCAAAACAGGCACAACAAGTTCGGGCACTACGTACAACGACAGCTGAAATAATAAGAAACAGATGTCGTGCATGCATACGAAATGGAGGAGGTCAATTTGAACAAGATTTATAACTTTTTTTTAAACTAGCCTATTCTGTCCCACTGCTGGGCAAAGGCCTCCCCCATTACTTTCCACCTCTCCCGGTGTTTTGCCTCCTTTTTATAACTTTAGTATATTAAAAACAAAATAACCTTAAAAAGTCTTTTCTTAACCCTGACTCTCCTAACTAGTATTTTGACTACATAATGAATAATTTCTATGACATGTAGCATACCGTTAGAAAGGGTATCAACTAAAGAACTTTTTAAAATAAAGCTAAGTTCAAAATGACTTTTGTTTTTTGTTATAATTAATTTAGAAGTTGTAAAATTTCATTCATTAAATAAAAAAAAATACTTTGGAAGCTTGTAAGGAATTTTCTTGAAACCAGTTGTATAAAACAAAGATGTTTTTAGATTTAAAAGACTTTGGAGAATGCAACAAAATTTGTTTTGTGCCACTACGCCCACAAACAAAAAAGTTATTTCGAATTAAAGGAAACATTTTGGGCATTTTTTTCATTTAAACAAAAAAAAACATATGTAACCAACCGTGACATTTGAGACAAAGGGTGTATGGGTAGAACCTAGCTAATGACCTCCCAAATCCCTGGAAAAATTGTGTCGGTCCATGCGCCAAACACCCTGTATACTAGCGACCCGCCCCGGCTTCGCACGGGTGCAATGTAGATACTAATGCGGGGCAGTGTGTAGTGATTAATGAATATAAACCTTCCTCTTGAATCACTTTATATATTGCTGAAAACTGCATTAAAGTCCTTTGCGTAGTTTCAAGATCTAAGAGTACTGATATTGAAAGCGACTTTTTTTTTTTTTTTAATAAGGAAGCCCAAACCTAGTAATGTTATGATTATTTTGATTGTTGTGGTGTTCAAGGTCCTCTAGTTTTGATTACAAAAAAAAAAAAGTTTTCTTGTGTGTGTTTTTAAAGAATTTTAATTTTACAATGTGCATTTGTTTTTGCAAATTATGTCATATGTTGCCTTATTTCGTCTCCTAATGGTTAAGTTATATTTACGAGTCCCTGGATAAGTTTCAGCGTTTTTTTTGCGAGTTCCAAAAGTTTCAGCCTTAAAAAAAGCTAAAGTAAGTTTTCTTTTCCAAGAAATGCTGCCCAATTACGAAATTGATGTAATATTTTTCATACGTATGGTTCGATTATGTATTGTCAGTTTTTTGTAGCATTGCCAACAGCTTTCTGACATACCATCACCATTGTTCGAAACTTGGCCGCCTTGATTCAGCGTCCCTTAACTTATTAAGTAATTCCATGGTATAAAATTAAGCATTTTTTAAAGTATTGCAATTTCATTACATGGCCTCCTACGCTACCGAATGCACCATCGGCCTTAAACGGTGACTTTCGACCGGCGTAAAAAAGTTGTGTCGCTAATTTTTGTGTCTTATTCCGTATGTTAATAAGGTTGTTTTTTATGTGTTACGTAAATAAAGAGGTGCCTTGTTAAACTGGTGGAGTGAAACATCACCAATTTTGGTAGCGCCTACAGTGTAAATCGATTGTATTGTATTGTCCGCAAGGAGCCTGACATGCTGCCGACCTCGTCACCCCATTGCGAGATCAATTCTTATTTGGTTACAATGCTAAAGAATACGACCTCTTACTTGCAACGATATGTTTAATGAAATTTTGTTTGAGAAACACTTCACTGGGTATTTGAGTATTGTCAGCGGATTACGAGTGTGTACCTAAAACCTCTTAGTTTTCTTTTGATAGCTTGAACTGTTCCATTCTTGGGTAAAGGCGGGAAGTCTTCAAACCTCACATTTCTCTACATTCTGTGGCTTTTTTTATTTAAAACCATTTAAATAAAGTGAGGATACATTATTTTAGCTCTCAGCAACAGTACTTAACGCATTTGCTTCATGTTTAATTATCTACGTATTAAGTACTAATGACTGGTTTTACTCTTATAAAAGTGATGTTGCAGTGCTATGTGGTGAACGAGTTAATCAACTAAATTGAATAAATAAATATTGTTTGTAGACTTGTCTCGGAAATCTACGCTATTATTAATGAGTTAAACTAAATGCAACATAAAGGTAGAAAGGTGGACTTAATACCTTAGACATTCTCTACCCGAATTCGTCTTAATATTTGAGATTTTAAAGAAATTAGCTATTTTTCTTTACTTTTTTATTTTAACATTTTCATACATATTTTTCGTAAATCTGCATCATCGGACACAGTTTGATGGACCCCACACTCGGATTCCCTTGTCACGTGTAAAGACTTAACTATAAAATGTAGAAAAAATACATTACTGCGCTTTTCAACCTTTGTATCACCTCTCACAATTGCATCGCAGTTCATCCATGATGGAGCTTTGTACCAAAGCCCACAATTCTGTCGGCTACGAATTGTCCATTCCATTTTCGCCGGACCCTCTGGATCCCATGCATGCCTTTACGGGCGACTAAGGATCTGCACAACCGCTTTGCGAATTTGCTAGCACTATCTCCCTGTTGTCAAGTTGACGGCAATGGGGATACAATGAAATATTGCCGTGTTTGATGTCAAAGGAGTTGTGATCCATTGGGGAGGATTACGTTTGTGTGTCATATTGATATTGTGCAGTTTTATGATGTAGGGGTCGGCTTCTTCCTCTTATTGTTCTTTTTATTTGAGAATAATCGAAATTGAAGCTTTGTTTTTTGCAGCGTGTTACACTGGAAGCTGGAAAGATTCTGGTAGCAGTTCCTGGTTCGTTTATTCAGAGCAATTTAATGAGCTTCTTCAGATTATCGCGGAACTTCGTGAACGTATCATACTAACGTAATGGATAAATCCCAGTGGATGAATGGACATCTTGTGTCACGGGTAGGTAAAATTCTGGCACGAGTTTGTAAAAAAGTTTTCCGAAATTCTGAGCAATTTAAACATCACATTGGTGTCAAAAGTAACGCATTCCCACATCCATCACGAAAACTGTCACTTCAAATATTTTAATCAAATACTGCATGTGTGAGTACGTTGCGTGATTTTATGTCTATTCGCTTGGGTAGACATGTTGGCAGCTTGTCTTTAATTGATCTATCGTTATTTCGCACTGATTCAGTCAACGCCTTGATAGTTTTTATATAACTGGTGTTTCTAGACGTGTTCATGAATTTTGATCCAGTTTTGATTATGTTCTTGGTACACGACTAAGTTGACCAAAAATTCAGCTTTGTTTCACAGGGATTTGCAACATTTACAGAAAAGTGTTGGAAGTAAGAGATAATTCTTATGTTTTTGTTAGTAATGGTTCGAGACGGATATATTATTACTACTAACATAGTTCTTAATATAATTTTACTACTAACATAGTTCTTAACCATTTCTAACCCATATGGACTTGGTGGTTCGAAATAAAGTATTTGAATTTGAATATATATAGTGAGTGAGTAGGTACCTCACATTTAGAACACATCGCTCTCTCATCAAACTGCACTGGACTGCAATTTATGGGAGGTACTAATCTTTTGTGAGAAGGATCAGTCTGGCCCATATTTTGAATCATATCCAAAATTAACACGGGCTTAAGTAGTTAATCATTCGAGCTTATATTCGCATCTAACACAATGGTCATAAATGTTCATATTTTTTGCCCATCCATCGCACATGGTTTTACTGAACACTAATTAATTATATTTTATCTCTGACGTTGATCCCTTTCATGCGTGCCATTATATCGCAATTTTCATATGTTACTACTAAGCCCACCTGAAATATTCATGATCGATGCGTAGTTCTGCCAACTTTATCACAATGTCTCAAAAGGAGTCTTTTACAGACAGTTCTTCGCGATTATTTCGCTTTTAGAAAAATTCTCTCTCATTTCGACTAACAAAAGTTTTCTAGACATAAGTAAAATCTTATGAATAATAGATTACGCGTGGATGCGGAATGAGATAAAAAAAAGGTTTGTTTTAAAGTTTGAGTTTATCTAATTTATATTCGTTTGATTTTGCTCAAATCTCAATTTTTAAAATGCGAAAGTTTGTGTGAATGGTTGGATGTTTATTACTGTTGCACGCAAAAACTGCTGAACGTATTTAGAAGAACATTCGACACAGATAGTTTATAACCTGGATTAATACATAGTAGTCCAAGATCCCAGAGCAATCAGACATAACTTATTTTCACACGGATGAAACCTGAAGTTTTCAGTAGCGTCTCGTGTGCCTTGAATACCTACGCGCTTTGTGGAACTTGCCGAGTGACACCTGGGCAGGTACCAGGTGAGAAAGGTAACTAAAAATAAGATTTATTTCAGGTTTCATCCGTGTGAAAATAAGTTATGTCTGATTGATCTGGGATCTTACTCTATAGGATATTCCGCTTTTTATTGCGGTAGTACGACGTGGGACATTTGTCGAACTCCACGCGGGCGAAGCCTCTGGCATATACTACTATAATATAATGAGGCAACTAGAAATGTAACAACTAAAATAATATTGTGTCATTCTCATTACTTACGCAAGAGATTTTTTCTAATGTTACACGTCTTGTGAATGACGGTGTTACGCACTTTTACTTTTTAATCTCTCTTGCTCGAGTCGTGTTTAGGTAATCATACATAATGAGAAGCTGAATTAAATTAATTTAGTAGTAGTTCTTTGTAGACGTTTTTATCCCTTACTAGCACTTCGCCTTTTTTATTATTTTTTTTTGGGATGGGAAATCATCAAATGACTCCTCCCGCTCTGGGCGGAGCGGAAGGGAGTGTCAGACTTTTACTGACTAAAACCCATCCATGTTCCTTCTTTTGCCCTTTGTGTTCCAGGGCCGCGGTATCTCTTTCGAACAGTCCCGCAGCCCTGGCAGGAAATTCGCCTGTGACTTCGTCCGCAAAAATTGTGATAGATCGGCTAATATGCATGATAAAATACCCTTCCACCCCGTATAATTTATAGCCTATAGCACTCACGAATTTTTAGAATTGGATTATTAGTTCCGGAGATTACCCCCTACATACAAACTAACAAACAAATTTTACCTCTTTATAATATTAGTATAAACTTATAGTAAGTATAGTCTACTACGGTCTGATATGGACATGTGATGCAGAGGAATGAGGAAAATGTTGACTATAAATGTATGGCTATAAGGGTAGAGGAAGACCAAAGAAACGATGGATGGACTGTGTGAAGGATAATATGGCTAGAAAAGAGGTGACTGCTGAGATGATGAGTAATAGAGAAGTATGGAAGAAGAAGACATGTTGCGCCGACCCCAAATTAATTGAGATAAGGGCAGGAGAATGATGGTGAGTCTACGGTTTGGTCTAGGTATCTATTTCATATTACTTAGTCATGAAGACCTTCTTGAAATTAGTCAGTTCCTTTTTATTTTACAAAAACTCATCCTCAGTTTCCGTCCTACAGTTTCTCAGACAATTTTAACAAAGTCACAGTCATCTCATCTGTTATTCTTATTATACTAAGTGGCTGAGATCACTCTAATATAAATACTACGATTTTGTATTAGTTGTAGCGTTGAAGCGTTGAATCATTGTTATTTACGTTGATGATCATTAACGCGTAGGCGAGAAAAATATGGACTTAAGTCAATACTTGAGGTAAACCAATTGATACGTCTCTAATTATATTGAGAAAAGTATTATGGCATGACAAAATTCCAAAGCAACAAAATGTAGGCACCTAAGTTGTGCATCCGGTCAACTATCTGACTAATGCAAATTATGGTATCTTATCTAATCCTATGTGATAACGTGAAAGTCATTCCGGATATTGGACATTTCGACCTCGGGTTTAGATTAACGAGATGACATGGCTTTGATACATTTAATCTACCTTAGGTACAACGAAACCAGACCGCGTTCGACCGACATCGGCAGTCTGCCTCACTATATATATATACATACATATACATACGTCACCTCATATTACGGCGCTCCCTCACCGGGAGCATTCGCCTGTAATGTAACAGTTCAGGTTCGAGTATTACATCAGCGAGGGAGGAGAACCGAGCATTATGCTGCGTTTCCACATAAGATGAGCGAGGATGAGTGAAGCTAACCAATAGTAAAGCTTCTCTATCACATTTTGAGCTAAGTTAGCTACGCGATTGGTTAGTTTTATGCACATCCTCGCATATCTGGTGGAAACGCAGCCTTACAGTACTGTAACTGTACAATTTGTAACATAACAATCACTTATTTCTGTACAAAATCGGGATGCGTCTACATATTTGTTACGGAATGCTTAAAATCAAAGGTCAAAATCAAAACAAAATTGGGTTGTTAATTGCTAATTCTCCGGTGAAGGAACGATTTTATATGAAGACCGTGGTCTGATTTCACACGAATAGCTTGCTTCACCACCAACCCATCTCCAAGATCTGCCTAGCGCATTCCCAACTTTGTTGCGGCTACCCGCTTACTGGATGCAGCTAAATATCAGTATTATACATGGAGCGACTGCCTAGATCTGTCCTCGGTAACACGAGACCCTTGGCAAGATCGGTTGCGGTCTAACCACCACCCATTAAAACAGTATTAGAAACGTATCCACTCCACGTTCCGGTTTCCGTGCAAGTATCTTCGCTTCTTTTCACTCGTACTAGGAAGTAGTATTTTAATTGCACGCCATATTAGAATAATTAACAGGAGCGTGTATTAAGTTTTGTGACATTTTCGCGAGCTACGGTTAATAGCTCACATATGTATACATAGAAATTTAATTACCGTGATGTTTTTATTGTTGAGGGACACGATTACAAAGCAAAATTTTATTCGCAATTTGCAAATGTATTACTTACCTACTTGGTGTTACTTACAGACGAGGTGAGTTCATTCTAGTAGCCCTTTTTGGACCCAACTATTTCCAAAGTACACATTCAGTAATACTAACACAGCTTTCTTGGGAGTCTTCAAGGATGTATAATCTGATGTTGATCATCCGGATGAAGTCGTAAACATTGGTAATGTTGATTCAATGAAGAGTCTGTTATTGTTAGTGGCTCGCTGCCTTGTTAAATAATTACGTACCTAGGTGGCGACTGTAGTTTAGGTTCTAAATCTGAAGTCAACAAAATCGATAGTCATCTATTATTTCTTGTAAAGTCGATGGAATCTCTCTACCAAGACTTAAGTCTGTCATGGTCGACGTCATATCCGCTACAATAAAGAATTTTGTGGGGAAAGTGCAAAATTAAAATCGTTTCGTTTGGCATCCAGATTGCTGATTGGGAATACCCAGTGATATTACGTAAGCAATATTGAATAATTTACGCAAGTGTCCTATATTTGCGTAATGTGGTCTTATCTTAAAGACGTTTCTATACGTCAGTTGCTATTGAAGTCTCTATATTGTTAGACCAAATCATTCCCTGGTATATCTTTTCTGTATCTCAGTCCACTTCAGTAAGGTTCGTTACTTAATAAAGGTAGATTAGTAGTTAATCTTAGCATTGAAACCAGATGTTCAAATCAAAATACAGACCATACGGCACCTCATGAATGGTTGTACCGAAATCGAAGTGAAAGAAGGTGCGCGGGCGCTGTTCTTGAGTCCATATCGCAGTTGCGAACCCACTGTGCGCGTGTTTACGCGTCTGCGCATGTCTCTATTGTCGTTTGTATCGTGATTAATGTGCGATTTTATTTTCTATTCGGTTTTGTGTAACACTTGTCTTGTTACATCGTGATCGTTTAGAAGTACTGTGATTTGATTCGTTGACGAAACATTGTGATTGAAAGTTATGACAGTTTTTTCATATGGAGGTTTTTGTTGAAAGTTGATGGCGTTGAAATCGTTGTCATGACGATTTCTATTATAATTTACATCTAAATATTGCTCATAATCTCTGATGAATTAATGTAAAATAACACCCTCATCTCAAATTAACCGGCTTCTAATTTTACCTCCGCAAATAAACGTGTTTAGAAACTAAACTATTACTGTTTCAGTAGTACGTTTCCGTTTAGTGAGACGGCATTGAATTAACCGATAACTAAATACGGGCATTGTTGTCGGAAGTAGCAGTAAATCAGTAACCTCGCGAATAGCGCCTTGTATGGTAAATTAAGTATGGCGTCGTGACAATCTGTCGCGTCGGAATATTCATGCAAGGAAATGAGGTTGATCACGCAGTCTGTCTTATCTATCAAATAGAATAGATAATAGAGATTAATCTTGTGTTGTATTGTTTGTTATCTTAGTGTTCTCACTCCTTTAAATTCGTTATCTGAACCAATTTTGAACAAACTCAATATTGATTGACAAGCCAGTTTTTGAAGGCGCAGTCTTGCAAACAAAAGTGGCCCAAGTATTCGTCCTTGCAGAAACCACTTCTTATTCGTCTTATTTGTTTTTTTTTTTCTTTTTATTATTAGACCTACTTTATTTTAAAAGAGTGCCTAACCTAGGTCTCGTACATCATAGGAACGTGACTCAACTTGTGAATGCAATAGGCCAATGTGGGCTGCATAGTGTACTCTTCTTCCCACATGATATCGTTGATAAAAACTGTGAATACAACAACTCTTCCTTTACCCAGTACGGGTCCTTCCTTATTGCTAATAAACTGGTTGGCTTTCAAGTGTGGTGTGGTTCCACAAACGACGTAACATTTGGTGCTGTATCCTCCGATGGATCCCGTCCTGTACAACGTTGAAATGCTAAACTCATTGCTGTCTCAATTTAGAATGATCCATCGATCGACACGCTAAGACATTTCCATTGATTGCGTCCTTTCCAACCAGTACATCTGTGCCGCAACCTCAGCGTTCAGATTATTTCTGCTTGAACAGACTTTCAAAAGATCTTGACTTGCGACTTCGTTTACCCTTTATTTAAACAATTGTACAATTAAATTCATTCGTCGGCAGTAGTTTCTTTGTAAGTTGTAGTTCCTTATCCAACGAAGTGTCATTTAATTAGATCGTGATAGGTCAGTTGGTACTTCTCACCAGAAGTGGTTTTAAGTACTTACTTTCAAGTGAATGTTATGTTGATATTGAAACATTCATTTATTTTATTATGATGTGTGTTATGAATTTATGATTGCTCTTATTTAAGCAGGCTTTGTATTAAAATCGTACAATTTGTTGATAACATCATTTTCCCATGATAATTTATGCTACTCATGTATCCAAACCATATAAAATAAGTCTTTGAGTTCATGTTGTTCGATATTCATATTAATTATTTCATAAAACTGAACGGTACAAGCTATTAATTACTCACCTAAGTATACTGGAATACTCTGTCACAGTCCCATAACTTCAGTTGCTAATTATGTAAGTAATTTATTATGACAGCTAATTACAGAAAAGACTACCACCCTATTCGTCATTCTATTTAATGCTTCAGTGGAACATGAAATTAAGGCAATCGTAAGAAACAACTACGGAGTTATGTGCCTACTTATTTACATACATGTAAATACATAAATAAACGCATTATGTGTTAAGCACGCATGTCAATATTACTCAATCTTTAATCATAGGCTCATGAAACTGCTACATTTTTATATCTATGAATGTTGAAACACATTTCGTTCAAATACTTCCGGTATAAAGTAATGGATTGAAACAGGCCTTAATCTGTCAACTGCTGGACGTGAGTCTCTCCAAACTTAAGCACCCTTCATCAACTGAGTAGATCTTCACTTAAAATACTCATCTTGATTAAAATTAAGATCACCGGCCAACAGTGTTTTGCCAAGGTAATACTTATTGTGTTTAGAGCTCGAGTTTCTTAACTTTTTAAAGTTAGTTACAATGTAGGTACGAAGATGGCTAATTCTTTCAAATTCTTGTTTCAAGGTTGTTGCAGTAAGATTGATGTCAGGAAAGGGAACATCCGTCAATCAGGACTAGCACTTTTTATTTTCTCACATACATATAAAGGTCAAATTAAAAAGTGACGTTATCAATATAAACCGAGGCTTCATAGAGACATTTACAAATCATCTGCTATGTACAGAGCTTTTATTCCTTCAGAAACCAATACATTTACCCTACAAGCGTTCAATTCAATTCGTATGAGAACGTGTTCAAACTTCAAGCATAATACTTGATATCTAAGTTTAGTATTACAAATTTGCATAGCGCAGATAGTTCGTTGGCTTAGGTTACGTAGATCAGACAATCTATCTAGCCGTTGAAGGTTGCCCTGCCACAAACCGAGATCTAAGCGGTTTCGACACATCTTGTTTGCAAGCTTATATTGTTCTCTGATTTAACTTGTTTCATACTTCTGTCCATAGATTGGTGTACTTAGTAACAAAGGGGTACCTACGAAGCTAAAGATGAGACACCTAAGACCTTAAAAAAACTGAATTTATTTCTCTGGAGACTAAAAAAGGTTGAATTGAAAGTGACTAAGCGAATTTCACAAGTTCTCTTTTACTGCGCAAACTACTATCTTGTGCATCTATGAAACTCAAACCCACATCCTCCTACTGCTAAAAGTTGTGCTCCTAATTGACGTTTTTCGCCTTTTCTGGACTCGAGCCAGGCTTTCGATTCTTTTAATCATTGCTTGTACATTATTTTTCTAATGTCTTACTTTTGTCATGGTATGGTTAAAAACTATTTGGATGTCAACTTGTACCCTTTTCTTAATCCTGTCTAGCAAAGCCTCTTGTTTATCTACTTCATTTGTTGACACCTAGTCACACTCTTTTATGTATATACCTTTATCTCGTTTGTAAATATTATTTGTACCTTCGAAATTAAAGTTGTCAAACAGTTAAAGGATTAGCGACCTACAAACAGTGACAGCGTGTTTTGAACCGTCCTTGACAAGTCTTTGTCTCGTACTTAGTTAGGAATTTGTGCCAACTTTAGTGGAAAATTTGTAAACACAACATTCTACGAGCAAATAAGCTCTTGTAACTTCCGAACATTATTCGGTCCCTCAAACTAGTGTATGACTTTGTCAATATTAGGTTCAACTTGTGTTTGTTTGGCGACCCTGTTATAGTCGTACTTGAAGTTTTTTTACATGGATTTCGGTCATTTCTATTTTTGGGTCCGTCTAATTTTTTATTCTAGAGCTTTGTTCGTCGTATTTGTCCTTGAGTTATATCTAGACAATTACTGAAAATCGATTTTGTTTGATCATGTACTTAATGTTTTGCATTCAGAAATATATATCTGAGTAGCTTTTACTCGCGGCTTCGCCCGCGTGTATATTATCCCTCGGGCAGGAAAAAATAATAGAAAGTTTCCTGCGCCCCAGTTCATTGTCTACTTCTATGTCTTTCACCAAAATCCTTTCAGCCTTGCGGGTGTGAAAGAGTTACTTTCGCATTCAGAATATTGGTATGGATAAATTAAACGAAGTTCCTAGAATTCCTTGCCATTAAGCCACCACTAAGTAATCCAAATCCGTTTAACTAAAAGCTTTGTTTATCCTGCAGAATTTTATTGCTAGAGTTAAGTAAGACTCACAAACATTTCGGAAAAACCCCTAATTACACAAGTTCTTTCCATGTTTTTCTAATAACTTAGAGTGGCAATATGGGGAAACCTTTACAGAAAAGAGAAAATGCCATTCTATGAAGTTTCCGTGAATGCTGGCTGGTCCAATTGTTTTTCGAACTCTTTCCTACTTGTTGTCGTTACTTTCAAAAACTTTACCCATTAGCTGCAATGGATACTATAAGTATACAATATATTTTTCTTCCTAAACCTCTAGCTACACAAGACCAAATCCCGCGGGATTTACGGGATGCGCTACTTTGCCCAATCCCCCATACAAAAATAATTGATACAACCGGCGCGTGCATATTCCGTCCCGCATCCCGGAGTGCAAGATTCTCTTTGAAGAATCTATTTTGATGTACAGGACAATTGAAAGCTTCCTAAGTTTAAGTAAGACAAGCACTATCTAAGTTTAAGTTTCCATTCAAACACAGCGCACCTCTTTACTTACACATAGACGGTTTCCATCAAGCGAACCTAACAAGAAACCTGTAATGAACAGGCGCTTCACATGTTACTTCGACTAACTTTTGATGATAACTCTTGATTTTTACTAAATATACGTTCTAGGATAACTTACATTTAACTTATAACTGATATCTTACGTAACGCGAGGTTTTCCTAGAAAACAATGCTCTGATTAATTATATTATATACTACATGTATACCTGTTTTTATCATTGAATGGACGGTGCTCATAAACACAATTTCTAAACACGTAAAGAGAATCTATTGTAACCCCATGCCATGCTAGCTGTAACGTAGATAAAAGGACGAAATGTAGTCTTGTCCTTTTTCACAAATACTAGAAGTTAAACCTCCAAATGGATTTTATGACGTCATTAGGAAGAGTTATGAGCAATTTCAGTTGTATTTTAGGTGAAATCGTACTTTAGTTGAAACGTGAAGTGAATAAGTGAATTGGACTCTTAATTCTATGTGAAGCATACAGTTAAAGAGTCGTCCGGATATTCAATATGAGGATTTATTTCAAGGAGTATAAGATTAATAAAATGGTAAGTTTTTGGACGTTTGGAATCAAGAATACATTATTTTATTCATTTAATACTTTTAGCACACAAATATACAGATGACTGAAAATCGTGGGCATTTTTCTACCTGGATCTGTTTATAATTCCTGAGTTTGTTTGCTGCATCAATCAAACACACGGGCAATTATAATTGGCCAATCCTTGTTAATTCTTTGATATTGGCGTTGCAGTCAACGGATTTGTGTTGGCGAGATTTGACATTCTATTATCCACAATTATCAAGAATTGAGCAATATTGTTACTCGTTATAAGTTTTTAAACTGTCATGGTCACTAACATTATAATTAACTCTAGAAACGGGATATTTACCATGTCCACTGATACACATAATAACAATAACTTCAGTTTATCCGTGGTCATGGTGCTTGCAACAGCACCGAAATATCATATCTCAAAACAAACAGACATGGACATGATAAATATCCCGTTTCTAGACTTAATCATAAGTTACTCGTGTCATCATATTGTTGTCTTAATAATGTTTCAAGGTGAATGTCATAAGTCAATGACCATGTTTGAACGTTGTAGTTGAATTGATCTCTATTAGAGTAACCCGAATGTCTTTTAACTTGTTTAATGACTTGTTGTGACAGCTCTTTAATTTGATTAGTTTGATAAGCGCAAATCTTATTACAGTTCTACTTAATAATATTCTTACTAAATTAATCATTTTGGACAGGCCTCAAGGTGAATTGATACTTTGTTTCAAAGATTTAAATCGTTAGATGAGCACTAGTTAAATTTAACGTAAACACGAGCGATTTGAAAATTGAAAATACTGATACGTTTTACAGATAAAAAATCTTAATTATAAGAATATTAATATTTATGGGTGATATTAATAGCTATAGAATAGTTGTATTTTTTAAATCTAGCTATTTACGTTACGTTATACCTAGTGATTTTCCCCTACTGTGTTGATTAAAGTTTAACGTTCTCACGAACATAATATTTTGGAAACCATACTATTGCGAAATAGTTCTTATTATTTTAATGTAGAAATTTTTATGATAGACCATTTGAATTTTGCTAGTTGTTTATATTTCATTGCTCGTGACTACACCGTACGCTCGTGCTGAGGCCTCTGACCATCTTTTGACGCGGTGGTGCGAATCTAAAGATTTCAATCTTTACTTTGTTCAAGATGCTAAGGTTAGACTCTCAGTATGCAAATATTCAGGGTTTAGCAGACAGGCTGCTAGTGGAGGTTGAGTAGGAACTGGTCTCAGATCCTTGAAGTTCCATACCTAAGCTTTTGTTAAGTTAGCGCAGACTGTTCTGAAAACTTTAGTTGTATTAAGTTAACAGTTCCCAGTAATGCTTACTATTCTGAATTCTTTGGAAATCGTGTCGCAAATTGGTTGAGATTGCGACAACCTTCTAAGTTCGTCTACATATTATGACTAACTTTTTATGTTGTTGGGGTTTCAAGTACACACTTGAATGGTCTTGTGGAACCTTGGGCGCGGTTTATACAGAAGAGACGTGGCGAGGACGCGGGTAATCAAAGAAACCTAAAATGAACGTAATAGTTATGTCACATAGCGTCGTTTTTGTCGGAAAGAGATTTGCGCCCGCGCTTCTAGGCGACGCGCGATGCGATTTTACCGCCACCTGGTGACAAGCCCACTTAGGTTCATTTTACGTCTCGCCACGTCTCTTCTGTGTAAACCGCCAAACTTATTATAACATAATTTTTCAAGACAATGGCCACGATGACTAGCTTGGCGGCCGCGTGAATGCCTGAAAATATCCCACGGTAACGTACTAATAGAAGTACTTGAATGAAAAGTATCCTTTGCCGTTACCTTAGTCATGGTCGCTTGTGCCAAATTTCACCCCAATTCGTTTAGCCGTGAAAAAGTAACGACAGATTACAGTTTTGTTGAGATTTAATAAAATTAATCTGCTAATACGGTAACCTGAAATTTCTTGCCGGTTCTTCTACATAGGAAACGACCAACCCGAACCGTGCACGTATCTTTGACGTTTCATAAGTGCGCATGTGCCCATTTTGATTTTGAATTAAGAATCAGATAGGTACACACAGCGTCAGTAAGTGTTAACCCCTCAAGCTTTTAAAATGATAAAGCTTGAGGGGTTAGCACTTACTGACGCTGTGTGTATGTACATCGAAAATAATAAATTTTGTTAAAGCTTTTGTAGATACGTCGTATTTCATGTAATACATGATGTGGCGCCGACTCAATTAGATCTCATTAATCTCGCATAGAAGTACCGAGAATTCGCAGTGACAAACAATTTGATTAATTTAATTTCTGTATCACGTAGCGAAGCATTACTATTATCATCGTTATTCAATTAAAGCCTTTTATCTTTGTTATGTATATTAATTTGAAAGGACACTACAAAAAGTACTTCAGCAACATAGTACCAGCGCCATCTATGACACATCACATAATTATGAAGAACTAACATCAAAATTCTAAATCACGCATTTAAAGTTATCCGCGACTTAAGACTATATTAGGGTTCTTTTGGGTTAGCTCGTTCCATCGTCGACCTCATCTCAGTCCTCAGGACTAGATTGAGGTCACGAGTAGGCCCATTTAATATAGGAAAAAATATATATATGTAAAAAACCCGACAACAACTTAATTTATGTGTGTATTGTTCCAGCGTTCGAAAGGCCCGGAGTGTACTCCTCCGTGCCGACGCGCGCAGCCATCACCACGAACTACCAGCACGCCCAAGCGAACTCTTGCGCAGCCAACCGTTGTCAATGATGCTGCTGGTGAGTACTTAGCATTTTAAGTGTTCTTCTACTACTATATTGATTTTCAATGAGTTTTGACTGAAGAGGAAGTTCGTAAAAACATTGGTTATTCAACCAAATTGAGGTTCGGTATCACTCTAGCTATTAAAAGTGAACTCAGGATTCATATCAATAAAAGCAGAAGTAAGTAGTTTTATTAAAAACCATTTAAATGTGAGAACTTAGACTATATTCGAGCAAAAATCAAGATAAACTTTCTCAACTCTAAACGCAACAAAACAATAATTTTACATGGACGCACATACATTGTGACACACATAGCGATTAACTGCTAACATGTAGACGCATTAACAGAACAAAATTCACGCGTTCTCATTGTCACAATTTGTCTCGCAGTTTATTTTCTTTCGTTTCGATAAAATGGTTCTCTTGACGCAGCAGAGTAAAGGATTTCGTAAATTATCACTGAGTTTAAAATTCTTTCGTGACAAATCGGTGCCGTGGTGGCTTTTACCGCTCACGCTTTTAACCTCCACAGAAATCATTAAAACCTTCATTCGTTTTAATACTATAATTAGAAAATCTCGTAATTTTTTACTTTCATGTTTCTGGGGGTGTTATGGACCCTCCAGTGCTTGTTGGTTGAGATTAAACAGGGCTTTTCGCTGCTCATTTGCAATAACCGTTACATTTCATGCGTGTGAAATGCAGTTTATCAGGTTATTGCGGAGCTTAACCCTTCGTTTGATTAGTAGATGTGGCTTGAATTACGTTGATGGCGCGGAATTTGTATTAACGAATGATTGGATTTAGTTGGTGTCTCTTCAATTGCAAGACTAATGTTAGATTTTTGGTTAGTTGAAACCAAACTCAATTTGGGCACAATTACGTTATCATTTCTAACTATTCCATTTAAGCCAGATGCCCCACTCACGTCTCTCAACAGGTACAATGACATTAAACTAACAATACGTCTCGACCTGTCAAAGATACGCCCTCAGTCTATTTCTGCGTTCTACCGTCCGGCCGTGACCGCAGTCACGTTGACACGCCAAACACCCGGTCGGCACACGTAGGGCTGAAAGCCCCAAGTACCCCTTTAACCCCCTTTTAGGCCGGGACATGTTGATGTCCCACACACGTCCCTTTATTCCGATGCTTAAATGAATCGGCCCGATTTGCAAATTTTATTATAAGTACGGAATTTGGTCCCTGAATTTAAAGTGGGTTTAAAGGAATTGTTTAAACTTTCAAGTATTTAACAGAAGATCTTTTAACAGTAATGCAGATTGTCTGTTACAGCTTAGCTTTGTGGAATACTTCTAAATTTTCAACGTTCATTCCAATTCTGGATATAAATTGCTGGCGATGTTATTTTCCGTGTCGTTTCAGTTTTACCATTGACGTCAATTGACATAAAGCTTTTGCTTGTTATCTATACCAGGTGTCCCAGCTATCTCTGGATAACGCAACCCTATTGTTACCGTGATTATTGGCACACGTTGCCTCAGCGTAGCCTCGTACCCTTTTGATTTGAATTCGAACCTTACACAGGTGTAATCTCTTACCAAAACGTAAATATAGTTCTTCATCTATCTTTGCTAATGGAAAGTATCATTCTGTTTTCACTTCCAGCATACCAAGTGAGGAATTAAATGTTTGGGTATGGATTCTCAGTATCGTGCTCATGAGTATGTGTAATTGTTGATTGAAGAAGCGGTATCTCGAAAAACACATTCCGGCTGCTATTAATTAAATACCATTGTTATGCTCTCCTTCCCGCTTATTGCAATAATTAAGTACATTCTTACTCACGTATTATGCAGTGTTTTGCTGGTTTCTTTCAAGAAATTATCGATCAAATTTTATTTACTTAAATAAAATATAGTCGAGCACGAAAGATCGAAATGAAGATGATCTGTCCGAACGATAACAATGGTTCTCGGAAAGTATAGCATACCGTGTCACTATAAGAATCGAAACAGATATAATTGGATAGAAAATTAAAGTGCGTGTCTACCAATTTCGCTTCGTTTAACGTATCAATTAGAGCCATCGATTGCCGACTGCGGTTCTTCGCGGTTTTTTACCCTGAAGTGAAAGGGAAACTCGTGTTAAATAATATACCATTTGTAGACGTACGTTTCCAGATAGTTCAATGTACTACGTTAGCCACTCTCAAAGAATTCCGTGTCCGTGTCTATATTTTATCTATCGAAGACGTTCGTGTAGTCAATTTATTATTCAAATGAGCTCAATTTATAGGCCACAGGTAGAGCTACGGAGTTGACGTGCTGGCTGAGCCTGGAGTCGTACGTGTGAGCCAACCTTACCATGAATTATTAAGGAGCTGTGGAGCAGGAATATTATGATCGTGTTCTCGTGGTCTCTAGCCTGCCAGCATTATGGAGCAAGGTTGTTTGTCTCAGAACTACGATCGTTTCAAGTTAATGCATTAGTTTGCAGCGGGAACAAGAGCTAAGGTGTCGCTAAGTACGTTCCGGTGGAGTAAGTAATGTTTCATTAAGGAAACATCGTCCTACGAGTGCTTCCCTTTATCGCATACATCGATCTCCCCCCTATGTGAACAAATTAAATATACCGTCTAGGAATATTTCTAGTATGTCAGTCAGAACAATTTAGTTTTCCTAATATAGAATATACAAATCTACATATTGCCTTGACACAAAATAGAAACCGTCTGGGTGGATCTATTTCTACCAATGACGATGTTTTAGCTGTAAAGGGTAGAAACTGTTCGAGAACTTTGAGATAATTTTAATTATGAAAAGAACCTTGATACAGATCAAAGATATTCCTCCTTCTCCGTTTCACGCTGGGGTAAAAGAAAGAAAACCGTCTTCGCAAAACGCTTACGAAGTCTCTTCAGTAATTAGAATAAGACAAAAGTTATAGCATTTTTACAGCGGCAGTAACCTCGAGTGAAAAGTAACATTTTGCCACGGAAGCATTTCAAAGAGAGTAGGTAATACAAAATGGATATATTTTCGCCATAAAATATGGCCGTCGAGTGTCCTTTTACGAGTGTAATTTAATAGCAGTCCTAAGGCATAACGTTGTCTGGATGTATCATGATATTAAATATTATTATCTTCAGCTTTTGGGAAGAAAACGGGGTTTGGGATACCCTTACATTATTGGTATATGGCCTTATGTTTGGTATTGGCGACAAAAGAAACTGTAATCTTATTCTATACACATTACATATCAATTCACTTTTCGTGTGTCCGTCTTGAATGTGATATCATTATTCTTTTAACTGACCTACGAATATGTCATGCATGTGTTAACCATCAAATCCTGAGGTCAGTGCAGGATGGTCAATGAATTGGGACAAGGCTGTGGCCCTCGATTGAAACAGAGAATTAAAAGGAAAATAAATATGAAAGAATAAAAAGAAAATACTGTTGTATTGTGTACAATTTCTTGTATAAATATAAATAAAAGGTAAAGGAGCTTTTAAGCTTGGAAGCATTTTCTGATCAGATTGTATCTCAGATTTAAAGCACTGGTTCTAAGTGCGATAAACGCATGTCACTAAAGTAAAGCAAAAAATCGTCGTGCAAAGTAGACACATAAACTTACCTTTTCATCCACAAAAAGTAAACGAAATGCCAGCTGTTTTAAAATTTTCAGCTAGCATAAAACACAAGCAGTTGATACGCTGAAAGATACGTTAAAACTGAAAACCAATTTACTGAAAACACGTAAAATACCGTAGCAGCTAGAGTATTTTATACTCGATTGTATGTGTGTGTACTGCTAAGGGTGTCGCAAAATAAATGCACGTAAAACGTAAATCTTTCCACGAGCTGGTCAGGTGTTAAAAGTGGGCCAAGGTCGGGACCTTACCTCACTGGTCCTTCATAATAGAATAGTGCATACGAAACGGGCTTTGAGTCGAGGATAGTGCCGTTTAAAGTTATTGGGAGAGTCAGCAGACTTCGAAGAGTTGACTGATGATATAAGTTAGCTGATACCTGATTATGGACATTCCTTGACGTTAATAACGGGCACATTTGAAGCCCAAATCAAGACGCTCAAGAAGCCGCGAGTAGGAAGCAATGATATAACGTCATATCTCGTGGAGTAATCTCATTTTCTGAAAACAATGAGGTAATCAATGGCAACAATACCCACGTTTACCAACCGCGTGCATATCTCTTTCACTTCCACTACAGCGATGATTAGAAGCCTTCCCATGTCCAGCTGTCATCACTGACAGGCCGATTTGACGTACAGGGTCACTCCGGGAGTCCTGTCACAATACAAACGCTTGGCACGTGGATTAGACAGACACAACAGGTAACTGTGTAGCCTTTAAAACTGGGTCAATGTTAACATTACCTATCTCGTCCTTCACATGTAGAACGTTTCCACAAGGATAATGTTTGTGGATTATGACGTTTATTTTCATTATGAAACCTTATTTCATTATGTTAGTAGTGTGGGGTTACGCTGCAAGGTCTTAGAGATTCAGTCTTGTCGTTACAATGTGAAGAATGAAAGGGGACTACATTAAAGGCATCATGAGCCTCTATTTTCCATTGGTGGACAGCCTTCCTCGTGAGTTACCATTATCACTGGTCCACTGCTCACTCGAAATAATATAACATAACGCCTGTAATCCCCGTAGGGTTAAGCAGAGGTGGACCTAATAGTACATCCACAATTCGGCAGTTATGTTTTTTGAACTCTCATGTATAGGGGACGAGCCTATTGCAATCAACCGGGCACGAATCCAGACTCCGTGGCTGCCACTGAGACATTCCGGATAGTACTTTGCCCGACCCGGGAAACGAACCCAGGACCTCTTGCTAAGCAGTCGCGGTTGCGACCACTCGACCAACTAGGCAGTCTACTCTAAATGTTAAGAATAATGCTGAAATCTCATCTCATCATATCCAAACTTTATCTTTAAATGAATGGTGTAAATACTATAGAAGCCGAAAATTACTTGTTCTTCCTCTAATTGCGATCATTTTTTTTTGTTCTGTACTATACCTGGGAATTTTCTAGTAACGGAGTTCTTGAGATCCAAGTTCCAACTTTTTCACAAAATTTAAAAAAAATACAAGTTTATAACTTTAAATACTTCCATGACCCCTGTACTATTCAATGCATCGATCAGCACAATGCTTTAAGTCCGTTACATCTCAATGTAATATACCGACAGGACTCATCCTGTAAACCGTGATTTGCTCCCCCAAAAAAAAGAAGGTTTCTCAGCTATCATTTGGCGTAGAGTTACATTAAACCAAAGAGATTTAAAAGACTTATAGAGCGGACATTGGGAATATTTTCATACAAAAATTTTGATCCCGAACATTTTCGATTTTGACACACGAATGCTACCTGACAAGCGGGCGTGTGACACTAGACAGAACGATTTGTTACTAAGTAGTAACAAGCATTGGATTATAGTTTTCTTCGTCTTGTCCCGTCTATCGCTCGTAAATATTTGAATGTCTTTGCATTAAACCTACCAGAAGTTCCTTTCTCCAATCTTAGTGCTCACAACAGCGAGTCGGTGGATCCCGACCAGCAACCAATCTAGGTTGTTGGTCCACGGGTAAACTGTTTATCAGCCCACCTACTCCTGACATTTACCGGAACAATCTGTTTAGCTCAGTGACTTTAAATTAGAACAGAGGGTAGCGAAGCCCTTTTATCGGTGTCTGTTTTTCCTTGATAGTAAAGGGTTAGAACGTTCCAAGGTATTTAAAATTAAAAGTTTCTAAATTATTATCTGTTTATGAAATGGGTGGAAAGTCCCGAAAGGGGTCGGATTTCACCGAAGCGGAGACGAGACGGGGGGAAAGGAGATTTAGATTACAACACTGGTAACCACCGATAGAAATTCGATATTTACACTTCTCGTCTCCGCTTAGATTTACTGGAAAAGGTTGAGCAGAGAGCAGAGATGTCTCGTAATTGTTTAGGCTAGCGGAGACGAGAAAAGGCGTGAGCGGCGTGCGGTGAGTGGTGTGCTGTGTGCGTTTTCTCTCCTCTTGGGGGAGACAGCTTCGGTAGATACACCCTAGCTTTTACGCGTCTCCTCTCCTCTTCGCACATCTCCGCTCGTCTCCATTTTGCGGGCCTTAGGCATGGGTACATGGGCTGCGGGACTGTTCGAAAGAGATACCGCGGCCCTGGAACATAAAGGGCCAAAGAAGGAACATGGGTGGTTTTTAGTCAGTAAGAGTCTGACACTCCCTTCCGCTCCGCCCAGAGCGGGAGGAGTCATTTGATGATTTCCCACCCTCCAAAAACAAAAAAAAAAAGTCATGGGTACATCTATCGTCATCTACATTTCGCCAGTGCGGCGATTGTACAGTACTGCCAACATACAATTTTCTTATCGGCTCCGAAATACTCCCAAAAATGTCATACCACCAAAGATTTCAATCGTCCTTGCTTTTGTTTGATGTAGTGGCAATTTCGAAAACAACTGGACACAGTCACAGTATTTTTCAGAGGACAGTGACATATACAGTGTGATTTCATGTGAATGAAGTCGCTCGCAAAACGTACATATTGTGTACTTTGCAAAGTTTCCACTAGCATGTACATATGTAGTACATAGTTTGTTATTTCAAGATGCGTGTCTAGCAACAGTAAGCGATGTTAGTGGGTGTTTACACGTGATAAATTCAGTGTTTAGTCCTCTTGAAACATTGATGTCTCATAATTTATTGCTATGAACTCAAGCGCGAAAAATTCATACATGATGGTTTTAGGGTTCCATGCCTAAAAGGTGCAAACGGGAACCTATTACTAAGGCTCCGCGATCTGTTTGTTCGTACGTTCGTCCGTCCGTCTGTCACTGGACTGTATCTTTAGAACCGTAACAGGTAGACACTTAAAATTGAACACACTAACAATAACACGTTACAAGGTGCGTATTACTGCGGCCGCTGTAACATCAAATAATAAAAATAGAATAAAGTTAAAAAAATAAAGGAGTCGTCATACAAGAAACTTGTTTTCGGCATTTTGTTTTCGTTCTTAATAACGGTGGTACAGAACCGTTCGTGTGAAAATGGCATGTATTTTGTTAAAAAAAAAATGTAACCGTTAATAATTCAAAATGAGGTATGGATATCCAGATATCATACTTTTATGAGCTCATCTGAAAGTTATGAGTTCTTCGGCACGTGTTACATACGGTTAATATGTAACATATTCTCTGTATTGGAGTTTGAAGAGTTGTATACAAATAATACAAAATAACGAAACTTGTATAATCTAAATAATCTTACGCAGAGGTGTACATAATAGCACACCCACATTTCGCCAGTTTATGTACACCCCTACGTTCCGCGATTACAGGTGCGATGGTGTATAATCTTTGACATTCATAATACTTAGTGGGTTAAGAAATTAGCACGCTATGACGGTGACCTTTACGTGACTGAATTAAATGAGTAGGACAAACCATTTCACCCCTGCAAAAACAAAGTCCCCAAAAGGGAGGCAAAGTTAATGGCTGTGTCATTTTTTTTTTTTTGTAAAATAATATAAAACGTTATACAAGCTATTAAGCATTTGTATCTTAATATTAACTAGTAAGTGTTTACCGTTTAACATGAATTTCCTCAAAGCCCGCTGAGTGGAACGCTTGTAAACTTGTAACTTATACTACCGCAGAAAGGGTAAAACTCACAGTACAATGTAAAAAAAATCCCAAAGTCTATGTTAGGGTCGGCCTCCAGTCTAAACTAATGCAGCTCAATACCATATTTTACACGGAACGACTACCTATCTGACCTCCACAAGTGGTAACTGCATAATACGATACCTCTTGGTAAGTCTCGTTGTCAGAATATCTGTATCGTTTGGGTTTCTGTCAACCTGTAACGACCGTCAAAGAAAGTACTAAGCAAAAAGGCCGCATCAGCAGTAAAATATTGACTTAGTATTCCCCATCTTCTTTTCTACAAAAAACACCTCTTCCTAACTTCTTCCTTCTTTTTTTTTTCTTTTTTTTTTTTTTTTTTTTTTGACCTACAAGTAGTTGTTCCGGGTCTGGGTGTTTTTCTATCTATAATATGTATGTATTTACAAAAAAAAAAAAAAGATGTATATATGTAGTTTATCAGCCATCTAGCTACCATAACACAAGCATTAAGTTGCTTAGCTTGGGGCTAGATGGTGCTGTGTGAAAATGTCCAGGGATATTTATTTATTTATGTATTTATTTTTTTTCTGAAATGCGCCGTTTTACTTACGGCGATAATACAGGGTGGAAGGGACACCGACGCTAAAACGGTTACCACGTATTCAGTACATCATACTGAACCCCCAACATAAAAAAATTTCAGCGAGAGGTAATTGAAAAAAAAAAAAACAGCCGTTCCATACATTTGTCCGTGTAGGTATTGCACTTTTGTAGGAAAGGGCGTTCAGAATGAGCTACTGAATATATGGTAACCGGTTGCGCGTCGATATCCCCTCTACCCTGTATTTTGGTATAGTCATCGCCATCAGCTAGCACGACAAATTCCTTTAAAAAACCCACACGCCATATTCTCATTACAGAGACAAAATCTCAAGTTATTTTAGCAACACGAATAAAATTTACCGCTTCCATTGTTTCGTTCTAAACTTCGTCGTAAAAGAACACATAAACATAAGATTTCACAAAGGAATATAAAAGTACCCCTTTTGTTCACATCATCGATTCTCCATTGATTTCTAAGACCTCTGAGGCTTGGTATCCTTCTCTATACAGTACTTAACTATCTAGATAAAGTAAGGCTGATCTTAACAACAAGTTTACGCTGTAGATAATATAATATTAAAGCTCCAGGCACACCTTGGCTTCAAAGTTATTAACATGAGTACCATACAAACTTAACTTCCTATAAGAAACTACAATTAGTCTAGCACCATTATGCAAGTTTGTAATACTTGACTGAACTGTATCCTTACAATGTAGTGCACTTGACTTTAATATCTAGGTTACCAGTGCCTGTAATATAGTGCACCAGAATAAACTTCGTTTCGTGGGGCATTATATTTCAAAGCTTGCAGTAGACCGTGCTGTTTCCACATTCAGTCCTAGTTGATCGATTCTAAGTTAGACTTATAAGCATTTTAGCTACATTGTTAAAACTTCCAGCTTTCGGCCGATCATCTACCCTTTACCAAAAAACCTATACGCCTCTCTCAAATCATCCCTATTCGAACATCAAAAGATGAAGCTGATCGTAACTGACGGATATTACTTCCTACGGATTACGAACCGTAGACCCGGCGGTCTAATCAATGGATTTCAGGAATACGCTTCAGTAAGCCCAAAGCGATTTCGTGATAATATGTGCATATGTAAGCGTAGTAAACGGTATTGTAATAAGGTAGCATGATGTTTATTGCTTCGTTCAGTGAATTCACTTAAAGCCAATTGAATTTACGGCACGGAACAGCGTATATCACTAATGAATTTTAAATCTGTGTGTATAATAATTGTCCTATCATTCCTATTATGTAAACTCGTCATGTAATACCTCTTTAAATCAAACGTTGCCCCATACAAGGAATTTCTCCTGTATCGTGGGTGCGTTTACAAACATTTAAACTCACATACACAAACAGCCAGACCCGGAACAACTATCTGTAGGCCATACAAATATTTGTTCCGTGCGGGGATCGAACCCGCGACACGCAGCGCAGCAGTCTATCGCTTAGCCTTTGCGCCAACTGTGCCGCTAATACAACAAACTGTCTGAATTTTCACTGTCGAAAACAAAAGACACTTTCTCATGAGAAGAAAAAACTTGATGTCTCATACTTTTTAGAGCATTAACTACTCTATAGATCTCATAATACTGGCATCACATATGTAAATAGAAGTTCCAGTAAAGCTAAATTCCGACCGATTTCACAGGGGCCAAGCCCTGAATAGGGTTGTCCAAAGCTAGACTGGAATATTCCGTTGTTAACAAGTCTGGGAGTCCGAAATGGAAAGGGTGAAGGCAACAGGCATGCAAAATGGTTTTTGCTGAAAGATGAGCAAGGCTTGCCTTTGATTCAAAGCGATGTATGTGGGCGTAGAAATTAAGTTAAATTCTTAGTTACAATTCTTCGTAATTAAAGTTTATAGTTTTAAAGGAGTGTTTAGTATTCCAAGACCTAATTAACGTTTTAAATTTAATTTTCGACTTCAAAGCTGCCTTTGACAGAGCTAGCGTATTTTTCTAGTTTAAATGCCAACCTTATGTAACCGCAAGGCCGACGAGTTAGTTATGCCCTTTTATGCTTATAGATCGGAAAGTCAACTGTTCGTGAATCATTCGGGCCGAAACTTCATAGACTTTACGAGTAGATGTAGGTACGAGTATGTGTGTGTTTAGGAAATTGTACCTATGATTTATACTCCTTCGTGGCCTGACCTAGCCGTACTATGAATCATATAACGATCAGCTACTAAGGTCTGGTTATGTATGACTTATGAAGTCATGATCCTTTAGAGGTAACCATTCATCATAGAAAGGCCATAAACAAGGAGTGTTTGGTTTCTTCTTTATAGAAATACAGATATGATTCACTTCGCTCCTTCGATACTAATTTTAGAAGTAGTTTAGTGTAAGCCCGACTTAAAATATCAAGTGTCTTCGCGTGGGGGCATTAAATTTTAACATGAGCGTCTTAAAATATGCTTTGTACTTTGTAAAGGCGATATTTTGTTTTGTACCGTTTATTAGGTAAATAAATTAGGGTTTAGTCTGCTAATTTAAGGAGGATGCTCTAAAATAGGCCTCGTTTTTTTGCAATTTGTTTATTTCATCCCATTGAATGACTTTTTCATGAAATATTCATTCAATGGGATTTAATTAACTCACGAGGTTGTATTGATGATTTTAATGATTATAATTCTGTAAATACATACGTTACGATCGCGAATCATATTTTCTTCAAAATACACCCTGACTGACCTGTAAATTGTAAAACAACGTAACAAAATTTTAATTTCGCGGGCTACCCTGGCTTCCACCTTAATCTGTGTAACACTAAGATCTGATTTCACCAATGAAACTGAACGCGGTCACCACAACTAAACGGCGTTCAAGATCTTTCAGTATCAATATTCCTTAACAATAATGACACTGCCAGCTCTTGGTCTAAATGCGTTGATCGCGTTCAACGAAACTTCTATTTTATAACTGATCTAGATATTTTGGGTCCTAAAAATTATCCGCACGCGAAAGTTAGATTTGTAACACGAAGGTCAAATAACATTTAAATCCCTAATTGTCTTTTGAGCACAGATCCAGTAAGATAGCTTAAGTGCCTACATGTTTTTTAGTTACTTAATTTCCCTACAGACCGTAACCTATGAGACAGCAGAAAATGTGACCGAGATCCTATAAAATAACTTACATTTCAAGTAATGGTTTTTGTATTCGTTCTTTCAAAATAAAATTATATCACGTAGACAAACAATATTTTATCGAAGTACATAAAGGCTCATGGGTATTACATTTCATTTCAATTACGCCATATTTGCCGAAATGTATTTCCTTCGCAAACTTATTCAAGTAAGTATTTTTTTTCATTATTTTTCCGTTGTTTGCTCTAAAGAAAATGAACAATGCATTATAAGAACGAGTGTTTTCCCCAAAGAGCTGGGGTATGTACTGTTTGAAACTTGAGACCCCACTGACTTATTGTAAAGAAAAATATTGTGAAGTGGCTTGCACTTTATAACGTAGTCTAAAATGTCTAGAATATAATGCAGTGAGCAAGCGTGTTCATAAATAGTTAAAGGTATTTTCTTTGTATGAAAAAAAACCTTAGTTCGGCGGAAGAAATACTTCATTGGACATAGGGCGTAAGAATTACAAAATGGTAAATTTTTAATATTGCATAATATTACATAAAGGTATTCTTTCAATTGAATGGGGTTAATTGGGAATTAATACGAAAATTCTTGCAGAAAAAATCTCATTTCTCTTTCCCTAGACTTATATTCTGCAAGATCTCATAACGAATGTCGCCCTCAGTGTGAAAGACTCTCAGTGCTCTCCAAAATCAAATTAATGGAAAATATTCTCGCACACAGTAATCATTCGGGAATAATAACTCGAAATCCAAGCTCGACAACCGTCTACGATTAAATAAACGAGTAGCCACGTGAAAATAGCTTTGAAAATACAAATGTTTCATGTATGACTGAATGCATGATTTTAACGCACGTGTTGAACTTTTAAGACAATCATGTCTGTCATTTGAAAGTTTATCCTGAATAATGTGCTACCACTATAGAATACATCTAAAAGTTTAATATGTCTGCAGAGTTAGTCTGTAGGTTGGAATCATGGACACTTTTCCACCTTTATGGATAAGTCGGAATCTTACAATGACGGATGAACGGATCTGGATGAAATTTGGCACAGAGATAGATTATAGTCTGGAGTCGCACATAGGCAATTACTTTTTTTTGTCTATTCACATGAAAATTTCCACGCAAACCAAGTCGTGGGCAACAGCTAGTACGAGTAGAAGAATAATGTGTTTTAAAATTCATCACAAAAAAAACTTTATTGTAAAAATAAAACCGACTGAAAAGACACACAAAAAATTTAGACGAGTTGATAACCTTCTCCTTTTGGAAGTCGGTTAAAAAGAAGTGATATGAGAAAGTTAAAATCATGTTTATTTTATGTTTCTCCCCTTAGACTTGGCTTCAGGCGAAAAGTTTACTCAGGAGCCTTTGTTCCAATTTACCTTAATTATCCTTTGTCCCAAACTTTCAACAAATACTTTATTTCACATTCAATTGTTGACACACGTTTCCAACATCGGCAACAGAAATCCTAGTATTCGAACAATTTCATCTATAAACTTGGTCCAACTGAAACCGATTAAACGAAAAGTTATCACAGCTGGAAACCGAATAGAAGTTATTGATGTTGTTCCGTTTTGTAATAAAACTTAGTTAGTTGTGTCCTATTTTAGTCGTGACGTTATTAAAAAGCCACTTCGTCTATCTCCTTCGGCTTGCATCCACCTGCTAACACTAATTTACATAGGTCATCGACATACGATCTTGAACCACAACTTAACGAGTCTAGATTAACGCGACTACTTTTTTTCCCCATTTCTCCGCTTGGGAGGTTGGTTTTATTTTAGTTATCATTTACGAGAGAATTGTACCATCGACAAGTCGACATATGTTCGGGTAGAGAGGCGCGTGCGCCGGCGCAGGTCAGTCGACGCGGTTCGTTTGTTGCGCGCGCTTATCTGATCCATTCTGATCGATGATTGGATCACGGCGTGTTTAGTATGTGAGATAATTGCAGCATGTGAAGCGAGTCATTCTTGTGTTTCTCTATTTATGATTTAGAAAATTATTTTAGCAAAAATTTTCAAAAAGAAATTAACATTTATATTTTTTAGTAAAGCAGTTTTAAAAAAAGAAAAGCATTAATCATTATAGTGTCGAACTTTTCCAAAAAAAAAAAAAACACTAATTAAATCGTGTAATTTCGCCGGTTATTTGGATCTCGACTCCCGCGCATGTGCCAAGCGTTCGAGGCGCATTTCTTTAGTGTCGACCGATGACACCGTGCCGTGCGTCTACCCCACAAACTTTTTTATACTTTTTGTCTAAAATACAAAGAGTTACCTTCAGTCGTATATAGAGAGTTTGAAAGTGGTATTTTTCGTCTGTTCGCTCCGTGTTTTGTTTGTCAACAAGATGGAAATATTACTGGTGCAAGATGGTCCAATCGTGATATCCTGGATTGTGTTCCTGCTCCTCATATGCAGGTGCTACTACCAGATTGGCGCGGTCAAAGTTAACGGTAAGTGTTTCTGTGAAAGTAATCGGTTTTCACGTGTCATTGTGACTCATTTACACATCGGAAACATTAGTTTTTTTCTTTGAAAACCATGATTGATGGTCACGCGGTGGATGTAATACTGTGTAAAATAGTGGTTTTAAATGAAATATCAAGGTTTTCTTTGAAAGGCAATTACATTAACAAGCAGCGTATTAAACTAATTTGCAGTTGAAAGAACAATTTACATTAACGAGTTAAAAGTTCTTTAGGGACTCTGGTAACTTCAGTTTCGCATTTTCATTATGAAACGGTAATACTTTTATAAAAAAAATATTGTAGTAGTTAGTAGAAAAAGTATTGCAGTTGTTTACTTCACGGTTTTTAATTTATAAGTAATCACTGTTTTCTAGAAAGTACTCAACTTTGTGCAAAACAAATTATGCAAACTCAATCAATTTAGTTACTAGTTTAATTTAATATCTACTTATGACGATAAACGCATTAAAAAGTTATCTACTTATATTCAAGTTTCTTTAAGTTTTAAGACTAAACTTAAATTAATGCTTGAGACATAAATTATAACATAATCTGTCCCCGTGACATTTTCAACCGACTGTGCTGCCATCTATCAAGATTTAACACCAAAACAAGTTTGACAGTTTCACCTTTTTATCTGCCCGTATTTTCGTCATCTGCAAAGTTCTTTGGTAATAAATAAATCTCGCGTTTTACCATCTCTGTCCATCCTTAGTATTTCTGGCAGAAATCGCCTTGAGCGAAAATACTATTATCAATATGGGCGGTTAAGAAAAAAATGAAACTATTTTTTTGAGGTATTTTCTTTAGATCTTACACAGTGTGCTTCAGTATGTTATTGTTATATTATTTTCTTGTTCAGAACCCACAGCATTTTAATAGACCAACTATGTTTTTCTATTCAACTATGTTCAACTATGAACAGTGTTCCATTTCATTCGATTAATTATTCGATACATAAACAATAGGGAATATGCATAAAATTTAGATTTGTCTCAAATATTTTTTTCTAGATTCTTTATTGTCTTTACATTATACTTAAAAGGTATTTTTTTATTTAGTTATTATTTAAACCCAGAAAATATTATTTAAAAAGTGAAAAATAAGGGAGGGAAATTCAAACTTACAAAACGCGTCACCATTGGTCGAAACGAAATGTGACGTCATTGGTCACGACATTGGATGTATCGGCGTTGATATTCATACTGTGTTAGTAGTGTTTGTGAAAAAAAATGTTTAAAACTATATTCCTGTGTGATTACTTGTAATATTATATTTGTAGTCAATGTAGGACGATGACAGAAACTGGTTTTGTCAAAGCACAATCGGATAATCTACCGAAAATAGATGCATTTATGATGTCAACATAATTATCTGAATTTCTATTAATTATTTACCTATTTTTAATTTAATGAACAACTTGGTGCATATCCAGGGATTCTAGGGGATGTAACAGAAGAATAAGATGATATAGAAGTACTATCAGCCGGGTTATCAGCGAACAATTTTCTTTTTAAAACAGATAGTATTATTGGTGAAGTTCTTTTCAGTAGGTACATTGACAGCTTTACTTCTGTACTTCAGTTTAATATTGACTTGCATAGCTTTGTCGTTTGTGTTGCATAGCTTGTAGATTATATTTTCCTCCTTTCTGTTTCACTATGTTATATTCAATATAATTAACTGTATCTTCCCTAACAAACATCAAAATTTCGTAAAACCACAATAGGAATGAGCAAGCTCTACTTATATAGATTTTTTTTATGATTTTTGTAAACTAGGTTAGGTTAGTTTTAGACTTAATTTTCTACTGCTTAATAGCTAATTCACAATAAGCTGTACATCATACTTCCGTTAAAATGATCTTCACAAAAAAATACAACCGATAATGGAGATACATTATCCTTTCTCATCATCTTACACCATTTTTTTCGTAGTTTCACAACGCGTGGTATACGAAAAAACAGTTTATCGGGTGTACTATTAATAATGTTTTTGCACTTAGGTACCATACAATACTTGTAAGAAGGTTTTTTAACTTCTTCCATGATTTGTAGAGCAATTAAAACTACAAAATAAGTATGAAGTAACTGAAACGCTATAGTAAATAAACACGGGACACAACCAATGACGTCATCAAAAGCGCGCGCAAAATGGTGGCGTTTGAACGGCTCAAATTTATTCAAAGTTTTAAATTTCACTTTGAAAAATTATTTGACTATTTTCAAGCCTATTTATATTTTTTTCTATGTTATAAAGGTGTTAACGATTAATTTAAGAAATAAAAAAAAATCATGCATATTCCCTATTCATCCATCCGAATCAATCGTATTCAAAATATAATTCGCTCCACGAACTAAACACTAAAGGAATATCAATTGGAAACTAATCGAATAATTCGAATGTTGCATCGAATGTTAATTGAAAGTGGCGCAATCGCGTGTCAACTAGCCGACACGGATAAAGCGGGCCATATAACATCTATCGATTTATGGCTAGGAGTTAGAACACGTGGAACTTAGCTACAAGTTACAACTATCATCAAACCTAGAAATGGCTGATAGTTCTACGATAATACAACTACATTGTCTGATGTGTGGGAAGGCTTAGGGATGCTACATGTATCCACGACGACCAATCAAGCTGTGCAAAACCAGTATAAGCGGAAATCTCGTTGTACTGGAAATATTTACAAAACGAGGCAATGTTATATTGGAAATGTATAGCTTTATGTGTCGCTATGCGTACGTCTGGTCATGATTCCGGGCATAAGAACATTCGAAAAAAAACCAGCTCGGCTTAGCTCAAATTTTACGGAGCCAACCCGAACATGATTAAGCGCTCGTAGCCCGAATTATGTTTTGTTGCTTCTTTCTGGTGGGATTTTTGTTCTACAAATATTGCCGAATCAAATGTGTGCACCAGTATACATGGTACACTTAGTTACGTGGTCGCTTATGATTTCGAATATCGATACCAACTGGAAATCGATACGTCTGTGTTTGTTTCAGGCAAATGTGTGCTCACCGAAAATTGATTTAGCGGACTGTGTTACGTTTGAAAGTTTTGTGGAATGGAAACTATTTTTGTTCAGTCTCAGTCAGTATGTAGGTACTAGGTACTAGCTAGACAGAGTACTATAAATATAAGAGGTTTTGGAAATTGGGTAATCAATATAGAAACGCTTCCATGAAAAAGTTGTATGATTTTTGTTCACAAGATATACACTAACTTGTGTTCCAATTGAAGTAATTAATTACTTAATTATGTATTAAGGGTGGTTACAACTTGTAGCAGGCTCAATTTTCCAGTGTTTAATTTTAAAAAGTAAAAATAATTTTATATCGAGTATTGTCATTGTAATTTACTACTACATCACTAAACTTTCTTTTAAGTAGGTAACGTTGACATTATTTAATTTAAACATAAGCACTGTAACCTGTGTTTACCGCTTTCTCCCATAAATTAGTGCAGAATGACGATATTAAAAATCTACATAATTTACATAAATTATAATATTAATTAAATATTTATATATCAGCAGTGCATCACGCGCGTATAATGTATTGCTTTATAGCCGCCATTTGGCTGACAACTGGGACGGGTTCATCGGTGCAAACATGACATACAATGAAAATAGATTAGCCACGCGATGGATTAATTATTTTAATATAACATAACGGAGTAGGCAGAGGTGTACAGTCGTACAGTAAAAACTGTCAAGTATTCTCAATTGATTTTGAACTTGATCATCAACATTTACGAACGACTTACGAACAAAAAAAATTACACATAGGGTTCGAACCCACGACTTACGGGTTCGAACCCAATGTGTAATTTATTTTATCACTACTGCTCTCAAAAACGGTGAAGGTAAACATCGTGAGGAAACCGGCATGTCCTAGAACCAAAAATTCGAAAACATGTGACATCTACCAAACCGCACTGGGCCCGCGTGGTGGATTATAGCCCATTTCCTCTCATAGAGAGGAGGCCTTGTGTCCCAGCAGTGGGAACATTATAGGCTGATTATGCTTATGCTTATGCATCAACATTTTATGGTTTAAAATCATATGGAGAAATTTTTCAGTTTGTGGCAACTTGATGTGCTGGCGACTGTACTATGCAGATTACCATTTTGCAGATTATGTTTGACTCTCATCATCCCATGTAGTAGGGGGCGAGCCAACCATAAAACCGACATGATGGCAGACTCTGCGGTATTATTGTGAAATTCCTAATAGGAACACCCAACAACACTTTGCCCGACCAGCAACCGAATCCAAGACTTACATCAGCAGTATCGCTTCCCTTGCGATAACTAGACCAACGAGGCATTATTATTTTTAAATATGTCACGGCATAAACAATGTCTTCTTTTCTACCCGATATTTGCCAGGAAGCGGTAAAAGTAAAATATTAATGCCGGTTTTCAAACTAACGGATTTATGCGAAATATTATTATGCAACTTGTGTGAATACCACGATTTAACCCGGTTACATTTTATCACATTTCGGCCGCTCAATAACAGACGTCCTCTAGTCTTCCGTGTCAACGGATTTAATTATAAAATTACTAGCTTTAACCCACGGCTTCGCTCGCGTTTAGTTTTCATACTTCGTTTCGGTAGTTCGCGGTGTGAACCAAGTATGAAAAGAGGTGAATCGATGCCTCGTCCGGCTCGCTCGCTCGCTGGCGGTGTGTTCTGCGCTTAAATCGTATATTATGTCGTGAAAACTTACCAACGGGACAAAATTAAATCCTTACCCATCGTTTACCTGACTCTCGAATTACATTGAAATCCTTCCAGCCGTTAGGCGTAAAAAGGTAGACAGAGTTACTTTCGAATTTATAATGTTGTTGATGTTGATGTTTATAAATTAATAGTTAGGATAGATGAAGTTAGATATAACTTTGAATTCAGTAATTATGTTTTGGGCCAGTATCGTTAGTGGTAGACAAATAAAAAGCGTTCAGTCTGTCACAGTAATTAATCTAGATTAATTTGTCACGGCTCGGTGATCTGTAACATTTAATTGTCACCTTTGTCTACATTCAGACGTGTGACAATAACGAATTAAAAATTTTAATTTAAAATGTAATAAAAAATATATCAGCAGCCATTTCGGATGTCTGATCTTGTACATCAGACATCCGAAACGGTTTGTCAAAAGTAATTTGCTAGCGAAACTCCGTAGATGTCACGAGGATCGATATATCTTAATCACAATAAAACAAAAACGATTTGATGGTTTTTCGATCGATTGTCTCGTTAACTAAATTAATTTTACCTTATATAAAAATGTATGTAACAAACGCAGTTGCACGTCGCCTGTGCTGGTTAATTTGTCTTACTAAGGAAAATACTATTGAGCTACTAGTCAGTTCACCACAACAGCGCAACGAGTAAACTTTGAGCTTTCAGCCTAACTATCTTTCTATTCCCAGTTGTGTGCATAAGCCATTCAGCCAACGCAAACACTGTGCTCTTCTTTCAAGCGAAAACATCACTCCAATCCCGAAAGTTCTCGAGAGTTCTCGAACTCCTCTCATACTTCACACTCACACAAAGACATTTTAAAGAACAGTACCTAGGCTATCAGAAGAGTAAGTTTGCACAAGTTGTACTACGTCCTAGCACAGTGTAAAAAATAACCAGTAAATGAACTAGCCTAGCTTTTTGTGAATTCCAACGCGAGTATTAGGGTTGTCAACTAAACTTTTTGGTATGTTGCACTACATGATAACCCCGACATGCTTAGAATCCGTATAAACGTATTGCATGTGTGTGTGAGGCGATTCCAACTATTGTTCTAAGTTGGAATACTGTATGTTCATGTTAATATGTCCACTGTGGTCCAGGACGCCAGACGTCTCGACGTTCCCATACTCCTGAATGTAGGTGACCTGGTTTCCGACCACGCTGCAACCGATGCGGATTACGAAATTGCATACTTTGACGTGGCGTACTTACTTAGCTGATGCATCTAGGTATGTGGCCAAGTGGCTGTGGCAACTGTATGAAGAATAAGTGTCGGTAGGTAACGTAATATAACGCCTGTATTCTCTGCTGTTTGGGGAGAGGTAACCCTAATAGGCGAGGCGACGGGCGAGGGCAAACCTAATGTCATCAACCGGGCACACATCCACTCCGTGGCTGCTACTGAGAAATTCCTGATGGAAAAACCCAATAACACTTAGTCCGACCATGATATAAAACCTAGGACCTCATGCTCATAAGTCACGTTGGCACCCATTAGACGAACGTGGCAATCTTTTGTTAAGCACTCTCCGGAAAAATGAAGGATATAAAAGAAAAATAGATAACGTACGTGATGCCCAAGGACATTTCTTTTGTGTTAACTTTTTCCTTAAATACGAAATTATTATCTCGAAAGCTTTCATTCTTGCCAAAGGAATACGGCCGTTTCATTTTGATATAGCGATGGTCTCAACCTCAAAAAGGTTGAGATAAGCTGGCGTTTTTACACGTGGTCCTCTTGTCTTGTCTCAAGGACCAACCAACAATACAATATTATAGAAATATAGACATTTGTTTTGTTTCTTATGTTCAGAGTAAGTAACTTAGATAAACAGCATGTATTAGAAAGGCGTGGTCATATTTGCGGCATGGTTGTTGCAGTGGCTGAGCGATTGGCTGCTGCGCTGCGTGTCGCGGGTTTGACTCCTGCACGGAACAAATACTTGTATGGCCTATAGGTAGTTGTTCCCGGTCTTGCTGTTGTGGCAGTTTAAATGCTTGTAAACGCACCCACGATACAGGAGAAATTCCTAGTTGCCGTTCCGCAATTAAACGTTGCCCACGTTATAAAAAAAATAAGGTCTGGTTAAATACCGTCAAACTAAACAACTTCCCCAAGTGACCAACAACGTAATCTTAAAAAAAAACCTTAAATATCACCACACATTCCTGATAAATTGCAACAATGAAAAATATCTAGAACTGTATTTAGAGCTAAGTTCTTCTACCACTTATCCTTGAAGCGTACACGTGCCCATTAATTGCCTCAATAGAACCATGGCTCCAAAAAGAACGAAATATTCTTTCCATTATGTTTTTCGACACACAAAAGAAGTATACATGAAAGTGGGTAGGATTGACACACGATACAATGGTGTTATAGGAGACGGCTATGTAATGGCTGGTTGGCGCCTAATTAGGAGCCAATTGCCCGTCATTTACTCGGTAACAAGAGTGTTCGATTAATTACAACATGTAGTAGTAGTCTACCTTTCAGAGGTAATTGACCGATGGGCTGATAGCAACATCATATTACTAAGATATGATATTGGCTTATCGAGAAACGATGGGATGGATGGTGTGAAAGATGATATGGGTAGAAAGGTAGGTGGCAATGAGATGGCGACTAATAGAGAAGTATGGAAGCAGAAGATAATAATATGTTATGCTGGGCCGACCACAAATAAAGTTGGATAAAGGCAGGAGCTGGTCCCGTCAGCCACATTCACGATGACCGCTGGCCAAAAGTCTCCACACGATGGGTGCCGGAAGACGGACGGCAGCGCCGTTGAGGCCGGCCCAGAGAGATGTGGCGACACGACATGGACACGTACCGGGCTGGTTCGAGGAGGCACGGGATAAGAGCTCATGGAGGAATTGGGGGAGGTCTTTACCCAGCAGTGGCTAAAGAAAGAAAGGCAGAAGAATAAAGATTAAGATAAATAGTTTTTATCAAGAAACGATGGATGTATTGAGTGAAAGATTATATGGGTAGAAAGGGTGTGAGTACTGAGATGATGACTGTTAGAGAAATATGGAAGAGGAAGATCTGCTACGCCGAGAATAGATAATTTGTGAAAAAAAGCAAATGAATGATATGTTTTTTCAAAAAGTTTTAACAAATATTTAAACAAAATAATAAACCTGCACTATTTTGTAATAATACAGCACTATTTTGTTCACAACTCACAATGCCAGTAAAAACTAGATCTTTCTATTCAGAAAACTAATTGGAATATAAGCGCTGCCATTCCAATAACTAAAGCTCTGGTGAATTCTGTAAAAAGCGTCTTTTGTGAGGCACAACTTCAGTAAATGGTGAGCACAATTCCGTACAATCCCAGTCATTTATTCTTTTATTACATTATGTAATGCTCCACAGCGTCACTATTTTCCAATTAGTGACGTAATGCCTGCCTGTTTCGTCTAGTGATCGCAAACACTACTTCTGAGCATGAGGTTCTGAGTTCGATTCCTAGGTCAGGTAAGTGTTGTTGGGTTTTCCTTATAGGAATTTCTCAATAACAGCCCAGAGTTTGCCACCATGTCGGATTTATGGTTGGCTCGCCCCTATTACATAGGACTTAAACATAACTGCCGAAATTTGGGTGTACTAACGGTACACCTCTGCCTAACCCTTCGGTGATTACAGGCGTGATATTATATTACTCGGTACAATTACGACCATAACCTCGGTACAATTTGTTATTTAATGCTTAACAGCTTCAAATTTCTCCACTATTTTCTAATTACTGATGTAATGTTTTATCGTCAACCATTAATTCTGTTCACATTTAACTGATGTTCGCTATAAAATCTTTGCTCGGATCGTATTTAACCCGGTCGAGTCAATAATGTACCGTGTACTAACTACCGGTATCAAGTAGCCAAATGACTCGATAAAAATACTGTCTGCTTTTAGTATGCGATGTACTGGCACGGACAAAATATAAATCTCGTGTTGTATTTTTTGCACAGTTTTTATTTTTATTTTTGTGCAGTACATAAAATTCGAATGTTAATTACTCAAGGACACGAAAGATACAAAAGCAAATAATGAGGTGGTTGCTTCAGTTCAAAGTACAAGCGATGACTTTTATCTTTTGCAACAAAGTATCGAAGTCCAAACGTTTATTCCGAACAACTGTATCTGGTAAAGCAATAAACCTACAGATAAAACTAGTAATTATTTTCCCTTTCTAAGTAAACAGACGTTAATAAAAACTTTTAATTGAGCTTTTATTGACCGATCCTAAAACGTGGCCTATCGGACGCTTCAATAGGAATGTTCCACGGAGTAATGGTGTTTGTTTGGCTGATTGTACCGCCGATTCTACATTAACAAATTTATTTGGCATAATGTGCAAACGCTGCTTTAGATCCAAAAGTTTGTACGTTAGTTAAATCATTCAGAAGATTCGAAGTTTTAAGAACAAAAAACAAATACGTGAAAATGGCTTTGAATTCTTGTAATTCGGTCCTGAGCGTGTCGTTAATGATCGCATTAGTGTTAATAGTACCTAGTTGTTTTCCAAAACAACAACACCCTTTTCTTGCTCGTTGTTTTGGAGTCTCTTTTATCCACTCTTCACTACATAGTATAAAACAAAGTCGCTTTCTCTGTCCCTATATCCCTATGTATGCTTAAATCTTTAAAACTACGCAACGGATTTTAATGCGGTTTTTAGGGTTCCGTACCTCAAAAGGTAAAAACGGAACCCTTATAGGATCACTTTGTTGTCCGTCTGTCTGTCTGTCTGTCTGTCTGTCTGTCAAGACCTTTTTTCTCAGGAACGCGTGGAGGTATCAAGCTGAAATTCATATCAAATACTCAAGTCTATGGTCTCTTGGAGCTGTGAAAAAATCAAACTTCTAAGTCAACGCGATCAAAAGATACTCCCGTTTATGCCGCAAATTTTCGACACTCGCAAGGGAATCAAAACCTACAGGGTACTTCCCGTGAACTCAGAATCTTGAAATTTGGTATGAAGCAACGTCTTATAGCAGAGATATAGGAAAAATTGCGAAAAGTATACATTTTTAGTTATATCATATAATAAAAATATTTTTAATAATTTTACGGAACCCTCGGTGCGCGAGTCTGACTCGCACTTGGCCGGTTTTTTTTAATAGATAGAGTGATTCAAGAGGAGGGTTTATGTATAATACATGCACCCGTGCGAAGCCGGGGCCGGTCGCTAGTTCCATACATAAACGTCTTATTAAGTCATCCTTTTTATGTTTAAAGGTCCTATAAAGGTTTCCCAGCTGAGGCCCAGGCTTCCTCTCTGTAACACGGAGAGGGCCATAAGCCCATAACACATCAAGCTAGCTCAGTGGTGGGCTGAGGTGCATGTTTCTTTTCACAATATTTATTATCGACTAATTTCAACGTTCGAGTTTCCTCTGACGAAGCCGTGGATCTAGCGAATGTTTGGGCTAATAAAATATAATGTCTTGCCTGTGACACGAAGAAAAAGAAGAACGTCCGAGTTGAATGTTTTTATGACGATGCATCGTAAAACATTACGTACGCGAGTATACGTGTTAACGCCCCACGTTGGGCTACTCTAACTCTGTGCCACGTGCTCTCAATGGAAACCATTTTGAATCATCATTTAACCGATTTAATTACTCGGCTTGGGTGGCACGCGACCTGTTACTACATTCAATAATTAATTATTTTAACCGAAATGTTTGGCTTCAAAATAATTAATGAAGGTTTATTTGGTTTTATAAGCTGTGGGTCCTGATAGGATTACATATTGGCAAAATTACGAACTTCTACACGTACTGTCAACCCCTATTTATCCGTTTTTAAGCACCGACCAAAAAGAGTGGTGTTATACATGTGCAGTGTGTATTCTGTGTGTCTGTCTGTGGTATCATAGCTCCTGAACGGATGAACCGATTTTGAGTTAAGTTTTTAGAGGATAATTAAAAAAAAAGACATAGCATAGTGCTCACCTTATTTGTCTGTCAGTGAACGAATGAATGAAAAGAAAAATATTAAGAATTTTTGCAGATTGCTATTATTGAATCTGCCTGCCTGGCGTTTTCCTAACTATGTTGGGGTCGGCTCCCAGTCTAACCGGATGCAGCTGAATACCAGTATTTTACATGGAGCGACTGCCTATCTGACCACAACCCAGTTAGCGCTAGGTAATGTGATACCCCTTGGTAAGAGTGGTTGTCAGACTTTCGGGTCACTGACTACCTGTAACGACTGTCAAAGATCTACAAATGACAGCCGGGACCAACGGCTCAACGTGCTTTCCGAGGCACGGAGGAAACTCGGTATGTAATGGGTGATCACCCATCCACAGACCAACCTAGGTAAGCACGGCTTAACCTAAAGATCGACCCTAGCGGCTGTTCTTATTTAGCCACGAGCTCCACTTTACTTTTATTGAATGAATTTAGTTTTATTTTATTTATTGAAGACGCTGGTTGGTACTAACTTTGATATCTGGAGAAGTTGCTTTGTATAGTTGTTAGCTTAGAAAAAGTTTTACAAATGGTCCATTCAGAAAATAAAATGGCAACAATATTTCATTCATAAATATTCTATTAACTAAATGGCCATTCGTAACTTTTTAAAGTTTGACTTATAAACAGTCTCTGTTTCTTAAGTAAACTTTTAAACTTCTAACAAATCTCATTAAAAGTTTGTTTCTAGTTAAACAACTGCTTTTATGTGTTTAATACCAACATCGAGATCTTACCAAAATGAGTTTATTTAAACAAGTAAAGGAGATAAGTTAATGTATTTTCTTGTTATTTAAATCTTCTAAAGTTCAAAGTATTCTGTATTTAAATCGACAAAATATTGTAACCATTAGAAATTTATGAATTTGCTCAACCACAGCTTTTCTAAACTGGTATATTTATTTACATTTAGGAACCGCGCACCTTGAACTGTTCTAGACTCACAATTGGTACAATAGACCTTATGTATTTAATAATACTTAGTGTTCACTGAAAAGGAGTTCAACATCCGTCTTATTATTTTCCGATTAGGCAGCTGTGACGTCAGGGCCCATTGGTGCGGCCTTCGCGGCCGGTCATTGATCCCGTCCGCCGCGCGGTACCGTTAGCAATGCAAATGGATTTGTGTACTGTTGCGTGCACTAATATGTATGCACTAAGAAAAATTCATAAGCGATTTTCTAGCGAACTATTGATTTCGACTTTCGAGATAATGCCTATTTTATCAATACATCTATAAAAATAAATAAAATTGAAGTGTCTGTTTGTAATATCAAAATATCAGGTTTTCACTGAATGCATATGAAAATATGTAGGTACGGCATTTATAACAAAAACACATTTTTAAAATTTTTGTCTGTCTGTTCCGGCTAATCTCCAAAACGGCTGGACCGTTTTTACGAGACTTTTACTGACAGATAGTTGATGTTATAAGGAGTAACTAAGGCTACTTTTATTTTAGAATAAGAATTAGTGTTCCGTGCAAAAAATTTAAACCCTTGAAATTGTTAACAAAATCGGGTTCAAAAAAGGAAGTAATATTTTTTTTATAATGATTTCACGCGAACGAAGGTCGCGGGTAAGAACTAGTATTATAGTATAAGTTCACGTAATACTATGTTCGTAAGAGCATACAATTACAAACAGTAAAGTAGGAGAGAATAACTTCAACGTAAGTTTCAACGTCTTTACTAATTTTTAATGTACCACTATTATTAGTGGTTGTGACTGTACATTTCGTATCGATAAAATGTTACACGATAACGATTCTGAGGTCACATATTTTCATGAAATAACCCACTCGATAATATAAAGGTTGCTCTTAATCTGGAAAAGTTGAACGAAAGTAGGCTATCTTGCATTTTTATTGCAATACAATGTTACCATGAACTTTTGCGGGGTGTAGAAATTGTATTGCAAAATGTGACTTCATAAGTGCATAGTTACATAATTCATCTGTTATATATTTGATATCTGCGATCGGCTTTTTAAGTCAATTTAGCAAAAATTTGAATAATATTTCTTTTGCAGTATTGTCTTTCCGTCTCCCTGCAATCCAACCCAAGGTTGTCTTGAAAAGATCGATTTTAGTGATAATACCGCCCATTATATTACACTATGTATGTAATACGAGTATGTCAACTTTTTCATACTTACCTGTTATTTGTGTGTACAGTCAGGATCAGGAGCACCAATATGTAAAAACTTAACAACTTTTAAAAGTGATTTTCTCCTACTGTTCTGATAAAAATGTCATGTTGTTTCAAGCATAGTATTCTGGAACTCATATTTTTCTGCAAAAGATCCTATCCCCAAGTTACAATTATTATTTTTAGCGAAAATTGCTTTTGAATGTAGGAAAGTGTATACATATTGGTGCTCGTAACTGTACCTACATAATAAAGAGAATTCTATCTATCTCGACTTTATGGAAAAATCGGACATTCGTCATTTATGAAGATAGATTAAAGGTCAACCTGGGTCTACCACTTGTAAATGAAAACTTTTTTAGTTTACCAATTTATGTCGCAAATAAAACCTTAGTTACTTGCTTGCAATTAAGGCTCAAAAGTACATAATGAAATGAACACCACTAGACTGTAACTAACACTATACAATGAACTTCTCACTTTTAATCTAAGTTGAGCAAAATAAAAAGAACGAGAAAAATCTTTTAGTTTCTTTTATGGTCGGTATTGGATTTTTCTCCGTAGTTGTTAGTAGGTACCTACCTAGAGAAATTCCACTAAACTTTAATGTGCATTCATAGTATTCATATCAACAATTAAACAAAGGTCAAAACAGAAGGTAAATAACCTATGTACACAACGTCACTAGGCCATGTTTACGCGTATTTAACAAACACTAACAAAAACATACTAAAAATAGTAACAACGCAAAATAAATTGTAATTAAATTGACCTTCAAAAGCGCGCGTTTTTGCCATTAGTACACGATTCAATAATAAAAGTTGAACAAAAGATCGCGAAGTCTATGGTAGCTATAACGTCATAGGTCACTGATAACCGAACTGCGCCTCGAAAGATATTTTCGTTGTCTTTGTTCACGAATTTCATGATCCTATTGTTTAATAAATTTTCGTTTGTAGTACTATTTTTCACGCAAACAAACAGATGAAACAATTGATCAGAAATTGGACCAACCTGCAGTGCAAACACGTATGTATTTGTGATAGCAAAGAAATCATTCCTGATAATGTCTTTCATTTTGACAATTCGATTGTTCGACAATTTTCATACCGTCATTTACGCGGTTTATTTTTCAAGCACATTTTCATTATGGATTTTAATTGTGTGTTACGCAATTGGACTGCTGGTCGCAGTGGTTAGTCTCTCGATGATAAGTTTTAGTATTACAGCATCCTTAGCAGTTGGTCGTAAATAATCATGTTTTTTGGGAGTTCATTGCTGGCAAAAACCACCTACTTATTTCAAACTTATTTGAATTATTCTCACATAGATATTATGTCTATGTTCTCATGATTATATGGGGTTTAGTTTGGCCCGGAACCAAACGACAATAAATTATACGACAAAATAAACCTACATTTTGCCCAGTTCACACATATGAACATAGCCTTGGTTATGTTAAGTGTATTTCCTGAAGGAAAATAACAAACTTATATTTTTTCCTTTTTGTTTGATAAGTTTACGGAGAAGTTATGAAATTTAGTATGGATGAATGAATTGAATGACTGAGGATTTCTACAGCATTTTTTATTCAGATACTGGATAGTGCTGCTGTTTATTCCATGAAAAGAGGGTAGACGACAAAAATCGAGTATAGTTTAGTTCAAACTTAATGGCGGCTCGGAAGTTAGCTGCGAGTGACGGTCAGCGCAGATAACGGGTCAAAATGTAAGGGGGCTCGGAACATCTCACGTAAAGACACAATTTTAGGTATCAGCGGGGCACAAACGACGCATCGTCTTGACTGGATACTGCCCAGACCGACACTCGCAGCTAAGTTCCGAACCGCCATAAAGTTTGAACAGAACTATACTAGAATATAAAGCTCGTGCTCAACTTTATAAACAACTCCACAATATACATAAATATTGTTTATTATTATGTTACAAATACCAGTGGTGTTACTAATTAAGGAATGCTTTGTCACTTTGCTTAATTAATTTTATAAAACGTAGAAGCTCTCAGCTGTAATAACATCATTATTAAACAAGGGGTAAAAATTACCTGTTACAATTTTAAGGGTTGCTAAAATGTGTAAAAGACCTTGTAGGTATAATATTATGCTTCGTTTATAGTTTACATTACCTTGTGTAATAACACAAGGTGTATAATGTAAACTACAATCAACATTTAAAAAATCTGATTCCTAAGACACTGGCACATACTAGGAGTCACGAGTATTAACATTATTGTGACCTAGTTATAAGCCTTATATGATCTTAGTCTGTGTATCCTGTACTGTAATGGCTTTTGGTGAAATAAAGAATTTATTTATTTAAAAGGCAATACAGAACATAAAATAATACGTATTTATCTTTTATTTAAATGAAGATTACACCGAAGTGCCGACTAAATTACTTCGTATAAGTCTTCCTGTTCCCATTCGCTTAATGACCCAGGTACCCCAGGTTCGATCACGTACATGCGACTAAACTTGTTTGAGATTTCATTAGCAGGTATCAGGATGTAGTGTAAGTACTTTTGTAGGTAGGTAGGTACTATTATCGACAGTCGTGATAGGGTCGTGTATGAATGCATAATGGTACAGTTATAATCACGACTGGTTTTCTTGTTGAAGTTGTTTTTTGTGACTGAAGATGTGGTGCTTATATTTGCCTAGTAATGTTTTGGATTTTTTAAATGTTAATGCAATTATCTTGTAAAAATAGTCGCGACGTCATGGTTTCAAACATGTGCCCCTAATTATGTTTTTACATCTGTTCTAGCTTTCAGTTATATGCGTCAGACGAATATTGTACACTGATGTTAAGAGCGTTTATCCAAAAAGTTGGCTACGTCGCAAATAGCTCTCAAATATTTACCTGTTTTAAGTAATTTGGCAATATTACTGTATGGAAATAAGAAATATGGCTAACTAGGGAGCTAGAATATTAATAATGAATTGCAATTAAAACACTCAATTTGCTGTTGTAACCGTTTTAGGTGAAAAAAAGGCATTTAAAAAGTTTCCAAATCCATCTAAAACTAAATATTCGGTGTTACGATATTAATTATTGCATTCTGTACAGGTCACTATTAGTTTGTTAGGTACGTGATAAATAAAATAAAACAACACAGTTTGGTTTCAACGCGCACGTCTTACTCGCACGACCGACTAGCAGAAAGTGTGCGGTCAGTGAAGTGACTACCTGACCGCACCCCCACCACCGCTCGCCCCACCAGTAAGGCATGTCGGTATTTATTTGTACACTACATCTACCTTTTACAAAATTAGAAAAATAGCATTATTTCGTATAAGTATAATCAAATACAAATCAGTTTATTTGAAGAACAATCATCTCATATCTGATCATGATCATAATCATCAATAATTTTAATAATAATTTTAAACACAATCAACTTGTTAATTTTCGTCACAACCATTGTTATCGACGGCATCGTGATTTCCTGAAGATATATTATCCTCATTTGTGCAAACTTCCCACTTTCCTTCAACCCTCTTCAAATGTACTATATTTCTGCGTAACCGTTGTCCACTATCATCATTTACCAATTCGACATCGTTCCCTTCTTTGTTTACGACTGTATGTGTCGTATCCTTGAAAGTGGTGGACAACTTGTTTTCCTTTATTGTGTTCTTAACATATACTTTTTCTCCAATATCTATACCAGAATCCGTCGCTTGCCTTTTCCTATCTGCATATTCTTTTCCTTTGCTTTTCATTTCACTATCCCTGTCTCTAGCTCCTAGATCAGTAAATTCTATATCTACAAAGGAAGGCAGCTTATCTCTAAACTGACGTCTGAAAAAGAGTTCTGCAGGAGTTTTACCTGTAACGGAGTGGGGGGTGCTATTATACATAGTGAGATATTTGAGCAAATCTTCTTGCCAATTCGATTTTTGGCTTTGGCTAATCCGTAAACGTTTTAACATACTGCGGTTCTGCCTCTCAACTTCGCCATTTTGCTGAGGCCAATAGGGAATAGTATGAAACAATTGAATACCAAATTCTTTGCAAAAACTTTCAAATTCTGTGCTTACAAACTGCCGACCATTATCGGCGGTAACGCTTACGGGTGTGCCTAACCGAGAAAATACCTCTTTAAGCATGCTAATGGTGTGTGCAGAATCTATGGTTTTAGTGATTTTAATTTCTTTATATCTGCTATAATAATCTATAATGACTAAAAGATAATGTCCGGTAGGTAAGGGTCCGAGATAATCTATTGCTATATCAATCCAGGGCTGTATTGGCAGTTCTCTTCTGCGCATGGGATTAGGAGGATTTGGAGCAGAAACCAGAGTGCAACCCTTACAAGCTCTAACACAATGTTCAGCATCTCTGTCAATTTTGGGCCACCACACTTTGGAACGTAGTCTCATTTTCATGGCTACAATGCCCGGGTGGCCTTCATGAGCAGCTGCTAAAACTTTTGACCTCAAACATGACGGGATAACTATTTTATTCCCACGCAACAGTAAGTTATCTTGAAAACAAAGTTCTTGTTCAAAGACCTTATAAACGTTGACACTCTGGTCCCAGCTATTGTTATATATTCCATTCCTGACTAACTTCAGTTCTGAATCTCCCTCACAAGCCTGCCTTAACTCACGCAAAGTAATTGCTACTGGACGATATTGATCAACAACTAGGTTCAAATAATTATCATCATCAAAAGGCTGTGGAGAATTATTATCCGAACAAAGTCTTGACAGTGAGTCTGCAATATTTTTCTTGCCCGGCCTATAAACTATTTTAAAATTATATGATTGTAGGCGCAAAACCCAACGCTCGATTCTCGCACACGGTTTAGAATCGGTTCCAAATATCACCTCTAACGGCTTGTGGTCACTAACAAGTTCAAAACTATCCTTTCCAAACAGGTACATATCAAAATGTTCTACTGCCCAAACCAACGCAAGAGCCTCCTTCTCAGTCTGACAGTACCGTTTCTCACGGTCTGTGAGACTCTTATTGCCATATGCAATTATTCTGGGACCATTAGTGCCATGTTGGACGAGCACAGCTCCCAAACCAACTGGACTAGCGTCGGCATAGACTTGGGTACGGTCAAGCGGATCATAGTAGCCTAAAGTTTTAATTTGAGTCATGGCACGTTTCAACCCATCAAAAGCCTGTGTTTGTTTATCGTGCCAATGAGAGGTGATATCCACACCTTTGCCTAGTTTTAGTCTTAGAAGTTCTCGCAAAGGTTCAGTCCATGTAGCTAAATTGGGGATCCATTTTCCTACATAATTTACTAGCCCTAAGAAGCTTTGTACTTCCTCAATGACTGTTGGTTCTCGAAACGACTCTATTGCCTTTACATATTTGTCGAGAGGCTTAACTCCCTTACAAGATAACTGATGACCGAGAAAATCAATTTGATTTACTCCATATGCACATTTTGTGTCATTTAGCAAAACATTGTTATCTTTTAAAACCTGTAGGACTTTTTTGAGCCTTGCGCTATGTTCGGTCTCGTCGCTACCGTAAACAACTATGTCGTCAATGAAATTAACGACTCCTGTACAAGGCAAGAGAACCCTTTCTAAATTTTTTTGAAAATATTCGGGAGCGCACGAGATTCCAATCATGAGACGCTTGTATCTAAATAATCCTTGGCTACAAATAAATGTCGTGATGTGTCTACTGTCTTTACTTAACTCTAATTGGTGAAACGAATTTTTTAAATCTAGTTTGGAGAATACTTTGGCATTTCGAAACTTTGGAATTAATTGTTCCATGGTGGGCAAAGGATGCTTTTCCCTAATGATGGCTCGATTGGCTCTCCTCATGTCTACACAGATGCGAACATCGCCATCCGCTTTTAAAACAGGTACCAATGGAGAGATCCAGTCAGATGGGCTATTAACTGGCTCTATGATGTCTAACTCAACAAGCTCTTGGATTTTTTTTATTAATTTTAGACTCTAGCGGGACAGGGACTCTTCGACAAGGCTGAGCAACTGGTTTAATTGATTTATCTATAGGGATATGAATTTGAACATCTTTAAATTTAGGGAACATACCATCAACTGCGTTTACTCCTAATCCAATTTTTAGAACTCCAAGGCACGTGGCGGTGTCTTTCCCTAGCAAATTCCTAGTGCCATCTTTTACGACATAAAATGTGGCTTTGGCTCTAGAAAAATTGTTACCAATTGTTATGGTAGAGTCAAAAGACCCAAGCACGGTTAAAGCATTGCGACTTCCGTAGGCCATAAATCTCTTGTTTGGAGATTTTACTTGATTTTCAACAAGGGCTCCATTGTTCTTGAGAATTTGCCACGTTACATCGTTAATTATATTGCATTTACTGCCAGAGTCTATTATCATGTCAATTTCAACACCCCCTAGTGTACATTTAATGGTGTCGTCATTATCAATATGAAAAATATAATCTACCCCTTCAGACTTGCTTTTGGATTTCTTACTAAAGCCTTGTTTAGAAGAGATATCACTATTTTTACGTTTTTCCGCCCTTGTCCTACACTCTTTGCGGAAATGTCCAACAAACCCACACTTATGACACTTCTTATCTCGGGCTGGACAAAATTTAATATCACTTGAGTGACTGCCACCACAACGCACACATGAATTTACTTTTAAAGTCTTTTTAGAAGCTTCCACTCTATTAACCGACAGATCTTTACTTGATCCCGGCAACCCAAAGTTATTAAGTTGTCGATTTACAGTCTCTAAAGCGTTAGCTTCGGAAATAATCTTGTCAAGGGTAACATCATCACCAAGCGTCAGAATTGTTTTTCTTAATTTGGCTGACTCGCACTTCTCGGTGATTTGATCGATCATGTGTTCATCAGGGGCAGTGAATTTACATTTGGAGCTCTGGTGTCTAAGTCTAACGAGAAACTTGTCAAATTTTTCTCCATTATCTTGTTTAATGAGCCTGAACAAGTGACGCTCATAAACACGGCTTTGTTTGGGGGCAAAATATTCGTCGAGCTTGTTGGTAGCAACAGTAAACACATCATTGTTATCACTAGTAGTTTCTACATGTGCACCAGGAATATTATAATATATTTCTTGGAGGGGTAACCCACCCATGTGTAAGAGCAAAGCTCTTTTTGCCTCAGGTGTGGTAACGTTTGTGGCTGTCAGGTACAACCCTAGTGCACGTTTCCATTTTTCCCAGCGTAGACCAACTGAAGCTGGGTCACCGTCACAGTCCAAAGACTCTAGAGGTGGTATGTGCGACATACTTGTGGTCTACCTGGAAGGAAGGAGTGATTTCCTTTTTTAGGTACCGTTCCGAATTAATCGAACTACCTCTTGATCTTATTGTATTTTAGCCCAGTCTATTTAGACTGTTATCGATACAAGATCATTTAGGTACCGTTTGAATAAGCAAACTACCTCTGACGACAATGTTAACTTTGATTATTGACAGTAGAAAAAGTGTTAACTTGAACACAGGGCATGTCTATCACTGATATCAAGATTACTCAAGAACGCAAATAATAAATAATTGGTAATCTTAAGGACCCACCCAGTATAACATGCATAATAATATCATAATCTAACTTCCTCACAATCATAATTAAATATCAACCGTCTTCAATTTATACCCACAATATCGCTATAATGTTCAAAATTTACATTTATGTGCTTAGTATTCTTAACAACAATTTGTCTCAGCCAACAATCAAAGTATTCATCATCGCTGTACAAGTTTCGTTATTCCTTGCACAAATATTTAGGTACCAATCAATGTAACTAAATCAGTTTCGTTTTGAAATAACGACTGCCTCTATCATTGTATTATAACAATTTAATAAACATTATAGTATTTATTTCAAGGATTTATTAAATCTAATTTAAAGATGCTAACAAATTAGAAAATTATTATGTAAGGCATGAATATACAACAAAACTGATTTGCTACCGATTTACCTCTTGGTTACTTTGTTTAAAAGTTTTTTTTTCAATTCGGCACGTACCTTATTTTTTGTATCCTGGCAGGGTCGCCACTTGTACAGGTCACTATTAGTTTGTTAGGTACGTGATAAATAAAATAAAACAACACAGTTTGGTTTCAACGCGCACGTCTTACTCGCACGACCGACTAGCAGAAAGTGTGCGGTCAGTGAAGTGACTACCTGACCGCACCCCCACCACCGCTCGCCCCACCAGTAAGGCATGTCGGTATTTATTTGTACACTACACATTCCATTATCAATATTTGAGTTCACAACTTAGCCATATTTATTTTTTCCATACTCAGTAATATTTCCAAATTAATCAAAACAGCGAAATATTTGACAGCTATTTGCGACGTTGCCCCCTTTCTGTATAAACGCTCTTAAACCTAAGTTCGTGGTTTTATTTAATAGTAGTAATATTTTGTTTTATAAAAAGTTGTCATACTAAAAGTGGTTACATAGAAATATCAATCAGTCATTATCCAATACGTTCTCCAACATGTGAAAACTACACTTAATAACTAAAACCCCATTTTGTAAGTTATGTGGGAAACGGGGACATATCAAACGCCCCATTTATACCGCCATTTTAAATAAAAGGATTATTCTTGGCGCAACTATATTTCAGTCTGCTGCAGGCAAACTGTGTTACTGAAACTTATATGATACTAGCTTATGCCGCGGCTTCGCCCGCGTGGAGTTCGATAATTGTCCCACGGGATAAAACGTATACTATGTTATAAACTATCTGTGTGCTAAATTTCACCCAAAACCGTTTAGTAGCGTATATATATGTTACGGCTAAAGATGGGTGTCAACATAAACTTAAGATTAGCCGGCTAAACTCCGAACTAACCGAACCTCGGGGTGCCCCTGTCGTCGACCGTCTAGGGTTAGCGTTTCCATCAGCAGGTCGACGGATCCCCGCTGCGCGGGGCTCCTATTTCTGTCTGCAAGGTTTACAGGAACCTAACTAACCGAACCTCGGGGTGCCCCTGACGTCGGAGTTTAGCCGGCTAATCTTAAGTTTATGTTGACACCCATCTTTAGCCGTAACATATATATCTTTCGCATTTATAATATTATAAGTAGGATAGGATTTGTGTTGTCTGTCTCACCCCCTTTGCTGCAAGTGTGAATGTTTTAAATAGCCAACTGTCTGGCTGGACTGATGTAGTGACGCGTGGGATTGGCTAACAGAAGTGGCTAAGTAAATTCGGTCTGCATTTATAGCTGGAATCCGGGATACTTTTACGTTTAACTAGGTTGATACAGGCTGCTTTTCAGTGGTGTTTCAGTCAATATAAACACGATAGCAATGTGAATTGACGACCTGGTGAAGATCATAAGGACTGGTTTTTGTGAGTATGCATAGCGGAGGCCATTGTCAAGCAATGTACAGACTAGAATCTGTCAAAGTTCTTTAATAGATTCAAGGTTGATTGGAAAAACTGGCTGGCGTAGGTACGCCTGAATGTCGATGCTGTAAAATGATTTAGTCTGGTTACGGTAGCTTTAGACTTAAAAATATTACCAGTGTCTGTAAGCCTTTAAACTTCTTATTAAAGCGAATAGCAACATGTCACGTTCAAGTCACTTTGAAACATTCTTCCGAGGATTTACGCTCATTAAGAATTGTGACATAACTAACCCAAATTGTTCCAGAGCGCCGGCAAAAGGCGCCATCTTAATAAATCAACGTAACTGTCCCGCGATATTTAAGATAACTTAAAACTTTGTCCCTAAGCCCACCAATTAATTTGAAACTCTTTAATTATTAAGTTTACAGTACTGCCTCGGTGGTCTAGTGGTCGCAAGTGTTATTGGGTTTTTCCATTAGGAATAACTCAGTAGCAGACGGGAGTCAGGACTTGTGACCGGTTGATGTCAAAAAGCTTCACCCATGTTACATGGCATGGGACTCAGCACATGTGTGAGTACTATGTACTGTAAAGCTTCCATTTATATTTTGTTATCTTTCATTGACTTGAATGTGCCCTGGTGGCTGAGAGAATGTCATGCTCACTCAAATGTCTCACTGATGGTGGCGGGTGTGTCGGGTCATTTAGTTCCCTTCAATATGGTTGAGTTGAATGGCGCTGATCCATGCGTCATGTTCGTGAACGGGCGCTGTCAGTTGGGACTGGTCATCTCTTACCTGCCACGATTTATTTTAATTACTTTATTTTTAAATTTTTGGCTTAATCTTTTACTCTGGACGCTCTTAATGTGCACGTCTTTGTGCATCGTTCTCACATATATGTATAATCTCAACATGAATGATGTAACCAAGATTTTGTAACAATATTTTGATTTAAAAGAGTGTCCATGGAGTTTCTTGCCCATTCTTCTCCATAGAGATCTACGATTTGGAATGTGCAACTACAGTACTTTCGCAAGTTATTATGCCTTGTGTCTGTGACTGTAGCTTAGCTTTTTTATTTTTGACTTTCAAAAGTGCCTGTAATGGTCTAATTGAAATAAATGCTTTGACTTTGACTTTGACTTTATAACTTGCGAAATGAGAATGTATGTGAATATACCCTACCAAACTTTCGGGAATCAAGCGTTTTATGTTACTACGTCATCAGTGAAGTAAGAATATATTTCACTTATAGTTTTATTTCAAAGTACTTTCTAATTAAAGTGTGGCTAAATAATAGCAGCCGCTCGTGTCGATCTTTAGGTTAAGCCGCGCTTGCCTAGGTTGGTCCGTGGATGGGTGACCACCCATTACATACCGAGTTTCCTCCGTGCCTCGGAAAGCACGTAGAGCCGTTGGTCCCGGCTGTCATTTGTAGATCTTTGTCAGTCGTTAAGGTAGTCAGTGGCTCGAAAGTCTGAGAACCAGTCTTACCAAAGGGTATCGTGATACCCAGTTCTAGCTGGGTTGTGGAGGTGAGATAAGCAGTCGCTCCATGTAAAATACTGGTATTCGGCTGCATCCGGTTAGACTGGAAGCCGACCCCAACATAGTTGGGAAAAGGCTAAGCAGATGATGATGATGACTTTCTAATTAAAGTTTCAATTGATTTATAAAGACAATGTAGCATGCGTATAAATAATGATGCAGACTATGCGGTCTTGTAAATAAGAATTCGCGAATATTTATAGTTATAAGAAAATTAAAAGGATTTCTGTGAAGCTTTTTTACAAACACAGATTCTTATCAAGATTTCATGTTTCTAAAACAAAATTATCCTATCTAGGTACTTAACACTTTTCTCCTATCTGCCAATACCATGACTGGCTCAATAATTACAGGCTGATCTATAATTAGTCCTCTTACTTAGATACAAGAAAATATCTCTTCTCAAAATACTGATAATTTGAGGCTTCTTGAGGCAGCTGGAATTTCACTGAAAATCTAACGTAACATGACGGCAGCCTACTCATTTATTTACGAACCTAACTACTCAGTCATTACTGAAGGGAATTGTAGGTACCTTTATATTAAGCTGAAGTCTAAGCTGCCTTAGGCCTTCTGAAATACTCCGAACAAACAGACTTCTAATCAGAGCTGGAGGCAGAGACTTAAAGAAACTTTAAATACAGATACCTATTTAGGAGGTCCTAATCAAGCAAATTAACTACGTACGTATATTACTACTATTATAAATGCGAAAGTTTGCATGGATGGATGTGGATGATTGGCTGAACGGATCTGGATGAATTTTGGCACAGAGATAGATTATATACTCTGGAATAGCACATAGGTTTTCCCGGTAGTACAATTACCGAACTCCACGCGGGCGAAGCCGCGTGCATAAGCTAGTAGTGTAATGTTGAGTTTTTCATTTTTTATTTTTCTTTTTTCCCAAATACATAAGTCATCAGAGATACGCATGTTGGCCTTATCACGCCAGAATTGGTTCTTAATTGTAAATTAATTTTTTGTTGATTTTATTTTTCAATTTTATATGGATACTCTCTCCAACAAAAAAGAATTGTTAAAATCGGATCATTCTGTAAAAAGGTATGCGTGGTCATACATTAAAAAAACGTACGTGTGGAATTGAGAACCTCCCTTTGTTATGTCGGTTAAAAATAACAGAATGTTTCATTTCAATAAACTGAGAAATAGTTCAAATACGCGGAAAAGAAAGACAGCAAAAAAATAAACTTCCAAAACCATTATTTATGTAACAATGAAATATGCGAAGACTGGAATAATAAAATAAAGCAAAAGAACGTGATGGAGTTATTTTAATTAATGGAATTCCCGTAGTGTGTGTTAGAGGGAAGTTGCAGCCGTAAGACATGTCTTTGAGTCTAGACTAAAAGCTTTGGCTACACCCTTATATTTAATTAATCTAGAAATTCTTACTACATCCTCGGTACGGAAATTAGTTGTCGCTTCTCATGGCATTTCTAAATTATACGCCTAAGGTAAAAAGCTTCTGTAGCATGGCCGCCATGTGCAGTCCAGTTAAAAAAAGACCAATTTAATTTTTCGGGTCGCTAAATGTAGTGTTCTACTTTTAGGGAAAAAGAACCCTTTTCAGTCACTAATTGTTCATAAAACTCACGCAATATCGCTGATCTAATTAAAATTTGTGTAGGTACAATGGGCGCGGAATTTTTTATCCATTGACGAGAAATTCGGAACATTTCCAATATAAAAATTGTATCGAAAAGTTTCATAGACGGCTATAACAGAATATTCATATCTACTCTTAAAATAAAAATATAAAATATTTTACGGTTCGCTAAGGGAAATTGCGTGTCCCATCATTACGGGTAACGGGAATTACACTAATAAAATCAATGGAATGATGAACAACATTGATCAATGATCATACATATTTTATGTTTGAATGTAAAATACATAGCAAATGAATAATTATGTACTTCGAAACAAGCTATTTAGAATGGCAATGCAGATGTAAGAGGGCTGCATTTTAATGAGCCATTAGGCATTGTTAATATTTAACTTTCAGCAGCTTATCGATTTAGATTTAATTTTGTAAACTTTGCAAGTCTACACCGTCTGACACTCAGTCTGCCATTTATACTAGAGGGTTAAGTATTTAACTCATAATGATTACTTTATTAGGTTAGAACTGAGTAGGTAAGTATCGGAAATTCGGAACTCGAGAACAAAAAGAACATTGAGTCTCACGAACGTTCTAGATGTCAAGACTGACTGTTGGTGACAACACAAAAACACTCACCCTAATCATAAATAAATTGTTTGTGATAGACTCCTAGATAAGAGAAATAGGCTGCCAAGGCAGGTTATAGGTCACGTGGAGTAAACAACAAGTCAAAACAATTTACTTACCTCAAATAACACAAAACATGTTTGCCCATTTCGGATACATACTGCGCAATGCCTGTCTATTGTTTGCCAATAACTAACAAGGTTCGTGTTTTAGGATGGGACATGACCGTAAACAATGTTATCTTGGCCACGTGCTATTTTTAGCTCACTATAGATAATATCACGGCCGTCTTCGGCTTTCTATGTATTATATTCGACGAAAGTGTTAAGGGGCGGGCCTCGCTCCGCTTTGTGCTCCCCATCAGATTGGACGCGCCTTCAAAGCTTTCTTGCTGAAATAATTGGTCAGAGTTGAAGGTCGGACCGGATAACATCTCGATGTAAATCGTTCCTATTCCACACTGTAATTTACGAGTGTTTCTGCTGTCCGATTTGTTCGTCCCGTGTCAGTATTATTCAAGGCTTCTCGACTCGACTAATCCTTCTATTTGATCCATTTGCTCATTATCACCCGCTCATAAAGCTCGATTGTACAACTGTGAATCCTATTGGTATTTCGATTTAAGGACTAATAAATTGCCCCTAGGCAGAATTGCGTCTACGGTCGAGTGCGGGCGGTTCTATTACGAAGCAACAGAGCGGTTGTGCATTCTGCATTGCCCGCGCCCTTGGGCTACGAACTAGGAATCATGTCCATAATGGCCTTGGTAACTATTATAATTTACTCTGTTTCCAACCCTGGAAATTTCTACACACTTTAGCCTAGAATTCTCTCTCTGGAGAGCGGCCCGCGGCCATTCCTTTGTTTATTCAACTTCCTGAGATGCTAGGATATACAATTTGCGGCCAAAAATACAGGCTAAAGGCAGGGTTCTTTTGATAATATCGCAGAAAACTTTTGTTTTAATCTCGGAAGTGGGAAGTTGAGTGCACCCAAGCAGAAAGTATGCACTCTAAAAAGTTCTGGCTAATTTATAATGTCCTTGAGCACGATCAAATTGTATAATTATAACGAACAAGATCTCGTCGCTTTTTCTTTCAAAGTCCTTTTCGTTCAACATTCTCCTGTAAATAAGGTACTTAGTCCTTTTATTTGCGTCCTTAGTAATTATGTTTAATGATCTAAACGAGCGCACCCGTTGACATAGTTACAGCATCTGGCAGTACTGGATGCTACACACCTCGTTACGACGTTGTCACATTTTGATTTTATTGTGTTCGCCTTGTGGAAATTGGATTCGCATTGCAGTAGTGCATTGTCGATAATGGGGACAAGTACGAGCGCAAACCGTCGTACAAAATGTACAAAGACTTGAAAATATGTATCTCTATCTATACATGCTATGAACATGGAATTTTTTGCTGTTGTGAATGCGGTGCCGACATAATACTGATGTATGAAAGGATTTGAGTGTTCGATGTTGTCCCACGTCACGTCTGATACCGCATCAATTAACTGTCGCCGAGTCGTACCTCTTGGTCGCACCTGATGGCTTTGCACTCCAACGACACGAGTCCGCCGAGCCAGCAGCCAGTAGTCAGCCGACCGCGTTCGGAGTCGCACGCCCTTCGTCCTCGGGCTCGTCATTGTAAACGCGACCCTTAATCTTTAAAAATATTTTTAGTTCACGGAAATCGCGTGTCGTCCACGAATTTCAGTGTTGTTCCAATTCGAGAGTGCACAAAGGAAGTTTATACTACTTGAGAGTCGAACGTTTTGTACGTCGATGGGATATAGTGTTTACAGTAATACCATAAGGTGAGTTTGTTGATATGTACGTCGATCAGCTGTGAAACATAGTACGGCTCTCGAGTGTGTTTATGATACTGTCATATTTGAGCCGCTGCTTTTCAAACATTTGATGAGGTTAAAAGTGTTTTAGTGAGTCGAGGTTGTTAACTGGTTCAGTTACACGTGTGTTTTGAATGCCTTTCGAGTGTGTGACGTGTTTAGTCAGTAAATACAGGAAGTTATTGCAGACGAACGTTATCTTACGTCTAGTAAATAAGTTACGACTTAGTTGAAGTATATCGGTGCGTATGTTGGTTGTAAATTATAATTAAAGTAACTGTTCGGAGGAGAGCTCGAATGCGCATTCGTAGTTAACAGTAACATGTTATCTGTGCCTCTTTCTTAATTATCTTGTTAATTTTCATTATGTTTATTTATATTGCATAATGTAGTCCATGCCTATGTTAATTGCTGCAGTCATGCGTTGAAGTATGTTGTTATTGTTAGTGTATTCTACTACAAACATTCGAATACAGTGTCGTGTGCTTCAGTTGCTTATGAATCCAAAGAAATGAACAATGTTGCTATTTCAATAATATTTACATTACATAACCACGTTCTTTTAGACAAATATTGAATTAAACTTTTCACAGAATATCTTGAACTGTGATATTTCTCCTATTTTAGATCGGTTGTAGTATATATCTCAAAACTCGCTATCTTCAATTGATATCAGCAGCTGATAAATCCAATCACATACGATCACGCACATTCTCAGACAAGTATCGTAACTGTACTATTGGATTATATCATAGCCTGCCTTATTAAGAAACTTATAATAACCGCGGAAGTGGTTTTGAAAGGAAGATGCTGTCGATTGGGATTCTGATCTCGTTAAGAACAAAGTCGGTGTATGGTTTTCTCACGTTGCAGTATGATTGAACCGATAGATAACCTATAACTTTGGTTATGTATGGTTTAACTCGTGGGTTCGTTAAACACTCTTTTTTATTTTTATTATTTGTGGCATCGCTTCGTTGCACAGCCGGTTGAATCGACTAAACCCGTTTGTTAAATTGTTTGAGTCTATTTTTAAGCGGCAGAATTTTTGTTAAGTAATCTGAAATGTAGGTTTCTGTTATAACCAAGTAATTACCTACTTATTAGCACGTTATAGTTTTCAGTAGCTTTTTCGTACGTACACGTATATCGAGTAAAATTCATTTTCCTCCGCAATAATCAAATAATATTTGATATTTCCCTAAACTACCTGAAGGCATTCAAGATACGATATCTTCCATATTTCAATCAAAATATTGCGGAATCGTATGAAAGGTTGAGTGTACGAAAAATATGATATGCCGCTAGTCCCAACATCTGTATTTTGCTGAAACGTCGGTAAGAGTGCGATATACATGATGCCTACCTATAGATACGAATATGGGATTAGAATTTATTTATACAATGTGTATCTTTTCATATTTTTTCTCCGATGGATTGGCTTCGGAAGTTATTGATATACGTAAGTATGTATGCTGCAAGCTTGGGGTTAAGGGAAGAACTCTTTGAGGTTAATTTAAATTGATTGAATATAATATTGCGAAAATATAAGTTATTTGTAAGAGTAGCCACATACAGGTTCGAATCGGCATGGTTTGGGCATACCCGGACTGTCTAATCGAATATATCTGATCTGGAAATAATATCATCGGGTAAAAGCCTTTCGGCTTAAAGCATGAATTGAACTGACTCCAAAATGATTTCGTGATGGTAGAATTGAAACCTAATAGAGTTGGCCGAAATGCTGAATTTGAAAATTGCTTTGAACCGGCTGTGTAGTCCAAAAAATAAGTCCTCAATCTCCTCATAAAATTCTATACGAGAATGTTTGCAAACACTGAGCTTGAAAAATGAATTTCCAAATAGTTTTGAAAACTGCACCAAAATTCACCTTCTGACTAGTCTGCACCTTACTTTTAGGCATTCAGAAACTCCCAGTTCACTTTATAGTTTTCTCCTCGTCTCCAGTTTCAAATAAAACTTCATCACTACATAGTATAAAACAAAGTCGCTTTCTCTGTCCCTATATCCCTATGTATGCTTAAATCTTTAAAACTATGCAACGGATTTTGATGCGGTTTTTTTTAATAGATAGAGTGATTGAAGAGGAAAGTTTATATGTAAAATACATGCACCCGGGCGAAGCCGGGGCGGGTCGCTAGTTAGATTATAAAAGTGCTTTCTATGTAGAAGTCACACCGGGGAATAGTTATTAGATTATGTGGGTAGCGTTTCAAATGGCAAACCAGGAATTCCTGTTATCGTTTCCAACTGCATTGATAAAGGAATTTATTAGATAAAGTTGTTTGAGGAGATACTAAAGTAGCGTAGCGTGCGTAGTGGCGTAGTGTAGTTGTTTGGTTTTAAATTGCAATTTTTATGGTGTCGTTTACGTCGTAGTTTATTTGTTGCCTATCTTTCGTAGACGTAGTCATACTAATGTTGGTTATTAAGATACAAGTTTGAGTGAGAAAACGTGGAAATACTTATAGGATGAGTGTGTCAGGAAATTAAGTGACTAAGAAATAAATTGTCATGATAAATAAAGAAGAAGCGATAAATGACTGTCAAAGAATAATTTTGCCAATTGCTAAGAAACTTTCCACATACCAAACAATGTTTAAACAATCCCAACTTATTGGAACTCATATACACATCTATCCAATTACTTAATCAATGGATAATTATATCAACTGATGTAACATAATTATTACTGATTGATTCGATTACGACACTAGCTCGTCATTCATGTTATATTATAACTTACGTAGTTCTAAAAGCTTGACAATCTACAGAATTCAAACGAGAATTTGCGAAAATTTTGCAAGCAAAATGAAATTATTCCACAAGCCTTTGCAGATTGCCAGCTATTGATTGAGGTGTAAATCTATCTAGAGATAAATAACAAAACTATGGTCTGCATCGAACGAAAATCCATATTCGAATAAACATTTATAAGAGGAAGTTAAGAGTTGCCATGTTATAAATTCCCGGCGTTTTTTTATTTAATTTAAGACAACATTAACATCTCTCTAAGTTAAAAGATAAAAGCGTCTGTCGGATGCATTCTTGTGGATTTATCTATAACAGAACGAAATAGAGAAAACTTTTAGATTTCTTTGTCCCATTTGAAATGCTTCGTTCGGTAGATTGATGTTAATTAATTTTATTTGCTTAACAATTTAGTGCTTCGTTTCATTTGTAGGCTGGAATATAATGTTGCCATAACATTGCTTTTATGACTTTCGAAATAGTGACGTTTAATTTAAAGTGTTGCCATCAAATAAATTGCATGCGCATCGTGTGTTTATTAATAACGTGAAATTAAAACAGAAATAAGGGGACGGGAATATTTATAGGTTAATCTCACTGATGTCATCATCTGCCTAGCCTTTTCCCATTTATTTTTGGGGTCGCTTTCCAGTCTAACCGGATGCAGCTGAATACCAGTATTTTACGTGGAGCGACTGCTTATCTGACCTCCACAACCCAGTTAGTTCTGGGTAATACGATACCCTTTGGTAAGACTGGTTATTAGGCTTTGTAAATCTCACCAGTGGCGAAGGTTGCATACAACTCGATTCCTACCGGCTTCCCTTTGAAAAATGGCACAGTCAGTATTCTATAGACAAATTAATAATATAATCTCATTAAAGATATGTACTCCGGCTTACCTTTTACAAAAATTGACCCTTCGCTACTGAATCTCACTGGTAAACCATACATTTTTAAATACATAATATGTCCTTGACGATAAATCTGAAATTCTTTTTTTTTCTCAATATCTTAACCATCATTGGAGATTCCCAAATATAAAAAAAAACAATGTTAATGTCAAATCTGTAAATGCTGTATACCTACATATTTTCATATAGTAAATTCGTAATATTTTACCAACTCGCAATTGTGTGTAGCCTGTAATTATTACCTACGCCCTACGGTCTAAGTATTATTATTTTACACCTTTGTTTTCCAGTATAAATCCATAAAACACGTAGGAAGGTAGGTCAGGTAGAATCAAGTTACCTACCTACCTTCAATAATTATTTTAATTAAGCTATGTATGTGTAGATAATAAGTACTTACATAAAGAATTTTACAACGCGGCTTTTTTACGAAACATAATATTTTGTTATTTATTGTTCTATCTACCCATTATTATATGAGTTTTTTTAAATAGATTGTAGATTTTCTCACCAAAATTATTTTCACAAATAAAAAAATCATTCGACGATTTACCATAATTAATTCGCTAAACAAGCAGTCAGACTTAAAACCGTTCATTAAAACTTCCATCGCTGTCTGAACTGTCGTCGGATTTTAATAACGATCCGTTTAATTATAAACGCCTAATTATACGACATCATCCTCAGCATTCTCTTGCCCTTATCTCAATTTATTTGGAGCCGGCGCAGCATGTCTTCGTTTCCTATACTTCTCTTTAGTCGTCATCTCATAATTTACCTCTTTTCTAGCCATATCTTTTTTCACACAGTCCATCCATCGTTTCTTTGGTCTTACATCGCTTAATTCTAAAACATTTTAGTTTTTCTGCCTCGTTTGTGTAGAGGTCACATGCGCGACTGCTGAACACGAGTTCGATTCCCAGGTTGGACGAAGTGTTATTGGGTTTTTCCATCAGAATTTTTTTAGCAGCAGCTACGTAGTCTAGATTTCTGCCCGGTTGATGGCAATAGGCTCGTCCCCTATTACATGGGATGTTATGTTAATTTAGTTAAATCACGGCACCCAAGTAATGATATCATTGTACAAAGGAAGCTCAAGCCTAATGCGGTAGGTTATGGTTGGCCACTAAATAAATAATTAATGAATTGTAACCTCGATTCTGCAGCTAAGTGCACTGAATGCGGAGCGAGGGCGGGTCAATAGTCGGGGAGCTGGCTGGACTTATTATTGTTATGTCATTTATTACAATACTTATACGAGCGGACTAAAATATTGATAAGACGTTAAATAAATACCATTCATTCAGTTTAGGGTTACCGTTTTTTACCAAAACTGCCTGCACGTTAATCTTTCTTTTTCGGTAGGTAGATTTCCACTTATTCAGCATTTTAGACTTACAAAATAAATCCCTATATTCGGAACGTGCGGATATTATAGTGCGGACATGGCTCAACGAAGTCCGGACAGAAAACCAAAAGGCTGGACAGGTCTGAGCAGATAGTAACCCTAGTAGAGCTGGTGTCTCCTTTATGACATCGATAACGCTTTAGGTAATAGTCGGAGAGCTCGCCGAACAATTAACTCTGAGGAAATATATTTCAAAGATAGATAAAAAATAAAATCTATAAGACTCGGAAACAGTGGTGAAGGGTCCATACAACTCGATTCCTACCGGCTTCCCTTTCAAAAATGGCACAGTCAGTATTCTATAGACAAATAATTTAATCACTTTAAAGATATGTACTCCGTCGTACCTCTTACAAAAATTGACCCTTCGCGGCCAGAAATAACTAGCAGACAAATACTAGACATGTTTACACTTCTAAAAGACTAGATACCAAATCGTCCTCGTCATTTTATCTTTCGATATCTGCGAGTTCAATGCATGTCTTTACGGCCACGGGTCCTTTGGTACCGATGAGAAAACTTTCCAGACGTGCTTATTCCTTCTACCTCAAACGGAACCTTTCTGGAAAAAGTACGTGTGAGACTTTATTTAAAGAATTTTTGGTCTTGTTTTCTTACATGGACATATTTCTAGGGTCTAGTCCTTACCAAGGCGTATCGTATTACCTGTAACTGGGTTGTGGAGGGCAGATTTTTTCAATATACACCATTATTTTTAGGTCGTTCTGGAGCCGAATACCATGAACTCGATCATCGAACTCGAAACGATTGAGACTATTTTTTTCAAAAAATAACAATAAAAAAAAAACACGAAAGAATAAATTTTATGTTTTTTTTTAAATAATGAGAACTCAAATGCATATGTGTGTGTAAAACGTATCCACGATCGGCAACACATGCGAACGATATCCATTGAAAAATTCATTCATCGATCGATTCTCATTATTTCACAAAAAAAAACATTAAATTTATTCTTTCGTGTTTTTTTTATTGTTATTTTTTGAAAAAAATAGTCCCAATCGTTTCGAGTTCGATGATCCAGTTCATGGTATTCGGCTCCAGAACGACCTAAAAATAATGGTGTATAGAAAACTGATACTCAGCTGCATCTGGTTAGACTGGAAGCCGAGGCGAAAATGCCTTGCAGATGATGATGATTACTTGAACCCATACGAGATTTAGTGACGGTAACTCGACTGTACGGAGTCGCGATGAACTGTGTAGTAATATTTATTTATTTAAACGTTTCGTACACAAAAAAGAAGGTACAAAGGCGTGGCTTATCTGTCATCACCACTTTGCTTTTGAATCTAGGACAACATAATTTTTCGCGCCTGTTTTTGATACTCACTTGCTATATCTAGGTATATTGCCTTGTGTGTGTATTGTGTAATCTGTTGAACGTAGGTAATTAGGTTGCACCACAAGTAGGTTTACCACAATAGTGCAATAGGTCAAGAAGGATTAAACCAGACCTCTTGATTGCCAGTTAAGTCAGTTAACACATTAGTCTGTGGTTGGTGGTCGGGAACAGACGTTCGGTGCCTATTTCTCACGTACTATCGAGTTCACTGACGGTCGACCACTTTTCAACATTATTACTTAGGGCATAAGAATGAAAAGTGGCAGACCGTCAGTAAACTGTGGTAGGTACCTGTATATTCGTACTAGCTTTTGCCTGCAGCTTCGCCCGCGTTTATGACGGAACTTAACCGAGATATTAATGTCAATTATCTGAACCTAGGTCGTGGTCTATCTGTGTGCCTTTGATCGAATTATGTACAGCCGTTAGGGCATGAAAATACAGTCGGACAGAATTATTTTCACATTTCGTTATTAGAATGGGAGTATGATGCATAAGAAAAAATAAAATAATTGATATGAAACCTTCAAACATGATAGGACGGTAATCTATATTTCTCATACTTTAATTCAATTCAGGTTATAGCTAAATTTAATTCAGGGTCCTTTTACATTGTTATCTAGATAAGATGTTTACCATTTCGTAAGTGTATTAAAATGTAACCAAATAAACGAGTACGCACGACTCGCACGAGTAGAGTAAGGGTCAACTCACACCGAAAGAGCGGCGAAGGGCAGCGAAGCGGAGCGCAGTTTCAGTTTCATATGAATTTTAACTTTATTATCATTACCATAATACTTATTATCGCATGAGAAACTCGAACGAGTCGCGCGGATGCCCGCGGCGCCGCAGGAATTCCATAAACGGAGCCGTGCGACTGCGTGAGAAGTTGCGGGAAGTCCCGAGAATGTTCGGGCAGTCGCGAGCGCTAAATAACAATACAATTGAACCATATATTTCTTTTAAATCTTTCCCTCCTTATCTCTTCGGCCTCTTCCTCTTCTTCTTCAATTATATGTGCAATAATAATTAAATCCAAAATACCCATTTTCACTGCTTAAACACAAGTTTCCTCGAGTTTTGTTGAAATTGAACTGCGCATAGGAGAGCGACCCATGAATTCATCGCGGGTGGGCTCGGGAAGGCGCGCGGATTCCCGCGACTGCTCGAGAAGTCGCTGGAATGCTCGAGAAGTCGCGGGACTCCGTGACTCCGCGCTTCGCTGCCCTTCGCCGCTCTTTCGGTGTGAGTTGACCCTTAGTCTTCCAACATAATAATGTTTGTCTATGAAACTGAAGTAAACAGATATTACTTCGTCCTTGATATTTTGTTTGTACAACTTTTGTAGTCATGTTAATACGCAGGGGAAACAACGAATTTCAATTTAGGAAACAGAGCGGTTTCCATTTCGAAATTTGAAAAAGCCTGACGAAAAGCTGGACTTTGTAATCTTTGTTCTTTGAGCCGATTCACACCAGGAAAGCAGTGGCCGGCAGCGGCACGGCGAGCACTTCCAGTGTGAACTTTATCCACATAATTAAAAGACCAGTATCGCTTGAAAAGCTCGAAAATGTTGCTGCGTACGCCCGCGGTCGGCCTCGTCGCCGTCTTCTGCCGTTCCGGTGTGAATCGGCCCTTACATTAATCAATTAATGTTATTTTAAAAAGAGAGTTATTACTGGAAAAAAAAGAATCTTTTTTCGAAAAGTCGTGACAAAGTAACAAGGCGGGACAAAGTCGGAAAGGGGGCCCAAAAAGTAGGACAGTTGCGGACTAGGCCGGACAGTTGGTTGTTCTGTTCACCCAGGTTGCGGTATAGAACGTACTACTTTACTCCACTTTAGCAGTAATACTTTCAAGGTGAGAAAATGTTGAAATCTACTTCAGTAAAACTAAATTCAAGATGACAAGCGTTATCTTGCGGTAAAATGAGATGATAGCTGTTGTCCTCCAAAAACCATTAACAAATTCCAACTTGACAAATATCAAGTGATAAGTCTGGAACACCTTGAACACCAAAACGAATACAAATAAATTTCTACAGTAACTTCTTCTTCAAAAAGTACTTACTTACTACATGTAAACATACCGTTAATTTTAGTATAATCAACTCACTATCAGCTTGTTAGTGAATTGAAACTCTTATGTAATGGTTGCATATCTATGTTTAGATCGTTAATAGTTATATTGCTTTTGATTAAATAAAGTAATTTTATCATAATCATTTGCTTTTCCATACTAATAAGTATACAGGTTCTTTATACGGTTTCCTCCATATATATTTTAATGCTAATGGGGCTTTAATGGTTTATGTTCATTTCTATAAAATTTAATTTAGTCGTTTTATTATAAAGAAGATGCAGCTTTGCATGCAAAACTCAATTTGTTCCATTAATTCAGTCCCAACTGCTATTTTCTCACTAAAGAGGTTTTAGTTTTTAGGGTTCCGTACCCAAAGGGTAAAACGGGACCCTATTGCTAAGACTTCGCTGTCTGTCTGTCTGTCTGTCTCCAGGCTGTATCTCATAAACTGTGATAGCTAGAAAGCTGAAATTTTGTATGTACCTATTACAAAATTTTCTTACGGTTTTTGCAATTTGCAGGTCAGTGTCAGGTTATACGTCGTAAGGAATTTTGAACTTCGCGGGCTACCCTGTCGCTTCCACTTTAAGTTACTTGAACTTGACCTATCGTTTCAAGCAAAAAGGCAATGACCTCACTCCGTAATTGGTAACCCAATCTGTAGCAACCTCAGATTTCCTAATTTGCATCTTTATTGAAGAACCTAGATGTAAGCCACGTTTGTTTACGAAGATCGATAATGTGTTTGATCTGCCTGACGTGTTTAAACCCACAAGTGCTGCCCTATTCAGCGATACCAAATTGTTAGCACAATTTGATGGTCAGCAAAAAACAATTGGTAGCGGAGATGTGGTGAACCGCAAAGGGTTCGCCCGGCCGATGTACCGTTGGCATGGCTAGACGACTCGGTAACGACGGCGAGAGGACGACAGGCTTTAAGGGTGCTATGTACTTGAATAAATTTATTGCAAGCACACATTCTAGAGTACATTATCCTTTAAATGAGTCTGTCGTTGAATATGAGATTGATTTTGAAGTAGCCTGATATATGGGTGAAGCATTCATTGGCACTTTCGATTTCAAACACGTAGTGATTTTGTGAAATAAGATAAAAATTCTCAGAATTCAGTAAATTTTTGTATTGAGATTATCTTTGAACGTCTTAAGATTATTCTCGTTTTTCGAAGGTGGTGCTGTAGGTTAAGATAACTAAAAAACCTTGCTACAAATACACAAGGCTTCGACTCGAATTAAACCACTAATTATGTTGTACTTCATCATGTTCTTAATCGAATTCTAATCTTGAACGACGGCATACCGTATCTTCTCTCCTTAAGTTAAGTGATTCGGGCACTTGTTGTTTCTAACTTAACACGTTATCACTCACGAGGTCTTTACACTTTGCTTCCAAAAGCCAAAAGGGGATGTAAGCTTCGCATTCACAGCTGTTTACTCTGAATAGTGTTTTATCTACGCGTTTGTGATTGTGACCTTATCTGTTACCATTGAAATTTTGAATAGGCGGGTCTTAAGCGTAGTTCCCATGTAATATAACAGAGGCTCACAATTCTTCCAAGGTCATTTTATTGTTCGTCTTAATGTATTTCTGCCTCGTTACCGTTGCATTATGAAGGCAAGATTATACTTCGCTTCATTTTATGTTTGTCGATGCTCTTCAGAATTTAGCTTCAATTTTAGTCTGACATTATTTTGACAGACAATATTAACTCTCGTCTAAAGATAAATTGAAATAGGGTAAACTTTTTCATTAACTTGCCCAAAGGCACACTGCCTCTGGTCAATGACTGTCTGAAGCGAAAGCATTGAGTGATAGGTTATGAATTAGAATTTTCAAAGGGTGTTCATGAAATTAGAATTCATTTGCTTGGGATGCCAACGGGGACCTTTTTGTAGTGTTTTCAACGTTCCTCCGTTACTGTTTTCCATTGCAAATTTATTTGTGGCTTACCCTTGTCTCCTGCTAGGAGATAAATGAGCATTGTATTATAGAAATCGTTGAAGGTCATGTTTATTGAACCTATCATATAAAAGCGTTATTATATGTTTGGTTGAATAAACATGAGACATTTCTCAAAACATTTATACAAAAACAACACATGTAACGTGACGTCAGCTTAAACTTTTGCTTGGGATTTGATTTTTGAATATCTTTGTGATGTTCTTTTTCAAAGACACTTTATCTAGTTGTTTTTATATGCAATCGACCGCAGGAGCACTCGTGTAGAAATCTCTGTTTATTCAACCCTCGCTGTCATTTTTTCTTCTGACATTATCTGCTAGCTTTGTAATTTTCGCTAGAGTATTCTCTCTTTAAATAAGTGAAAAATGTTTGTCTGAGCTTGTTTAAAAATGTGCACAGAAAATGAGTTTTTATTAAAACTGCATTCTTCTTACACCTCTATACGATTTTTGATGAAAATGCTTTTTTTTTTCACTTAAACCTGGGTTTATGTAAAATGTGCGACTTACTATTGTATTTGAAACGTTCAAGTTTACTTTGAAAAACTTCTAAAGTCTATAAGTAACTTCTAGAAAACTTGGAAGATTCTTTGGAAATACGTCAATGTTTTAAGTGAGACATTTGTCAAAACAATTTATTGCCCTACATTTTCTTATAAATTACTGGATTTATAACAACTTGGTCAGCAGTCTATCAAAAACAAAAATCACCCTCGTATTTTTCGATTACTGCCAATACGTAAGACTCATATTTCTGCCACACTATTTCCGAAACAGGAATTGCAGCTTAGATTTCCAGAATTTATTTTTCCTTTGTACAAATATTTTCGCCCAAAAAAGTGGGTAGGTACTATCGCTCGTGTTTTTCCTTAGTCCATACTTATTTGTGCTTTTGTTACACACACTGTATAATTTTATCCATGTCTGTATTTACACAGCCTGTTTTTTGTTTGTCAACGTCACTACAACCTTTTCACGTTCAAAATAGACTCGTATTTCGCTACTGTTTGGATTCATAATTGAAGAGCAACGGCTAGGGCTCTGTTTTACAGTGTAAGTAATAACATCGCTTATTATTTTCTACATTAATGAAATTAATATTAAAAGGCACGGATGATTACATTCATAAGTAGACTCAGCAAAAGCTGTTGTTTACAATATAAAATAAACAATATTAAAAGCAGCTATACAGTGCTTGGAAATAAACAATCTAAGTAGGTAGGTAAACAAAGGTTATGGGTAATTATAGGCGATAATCCTCATGTAATAAAGTTAGTAAGTTATTTGAATAGGAATTGACTTATGGAATATTTTTGACATAAAATAAACCCGTTTGATGTGACATCACCGTAATAAGCACACAATAAAGCGCATAATACTATGCAAATTTATAGACGTTGCTTGATTAACTAACATAACATTACGCCTGTGTCCCCGAAAAGTAAGGCAGAGGTGTACATATACCACACTCACCATTCACTAGGTGTGTTTAAGTACCATGTAAAAGGGGACGAGCTTATTGCCATTAACCAGGTGAAAAGCTGAACTTCAGACTGCTAGTGAGAAATTCTTGATGGAAAACCCCAATAACGCTCTTCCTTACCTCGGAATCGAACCCAGAATCAAGATTAGCAGTAGCGCGTGCAACCATTAGGGCGCATTCTCACTATGTCGTGACGATTAATTTATCTTTGGATAGTACATGGAAAAGTCGTGGACGACTGTTAATCGTGTCGTCTTATATGTAAACACTTCCATTTAAATACACAAGTCCACGACGCTTTAAACGACACGATAATCTGTCGTCACGACATTGTGGGATCGTGCCCTTAGACGAACGAGGCAGCAACGTTGCTTTATGAACTAATAAAAAATAATTAAAAGCAGCACTAATGATTGCGCTCTTAATTCGAATAATTTCTCAAATAGGTCATGCAGTTAATGTGGAAACTCGCTAGAAAGGTCACGCCTTCACCAGTAATTTACTAATATTAGATTGCGTCCTCATGAGACCAGTGTTATGCGAGTTAGTGCGGAATACTCCAAGTCCAACTAATAACAAGAATCCTTTGGGAGAATGACATATAAAAACGGAAAAGTTGACCACAAATGTATAAAGGCCTGTGCAGACGACATAATATGGCGAGGTACTATTTTTTGCATACAACTGCATCGAATAAAACACCCCGAATAAGCGAGGAAAAGTACAGGGTCCCCGAAAAAGTAAAGCTAATTTGCTAGGGTGTTGCGCCTTTAGCGCTTGAGTGTGACGTAGTATCTATCTATGCACGATGACACGACGAATAAGTGACTGCACACCGTATGCTTTGAATCCGCGACAAGCGTCCACGCATCGGAGTTTTTTTGTCTTCCACGGACCAATGTTTTCTCGCAGGTCAACCTAGAACCAAGCCTTGTTAAGCAACCGCCAACGGTTGCTTAACAAGGCTATCATTTCAATGTCTTAAATGTAACGCTTCCAACCAGGGCATAAAACTTACAAACTTAGGCGACTGCACGCTAAGGGAACCCCCTGTGGGGTACCTACTAGCCTCGGCTTAGGGCGTCGCTAAAGGACAGGCTGAACCAGATCAAACCATGTCCCTTGTCTGCGCAGACCTTTACAAGTCGAGGGCGGCGGCCCGTAAAATTATTTGTCGTACGTAACTGTCGTAACTCGTAAATAATGAGTCGGATGTGGGCGGGATTAAGTTCCACATGAATTTTCTCTCAATTCGCGAAAATTCTCGCAGTTACATCCATTAGACTTGATGTTACGAGGAATATGAACGCGAAGCCTGCCTTAATTAGAAATTACAGTCATAGTTATTATTCACCTATTTATTTTAATTTAGTTATTCTAATTACTCTGCCATTTCTCAACTTGTATTCTATTAATTAAGAGACAGACGAAATTTATCTTTCAGTAGAATAGTTTTTATTAAAAACTTGGCGTTATATTACACTGGACGGGATATTTTTGGCTTCATTGCACGAAAAGAAAAATTTATATGACGGATTAACGTAAAAGCGTGACTAAACAGGGTTCGTGCGGTCGTAGACCCAGGGGTATCCTTAACTATATCTAAGTGAAAATAGAGTAAACCTGCTCTGTTTACTGGTCGAGTACATCACAGTCAAGTCATTTGTCTTCCAAGCCTGGCATGATATAAAAGAGAAAGGATTAAATGATACCTTGACGGTTGACAGGGGAGAATCGAAGAAAAAAACGTGTAGTGTCGACCCCAAGTTACATTAGGGCATCAAGGGCAAACGATGGGGAAGTCTCCCGAGGCAATCATGTAATTAGGTGACAACTCATGGCAACATCAAGGGTGATCAAAAGATCAGCTCAGCCATCTTTTTCCAAAAAAAGTCTTAGTAAACTACAACACTTTTCAAATAAGTCAAATTAATCGTTGAATCGGTTCGCAAATAGCGTCGTTTGCAACATTTTGCAATATTACGTCGAGGTGAACGTCCGTCTGAACGGGCTACGAACTTGCGACCCCGCGTCATTCAAGCCATTATTTTTACCCGCGAACACGCCTACTTCGGTATCTCACTCAATTTTCGCTCTAATAACACAGCTCCAGGCTGCTCTAATGTTCAAGTTTAGAAAGAGGCAGAATCCGTTTCAATTGTCTTGAAAATCTCTGTTCTTGGTTAACCAAGCTGACGGGTTTTGTGATGTTATTAATTAAACTTTTTTCCCGTTGAAATATTTTAATTAATATTGACTCAAGATTTAATATAATAAAATGTTTAATTTTGTGACTATATTCTTGACGACTTGAATGAATAAAGATTGATATTTTGTAATCTAATCTATGCATATTTAAAATAATTTCCAAGAGAAAGTAACCACATCAACCAATCCAGGTCGGAATCCATTCCAGGAAGAACCACATAACTGAATTAGATGACTGCGCCACTAATTTATCCAGTAAAGAGGAAGCAAGTTTTAAATCCAATCTAGCTCCAAGCCTTTCAATAGTAAAAACCTTCAGTCGGTTTCCTAATTGCATTTTAGCGGTTCATCATTAAGAGAAATGCAGTCAAACCTTGACCCGTGTCACATAAAGGAGAATGGCCACTGTTTTACTGCTTGGAAATAAATAGAATAATTCGTAATTAATTTTATTGTGGAACTTATTCTGCCATTACGGAGATATTGCGTTCAGTGTCTTCGGCCTTCAGTTTTATGGAGCGAAAATTTATGGGAGTCTGCGTAGACCCCAAACTTTAATGTTCTGATGATTTTACTTGTACCGGGTAATATACTGTGTAATGTGTATATATCGATCTATGTGTTGACGATAAATATCATGTTTTCGAGGCGATTAACGTTACGCCTTCGTCAATGTAATTAATCTTCATAAGCTGAAAACTCGTGTGGGATGCTGCGTTCCCAGAGAATGAAATATAAATTACATGAACGACTCGATAATCTAGTTTTAATCTGGGACTGAAATTTTAGATTCATTTATTTATTAAGAAACATGTTTCACAAATTGGATAACTAAGAATTCGTAAAAGCATTCCAAAGCCTAAGATGTAGATTAAATACTTGATCGGTGATCCTTAATCGAAATGAACAATGACTTATTCAATGAATAAGCATAGACGCAATAAAAATCTGAATTCAATTAAAATATAGTCAAACATTAGTTTCATTTGTTTGCTTTCCATTTTACACTGATGGAAATGGTTGAATAAACAAAGCTAGGAATACGTTTGTTTGTCCACCCCAAATGGAAAATATCCATCTAGGACTAATACTAATGACATCTAGGACTAATAGTCTGGGAACACATGGCGATATAGCCAATAATAAAAGTAATAGCGATCCTCAATACAACAGTGAACGGACAAAATTGAAAGACGACGCTATATTTTGCGGAATACACACAGTATTGGACACGACAAAGGTTTTCAAAGATTTACTACGGACATGTTTGTAACCCGGTCCAGTTTTACTGCGGTACATTCGTACAATATTAAGGTGCCCGGACAGAAGTATGCTTCAGAATCAGATATGCTTCTAGACAAAGCAGCGGATATTCCATTTCTGTGAAAAAGTTTAACGATAAACTTATTGTTGTAAAAATAGAGTAATTGTCAAAGTCAACGATCAAATTGGAATCTAACATCAGTCACGTTTGGGCATTGTTCTTTTGTACAATTGTTTACATACACTGGAGACTCATTAGAAATAATCTTTTGTTTTGCCAACACATGGCCAAGTTTACTAAACGATTTTGGTGTAGCAATCAATTTGGCAACCTTCGTCGGCGTCTTGTTGTTTGTATTAAGAAACCATCGTTTATCTTGCCGTGGGGGCTCTTCTAATTCTATTGCAATACGTAAAGCACCTAGTGGTTTACGTGCATCCATTCCGATTTACGACGATTTTATTGTTCTATCCTCTTCCTTTTATCGTTTATGTTGCTTTTCCTATATGAAACGTGTTTATGAGATACTGTTGAGCGTAGTACTAACACTCAGTGCAGTTTATGTCTCATTAATATCGACTTAACGAACACACTCTTCTATCTACATCGGGCTGAAATGAACTAGGCTAACGTCTTTTGCATATCTCTCTTTGTACCTCACGCCAACCTCGTTCATTGCTTCCCTTCATCCTTTAACGATGTCATCGTCCCTTCAAATATCAGCTTATCTGTGTCCCAAATGTTCTTCCGAACCAAAAACTCGATAAGTTTTTTTATCGAGTATGTACTAGAGTTGAATATTTTGCTAGACTAGTTGTCTTATCACGTTAAGAGCAGACGCCTTAACACCCTGGTTGAGAAAACTATAAAACATGGTTGTTAGCACGTTGATAACTCAGCAGTCTAGTATACGTATTGCTACTGGTATATTTCCATCCGTTGCTTCTAATTTAATTTACTTTTTATCCCCATCCACCTGTATAACGAAAGAAAACGTTTCTCCAGAGAAAACGCATTGTTTTTAATTAAGTATTTTATGCCCTTACTTTTTCAGTCATAAATAACAAAATATTATCAGTTCAGTACTACTAATAATTTATAACATCATAAATCTGACGTAATAATTGCCTAGATCCAGGTACTTGGAATGCTGCCAGAAACGCATAGAAAAAAGATATCTTAGAAACTTGTTCGTACGAAAGTATCTATAAATCGAGACTGTTTTACTTTTCAATTATTTCTGGACAAAAATTTATGGGTTTAAATTCGATTCCAATCAAAACAAGCTCGGTGGAATTACTTGGAAACGTATCTATAATGGCGGTTGTAAACTGGGCTACAGAGCTACAGTAAACTGTTCGTTGCTTGGTTTGTGAAATAATTTGACTTTGAGCCAAGTGACTTGATTATCACTGGTGCTCACTATTGTATTCATGTTTATGTCTGGCAGTCCACAGGTTCCTGCAAAAGTATGTCATAAACACGTCATCATATTAAGTTTATGAAATGCAAAGCAACACTGAATATGGTAAACAGTATGAGTCGGCATTATTTTGACATTATTATCAGATAGTAATAAAGTGCAAGTCAGGATTTCTGATATCAAAGTGCAATGTCAACAACACATAACGTCAGGGTAAATCCATACAAAGTTGACTTTAGTGAAAATACTCGAATATGTTGAACAGACACCGCGTTCTAAGTATACGTTTAAACGTGTAAAATGATCCGTAAAGTTTAAAGGCACTACCTCCATATTATCCACTCGAATTGCAACTAAAAGAAGTGATACACTTGCACTTTTATTGCAGAACGGTTTTATCGACTTGGTGTTGTATTTATTGATACAAGAACCACGTGCAGCCTCGGAATGGGATTAAAGATCTCACATAACTGTCGCTAGCTAGACTAAGGAAATAATATCTTTAATTGTAAGTGAGAAGCCACCATCGTCTAGCGTTATCGTTTCACTTTCAGCTTGTGGAAAGTTTGCGTAATCGGAAAAATTCCGCATGTTTACTTGTAGACGTTTTGTAAATATTAGACCAACCACATGACAACATGACACGGAGTTTCTGCCTCTACTAATATTGTTGTGTCTGGTTTTAATATTGCCTCGATTTTTGCTTTGGATCGCTTTGGTCCTACAGTACGATCTCAAGGTCCACCGTCAAATTATAATAAGGCGTTCAACCAGCCTTTCCAAGATCATTGCTTCGAGTGTTATCTTCTTCTGTCTACTGTAACTTGGATATAAGCGCAATTTGATTCTTTGCCAGCTTTAAAATATTGCTTTTATCTCGATGATGTGGTAGTCAAAAAGCCGAAAGATTAAATCATAAATCTTAACTCCGCACCCTCTAAAGAGATATTTATCTGGACTATAAATAATTCCTTTATACTGACCGGTCCAACAATTGCTTCTCTCGCATCAAATTTTCGTGAGGTGTGACTCGGGGGTCAAGGTATATGGATATTGGCGGGGTCACTCCGGGCTGGCGATCACAAACTCACCCCTGTTGACTCACTGTGGTTATTTGCTTTGCTTACACACAAATCAGTTGTTTTTATTACACTAATCTACCTGTGTTGATTTAGGATAGCATTTAATTTAGTTTTGGTGTTTGTGATAAATATTGTCTGTTGGTGTAGCGTGTTTTTCATCAACCTTGGTGGTGGTCTTTGGAAAAAGTGATTAATGCATATGGTTTTAATGTCCTCCACATCCTGTACATGTGCTGTCGATAACAACGAACTCCATCATAGTGCAATATCGTTATGGTAATCCCCATTGACCTTCAACTAAGCATTCAATCCACGATCGATTTTGAACGCACAAGAAGATTGATAATATATTTTTTTTCTTCGCCTATGCAAAGACAGCAAGATGGAAATTTCGAACGTGACATGTTGATGTTTATCCATCACTTTATTTAAGGTTATTTTCTCCTGAAGCGAAACTTTTTACGAAATGTTATTTTTATTTAACCCTACTGAAATATCGTTCAAAGGGCAACATATTCATAGATTACAATCGATAGGCGGTAGCACACGGAGTCTTGCATGTGATTTACGAACGCTCCTTCGACCCCCTTTTCCCAATCTGTCATTCAAATGTCGAAATACGATTTGATATTCGCATTCCTCGTATACACGGTGTCGTATCCATACCAAATAGCCTAAATGGGATGTCATCCTGTGTCATGAATGAGATTACGGGCTGTCTGGAGCAGGTTTATTCAGAATCCTTCATTGTTTGTCTTTGTTATGATGTTTCGGGTCTGTCTCGTGTATATTCAAATACTGAATAGCTGAAATTGAGGTATTTAGTCCAAACTAATTACATAATATTCTGGAACATCTGTGTTCTCTTTAATGATGATATTATTTATGTTTTGGTATTATCGTTGGGGTTTCGGCGCGGTAAGCGGTTTCAGCTTGACATGGACTGAAAACTACGGTGTCACGTTATTTAAATGAGTTTTTGCAAAATGTGCTTACAGCGTCCAGCAATAAAGCTTTATTTATTCGACTTTTTTATTTGGTACTTACCATGTTCAGGATTAACTTAGCTAGCGAAACTACAATTTCAAAGTGTGATTTGTGATTTACGTAGGGATAAAAAATAACTTGATTTGATATATTTCAAGTTCAGTTATCATCGTGAAAATGCCTGCTTAATAATGTAATTATTTAAAGCCTTAGTCGACCTTAAATCTAAAAAGATAAGTTAAATAACATTAATCACGCTTTCTAATTTCCCCTAATCCCTTTTCGCACAACTTTCGGACATGCCATAACGACTTCAGAGTAAATAATTTGACGTAATTGGGGCTCAAGTCGCCTATATACAAATAAAATTAATGTACTACAGACATGCGAACATTGTTACATCATATTTCAACACATTTTATTTAACAATGAAAATTACGTAGATTGTCTTGTTGGTTACTGCTGAGCATGAGGTCTTGGGTTCGATTCACAGGTCAAACAATGTGTTATTAGGTTTTTTGATTAAGAATTTCTCAATAGTCAATTTCCCAGTCTTTTTTATATTAAATGGGTCTACTCTTGACCTCAATCTAGTCCTGGGGACAGAGATGAGGTCGACGATGGAACGAGCTTACCCAGAAGCCTATTAACTCGCGACTTAAATAGATTGGAGTCATATGAACTTGGGAACACTGACGAAGGCAGGGAATTCCAATCCTTGGCTGTGCGCATAATAAACGATGTCGCGAAGCGCTTCGTGCGAATGTGTGGAACATCGACAAGGAATGGGTGATAACCCGCAGTACGTCTGGACTCCCGATGGAAGAAGGGAGATGGTGGAATGATCTCGTGGAGCTCTTGTGCACACTCACCGAAGTACAGCCATACAGTCAGGACTTGTGCCCGGTTGATGGCAACAAGCTCGACCCCTATTTCATGAGACTTAAACATAACTGGCGAAATCTGGGTGTTTTAAGTATACAAGGTATAAACGGACTTCACGAAGCCGACAACCAAGCATTCTGTTATTTGTACATCAAACTAAGTAACTTTACGGAAACATTATTTCTGGGACTAAGTTTTGTTATTTTTGGGTAGAAAATTATGCTTTACGGTACGGTAGGACTCAATTTAACGCACTCAAACATTGTTCTGGTGGATGCATGGAGTAGTACAGGGGTCATGGAAGTATTTAAAGTAAAGTTTTAACTTTAAAAATATGGATTCAAAAAACTTGTGAAGAGTTAGATTTTTGACTTCTAATGTCTTCGTAATTAGAAGGTACCACCCAGGTATTGTTTAGAACGAAAAAATTATCGCAATAACGGGGAGAACAAGTTTCTTTCGGCTGCGCTATGGGTCTTTTTCATCCATTAGGTACACTTCTGCCTATCCATTACTGCCGTGAAGTTATGTTTACTTAACGGTGAAAATTACGTGTTTAAATGAACTCATGTAGTCCCCAATCGATGATACGATATTGAATTGAATTGTTATTCATATTTTGCGACTGACACGCCTTTTGAAATGTATTCGTTAGTGTTTTTTCATTTGAAGGCGTAGTAAAATGTTTTACACCCATGTATTGTTGATTTCGTTTTGTTTTTCAAAAGCGATGAATCGATTCATGGAGAATACACGCAAAATATATAGATACATTACTTTATTGTATTCTGATAGAGACATACATTCAAGCCTTTTGAGGGTAGGCAGAAACTACATGACGCCACCAGGAGTATTTAAGGTTTGTAGCAATCCTTACATACTCCGTCTGCCTCGTCCACGTTCATACATCTGGTCATACACGCATGCCGGTTGCGAATACTACGTACAGCTGCTTCTATGTTAGGGATTTTGGTTTCCGCACTTAGTCCTTAAAGTGGACCATTGTGCGTGAAATACACTCTACTACGTACCGCTGCTTTGCGCGCTACTGCTTTCTGAAAAACATCACCAATAAGGTCAGTGTATAATATCCTTCTAGAACGTGATAATAATCATGTCGTCATAAAAAGAAAGCAGTAGCATGTCTGGCACGTGTAGATAATATTACTTTTAGTGGGGGAGGTGTGGCGATAAAATAAAATGTCTACCAGGTACTAAATCTTTCGTATTTACATCATTTCACTTTATTAAATTAATGTTGGAACTTTTACGTCTTATTTTGACTTTTGGATACATTTTAGAAAATACTCTAACTAAAACAATCCTGACTGAAAATTTTGCTCCAGAAACTATGAAAGCAGCTTCTAATCTTCATTTCACTTCAAGACATTTAATTATTTGCGACATTTAAACGTACTGTTAATTAACCCTTATATCAACTTGGCAAGTTGGAGGGGACGCCGACGCACCAACGCTTACCACGTATTCAGTACATCATTCTAAACCACCCCCTACCCCCCCTTTTTGAGAAATTTTTCATAGGTAATTTAAAAAAAACAGCTGTTTCCTAAAAAAATGCAATAGCTACACGGTCAAAATGTATGGCACAGCAGATATTTTTCCAAATTACCGATGAAAATTTGCAAATTGCAAAAAACGTAAGAAAATTTGAATTTCGCGGACTACCCTAGCGCTTCCACCTAAATTAAAAATTCAAGTTTCCTTATAATAGCTAAAGTCCTGAGAAGTATAGGTACTGTAAAATTCTCCCAGCAAGCGTCAAAAGTTGCTCTTATTTACACTTTATAGTAAGGCGAAGTTGTAAGTTTTTAAAAGCCAAAGCTTTTTACGTAAGTGTTTTTAACTGGAGCAGAAGATTTCAAGATGTAAAGTTTTCTTTTTTCATAAAACATACTGAAATTGGGGCAAGCTAGAGTTAAAGGAATGTTTATGTTTGTGGTTTCGTAATAAATATGTCCGATACTAAAGATAATTTTGCCTCTTAATGATGTTTATATCTCGGATGCAGATTTTGGGAGTTAATTGGTCTGGTTACGTCAATCAGTGGACTAATTGCATTGTTTTCTGTATGGCTGGTCCGTGAATTGTATTTGTATTCATGCTTCAATATGAATGGTTTTGTGCTTTTCATGGGAGGATTAAGCACATAAATAGGTGGTAGGTACATTGCGCATTTATGTGATCGATAGTTTCATTTGCATAAGTACATAAACTCATATAGTTTTTCCCAAAGGAGTAACAACAGAAGACGATGTGCTAGGATTCCTACTGATTTCTTTTGTTTCATCCACAGACAAATAATTTTAATCAAATAGGTAATTGTCTCAAGTGGCGTAAACATATGTAGAAACCTTTGTGGAAACTATATTTTCGAGCCGTTTGCTGTTGTAACTCTGGGGCCGTGGGGTCCGAGTGCTCATATCAAGTTTAAGGAAATTTTGAGACGTCTAGTTGACGCTTCTCGTGACCCAAGAGCTGGCTTTTATCTTGGCCAGAGGCTAAGTGTTGCCATACAACGTGGCAACGCCATCAATCTCTTGGGCACATTACCAGCTGACAGAGTTGAGAAGTTTTTCGATGCTCCTAAGTAGTTAGTTGTTAGTTTATTTAAATATTTTTTAATTAATCATGTATATTTATAGCTTACCCTACTTAATAAAATGGTTATTAATTAGGTAATTACTTGCTTAACTTGATTGAAGTTGGTTTGATGTTTGATTGTGAATTTGTCATTGTTTCTAAAAATCCTTTTGTTGGAAAAGCTCGTGTGTGTGTGATGATGATGAAACTTTATTTTGAACGTTTATTGTGTCGTTTGGTGTGTGAACTAATAATTATTTCTGAGAATTCGTCTTGTTCAAGGAAAATTGAAGTGAAATAATTTTTCTTTAAAGACAATTTTTTACCAAGAAGCTTTCTGAAATAAACAAAGGTTAGACACAAAAAGGTAAAAGTAACAATGAATTTGCACATTCACCCGCAACATTAAGCTCACTTAGGTCTAGGCAAACAGGCGTTGTCTTATCCTGCCTAGATTGTTGTCCTGGGATTTATACCGTAACCATTCTATCCTTTTGTTACTGAGCCACGAGACACGTCCCAATGGGCAAATAATGTAGTCCGCCAAAGTAAATAAATATTGATAAATTAAATAATAAACTCTTGTATCCTGGTTTCTCTTATTAATCGCTCATATTATTCTATTGGAAATATATTACCTTGTCTTCGTATATAACTTTGTATTTGGCATGTTTTAAACAATATGCTATGAAGAAGAAGTAAATATGTACAGTTTGATTTTATTAATAACTTCGTGGCATTCTCAATATGTACCCAACTCATTTTCCCTGAAAAAGCCATTATACATGGTTGTTATGCCGACTTGGGAACATTGTTAATATTCAAAGGAGTGGAAAAATATGGCCATCGAATCCTTCGATATTCGAATTCGAAAAGCTTCGTTAAGTTCCGAACGATTGGCCAATCAGATAGTTGGAAACCTGAATATATATTATATCTCTAATTGAACTTACCGAAAAGGTTGTATAGGAATATTGTGATACAGATCTACAAACCTATTTGAATCCCGTAGAGTGTAGATTTTTCCAATACGAAGTAAGTATATCCATATTTTTCTTTGGTTTGTAACAAATTGTATTCAGCTAGGTAGCAATAGGTAATAAGTTTCTATTTAGGGTAATACCTACGCTCGATATTCAACAAAACCCGTATTTTTTTCTTTGATTCGGAATGGGGACAGGCAGTGCTAGTATTGTTATTGTAAGTAAGTAGTAAAACGAATATTATATTTGTTGTATCTATTTATAAAATATGTAAACTCTTTGGTACTTACTTAATTAGGTAATCCATTCCACAGGGACCTATTCGTATGTCTGTATGTATTAGTCGACGTCATAATACACAGCTTTGACACCAAGGTTGAATGTCACTAGCCCATCAGAAAATGACAAGTATTCTCGTATTTGCCTATTTGTCAATAAGTTAGTTTCAATCCTAATGAAGTTACCAAATAACTCAAAATTGCTGTCAAAAGTGTTGTTGCACTGGGAAATAATTCAAAAATCCAAAGTTCATATGTAAAGACTTTCAAGTTTTTAATATGAGCAACTGAGCATTTCAATTTTAATGAGTTTTCCGTAATGTTTCATATATCACTCTCATATAAAGCGTAATAACATTGATGATTCAACAGTCATGTCTCGGATGTAACGTAACATATTTTATTACGTTTCTTGTGAATGAATCAAATAAATAACAGTGTTTTTATTCTTTACGACAATCTTCTGAAGTGTTCGTGTTGTAGTCTACATGGTAGCAATAAAAATCTAATTGGTTTACATGAGTAAGGGCGGAATCCACCATTAAACTGAACGCGCTCAGCACATCTGAACGAACAGTGGCCCACGTTAGTCCTGGATCGAAACAACTGGAAGTCATGGGGAGAGGCTTTGCCCAGCAGTGGGATGACACAGGCTAACATTATCAGTATAAAAGCTTAGACTAAAATGTAGCCGCTTTTCACAATATTCGATTCTAATGAACCATAATACCTTACTAATGAATTGGCGAACTCTAGACTATTATTAAAATAACAAAGCATCGGTTACACGTGGAGAAGCTTATCGCGTACTCACTGGCCAATCCTATATAACAAAACTATACACTTATTATGTACTTTGTGCTCTGCCCAACAAGCAAAAGGTTCGTCATGTAAAATTCTGTGTTTATGAATTGATTATATTATTATCAGGACGTATCCTCAACTTCGAAGTTGTTTGATTTCGTGCGAATGTTTAATTCGTATTTTATATTTTCCATTTCCACCTATTCCAAGAAGGTAGAAACTCTTTTATTTCTTGTACCGGAGGACGGGTTTCATGTCTTGCTTACTGAAATCACACGGGCACTAAAATATGTTTTCGGCTTCTCCGGGGTATACATAAGCCCTTTGTTTAGTCCGAAATCCGAATAGTCACTACGCACCGACAAAATTCTGAAATGGAACAGATTTTTTATCAAATTACTTGCAAGTCTATTAACGGACACTTAATCGTAGGTGGTGAAACAGGTCCTTAGGTAAGAATGTGACACAGCATCTTTCTTTTTGATGAAACTGTAAAAGTGATAAAGAACTCTAAACAAAAGTGTTTAAGAGTTCTTTATCAGATTCTGAGGAACTAGACAAAATGGTATCTCATCATCTGCCTAGCCTTTAACAATTTTATTGGGATCGGCTTCCAATCTTACCGGATGCAGCTGAATACCATTAGTTAACGTGGAGTGACTGACCTAACCTCCACAACCAAGACAGTACTGGGTAATACGGTACCCCTTGATAAGACTGGTTGTCAGACTTTCGGGCCACTGATTAGATTGCACCGACTTTCAAAGATCTACAAAGGACAGCCGGGACCAACAGCTTCACATGCTTTCCAAGGCACGAAGGAATCTCGGTAGGTACTAGATGGCGACCCATCTACAGACTAACCTTGGCAAGCGCGGCTTAACCTTAAAGATCGACCCTTGCGGCTGTTATTATTTAGCCACGAGCTCTTTAAGTGGCATTTTATCAACGATAATGATGAAAGAAAAGTCTAAATGTTTTGGATTAACTCAAGCTATTGAAAAGTTTAAGTATATCCGGTTTATGAAACTTTATTCCCAATAAAGACGTAAGTCACTTAATTGAGAACAATATCTACTAAAAAACATACTTATATAGATTACAAAAAGTTCGTTAGCAGTATTGCAAGTTAATAGTTACCGATCCAATGCATTCATTTCTTCAGAAGTGATCAATTCGCAATTATGTGCTGGCTAAGTTGAGTTTTGAATGCATTGAATGTTTTCTTATAACAGGACGGTATAGAGTAGTGCTCCTTCAAAGTTAGCATTTTTTTGCCATACTTAGTTCTTGTTTTAGGTAAAACTAGCAAGCTTGCTCGCCGTGTGCTGCGTTGACTAACTTGTTTATTTTGCGTGAGTGTTAAGTTTAAGTGAACTTTGAAGGAATATACCTTGTTGTAAATAGTTGAAGAAGCTTTGAAAGCAATTGCCAATCGTTGGTCTTCTGGATTTTACCAGAATATGCTTGCATTAATTCAAAAAAAGATGGATAGATTGTGTGAGGAATGATATGAAGGAAAAAGGAGTAGATGATAGCGTGACGATTGACAGGGGAGAATCGAAGAAAAAAACGTGTTGCGCCGACCCCAAATAACATGGGACAAGGGCAGGAAGACGATGATTCTTGCATTCATTCCATTTACCAACCTTATCCAGCAATCGAAGCTCATTGGTATAAAAAGTCTCGGCAACAAGCTATTTATTATAAAAGGCTTCGTCGAATAGAACGTTGCATGTATCGTGTTCAATTTACTTTTGGAAAACGGACTAGGTGAGTCTCGGAAATGCAATTTCGAATACGATTTACGAGTACTACTCCACGAGCGGTAGACTTCTGGAAACTTTCGTAAAACGCTCAATTTAAGTTCTTATAATACATCTAATGACGCTGACAACTCTTGAACGTGGTTTAGATGTGTTGATCGAGTTCTGTTTCATTGACGAGATTTGCTTTAAGGAATACGTTTTTGTAATAGAATCTGGTTTATGTTTCGAAGTAAAAACCGCAACGTTTCATCACCTAGTTCCCTCAAAGCCTCTCACGACTTGCATGGAATACAGAATACACCTTTTTCCGCAGATTATTGTTTCATAATACATAAAACACTATATAAGACTTTTATTAAGACGACACGGTTGGCGCAGTGGTCAAGCGATTGACTGCTGCGCTGCATGTCGCGGGTTCGATTCCCGTACGGGACAAATATTTGTATGACCTACAAGTAGTTGTTCCGGGTCTGGGTGTTTTTCTAACTATAATATGTATGTATTTACAAAAAAAAAATGTATATATGTAGTTTATCAGCCATCTAGCTACCATAACACAAGCATTAAGTTGCTTAGCTTGGGGCTAGATGGTGCTGTGTGAAAATGTCCAGGGATATTTATTTATTTATTATGAGTAGGTACAATGAACCGATAGTGTATAATGTATTAGTAACCTAGTTGTAGTTGTGTTTATAAAGTGTAAACTGGGGTGATACATAACCAACTAACTACTCGACACGTTCGTGTACGCTGACGAAGTTTGATAACACGGTAGTGTTATGGTTTAGTAGGTGTGTTTTGCCAGTATAGTATAGACGATGTGTGAAACAATTGACATTAGAATAGTTAGTTTATAGAATGTTGATGAAATAGGCTTTAATATACCTAACGTAAACTGTAATATTGAGTATGTTTTTTTTTTTAAAAATATACCATTTGAATTGCAATTTAAATGGTTTAAAAAAATTAAATAGTATTATAGTATTTGCCTGTACAGACAGGCAACTAAGCTCTTAAAACCTATTGTTAACATCTTCAAAATATTCTACACTTAGTTCGCAATAAAGAATTTGCATTTGAAAAAAGTTGAATTTAAATTTGGATAACTATGTTAGAAATCTACGACAGAAACTCCAATGGAGCGCTTTCATTTAAGTGTCGTTTATTGTTAGTGTTAACAGGTATATTTAATAAAGATGTCATAGTTCATTTCGGAAAGCAAATCTTGTTAAAATATAGACGTTAAAAGACTAAAGACCGTCGTCCTTTGAACATTAATATACCCTTTTCATACAAACAAGCATTGTTGGAATGTCTGATTAGATTTCCACAAAACTGTTTCAATTTTGCTTTCTAGAACAAATGATTAATTTGAAAATTCTTGTATGTTCTCTTGTGTCTCTAGTATGTTCAATTTTAAGACTTCTCATTTTATATCACTTTTTGGTAGCGGCCTTGCCAAGCGGGTGGTCCTCTGCTCCACTCACGGGACGTGCAATGATTTAAACTTTGTCTCAGAAAATATGTTCGGAGTTTGGAAAAGTGCCCGGTTAGTGGTAGTCAGACACAATAAGTTTACGCTGTCAGAGGCAGTGCTGTGGCCCATAGGTACTACGAAGTATTTACGGGGTATCCTAGATCCATCCAAAACACTCGCACACAATACCAGTGTGGCATTGTGTTTTTTGGGTTATTGACCCGCTCCCTTTCCTGCCCATCCTGCATATCCACCTTCCAGGATTTGAACGAAGACAATGTTAGAGCTGTGCTGGAGGTTACATACTGGTCTGGCAAAATTTGAGTGTAATGAAGAGAAAGATACTACGAAAGTCCGTGTACCTTTAGACGAAACTTGATCTTAAAGTCAATGCTCTTTGGTGTTTACGCTTTGTTTCGCCTAGAAACACTTATTAGATCCTCGGAACTGCTACCAATGAAGACGAAGTGTTATGTTGGTACTAAAGGCATCATGGCTTATCACTACAAAAGTGCATACACAACCCACCGAACTTCACAAATACGAGTATAAAGCCGGTAGGATGCATCTGTATTAAGGAAGAGTGAAACTAGCAGAAACAATATAATTAACACTAGAAATGGGATATTTACCATGTCCACTGTTTGTTTTGTTTGAGCAGAAACAAATACATTAACTTTTTCACCCTTTTACTTATCTACGCGTTAGTTCAGAGAGTGTAATTATGAAAGCTTTCATAGTATTATAAAGAGTGTAAATGTTCTGTTTTCCTGCAGCATGCAGCTCTCGTACACCACAAAGAGAATGCAGGAATTGTTTGTTTGGTTTGAAATATGTGTATGAAGCGCAGCCATAAATCGTTAAGAGATTTCAAACATGCTTTAGTAGAAAATGAAAACATGCGAATGTGAGCTTATGTCTTATTTATTTGTAGGATACAAGATTTTACATGCAATGTAATATGTAGGTAAGTACTTACTTTTAGATTAATGGGAATGTTTTCGGTGTTATTTAAAGAAAGTTTTATTCACCATGTTGTTATTGAGTGTAGTTAATTATTCAGAAGCTTCTACGTAGATAGATTTATATGAAACGTGTTCCTAATCTTTCTTATTTACTAAAGCAGTACCTATACTGAAAATATACGATATTTTTCAGTTATAAAACGCCTATTTTAGTTGTTTTTCTTCTCAAACTTTGGACGAATTTCACCAATAGAACTGAACGCGATCATCGATCAGCATACCTATACTACGAGCTGAGCTGTCAGAGAGTCATCATTGGTAGGCAATGTTGTCAGGTCAGCTCTTGAACGTCGCGTCGTTTGGATGAGCTAATCGTGTTTAGTTTCACTGGACAAATTCGCCCTGAAATAACACTATATTCTCGTTTCAAACGTTATTCGTTTCAGCTAGAGAGTGTTATATATTCGCATATAAATTCACTTCTACTGCAACAATTATGTAGGTACTGGCGCCAGCTAATAGTAATACATTACCGTGAAAGTATACAACCTAATGACGTCACGGCTAACTACGAATTAGGACGGCATGTAGGACAATAATCGCGTGACCCGGTTTGCGCGGCAAGTATTCGAAAAAGGAATATAATGTAGCTAGAGCTCTATTATGGTATTGTACTCCTGAGGAATTCGTTTTTCTTCCCTTCCGTGACGGGCGAAGGAAACCGGTGACGTTTTGTGCTGACAAGAGAAATGTGTTGTATTATAAGGAGTTTATGCAGATAATATTTCGATAATTTTCTTTAGCAACTGATGAATACCCCATTCGTTTCGTAAAAATATACCAGGATACTACGGTAGTTCTGAAATTATATTTTAATCAAAATCTTGCGGAACTTATAAGAATGAAGAATGTGTCATCATATTTAGTGCTTTTCAGTACTCACTGTTTTTATTTTCTAAGAAAGAAATATAAAAAAGCTTTCAAATTAATTCCAACATAATGTCGATTTGACGACTTGTGATGACTCAAACTTTTATACCTTACATAAACTACACAAAAGAATATAAACGCCATATTTCAAGCTTCATTCCACATTAATAAACACTTATCCGTTGGAATTGCTCAAATCAATGTGAAGGAGGATAATCTGTAATTTCTGAGAAACAGGAAAAACTTGAAGATGTGTAAAATAATAGTTCCCTTATCGGACATAAACAGTTGAGACAACAATATTTTATTTATGTGTATTACCGATTGTTACTTTCAATAAGACCTGCTTTATAAAAGTCCACAGTATTCTACTTCCAAAATTAGTGTCTGACCAAAGCTTCGGTTTCGGCCAATAAATCTAGTACCGGCCACAGTTTCGGTTTCGGCCAATTATTGGCCGAAACTTGGGTCTCGCCGAAACTCGATATTCGTGAATTCTCGAGTGTCGTTCGGTTGAGTTCGTTGCTCGTGATCGACAGCTGAGTTCGTTCTTTCAGAAATAACTATTTTTGCTTTTTTTCTTTCTTGTTTTTGTTAGCCTTGTATGTCCCACTAATGGGCAAAGGCCTCCCATATCATATTTTTGCTTTAATTATTAGTTTCTGTTCTATTTAATTTTTTTTACTAGTTATCTTAACTGTCGTACAGGTGTAAAAAAAAGACGAAAGATTTTAATAAGACAAAAAACAAAAAGTTGAAATGAGGCCGAAACTGGGAGCTGGACCGAAGGTGTCGGTTTCGGCTGAAAATCCTGTTTCGTTCCGACACTATCCCAAATTCCAAGTCCGTTACAACCTTACAACGCTCACAACATAAAATGACAGTAAATACAGTAGAATAAAATCACTTTTATTAGTTGCTGTGACTGTACACCTTGTGTACCTTCCTGTTATTTCTAAACTTCTAAAATATTTACTGCGGAATAAACGGTTCCGTTTTCCTTTCTTCTTTCCAATCATCGTTATTGATTTATAAGTCTGTTAAATGTCCTTTGTGGTGGTTTCACTGAGCTGAGCTTTGTTTTTACTGCGTTTGTTTATTTGTTCTTTTATGAGAAAACTGTATAATTCTGCATTAAATCCTCTTGGAATTATAGTCTGCTATGCTGCACGAACGTTGTTAAAGACTCCGGTTTAGACCAGCTGTTTTATTTAATTCGTTTTAAGTCTAATTTTCTTGGTAAAGGAACTATTTCATAGTCGACTACCTACAGTCCTACAACCACAAACCGTAGCGTGAGAGCCGCCCAAACTTTTTTCACGCAATAGTTTCTACGCAACTATGAAAATGCGCTTCTTTAAATGGCGACAATCGTATCCACAGATTTACATCGCAATCAGTCTGTCATAGAAATTAGGCGACTAATTGCAGCTGCGGCTTACGGTTAAGATCCCCTTCGGAATTGTTTCTTAACGTGTATAACGTGTAATAGTTTATTTATTCTTACGCCCAGTTCGACTTCAGGCAATACGACTCGTGTCCAGCTACACGTAATGTGCTTCATTATTGTTTTCCTAGCGCTGAGTGCGTACGGCGCAGCAAGTCGGGTCGCGGTGAGTCGTGGCATACTCTAACCTCTACTTATCAATTTTCTTTCATTTGTTTTCTGCGCAGTCGCAGTTGCAACATGTATCACTCGAGCGGTTAAACAAAAGTTGCGAAACATAGCATAGTTGCAGCAGCATCAGTCAATCTGCATACGACGTTTCCCGTAACACAAACACATGTAGCGGAAACAATTGTGTGCAACATTATCTTGTTTACCACGACTGGCTTTTGAGTAAGACTGTGACCTTTAATAATACCTTGGTAAAAACAACGACATCGTAGTAAAACATCAGATACATGATATGGAAGGTCAAACGTTAAGTGGGCCATCCATACTAAAATAAGTACATATCAGGTATCATCTAATGGACCGCCCAAGATAAGCTGGCAGCTCTAATAATGATGGACAAAGCTCTTAATAAATATTACGGCGATCTTCCAATCTCGGATTCTCGGGTAATGCGGGTAATAAGGTACGCTTCAATAGAAATGAGCCCAAAAGATATTAGGTTCGGTCATCGTTATAGGTGGCGTCTTGTTAACGACCAATAAAATATCTTAGATACGTCAAGAATTCACTGAACATAAATATACATATTATCACATTTCTTCTACACTAATATTATAAAGAGGAATAATTTGTATTTTTATGTGTGTGTATGCTTGTAATGAATAACCTCAAAAACTACTGTGCCGATTTCAAAAATTCTTTCACTATTGATTCTCACTAAAACTTACGAGTAAGTAACGTAACCCAAGGTGTAAAAAAGTGCCCTAAAACGTCTTTCGTCGCATGCGCTACGGAAACTATTGATGATAGAACAAAAGTATGTTCTACAATATTAAAGGACAAATCAATATCTCCTAAAAAAAAAAATGAAAGGTAAAAATATAAAAAAAAAACTTAAGTCCACCCGAGCGAAGCCGGGACGGGCCGCTAGTCATTACTATAGACAAAGCATTTGTACGTATGACACAAGACGTACGCCATTTGTTTATAGCATCTATTGATTAAACAATAATTGTTATGAGTTGGAAATGTGGAATGATTCCAAGACATTAAGAGCTATTATTCTGCTGATTAAACGGATAATCGCCTTTCACCAGCGTTCAGGATATTTATTTGATTCCTAAATCATCCGTTCCTGACAGAATGGTGTCGGGTTGAAGCCGAGTACGTACTTCGTGCGAATTCGCAGCCGTCCGTAAAGGTTTTCTATTTGTTATCTTCAATTATCTTGTGCACCTACTAGATCATATTTTGCTCTTAATCTTTGACTCATTGTAGGTTTATGTACTTCTTAGATGTTTAGATGTCAGTTTTACATACAAACATATTATAATTTTAACGTACTTGACCGTAGCGGGGGCGTCGTAATGGCGAAAACGTGGTAAAAAATGCAGCTCTCTGAATTGTATGCGAAAACTGAAAATCCGCTTTAAGCGCCGCGTTTTCGTCCCGCTCCACGATTTGAGGTATTACATTATTGAACGCGACTATGAAAAGAATAATGTTAAATCGACTACCTACCTCAAAGGATTAATCAAAAATTTTTATTTCACTCCGCAATCGCAATATTGCTGAGAGAACTTTTCCAATTTCAGCATGCCTAACTCGTACGATGCATTTCATAAAAAATACATGCATTCAGTTCAGTCTCGTGAGTACCTATACTACGGTACACAGAGCATGTCCCTGAACAGTTCGGATAATGGAGTTTAACACAGGAATACTCGCTTTAAATATTTCTTGCGATTTTTAAAGAGATGCTTTTAGTGAAAGTGATTCTGAAGGTATTAAAAAAAAACTGTTGTTGCCTCTGCTTCTCTTAGAGGATCAACTTATCGTACATCTACCATGTCCACTTCTTCGAAAGGAAGATGGTAGTTTTTAGATGGGGGGATGTAGGGCCCAATAGGTGCCTACGTTAATACCATCATCAGTGGCGTTTCCAACCAAAGTGATACAGTGGCCACTGTATTTTTTTATATATAACTCAGTACACATCGGACAAAAGGTACCTATTCGGAAACACAAAGGATTTTTCGTGTAGCTGAAAAACTGTGGACTATACATGTGTATTTATATTTTGGACGCAAACCGCATCAACAGCAGCCTTCGACATTTCGCACGTGATTGGACGTCGTTCGGCCACGCTAGGGCTTTATAGGAAATTACCCGTTGGCTTTACCGGCTTTGTCTGCAAATGTACAGGATTTTAACCACGGTACTCTCGTACATTTTCTAGAAGCTTTTAAAAAGTAAGAAACCTTTTTGTCCGGTATTACCCTGTTTTTACACAAACAGATTACCAAAAAACAGCCCAAATATCTTCCATCTATATTTATAAACGGTAAATATTTAAAACCGATTAGCTTATTACTTTAGTAAAAGTATGTGAACCCTTTGAGAAAATTCAGGTCCGTGAAGGTATCCAAAATAATTTGGTAAATACTCAGCATTTATTATTCACGCTTCGATAGCAATCTACTGCGGTCGAATCTAGAAACATTTCGGAAACGTCGAGATAAATATTATATCTTCATGTTTGAATCATCGCAAAGATATGCATTCCTATCTGCTCTATCGTTTTACGTTTATCACATGAACTGATATTGCGTTTCATGTATTCTCTTACGTGATTTCAGTACTGATCTCTATAAATCGTAACGCAAAACACAATTTAGATCTTCAATTTTCCATAGGTAATGGAAGTGTCTATACATAATACAATGCGGCGTGCGTTACCTACTACACCAACAATGGCTCCGACTGCCATATCGCGCGAAACGATACACGATTCGACGCTTGCGCACAGTCAGTGAACCTCCGTAGAACAATACACACGTGCGGGTCAACAGCTTCCTCTTCCGTCCAAACTCGTTGACCGTGATTAATATTATGTACTTCATAAGTAGGTATAGTAAAATTATAACAATATGTAATATATAATTTTCTATTTGTTGCAGGAAGCGTTGCAAAACCTAGAACTCGCCGACCCCTTGAAGCTACACACCCCAAGACTGAAAGCTCACTGCCGTCTTCCAAAGTATCTCCTAAAACTACTTTAAATTTATCTTTTGGAATCAAATCGACTTCGCTTAAGTCTTCACCCTCAAATTCCACTCCTCAAAAGACTTATGACCGGCGTCGAAGCCCCGAATCAGGTTCCAAACCTAGTTGCATACCTCTTTCCAAGAAATCCGCTGATAAAAATTTACGGACATCTACATCACCGGTTAAGCAGGACTTAACTCGAGATACAATATCTAGCAGATCGAAGGCTGAAACACCTAGAAGTAGAACAACTCGAAAAAGTCCAGAAAAAGCCAAGAGTGACACAGAAAACAATCGTATCGATCGAAGACATCGAGCTCAAAAAGATAGTGAAAGTCTTAGCGAAAAATATCAATATTCAAAGAAAAGACTGACTAGTTTAGAAAATAATTCTCCAAGAAAATCGAATGAAACTAAACACGTTTCGCCTAAACATCTTTTGAATGGTACTTCCCGAGCGAATCAAGAACCAAATGTTAATGCTTGTGGATTAGAAAATTCTAAAGGAACGAAGATGTCGACGCTTCACGAAACTGTTAGACCGCATAGTTCTAGACTTTCCCAGGAGATGGACAGCTTAGCTGCGTTGACTAAACAGACATTAGATAGGGTTAACAAATTGTCGAATAACTTAACTAGTAATAAGATAAATTTAGACACATCTGAGCCTCGTTTCGACTCCATATTTGCTCCAAAATCTGAACTAAAACACACCAATCACGCATATAATTATGGATTAATTAATGAAAGGCCGGTACATAACAGAGGAGTAACAGAGAGGTTAAGAGATATAGACACGGCAGCTCAGAGATTGATTGATTTTGAAAAGCAAAGTGCAATGTTTTCTGATCTCAATAACGATACGTCTAGTCAAAGTCGCCGTCTTGATACTTCGTCAACGTCCTGTAGTCATACGCCCGTGTCTATCTTAAAACGAAAGTCTATCCACGAAGATAGTGCTGCATCTAATAATACTAATCAAGCCATTGCATCTCCGCCGGTTACATTCTCGCCTAGCGTCGTTGAACCGCGAAACGGTCGATCTGACAGCAAGCAGCGACAAGGTATTTTAAAGAAACGCCGAAGCTTGGATGAGTCTCAAGTAGCTCGGAGGAGGTCCTGTAGCCCAGAAGTATCCTTCGCCGAGGATGGCTCTTTAGAAACGAACAAGTCCATATTGAAAAATAGGCGATCATCCCTAGAAGATGTTGTCAGGAATAGATCGCCTGATGGTCAAATTCAAGGAATACTTAAAAGGAAAATGAGCAGAGAAGAAGATCAGCATCATACTGACGACTTATCTCAAAGCTCACCAGAACCCCATGGAATATTGAAACGAAAGTCTAATTCTAGTTCTAGTAGCAGCACTGCCTCATCCCACGTTTCTATTGCTCAAGCTGTGTTATTAGCAGCAGCAGGTGGTGCAGAAATAGTAGATGACGATAAAGAAACTGTCAGACCAATACTAAAGAAAAAGAGTTTTTCTGAAGAACGGCCGAGTCTTGATGATATCCTATCTGACACACCCAAACCCATACTTAAGAAAAAATCGACCGAATTTGATGATTACGATTTCGACCTGCCCAAAAAGCCGATCCTAAAGTCATACAAAAAGTTGTCTGGAGACGAAGGACATGCTTCTAGTTTCGATTTGAGCGAAGACGACCGAAGCTCCCGAAGGCCTTCACTCCTACGCTCCAGGACATCTGACCACTCGGGATCGGAATGTGAAGCAGCAGTTAGACCTATTTTAAAGCAGAGAGGTTCGAGTTTGACTAGGGAACGCAGCCAATCGCCGCGCCCACGGCTCTCTTTTTGCGCGGACAACGATGCGAACATTATTAGTGTGACGAATTTCAGTTGCGACGCGAACGACTTGTCGGCGGCTGGACCGCGACGAGTGTCGAATCTCGCGCCAGCGCCCAACCCGGAAGAGTTACCAAGTGCAGTGCTCCGACGGAGGAATCTTCGCCCGAAGTCGAATCCTCGATCAAAAAGCCTCGCGTGTGATGTAAACGATGAGTTACTATCTATCCTGAACAACCGCCGGTTAAAGGTTGATGAGAATTGTGAAAACGGATTTTGTGAACCCTGGAACCGCACACCTAACAACGCAGCTGGCGAAGATAGCAAACCTAAATCATTTCCATCGATTGCTTCGAGAATAAAGTCCATGGAACAAGCACTAACTAAAGATCTCCTGTCACCACGAGAGCAGCCCTCCACTTCTAGGGCAAAAACCCGTGACAAGGAGCGCTACAAAACTCAGCCCATTACTGTAGAAGAGATGCGGTCGATAACATCCAGGTAAAACTTTATTTATTTTTACTATTTTAGCTCTCAGTAACTTTTAAATGCGGAATGTATTTAGATCACAGATTCAAAGTCATTGCATCTGTCGAGATTCGTCCCACACACCGCAGCGTGCACTAGCGTGTTTATTGTTTGTTTGTGATCACATTTTAAATAAAATCATCCTTAATGTTGTCGCCTGTCTTGATAAGTGATGAATGTTCTTTTTGTTTATACTGGAATGTATTTCTTTCTTATGAACTGACATCCTTAAATATGACTTTCTTTGTAAAGGTGATTGTGCTGCCGGTGTTCGAATCTAAAAGTTGGCTGGTCGCCATTATTTTGATGGGTTAGCGGCCCACGCCACACGTGGGCTGTATTCATCGAATGTTTTGTTCCAAACACTATACATTTCACTGTCCAGATGGTTAGTTAGTCATCATCGAAATGTTTTTATTTTCTTGTTCATGTTTGCATTATCATTTCCTACTACTGCAATTGGAAGTAATAACAAGCGTAGGTTAATCGAACACGTGGTAAAACAAGCTTGTAATACCTAAGTAAATAAAGAAACTCGGTATTTGTTAGTTCGGGCTGTAGATTGTTTGAATGTTTATAAAAGCTTTACTAGAGCGCATACTCCAAGCAAGAACTTAATTTAAATTCAAACAAATCTACGGGCTTCTCTTAGATTTCTTTATAAATCGTCAAGTTCAAGACTTTGAAGGTTAATCCTGTAGCTCTAATGAGAATTCTAGACGATGTTGTCGTAATTAACTGCTTTATGAAAACCTTACACAAATTTTGTGTTAATTTTTGTTTTTCGTCGTTCTGACATCATCTTTGCTTCAGTTTACTGTTTGATTCACGCTCGCAGTAGACAGCGTAAGAATTAAATTTGGACTGTGTAGAACGTTAAATTGTTTGGAAAATTGTTTTCGTACTTTAACTTCCTGTGCACGAATTCTTTGTATAAAGCAGCAATGCATCGTTTAATTTGGGATGGTCCGCTCAAAGATACGTAAGTAATCTGTTACTTCTGACTATTATCACTGTTAGGTCACTAGCTACTTTGTCTGTGGCTACTTTGTGTGTCCAGTGTCCAGGCCAGACGGAAATATAGGTCTCCTACAAAATTCAATCAAAGTTTTCATATTGTTTTCCTCCGCATAATGAAACTGGAAATTGTTTTATTAACTAGCTGTTTTCATGATTTGATTGAGGCATTGTAGCCATGTCAAGCAATTAAAATAACTTGTAATATCAAAAGTATACGTTTGAACCCGCAAAAGTTCGATCATTTATTTGTGCTCTACGCTGCTTGTTATGTTAAATATATTTTGAAACATCCTATACCCAAAATAAACGTCAAGGTGATAATATTTGAAAAGAAACGTCTTCAAAAAGACTTCCATGAAAATTGGTTATTGTTATTAAAATCTATTGTTATTATTATGGGAGGAATGTACCTCATGTTATATTATGTTCCCTTGATTGTTGTTGACAAAACATCTTTTTATAGCGTTGGCATTACCTACTTAACAAATGCTACCGCATTATTCATCTCGCGACTTGGCGTTGTCTCGAAGAACTATAATAAGAATAAATCCAAATATGCCATTAGTCGTTGCGAACTTGATTGTCTACATCATCTGTTGCGTTAAATCAACAGTTGTTTCCATCATGTTTCTTTGATTTTCTTTTAGATCTCATTGATTCATTGTAATTAGCATTGTTTCGACATGGTGCTGTAACATTCGCCGAGCGAGCGCTGTCTTGATGACGGAAATAAGCGCTCCAGTCGTTAGTGGGTCAAGCACTATTTCTGGCTCTGTTGTGCTTCAAAGCACGCATCAAGAGTTTATGAGCGCCCCGGCTGTGCGCCTGGCTCCCGTGCCCTTAATGCCATCCATTGAAATGCAGCTATCATCCGATGTGATCTACATATTTTCAAACTGCACTATTATAGAAAATTTCAGCATTCTCTCACTGCGCAGTCTGTTCCGTACTATATCCGTATTATGAAATAAAAAGCACGCCATTGAATACCATATGGTAAATATGGAAGTAAATATTGTAGTACTATCCGCGAAACTATAAAAACAACTTATAGAAAATTATGACCGTCGGCAGTCCAACAATAAATCGCATTGAGATCGGACCTCGATCGATAACATTCGGATCGAGAACAGACATTTATATTTAGATTATATTGCCGATGGTGTCAAACTTCCCTAAAACGATAGATCGGCGACGCCGATCCAATCACTCACACCATAATTCATCGAAATTTATGAAGGCGAGCTGAAACAGCTACCGTCTCTTTCTTATGTACGGGTGTGTTCTACTTTAAAACATTTCTTTTCTCATTTCGCAGTTTGGAGCCGGGCCAAGCGCGTTTCCAAGCGTTCGGCCCCGCGGACTGTAGTTTTCCGAGCCGACCCGTCGAGTCCGGTGTTGCTCCCTCTACCAGGGGCCCTTATCCCCTACCGGGGGAACCCGAACGTGATCCCTTCGCAGACTTCGCGCAAAATTTGGATTCGCCACCGTACGGTGTGAGCTCGTTCAGTGCCAAGTCTCCGACGGCAGGCAATTGTTTGTCAGACGGCAGTACCAAGGACGACAGCTACGGCGAAGCCACATTTCTAGACTTCGAAAACATCGACGTGAACGCTGCGAGGAAACAGTCGACGTTGGACGAAATAGAACAAGAAGTGAACAAAGTTCGCGTTGCGCTGGACGAGGACAGTCGCGCGCTGGAGGAGGACGAGAGACAGCAAGCCGAGGCCGACAACTGGAGCCTGAATGTGTCTTGTGATAGCGGTGTGTACAACCGCGCTTCCTCCAGAGATTCCGGACCACATTCCGGTGAGTGTTTCTCTTAAAATTCACAAATCACGCTGTTCAAATTGTTAGTTTATTAAACTCGTAAACTTATTTTTGTCGGAACGGGCGTGCAGAGCTATAATGTAAAACATAGTTAGGTTTATTTAGTGCGTCCAAGAGTCACAACTGTCAGTGTCATAAAGTAACCATGTGAAAGCGATCAGTTGTGTCCGGCGCGGCCGGCGGTAACTTGCGGTTTGTTTACGTTCTGTTTGGTAAAATTAGATTTACCGAATGCGCCGCTATTCGTATTAGGTCGGTTTTGAAAATAAACACAGTATAACCTTGCAGATGTCTCTCGACCCACTTATTTGGGTCAATGTAATGCACGTGTTCTTTGTCAAACGTCATTGCATTACTTGAAGGTAGATTAATCGGTTATTAAGCGATTTGTGTCGTTTTTTTCGGAATTCGTGGTTGGCATTGAACAAGTGGAAAACGTTCGAATAGGTATAATTGCACACTTTCGATAGCTTGCTGTTTATATGCGGGCGTGGTATTTTCTCTCCTTGACAATATTTCTCTCAACATTCCAGGCGAGGAGCTTGGCTTGATCGAGAGCCAGGAGATCAGGGAGAATCACGCAACGAACAGCAGTAGCAACGAGTGGTCTTCTTCATCTATCGAGCGTGGTCTTCTCACGATGGACCGTGAGAGGAAGTCCACTGAGACCGAGGCTCCGAGGAGTCCCGAGGATGCAGGAAGTGATGACGAGGGGAGGGAGCCCACCGGGTTCGCACTTGGCCTCGTCAAGAGCAACAGTGTGGTCGCCCGCGCTAGCATGTGGCAACAGCTGCAGCAACAGGCTAAAGGTAATATTTACTCTCGGTCAACCTTTATAAATACATCGTAAAACAGATGTTCTTAAAAGTAAACTTGGTGTAATGCTTCATATTAATTCATAACCGCCGAACGTAGCATGAATATCGGTAACGCATTTATAGATATCCGTCTTATAGAATCGAATATATCCAGATGATTCGAAACTTCGTGAGTCATATTTTATAGTGTATTTCTAACCTTGCCCTATAATAATATTGTGCAATGTTCGTTCCAGGAACTCCGAAACCTTTGCTTCGCCACAGTCGCTCCAAGTTAAAGGAGGGACCTTCAGTGGCGGACAGGTTCAAGAGCCAGCCGATCTCGTTCCCGGCGCCCGACGTCACCCCGACCGAGCCCTCGGACGAGCCCCTCCCTGTCCCTCAGTCTAAGAGTACTGCCAACGTGCTAGACAGAGACGAAGATGGTAAGTCTCCACTTATTCTATGCTAGAATTACGCAGTTTCAATAGATTTTTATTTTGAGTTTTTTTCAATTTTCGATATTCAAATTTTAAAGTAAACAAATCGTTCAAAGGCATGTAAAATTTGCATTACATTCAAGAGAATCGCTTCCTGTCTTATGTATCGTCGGCTTTTGTTTCTTTTTTGCATGTCCTCGACTACTCTACTATGTGTATGTCCCGGGCTCTATCGTAAACACACAACTGCACAATGTTATGTAAATACGCACAAATTCACCGGTGGCAGCTAAATTAGACGAAGACGATCCGGCGAAGATGTCGCTCTCAGAGAAGATGAAGATGTTCAACTCGAAGCTGACGCACAAGCCGCCGGTAGCGGGCGCGCGCGCACGCGACGAGCGCACGGCCCGCGCGTCGCGCCTGCGCACCATGCCGGTGCTGGCCAGCCAGCTGCAGCAGGCGCTGGAGCAGAACGAACGTCTCACCAAGTCCCTCACGCACGAGGATGTACCCCGTAATAATGATTTTCAATTGAAAATGGAGTTGTTCCGTTCGGCCAGCGCCAAGAACACGTCTTTAGAGTATATTATGAGGCAGAACGCCAAGTTTAAGAGCTTAGGTCTGATTTGTTCATTATTATGAGTTTGATTTTGTCGTTTGCTTGAAGTTTCGCTTCTCTGGGTTCGATTGGTACTAATATCACCGTGAACTTGTAGTCATAAGTGTTATACAGTGCATGATTGTTAACTTGCACGATTTATTTGCACGTTCAATATTTTATTTTAACAATTTAAGTTGATTACAGTGTGGGTGTTGTGTAGTATAGTGTAATTTAACCGTTATTTGGTCGAGTTATTCTGTTATGTTAATCATGACTGATTAAGATTGCAATATTATTTTGTCAGAGAAACGAATGTAACGTTACGTAGCTTGAGTAACAATTACACTTGAGTGCATGCACCGTTGCGCGTGATCCTAATATTCCGTCACGTCAACTGAGACATTTACATTAATTATAACATTTGACACACCAGAGCATTTATAATTTGAACTGAATAATCCAGTTAGTCATTACCTTGCGTGGTGTTACTCATCAATGATATTATATTTTGTGTTTCGCATGAATATCTTAAACGATGGCGCGTAGTTACGTCAACTAGACATGGGAGCTGTCAAAATCTATGTGGTTGCATCTTAAAGGTCGCGACAGACATATGTAGGCGGGGACGGGACGAGAAAGCAAGATTTATTTTAGTTTTTTGTCAAATGTTACAAGAAAAATGTTACATTGTTTTTAAATTTTATGTATTGCCACACGTTTTTCTTTTTGATGTATTCGAAGCTCGTCTAAGAAACGTTGCGGATATACATCAGAGAGTTAGTTATTATATTTATATAAGGACTTTAAAGTGACTAGGAGATAATTTTATTGTAATAAATATTACAAACTGTCTAAGATACGATTATAAGAATTACCCAATACAAATCGTTGTGCATTTCAGCAACTAATAAGACTTCCTACTTCGTGAGTAATTTTAATTGTAGGTACAATACACGTACATGGACAACTACCGTCCATCGCTGCAACGTATAAGCTTCACTAATCAACTAAATAAACTTGTTTAAACCATCGCTATTCTTCGGGGTGCTTTGTATATACGGGACCATATTCTTACCTATTCAGTTTCTAAGTGAATCGTTATGTTTCAGACCTAGACGATGATTCCCCGACGGAGCGGGCCCAGAGGATGATAACTCCTGAGGTCAGAGGCATCCTGAAGTCCGGGTCCACTGTAGTTCCTCCGAGACCCAAGACCCTGGCTAAAGGGGAAAGCTCAGAGGTTTGTACAGTTAGTATACAGTTGTTTAGTATTTTATTTTACACTAGCGGCTCGTCCCGACTTTGCACGGATGCCTATGCTACTCAGGGTGAATGCAGCTTTCCAATGGTGAAAGAATTTTTGCAATCGGCACAGTAGTTTTTGAGTTTATTTATTAGAAACATACACACACACAAAAATACAAATTTTTCCTCTTTATAATATTAGTGTAGACTATAGCGGACCGATATGTCTTCGCGGCGCTTTTAAGAAATAGCTACACTTATCGACTCTTAATCGGCTTGAGCTGATCACCATGTTAGTCGTATTTCATTCGATGCAGTGACGAGTTGAGTCGTCCGAATCAAAACGGAGCAATTGAGGTCTTTTCGCGTTTTCTGATCGGCTCATGCTGATTCCGCGTCAATACGTATGGTCAGTTCCTGTAAGCATAATCTGCCGGTCATATGTTCTCACTACTGTGGCATAGACTTCTATCTGTGGGAGAGAAAGTCCCATAGCCTGGTTTAGTATGGAATAGCTGGTTTAATTTACAAAGTTACCACACTAATAGAGCTTTAAATAAAACATAGCAAGCCAAGAAACAAATGCATGCGTTTAGTTTAAAAGCCATTTTCTTTGTTTCTAGAGAAGCCATATTTACAAGAAGTTCAAAATACGTTTTGATAAGTAGATTCTCAGGTTAGTTGCACAATACTCTTTTATTTTTAGTAACTTATCAAAGTAGGATAAAGTAGATCCTAAAAAAACATACGTGCTTGAAATTTAGCTCATTCATTTTCTGCCGAGTCGCCTCTGTCTGTGAAATTATACATCAACCTATGTACGTACAAATAAATAATAGACACTTCAATCCCTATCGACCTAGTTCTAAACCCATTAAAAGTAACGATCGTAAATTATTAGTCAAGACTAATATTGATAATCATGTAGGTACAAATATAGAGCAAAGTACGTTAGCTATAGTCAATATAAATAGCTCAGTAGTACGGTGTAGTGCGTAATGCTACAACTATGCAACGATTACTATTTTGGCTCAAACATAAATTATTGTGTTTTCAATGTAATTACTAGTCGCCTATAATAGACAAAGGTCTTGGGTATGATTGATTATTTGTAGGACATCCGTCTGTTGCGAAAGGTTAGTTTGGCATTGATTAAACATTGCGGATGTTGCACGGTCAATCCCAATCATATCAGTGGTAACAGTTTAACTACTAAAACCGCCTTTATTGCTAAGACATAAAGGCGTTGTTTAATGTTAAATATAGTTTGCTATATTGTTGGCATATTGCTTAGAACAATACTACGTTTAATCCTCTTTGAGTTAAATCTTAAAGCAATGCAATTTAATTAACAGAATTCGTTATTTTTCCAGGGCCTAAAAGACGAGGGCATCGACAGCTCCTCAGACGAAGACTCAGTGTCAGCCTCAAGCGTGTCATCATCAGAAAAGAGCTGTTCCTCATCTGACAGTTCCGATGAGCTTCCAGATCCCAAACCTCGAAGGTTCCAACGCAAGCCCAACAAATTGAAAGCATCCCGAACAGAGTCCGACATCCCGAGACATCCCGAACCATTCCCCTGCAAGATCAAACTACCAGGGGCGAATGAGTTGAAGGAACGTCTCACACAAGCGAAGAACCCAGACGTCAAAATCCCGTTGCTTGGAAAACTTGGAAAGAAACCTTCTGAAGAAGTAAAAAAAGAAGAAGATCAGACCAGGTACAGGAGGTTTGTGAAAAAGATGGATGAGCCTATACAACTGGGCAAGTTACGAAGGCCTGCGGAGAAGGTTACGCCGCCTGCCCAAGAAGTGCCAACTCCTCAGATCCTCAAGATTTCTGCGCTGAATCAGGCAGCGAAGGCTAAGTTCTTCGGCTTAGATCCGGGGAAGAAAGAGAAGACCATTGATGAGTTGGCCGCGGCAGTCAGAAAATACATTCCACCAGTAAGTTTAATATGTATTATGTATTTTTTGAATTTTTAGGGATTGTATATCACACTGTAGACTAGGCAATGGCTTGGGAGAAGAGTCCTAAAAACCGATGATTGCAGATCATCAGAACAGAAATTACTGCATACGGTACAGTTGTAGGATAAGAACACCAAACCTGTGCTCATTCAATACAATAAAGTAGATAGCTATGCTGCTTAAACGAAAAGTAGCGCATTAATATATTTATTTATTTATATTATTAATTGTTAAAATGTTTATTGTACAAGATACAAATGAAATGTTACTGGCAATTATATTTGTTTAATACTCGAGGGGGTTGGCGCTGATAGTCGAAATACAGGCTCTGCCTAGTTCGACTACAGATGACTACACCACTTAAACTGTCCTAATTTAAAAAATATCCACTCGTGATGAAGATTGTTTGTACCACTAAGTCAAAATGGTTTATTTTGATTTTTACGGATTCTACTAAATAATCAGCTTAAACTGACAGACAGCGCACAACTTTATATCTTTCAAAAAAGTTTCTTATATAACGAAACTAGCTCATGCCCGCGGCTTCACCCGCGTAAGTTCGGTAATTGTCCCACGGGATCGCACTACCGGGATAAAAGCCTATGTAACCTATGTGTTAATCCAGGTTATAAACTATATGTGTGCCAAATTTCATCCAAATCCGGTCAGTAGTTTTTGCGTGAAAGAGTAACAAACATCCACACTCACAAACTTTCGCATTTATAATATTAGTAGGACTTACCATTGGACCGACCAAGTTAAAACTGCACTCAATGGTCCACTCCACGAATGTGCAAGAAAAGCCACAGTAAGAGAGGAATGGCGACAGATTGTAAAGCTTGCTACCACCCCTGATGTAAAGCCCACGACCACTCTGCCAAGAGTGTGACGACGAAGAAGAAGAAGGACTTACCAGGAAGAAATTTTGGAAATTCGATTCCCTAAAGTGGTAAAATAGGCGATGAAAGTGTGTGTGAATTTCTTCACTCTGGGGAAATCCATTGAAGACATGACTTTTAACTCTTTGTACACTACGTCATCCTGAGCACGGGATTTTGTTTCAACTTTTGGAGATAGCATGTGCGAAACATAAGAGCAAAATCTAAACCGATACGGTAACCATACTAATAATTCCCTTTTTTTAGGTAAGCAAGTCGATATCAATTCACACGATGGAGGTGCCGGGCTCCGGCAGCGATGGAGAGAGCAGCGGCGGCCGAGAGGTGCGACACATTAACAGCAGAGTTAGACACAGGTCAGTACACTTTTATATTCATTTTAGAACATTACCACTTGGAGCCTGGTGACTTAACATCTGGTTACCTGCCAGCGAAGGCGCCGAGTGCACTGTGCCGTCGGATGCGCAAATAATAGAAGGTGTTAAGCGAGTCAGTGCGTACGTAGCTTATGAGTGGTTTTAACCAGCAAACTATCAGTGCCATCGTTCCGGCGTTAAGTTTCATCGGTGGAGTTAGCTTTTTGTATAAAACGAATGGGAGTAAAAGTACCATAACGAAGCCGAAAGGCACTTGTTCTCCTCGTCATTGCGATATTTTTTTTTGTTTTCGACCATATCTGAGAACCTTCTAGTTACGAAGTTCTATCGTTGTTAAGTTGTTGTTAAGTTCCAACTTAAAAAAAAATACAAGCTTTGAATGTTATATCTTTACTTTAAATACCTCCTATTCAATGCATCCATCAGCACAATGTTTTGAGTGCTTTACATTGAGTCCTATCGTAAAACATGATTTAAAACCCCAAAACAAAAAGTAGTTAAAAAATTTTGGCGTAGAGTTACTTAGTTTGATGTACAGAATGCTTGGTCAACCAAGCTGTCGAGCTGTCAGCAAGTCTGGCTTGGTGAAGGATCCGTTTTATCTTGTGTGTTCCGTGTGTATCTAAGCGTGGACCTGCAAAAGAACGTCGCGTAAAACCCAACACACCCCATACAGTAAGCCCCGTCGCCTTAACTGATTACAGCATCAGCAAGCATGTTGCAAGAACTTAAGCAATCATAGGGTTTGATTTTGGATTTCTTTTTAATCTCAAATTGGGAAACTAAACCCGTTATTAATACTATAATTAAAGGATTTGCAGTAGCACTACTGTAACATTAAAATCATTTAACACTGATAATTGTTTTATCAAGTGAATAAGCAAGTCATCTGCCCTACCACATGCGATAAACTCTACATATAATAAAACTGTAGAAAAGTCGTTTTTGTACATCGAAAAAAAAACCAAAAAAAAATAGCCAGGGTGTTAAAGGACAACCAATAGAACCCATTTCCAGCATTTTTAGAATTTTTGTCTGTTAAGCCCAGTGAAAACTATCGGTTTTGCTTCTGCATCACTAATTTTGCGGCGCTCGGGGTACTATAATACCATAGTGTGGAGGACAGATGTCGCCATTGTGTTAGTTTATGAATACGTAGGGCTCACTCATTTGGCGTCCCATAGAAGTTTAGATGTAATGCCTTGACTTGAATATTCAAGCTTATCGGTTGACATGGTTACCATTGACATCTAGTGGTGGAATATTGCCGTTGGTGTTATGTTTGCGCGACAAAAAATCCAAAGATTATCTATACCTCATCTGAATCGTATGGCCAATTTTATTAATTACTATAAAAACAAATTATAATTTGGAAGAAACATTTTTATTAAAGTATGGAAAACTTTTTTTATTCCGTATTCACTGCGGCATCATTTATGTTAATAACGTGTTATGTATTCGTAACATTAAAAAGAAACAAAGGCACTATAACGCTATTAGTTTTTGCACAAAGATATGCAAATTGTACAAATACAATAAAAGGCACTGTTTTTAATTCTCACGCGTTCTCATATTTTTGCACTAGAAATATATCACACGATACATCACACCTGTATTACCTAGGCTGCACTAAAAGTATCGGGAATGGAATATTTCCACTGATCCTGTCATATTAAAATCTTTTTAATTGAAAACTCCTTGGTTTTAAAAATCGAATACCATTTATTTATTTAAAAAAAGATTCTCGGTCTTGTCACAAGGTTTCGTCAAAACTTGTTTAGTCATTGAGAAAATGGAATTGACTCGAGAAAATTCAAGAGCGATGATTTATTATGACTTTCGAAGTGGTTTAACACAAAAACAGTGTGTTGACCGGATGATTTCTGCATTTGGTGCTGAAGCCCCATCCAAAACCACAATTTATCGCTGGTTTGCTGAATTTCAACGTGAACGTGTCAAGCTCAGTGATGATCCCCGTCAAGGTCGTCCAAAAACTGCAGTCACCCAAGAAAACGTTGATGCTGTGCGTAAGCTGATTGAGGAAGATCGACATGTGACATACCGCGAAATTCAGGCAACTTTAGACATTGGCATGAGTCACATACAAATAATCTTGCATGAACAATTAGGTGTAAAAAAGTTGTTTTCCCGATGGATACCGCATTCGCTCTGTGAAGAGCAAAAAGCGGCTCGCGTTACTTGGTGCGTCAGAACTCTCGAAAGATTCCACGCAGGATCCTCAAATGCTGTATACAACATCGTATCAGGTGACGAATCCTGGATATACGCGTACGAACCCGAAACAAAAAACCAGTCACGAATTTGGGTGTTCGAAAATGAGTTAAAGCCAACAAAAATTGTTCGTTCACGGAGTGTTTCAAAAAAAAACGGTGGCCACGTTTGTCTCCAAAACCGGCCATGTTGCGACTATTCCTCTTGAGGGACAAAGAACGGTTAATGCAGAATGGTATGCTAGCATTTGTTTGCCACAGGTCGTTTCTGAACTCCGTAAAGAGAACTGCAAACGCCGCATCATCCTCCATCACGACAATGCGAGTTCTCACACCGCGCACAGAACAAAAGAGTTTTTAGAGCAAGAAAACATAGAATTATTAGACCATCCGCCGTACAGCCCCGACCTAAGCCCTAATGATTTCTATACTTTCCCTAAAATAAAGAATAAATCGCGTGGTCAGAGATTTTCATCACCTGAAGAAGCTTTGGACGCCTACAAAACGGCCATTTTGGAGACCCCAACTTCCGAATGGAATGGTTGCTTCAATGATGGGTTCCATCGTATGGAAAAATGTGTCAAATTTTGCGGAGAATACTTCGAAAAGCAATAAATACATTTTTAAATAGTAATTTTGTGTCACTTCCTTGATTCCCGAAATTTTCAGTGCCGCCCTCGTACAATATGTAACGATACCCAGGTAGATAGTACACGTGTGTGCCTACTGGACTGAATAATATAATAAAACAAAAAAACTGCCACAAAATAGATAGTTACAGAAGATCAACTCCACACAGTGAGTAAAAACAGGCACTAACAAAAAATACCTCAATGAAGTCGAGAATAACTTGGTCTTCTCGTCATTGTGATATTACCTTCAGTTCCTAGCCAGAACAAAAAAATCTCTCATACCATTTGGGGTCGGATTAAAAACAATACATACATAATCATTATTTTTAATTAAAATTAATTTATTAACATAAAGCTCGGGCCATGGGGTCCGAGTGCTCACCTAGTATTTCGGGAAATCGCTAAGCGGTTGGTCGACTCTTCACGTGAACAGCGGGCGGGCCTATTTTTGCCCAAAGAATCAGCATTGCCATCCAACGTGGTAATGCTGCCAGCCTTCTGGGCACTTTTCCTGTTGACAGCGATGCGGACGAGTTTTTGGACGCCCTGTAACCCTTTTACGTGTACATATTTATTACTTTTATAGTTTGTAAATAATTTAATTATCTTTGAAATAAAAATCTTACTGATGTTAATATTAAAAAAAAAAAAAACATAAAGCTGAGAAAAATTAAATTAAAGTAATACTGGTATACAGCTGCATCCGGTAAAACTGAACCACAAGCCGACCCCGAGATATTTGGGAACAGGCTAGGTAGATGACGATGACCATTAAGCTGAGAAGTACTCCTGAACTCGCTGTATGTAGAGCGTGTCTTTATGCTTTCCCGCTCGTTGTATATATACTAACAATAGCTTTATAAGGTTTTTGTGTTACTAACAGTACATGGACCACGTCTGAAATAAATGTCTTATTCTATTATTCTATTCTATAAACCCAGCCTTCTGTACATCTATCTATTTTGTGATATTACACAAAAAAATGAGGTAACTTAACACATTTGTACTACTTTACGTAATAATGAGTTATTAGACACGTTTTACACATACGTGTGTTGTTTTACGTAATTAATTTATTACTGAAATTATTTAATATAATGAGGTTTGTGCCATCTGTTGCGTATCAAGGTCGTCGGATTTTGCAAAGTTAAACATATTCAGTGAAATATAAAGAAATATTTTGGCTGTCAGCTGACTGCAGCTTACGAAGACCTTGGAGGTAGAACTCGTGTTGTAATCCAAATATATCTAAGTTTTCCATCGAATAAAGATCGGTTCTGTGAAACCGGTACAATTAAATCGGTACATCGGCTGCGTACACCGAACTCTTGAAAGATCATCATCTGTCTAGCCTTTTCCCCAACTATGTTGGGGTCGACTTCCAGTCTACCTGGATGCAGCTAATACAATACCGCTTGAAAATACTGGTTGTTAGACTTGCTGTTTGGTTGTTTAAGTGTTAGATAAATATATTATTAGATTAAGTTGAGATGCTTATCAGTACTTCCTATTTAGAATGTGTTGAGTTTTAATGAATTTGATCGATTAGTTCTGCTCTTTAATTTTGCGTGGGTCTGAATGGTGGCACTACCTAGATACAGGTAGCTATCAAAATGACTTATAAAATTCTATTTTCATACTTTTTAATCGGCCAATCTTTTGAAAGGTCATCACTACAGAATAATAAAAGTATCATAATCTCTTATTATTTATTTGCTAAAACAATCTTGCATAAGTTGTGCTAACAAAATATGCAAATGTCTGACTAGGTTGTTGTTGCTAATTATAATTTTAAATCTGTTATACATTTTAATGCAAATTTTCGTACTTTTTTTGTTATGGTACTAATACTGTGAGCCTGCGGCATCCCACTGCTGGGCAAAGACCTCTCAAACATGACTTCCAGTTGTTTCTTTCCAAGGCTAATGTGGGCCACTGGTCGTTGGTTTTGTCCAGCTCGTCCCGCCATCTTCTACGAGGTCTGCCGCGATGCCTTCTGGCTGTGCCAGGGTTCCAGAAAGTGGCTATTTTAGCCCACAGCTCATTAGGCATGCGGCAGACATGACCAGTCCAGTCCCACTTCAGCGTAGCGGCTTTTTGAGCAGCGTCAATAATTTATGTTTTGGAGCGCAGTGTGGTGTTGCGTACATGGTCGCTTGTTAGGAATGTTATTATATTCCTTATCGTTATATCTTTGATCTATTATTTTAGACGTCGGTTATCCTCCAATTAGATTTGTTTGAGTTCACATGGGCGGGTACGTAAATAACAAGGCACAATATAGCTTTAAAATAAATGGACGATGGGCCTATAATCCATAGACCAATCTTGAAAGGAGTATGTATTTATATTTGAAAGGAACATGATCTGAGAAACAGTATTGTGTAGCTTCCTTTATCGTTAGCCAAAAATTACTAACAAGAAACTCGTATGAAAGTCGCCTTCCCTTTTACACCGAAAAATATTAAACTATACAATGAAAGATACCAAAACTTATCTGGTATTGGTCAAATATTGCAACTGAATTTCAAACAAGTTCCCCCCAATCGATTGAGTTGAAATTTTGCATAGACTTGGTTCTGGTGACAATATATTTTTATGATAGACATGAATTGATCCTGCAGCCAGGATTGCCTCCTCACGAAAGAACTGGGGCCTAAAATCATAATAGGATAATAATATGAATTACGTTTAAATTCTTAAAATGGTCATAGACGTACCTACTATTAAGAATTGTCACCTTTACGAATTTAAACGTAATTCATTTATCCTAAGATTCTGCTAAAGCGGCCATTCTAGACCACCTGAACGATTAATGGCACGAACTCGAAACTTTGTATACCTACGCGTTGAATGTTGAGAGATAGACCACTTTTTTTTCTTTTTATTATAAAATAAGTTGTTTTTTTTTAAGTAAAATATTTTTAATTCTAACATAAGTTTGCCTATCCACACCACATTTATTCATATAATCTCTGATGAAACTCCCATAAAACTATTTGCAGGAATATATTATTACATAAACATCAAACAATATTGATGTAGGACTTCACTCTCGCATGTGGTCGGGCTCGTCTCCGATTTTAATGAGTTCCTTGATTGGTTCCATTTAGATCTAACGCAACGTATTAGTAGAGCGCACTTTGACGACTTTGAGTAGTAATAAGACAAGCTATAGGGCACTGATGTGGTTTTTTGGTTTCTTTAGCAGCTAAAAAGTGGACAGATACTTTTTTAGAAAACATTACCAAATTAATACCAGTATTAGTTGGCGCTAGGTATTAATATTTGGTGAAAAAAGATTTGTGTACATATACCGTTGTCTTAATACTGAATCGCGTTTTTATATAGAAACCCAAGTATTTGGTGTACCTCGTAAGGCTACTTGGTTCTGATTAATTTCCTCTAAATCTTCATTTTCTTTGAAAATGTCCCCGTCATATACACCTCGGTTTCCGAAACAAGTAGTAGTACAATAGCCACGGGGGTCGCGAAATTTTAACCAGTGTTTTACTATGGCACCCGCTCTTTACTAGCGCTCATTTATTTACACTTAATCGCGCTCTATAGCTACATAACACTCTTAGTACACCGACAACCGGTTCGATTCCGGCTCAGAGGAAGCCGCTCTGATGAGCTTAAAGCTTCATGTGCTATCATTTAGTTGCTTAAGCTTCGCTAGGGTCGATATCCTGAGGCTATATAGCAGTACCTAGCAGTGCCCTGTAGTTAGCATCTGATGACAGGCATTATGATGAGTACCTAAGCCTCGTATGTAATCTGTATCCTTAGGTTTATCTAGGAGATAATGTGGGAGGTTGATGGGAGTGCAGGGCAGTTATGTTGTCCATGCTATATTCCTTGTAGTTGCAGTGGGTAACTGTATTTTGGAAGATATAGTTGCACATAAAATATCCAGTTAGGATTGTTGCAAATCATCATCTCCTGTCCTTGTTCCATGTTACTGTCTTGTGGTCGGCGCAACAAGTTTTTTCTTTCATTTTTACTCTGTCAACCGTCACGCTATCTATCGTCTAGGATTGTTGCAAATATTCAGTATTATCATGCCGAGATGAGGTTTCTATTGCTATAATAGCTTCTTGCTTATTTAACTTTGTAACTAAAAGATAAGATGGTAAATTGAACTTATAAGAAAACAAGCTTTTATTAAAATGAAAAGAGGAAAATTAGGTTCATCTATCAACACTGAACGCGTGTACAAAGTTTCGTCTCCGTGCTATTAACCGTTGAAGAGTTCTCTCGTGAGGAGAACATCTTGCCTGTATTATCAAGTCATGTCTGTCATAAAAATGTATTGTTACCGGAACCAAAGGTGTGTGCAAAATTTCAGCTCAATCGGTAAGGGGGAACTGGTTTGAAATTCAGTTGCAAGATTTGACCAATACATACTAACTAACTAACATGGCAAGTTAAATAAAAGCTTATAAAATTGTATTGGATTGACATAAGCTACTAAAACCTAAATCGGTGTCACTCCTTAATCTATATAATATATAAATTGACAATATTGAAAATTGTAAATTGACTGACTGACTGACTGGGTGGTATATCAACACACAGCCCAAACCGCTGGTCCTGGAGACATGAAACTTGAGGGTGTGTTCTTTGTGAAGAGTAAATATCCACTAAGAAAGGATTTTTGGAAATTCCACATCTACAGGGGTAAAATAGGGGATGGAAGTTTATATAAAAGTTTGTCAGTTGTGAAGTTAGGATCTTCAAATTTTGTGTTTAGGCTGACGATTGAAAATTAATTTATACGTGTCTCAGCGTTTTTGATAATTCTACCCCCGAAGGGTTAAAAAGGGGATGAAGGTATGTAACTATGTTTGTTACCGTAACCTAGATTAACCTAGGTATAGGTTACTTTTTAATCCCGGTAGAACGTTCCCGTTGGATATTTTTCGACATCCACGCGCGAAAGCCGCGAAGCCGCGGGCAAAAGGTAGTCTAGTATAAAGTTGAGGTAGAATTAATACAAAACGATCTTTACTAGACTTACTCAAGACCAACTAAAGAATTACCTCGAACTACGATCCCAAAAAAGGAGAACTAGATAATTTGACTCACAGATAAACCGCTCATTATCAGCAAAACCGTTCATCCATCCAATCATCGATAATCTTAATCGCCAGTTACCCGGGTTAAGTAAGGAAAGTTATCCATTACACACCGACCGGCGACGCAGTCGGGAAATCGTGTGTAACAGTGCAGAAAATTAATGTGACTTAGTAACATTTTCTAAGCTGACAAATAACGATTTCACTTTTTTCTTTTGTTTTAAGTTTTGTTGACGTAATTTAGTTGTAAGTACTGGGATTTGTCGCGTGAAATTGGAGGATTCTGTTGTGTCAATAGCCCTTAATTACGTGATTGCAAAAAATATGATGCCAAGTTTTTTTTTATAATTTTTAGGCAGATTTCTTAATCTAGGTGAATGAATTCCTATAATAATTAATCAGATTATTAAAAATCCAATTTTATTTTGCTATTCATTCAGTAGATATTTTTTCTTAGAATTTGCGCGTCAACTAAACAGTAGTTGAATATTGAGAATTGCTTAGATTATTACATTTAAAATAATGATAAAATAGTTGCTAAATATAGAATGATGTACTCATTCACTTGTAAGGGGCCATCCATAAATTACGTCATAGGAATTTTATGATTTTTTTACACCAATAAGTTTTTGTTCGAGTGGTCTTTAAGTTTTTTTACACAGAAGTAATGTGTATTACGAAGACGTCGAGGTACCCATCCTGCACACGACCACGTTACAATAATCTAGAATTACAAAAATAACCTTTTTTACTCTGTATCCATTTATCCAGTTGATTCGAACTTTTCCGATCACGTCCCTAGTTTTCACCGCTTTGCTGCGTCGGCGCAAAGCTTTCCATCGAAAGCGCTTTACGCTCGTTTGGCTTTACATAGCCGTCAAGCCGATGTAACCGCTTCGCTGGTTCGGGAGACGGATAGAAAATTAAGTAGTAACTTAGTGTAGCAATTATTTTGCCGTCGATTAGTGTTAAATAGGTGTTTTTGTTGGATTTCGAGTGATTATGCGTATATCCGTCCGATGTATCATGAACAGCGTCATCATCATGCCCTAGTTTCAACTTGGCTTACTGGTTTTTTAACCGACTTCAAAAAAAGGAGGAGGTTCTCAATTCGGCCGGTATATATTTTTTTTTTTTTTTTTTATGTATGTACACCGATTACGCCGAAGTTTCTGAACCGATTTACGTAATTCTTTTTTTGTTTGATGCGGAATAGTTTCGAATTGGTCCCATAAAAATTTGATTCAGGTAGGCCCATTAGTTTTTATTTTATGAGCATTTGACTCTGAAGTCTGTTACTTGTTTGTTGTTGTGGAGTTACTTTCGCATTTATAATATTAGTAAGGAAGTAAGAATAAGCCTATTACCATAAAATTTATGGTTTACAATGTAAAATGAACGCATAGAAAAAAAATTGTATAGGATATTGCAACTAAAAATGAAAAAATAAAAAAAACTTTTTTGCAAAAAATAAAACCGACTTCAAAATCACAAAAAAGTGAAAAATAATTTTAGCTTCAGAAGTCGGTGCCAAAAAACTGAATCAAACAAACTAAAGTCACCGACTTCTGAAGCTAAAATTATTTTTCACTTTTTTGTGATGCAAAATCACAAAAAAGTGAAAGTCGGTTTTATTTTTTGCAAAAAATTTTTTGTTTTTTTGTATAAGGTTTTCCTTTTACCTGAGTCAAAATGTGTTGTTTTGTAAGATTACTTTAAAAGTAGTTTTGTCTTAAAACCGGACCTGTATTGCGAAAACTAATCGGTTGAGATCTGCAGCAAACCTCAGATGGCCTTTGCAACTGTATAAAATAACTTTTTTACTGTATTTCTGTTTTTATGATGTCAGAAGTTCCACATGTTCACAACGGTCCAGGGGATTACCGCAATCACTGACCTAGTAAAGTTAGATCAGAGTTATAAATATAACACAAATCTTAAAACGCAAAAAGATACTTCCAAATCAATTTCATTATTGCTATTGTTATCTCACTACTACCCGACTGACATAAATATTCTAAACCCCTTATTTGCACGAAACTAACACATTCTTGTAAAAAACGTACAATTTACAACATAACAACAAAGTAAGTATAACGGCTACCGTACATTTATTATCAGTTACCACGAAACGCTAAGCGTAATCGGTTTATTACCAAAAATGGGCATTGTCTAACATGCGTTCATATTGACAAACCACACAAGCAATTTTATAACTTATCTTCTTGTCATAAAGTCCACTTTCCAAAGTGCCGGAAGCCGGCCGACTGGCACAGTTGCTTCCTTGCGAAATGGCTAGGAAGTTGACTCGAAGTAGCCATGTATGGTGAAACGGATCGACTCAAGTACAGGTAGACTTTACCTTAATGTTTATAGTGTTGATTCAGAACGGTGCTCCCTATTGACCAAATTGTTGGAAGTTCTAGGTTCTAACTGGCTTCACCTTTTGTAGGGTAGGTAACTGTAGCAATGAGTAAGAAAAGAGGAAGAGATTTTTGAAGTATTTTCAATGGTTTGTTGGTTTAGAGGTAGTAAATATGACTGCGGTTTGATTATACAATCAAGGAACCTAGGACCACGTGGTGATATGCAAATGTGATAATTTAACTAGGTACTGATTATTCGATTTTTCCATTGGGGATTGAATTTGAGCCCGGTTGATAACAAATTTAAAGGTTAGCCCCCCCCCCTATAACATGAGACTGGGTGTACTATTAGGTAGACCTCTGCTTAACCTCTCGGGGATTAGAGGCGTGATGTTATGTAGGTGATACGCACCGATCTAAATTCTGATTAAAGGCACAATCCCGAAAGCCGTTCGAACGCTGCTGTAGTGTCGCTGCGGTAACCAGTCACGTCACTGCGGCCTGTCATTGCGATTTTGCCGGTGCGATCTGTGGTCGATTTTAAATACTACCTTTAAATCAAGAATAGTCTAGCTATAGCATCGTTCTAAAGTGCGCCTTGATAATTCTTTACAGCCTTAATAGGCATATTTTTACTATGTATTTCCTTTATACAAATCTCATTAAAGCCTTGGAATTGGTGCGTGATTGCGCCCATTTGGCTCGCGGCATATTACGAGGAATCGATTACCATTCGTCATTAGCAAACCATGAGCTTCTGTAGTTACGAGCGTTCACCAGCTGAAACCTTCGGGGAATTGTATTAGGGAACTTGGGTAATGATTAAATAATTTCTCGGCTATCATTAGGTAGGTACGGACGGTTGCGTTAAGTGGTTTCCCCCCTTTGTTCTCTTTTAAAAGAATAAATTAACAAAGTGATAATTGTAATTGTGAAAATATCAGCCAGATGACTGGATATCCCGTAGCACTGTTGACTGGCAATTACCATAACTCACTTTATCATCATCTTCCTGCCCTTGTCCCATGTTACTAGGGGTCGGTGCAACACGTTTTTAGGGTTCCGTAGGTACCCAAAGGGTAAAACGGGACCCTATTACTAAGCCTCCGCTGTCTGTCTGTCTGTCTGTCTCCAGGCTGTATCTCATAAACCGTGATAGCTAGAAAGCTGAAATTTTCACAAATGATTATTTCCGTTGCCGCTATAACAACAAATACTAAAAATTAAAAAAAATATATATTAAGGGGGATCGCCATACAATAAACGTGTTTTTTTTCGTATTTTTTATAGATAATGGTACGGAACCCTTCGTGCGCGAGCCCGACTCGCACTTGGCCAGTTTTGTTTCTCCCATTCTCCTCTGTCAACCGTCACGCTACCATTTACTCATTCACCTTTCATTACCCACTTCATAAGACATTTTAATCATGCTTTTGTCCTTTTCTCACTCTCAATAGTTAGAAGTAGGGTATTTAATGCTTTAGGGTCTGTCTCCACAAGCGAGAGAATCGCGACGATATTATGGTCCGTGCCACGTATTTCTATACACTCTCTTAGAGCCCGTCTCCACGAGCGAGAGAATCGCGGCGATATTATCCCATACAAATACGAATATCGCCGCGTATCTCTCGCTCGTGGAGACAGCCCCTTAGGGAGAAGTAAGGTATCAAATGAATACAGACGTCTGTATAGTCGTTGCTTCATCTCATCACCCTTGATGAATATCACTTACACAAATAGATAGTTGAAACCTTACTGAAGTAAAATTTGGCTGAAAGTTTTTGTCAAAAGTAGTAGTTCACCAATGACGAGACCGTCTCAAACTACGTGGGTAACTGGGTACCTGCTATCAAGACTGTTCTACTCTGCTCTCAAGCATAAAAGTAATAGTCATTATTACAGTACGTAAGACGCTTTATCTCGGATTCCTACATACATAATACGTGGTAGATCCAGCATCCGGGCTCCCAGTTACCTCACATTTATCTGCGGTCTTTGCACATTATTTACTGCTTCGAAGCACATTCTATTAGCACAGAATATTAGTTTAATAGTGTAGAACGGCATACATTTGTACAAGAATCGAGTAAATATTTGAGTACATATCTCTATCCTATGCTCAATTACTCGTACATCCACCCGCGAGCCAAATGTTTTGATGTGTCTTCTTGTGAACTATACCGGTCATTAGTTGCTGATGATAATGAATGATAGCATCCCGCCTGTAATACCCGAAAGGTTAGGCAGAGGTGTACCTAATAGTTCACCCACATTTCGCCAGTTTTGTATTGCCATTAACCAGGCTTAAATCCAGGCTGCTACTGAGAAATTTCTGATGAAAACACCCAAAAACACTTTGCCTTTTTTTAATGAATATTTTTGTATTAAAAATATATCTGAAATTTTCCTACATTTAAACGCGATTCGTTTATTAGAAGATCACAAACAAACAATGCATTGTCATGGGACTGCCTCGTTGGTGTAGCCGCTGTGAGCGGGACTGCTTAATAAACGAACAAGGGGTTCGATTGACAAGTCTGGAAAAGTGTTATCGGGTTTTTCTGTCAGAAACCCTGTGGTAGCCGAGTCTAGATTTGTGCTCCGTTAATGATAATAAGATAACCCTATTAAGAGGAAGGAGGAGAGAAGGTAAACTTAAATGTAAATGTGCTGGTGTTATTGTCACTATAATTATGTAAACTTCCCCCCAAAACACAAGCGTGATCTTATGTTTACTATTCTGTATGTTTTGTATTTACGCAATTATTAGGTAAGTAGTAAACAAACATCAGATCCGTACCAATAAAATTACTCATCATCAATTTAAAAACAGAAACATAGATCTATGCATCAACTTTAAGTGTAGCATAAATCTTGTGCCACAGATAAAACGCTATTCAAGTAGGTCAAGTATGTTCCTGGCTGAACAATGAGCATCTGCGCCTGCGCATCTGATGTTTTGCAACAAATCACCGGTTAGTACCGAAGTACTGACTGGCATTGGTACTTCGCAGACTCGCAGTTACAGGGATAAATACGAATCTTTGAACTGGAGATGTATGGTAATTGTAACAAAGGATGCGCCTGAGGATGAGAATTATGGGTTCTTGTTCAGCATCTCATCTTGCTAAATAATTTTCTTTCTCTTCCTCTCATATCGGTACATACTATGCTTGTCATGTCGTGGTAGAATATGTTTTTAGTCAGCTAGGTAGCATGATACGGAATCCGATATGTCCTTTAATCAGAAATTCACAGACATGTGACATCAATTAATCCCCTATGGCCCCGCTCTGTTGGGAACTCTGTAGTGGGAACGTCACAGGCTGTTTATGTTTAGGTAATAAAAGTTGTCAAAACACCTTTATGAGCTCTACATTGAGCACTACCGTAAACCGTGAATTTTTACACAAAAAACGTTTCCCAACAATAACTTTTGCGCAGCGGTATTTAATTTGATGTACAGAATGCCTGGTTGACAGCTTCGTGCAGGGTCCGTTTTCAGCCTGTATAACGAGACTATGCCTGCCTACCCAGGGTTTGCCGGACCTAGTACTTAACAACATTTGTGGCGTCGTGGAGGCTGTTTCAATATACCAGCCCAAATATTCTTCTCGTGTATAGTATTTGTCCACGACTACTTCTTACGACGCCCACACGAACATTGGAAGTGCGTTCTGTTGTCATTTCGAAGACTACACGTCTTGTCAGTTCATTGTTTGGTAATTTAAAGAGCAACCCAAACATAGTTTTAAGTTCTCTGTAAGTAGAAAGCAAACAGTACTGAATAAGGCTAAGATTCGAATGTGAGATGTGTCCCTTTTCTACGTTCACAGACTTAAGTAAAATATATTGAAATATCCCGAAATACAAATATATGTGACCCACAACGTATTTAAAGCAGCTTTTAGCGAGGCAAGTACATAATGAGCCTATATTATTCCCACTGCTGGCACACAGGCAACCTCTCTGTGAGCCCCATAATCCCAACGCGGAAATCTTATAAGCCATAATCGATATCTCATCCCCATTACACTTTCTTCCAATCAGCGACTAATGACAAAACTAATGCTGCTACATCCATCACTCCATATCATACTTCCTACATAAAATACGCCTGGTTTTCTAAGCCCACAAATAATTAGCGACAATCGCGGCCATATTGTGTGGGGAGTCAATCAAAATCTCGTCGGTAGGTGACACGGCGAAGAGCTTTCACTCCTGCGCATACATTAACTTGGGTGTCGTTAGGGTGCGCAGTATTGTGCTTTCGAAGTTTCAATATGAGCAGAGTAGGTATTATTCTTATCGATACTTTGATTCTGTTGTGCCAGTTGCTTCCTAATGAAGTGTGTCTAAATGGTAGTTGATCGTCACGAAAAGAAGATGCTTCTAAATTAAAACACTTGATTTATTTAACATTTTAAATAAAAATGATAATTAAAATTTTTAAAATTGCCACTTTCTGACAAAATAAGCGCCTCGAATTACGGCGTGCTAAAAGCCACATAATTGCAACTATTCTGATATTATCTTTTCAATTTCTCCATTAACTATTACAAAAAAACGCAAAACGCAATTCTGACGCGGCAGCCCTAAGGCGGTTTACCTTCTGCCTTGATAATCTCAAGATAATATGGATTTCATGAGTCATACTTAACAAGAAGCGGTAGCCTTTCCTCATTCGCAGAGACGAATTGGACAGGTTTTCACTTCTTTGTTCAACCCTAATGGGCTCCTTCAATTGTCTCAACCCATTTTTAGTTAGAACACGTCGTTTGTCAAAAATGTGAGTTATTTCTTGCTATCTGTCATAATCAGCTACATTGTAATATTCGGGCATTGTTACTTACTAACTAGTTCAGTGTGCCAGAACCTCATTTTTTGTTACAATTACGAAACGAAACTAACGTCTCAAGTTTACGTGACGTGTTTAATTAGAGTAATTGCCTGAAATCGGAGATTTCGCGATGTAGTCAGTTTGCAACATGTGGCCTGTTTTTCCGTGATTTCGTGCTTACTTTTGTGCTGATTTTAACCCACTGTTCATGTTAATCTGTTATCGTCAAAATTCAATTACCAATATCCATATTTAATCTACCACCCATCGCGTTACTGCTTATTCCATTCATGAATTCACAACCTACTTTTCAAACATTCTCTTGCCCAAAAAAAGAAGCCAAGCAGTTCACCATTCCCTAAAAAGTGTGCGATCCAATAGTAGCAGCAATTTGCCACCCAGTTGTACGAAGTAGGTACACGCACCTACATGCAATTATTCATTACACAATAGCACCGCACAATGGGCGTGACGGTCGACTGCTGCGCGCGAGTGCCCCACAAACCCAGCTCATGCGCGAGCTGCCAACACTCTCGCTTGTAATTAAACGATTTTTTTTCTACAACACATGTTTTGGCTGTATACAAAGTTACAGAATTCGAAAAAAACTATTGTAAAAAATCTATTGGATTATACTGTGAAAGAGAAATTGTTTTACGATTTTTGCGGTCCACCCTTTGTCGATTTGTTCATTCAGTCGAAAAGGCGAAAGCTACTTTAACATCATTGTTGTAACTGTCTTGAATTGTTACAATAGAATAGAATTGCTAAATGTCTTGAATTGTTAGAATAGAATTGTTAAATTCTAGCTTTTAATAAAATATCAATTTGTAGTTGCTTTCTAGATTTAACATAATTATCCGGCACATAAATCTTAATTTTTATAACCTAACGATTTGGAGATGCAAAAAAAAAAAATGCAGAAAATAATAAAATCACTTTACTTACGTTTCGAAATCGAAAGCTCTTGTAAAGCTATAAAAACAGTTAGAAGCAAAATCTAATCAATTTCGTGTATTCTTTCATACATAATGCAAATAAAATTTAATATCTTTTCTATTGCCTTTTTTGGAGCTGGCAACATTAGATTCTAAAAGTCAAGAATTAAATCTAATCAAAACTTTTTTTTTATTGAAGTTTATGGCTCCATCTACACAAGATGTCGTCAAACTCGTTTCTCGGAGTATTAACTTATAAGTAGTAGCAATCTCCAACGGAAATATCATTTAGCAAGTGTAAAGGGAAAGGTTTTATTATTGTTCGTCTCGCCAGAAGCTTTAAAATTAACACAAACTGCCCGTGAATCACCGGCTTTATCGCAGATTGAGATAATACACATATTAACATGATGTACCTATGCACTTCGCAGTTTTTTGTTGGTATAGGAGTTTTTATGATATATACGTTATATGATGACATCATGCTGTTAGTCGTTGAACGTTCTAACATTCATGTTTTTATTGAAACCAGATGACAAGAAATATTTACTTATTGTTTGTGGTTTATTTCAAGATCTTGGACAAGGTTAATGATTATTGAGGCGTTTAAAGAACATTGCTCTTTAATATGCCCTCATAAAGTAACAAATGCAAGTACAATATCCTTATGTATCTGCTCAAACTGCATAATATTATAGTTAACCAAAAAATAACGTCAAGGCTTTTGGCCTTTCAGTGTTATAGGTTATAGTTCAATGCACTTGAACTAAGACAAATGCGAGGTCGTTATTCTGCTAACCGACTTGCAGAAAGCCTCTGGTTTAATGTTCAAAAAGGAATAGCTAATTTATTGAATTTCGTAATTATTATTAGGGTTCCGTATCTCAAAAGGAATAGGATCACTGTTGTCCCCGTCGGTCCGTCTGTCTGTCAAGACCCTTTATCTCGGGAACGTGTGAAGGTATCGAGTTGAAATAAATACCACATACTCAGATCTACAATCCTTGAAGCTGTGAAAAAATCAAACTTCTAAGTTAACGTAAAAAAAGATACGGCCGTTTATGCCGCAAAAATCGTATATTTCGACACTCTCAAGGGAATCAAAATTTATAGGGTACTTCCCGTTGACCTAGAATCATGAAATTTGGCAAGAAGCAACGTCTTACAGCACATGTATTGGAAAAAATCTGAAAACCGGAAATAAGTAGTTTAAAAACAAAATACCTACAAGTTTATACAGAACCCTCGGGGCGCGAGTCCGACTCGCATTTGGCCGGGTTTTTTTTAACAATTCGTGTGCTCAATGAAATTTCTACCGGCAAAAATGACGGACATCCAATGCTTCCCTTATTAAACCCATTTTCACAAAATGCTGCGTATGTTTCACCTTCGCTATTTATGCTCCTGTGCAAAACTTCATGCCCCTAGCTAGACTCTGTGGTTTAAGCAGTGCCTTGTCTTCCAGTAAGTAAATGAATTTGAGATTTATGCAGAATACCTACCCAATCCATACTATGGTTAACGATAACCAACAACAAATGCATAAATGAATGCCTGTAATTATGTTTGTCTCAACTTATTTTACACATAATGTAGTACTAACACTTCTTGTCATACATTGCCTTTTACGTACGATACATGGGACTTGTAGCGACGGACTCTTCCGTTATGACCATAATTATTTGCAGGAAATAAATGACATAATCCAGCCGTTGCAATAAGTTTTCCCGTAGAAATAATATGCGTGGGCTTTGAGATTTGCTATAAAGTGTTACATTTTTAGTTTGACGTTATAGCTACACGCTAATTAGTATTACACAGACATTCACAAGCGCATAATAAAACTGTAATATTACAAAATCGGTTTTCGTATCTAAATAGGAAACATAACGCGGTGCAAACTGTATTTATAATAGTACTTTAACAGTTGTACGGTTAGTACATTCAACTTTTGCAATTTTGATGCAACGCGGTAGCGCCAGACTGTACCTGATGCATGTTTTATACCACTGCAGTAAGAGAGGAGTTGCCTAATGGCTACCGCACTCAGCACTCCCGTCTAGTCTAGCCAGACATTTTAACCATCACTAGACTTTAATTATCCCCTGCGCCACTACTAAAAACTCAAGAATGGATAAACTCGTATTAGGGTTCAGTCCCCCAGACATATCTATTGATTCAGACGCGGTCATAAACTCAAAATCCAAAGCTCACCCTCCCTCAGGCTAGACTAAGTCTAGACAAACCTTATTGAAAATACAACGGCTCCCAGGAAATTCGTTCCGTACATCCTGTTTAGTTTGCCTCCAAAATCACGTTCGGGAAACTCTTGAAATAACTTCATTTGTATCCGAAGTCGTACCGCAGACGTCTCGCATGTGAGGAAAGCTAATTTTCTCGTCTAGACTGCTTTTAGTTAAGTTACGGTTATAATACGACTTTCCTATGCAAATTCTGAAAGCGATGCTGATAACTTTAAGTCTCTAATTGTCTTGCACAACGGAGCTTTCACACCAAACGACAAATCGATGTCGGTTGATCTTTAGATTTTTTCACTTCCGCCCAAAGATTCGATACTTCAAAAACTAACAAGCAACCTTCATTCAACCGTATCTCAAGTTACGTCACATTCGATAATGCTAACGGCTAACTAAGCGTGATTTTTATTTTCCGCATCACAAGTGTCGTTTATGTCGTAATTAGAAACAACACTTTCGATTTCGACAGAATTGTGTGAAACGATAATGGCGATCCAGTGCGCACTCGTTTCTTACGTTGTAGTGCGCAATACTCGTATATTTTGGATGTGGGTTAATGTACAAGATAGTAGTCACGGCTGATGGGATTCCCGCGCGTTATGCGTTTTGATTTACAAATTAGGACTTTAATAACTGTGTATTGATTTATGTCATTATTGTTTCAGGTATGTTCCTCCAATTCCTTCAACCATGTCAAGTAAGTTACAACAAGCCATTTCCTTATATCGGGAATATTGACGTGTTTCGAAATTCTCCGGCATTTCAAAACGGCTATACAAAAGTGTACCATTTTGAATGTTCACTGCAGTCAATGTATCTTCGAGAGTCATTGATTCCGGAACATCGATAAAAACTGGATCGTGATGCCCGTCTCGCTCTTCTGGGTCGAACTCACGCATTTTTCCCACGTTTCCGTCACTGTTAGTCACGACCCTTTTTTCTAACCCGATATACTATTTATGGAGATAAGAGTTTTGTTTATGACAGTCTCGCCCGAGACTGCTTTTTCTAGCGTTCGATAAATGATCGGGTGGGACTCATTAGTTCTAATTTGGGACAATATGCAAGACTCTGAAGTAGGGGTAACACAAAAAATAGAAATCGAACCGTCTTATATTTTCTCGAATCAAACGCCACTCGTGATGCAAAGTAAAGGTTACAGAGCAAAACCTGAGGTACCTAGTAACCCATCCACAGCCCAATCAGGTAAAGACATTTCCAATAGCAGTAAATGTCGAAGCATCGTGGTATTTAAAGTGCCATGTTTTGCAAGCGCACGTGCACAAGACGACGACGGGTAAAGGTCAGCCGGTGAATAGACACGCTCCGGCAGATGCTACGCGCACAATACACATCTTATACAATAATAACACATTCGTTTGCACGGAAGAAATAGATGAACGAGCAGGGAAGCTCGCAGCTATTGAATTGGAGACATCTGACAGACTCAATCCAGAAATGTACGACGGTACTCGTAAGTCGGAAATTAATCGTTAGTAATCGAAAAACGTGTTACAGTTCCGTTGTAGGGAGATAATTATTATGTCTGAAGCGTTATCTTAACAGTGAAAGTTAATCATAATTCCGAATTACATATTTCATCCAACCATTGTCAGAATTTCATTGCAGCTATTGTCTACAACTATGTCCGCTATGTCTTCGTTTTGCTCAGAATCTTCTTCGTCTAACCATGTTTGCTCTTGGCCATTGTATTGCACATTCTACTCAGCTATCCCTACATTGATAGCCTCTGTAGCGAGGTCTTCATTGTTTATTCATTACAATAAGGCTCTTTTGTTTATTGCTAATGTTATATCAGAGGATGTAACTCCACTTGTTTTCATTATGTGCGATTGTTTGGTCGCATCAGTCGCATGCCTTATTTTGGAATTCCATGCGTAGTATATACCTACACGATTGTGATATTGAAGTTTGTTGTTAGTGTCGTTGCTATCACAAACAGTTCTGGTTTAATTTTTTATCAACATTGCGTTGAATGTTGTCTGTGGCTTCGCAATTGTAGTGACACAACGGATTGCGTCTTCATGGGCTCGTGAGATTTGGGTATTGTTTGCATTGTTCCCTAAGCCAGCTTGTTCTGTAATTCAATGTTGTCTTGAATTAAGTTTGTACAGTTTAATTTTGAAGGTTACACAATATCATTGCAGTTTTTATTACAGCATATCTGTTTTGTCACTGTCACTGATAATAAGTTACACTAAATACATAATATTTTTAGAGGAACCCGTACGTATTTAAGTTGATGAAATAAGTGCAAATATTACTAAGAAACAATTATTTAACGTTAAATAAAAAAAATGTAAATAAAAAAATAAACATGGACTTAAACAACATAAGTGAAGGAGTGAAGACTTCATAAAATTCAAACGATCTCCAAAAATAGAAAAATCTTTCTGTAACGTTTGTGCGACCACATGAGGAGATTTAAGGCGTGTTGTTTGTTTACATATCTTCGTAGTACGTTCATGTGTAGGTAACGGGCCGTTAAGATGCCGCGGGGCGCCTACACCGCAGCACCAACAGCGGCGGCGGCGAGGCAAGCCCGAGCTTGAGCGAGGCAGCTGGCAGTCAGTCGCGCGCGGCACTCTCGCACGCTCGCACATCGCGTCCGGCGCCGGCTCCGCAAATAACAGCTGATCGCGACCTCTACGTACCACATAAACAAACATAATAACACAAACTATACTAAAAACTAGCCCACGAACACATTTAACAGTGAGCTTTAACCAAATTCAAGCCAGAGACAGTGTGGCAACTGCAGCGCCCCGAAATCAGATCGATATCCCGAAAACGGTCCTGCGACCTCCTGCGATAGAGCTCAGCAATACTTCCGTGCAATAATAACCTGCAATATTAATGTTAATTTTTATTATTATTAGAGACGTTCAATTCAGTGATCTCGTTGATAAATAAGAGACTGTGAAAACCGCAAGAGTTCGTCTTACAAGTGCTGTGTCCGTGAGAATGGATTTCCTCCACTGACTTTGATATCAGGTGGTTTTGCTGTATCTTCCACATCATTGTTCAGCCTGAGTGAGTACGTTGGATATTTGCTTTGTCAGTTCCGTTTAGCTACGTACTGTTTACTGTATATATTCAACAATCGTGTTACATCTACACATGTCTTGCACATTCCTTATCAGTTTCTCAGTGTTCTTGGCATTACAAATGTTAGCATTTATTTGTTGATTAGCGATTATCCGTTCCAAACATAGATTAGCAACGATTATCAAAATATTTGTGTTAGCTATGGGTAAATTCGTTATGGGATACAGCCACTGGCAAATTGATTACGAATTTGGGCATCCAAATTTTGTGGAATGCCAATATTTACACCAAGTTTGTTTCGTGTTTAGTCGAATTCCATCCTTGACATTACATTATCAACAGATACCGCTCCGATTTAATCGATTGATACGTAGACCACTATCTACAGGCAGCATCGGCTCGAAATTTTGCGCAATTTTCTGTCCCTTTCGCCTGTGTTATGTATTGTTGTGTTGTGTGTGTGACTGCAGTGCACCCTAGGGCGGTCGCCGTCGCGTCCCGACTCCCGTCCCATTATTCCCGGGGTTGACTGTGAACTTGAGGGGTGCGTTACCCTCTAGCCGCCGGAACCGACGGCACTGCGCGGTCGTCCAACCCAATCACTGAAATGTATTTGTAAAAACAAATCGATTACTACGATTGTCCAACTGAAACTGATCTAGAAAACGAATAATCGTTCACGTGTTTAGTTCGTATCGATCACCTGTATGTATCCATGTATCACAAATATACATTTGATTTGATTTTTCGATCTGTCATGTTTTGTTGTTACTCTAATAACTACTGTGATTAATTGCCATGCAATAATTGTAATCGAATGTTATGCTTTGTTATGACTCAATGTTTTCGAACCTATCATAAACACTACTACTACATTGTTTACAACAGATATATTATTATTGGCAACTTGACAGGTGACCTTTTGTAACTTTCACTTGTGCCAATTTTCGTTTGAATTGGTACCTACCTAAGCGAGTCCTTTAGTATCTGGTATAAAATTTGTCATGGCTGTATTGTTTCCGTCCTGACATTGTTTTATTATCGAAACACTCGACACCCGACCTCGAACAAGATCAAGAACTTTCACTATCGACGTGAATTATGCATCAGGAACTGGCATTGTTAATACTAAACTGATCTTGTGCTACTGATCGTTATTAGGATCAAACGGTTTAATGTCAAACGAAGAAAGTTCATTAATAAATTCGAAATCTGCTATAGCAATTTTTAGATGATAATGACATAGTTTTGTAACCAAATGTTTAGTTTAAAATATTCAAGAATTTTTATATTGTTTCTGATAAATTATTTATCTAGCTTTTCAATATTGAGATTTGAGGAGTTTGTTCTCGAATGAACACTCGAATAATCAAAATTGCTTTCTATTACACCATTTAAACCTATAAGTTACTATGAATAGTTCAAATGATTGACCTTTCTGGTCAATAGAATCGACGCAGCGGCGCATCAATTGGGTGTTAATATATCGATCTAAACTTTAATTGATTGTCATTCAGCGCACGTAGCCGGGTGCGATGGAGACTCGACGTCTGGCGGTCAGATGTGTCTCAGTTATCACCAAGTTTCACCTTCTTTTATATTCCAAGGAAGTGTTCACACCTGAGAAAGCACATTTCCTGTACATCGTTGATATCCGCGTATATTATTCGCACTCATCGCTTCTACTTTGACCAAAAAGGGCTTGTTTGAATCAGTTTTATCGTTATTTATGTCTAATACTGTATGTAGCGTTTTGTTTGAGATAATGCCGGTTGAACATTCGTGGGCGACTCACTGGTAATCTGATGTTAAATCTCTAAACTTGCACGTTATTGCTAAACATGAATCGTGTGTCAACATTGTTTGGATATGGCATTGGTTTAAAACATACTCTTTAAGGAAATATTTGTTTTTAGGCTGAAATGGATAACTTCGTCTTAGCTTGTCGATGGTATCTGCCTTAAAATTCAGCTACTAGTTTGGCGCTACCAATGGGTAACTGCTTTGGGTAAACTGGTCTTGATGCGTCATATTTTTTGCATCGCTTTTAGGTCACCTGTTACTAACAATCGTTGCACAGTATTATATCGTGTCCTCTTAAGCGTGACCCCGCTTTTTCCTCATCTTTACAGTCTTTAATTAACTATGTACTTTATTCTCATTGCACTCAAGTTCAAAATCCACCATCGTCGCGGTTTAGAATAATTGGATACCATTTTGAATCTTAAATTATCGCTGTTTGGTTAATTTACAAGTATTATCTTTTATTGTTTACTGCATTTTGTTACGGTTGGTTGCATATTTTCTTTATCTTTATTTACGCTTGTGTTTACATTGTACACAAGTAGTATTTTTACTGGATTTACTTCAAACATCATATTCAAGGTTTTCTACATTAATATTTATTATTTGTTTTAATGGATTGAGAATGATTACTCGGGATGTTATCTGTCACGTTGTCCTCCTACTTATTGTAATAAAACACTACTTCATACAATTTTAAAGCTAAACATTAATCACGTTCGGTATTGGATATTTTTGCCATAACCAAGTTCGTAACTTCTTTTTTCGGGGTTATCCCACAATTTATTATAATAACAGTAATATTTTGTGGTTGAATCTCTTTGTTGCCAGTAATAGTTCACGTAGCAGACTTAGTCACGTCGTCGTCGTCCGCGATTTGCAGACCGATTGTATTTATTAACCTTCGCGTGTCCCAAGACTGGCTGTCTTCTAATTTCGTTTTTATGTCTAATAAATTCACTTCGATTGGTTAACTAAGAGATTCGTTCCACATTGTTAATCTGTCATCATTTGCTTTATTAATTCGTTACATTAGCTATTTTCTTTACTGTCTTTGTTTAATCATGTACGGCTAATATTGGTCTAACTAAGATGTCATTTTGTTTGAGATTGACACCCGATTTCTTAGTTTTTACGACAGTTCTATTGCCATTGCCGTGTCGTCTTGTTTCAAACGTGACATGGACGTGCGAACGTTGTCAAATACAATTGTCCTTGTTCTGGGCCCCTTTGAGTCTCGTACGTTATATTATATCCTCAATGCTTTCTCTCGCTCCAGACGTGAGAAACATTATAAAATAGACGTCAGATCCTTTTCCTTTCTATCTCGCGTATGTTGACTTTTGTCATGTTCTGTTTTTTCAATTTCCATGTTCGATTTGTGGAAGATAACGGTATTGTCAATAGGAATTGCTCCATAAAATTCGTGTATAAGAACGAAAAAAATAATATGGACCTGAACTATTTCTATTGTTATGTTATTCCGCTTTAAAATCCTCAACATTCATTAAGATTACTTCTTCATTTTAACTCTCCACTCGAAACCTCAAGTATCATCCTGAAGCGTCTTAGTCATCTCGAGTGGTATCCATTAGTGGATAGGTGTGGTCCAAATTTAGGATAATGAGCGCTGGTGTTATTGTCACGGCAATTAACTGCTAGGCCGGGGTTCGCTTCCGGGCAGACTATTTTCAGATCGTTGATTGATAGGTGCAACCAACTCTATGGAGACGGTTTTGTTTCTATTTCAGTTTTTGTCGAGTTCGTTTCTCGAAGAGTGACGTTATGGGTAAATAATTCAGCTGTTGGAAGATCATTACGAAACTGTTCTTTTATATCTGTATCTGAAACTTTTAATTGTCAAACTCAATACTCTGAAATTGTAACCGTAACATTAGAAGAACTATGTAACCTCTACGCTATTACACTTTAGGGGACCGGACTGCTTCTCTTTAACACAGGTCTTTATAACCTAGCTAGGAGAGCAGTGCTCACCCTCACGTTTGTAGGTATAGTACTTACTTTGTAAAACTGTATTTTAACGTGTTAAGTAGTACACGTTAGACAATGCTTTCTTTGAGTAAATAAATAAATAGGATCAAGACAAGTTAACAAATTTTATTATCTCATTCAAACACCTAATAGGATACAGTTCTGAGAATCTTATCACAAGAAAACATTTGATTGAAATCAAAGCACAGTCGATTAGTGACACATTAATTAGAAACCGCTGATATTCACTGATTACTATCCACTGATCCAACTAACCTGTTTGAACATAATCAATCAACATTGTGTTTGTTTTTGTCGTGTAGAGTAATTGGTGCGATAGCTGTGCCATTAAAATGTCGTTAATATGTGTGGATAGCTCGGAGAAATGGCTCGGCTCACCGATGTAGCCACGCCCATGTTTCATGCGCGCGCGCTGGCTGAATGTCGTAATAAGTATCTAGATGCAGGGCTTCTAAACGACTGGTTTTTTCCAAGTGTGTTAGGATTTTCTGATTACTGGATAAATGAAATAAAATACATAGGTAATTGATTTGGTTACTAAGTAACAGACAGGTACTGAATTTTATTACGATTTTTATTTAAATTCGAACAAGTTGCCTTGTGATGTATGGCCCTGTTTTATGTACGGTTTAATATTCTTTGGCTTTATCAAAATACTTAATTAAGCTGATTTCCTTGGTTTAATTTATTTTTTTATGTACTCGATCAAGGAAAACTAACATTCCTTTTCTGTTTTATTGAAACCCTTAGACTTCTATTATGATTTATCTATAGAATTATATTGTTTGATCTACAATTATCTATAAATCGAGGTTAATCACTGTAAAATTGCTTACATCATTATTTATCTTGCGCATAATGTCTCATGTCTGTCATGAAATGTAAGATTTTGGTGCAATAATTGATCAGCTTTTATGCAATAGTAATTACTTGATGACTTACTTAATTATCTGGGTTACGTACGATTTTGTAAGTTGAAGACAAAAACAAGCTATGTCACATGTGTTACAATTTCTCATCATCATCCACAGCCTGAATTCACTGCTGAGTATAGGCCTCTCTTTTCCTCTGCCAATCTCCACGTTCCTGTGCCAGCCTTATCCAGGTTTTTCCCCGATGACAACTATGTCGTATGCCCATCTGGCCGCCGGACTTCCCACATTTCTTTTCCCCGTTCTTGGATGCCATTCGGTGACAGCCTTAGTCCACCTGTCCACTGCGCCTTGCTAGGTGTCCTGTCCAACTCCATTTGAGTCCCGTAACGCGATTTCCAATATCTAAAACCTTTGTACGTCTTCGGATTTCGACGTTAGGAACTCGATCTACCAGCTTTATGCCGAGCATGGAACGCTCCATGGCTCTCTGTGCAACTCTCAGTCTGTACCTACACACAATTTCTCATACCTACAATTTATTGTTACGCGTATAGTGTTCGATTTATTTAGTCTCTGAGGTATTGTGAGATTTAAGTAGTACAAATGGGATTGTTCTAAAATTCATGCGTTACCTTTTGATTTGTGTTACACTTGAGCATACATATTTTTCTACGTCACTAGTACGTCTATGAGTATGAACTCATAATACGTAAATATTTTTTCTTCGTTTTATGGTAAATATTTTTCTTTCAGTTTTCATTGTGACGTTGTCCGCGATATTTAGGATGTACTTAACCAATTCGTAATAATAACAATACAGCGTGACTTAATTGAAATATCTTAAATGATTAAACTCGATCAATTGTTTGTTTGGTAAAATGTTTTACGACTGTATCGTGTGTGTGGAACTCTCTCTCCTATTTGTTAATGCTGTAAGTGCACTTCGTCAATGGTATGGACTATGAATGGCAAGTAATTACGACCTTGGCAGAGACCATTACTTTTACAATACCTACATCACTTTGCAACTAAAATGGTATTAATACAATTAATCGACTACCTACCTAGGTTGCAGGTAGGCTGCTGTACCTAGCATCCGGGATGTGCAAACTAGAACTCAATTTAGGTATCAATCAAACATTTTCTTACTTCCTTTATTTGCACAATTTCCATTTGCAACATAGGTACTAAAATACAATATTACAAAATCGTGGACGAGTCGAAATGGTAATTTTTTTTGCAGTTAAAACAAAGCAACGAATGCAAGCCCGCAGAAGCGTGTAACATGCTTATACCAATAGTAACGGTGTACGTGTGAACGGGGTCAATTAGAGTCGTCCGTAATTACTGTTTGTAGAACCGAATCCAGTGTTAGCGAACAATGTTACCATTTCGCTAATATTTGTGATGTACCGTTCATATGGGCGGAGGTGTAATCTACTAATGCGGTTTGCAGACCACCGTGTACCGCTGCAAAACGCGATACCTACCAACCATGCACTTTGTAATTTTCATGGCCTTTTGGTTCAGACAGATGATGCATGTCCAAAGTTAGGACTATCATCAACGATCTATCGATTTCCTCAACAAAGTTTTGTACAAGCTTAATCCTTGCAAACCATTGATCAATTTTACCAACTAAAATATTTGCCTTCGTGAGATTGACGCGACCAATAAATTGTGTGCTTGTTAAATCCATTTGCATATGAATGCGAATACAAAATAGGACTTATATTTACCAAAATTATTTACGTATTTGCACTAACATTTATCACTGGACAGTATTTACGAAGTTCACTACGCAATAAATCATAGATAATGTTAATAATTAGTGGAAACGGGTAGCTGTCAAGTTGGTAATCGATTTAATCGGAACATCGCTGGTTAACTCGACTGCAACTGTACGTGCTCTGATAACAAAACTTGTGCTTTTGTTACGTTTCGCTGAATTCTAATTACAGAAAACTGTTTCTATTGTAAACGTTGGTATTAAACAATTGGTATTATTGGCGATCGAATTCAACTGGCAAATGACTGTGTCCTATATTCATTTGACATGATTGTAATCGATCGGTTCTTGAAAATATTCCCAAATAGTCAAAAGATAATCATTGAGTGAAAAAGGCGATCATTAATAGAAGTGTTCTATTTAATTCATTACTATAATTCTATTCAATTCAATAGTATTCTATTTAATTCATTTGTATTCCATTCAATTCATTTGTATTCCATTCAATTCATTGAATTACCCAGAGTGAAGTTTAAATCAATTTTTCTTTTTAATAGGACCGATAAAGAAGCAGCGGAAACATACAAAGGCAAAAAATCCCATAATTCAATTTGCACTGCTACATATATTTTCACACAAAAGTCTATTTTTACCGGATTCGCAAAAATATACAAAACCTTTCATTTTAGTCGTTCAATTGTGGTACAAATTGCCTTTTTTATCGCTCACCAAATGTAGAACGAAAAAATGAGTCATGTACCAATAGCTGTTGATGTTAGATTTGTTTGCTAACATACCTACCCACATAGATACATTAATCAAACATTACAATGGTCTAAACAATTACTTCGTTAATATCCCACGAGGCGACCGACCACTGTTAATTGAATCATTTTGATTTAGCGCTTATGATGAAATTCTATTGATGTGCAGCTCTATTATAGAAATGTAGTGAATGGGCAGTAAACTGAAGTCGAGTAATTAATGCTTCATTTTGTTACTCATGTCCATTCATCAAAGCATTGAATTAGTTACAACGGTTTTGTGAATAAAAAACTGATTTAAAACAAATTAAGGATATCTTTACCTGAAATAACAAGAAGCCTAAGGACAATTTGAGTCTAATACAAACAAACAAAAATATTTATTGTCCTAAAAACATTGTACCTACTCGGTATGTTGGGGTCTTTGACTCCTGCGATAGTTGAAACTGTGTTGCACAAGCCAGTGTCCTCCCCCAATAAAATAATACCATTTGTTTTATGACAAAAAGCAAACAAACGAAAACGTCTCTTTCAAATACGTATAAATATTGTATTAATAAACCAATACCGATTAGCATCATTTGACATCCTACCACAGATTATATTGTGAACAGGATGCATACGCTCACCATATTAATAGCAGCGAAGGTACATATTGATGACTTGCTAATTATACCTAAGTGAAAGGTAAATCTCTGCTTTTATGTAAAAAGGGTTTCACAGGGTACAGTCAAGTGGCTGCGGGCTGACTGTTCGAAAGAGATACCGCGGCCCTGGAACATAAAGGGCAAAAGAAGGAACATGGATGGTTTTTAGTCAGTAAAAGCACATAGAACGGGTAATACTGCTCATAGTTTGATGCCGTTAATTTTATAGGAGATATCTGCATAAAACTAGTCATCTATAACCCTGTCTAATAAAAATAAGTACTGAGATGATCAGCTAGATTGTACATAAGCATCACTGACCCTATAAACATTGGACACTTTACTACTTGGAATAAATAATTCATTACCCGGGAAAATCTACCAATATCTCTTTTTTTCTACTCTCCTTTCGCAGGTATGCTGGAAGAGATTTCTTTAGAAATAAGCATCACCTTTGTACCTATTTTTCTGTTCCTTTCTTCTATTCTGTATTTAGTGTGTGCATGCGTGTGTGTGTGTGTGTGCTGTTAAATAAATAAAAGGTCGTTGGTCTAGTGGTCGCGATCGCGACTGCTTAGCATGAGGTCCTGGGTTTGACTCCCGACCTCAAGTATATCGGGCCCTATGAAACTCGGGAGCATTTGTTTCCTTTGTGCGGAGGAAATCACTGAGGAGTTTCTCAAAAAAAAACTTCTCAAGTCACGCAGAAATCAGGTGCACAAAATTGAATCAATGACAGCGAGGGAATTATTCCGACGGTGTCTATCTCAGTTTAGAAAACCTTGGGCTTGTAGCCTACCACCATCTCGATGCCTAGTTTTTTGTTATTAAGTTTTTAGGGCAGAAATTCAAAGTATATTTCATAAATACGTTTAGCTTTTCTCAAATATTTCGTCCCCGCTGAGGAGGCTATAACCCAAAAAGGCTGGAATGTCCAATCTATCCTCATGGTTAAATTGGTCACAATAATATTCCAATATTCTCACATACATACGTGTTCCATTGTGCCTATCTAGTCGGGGTCAGTGTGAATAAAAGAGTCGTGCCTTTTGTCGGTCCGTTTGTACGCTTCCGTCGTGAAAGTCGCTTTCACTCAATAATATAGTGCAGTTATGAGTCTGACAGGTCAAAGGGTCCATGTTATGGTCAACGTTTTATGTTTATTGGTACTAGGAGCGTAGGAAGTAGACTTATGAATTGAATACACGAATTTTGTTGGACAATTTGAATGTTCACATACTGTTCCCTGCAGCACCCCACTTCTGAACAAAACCCTCTCTCCTCTTTCTCTCTCTCATTGAGTCCTACCGTAAAACGTGACTATTCACCCCAAAAAAAAGTCGTTTTCCAGCAATAATTTTTTAAGAATTTTGGCGTAAAGTCACTTAGTTTGATGTACAGCCTGTATATTTTCCGAAATGAATGAAGTTGAGAACGTGCTAGTAAAAAGAACTGTACCATGTATACCTAAAACGATAAATAAAAGTCAACCTGGCTTGCTAAAACATAGTTTAAGTAAGCCACTTAATATAAAATTGCCATCTTCTTTGAATGATAATATAATTTTGCAACAAGATTTTCAATTACTTTGGAATCTTTACAACATTTTCACTTTCTTTGCATATCATTCAATGTTAACGGTCTATAAAGTATAAGCTCTATTCACTAAGTTGTAAACATAGATAAGTACTATCTGTCCATCGAAAATGGACGTCGAGAAGTAATTACTGTCATAAAGCCTATAAAAGTAGACTCATTACATGATGTTGATTGATTAAAGATTCTATCTATTCTCAACTAGGGAAAATAATACTGAACGCCGTTTTACCTAACAGTATGTAAGGAAAGATTCTCAACGAGTAATTAATGTAAAGGTTGGTGGATGTAGAGGAAGAGGAAGACCAAAGAAAATTTGAATGGATTGTGTGAGGAATAATAAGAAAGGAGTAAATGATAGCTTGACGGCTGAGGAGAATGGAATAAACAAAACATGTTTTTCGACCCTAAGTAACATTGGATAAGGACAGGATAATGATTATGTATGTAAAGATTTGTCAACCAGTAGCGATTTAATTGCCCATAGGTAGAATGCAAGAAGTTGAAGCAATATTAAAAGTCGTAGATTCAAAACAGAGGATTGTTGATGCAACTTTTAATATTGCATTCGTCGGGCAACTAAAATGTTACACACAAATGGGCTTTAAAAGTTTTTCTTGATAGATTTAGCGTGCGTAGGATTTTCTATCTTATGCATTAAATTTTCTGTAATAAAAATGATTTATTATGGACTAATTTATGAGGCGTTATATCTGTGAAACTTGAGAAAGTGCTCTAATGAGGATTACTAATCATGTTTTTTGATACTGCCCCCTGCCCTCCTGTAAAGTTTTCATATTCGGTCGTATTCAAGATGATGATGCTGGAAAGTGTTTTCTCTGTGGCTTACGAAGAATACTCCTACCATGTTACTACTCTTTACCCTTTGATTGACTGGTATAGAATGCCTAAAGCAATAAGTCAGCTTTTGTACCTTTACAGTGCGAAAAGCACAAGAAATGTTCCAAATCTGAGAGTCAATTAAAGTAGAAAAATTGGCTGGTGGCTAATACATGTCATAGATATTCAACACCCACGTGTTTTTCATTCACAACCTTACACTTTCGTGACTACGCTAACTCATTATCACTTGACACCGATCCAACGTTGTCTACTTAATGATTCATGTTATCTAATTCATGATATTGTTTGGGTTCTTACGTATTACCTAATTGTATGTATGTCTGTGTGTATGTTATGTCGTAATCAGAGCGAGAAGCTGTTGTAAAGTTGGAAACGGTACTGTTTGTCACCCTCGTTTTAAAGGAACTTCCTTGAAGATAACCTTGTTAATAGTTCAAGCTTTGATGTGTTCGTAGAAAAACTTCTTATGAAAAAGTAACACGAGGAAGATGATGATATAAAAAATCCAATAAATATTTACCATTATGTTATTGGCTGTGAGCAGACCAAAGAAAATACGAAACAATTTAGTGAAACATGATATAATTATGTAGCAGTTAAAGAGATAACGGCTAATAGAAGCGTATCAAAGATAAAAACAACAAGCGCTGTCTTTAAATAAATTGGTATTAAGGAAAATGACGATCTACACGCGAATACATCCCTGATATGACTCAATAGCAAGGTACAGACGACAAAAAGAGGTGAGCAGAATGCAGACAAGCAAAGAACTGTAACACACTGACGTATAACTTTAAAATGCTTGCCTGGCTCTTGATGACAAAGACTTGGCCGCTCAGCTCATCCGCTACTCAGTAATTGAAAGAAGACACGTCCTGCATATTCATATCTTCAGCTCATTGGTACCTAGACATAATTATAATTGATTATGTTGGTATAACAAATGTCAATAACTTACAGACAGATTATTATTTGAATATAAGCCGCCAAAGTTGGGCAGGGACGACTCTACTCCAGTTCGAAACGTGTCTACGACAAGAGGCCCGAAAAGACAAGCCACCGCACCGCCTTCGCCTCCTTCCACGTCCAATGATAACGACGAACTGCGTTCCGTTATAGGTGAAATAATAAAACATGAATTAAGTGAGATGTCGGCGAAGTTTAATAACACTATCATTACCACGATTAGCAAAGAACTGGCACCAATTAAGAAGGAAATGGCAGATATTGTTGAGTCTATGTCGTTCATGAATAGGAAATTTGAAGACATAATGAAGGCACATGAGTTGTCTAAGGAAATTATCACAAAATTAGAATTGGAAAACACAGATCTTAAGGTCACCGTAGAAGACCTCAACGACAGACTTGCCAATCTGGAGCAACAGTCAAGATCGAACAACATAGAATTGCAATGTGTACCGGAAAATAAAAACGAAAATGTTTACAACATAGTAACTCAACTTGCGCGTGTGGTTAATTGCGAAATCAGTGAAAGAGATGTATTACATTGCACTCGTATTGCTAAGACCAACCCATCAAGTAACCGCCCTCGCTCTATAATCGTCCAGTTGGCCTCACCAAGGGTGCGCGATCATCTTCTGGCAGCAACAATTAAATACAATCAAGCTAACCCGCAAGAAAAGCTGAACTGTTCACACCTTGGATACGCTGAACCTAAATCTCCAGTCTTTGTTGCTGAACATCTGTCCCCGACAAATAGAGCTCTTCATGCAGCTGCGAGGATAAAAGCCAAAGAGAAGAATTATAAATACGTGTGGGTAAGAAACGGCAGAATATTTGTGAGGAAAGCTGATGGCGCAGAATATATTCAAATTAGGAACAAGAGTAGTCTTAGTAAGGTTGTGTGATGACTGTTTGTTTTTATTATTATAATTTAATGCATGCACTAGGTTTAAACTGCATAGAATTCAAAGATATTTCAATTTATTACCAAAATTGTAGGGGCTTGCGAACTAAAACGAATATTTTTTACTGTAATCTGTGCAATATGAACTATGATGTCATAGTATTAACAGAAACCTGGCTGAACAGCAATGTATTGAGTAGTGAATTGTTTGATGATCGGTATGAAGTTTATAGACGGGACAGAGAAACCACTGGGTTTCAGCACAACAAAAACGGAGGAGGAGTCTTGATAGCAATTAATAAAAAAATCAACTCCGCACGTATCGAACGCTGGCAAACTAATTGTGAAGACCTCTGGGTCACACTTGACATATCGACATCTCACAAGTCACGCCAAGTTGCTCTTTGTGCCGTCTATCTTCCACCACCAGTAGGTCTCGCAACGTTGGATCTTTTTGTGGATGGCTGCAACAGAGTGCTCGACTCGACGGACATCCCCTGTTACATAATCGGTGATTTTAACCTTAGTAAATTGAATTGGGATAAAACCGCCGTAAATGATTCCTTACCTAAAGCTTGTCAAAACCTCCTGGATTTTATGAATGTAAATCAACTATCACAACATAATCATGTAAAAAACTGTTCTGGCCGAATACTGGATCTGATCTTAACAACAGAGCCTACTTGTTTGGTGAGTGAGTCTAGCAATTCTCTGGTAGCTATCGATAAATTGCATCCCCCCCTTGAACTAACTATGTCTTTGCTAAGGAATTGTAATTTACCATATAATATGGACTCAAGACCTAACTTTTATAAGGCTAATTACCCTGAAATTAATAATTACCTAAATAAGCTTAACTGGAATGAACTTTTTCTAAATACTTGTGATGTGAATGACATGGTATCAATTTTTTACAAATGCCTCCGTGATGCTATTGGCAAATTTGTGCCTGATCGGAAACCAAACAATACTCGCTATCCGCCGTGGTTTGACATAGCATTAATAAAATTGTTAAAAGAAAAAAATAGGCTGAGGTTGCGTTACAGAAAATACAAAAATCCATTAGATAAAATTGAACTAAAACTGGTTTCCAAGCGGTGTGATAAACTAGCAATGAATTTATATAATGACTATATTGATAGAATTGAAAAAGACATAAAAGATAATCCCAAACTTCTCTGGAGTTACATAAAAGCGAAACGCGGTGGCTCTAGTGGCTACCCCTTGGCAATGACCGATGGACAGGTTGTTACATCTAACGGTTCTGAAATCTGCGACCTGTTCGCTAACCATTTCGCAACCGTATACACGTCTGACAAAGATACAGAAATTAACTGCCATACAGAGTACCTCCAAGCAATGCATAATAATAGTCAGGGCTTGAGTTATCCAGTGATCGACCGTGATTGTTTACTAAAAAAACTAAACACAGTAAACATAAGTAAAGGACCTGGCCCGGATGGCATCCCACCTGTTTTTATCTCTAACTGTGCCACAGCTCTAGTGTCTCCTTTACAAATAATATATAATGCATCGCTGGCTACTGGAACTTTTCCCTCAGAGTGGAAAAAAGCCAAGGTAGTCCCAGTGCATAAGTCAGATAAAAAAGACACCGTAAGTAACTACAGACCAATTTCAATTTTATCTACATTCGCAAAGATTTTTGAATCAATTATATGTCCACACATTCAGCAACATTTAGGATTGTATCTTAATAACAATCAACACGGTTTTGTAGCATCTAGATCTACAGCCACAAATTTAGTGTCATTCACGGAGTCCCTGATACAGGCTGTAGATGGAGGCAAACAATTTGACGTAGTATATACCGACTTTAGTAAGGCATTCGACAAAATGCCACATTCTATACTGATATATAAACTAGCAGCCTATGGTATAACAGGGCATTTGTTAAGTTGGTTCAAGTCCTATCTTACTGAACGCGAATTCTTTGTCGTTGTAAACGGTTTTCGATCGACTGCACACAAAATAACATCGGGCGCCCCCCAAGGATCTCACTTAGCTCCAATACTTTTTATCATGTTCATTAATGACCTTCCTGAGTGTTTTCGTTTTTCCGAACCTTTTCTATATGCTGATGACTTAAAATTTGCACGAGTAATAGTCAAAAAGGGACTGCGAACTTCTGCAGCACGATCTTAACCAAGTTATAAAATGGTGCCACAATAATAAAATGCAACTAAATCCGAAGAAATGTTATCATGTTAAATATACGCGAAAAATTAGTTGTATTGACACTGAGTACTTCATAGACCAGGAGCAAGTCCAAGAAGTCGAAACAATAGGGGATCTAGGAGTGCACTTTGACAAAAAGGTCACTTTTGTGCCTCATATTGAGAACATTATTAAAAGGTCATCAAAAATGTTAGGGTTCCTACTTCGTAACACCAAAGGCTTTCGTAATATTAGCACCAAGATAATGTTATATAACAGTTTCGTACGCAGTGTTATGGAGTACTGTAGTGTTGTGTGGAGACCTCACTATGCCACTCACATGTTGCGTCTGGAAAGGGTCCAGAAACGTTTTGTGTGGCATTTAGCCTTTAGTGTGGGGAAATCTAAGCGTCTGCCCTCCTACAAAGTTCGTCTGTCCCATTTCAGGATGCAATCGTTGTCTATGCGTAGAGATATAACCGATGCTTTGTTTCTTTACAAACTGTTGCGCAATAAGATCGACTGCCCCGGTTTATTGAAGCTTATTAGATTCCATGCGCCTTCTAGATATCCTAGGAATAAGATAACACCCCTGTGTCCGCCACTTCGAAAGTCTGTGCTCGGTGCGAATTCTCCGATACCAAGATTGTGCAGAATCCTTAATGGCCGCAGTGACCTAGTAGACGTACAACACGATAGTATAAATAAATTCCTAAGAGTTTTTGTAAATAATCCAATGGCGATTTAATTTAATTTTTTAATTTCAATTCTATAACTGTTTTCATTTCAATTTTTTCAATGTAGGTACTCAGTTTATTTTATATATTGTATTTTTTGTTTAATCTTTTAATTTTAATTTTATTTTCTTATCAATTATGGTCATTATATTTTTTCATAATTCGAACAATCAATCATCATTTAATCAATTGTGATTTGAATTTGAATCCGAATTTTAATTGTGATTTTGATTTTAATTTTGTTTTTGATTTTAATTTTGGTTTTAATTTTAATTCTGGTTTTGATTTTAATTTTGATTTTGATTCTGATTTCAATTTTGATTTTAATTTTGATTTGGATTTTAATTTTGATTTTAATTTTGGTATTGATTTTAATTTTAATTTTGATTTTGATTTTAATTTTGATTTTGATTTTGATTTTGATTTTAATTTTGATTTTGATTTTAATTTTAATTTTGATTTTGATTTTAATTTTGATTTTAATTTTGATTTTAATTTTGATTTTGTATTTGATTTTGTATTTGACTTTGATTTTTATTTTAATTTTGAACTTGTATTTGATTTTGATTTGAATTTTAATCTTGATTTTGTTTTTGATTTTAATTATGATTTTAATTTAGATTATGATTTTGGTTTTAATTTTGTTTTTAATAAGTAAGTAAGTGAGTTACATCCCAATGATTTTCTTATGTTGTATACAGAATTGAATGATTTGATGATGAGTCTTTATTATTGCTTTTTATTTTTATTTTTTTATGTATAAATTCTAATTTAAATATGTTATTAATATGTTATGTAAGCCGTTTTTTGTGCATGTGGTGTTAACCTGTAATTAATTGTTGCACTTGAATATGTTACTCTAGTCATTATATCAGAAATGTATAGTGTAAACAATTGTTGGTTAACCTAAATAAATAAATAAATAAATAAATAAATAAATACAATCCATGCTTGGATGATGTCATATTTATGCATAATAAAAAAAACTGCATCATAAGTTTACTAATAAAAAATGTATTTGTTAGATAGATAGGAACTAAGAATCCAAGCTCCCTCAAGATATTACAATCTTATGTTAATTTGTAGAAATAATCTTCCTGGCGGCAGTTTTATTAAATAGCATTGCAGGTTCCATGATCATTTCTAATGCACGGTTTATCCATGTTTTAGTGCGTTAACCGATCAGTGAACTAATGTTAATCGGTTGGCTACAGCAGTTAGTACATTAACTCTTAGATTAGTAGCTACTCCTTTCATTTCAGTAGCTTGTAGTCCTTTGAAAATGTTTTATGAATGGTGTGGTGTCTTTGCTTCTATTAAGACAAAAGAATGATTCCTTTGACGTGGGAATGTTTGGCTTCCATTTCTATTACAATATGTTGTATTAGACTTTCACTGAAAACTGTTATTATTATAGCAGCTTCAGAGAATAGTGTTATATTAACATTTTTTCCAAAGTTAAACATTCTTTAAAAGCCTACTTTAGATTGTATGGGAAAGTTTTCTTTCATCTTTAATTTTTTTTTCTATAACATATCATCCTCCATTATTCAGAGTAGGTCTATTGCTTTCCGTTAAAAACAAGGTACGTAACATGAGCAGTAAGTCGGTCAAAGAGGACGGAGTGTTAATTGGAAATGCCTGTTACAGTGTATTCTCTTTATTTATACGTACTCGTTAAAGGAAATTAGCGAGTCACCGCTTTAACTAAACGGTAGTTACTTTGTTATAATCTGTGTGTGTTTGGAACGATTTGTTTTGTTTTTGTAAGAAATGCTATGTGTATATTGCGATAGCTAAGTGAAACACATTATGTGAGGTTTTTATTTATTTATTTGACACTTCAAGCACGAAGTACAGAGGCGGGCTTAGTGCCATACACCCACAATTTTTTTCAATTTTTGTGCTCATTTTTATGTAATTACGAAGCAACAAGGATCGTGGCAGGTGAATTTTCGTAGCTTTATGTTATAACCTTCACGAGGGAAAAGGCATAAGTTTATAGATGTATGTATGTCAATGTAATAATTTGCTTAACAACCTAAATAATTACGATAAATGTAAAATCGTGCTGCGTGAATAATTAAATGCATCCATCATCATTTGAATACTGATAGCCATTCACAGTTCGTGGAAACTTATTACTTAAGTACTATTACCAGTTTGTACCTAAATAAAAAGCAAGGTGACAAAAACGTTAGCACTAGATTTATTGGCAAGAACTGTGTTAATCTATAACCGGTCATTGACCTCAGATTTACTTTGAGAGCAAAAGGTTTTGCTATTAAAAGTTACTGTTTACGAATCAATTTAGTGTGGTAGTAACACTTTAATAGGCATGTTTTTGGCAAAGTTATTGGAAAAGTACAAATTGATATACCTATATCTGCTGCATTAAAGGTTGGTTTTTCTAACGTCAAATATTTATTATCTGTGTAAAAAGATTGATTTCTGGCAGTTTTTGTTTGTAGAACTGTCAAAAATTCAAAATGATTAAACTCAATACGGAGTGAGTCTCATTTGAAAAATCAGTCTCTTATCCACGAAATCTTATTCCTAAGAAAAGTTAGTAAATTCGACTTATCGTCAGACAAGCCTCTTATCTACTTCAATAAACAATATTGAAACTAAGCACGCTTTCAAATACAAACATGTCATTAAATACAATCGCTAACCCTACCGCAACCTGCCGGTTGTCGTGCCTGATTGGTTAAGTAACAGGTCCCGACTGTGGGTGGCGGATGTGCCAGTAACGGGTTGACTGGCAACCAAACATTATGGTGTGCATTCATACATTTACGGTTACACTCTAATAACAACAGTGAGGTACATATGGAACAGTATTTACAAAATGTTTGGCTTTGTTAGAGCTTATTTGTGAACACAGGTATTATAATAAAGGTCTTATGTATACATTTTAGTCGAGCTCTATGTCCTACCAATGAAGTTGGTCTACAAATATTAGTTTTTAGTAATATGTCTGAATCTGTAACACAAAGTCAAGTTTGAATAAATAATGTGAATTCAATGTACTGTTAATAAATAATTAATCAATTAGAATTTATTTTTATATGTATGTCAATGGTAAATGGTAAATTATATAAAAGGTTCGTTATATTATATAATTTTGTAAGTAATGTCAATTAAATGTACTTATTATTAATAAATAATTAATCAATAACAATTAAAACAACAAACAAACAACAAAAAAAACAATAACAATTAATTTTTATTCAAATATTTACGAGCGATAGGCGAAGAAAATCGTTGTTCTAAACTTGTTATTACTTGGTAAAAAATCGTTCTGTCTAGTGTCATTACGCCCGCTTGTCAGGTACCTAGCATTCGTGTCTCATATATAATCGAAAATGTTTGAGATCAAAATATTTGTATGAAGATATTTCCAATGCCCGCTCCGTAATCCATAAGTCTTTTAAATCTCTTTGTCTGTCAGTTATCATACCTCTTTGGTAGTCCCTATCTAAAGTTCGGTAATACATATACATAGGTATTTACGCTCTGGTAGGTACTGCGATGGAGCGAAGCAAATAAAATATGTTGTAAGCGCTAAAATCTACAATTATTTCCTCAAAGAATCATAATTTTACATGCACCCTGACAGATGTCTAGCTCTGTCTTATTTTTTAATTCTTTAAAAAAAAAAATATAAATAACCGTAGAGGTTTGCATGTCGACAGTACTACTATATACCGAGTAGGTATACGAGTGTAGATATTACCTACAATGCTACATGTAGTGTTGTTTCAATATAATACTTAATAATTAGAATTACACAGGAAAAATGTAAAGTAAAACGATAATTCAGGAGGAATTATTGGTATGTCTACCTACATTACATTATGTATCTTTTTGTCCATATTTGATACAAAATGAAATAATGTGATGAATGGGCATGAAGTAATTCATTAATGCATTATTTATACATAGTTAGACGTACTGAGCAAAATGTCATACCTAAACAATTATATTATTTAATCATTCTCTCATACCAACTTTCTCTTTTCCTCTTAAAGGTTAAAAGCTTGTTTGTCAAACAAGAAGTACTGAAGCTAATTGATTCTCATTACGAATCACAAAGGAATTAATACTATCTAATATGCGACATTGAATCAAAGGTCACGACGTGATACACTCGCACTTGACCGTTCACTCAACGTTGGGTCACAATCACCTGATGTGATCAGATGTGTCATGATAGAGAAATAAGCAGAAAGTAAAGTCCAAATAATGATGAGGTTCTTCTTGGTTTGGATACTCTGTGTACCTTGTCAACCAAACTATATTTTTATCCGACTGCCAAGGAAGGGTTATGTTTTGTTTTATCTACAGTCTCGTGAAAGGCATATAAGTTGGGCAGCTGAAAGCAGGATCTTTGAAAGAACTTGGTAGGTATTCCATTTAGAGCACAAACTGCCAAGTAGAAATGTCGTGTTAGTCGTGAATTTAATAGGAAAAATATACAATTCTCAGTCGCATTCTTGATTCTAATTCTGTAACACGCCTGGTCCCTTTTTATCTTCCTCATTTTATTATACATATATTTATTCTTCGGTTATTCCGTATATCATGAAGGTTTACAGAACAGTTACCAACCAGCTTAAATAGAGTTTGTGTTCGTTGTAAGAATAAGACCTTCTGTTTACACTTTCATATTTTGTGCCTCAACCGTGAGTCCGTGATTCATAATCACGGGAACTTTAGTTTCGTTCTTCTTGAACCGGTACTCACCAAGGAAAAATACGATCGTAACATATTACGAGTCGCTGACTCACTTGTGTTTGTTATGTTAAAATTTCGCGAAATATCAGATTATGTGATAACGCGATGTGGTGCGTTTTTTATCACTTATCAAACAATCATATGCTAATTATGATAATGGCAATGAATTCGCGGGGATTTAAACTTGAAAACTTACCTACTGTAAAATATTTTATGACTTAAACGTGGACTGATTAATATCCTTTGGCTATTTCAGCATCTGTTTTGTTTTGATAAAAATATGAATGCCTTGCCTATCGTTGATTGCGTAATTGGGCATGTCAATTAATAAACTTGAATCTTTCCTTTTTACTGTAAACAAAAATAAAATCTCTGCCTCCCATTTAGAAGTTATTAGAAACCTCGTTAGCCATCGTAAATTAATAGCCGCTTCATAGAAACAGGCGATTCGATGCGATAAATTAATGGCTTACAGATTAACTGACCATAAATATGGGAATCCTGTTAACAGATGATGTAGGGCCGTGTATGAAGGTAATCAGCTGGTGGCCTGGCACCTGCTGGTTGAAGGAATTGATTGCCTAGCCGCGGTGCTTGGATCATCGACCTGACGCTGCGGATTTTTCTATTTGTGGGTTGGCGATTTCCTTTTTGGATGTAGCGATTTCATTTCGTGCCTGATGCCTCATGTTTGCACACCTATTTTAAGAAGTTTATGTTATATTTTCGTCTTCATAGTTTTCCTAAAAATGATACAGTTTTCTTAAGTATTTTGCACAGTATCCACTGCGTTAAATATATCAGGGTAATCTGTATGGTTAGGATCTTTTCCTGCCTTCAAAATAACAATAACGGTGTTTGCGTGACTTCGTGCTCGTCCAAGCTTCCATTCTACTATCCGGTTACTAATTGGACATGTCCATGGTTTTATAAACAAAATGCCTTCTCAGTTCACAAAACACACTAAGCTCACATTCGCCATTGATAATATCATAAACCACAGACGCCCCCGGCTCGTGAGGCACGGCGAGGCTGTGACAATCTAAGTTTATTTCAAGACCCAAGACTTGTGTCTTGGCTCTGGCCTTCAAATAGTTTTAGTGTCAGAATTTAAACTCTCAATACTAAGCCGAGAGTTGAAATTCTGCATAGCGCTTTTATTTAGGCAGTGTCGCCTATTATTCTTGAAAACGGGACAAAATGGATCTCGCAAGCAACCGTCAAGATTCCGGTGTAGCTACAGCCTCCAAACACAAGGACTGTTCAACATTCATCGTCTATTAAGACATCTGTTCATTTAGGTCCCGTAGGTGCCTCATAGAATTGCTAAATAGTTGAAAGGTGAGTTATGAAACCGCGTGGGAGCACGACAGGTTGGTATTACGCAACCTAACCCTTCTATCGATAGGATTGGTAACTTAGTAGGTACAGGTTCTATACAGGCTGTGAGCGTTTGTACAGTCAAGTCCAAAAATGTGCGAAATATTTTATCAGCCTGAAAAAGTTCACTACTTCTTCTAGTTCTTTCGTTTCAATGGTACGTCTTCAAGTAACTTGGGCCCAGTAGGTGGATGTTAAAATCGTAGCGTCATGCTCTTTTTAGTCCTCTAGCAGATGAAGGGACACTTTCGATACTGCAGTAGAGAGGAGAGGGCTAGGTTCAAACCACTACTAGACATAGACCTCTCCAATCGCCTACCATTCATCTTGTAAACCGTTCATCATCATCATGATCATATCAACCCTGAATCACCTGCTGGGTAAAGGCCACTCCTTTCTTCTTCTAATCTTCCCGGTTCTGGGCGTCGTATTCAGGTGTAACCTTTAGTGAGAATAAAATGCGATTTTATCCAAAGAATTGATTGATGGGACAAAATTAACTGTACTATGTTCGATAATAGATTAATTAAACTATTATTATTCTAATCAAGAGTTTAGCAAGAAGAGCTTTTGAAATTTGCTGAACGTAAATTTATTTTCACATATTAGACTGTACTAAGTATTTCATAACCGACGTTATATTGGTATCTACGTACTGCATTATACGTAGGAATGTAGGTGTAGTGGTGGTGTGTCTAGAACTCTAGAGAAAGCGTTTGTAATCTGTCTCCTAATCAGTCTTGCAGTATTTTAATTGGACCCCACCGATGAGCGATTAGTTATGCACATGTAATATATTGAAGAATTATGTACAGAACGTTCATAGAAGTTGGTTGATTTTGAGCGCATAAATATAATGAGAGAGTAATGCTCGATTTTTCGAACGGTAGACAACACTTGTGCCTAAATGCTTCTTTACAGCTTAAATCACGGAACGCTGTTGTATTTCCAATGCTTTTCTCAAAGCATAATCAGCCTATAATGTTCCCACTGCTGTGACACCGGCCTCCTCACTATGAGAGGGAATGGGCTTTAATCCACTACGCGGGCCCAGTGCGGGTTGGCATATAATATGTCACATGTCTTCGATTGTGTTTTTGGTTCTAGGACATGCCGGTTTCCTCACGATGTTTTCCTTCACTGTTCACCAAAGTAATGCGGCTGCCTGGGTTCGAACCCACAACTTACTGTACGTAAGTCGGGGCTGCCACCACTGGTCACCGCTGCTCTCTTTTCTCTAAGCCGGGTAATTGCCTTCATCATCATCGTTAGCAGCCTTGTTCAACCCACAGCTGGATATGGGCCTCCTCCCCATTCTTCCCTGGTCTACGTGACTGTCAGCCAGGTCTGAGCCGCGATCTTCTCCTTGTCATTCCACCAATTCAAAAAAAAAATTCAGCAGTGCAATCACATACAGGTTTCACTTCGTGTTAGAGAAAACGCGAGTTAAAAATACCTCCTATTTGATTACATAACCCGAGATTTAAGACAATTCGATAAATCTTTTCTTGATTGACGTATCCTAAGTGCTAAATCAGCTTCAATGTTTAGACTCGCGGTCAAAGCCTTTAGAAACTTGAAAGGCGGAGACCTAGTTTCCATTACTTATTATGCATATTAGATAATGCTGTATTACCCGTATTTGTGACCGAGTGGGCGACTAGAACCAACTGAATCGTTTATTTACCACCTGTTAACTCGTAATAGAAGTTATCAGTACGCCAACAAATAAATATTTAGTGGACCTTGATCATTGACTGCCTCGTTCGGTCTATTAGTTGCAGGCATGACTTCTGAGCATGAGGTCCTGGGTTCCATACGCTAGTCGGGTAAAGTGTTATTGGGTTGTTTCATAGGATATTTTGAGTATTAGCTTCGGATTCTGGGTTTGTGCCCGGTTGATAACATTAGGCTAGCCCCCTGTTCAAGGTACTTAGCATAACTAGCGACATGTGGGTGTACTACTATAGGTACAGTTCTTTCTAACCCTTCAGGGATTACTGGCGTGAATATAATTTTAACTTGTAATAGATCTTATCAGTTACTGTTCTTTTACAAATAAATATTTGATGGACCATTGACCATTAGCAAACGATGACGCAACTTCTCAATCAATGAGGCAATTAAGTACACGCAGTTCTGTTATATTAGAAGTACTTGGTGCTTTTAGCGAAGGGCAAGCCGTCTTTATGTACTGACACGATCGTTGAACCTGAGTTGTATATTGGTTTCAAGTGCCTATAAAGTGTACGTGATGGCGAAGGAAAATAAACTTAATTACTCATAACATAAAGTGTATCTTCGGGTTATATTAAGTTGTAACAGATTTATACCTGTTTTACTAACACTAAGCAACAACTAATTTAATGCCTAAATGCCTTAGATTTTTAAACTGCTAATTCAGGCGTTGAAAAACCAATTTGATTTTGTTTAGAGGCGAATGCCTCCATTACAAGCAGAGTACAAACCGAATTGATTGTCAAATTCTAAATTAACGCGAGCGAAGCCGCGGACAAAAGCTAGTAGACTAATAAATCTATTATTTAATACCTGAGCTACATACAATGTTATAACAGGCTTCAGTAAAACGTCATGTTTGCATCGTTACTTGCAGCGATTCAAGGCCGCGTACTCAATACTTATCGGTAGATTATTAATGCTTTGTGCATCCAAACGTTATACCTACTATAGGAGGCACATAGATTCTCTTATGTAGGTATGTCCCACCTTGCTATGGATATGACCACTTAATTGACAAACTAATTTGACTCCAAACTGGATTTTGAAGATAACAATCACGATTTTCGAATCGATTTTTAACGAGAATCACAGTTTAAATATTTTTTTCTTATTAAGCAATCAAATAAACAGTTTCCTCAATTATAGTTTTAACCGCAGCTGGTTTCCGATTCCTATATTGATAAAATGTAAAATAAATATCGAAACATTAATTCTCAGTTTCGCTTTCCAAAATAACACGATTGTGAACGTCAATTAGCCGAAACGTGGACTCGATTTTCCATCGGCCACCGCGCTGATAGCCAATCTGGATGCCTGCTAATCCACTTTGCGGTAGCATGGTGCACGGTCCGCCTGCGGCTATGGGAAAATGGCCGGAAAATGATCGGAATCGTATCTGGTGCATGCGGCCGCCTGAGCACGGAAATCGCCGAGGGCCAAGCGAGACTAGACCTTTAATGAACTAATTAAGTACGATAGTTGTATTTAGTGATTGCAGTACGTTCTTTGTTCCTTATACATCCCTTTTAGGAAGAATCCAATACTTTAAGTTCATCACCAGTTGTGCTGCGTCTAAATGCAATTTACCGAAGTAGTTTTCAACTTGTATAACTAAGTATAACTACCTACCTAGACGTGGTTGGCCTGAATCGTACACCTGCAAGGCTTATGTATTGTTATGTAACATATAATAACTGAAGTTTCCCTATGTCGCCTTCAATAAAAATATATTGTACACGATATTTTGTATTAGCTACTCCGATTGCTGCCCATGATGTAACATCTACTATTGTGTGTACCAAGTTTCTAATAACGTACACAGTGCACAGAGTAAAATAATGTTATTGGAAGACTAAGCAAAAACATTTCCTAGAACAGGTGTAACCACTATAAATGACGTAAAAAAATGGACAAATTATTTTTGTCCATTTTTATCTCCGTAATTTGATAGTCCAGTTCACAAACAAAGGTAATCGTCTAACCGCAAGACTACGATAATTTGATATTGAATTACAGAACCATCATTATTTCTCACCTTGATCGTAGATAAATAAAACTATAGATGTATTGTTTCGTCTTTGAACAAAATGTCGTGGTTATAAAGTTGAGAATTTAAGATACTATCTATAGAAACAAAATGAACGTTGATTTATAGTTTGCAGAAGTTTTTACGGTGCAAATAGTGATTTTATCGACTTACTAGCGAATCTCGACCTTCTATCCAACTATCTGTCTATGTTGTCCCATACAGCGTTCAAGTAGCTAAAAACAAGAGAAATACGTTTCAGAACCATTCTCACGGTATCTGTAATATTTAAAGAAGTATGAATGTGGACGGCCAATTTATGAGAGTAGGGGAAGACTAAACAAACGAGAGACGATCTGTGGAGGCTAAAGGGGTTCACTGCTGAGATGACAACTAATAGACAACTATGGAAGAAGAAGACATGTTGCACCGACTCCAAATACATTGGGATAAGTCAAGGACAGATGATGATGAGCGCAGTATTTGTGAAAATATAGATATATTTTCATTGCGCCCAAAAAGTCTTACAAAAGCCCTTTTTAATAAAATAGCGTCTACTCCCAGCTAAATAGTTACTATAAGTAAAAGGTTAGATAACTTGAGCCTAAACTAAGATAAACAATGTGCCTCAACAATTTCTGCGTGACTTCTTACGGAGATTGCCCGACTAAGGTCAATACGGTATTAGGAGTGAGCCAGCTGAGCAATGGCCGATTCACTCAAGAACACTAAATACATTTCGTGCTTTGCATTCTGTATGTTTTCTTGTTACACCAAATATAGGAAATAATCAGAACATGATGAATAGTTATTGTAATCTAGGAAATCTTTGGTGGTTATATTTTTTTTGCTTGTTGATATAGATAAAGTTGGCTTATTATTAGGATTTATAGCGAATTGTTCGTCTTATTGCTTCATTGTGAGATACTCGTAGTCGTACATAACACATAACAGCGCGCTTGTAATCCCTGCAGGACTATGTGCAGCCACATTGCGCCAGCTATATTTAAGTCCCATATAATAGGGGGCGAGTCTATTGGTATCGACCGGCCACAAATCTAGACTACACTACTAGAATTCTTCCTCATCCTTTGTATCATCACATTTATTGTTAATACGATAACTCCGGACCTGGAACTGTAAATCGTACAGATAGTTATATCCTCTAGCTTTAAAACCTGCTTAAAGTTACATCAAAACCGATTCTTGCATTACATCATCCATGTAACAATGTGACACTCCACTTACGTAGACAGCATTTTCTCCTTACTGAAATTACATACTGTGAAGGTATCGTTAGTCAGCGTATCTCATGGGTGTAGTTTACTCAGTTGCAAGCCGTTTGGCTTCGTCGAGAAACCTGTACGGTGCAACGGGAAGGGTAGTTCCTTTGTTGACAAGGCAATTGCTCTTGTTGTTTTTAAAAAAAATGCCGATTTTTTTCTAGTGGAGGTCTGTGTTATGGATGACTCTTCTTGCTTCTTTAGGTTCAAAATTATAAGTGTGTGGTTTAGAGGTGTTCAACTGTTCAAGTAGGCACTTTTCTCCCTTTTTGTAAATATTTTTGATCCTTCATCATTAATGGTTGTGGTATGTTTTCAGAGATTTCTATTTAATCTCGCTAAGACTCCTGTGCAAACGTTTCGGTGAATATCTAGATATAATTGAGAAATACGAGACTACAAATACTACGTCCAATTAAGTTTATAACTATTATACACGAATTGATGACTAATTAAGTGCGGATATCAATAGTAAACCTTATAGTTTTCCTGTTTTGATGGCAGGAATGTAGGCAAGGCAATGATAGCATTGTTTATATTCCTTCTAAAGCGAAGCAAGCAAGCCCTATGAACCAGGAAGGATTCCCCAGATTTTCGCCCGATCAGTAGTACCTATTTGTAAACATTGAAATTACGAAATTATTTCATAGTACCCGTAGCCTGGACATCATAGAATGTAGAAAATGCGTATTAGATTTCTGGCAAGTAGTAAATACTCGTATGTAGTAAGTATTGATTATGTAGTGGACCTAAAGTAATAATCAATCTCAAATCTCCTCCTGTGCTCCTACTTAGTCTAAATGAGAATGGGTTGCTTACTTCGCCTCATTTAATTAAAATCTCTCACGCATCATATCAATTTGAATGCGGAACACGGAAGGTAATTCATACGCGCTGTTATAATTATATGCGTGTGCGATGTTTCAGTACTGATGTTTATTTGTTTTTGTTGCAGGTACGTATCCATTGGCATGGCTGCACTGACTTGTCCCTCCGATCTCAGGTAGGTACAGTATTTATGAAATACTTTTTAAAATATTCTTACCTACAGCTTTCAAGTCTTTAGATTATCCGCCTCGAACATTGAGTAAAACTTTTACGCTAGGCGGAATATCTCCACTTTTATTAAGAAGAAGTTTATTAAAATGAATTTATTTTTCTTTTTCCCGACGTCTCGAGTCTGCAGCATTCGTGATCACGAACTTTGTAGTTTTTTCCAAGCACTTTGGACGCCGAGCAAATTGTAATTAAGTACGAGTAAGAAATATTTATTTACACGAATGGCGTTCGCATAATTTTGTTACGAAAAGAGAATGCTCATGGAAGTATGGAATCCCGTACCATGCTGCATCAAAATCAAACCTTGTTTTTTATAGACTACACTGATCGTATTAACTCCTACAAAAATTATTTTTGAAAAAAAAAACCCGCGTTTCAGAGTTATTTTATAAAATCGAAACTAACCTAAAAAGTAGGTCTATTTTTTCGACGCTACCAACGACGTATTTTAACACACATACATTACATTATTGCTCTAAAAACAGCGTAATACACTAATATTAGTAAGAATTACGAGTTAAAGTAACATCCACAGTATGCTTGACTGAAACTCGATTTTATTTTAGACCTTTACATTGCCAATAGTCAGTCAGTACAGTACAAATGTCAGATGCCACAGATAAGATAACTATAAACCATAGAGTATAGTAAGTGCTATAAACTAGTCGGGATTTAGGGATGTAATCGATAAATCAAAATCTTTAGGCTGAGAAAATCTATTTTGTTGCAAATAGCAATAAACCAAACTAAATCGATTTGGTGTACTGATCTTACTTAATTGTAATTAATTTTAGAGTCCGCTCGACAGACAAGGATTTGTTCAATTGAAACGGAACGTCATTTATATTCAGTTGAAACGGAACGTCATATAAAGGGAGTAAAACAATATTCGTACTTTTAAACTCGAAAAGTATATTTCCAGTTCAAAAATCAAATCCCCGACGCGTAATGCCGTAAAAAAATATGAAACTAATTACTATAATATTTTGGTTTTGAGGCGCGAGACTTTTTGGTACCAACTTTGGTCATTGTCCTTTAATCCCAACGTTTAAGCCTGTTTAAAGACTTAATAACTATTCAAAAATGCATTTCCACTATTCTAGTTCCACAAGGAACTGTACTCGGTCCCCTTTTTTTCTTTTTTGGAAAAAAGTAATCATCGTCGAACATTTGGAAGTTAAATCAAACTAATAGGCCCATACATTAGTTTACCTATTAGTACGTTTGTTTACAAACCGGTTCGTGGACCCAAAACGTGTACAGTTACGTCACGGCATTAACATAAGGCATACATGCCTATGATAATGTTCTCGTTGTGCCTTTAGTAGTCGGTTCGGTGCATGTATCGTCTTCATTATGTATTCTTTAGGAACAATATTTAGTAGTTCGTGTTATGTGGTAGGTAGGTACTTAATATTTTGTATGACTATCGCTAGTTTTGAAGTATGTACCTTTGTATTATCTGAATACAGTTCATTATCCCAGCTTTGAAAGCTTGCTTCTTTTCTTACTTATGCGTAAAACCGTAGATTCTAATTAATCGTTTCTTACTTTATCGAAATTCCATACATTTATCTTAGACCCGTTATCTACGCAGTCTTTACTCTTACTCAGTCGGCTCTTAGTTAACAACTCGACCATTCCTGTTTTAAACACGATCATATAACAAAATGAATCTAATTTAATTGATTACGGCCATTTTGTTTATTATTCGACTCGGACCTCAGTGGAGCCCTCATTAATATCTGATTGCGATCTAACGTGTTGGCTTAATGGCTGATAAAACAGCCTTTGAGTAGACTTTTTTGGAACATGATTGTGTTACGGCTCATTGAAAATCAATTTTGGTTTACTCCTATTAATTGACAATTTATCATGCCTTTGTAAAATAATTTCTAACTTCAATGCTGTAGGTCAGCGAAGGGCTTTCACCTTTTTGTTAAAGAAAAGCAATTTCTCCTTAGAAATTATTAAATGAAACCGTGAAGGTTTATAAGTAATTGTCGAAAACTTTTCCAAACTCAACCAGTTCACCTTTTAACCAGTTCATCGTAAGAAAATCGTGGAACCCTTTATTTTTCTGCACCAACCAGTGCATGGGTAGAACCATAGCTGTTTCCACATTAATTTCTACTGGATGCTGTCTTTAATGTCAGCTATAAAATAAATTAATTATAACCAATATTGAGCACAGCTTGCGACATATTATGTCTATCAGTAGCGAAGGGTCAATTTTTTTAAGAGGTAATAGGAGTACATATCTTTAATGTGATTATATTATTTGTCTATAGAATACTGACTGTGCCATTTTTCAAAGGGAAGCCGGTAGGAATCGGGTTGTATGTAACCTTCGCCAGTGATGTCTATGTATGCCTCCCACAGTACGTAGAAAACCACCGACACATATTTCAAACGAGACAGGATGAAAAAACCGCACGAACCGTTTCCTTCGCACGCATGTAGGCAAATATCCTGTAAGGCAAGTACATATCGTGCCTTCTTACGCAAACTGACATTCCATGTATTGAGGCCAAAACCAAAATATATTAAGTATCAATTATACCTAGGTAACTTTGTAACCATTTAAACCTGTTCTTGACTGATTGGCCGGAGGAGGCAAAACACCAGGAGAGTTGGAAAGGAATTTTGCCCAGCTGTGAGACAGCACAGACTAAAAATATTTTTTTTTAAGGTAATAAGATCAGAAATGTACCTGGAGTACTGCAATGAAACGAAATAGATTCCATTAACGTATGCACTTTTGAGTTCAAGTAGATTGAAACTGCTTTAGAACTGGGTAAACCCAACCAGCTAGAACCTGGGTGCTTCAATAGATATTCTGTGTCATCCACAGCCAGTCTGTTCCATCCACCTTTTTAATATCATCGGTTCATATAGCTGTTGGCGTCCTACACAACATTTGCACATACACAGTCTCCTCTCTTGGACTCCTCTGCTCCAGCAGTTATCGGTCCTTCAACAAACATGGCCGGCTCACTGCTACTCCAGACATATTTTATTTTCTCTCTTACATTTCTGCAAGTTCTTTCCTCAACACTGCATACAAAACTAACCCATTGTCTCTCACAACAAAAAGACGTGTAATCTACGTGCGTCCCTAATTTTCCTCTCCACAACATGATGTTATGTAGTACCTACCTATTACATGATCTGGCCATATTGTAACCGTGTTGTTTTAATGGCTGCATATAATTTCGCTGCGGTTGTGCTCATCCGGTGTGGCGGCGACTGAGTTTTATCTCATAGTAGCGGACGGACAGTTTTGTGTGTGTGATGCCATTTTGCGTGTTTTCCTACGCCCGCTTTTCACGAGAATTTATGGTTTTTCATTTACGTCGTAGCTGTTTTATTGTATTTTGACTTTTGTAAAGGGGTAAGGTTGTGAGATTGTTTTAACTACTCAAATAGCACGTCCTTTTTTAAAATAAAAAAAAATATATTTTCTTCACAATGCAAGAAAAGGGGTGGAGTAAACTTCAATGTTGTTATTATGTATTTCGCAAAATCCCTTTGTTACGCTACAAAAGAGCCATTAGCACAACGCATACGTTTGTATGCATAATATAATATTTTCATGAGCTACCCAGAATACAAAATTTATTATGGAAACACGTTGTAATAAAAGGGCTTTTAATAAAGCTTACCTGACCACTAAACTCACATATTTACGCGAAAATACCAGCGCATGAGGCAGAAAATAAATAGTTTCAGAAGCTCCACTTCATAACAATGAGCTTTACAATATGGAGCCGGACAAACATGGCCGTTGGGTTGATCCAAAATGGAATATCACCGAAATTTACTTTGATACTATTCTGTTGTACCATATGATTATGATTGATATTATTTAGTCAGTGTGACATCTGGCTAGCTTGGCATTAACAAATATAAAATAGAGAACAGTGATCTGTTGCAAACATAAATATACATATAATAAAAAATGTAAATATTCTATATTATAATTACATAGGTAGTATAAAATATTATTGAAAAGATTTTTCAAAACAAACTAAGTACGTACTTTTTGTGGCAGTGTCTGATCGCTGCGTATACTTTGGACTCGCACAAACAAAAGCTTTCAGTACTTTGTTTCTTTACTTTCTTACTTTCTTTCTTTCTTTATGTTTGAAGTCTAGTTGCTCTGGACCTTCTGAACATCATTCATGCATAGACAGCACAAAATGTAATCTTGCAGCAGTGCGGTGCATCCGGGCGTACGCTTCCGGTCCGGTGCGCGGGAAATCAACTTACCCGTGTGACATATGTTTAGCTGGGTATCAATTTCGTTTGTGCTAAAATTATCTGCTAAATGATGGCGTATTTGCGAGGACATTTTAGGGTTGAGTATTGAGTGCATCCCTAGCTATATCTAAACAAGTAGATTGTGTCTAGAGTGTGTCTTCTTTTGTTTCGTGTTTGTTTTAACGATCGGTTCGGATATCGCGTTTCGTACTGAAGTTATCGAATCTTTTGGTGCAGTCAGTTCTTGAAACACTGAGTCAAGACATCATTATGAGCTCAGAGTTGGCTTGGGTAGTCTTTTTAGCATATCAGTTCGAGTATCGGAATAGAATGAAGGCCTGGCACATGTGCACGAGAGTTAAAAAATCTGAAATCGAAAGGGGCGCATAATATGAGAAGGAATGGGGAGAAAAATCAACCTTACTTACTTGTGTTTGTTTTGTTTAGCAAGGCTTACTGTTATTCACATTTTTCCGCAGATGGGCCCTTTTTGCTTTCCGCTGCAGAAATAGTGCCGGACTAGAAAAATCCAATAAATACACGTGCATTTTCATTAAACCGTTGCAATTTTAACCCGAACCTGTCTATTTAGTATTGGCTGTTACTGTCACAAATAGTAACTCAATTTGACCCGTCAGGTATCATTAGCCGGGTTAAACCCGTGTGACGCACGTTACGCACCAGTTATTATCTGAGTTATTTTGTGCCTACGTGCAGTTGGGAACAGGAATAATGTTCGTACATGGTGGTTTTTGTTTAAAACCACAACTTCAATAATGTGTGACTTTGAACTAGCTAGTGCCTTTCTCCGCACCCTTCGTAATACATTTCATATTTAACCTTTATTGTGTACCTACTAAAATTAGGTACATATAATTTCTTGCACAGTGTATATTTACAAAGGTAAGTTTAACACAGAATTGGTTCCTTTTACCGTTTCAAGGCATAATAAGTCGAAATCTAAAGATTTGCAAGCACTAATAAATAATGTTACGAGCGTAAAACTCGACGCGGATTAAATCTACGCGCAGAAGACAGATGTATTCTCGGAGAGCAGTAATCATCATCAATCATGAACATGAGATGCATCATGAAGTTCTAATCAGGGTTCATTTAACTCCTATACGCAAACATTAATTAAAGTGCAGACAAAAATACTACTACTAAATACTTAAAAACATAGCATCGAAATACCACTCTTTTCGCCTTAGAATATTCAGTAATTTGCTATGCCTATAACCAAGAGCATCCCATTCAGCATCTTCTTTTAAAAGCACCCCTTACTTTAGTAATTACTCGAAAAACGTCCCCGCTAATACCACCAACGTTTTCTATAGACTGCGTTCATATAAGCTAGCTATAAGACAGCAAGGGAACCTGAAGACTGAGGGTTTTTTAATCTTGAATTTTCCCCCATGGCGAACCACGTCGAGACGGTTGTCTTCATCTCTTGAAATGTATTCAGTCTATTCAGATGAACATTTGTAAGCGTCTCACAAGTTATAAGATGCTGTGTTTTGCGTATTTGCACCCATGTGTGGTTTCAACGTAGTGGTTAACATTCAAATGGTAATTGACGCTGAGTTTAACAGGTCAGATCTTCATTTAGATGATTTAGCTGGCATTATTAAAATCTGTTATTATGGCTGACCGGTTGGAGGTAAAATACTGAAAAAAATACTAAAGTTTTGGCGAAGAGTAAAAAGTAAAAAATATGTGTATTTGGACATTATAAAAGCATGAAAAAGCATTGAAAGACAGTTAATATCCCACAATTTCGTTGTTCAATGTCCCTCAAAACATACTACACAAATATACACCATTATTAATTCACGGCAAGAGCGCCTACCAAAAATCTTATAGCAACAAATCTCGTTTCCTAATCAACCACGCGCTATCCGTCAGGCGCGTCATCACTCATTAGTCGCGACCGTCTGCCAATCCAACGCGTAATTTAAACTAACGAGACGAAACATGACTGAATATGGTATTGTTTTGTTCTGTTGTGTTGATATTATTTCTCTTTGTGAGAATAATGTACCGTGGTAATACATAGCTAGGTAATTGTGCTTTATTGTGTAGTTATGCGGATGTTTTGTGAAGCGTGGTAGTATGATTATGTTCCATTTGATCTATTGTAACTAAACTGATGTCATGTTTGGCGTGCTGAGCGCTTTCAGCGAGCTTTGCCAGCGATGCATATTTTCAGAAAGCGTTTACAGAGCAATCCTTTACACATGTTTCACGCTTGTCATAAGTAGAGCTGTGTCCTGGGGCTGAAAAGCGCAGCATGGCGTAGCAATAACGCTAAACCCATGGGGAAATAAGGAGCAGACATTTTTAACCTCCGTTCCTGGCAACCCTGGCAACATAATGTCGAAATAAATACTAAATTGTATCCCGTACCCACACCAGTCCTTAATATTCCCTTGTTTTACTTACAATGTAATCATAGCAAGGCTTTGTGACGGCTCCCGGTCTCATAAAGTTCATATTTTTCTCCCACAGCGGACAAAGAACGGAGGGCTTTTAAGATTTTCACTACCCCTAAGTCTAGACGGGAGGGGGGAGGGGTACAATGAGGGCTTACATTCAGCTGAGTTCGCTGTTTTCCCGCGTCTTATTATTTTTGCAAAATAAAATGTTTTTGTTCCGCTGTTTCTTTTTTGGGTGTTTCGGTTGATTTAACATGATAGAAATAGAAGCTTGATATGGCATATTCAGCCTTAAGGTTCCCAATACTGGCCTCAGGCTCTATATGAGAGGAAGAGGGCTGTAATTCTTCGCGCGGGCCCAGTGCGATTTGGTAGATGTGACATGTCTATCGAAGACATTTTTGCTCTAAGTCATGCCAGTTGCCAGCTGCAAGGTCGATATGTGGATGTTGTGCATTTTGTAAGATTATTATTATTAAGAGAAAAGCAGGCTATGCATTTCTAGGTTTAATGACTTACTTTCTTGCAATAACCGGCCCTTATCTGTCGTTGATTGCTTCAGCACTACTTTAGATTTTTAGCTTCGATAATTTCTAGTAGTTAGTAGGGGTTTGGATTGGAATGATACCTACCTACCTTACGGACCGATCCTCAAGATTGATCAAGACTCCATAAAAAGGCATTAAAATGGTATAATCACGATCGTAGATAGCACACCCACTCTTAAATTAAGGCATTAATTGATGTTACGAGTATGTATTTGGTTAAACAACTTTGTAACATTCAAGTTTATTTGACTTTGTAGCGAAAAGTATTCGTTAAAATCAGCATGTACGTAGACTATCTGATTGAGATTAAGATGGCGTCTATGAAAGCAAATGAAGCTGATGAACTTTAAACAGAGAGAAAATAAAAAAATAAACATTTCATTTCGCGATAAACCTCTTCAGTAAATAGCACAAGACTCTAATGGCAAATCGATCTAACTAGAAACCTATCTATTCCGAAGACGTAACTAATCGTTGTGAATTTCAACACGTGTGCCGGAAAGCCGAGAGCTCGGGATAAGTGCACCTTTCTAAATCATTGGCTGACTGGGGCGAGGTGGCGAGATGCTTCCTCGCTACCTCGTTCCAACTAGTAATTATTGCTGTATGCTCTGACGTACGGAATGGATAGCCTAGGGAGGAGAGATATGAGGGATGAGGATTAAGAGGGTATGACAGTTACCGTCTTGAATGCACCTAATCCTATGTAAAATAGATTGAGTGTGAATTAGGATTAAATCAAAAAGTTAATTTTGACTTACATAGGTAAATATAATTTTATTTCGAAATAACCACGTGTGCCGGAAAGTGGGGAGCTTGAAGTGCACCTTTTTATAATCATTGGCTTGGTAAGGCGAGGTGCCATAAACTTGCGTAAGTTATGCTAGTTTCTAGTAATTAATGCTCCATGCTCTGACGTACTAACTGATGCACTGTAATGAAAGGATAGGAGTTAATATGAGAGATGAGGACTCACGAGGTAAATAGTGAGATGACGACTAGTAAATATGAAAATGTATGAAATAAGACGATGATCTAAATAAATTGGAACTAAATCGGAAGATTGATCATGAATGAATGACTGTATCTATACAAATAAATAAAATTGAAGTGTCTGTTTGTAACATCAATAACAGCTTTTTATTGCATGCATATGAAAATATATACGGCTGATACGGCACTTATAACAAAAACACAGTTTTTTTCAATTTTTGTCTGTCTGTCTGTTTGTTCCCGATAACCTTGACGAGACTTTTACTGGCAGATAGCTGATATTATGTCTAACATCATCTTTATCTAGAATAAGAATTAGGGTACCGTAAAAAAAAAAAACTTGAAATTGGTAACAAAATTCATACTAAAAAGGGCTAAATTTTTTTTAAATAATTTCACGCGAACGAATGTCGGGCAACAGCTAGAGCGAAATAAAATTGTACCTTAGTTAACGTACTGACTAATGCACAGTAATGAAAGGATAACCTGTAATTAGATGATGGAATATTATTTACTAGGTACAACTTTCATACAGGTCTAAGATCGCCTCAATAAACAGTCGTAAAAATATGGATAAACTTTGGTGATTTTTGTGACAATAGTAATTGTACTACTCATCCTTAAGCCATTAACTGTTGTAGGAGAAAATACTAGTGTACGTAAATAAAATGTTATTTTTGTGCTTTACGAAGCCATAACGCCATAACCAAAAAGTTGTTTACTATCAGAAATCACTAAAAGTAAATGATTATGGAAAACCGATTCATTACTTTTGATTGCACCAACACATCTATACCATAGATATTACATAGAAACTGTAACATTTCCATAACTATCGGAAGTACATAAATACACGTGACGTCATACGCTGTCAACTGGGACGCGACTCCTTCCGTTTCCTGTGCTCGATGTAAACGTCATTTCCATATTCAGGAGACATTTTCTGACAATGTCGATGTCAGAATGAAGATGAAACGATGTCTACGGGCGATTTTGGGTAGAATTTATCGAGTATTTCAAATGTGAATTGATATTATACCTGTGTATAAATATACCTTTATGTACGTAATTTTTTTTAAATATAGGTATTATTAAATACGACAAATAAAATGTTAATTTGAAAACTATGGACATTCTTGCTAGGAGTCTCCAGAGAAAATGACAGATTAAAGAAATGCAAACGCCGGAATTCTGAAGTACAAATGAAATTTTTATGATCTAAGTACCTATGTGAAAATCGTGATCAGTTTCGGGTAACATTATTAAAGAAAAAGTAAATAAGTAATTTAATTTAATAAAGCTCAGTAGTATTCGTTTTGTACAGTTATCCTTCTAAGCAATACCTAACTGTCACAACTAAAAATAATATAAAACAAACTTTACCTCAACTGTCACTCCCAATTCTACAGACCTCAGTCCGAAAAGTTGCCAGTTTCCGACAGTTACGGCCGGAAACGTCCCATCCTTGTCAAACATCAAAACTGAAAGCCCAGTCAACTCCATCATTACCGCTTGGCCACGAGCTACACGATCGAGCGACTCGCATCTTGCGACAACGACTGCGGAGAAAATAAATGAAAGAAATGAGTGCAGAAATTAGTGCTTGTTCATGACACGATAATCCGTCCAGCAACCTGCTCTTTTCGGGTCGGTGCAACACGTCTTCACTCCTCATTCTCCATTTTCCCTGTTAGACGTCACGTTCTTTCTGTTTCATAGCATGCCTCACACAATCCATCCATCTTTTCTTTGACTCTCCAACAGCAAACTTTAAAAACCAAAACAAATATAAATATGATTTTGACAGACTTGTCACTGGCAGTAATGTAATAGCACCCTTATTGTAACGTAAATAAAGATTAAATCAGAGGTATTAAAACTGTGACGTGGTACACTCTCGTCTAGCCTCGGTGTTTCGCGCTTGTTGCCCGTCCCGTGTCGATTTCTTGCGAGACGTTTTGAGAGAGACATAGAGAGAGTGTACAGCCACCATGAAAGCGTCGGTAGCGTGACGGCACTCAAGCGAAGAAAACAAAAGGTAACACACGCGAGTGTCGCTCGTCGCATTGCCCGAGGTTATAAACATGGCGTTGTAAGGTAATATAGATCTGACTGGATGCTTGAATGCGACAGATAACAAAGCTTTGAAAGCTACTACCATCGTATAGCGTGGTCTTTCATCTCGTTGCCTTTGTTACACGAGAATATCAGCGTGAACTGACTCGTGCGAGTGTCGACTGTTTTCTATAGACATTTTCAGCTAGCTTTTCTTGTTATGTACATATTTGAATAATAGATGTTTTAGTTGGTTAGTTACAACTCACAATTGTATTACGGGAGATTATGCTTTGATAGTATCTGTTGGTGTGGCTTGTTTGATTTTATTTGTATTCAATAGACTAAGGCCCGTTTGCACTTTTACTTCATAAATGCGTTCTTCATGCTATTTCTATCAACTCTAAACAATAGAGGGGAATGGAACGATATTTAAATACATTAAGGCTAAACGCAGTTAGTGATTTGTGCTAGCGGGTTTTAGTAAGTACAGTGTATCAAAAAGCTTTGAAAAATGACCGACAGAGCTTTATACGAGTATGGTTGACGTTGTATTCACCTACTTTAAAAGAAAATGATTTAAGTTTTGTCTTCATGAGTAATCGTAGTGTATAAATAAACTGAATTATGTTAAAGTTTCAACCCCTATCGTCACCCTATTTTCATAAAATGCAGTCTATTTACGGGTAGTGGTATTTCGTGGGGGCTATTTCGGTGGCAGTTAATCAAGGAGGGGAACAAACAACATATCGGAAGTTTCCGAACCATAAAACACGGTTAAATTATCTTACCTTAATTTGATGTGTATTAAGTAAATGGTATGGTGCCGTCGTACGTAGTAGGAAATGCCATGCACCATAAGTCACTGAAAACATTTAGCGCTAAACATATTTAAAACATAATTTTGTCTCTGTCACCTTTAAACGATTGATAAAAACAACGATGGTTTAAATGTTTTTGTTCTAAACGTTTTTAGCGATTTGCGGTGCAAGCGGGCCAAACACAGTAAATAAAATAAATATAGACACTTGGAAATAGTTTATATTGTTGTGTATTTTGTTTTACCTGTTTACAATTTTTATAAATAAATAAACAATAATAGTGATTGGAATTAACACTAGAAACGGGATATTTACCATGTCAACATCCATGTCCATTCCATGTCATCGTTTGTGTGTGTTGTGTTGTGTCATGTGTGTGTGTCGTGTGTGTGTGTATGTTTGTTTGTTTGTGTGTGTGTGTGTAAAGATCCCGTTTCTAGTGTTAATTATAATGTTAGTGACCTTGAAAGTTTTAAAAACTAATAATAGTGATTGGTTCAATAGGTACCCTAGAAATGATTTAGTTTACGAGAAGTCGTGATACCGATGGGATTTCCCATGAACAAAATAGACAAACTTCTATGTATTTACTCCTATTATTTGCCAAACTTCGTTATAAAACTAACTCTTATGTAATTTAATTTCATGCTTCTAGACCCAGCTATTTAGTTTCTGCGCTGTCTGTCAGTGAATTTAAGTATTTTTTTATAGAATAGATATCGACAATACCAATATAATTAGTTACGTGAAACTTCGTATACTTATATCAAAACAATTCATCATATGCTGGAATATTTTCATTAAGATTGCAAGCATTGTTTGTTTGATAATAATAAGTACCCGAATTGTTTAATAGGCTATCATACGATTTTGATAACCATTGTATTATCACGTTCTCAAACTGTTTTCATAAAATCATCAACGTTGTTTTTATCATATTTCTTAAAATCATATCGATTAACAGCAAGGTTTATTTATCGCACAATGGCATGATATCATTGTGTTACAGTTATCGATAAATTCGATGTTTTATTGTGCAACTTATAGCCGTCGTGGTTGCGTGAGAGTTGCAATTGTTTGTGAATTATGACAGTCGTTTTGTGTTGGTTGTCAATTCGATGTTGTGAATCACATAGATAGCTAGCTTATATACTACTGGAACAGCTAGATTCAGCCTCCCACATAGAATAATAGTTTTTATAACTTTTTCATCGTTCAGATCATGTATACATACACTTACCTAGTTGCATTTATATGAAGACGACATTTTTTTTTTTTTCGGAGTGTCGGAAATCATCAAATGACCCCTCCCGCTCTGGGCGGAGCGGAAGGGAGTGTCAGACTCTTACTGACTAAAAACCACCCATGTTCCTTCTTTGGCCCTTTATGTTCCAGGGCCGCGGTATCTCTTTCGAACAGTCCCGCAGCCCTATGAAGACGACATCTGGCAAAAGCTTTTTGTACGTCGTCTCGTTGCTCTATTTCCGGTAGTGCATATTGCAAGCAGTTTCTGAAGTCTTATTATTATAACAATTGTTTTTGTGACTTTTTTCCCAGTCAATAAAGTGTTGGTATTTAATTAAAGAAAGATATTTGAATGCTTAAAAATGGCCCAGTGTTATGAGGGCTTGGCCTAGCCTATGCGCTACAATGGGAACTTATTACCATAACATACATCACGCCTGCAACCCCCGAACGGTAAGGTTGAGGTGTACCCAATTATAGTACGTCACCCAAATTTCGTCAGTTATGTTTAAGTCCTATCTATGTAATAGGGGGCGAACCTATTGCCATAAAATTCAGACTCCGTGACTCCGTGGCTCCGTGGCTTTTTTTGAAATTCCAAATGGAAAAACCCAATTGAACTTTGCCCGACCCGGGAATCGAAGAATTCCAGGATCTCATGGTTAGCAGTCGCACTTGCGACCACTGGACCCAACAAAGCAGCCAGTCTTATTATATTAATTCTTGCAAATACATTTTTCTATTCAATACAGTTTGAAATTGTTATAACAACTGGTAGCAATCGCTGCGATACATAGATAACCCAGTTTCTATATCTTTCGATTCGGAAACTACATTGCAATTAATGAAAGATAAACCTTATCTTTAGGTTTAGTTCGTATTCAGTTTAATTGTTTTAATGTGTGTGGTTTTACGTTTACATTCAATTGATTAAAAAAAAAAAAAACCGATTTGGTTTTTGGTGAAAAAGTACAGTGAATAAGCGTATTTTTTCGTGTTATCATAGTTTTCACATTATTTTAATTTAAACTAATAAAAAAATGTTGAAGCGTGTGTCCCAATACTCCCAATTAACTAGAAATCTCTTTAGCTTAAATGTAATTGCCCTAAATTGACAGCAGTGATTCCCAATCACATTTAATATGGCCAAAATGGTTATTTTATTAAATTATGTCACCGAAATTGATGGATATATCACTACACTTACATTTACGCAACCTATTAAACTCTCTCGACTAAAGACAGTGTCAGACCAACATGAACATCTCAATTGATATTAATGGCACTGCGCTCGACAAATACGGCTAACCCACCATGCATAATATCTCTATAGTACAATTTATCATCATAAATATCATAATGTTAGTCATGGCCCGTTTTTCTTGGCCTGTAGTGTAACAAAGAGTTTCCTTTCATTGTGTGGTAGATCCGAGTCAACATATACTGGCTTAAGTAAAGTTTACTTCTATAGTAACAGTAACATTGTAACCAATTATTATTGATCTGTCGTATTTCAGATATAGTGGTTTCAATAGTCGAAAGTTACAGGCCAAGATACGTTGGTTTTGTATGGTCTGTATTTAATTTACGAGTGGTAGCGATGACACCCACAAACGGCGATTCGATTCAATTACCTACGTTCTCTATTCAATGGACATATCACACGATTTTCAACTCTATAGCAGTCAGTAAAGTATGTTGCTTTTTTGCGATTTTGATAGGATTTTCCGCGATTGTCGTTGATAGAATCGGTATTGATCAACAGTGAGTGGTTTTCGTCTGTCTCTTTAAATTTTTTACTTGCTCTGCGAATTAATCGAATTTTTCTTCGCAAAAAAAACATATTGGTTTTCAACCAAGTGTGGTTTTTATTATAAAATATGTGCGGAATAAAACTCCAACGTTAAAATGCAGGGAATGTCATAAATTCGCGTCCGATAGTCGACTCGAAATACCATCGTTCGTCGGCTTCAGTATCGAAATAGCGGAAAACGGGAAAGCGGACGCTTCGAGGCAGTATTTCAGCCACGAGAGGCCTTCCCGCCATAGTGCATAGTGCACACACACATAAGTATAATTCATTTCCACAAGCTTTGTGTGAGTTTCGGGAAAGCTTGCTTCATGGCAGGATTTAATTGGTTTAGGCAATTAGTGTGTTGTTTAGGCTCTCTAAAACGAGGACCCTATTATTGGATAAGTGTTAGTATTTGGCATTTGGTCCGTCTGGAAAGTTTTGCTTGCCTACGCCTATTATTTATGCTCGTTTTTCGTTGTAAGTAACCAAATCATAAAATTATGAAAATTAATAGTGTCCATGTAATTACTCCGCCAGTTAATGTCTCCTAAGAGCGCGAGCACACGGTGCGTTGCGCCGCCGCACCGCAAAGATTTCACCGTATCAGAACGCTGCTAGCTTAGCCCGCTGCCCGCTGATACGGTGAAATCCCCGCGGCGCGGCGCCGCAATGCATCGTTTGCCCCCGCTCTTACCTATATTCGATGAAAAAACAAAGACATCCAAATACCAGTAAGCGTATATTTCTTTAAAAAAAGTAAAAATACACTTTAATATAAAATAATGAGCCACTGAATACTTGCTTGGAGTTCCAAGAACCAATTTATGTCAACTTCCCTATACTAACCAACTGTCTTAAATAAAGAACCCTGCCCCTAATATATTCAGCTAAACGTATCGTATGTCGAGCCCTAACTGCGACTGAGACACAACAGGCGATGTCCTAACATTTTCTATACAGGGTGTAATTGACATACGCGCGCAAATTGGTACAATGTTTAGGATATGATTCTAGACTCGAGACTTGAAATTTTTCGTTGGTTATTAAAAAAACCAACCAAGTGCGAGTCGGACTGCCATTATCTATAAAAACGGCAAAAAAATCATGTCTGTTTTACGGGATTAAATACTTTTTTATTCTGTTTTTTTTTTTTGTATTTGTTGTTATAGCGGCAACAGAAATACATCATCTGTGAGAATTGCAACTGTCTTACTATCATGGTTCATGAGATACAGCCTGGTGACAGACGGACGGACAGACAGCGGAGTCTTAGTAATAGGGTCTCGTTTTACCACTTCGGTATGAAACCCTAAAAATATCACCTGTGATTGCAATTTTATTTACGTCTTTAAATAAGAGCTATAAGAGGTATTGCTGTTTCTTAAAAAAAAACCTACACGAACAATACCTAATTTTGTATAACTGACGAAATATTCCATCTCTCATGAGAGAAATGAAAGAATGAAAATCTAGAGATTTTTATAATTATGCACTGAACCCATGGTAACAGTTTCCGCGGGTGTCCCATACACCCTGTATACGTCTGTACAGGTTTACATTGTCTGTGTGTGCGGAAAACATGTGTACATTGCACCGTCCCCTTTCTATATCTGCGCAGCTAGGGAAATTTACGTCAGGAAATTGATAGCTTACCTATATACACGTACAGTCACGACCTCTAATAGGTAAGCTCGTAGTAACATTTGAGTGATTTTCTCCTCAAGTGTTTATCAAGTTGTATGATGATAAGAACATATTCGTGTTCTACGAGAAAATCGCTTTTGAATTCTGCAGAGTGCGCGCGACTGTATCTAGCCTCGTCATTGACTGTAGTGGCCGAAAACTATTTAGCTACCAGCTAGGCCGTTAGTGTATGATGAATTACGTACTAGATTGAAACTGCTGAATCGGCGCAGGAGTATGGTTATAAACGACTTGTGATCGGATCATTACTTATGTATGATTGAGTGAACAACTGAACAGTGATGAATTATTTTGTGAATTAGTGGTATTTTTGTGAGTGGTGAATGCTTTTAGCTGTGCATGATACTTGAAAAATGATAATGGCTTCTAAGGCCGAAACCTATTAACGTTACTAAGCACGTACTCTGGCTAAGCGTTAATTCCTGTCACTGTCGCAAAAATATCAAACCACAAGTGCAAGATAGACAGAAACATGTCTCACTCAAGCCCGTACCTACTAAGTAACGTTTCTATATCTCGGTCTAAGTGTTTATCCTGGAAAATAACTGAAAAGATAAGCAAATATCATTTCAGCATAGTTACACATAACAAACACAACATATTCGTAAATCATGCCAAGCAACAATGACTATAAAAATAACAACGAAAGAAAATGTTCTTCATTTCTCAAGAAAGCTTTCTTGTTCCTCTATTTGAGTCATTACTATAGGCATTTGGCACATAATGTAGGTTCACTAGGTTCTCTGCCTTCGTAAAATAAAAAGCAGAATCTCAAAAAATGACAAAACATGTTTCGACATTTGAGAGCTTGAAACATCTTGCTTCTATTCGAACATTTAACATAATCACCAAGACAAATCACCAGAGGTATCTTGTAGATATGCTTTTTAGGGTTCTGTACTCGAAGAGTAACCCAACGGACCCTATTACTAAGCCTCCGCTGTCCGTCCGTCGTTCGTCCGTCCGTCTGTCTGTTTGTCAGCCGGCGGCGTCTCAAGATAATAGGTAGACAGTTGCAATTTTCACAGAATGTGTATTTCTGTTGCCGCTATAAAAACAAATAAAACAAAATTAAAGGGGGCTCCCCTGCTACGATTGTACGGAACCCTTCATGCCCGAATCCGACTCGCACTTGGCCGGTCTCTTTATTATTGATTACCACACTTAAAACAAAAAACTCTAGAGGTACATTTTTCACATTATGCGCTGCAATTTTATCGAAACGTAGATTTGTTGAGTTACCGCATCTAGGCTTACGAGTGTAGTCACTGACGTTATCATACGTTTAACCAGTGTTCTGCTAATGAGAGGCGTCCCAACCCCTTTGTTTATATGCACAATACCGTCAGACTCAGTGCTGTACACCCGGCAGACAAAGTTTCGTTGTTTAATATCCTGTGTTATGTGTCCGCCTTGTTAGTGGCTGTGTTCTACGCTGTATTGAAAGGCTTTCGATAGTTTCGAAGTATTGACAGTTTGGTGCGCGACAAAGCGGCTTGGTTGGAGTATTATTTTTGTTTTGACAATACATTGTTTAGTTAGGTTTATATGGACCACACTTCTTGTACTTTTTTTGCACGTTAAGCCGTTGGTCCCTGCTGTCATTTGTAGATATTTGACAGTTGTTACAGGTAGTCAGTGACCTGAAAGTCTGACAACCAGTCTTACCAAGGGGTATCGTATTACCTAGCGCTAACTGGGTTGTGGAGGTCAGATAGGCAGTCGCTCCATGTAAAATACTGGTATTCAGCTGCATCCGGTCAGACTGGAAGCCGACCCCAACATAGTTGGGAAAAGGCTAGGCAGATGATGACTTCTTGTATTTTATCATCATCTTCGGACAGAGAAACACCTTCGGACAGAACTCTGTTTGTTTGTTACCTTTTCACGACTAAACGGCTGATTGGATATCTGCTAGAAGATAGATTATAGGAGGTAGATTATATCCTGGGGAAGGACATAGACTAATTTTATCCCTGAAAAACACATCACCACGCGAACGAAGTCGCGGGCAGCAGCTAGTAATAGATATGTAAACATTGTCTCACACCTACAAGAGTCAGGTAGCTGTCACTAATGTCAACTGTCAGCCACCACGACGGCGGGAAGTTGGAAAAGAAGCGTACCCTGGACTGGGGCTTGGTGGGGCTGGTGAGCTTGTGATTTAGTTAGTGGTTTTCAATCTATTTGCCCTGCTACAAGCGGATACTACAGCCACCATTTCGTTTTTAGTACAATTTCCATAGCAGCGCGCTACTGGCAATGTCATTCATGTGCTATATAAATTACTGTCGAACTTCTCTTATTTTGAGGGTAGTGGAAATTTGGTTTGAGAAAGCTTGTCATTTACCGACAATTACTGATTGAAAACATTTTTATACTGCATTGCTTCCCAAACGCTAGTTTACCGTTCATGCTATCGATTTCTTCGGTTTTCCCAGTTTACTAGACATTTCCCCTCTTTTACCACCAAGTCCACTGTATATTAGACGTAACTTTCACACAAACTACAATAACCTATACCAAGTCCTTTTGTAACCATCCCTATTGCTCGCTCAAATTAATTAGTGCATAAAACTCATTAAAGCACAGGTGTTGAACTTAATTTGTGTACTCCATTAAGTGCATTGCATCGCACTTCCTTTAGTGAAGCACTAAAAATTACAATTAATTAAGTAGTGCACTTCGCAAACAGTGTATACGTAGTACCTAAGGGTTGTTTCACACAGTCATACTGCCGGATAACGGGCGCCGGGGGCTGTGATCTGCACGTGTGAAAGCTGTCATTCTCGTACATTCTGGCCTTTGAGTTTTTACCTCTGACAGCAACACCCCAATAGCATCCTCCTGCCCTTATCCCAATTTACTTGGGGTCGGCTCAATAGTAACTATATTACAACGAAATACAACCACTGTGTATTAACAGACATATCAATGAACGCAACCATAATTAAATTACATTTTAAAGATTACTGTGATTTTTGTGAAACTGCCGCGGTATCAATCCGGCCCCAAGGGAGCCGGTTGGCCGGCAGTCTGAACTCGTGAAACCAGCCTTAGGTTCAACCTAGCATGCCTACTGTCTACAGGACCACGTTGCATTGACTTTGAACTTTACTACCGTTAACTCGAACCTATATTTATTGGATAAAAGCTCGAACGCTTGGTCGTCGTCGTCTGGCAGTTGTGAATTTATTATGATTTATGAGCGCTGAAAATCTTTGCTGGGATTTTTTTTGCGATAGTACCTATTGTTCATTTCGTTTTTTAGTGCAGTTAGTATTGTTTAATTAACTGTGAGTTAGTAACTCTAGGCTTGCTACAAATCTACAATAAACTTTGAATCTGTAAACCTGAGATTTTCTTATTCAAGTAGGTATTGAAAAGTGTATAGGTATGAATAGTAATTAAATCGTGGATATAGTATTATAAAGTATATTATTATCTTAAAATTCGACTCTCCAAGTGTTTCTCTATCGAGTTTCCATAGTTAAAAGCTGAGGCCTCGAACCTCAAAGGCAGAAAGCTCCCGCCCGCCCACCAGTCGTTCAACACACCGCGTAGGGCGCACTCGCGTAGCCTCCCCGTACCTTACACGTGAATATACGTAGTCTTTGTTTCGAAACAACCGGTTTGTATTATTACCTTTAATTAATGTTTTAGTGTGCATGTTTTACCGCTGATTGGTTTTTTAAGTTAGTTCATTAAATTCTGAATTTGATTTTCTGTAATGAAAGCTCTGGGAAATACCGTGTAGGTCATTATTTTCTAATTAAGAAATTTTTTGCATTTGTTTTTTCGAAATGAAATATTTTGTTTTCAGTTTATTTGTTTTCAGTTTATTTCAGGTATTTTTCAAAGAAATATTTTATGGTTATTCGAACTTTTAACGGTCAGTAGTTTCAATAAAAAGTGAGGTAGCGTTTTTATGCAGTTCGGTTTTCATAAAAAATGGTAATGCTTTTTTGTTTTATAAAAATTGATATTCGTGCATGATGGATGGGATTTTTGCTCGTTTTTAAGCGAAGTTTAACAAAAATGAAATAGTAGCGTTGTAGCGTGAGTTGACTGGGCAGTTTTTGATTGTGTTTGAATATTTAGCTCGTTATTTATACTGCAATCTTTGATGTTTTGTTGTCAGGAGATATTTAGCTATGTATTAGGTAAAGTAACAGGATTTCTTTTGAGGAATAAGTTCCTTTAGGTAAGATTTTTTGTATGAATTTATTTATTTCAATTTTGCAGAACTAGGGTTGGAAAATTGGACACATGACCTTTGTAAATAATGCAAAGAAACTAGCAAGTTTTTTGTGGATTCTAGTGAGGTTACGGTTTCGTGATAATAAAATATCAAAGTAGCGCAAAAGAATTGCTTTCGGCGATGAAATCCAATAGATACGGATTGTCCGCTTTTATATTTAGTTTACGATCGCATGTACACTATATTAGATAAAAAACTACTTTAGCAAAAATTTTTAGGGTTCCGTACCCAAAGGGTAAAACGGGACCCCTATTACTAAAACTCCGCTGTCTGTCTGTCTGTCCGTCCGTCTGTCTGTCTGTCACCAGACTGTATCTCATGAACCCTGATAGCTAGACGGTTAACAACAAATAAACATACAACAGACATGATTTTTTTGCCGTTCTTAAAGATAATGGTACTTACGGAACCCTTCGTGCGCGAGTTCGACTCGTACTTACGTATTTTTTGCTTATTTCTGCTTTCGTTCTAGACGTTTAGTTGGTCCTAGTCATTCTATGAAGATTCGTCGTTCTTTGTAGTCGCGTTGAAGATTTTGTTTCTATTAAAGTTTTTTTCCAAACTGTTGAATCATTTTAGCAAGAACACTATCGCTGATTCATAACGTGTTGTCATTTTAATCAAGCACTGATAAATTCAAAACAATTAATACATTATTGAAAACATATAAATACAAGACTATTATACTATTTCAATTTAATTAACCGCATTGTTTGACTACAAAAATAATAATAACTGCGAAGAGGATAACGTCCGCTCGAGTTACGACGACATATTGTATTTGTTATCTGAACGCTTCTGAACGTGCCCAACAAACGACATTTATCCTACTGTCATTCTGTCACTCTGTCACGATCCCTTCATGTCGACGTACAATCGTCCTTAACATAAAAAAAAAACTACAAAAATATCTTACTAAAGTGATTTAAAATCTTTGTCTAGCAGTAATGTGATAAATTAGTGTTTATAGTATTTATTTTTTACGTGTAAAGTTAGTGTGTAAACCGGCAAAATGTTGACTTCGGTTCGAATGAACTCGTTCGAGGATAGACTCTTCAGTTTCCAGTCTCTCAAAGAAAAATTTGAGCAGACCAGGTAATTTTTGTGCTCGGCTTATTCCTTTATTATTTTTCTTCAGTAGTAGTAACTGTTTTGTAAAATTACTAACTGATTTCTGAATATCAAACAGTACTGATTAAAACCAGACCAGACTTAGACAGTAAATGGATGGATCTTTTATGGAGATTTAGTTACTTATAAATAAATACTAAAATCATGTAGTTTTTTCGTTTTCTAAATTTTTAAATCATGTAGTTTTTAATACATATATTCAATGCAAACACAGGAGAATACATACTATGAAGAGAATATAAACATTGTATGTTATTGAACATATTGGAACTAAATGAATATTATCTTCTAGCTTTGTTTACGTTGTCTTATGTTCTACTCAAACTATGGTTATATCAGCTCATGGTATGCCTCTACGGGGAAATGAAGGATGAAGGTGAGGGAAGAAATGAATGGAATCCTCTTCATTTTTACACATCTCGGGGATGTTTGGCGTTGTGGTCCAGCCTTTCTCTTATTTCTCTCGCCTTCTTTCAAATTGATTACCCAATATAATACATAAAAAAATAAAATTATGAATAGTATCTTTTAATGATTGATTAGGTAATTAATGTTATTTGTTTGTCTGCAGGGTGGGCGGCGGTGTGCAGCGCAGCGCCACACATGCCGAAATGCCGCACAAGGGAGGAGGCACCATTGCCGAAAGGTAAATATATTCTTCTTCTGTAATCGTAAAACCATAGATCTGACCTCTGAAAAAAAGTTTCAAAGAACTTGCAAAGCTGATTGTGAGTAAGATTCTGAAATACGCTCGTTTAAGGGCCCAAATCACTACATAGTATAAAACAAAGTCGCTTTGTCTGTCCCTATATCCCTATGTATGCTTAAATCTTTAAAACTACACAACGGATTTTGATGCGGTTTTTTTTAATAGATAGAGTGATTCAAGAGGAAGGTTTATATGTATAAAACATGCACCCGTGCGAAGCCGGGGCGGGTCGCTAGTAAACCAATTTGAAAGGAATTCATTTAGCTCGTGTGTGTTTAGTGTTTACTTTATTATGTAAGAAACAAGCCTATCAAATTATAATCATCTTTCTGCTCTTGGCATAACATCACGCATGTGATTCCCGAAGTGTTAGGCAGAGGTGTACCTAATAGTACACCCACAATTCGCCAGTTCTGCTTCCTGCTCTTGTCCCATGTTATTTGAGGTCGGTGGAATACGTTTTTTCCTTGATTAATCAAAAATTAAAAAAATTTGGCCACTGTATCAATAATTCGCCTTCTTTAGATCACTGAAGATTGCTGTTCAATCGTGGATATCTTTTATGAGCTTTAGTAATACATTTACTAAATCTTCTTATTGTTATAAATTAATCAGAGATATTTGAACGCAGAAGTTTAGTTAGGTACTTTCCTTGTCGCTTGATTACTTGACTGTCACAGTTTCTGCCAGTTCTTGCAACTTTGGATAGATCAATGGATAAAACAATTCTGCTAATCCATTATCTCGTTATTCTTGTACGAATTAGATGATTCTTTGTCTTTGAAAGAGAATAGATATTTTAAAATATACTATCAATGTAAATTTAAAAAAAAGAAAAACAAAATGTCTAGATATCTATTTAAAAAAATAATCTTTTGATACAATTCCAATTCTTTGTTTACTACCAAAACAAAGTGATTGTATTTCTTTATCTATAAGTATATTAAAGGTGAGTAATATGGGTTGACAGTATAATGATGATGAGAGGGAACCCCGCGCCGTGTGGAACAAAACATCGATTGTTGAATGTAGATATAGACATGGTAGAGTTTGCGATATTTCGATGCGTATTGAGAGAACTGTAACATCCATATAAATCACTAGAAAATAAGAAAATACCTACAATCAAATAGAGGAAATAGTTAATCCAACAGTTCAGTATAGTGTCAATATAATTAATGTAATGTACTGAAGTGCATGCAACGGGATAAAATGTTATGTTTATATAGAGATTTACATATTATTATAAGTACACCGACATTTCGCCCGTCATGTGTAGGCGCAAGTGTGCACGAATCCAGAGTCCGTATGCTACTGAGAAGTCCTAATTGAACTTAAATTGTCACTTTTCCGTGAATGTTCATAATTTTGAGCTCCCGATATTTCGACGCTGTTGCTAGCGCCATGATCGCATGATCGTCATGAATAATCACGGAATATATCCCGTAAGTGACAGTATAAGTTTAGTTAAAAACCGTGAAAACTTAACAGTGTTTGAAACTCCAACTGGTTCGAACCCAGAACCTCATGCTGAGTACTAAAGCTTGCGACAACTAGCCCAACGAGACAGCATATAACAATTGTGCCATAAGTAATTACTTTAATCTGCACAAGTGCACATCCTCTCGCTCGTTGGTCTAACCAACTAGAATTAGGTTTCATTAAAATACTTAGAAAGCAGGAACATAGCGATAAGGGTTTTGAATGGTTTTTGTTCAAAAAATAGTGACGATTTCGCTCTGAAAACGCTACAGATTATCGATGTAGTTACTTAAATGGAACACAAAGAATAATTACTTACATTTAATTTAATTTTTGATGGGTGACCCGTTACATACTGAGTTTTCTCTGTGCCACGGAAAGCACGTTAAGCAGTTGGACCCGGTTGTCATTTATCTTTGACAGGTAGTCAATGGCCCGAAAGTCTGACAACCAGTCTTACCAAGGGGTATCGTATACCCCAGTACTAGTTAACTTACTTGTGGAGGTCAGATAGGCAGTCGCTCCACGTAAAATACTGGTATTCAGCTGCATCTGGTTAGACTGGAAGAAGCCGATCCCAGCATAGTTTGGAGAAGGCTAGGCAGATGATGATTTTAATCAGCCTTGACCACCTGGACGACTACCACTTACCACTGCTGGTCACTAGAGGATTTATTTCCAAATCCTTACTAATATTATACTCGTAAATGCGAAAGTAACTCTGTCTGTGTGTTACTCAATCACGCCTAAACTACTGAACCGATTTAAATGAAATTTGGTACAGAGATAGTCTAGAGCCTGAGAAAGGACATAGGCTACTTTTTAATGCGAAAAGGGCTGTAAGGGGTTGATATAGGGGATGAAAGTTTGTATGGAAATTACTTGATTTTTAAAGTTTGCAATTGTAAAGCTTGAATCTTATTTTTTAGGCTTTTGATTAGATATATATAAATATAATATTCAAAGGTTGTAAAAATTTTACTCTAATGAGGGTAAAAAAAGGGTATGAAAGTTTTTTTTGTGATGACGTCGGCAAAAAAGCTTACGGCCCAGAAAATAAAAATATAGAAGAAATACAGGGAATTACGGAGTCATCTATCTATCGACATATTATAAAATGGTAAACTGACTGACTGACTGGCTGACCGGGTGATATATCAACCCACAGCCCAAACCGCTGGTCCAAGAGACATGAAACTTGGAGGGTGTGTTCTTTGTGAAGATCAAGTATCCACTAAGACAAGATTTTTGGAAATTCCACGCCTAAAGGGATAAAATAGGGGATGGAAGTTTATATGAAAGTCCGTCAGTTATGATGTTAGGATCTTCAAATTTTGAGTTTAGGCTGACGATTGAAAATTGATTTATACGGTTAAAAAAGGGGACGAAGGTATGTAACTATGTTTGTTACCGTAACCTGGATACGTAGTACGTTCCCGTCGCATATTTTTCGACATCCACGCGGGCGAAGCCGCGGGCAAAAGCTAGTCTCATAAAAATCTCTAACCCAGTTTTTCATGAACAAATCGAATTTTTCCCGACATTTTTCGATTAATGTATTACGAACTTACGTAAATACGAACATACATTAATAACATAGAGTGCCATTGAATTATTAATATTATGTATTCAATACCTGTGTATGATTATATGTAGACACTTTAGTTGCAATCGTTAGTGGGTTTACCAGACCCAATTAATAACGTGACACAAAACAATGTGTTATGATTGTGTGTGTTCCATTTAATAGTGTTTAGTATTTTCCTCAAGTGTGTTGGAAAATCGGGATTCTGCGAATAAAATTGTTACGGAAATCTGCACAGAGATATAATTATTACTATATATAAATATTATCATTTCTACTATAACTCTTCTACTTCTTATTAAAATATTTCTGTAGATTTTTATGTAGGTACTGATAATTCCCAGTTTACCATGAACTCACCAAAATTACGTAAATCCCTCGAGGTAATTTTAAAATCTTACATTTTATTCCTATTTTCTATTATAAGGGCTAATTTACTGATGACTTGCTCTATCATGGAAGGAAAAAAGAACTTAAACACACTATCGAACTACCTGCACGCAAATATTGAAACAATAAATGTTACTTTCGAAAACAAACTACATATTGCGAGAATTATTCAAAATCTTATCCAAACATTTTGTCTAGACTATCTCCATAGAAATATGGCTTACAAACAAACATAGAAAACCATCAAATGGTCATTACTTCAACAATTTGTGTACACTCGCTGATAATACTATCAAGCAATGCGTGTGCCTCTTACCGTCTAATTAAAGTTAATGACTTTAAGATAACGGCTTGCATAGGTCACCGGCCATCGTGGGCCCTTCCAGACAATCAATATTTAATTGTTAAGTAAGGGAACGCAATGTTATCAGTCTTATTGTAGGTATGTTTATTAATAATGTTTGTAGAAATAAAGGAGATATAATGTAATTGATGCATCCGTTTTTGAATATCAAATCACCATTCTGCTGCCTTTTTGCTATTTTGAATTGGCGCAGCTTAAGTCTTCCATATTCCTCTATCACTCGATAATATTAATATATCAATAATACACGATGATAGCCCCTAGACTTTCTCCAGATTCCAGACTTATCTGTTTTTCATGTTTAGTGGTTGAGGGTTGAAAAGTTACCTGATTGATATTGTTTTTTATTGTATTCTAGAGGGCGTCATATTGAATTTAGTGTAACGTCACATAGCCGATAACCAGTGAATACTCAAGGCGCTTCCAAAGATATGTCATTTTGTCGAATTATAATAAAGAATTTGGAACTTATATACCAAAACCCTTCGCTGTAGTTGATTAAAAAAGAATACAGGGTAATTTTCACCCCGGAAAATGTACATAAAGGAACACAAAGACGCACAAACCATACAATGACTGATGATATTTCACTACGCTAGATACTACGTATGTCAATTCAATATACATCAATCGCTGAGCTCTTTTGTGTGCTAAACACTTCCTCAATAAGTATTATGTGAACCAAAGAATGACAGAATCCTTTACAAGGCTTAACAAAAGAGTTAATACCATTATATTCCACAGAGGTATACAGGTTGCTGAAGAGATTAAATTCTCACTCCGATTGTATATGAAATAAGGCCAACACAGTAGGTTAATCACCTTTATTTGTTTGTAGGTAAATAAGTAGGATTATCCTGTGTACCTTTTACGTTTATTGTTTTGTTTCAATGTTAGGTATTTGTTGTGATGTGTACGTGATGTTAATCTGTAAGAATTGTTGGATTATTTAATAACTGTAAAGGCTTGGTTTTTGGAATAGGATTATACCTTTTATAGCGTCAACTTGAACTATGAAACCCTAGCTCTGCTTCGAGCTGATTTTTGAAATAGTCATCTTAAGTATTATTTCTAGTTTCCAATATTTTCCTTCTTTACTGTGATTTAAAAGATGCACTGATGATTAAGGATTGCATTTGATAGAGTCAAGAATTTGTAGTAAAGTTGATGGCATTAGGCTTGCTTGTTACATGAGACTTTAAACTGGCGAAATGTGGGTGTATTTTTAGGTACCTATACCGCTGCCTAACCCTTCGAGGATTACAGTCGTGACGTTATGTTACTGATTGATATGCAGCTTTACAGCTCGCCATTTTGGAATCTAGCCGAAATTCTCTTTTCAAAAATTCATCCTGGCATTAAGTCCACCTCTGTACTTTGCGCTTGAAGTGTTAAATAAATAAATATACGTTAACCCTAGGCCTTATCTCCTCTTCGTCATCGACGTTTCGTTTTATGATAAATAATTTTACTAATAATGTTGTTGTTTATTTACAGGCTGGCGGCTCTTCAGGCAGCCGGTGCGAATGACTGGCGCGCGCGCGTCTGTCGCCTGAGCCCCGAGAGAGAAGACTCCAAGGCCATCGAGCGAGCCAAGAATAGGATCAATGTGAGTGAACATCCCTTTTTATTAGAAATTAATACCTATTATTTATGACTAACATAAAATACAGTTACCAAACTAGTCGCTAACCGCTTAGTGCGACATCGTTCTTGTTATCTTTCATCTCTTCTATCATTCAAAATCATGTAAAGCAGCCAAAGAGCTTATCGATATCTTTTTAAGGTCTCGGTTTAATGAGATCAAATAAGGAACCATCGTATCGACCGTATAGAAAATGGCATTCCAAGAGGGCAATTGTTCACAGTTGTTTCATTCATACTCGGAGACAACATCAAGATTTTGTAACAATATTTTGATTTCAAAGAGTCCATGGAGTTTCTTCTCCATAGTGATCTACGCTTTGGAATTGGCAACTACAGTACTTTACAAGTTATTATGTCTTGTGACTGTAACTTCACTTTTTTTACTTTATAAAGTGTCTGTAATCTAATTAAAAGATAAATGCTTTCAGTTAGTTATCTAGTACCGTGAGCTTCAAGGTTTACCTATCTTATCTTTGCAAAACGCCACCTTAATGCAAAGATCACAATACACGAGCAACTTTCCATGATAACAAAAGAGGACCTCTTCAAAAAGATTCTCATTCCGCTACACGACGGTTGCAAGACTAGCAATCTCCATCAGTCTCCCATTTATTTAAAGACCTATGCCTACGGCAACTAGCTTACCATTCAAGGGCCCTGCAGCCGCGCTAACCTTGCAGCCCTGCATAGGCATCACTTTGACGCCCCCCTTTAATAAGCAGAGCCCTTCAAGACAGCTCCTCATACCTATTGTGTTACTGTAGCACCCCGTCTGTTACTATGCGAGTGAGTACATGGTGTTTTTGTGCGAAAATGTAATGTAGGTTTAGGAGGTAAGGTTGAGAGTGGATTGATGAGGTTGTGATTTTGAGGAATTGGCGTTTGGTTTTATCCTGTCTGGTGCAAATGTTTTTATACATAACTAGCGACCCGCCCCAGCTTCGCACGGGTGTAATATACATATAAACTTTCCTCTTCCTCCACTCTATCTATTGATTAAAACTGCATTAAAATCCGTTGCGTAGTTTAAAAGATCAAACAGCGGGAGCGATTTTGTTTTATTCCAGCACAAGGTTTATTATGATGTCATAAGTCTGGTCATTCTTATTCTTTATTGCACACAAAATAAAAAATATACATACAAAAAGCGATAATATAGCTTATATACAACGGCGAGCTAACCAAGAATTGGAGTTTTCTTACAGCAAACCGAATTTCGATTGCGAGAGTTGCTTTGGTTTTAAAAGAAAGGATCCAAGTAATAACCAAAACATAGACCATTCTTTTTGGAGAAAACCTTTAGTTTTTATTCCAACAGTTACTTTACTGGGAAGCATTTATAAGAAAGACATTAAAGTAAAAATGTAAAAATAAATTAATAAATTATGTAAGCAGCAATTTACTAAAATCATTTTATATTTCCATTACTATAATCGTAGTCCGGTCAATTTAGATATCCGAGGGTACAATAATTCGCACCCAGCTCAAAGTTGGTAGGATTGTTAAAAACACCATCATAAATGAAATCCAAAAAGTCCTCATCGATCCGATACCTGGAAAAAAAATTACTCGGGGTCAAAGGTTTTCAAAAAAACGGGGTTTTCGTGATTTTCAGCAATTAGTTCAGACAAAAATTGTAGATAAGCAAAAACCTTTTAAAAGGCTTGTCTGCCCCATCAGAGCTGGTTATAGATTTGCTTTTAAAGAGGAAATTGTCCAGTTTCGGTTTTAATGTACCACGGTTGGTGGGTATGAGGGGTGTTTAAGAGGGTCTGGTGGTGACAGGTTGATTTGTGTGACGGAATTTTCGCCAGGAATTGCTGCAGTAATCTTTGAAGTGTAGAACCCCTGTGCAATAAAGTATCACGGTTTGAGTATTTTTCTGATTGGCGTTGGCGTTGAGTCTCTGCTAACATGGTTCGCCATTTTTATTATAAATAGCACTACTAATCGTTAATTTCCTTATAAATCCTACTTCCTATACTATAATAATATTACAAATGCGAAAATTGATGAGGATGGATGGATGGATATTACTCTTTCACGCAAAAACTACTGACGGGATTTGGATGAAATTTGGCACACAGATGTTTATAACCTGGATTAACACATAGGATACTTTTTTATCCCGGTTGGACGAGCCCGTGGGACAATTACCGAAATCCACGCGGGCAAAGCCTCGGGCATAAGCTAGTATATATCATGCATATCTAAACATTCCTTGTTTTCTAATGTAATTCAAGTTTCATCATCATTTTACAATACGGGCTTCGGTTTTCACTAGTAGATACAGTTTTCCCTCTTAATAACCCCAGATTCCTCCTTTATCCAATACTCAAATAATTTTCCCACCAAATACGAGCATTTACGAAACATGATTCGTCCTAAATCAATATCACGGTGTTGAACGTTCCAATATTGTCCTATTCCCGTTCAAATAGAATTTCCTATTCGACGGCGCTTTTCCATTTCCCGATAGAGCATAAATAATGTCGATTACACATTCATATCGACAAATCTAACGTCATGGATGTATATTAATAATATGGTTTTCGATGTTGAAATAAGGTCTAATTTTATGTAGTGTTCTTTCATATAAAGTTGGTGAAGACACATCATAAAAGACGGTCTATTTTTCAGACATTTAAATCCCGTCGGTATGTAAGATGGTATTATGGTTACTTATAGGATATCATATTTTGTATGCTGTTAAGTTTTTATTCTGATATTGAGCTCAGTCATAAATTCTCGTATACTCGGAGACCATTCCACGGTAATATACTTCCGGAATAAAAAGGTATTCTATGTCTTAATCCAGGGTATGGTCTCTCTGTGTGCCAAGTTTCACCTAAACTTCTTCAGCCATAAACATGTGAAAAGGTAACAGACACACAGAATGACTTACGTATTAAAAATATTATTTGGGGTGCCGAGTAATTCTCTCATTCAAGAATATCTCTTGAATCCTGACATTCGCTCAACAATTTTCGTTTCCGCAACGAAATTCGCCAAATTGGAAACCATTTTTCCCATGAAACTGCGCTGTCATCATCCCCGCCCTATTTTCCGCCCAGCCGCTCTCCATTTCTTACTAATCGTAGTAATAAAATCTACTACCCGCATTTATATAGCCCATGAACCCGAGGTAATGTTCTCACTAGCCAACTTGCCACGGAGGAAACACCATGTAGGAAACAGCAATGTTCACCTGACCTTTTCGCTTGAGTACTTTAAATGTTATAGAAATAATTGTTTTTAATTAAATGTTTTTGATTTAGTGCGCTATAATTACTAAAACTAAGGTTATTTAAAAAAATTGTCTACCTTACACTTTCTTTGAACCTTGGCCTCACTGGCGGCACAAGTCACGATATGTTTTTTCAGGACTTGTGTCAACTTAAATTTATTCAATTCCTGATTTTAGTCAGCTCGTTAAATCTTGGGACTTGCGCCGAGTGACAAAACCATTAGCTGATGAGGACGAGGCTTCAAAATATGTTATCAATTGGGTTCGTTTCTTAACTTGGCACTTATCTAGTATCAAAGCACATGGCAAGGACTACAAAGAAGTCTGTTAATTTTGCTACAAATTTTGGTTCTTTATTGACCTATACCTTGACAATTAAAAAGTGTAATGAAACCGGTTTGTATGAAACAAAAATTTTTGAGTTTGATCACATATTTGTTTTCTGACGCTATGTAAACAAACCTTACTATAACCTTTATAAAATCTTTATCACGGCCGTCGGGGGTGATTATCGTGTCATCCTCATCAGTAGTTCACCGGTTAAGGTCACCAACCAAAGTTCACGCTATTTTGGGCTAAACGACATTACTATTTATAGCAATAGCGAGCTTCAAATATCGCCCTGACCTTTGATGGGCTTTGTTTCAAGCCTTGCCCGTCATAATGTATTTTCTTTGTGCAGAGAGTCACAACCGAATGAAAATGTCGCATTGAGAAGTTTTCTTAATTAGATTGATGTCTTTCAATATAGGGAGGCTTTTTCAATTCCGTTTCTGTGCTCAAGCTTGTACCAAAAATAAATTGAAATAACTCTCGTAATTTTTCGCTAGATTTGATTTTCTTAATTCCAAAATATTCTTCACGAATCCAATTCTGCTGAAGAATTTATCCTGTATTTACTGTGGCGACAAATTGGATCTGTTTCGTAACGAAACGTGTTTTTATTAGATCATGTGTCAGCGCCATCTATGTTTGGCGGCGGAAATTAAATGTGCGCTAGTAGCGACGCCAGCGGCAACGTTGGTAATCTCATTATGAAGCGCGGGAAAACGTTTTCCGTGTATTTTGTAATTAAGGCTAATTTAATGCGACATGCTACTGGAAAATTTTTGCACTTTATTTTTGTAAACTCGAGTGTTACAATAGTTCAATGAATCATTTACCTACTGTCGTGGTCTACTAGCCTTATTGGATAGAATATTAATCAGCGGCACGACGAATTATCTTATCAACAAACCTCTTCAGTGATTTCCGCACCAAAACATACTGATATCACATTGACATTTAATTGAACATAAACATATTTCCGCTGTCTAGGTCGCATTTGCCTGCATAATTGAAAGGGCATCGCGTCCTCACTTCCATTTATGGTACATTGTAGCACTCGGCATAACCCTGCCTTATAGGGCGGTATTAGAAGGAGGTCGCGCTTCGTATGTCCCAGGTGTCTATACCTATCTATACAAACGTCACAATAGTACACACCAATTATAACTCTAAAGCTTGTGCACTGTGCAGTAAGCTTATTTCGGAATGACATCATTTTATAGGAAGATCCTAAAACAATCTCACTCCAAGGAAACTAAAATATAGACTTGGGGCGAATGCCCCTAGCATGAGAAAAGTTGTTAGTAGTAAAAGTTTGTGCCTTGTTGTTATTCTAGCATGAATCTCATTAAAAACTTCTAGTTTCCATACTAAAGGTTACTCGAACATAGTTTAAACCAACATTCATGGTTGAGCTTTACCGATGTTAATTTATATCGTTCTAGGATAGTACAAGTCCAAGTGACCACACCATACATGTAAAGTTTTATCGTTTTCTTTAAAACTTAGTTGAAGTAACTGGAGGTTTTTTAAAAGAAATTTACGCGGGTCTTAAGCACTTATTCCATTGTATTTTTAAGTAAGTGTTTAGTTAGGAACGAATTTGTGTTAAGGACGGATTAATGCGTTAAGTAATATTTTCTACACTTTTTCCGTTCATACATTATTATCGTTCTTATTTTAGTTTCATTTCTGTTATTCAATATATTCGCCGTTATACACTGAATTAGCTATTTTCCTTGTCCATGTTAAAAGTTTCTTAAAAATAGACTGTTTACTTATTGTTTTGAGAATGAATTTGAATGGCTATAAAAGTAGGGGACCACCAAAGAAACAATGGATGAGTTGTAAATATAATATGGATAGAAAGAGAGGCGCTATCTCAGGAGATGACGACGAATAGAGAAGAAGGAATGTAAGAAGAGAAGTCATGCTTGCCTACCCCAAATAAATTGGGATAAGGGCAGGAGAGAGCTGAATATCCCAAAATTCTATTGTAATAATCAATTTTGTTTAAAAAAGGGCTGTTAAAAATACTTTTATAGATCAAGGTTTATCGACTATACTGTAGATATTAGCATTCCTATTTCCGCCATATCAAAATAAGCTTCAGTTGCAATGATCAATGCTTTGCCACAAGCTGTAATCCTACCCGAGTCGGTTACAGGCTCTGCGCACGCGCGGTCATAATACAACGCGTGCGCAGCCTGGCAGGGTTGCTAGATCGAGTTTCTGAATTTTCCCCATATTCAATCATTTTTTTCCCCAAAATGATACGTTTTGTAACTTTTCCCCCATTGCGTTTTTTAAACAGAAAATGAGACAAACAGAGATTTAATACTATTTTCATTCGCTAAAACTACCACATGGTATTGAATTTGGTGTCTGTGTATGTGTCGGCTGATCCCGTTCACGCACGGCACCCTGTAATCGAGTTATTATAAATTACTAATTCGGCCGTAAAATGAATAAAAAAAGTTTTTCTAATTGTTTTGTATAACACATCCTCTCGATACATATCCTGTATAGCAGTGGACATTCGACTTAAATGCAACGAGCATTTAGTCGATTATTATTAACTTCGTACAAATATTCATTGAATATTTATTCTAAGGCATTCGTATTAAGCGATTTATGTTTTACGGTTGGAAATGATTTGCGTTTAGGTACATATTTACTTAGATCGGTGTTTTAAATGCACATTTTTAATGCGTTTATAAATGTATTTTCAAGAATGTTCTTAGCAGAGTAGATTTACGAAACTAATTTATTGGAAGTGAATCTTTTTCGCTAAATACTCGTTCTATCCTAAAAATATCTTGCGCGTCTCCTAGATTCTTAACTGTTCCTTGAACTAGCGAAATATTCTCACAGCTATTTTGGGCACATTTAGATTCTATCTGTATCTAAATATTTCGCTTGGCACACGATCCATTGAAATCCATCAACGCGTGTTACATCAGCGCCACTAAAGTGTCCTCTGCGTCTTAACAAACTGCATCACATATTAAATTAATGGCATCACTAAGGCATACCTAATATGTACAATCTGAGTCATCCGTACCTCCCATATTACCTTTTCAGTTTAAAATAAAAAGACTTATAAGATACAGATATGAATTCCTGCTAAAATATTATGATCCAAGTATAGAGTTCAGATTCTACATAATCCCTGTTCTGAATTCAAAAAATCCATGGTATGCATGGTAAGTGAATCTAGATTTGTTTTGCTTTGTTGCTCAGTTTCACTTTTGCACTGCTCCTTATTTTTTTTTTTTACATTGATGTGAGATATACTTGTAAATGTATTGAGAATCTGATATATTCTGACGTTGATTTGGATTCACGCTGTAGATTTCAGAAGTGGCTATTTCTTTAATTGCTCAATAATTGGTCATGATCCAAAAACTATAGCCCCGAATTCAATCAGAATAAACTAGTTACATCTCTGAATATTTATTCAATTAACGAAACATCTAAAGAACATCTGTCGGTGTTCGCGGTGTAGTTTTGTGTTACACTCATCAGTCAAACAGTGCCAACGAAACGGTTATGAAAGTGCTCCACATAAGTTTTGGCGTTAGAAGATAAATCTAATTATAAATTTTGGCCACTGCAAAGTTATGATGATCCCAATGACGGCGGCGCGACTAAAGCTTGGTTTTTAGAGCAGAAAATCGTAAATTGTGTGTACGTGAAGGGATATTAATTGTAATGTGCAAAAATGCGTTAACAGTCTCAAATGCTGATGTTTAATCTGAGAAGTTGTGGCCCAATGATAGAACCCTGTGGCAAGCCAATAAAGATACACAATCAACGGATAATATATGAAAAAATATTCAAACTAACAACATATTATGCTAATCAAATTGTTACTCGAGTTACGAATACGCATCAAAGTTATAAAACAGAGCTCTTGTGTGAATACAAAACAGTAAAGCTTTGTTTAAATAATATCTACTTTCCAAGCTGAAACTGTTAAAACTGTTATTTCTCACGAAATTCGACTCCCGTGTCGTTTTGTTTTGTATACAATCATATGTAACAAGATATCGTTCGAAAGTGTGGTATTAGTTGATTATTCATTGGATACGAGTAGATTCAAAACACTACTGGTTTTTAGAGGATTTTAAAATCATGAAATAAATCAACGTCTTGTGTGGCGACGAAAATACTTCAAGAACCATAGTTACTCCGTTATTAATACCCAAGGTTGACTCATATTCGTTTATCGACTCCAAAAACCTTGTGAACAATTTCCGGGAAACTTGCCGGATCGCTAAGCAAACAAAAAGCGAATCTTAATTTCCATGTAGGTACCAAAAAGCGGTATTTGTGTTGCACATGCGTCGACAATGACCCGGCTGGCTGGCTGGCGAGACGTACTGGCACCGTCAGTTGTTTTGGACAAGTCGGCCAACGTGCGCGCGCGCTGCCGTCGCCGTCTTCCACGGATTTTTGCCTTCAAAATTCGCGTTCATAAAGACGCGCCAAAATATTTGAAACAGTGCCTTTGAGATTGTGTGTCGAGTATAATCGGTCGAATTGAAAACACTGTGCAGTTTATTGTGATTAAAATTAATTTTTATTATAGTATCCTTATTTGTTATCAAATTCAATTTGTTTATCTCTCCGTATATAAATTTCAATAAGCTTGAGATACTAGGAGTCGTTTCTTCTGTTGTGTTCGTGTTGTTAATTAAGATAAATGGCAATTTGCACAATTTAATGTCGAGGTGAATTTTGTTATTGATTGCGTGAACAACGCTCTTTTCATTATCATTTACTATCAGACTTATCTTTGCTATCTTTGGTTTCAACCTTGTAATCTGTTATAGGTTAACTTAACGCTGTGTATAGCAATTCTTGTCTTATGACGTGTACTTTCATGTAGAGTACTAATCAAGAGAGTCTTTGTAATTTAATTCTTTATTCATACGACACTTTCGCCCCATAACCTACGTTTCTATTTATGTTAAAGTTTAATTATTCTTTGTATCCGCTTTAGGCATGTAAACATTCAAATTCTCTACGTCTTCGTAATTTGTATTCATTCCGAGTTAAGGATTTCAATTTGGCCGCATATTTGTGTGTCGTTCGTTTGTTGATAGTGTAATTGTGATGGATTCGTCCTATATTGCCCACACCATTGCCTTTATTGATGTTTATTAAGCCATCGTTGACAGGATTGACGTATCATTACAATTCCACTTCGGGACTAAAATATGGATTATTACATCTTCCTGTTTACTACACAATGTTCACATTATGTATTTGCCTGTTGCCATCCTCAAAGTTAGTTTAATTTAAATATATTCTATGAATTAGCGTGCACAGTTTTTGCTTGTTTCCACATTAGGTTGGGGCAAGTTAGCTTATTTGGTGCAAGCTCGGCGTCGACAACGTTATTGCGTACTTTGTGGTGGTTAGATGGAATCTTGTCCGTGGCAGCCTAGTTTTAAAACAACTTTATATTTTTCCTGTTTTGTGTAATTGGTTCGTAATAGGAAAATCGGTTAGACTAAACTCCAATGGTTACTGCTGTTATTATCAACCATTCCACAAAGGACATAATAGAGTAACTGTTCTGTTAATATGTTGTTCTGATTAAACAGCTGGTTACATTTGCATTATAATCCATTTGACTTCTACAGCCACATGCGGTGAAGATGTCGTCGCCTGTTTTCTAATTGTTTTCTTTTGTGTCGATCTCCTTATGTTAATGTAAGGTTAAATCGCTTACGTATTTGGGTGTGGTGTTACCTTGGGTCAAGGTTTCCCTCAACTTGATGGTACTGGCTACGACACACCAATATTATAGACATTTTTTCATTAAACGGTGATGCGTCATTGTTGCTGCTACTGGACGTATACAATGTTTACACACGTTCTAGGACCTGCGCGTGAGTCACACGTGCCGTGTCCGCTGCCAGATGATAATGACGACTGATCTCAGTGATCAGTTCGATTCCGACCGTCACAGTGCGCACATTGTTTACCCAGTTTATTAATGTTTATTTATTTTCCGTTAGCCCTATAATCTTCTTCTACCACAGTGACTTCATAGTGAATTACCAAAGTGTTATTGAACGATATGCATTGTCCGATGCCAATAAAAACAAAGTGCTGCTCTTGTGTGTAAAACGTTATTGCTCAATTGACTCCTCATTACAAATGGAGCGCGAAGCCTTCAAGGATTTTTAGTGGCGCTATCAATATCGCAGATCGATCTCATTCTAGTCAGTGAAGTGATTTGATTGGAAAATAAATAACAATGATACTCGAGACGCTCATTGGTCTTGGACTCTTTATTTATATATTATGTAAATATTTGTTACCATCAAAACAAGAACAAATTCAATATGAGAAACCACAAGATATTCAAACAACAAAATCTGAAAAGGAGTTGGATAGTGCTGTAAACAAAGTCATACCGAATGATCCTGCACTTGAAAATGTTGAAACGAAACGACAAATATTTGAATCTATCAAAAGTGATCGTAAAAATGACATCCAAAATAATGTATCTTTCAATCCCGAAGAAATTATAACACCAAGTGTTTTGCTGAAACAACGTAATGAAAAACTACTCGTTGAAAAAGTAGTCAGACGTGAGAGTCCGCCAAAAGAAAAACTTGCGGAATTTTTAGAGAAAACTATTTTGAGCGACGACAAAATACAGGCGATTATACAAAACTTGTCTTTGGATAAAACTGAATTACTCATACACGATGCACCAGCAAAAGTGCATTACTCTACTTCTGAAGTAATAGAACCACTATCTAAGCAGGAAGGACGCACTATTAGTGAAAAGGCTGCAGAACTACAAAACACGATTGATGCTGTAGCTGATAGAATAAAACAATTTAATGGGAATAACTTCGTAAAAGATAGTGAACAACCTGCCGACGAGGTTGTTGAAAATAAAACAGATGAAAACAAACCGGTTTTGAAGCGTCTTCAAAAGCAGCCAGGATTTCCACAGGGTCTTAACTTCGGCTCGGTTATTGGAGAGCTGAAAAATAAAACGAAGAATGCTAGCAACGGAGGTCTTAAACCCGTTTTTAAGAAGTTCGATGTTGATTCCGTGGACGATGTTCAGGCAGGTTTCTATTTACTCAGATCGAAAAAAATGCTAGTATTATAATCAGGGTTACCGGATACATACACAACTTGATTGCCAAAATTAATCAATTCTATTACTGTTTGCATCCGTTAACTTCTTTCAATGACGATTCGTTTCGTACCTCGTTTTTAGCAAACTAAGTATATTAATAATTTATTACTAACAGATTTCCTCTTTACTTTTGATATCATTGCAAATAATTAAAAGTATCTGATTGCAATTATATGTAATTAGCAAAGTATTCGTATTAGAAACAGACTTGCCAAAGGTTTTGCTCAATTAAAGCCATGGTTTCAAGAGACATACTACACGACGTTATGCAAGCTGGCGTGACAATAAATTATCAGTCCGTGAATGTGGATCAAATGCAACATAATTATCTATCTATTTACGCAACAAAGGGGTTTGCGATACACAATAGAAGGAAGATGCCATAATTATTACGTTTAACACTTTTTCTCTCCTTCAACCTAATGTCTTCATCTAACTCAAATGTGAACATTATACCTGTATTCATTTCATAAGATAAAGAAAATGAGTGTTTTTGTTCCTGAATTTGTTATGCCACTTTAATAACCATTGATCATTTTTTAATGGAGGAATAGTTAAAGCACAAGTAGTAAGAGATAGGTTTCTAAAATTTCAGAAACCAAAATTGGTTTTTAGCGATTCATCAGACTATAAATTTTCAATGTATTCTTGTTTGTTTCAGGAATCTCTAAATTCGGTAGACGACAAGAAGAAAAGCATCGATGACAACGAGATCGCAACATCAAACATTTTAGCAGATAGAAGAAACAAATTGGAAACCGCTGCACAAGTAAGCAATAATAATAATTAACCATGCTCCTTTAATGATTAATGAACCATTAAACGTCCTCATTTCGGCAGTGAACACAACTATAATTACAAGGGTACGTGACAAGTTGAATGAAGTAACAGCTACTACTACATAGTGTGAAATTAATGATGTGTGATACGTCGTGAGAAAACCCACACATTCATATAAAATATCTGACATGCCTGATGCCCTAAGAAAGGCAATAGGTCACTTGTTTTAACTAGCACATGCCACATAGGCATAACCAATGCACGCACATGTAATAAATAAAACAAAAAAAGAATCCAAGCATTCATTCCGAACTTTATCGCTCCATTATCCTGTCGCCTGATAAAATTCGAGGCCCTTGTCAATTTTTATTATGTTTCAGTATTTATACTTTTAATTTTAGTGCGGCTTGTTCTTAAGACTTCATATTTATTACTCTCTTCCTCTTAACATTCTCTTTCTAGGTCACAAAACGATGGTCTTGCGTTTTTTTGCACATGTACGATTGCATTATTCGTCGCGATTGCACGATGTTTACCAGTAACCCGGTATTTTTTGTCGGTGTCAACTGGCATCTCAACGTCTATCATTACACCACTACTTTTATTTATTTGCTCATCAACTTAAACGTATAAATCAACTTTCGATGCAACTATAAATGCTAAAGTTCAGACCTTGCTTGTTTAAACAATCCTGTGTTGCGTAAAATCGCGTTTAACTTACGTTAACTTGCATCCAACGATTCGGTTGATATACGGAATGCGGTTTACAACAATTGCTTGACCTCTAGGCCTTTCCAATGTGAGCATTTAAAGTAAAACCACACAGATTATAATTGTGTTAATATTGTTGTATCCTTTGCCTGTTAAGGATATTTAAAGATCAAGGGCTTAATGGTGTTTGGAGTGGGTAAGGCCAGTTCGTTTTAGCTCAAAATACATGAAGTGCGAATATTGGCAATATGAGTAATTGACCGCAGTGATTCATCATCGATAATGCTAGCAGTGGTCACTGGGTCCAATTAATTCCAGTTGGTGACATGTTGCGGTTGTTTGCAGTTATTTCTTTTGTTTAATTTAACGTCATAAAATATTGATTCAGTGACTTATTGGTTTATTGGTATTTATCGCAACTTTGAACGGTTTCCGTTTAGTAACAGTTTTCAGGTGGATGCAATTTCTGAGAGGTTTCTTACACTGTTACGATAAAGACAATATTCGACTTATAACAAAACATGTGACATTCGAACACATGGAGTCGTTCGTTTTTCGAGACCGGAAGAATGCTATTTGGTAGTAACTACAACTAAATAGCCCATGCCCATCATCATGTGCCCAATTCATCCGCAACAATCAATTTAGGTGTCAAGGCAAAGGACAATCTTACTTTAAGATTGAAATGTAAGGAAGGATTTACCGGGATCATCTTAGGTAAAGAAAAAGCATATTTGTGAGGACGTAAGACTTACCACGGTCGTCTCTTGTTTCAGGGTTGGCGCAAGCGTGTACCGCAGACGGATGCCTCTCTATTCACGGTCGCTGGTCGGTTAGAGAGAGACAAAGTGGTGTCAGCGACGCCCCCTCTCACTCCCCCGCCCACAGCCACCGCACCTGTGATAGCTTCGCCCGGGATTCCTCCGCCTAATACTTTCAAGTAAGGACATTTTCCTTATCTAGACAATGATGCAGTCAAAAACAATAGCAGACGCACGGGTCGATCTTCAAGGTTTTGCATCGCTTGCCAGGGTCAGTCCGTGGATGGGTGACCATCCATTACATACGAAAATTCCACCGTGCCTCAGAAAACACGTTAAGCTGCTGGGCTCGACTGTCATTTGTAGATATTTGACAGTCGTTACAGGTAGTCAATGGCCCCAAAGTCTTACAACCAGTCTTACCAAGGGATATCGTATTACCCACTACTAACTGGGTTGTGGAAGTCAGTCACTGCTATACAGCTGCATCTGGCTTGGCAGATGATGATGATGAAGTCAACAACAAAATCCAGTAGCTAGCTTTCAGTATTTTAACTTCGGTTCTTAGACTCCTTACTTTAGACTCCTTACTTCGATTTAAACATTTTCCTTTCTTTAGCAAGAACTTGTGACAAGAAAGTCATAGCTGGACAACAGCCAAGCCCACATACTACGTTAGTTGCTTATTTGAGGAACATTCAAAGAGTCTTTATCTAGTGTATTTGCCAACTGACTAATCACGATATTTTTATACTTGTCTTTATTTGGTGTTTTAAATGCCACGAGAAGAAATTGATCAAGTAAAGTTTTCTAGATGCTGTTGACTCCATTTATGCGTGGTTGATGTCAAGAGGTACACCCTCCATTACATGAGACTTTTATAACATATTTTTCCTGTGGTCTTTTGCAATCGGAACACAAAATAAAAATAGCTATTTCCTTCCTTCTTTCCTTCTGGAATTAGAGGCGTGATGTTTAAGCCAATAAAACCTTATCAACATCAAACACAAACATATCACATTAGAAATGTAACTCAATCTCTCCAGGTCTCGCAAGCAAGCGTCCCCCACAAACGGATTTGCTTCGGGTCCACTTCGGTCAGCTTCGTGTGCTGTCGTGAGCGCAGCCGCCGTCGACAACAAGCCCAAGAGTAACAGAATTGACAAGGAGTCCTTCAAAAGAAGCCACTCTGTCAGTGAGAGTATCAGCAGGGTTGATGAGAGTGAGTATCTTATGCTATTTGTTTTAAGGGTCAAGTTTAAAACTTAGAGAGGAACCACACTTACTGACGCGGAATCGGCTTGAACCGATCACTTATCACCACGTTTAATTTGCCGCGGTGTCGAGTCATGTAGCCCGAACTGAAACAAGACGAATGACGTATTTTTAGCTTTTATTGCGTGGACATAAAGCTTTTCATGACCGATTTAAGCCGATTCGCGTCTGTGGTTAATCCCTAAACTGACTCGTTTCATCGTCATTAGCATTATGTTTTGTTAGATTTTTTAAACAAAACGGATTTGCGGACTTCCCATATTTATTTTAACCTTCAAAAATTTATATTCGTGTTATAATTGGAAAGGATCATGATCAACGATGTATGGAAATCCGTCTTAAGTTGAAACACAATAAATCTTTATTTATTATAGACTACGCTTTATATACTATTAAATAAAAGTGTTCATTTTCACACAAGTATCCGAGTTTTAAAGTAATTAAACAAATTCGGAGATAACCTAAAAATTATGTCTAAACTACTCGCAACTTATAAAATGACCACAGATCAATCATGTAGGTACAAAACAACAAAGATAGTTAAAAACAAAATAAGAGAACAGCTGCTAATTGAAAACAAAACGTGAATAATCGTGAATAACGAATAATCGTGCTTTTTATGGCCTCGCAGCGTTGATGTGACATTATCGAAATGAAACAACTTCAGTCAGTCATCATCCCTACCGGTACGTCTGTCATCTGCCTTGCTTGACAGTTGCATCTGCGTGAGACGAAACACAAAAATAAATATTTTCACAACGGAACTATGAAATACATATACAGTACCTACGTTATGATTATGATATTACTAATTATTTAGCTATTTATGAGTTTAATATCATTTTTGTGATGTTTTTATGTAAAGGCTCATACCTACTAACGTAACTCGTACAAATGAAGAGAACGAAACGTCCATCATGACTGTACGGAAATGTACCTAGCAATCGTTAATTTACTGTTTATCTTAAAATCATAATTCTGGATACGACAACAAAATTCCTGAAGTGAAAAGCTTGTAAAAAATAAGAAAATAATTTGTATATTAATTTGGTTTTCATACATGCAACTTTTCAAGACTGGTTTTGGTCAATCTCCTTTAAAAATCGCCACTTGTTAAGCATTGGGCGTGTTTATAACATATTTTTCCTGTGGTATTTTGCAATCGGAACACAAAAAAATAGTTATTTCCTTCCTTCTTTCAAATGGACACGTTTTGTGTCCGTTTCATAAAAATTTAAAGGTAAAATTTAAATTTATTTAATTTCGAGTCGAGAAAATATCGAAGTTTCTTATTCAAGTTGTTTGTTTATCATTTTAGAGGCCAGTAGTTATCGCTGCTACATAAAACTATGAAAGGTCAATCGCAGTAGACCGCCACAATTAGTAAATATTATGTTTACTAACAATTATCAACTATTATCAGAATTATTATAACATTTTAACATCTACTTGATAACTTGTAACATACGATGCAGTTTGATTAATTTAATCAACCGCGTTATCCATTTCCAATAAGCGTTATACATATCTTATATAAGTAGGTTTTTTGGAGTGTGAACAAATATTTTATTAAGCTATTTTATCAATACTTATCAATATTACACGGCATATAAGTGTTATTAAACTAAATTACTAAAGGATACCACTTGTAAAGCTGATTCTGACACTTGAAAGATATTAAAACTATTACTTGTTACTTGAATAAACATTGTTTTACCGTAATGTCGTGTAATTCGATCTCTCGATATTGTTTTCAGTTAAAAATTAAATGTTGGTCAACGGTACCAGTTGTTCTTTACATATGAATCGATACTTTGGTCTTGGTAAAGCCTAAATACCTTTTTCGTCGTTAACTTTTTTTTAAAGATAATAAACTAAACTAAAATTTCATTTTTGTATAAATTACGCATACTTGATACTAACAAAACTGCAGCACAGATGTTAGTTTTATTTTTCCTGACACAAGGCTTATGCCTCCTCTCCTTGTTTAAATATTATTATAGTTAGCACCAATCTTATCCAGGATCTCGTCATCATCAGCCCATAGTCCACCGCTGGACATAGGCCTGTCCAATCACACGCCATTCAATGGCTGGCAACTTTCAACTGCTACCAGTTACTCATACTAATTTTATAATTATCTTTTCCAGACGATGAAACATCAGGCGCTGAACGAACTGGGCAACCGGTGCAGGTGCCACGAGCTGACGATGAAACCTTCCAAGCCTTCTTCACGCCAGCCATTCAGCAGGAGAGGTTGGCAGACACCGAGGGGGTTGATGTCGATCTCGATGCCATTGATAGCGGTTCCAGGCAGATGTGAGTAGTGTGACTTCGTTGTTGTTAGGGTTTGTGAAATAATTAATCAAAATTCAAATGTAAAATGATGTTTTTACACAACTTTAATTATGTTGCTATTAAAAAAAAAATTGGTGCATTAGCAACAAATACTAATATCTGTAATCAGTATATTGCGATCCACTGTTGTAATAGGCTATCGCGCGGGATAACCCAATGATCGATGACGCGCAATATGGCCGCAACAAATGAAGGGATATGGCTATATAATTTTGGGATCAAATATAATTTTCATAATTCATTTGTTTTGAACCATATGAACAGTGGGAAAGTCCATTTTTTTATCTTAAAGTATCACAAGGATCATCACCATGTACGGAAACTTATACGTGATCTCCATACAAAGACTGGTCTGATCCAACAGTCATCGATTCTTCACGATAACAAATACTGGGTCCATCCATTTCTTGCCACCATTTGTTCAAAATGTTGTAGTCAGTTTTCATTAGCTTTATTAGTTTCAAGTGTGTCTGTCCACGTGGTGTACATGTACTGGTGCGCAGGCTGGCGGGCGAGTGGTCCCGGCGCGCGCGCTGCGGGCGGCGCCACGCGGGCGCGCGCAACCCGCTGCGGGCGCTGGCCGCGCGCACCGACCTGCGCGACCAGTACGTGCCGCCGCCGCCTACGCTCAAGCAGAACTATGTCATCGACAAGTGTGAGTATTGCCTCAAATAATTATGATTAAGGTAGCGTCGACCAACATCTGAGGAGGCTCTCGCTAGGCAGCTGGATCAAGGGCTTGATTCAGAGAGCAGTACTTCTGGACACGGCGCAAATTGTTTTGATTGGTTCCTTTCTCAAGAGCCCTGACCACCGGTAGCTCGGACCCTGTTCCCGTAGTACTTATATAACTGTGCGTTGACACTACACATTAATCCAGACATCATTGAAATCACTCAATCAACCTTTCTCTCCATTCCAGTGGCGAGTAACGGCGGGCTGGCGGCGGAGGCGCTGGCGGCGCTGGCCAGCAAGGAGGACTTCGCGAGCGTCGCGCTGCGCAGTGCGGCGCTGGCCGCGCCCGCGCACGGCACCAAGCCCGCCATGCTGCTGCACGTCAAGGGACGCCGGAGGGTGCAGGTCAGAACCTCAACTCGTTACAAACAACCTCTAAATTAAGGGAAATTGTCCCAAATAAACTAGAAGCGATCAGCAACTATGTTTATAAGCTATCATTGCTATGAAATTGAACACTTGACACTGACAGCATTTGAACGCAGTTTAGATGTTCAGTTTCAATGGAGAAATTCGCTTTATGACACCATTGCAGGTGACTTAATAGTGGTGTAATAGATGCATCAAGCATACACCAAACTATTTTTTTGCGGAGTAACGTTTGTAAGTATTTGCAGGCAACGACGGCTAATAAGAAATTACACCAAAAACCAAAAAAAAATTCAAAAGTTACTCAATGTCGCAAAATGTGGTTTTACAAAAAGTCAATTAGGTGTGAGAACACTATAATACCTTTCCTTCAATATTAAACCCTGTTTAACCCTTGTAAATGTGTTCACAGACGCGTCTAGTGGACCCTGTACACACGAGCGTGAACCGCGGAGACTGTTTCGTGCTGATCACGGCCGACCAGCTGTTCCTCTACATTGGACTCTACGCCAACGTTATCGAGAAGTAAGTAGAACGTGACTGGGTCCCAAAGCACTCAAAATTAAAATAATTAACTTCTTATTTATTTTAAATATTGTAAAATAGTTCAATTAGGTATCCCACTAATTGATTTATTTTCTTACCCCAGGAACCGCAGCACAGACATTGCCCAACACATACAAAACACAAAAGACATGGGTTGCAAAAACTCCACCGGGATCATCAAAATCGACGAACAAATCAAAAACTTTAGCAACAAACACTGGAATCAATTCTGGTCCCTTCTGGGCGTTACTGAGGACGTGGAGAACTACAGGCCTATTGAGACAGGGCATGCCGATGAAGATGAGATCTTCGAATCCTGTATCCTTCAAACAAATATGTGCTACGAAGTCATGGACGACGAACTCGTACCAATCAAAGAGTACTGGGGCCAAGTGCCTAAGATCGCAATGCTCAACCAAACCAAAGTCATCGTCTTCGATTTTGGCTCTGAAATGTATATCTGGTACGGGAAAAATGTCCCTCTAGAAAGTCGACGCCGAGCGGCACAACTAGCACAAGAAATGTTCGACGAAGGATACAACTATGAAGAGTGTCACATCAACCCACTCAACGCAGCCATGTATCAAGGAGCCAGGGAGGCCACAGAGCCACCAACCAAAGCCGCTACCAGCCGACCAGAATGGGCCATTCTGTCCAAAATCACACAACACATGGAAACTATTCTATTCAAAGAGAAATTCCTCGATTGGCCAGATTACTCAAGGGTCATCAAAGTCAAAGCACCCGAAAATAAATCCAATAGTATTGAAATCACCCCTTGCGACGCCGAGGAGATGTGGTCGAACGAGTACCAGGATCCAGATCTCATTTTAGAAGGATCCCATATCGGCCGCGGCACGCATTACTACGATAAAGAAAACATGAGACATTACGATATCAAAACTAAATCAGTCTGCAAATGGCTCATTCAGGAATACGATTTCCAAAAAGTGGAGAATGAGCCCGAAATCGGAGAATTCTTCTCCGCTGATAGTTATATTATTCGATGGGAGTACCAGATCACAATGACTGGTCGAGAACTGAACGGGAAACCATCGAAGCACAACGTTACTGGTAGAGATAGATGCGCGTACTTCTGTTGGCAAGGACGAGACGCTAGCTCCAACGAGAAAGGCGCAGCAGCTTTACTAACCGTCGAACTCGACAGGGAAAGAGGACCCCAAGTGCGTGTAGCTCAAGGAAACGAACCACCAGCCTTCCTGAACCAGTTCCAAGGGAACCTAGTCATCCACCAAGGAAAACGGGACACGGACAAGAGCCGATACAGGCTATTCGTTACCCGAGGGAACCTCTCCAACGAAGCTTACCTACTCCAAGTTCCTTGCTCAGTCCGTCAGCTTAGAAGCCGCGGCTCCTTACTCCTCGTCGACACTGAAAAGGGATGTCTATACATCTGGCACGGGGCGCGAAGCATGAAACATACCAAGAACATAGCCATCGAGCTAGCGAACAAGCTGATAGCTAGGAAATCGAAGTATCTGTTTGGTGATAACGTTGCCGATGTGAAGATCACTGAAGTGCGGGAGGGGGAGGAGCCTAAAGAGGTGCTGGAAGCGTTGGGCGTGGCCAACAAGCAGCATTACACGTCAGTGTTGGGAGGTGGGAGGGAGGGGGTGGGGTTATTGACCCCGCGCCTGTTCCACTTCACGGACCTGGGCGGACAGTTCGAGGCTAACGAGGTGTTGTCGCCGCTGAGACACGAGCATCTAGTGACACCCTTCCCTTTTGATCAAAAGGAGTTGTATACGGCTTCGCAACCAGGTGAAATATTAGTTTTTAACATCATTTCTAATGACATAATATGTCGCCCGTTTTTCACAAAGGGTTAGGGTCCATATATTCCCAGTTATATTGAAGACTCATGTTATAGGGAGTGAGTCTATTGCTCGGGCATAAATCCAAACTTTGGGCTGCTCAGTAGTATCCTGGATTGTTATCCTGGAGAAAACAGCTACTCCTAATTTCACGCGTCTGCTTAGCATAAGGCACAGCGTACACTTCCCAGGTAAAAATGTTATTGGCGTTTTTTTTGACATCATGGGGTCTTGTGCCCGGTTTCTGGCAATAGGCTTGGCCCCTTGTTACATGGGTCTTTGAGAAATATGGGTGTAATATCATGTTTCTTATTGCCGAACTAATTTTTTTTTCTAACTAGCAATAACTTACCCATTGTATCTGTCATCCCAGCTCTGTTTCTGCTGGACGACGGCGCGTGCGTGTGGCTGTGGCAGGGCTGGTGGCCGCGCGGGGAGGACGGGGAGCTGGAGCCCGCCGAGAGGAATGCCGGTTAGTACCGAACTATCATATAATTGCCTACTTTTTTACATAATTTCATTCTTAAGGTACGCCGAAGTTACTGTAACATACAAAGTAACGTTTATAGATCATGGCCTGACATGTAACATTATTTTTCGTCCACGTCAGGAGTGGGCGCCTTTGCGGCGCGCTGGCAGGCCATGCGCGTGGCCGCGCTGCGCACGTGCGACGCGTACTGGCGCGGCTCGCGCGCGGCGCGTGACGTCAGCGCTGACGTCACGCGCCCCGACGTGCGCCTGGTGGCGGCCGGCCTGGAGCCGCAGAGCTTCACGGACCTGTTCGACACCTGGCAGGAACATGACGAAGCTGCAGACGCTAATATCAACGTAAGTGGACTTTGTTATGTTGGAGAGTTGATTTTTGTGGAGAAATGAGAAAAATGGGGGTATTGCTGGATGGTCAGCCAAGAGCCTTTTCTCACGCGTTTGGGTTGCCTGATAATTATTAATATTGGTATTGGTATTAGCATTACATACCTGGTGGATAGTGTATGAACCAATCGGCAACAATTCAAAACACTTAGCGCCATCTAACGGAAAAGTTTTCACCAAGGAACTATATGGCAGCTGAATAAAAGTAACACACACAGCGCCATCTACGCAGAACTAATTTGACAAACTTTCCATATTGTCAGTAAGTGTAAAAGCTCATCAGGGTGAGTCTACACAGCCTGAACGTGTGAAAAGAGATATATCTTCGCTTTTTAAGTAAGGATGCTAATGCTGTATACGCATTGGGGCAAATGGTACTACGGGAAAACCTTCTATTTTAATGTTAATGCAATGGTTCTTTGGAGCAGGATTGTATTAAAGATATCAAATGCAAAGTCGCGAAATAAAAATTCGCTTAAAACCTCCATGGCTTTTCGCAGACAGTCTATTGGCCATCTGCTTCTAATATAATGGCATAGCCACAAATAGACGTAAGGCTTTTGGTAAGGCAAGCATATTTTCCTCTCCGTGATCAATTCGAGAAAAATATGGTTGCGTAAAACGACCACTCTTTCCCACGCACAAAACCGACGCATACGCACTCAAAAGCGTGGTGACACGAATTGAACTTGAAAAGGGAAATGTACTTCAGGAAACTAAAAAAAATACCGGGACGAGGTCAACTGAAGGCTAACTGAGTCAGAGAGCGTATACAAACTTCGATAACGATAGTGGAAGGTCCAAAAATATATTGGGACGTCAATCAGACATAAAATCGGTGCTTTAAAATCGATTGTTATTTGGTTAGGTCTTCAGGTTGCCTTGGGAAACAAATCGTTTCGATTATGTATACATAGTATTTGTACGCTTACCTCACCGCACTGTCTATACCGCACTGGCACTTGTAGCACGGGCACAAGGCGGGCGCCTGGCTGGCGGGCGGCGCGGAGCTGGCGCGCCTGACGTGCGTGGCGGCCGAGCTGCCGCTGGCCGCGCTGCAGCGCCGCCCGCTGCCCGACCACGTCGACCCGCACCACCTGGAGCGCCACCTCGCGCCGGCTGACTTCCTGGTACGTGGACCCCACATGTCGCATGTTCTGACGACTACCTATTATCGGAATCGGATCAACAGTTCCGAAGATATCGAAACTTACGCATTTTCTCTAGAAAATAATGTAACCCAACAAGCATCATCAAAGGATTCATATTGCCCTTAAGCCACAAGATACAAGCGATGCTTAGTTTGTGGCTCACCGAAAATGCACAATTCTATCGTAACTTTTTGACATTTATTTGGAAGGTAGGAGAGTTGGTAAGGTAGGCCGAATCGAACTCGCAGAGGCTTCATGGTCAAATCGAAAATTATGAATAAACTGTAAAATAAATACACTATAAATATATTTGCACGGAAGTGGGAATGTCGGTGAAGGTCATCAATACATGCCATATATTTGCCAAAACTAAACGTGTATTGATATGATAGCTACTGTCCATACGTCACAAATACTAATAGAATACCTTGTTCGGTTTACAGGAGGCTTTCGGCATGACCAAAGAAGAGTTCACGGTGCTCCCCGCGTGGAAGCAGACCAACATGAAGAAGGACATCGGTCTGTTCTGACGCCCCCTCCCCCCCGTACATTACATATTATACACATTTTGTACAACCGCAGCTCTTTCGTACTTTTTTACTGAACAATGTCGTCAAAGGATTTGATACAATTAATGTTAAGAGCACGCTTATATTCTATAGTAAAAGTAAAATAAAAAGTTTGTACTAACGGTATGTATGTACCTAACGATGTATTCGCGCCCGTGATATTTTCATGTAACCGCCGTAGACTATAGACGATAGGCTACTAGTTGAACTGAAGGATTTGGACGATGGAATTGTTCATGAAGTTGAAACGTCCCCCACGTCCGCGCTGACATAACTAAATGTTTGTATATAGTCGTTTTATTTGATTATTTATTTCTTACCTACCATTTTTGTCTCACTCTTTTAATATCGATATTTTAACTGCAATCCTAACGATTTTATTGATGTAATATTTTTGTAGTTTTAGATCCTTTTTACGTAACAATGTCGGCGTGAATGTGGCGAACAGAATATGATAATACTGGTGATATTTTTCGATTCGACTGTAAGATACGACCGGGCGGTGCGTCCTGAACAGAGTAGTTTTGCTAACGTTAAGTAATGTTTTTATCAATCGACGCGCCGCACGGCTGTGTCTATCGCAGAACGTTCTAGCAAACGTCTGGTCAAGTATGGTTATTTGTTAAACCGCTAGATTTACACAAGTACTTTACTACTATTGTATTCGCTTTAGGGGTAGGCTTACATAGGTCTGTGGCGGTTGGAATTGTGTGCTGATCATGATCTTGTGATATTGTTCATTTGCGTTAACCTGTGCTAATATTAACAGCGCTGTACGTAGCCGACTGTTGTTGAAATTATTAGTAAGAAATTCCAATGCCACAGAGCAACTATTATGTATATTTTAACACATCACATATCTTATCTACTCATTGCATCTTTTTATACTGTGCGTTAGGTGGACCATGATAAATATATAATCATACGGTATTCCGTACTGTGTGGCTTGGCTTCGGGCTCGACTCGAACGCAGTTTGACCATAAGGATATTTGTAAAGGTACTTTTTGTTGCTGACAGGACCATTTGACTTTATAAATTATTTAGTAGGGCTTGTGTGTCTACTCTCATCTCGCTGGTGGTGCTCACACTCGCCCAGTCTATTTGTACTTTAATTTTGAAGCTGTTAGTATGTTGTGTACAATTTTAGAAGTTTATTTTTATATTCTATCTTATTGCTTCTGATAAGGAACGGCGTACGGCGACTATCTGGTTCGCGAAGGAGAAATTGCCAGTATTGTAAGAATGTTTACTGCCAATGAGTAGAAAAACTCTAACAAAACAGTCATACTTTAGTTAACTAAATACCAATATAAACTTATTTTATGTCCAAAATGCATTTACGGGCCGCCATTATCGTAGGCCTACGGTGACATGAACATCTCAAATCCAATTTTTAATATTTTGCTTTGGTTGTGTTACTTATACCTAAATAATTATTGTATTTGAGGATTATTTTGTACTATAATAAATGATGTAATAAATTCTTAAAATTGATTTTGGCTCTTTTATTGGTCATTACTACCTATCCTTTTCCTTTGTAGCTGACAGTCCAAGATTGTCGCCGAGGAATCGCTGAAAGACAACTGGTGACGACGAGACGCTGACAGAAAAACACGTCAATGGGCCGTAGCGACGCTACAACTAAACACACAACACAGTCTGTAAATAGCTGTGAAACAATTTTGCTTTAAAATAAAGTATATAGGTACTTAGTATTTACTTGACCGCAAACTTGACACGCTTTTCATACAAAAGGAAAAGGGGTGAGCCTTTCGCCATCAACTGGGCACAAATTCAGACTATGGGCTGCTACTAAGAAATAACTGATGGAAAACCAAATACATTATTCTGCAGTCCGTGGTGTGTTCCAGTTCCTCAGAGTACCTACATTGTAATTAAGGGGGTATGATCCATTCTCGACTGCTCATGTATACATATTATTTTCACTCAAAGATATTTAAAAGATAGCTCGTAATATTAGAATGTCTGTTTTCACTCAAATCTTGACTGTAAAGCCGCTTTGACTCGGTCAGAGTAACTGATCGTGTTAACGCGGCTTAAAGAACATGCTCAAGCATTTTGCTACTCTGCCTGCTTTACCTTTAATAACATAATATCATAGCATTACACCAATATTCCCACTTAGGGTTAGGTACTTAGATATATAGAGCCGCTTTGGACATCCACATTTTAGCCAGAACCATGAAAAGGATCGGTGAAATTGGTATGGACAAATCGCGAACGCGGCCACCTCCATACAAATACTTAACTACTGACTGAACTGTCAGTGTCCGTGTCCGGAGCCGACTCTTGAATGTGTCCGTACCGGTTTAACCGATCCTTAATAGGGGCAATCCATAATTGCCATCATCGCGCATACTATACTAACTCGTGCCCTATCCTGTACCCACAACGATAATTGGAAACAAGGTAAATACGAACGGGGAAAGGATGGGCGTTGGACACCACACACACTGAGGGTCATAGTTTAGCTAGGCCGTAGCTAGTTGGGCAATACCTTCAAAAATAACATCAACCATACCATCAACTAATATGCTGTCAGGTGTTACGTGGTCATTTCTTATCCCTGCATCCCGTCTTATATACCAAATCTTTTAAATTTCCCGACGATAGCATAGCAATTATTCATAATGACTGGGCCCTGTAATACTCGTAAATATAGAAGTTTGGGTAGTAATCAATCATTTTACTGTGCAGTGTTGCGGAGCCCAGGTATTAGATATAATGCCCAAGCAAATATAATAATTATGTTAAATAGATGTAATAAGATTTAAGATGACTCGAAAAGCTGAACTGTTTTCAACAAGTTGGTTTCTATCGTACCTGTTTCATGCATCAGGCCAACTTACTATTCTATGAAATTGTTAAAAAAACAAAAACAGTCAATAAATAATTTAATAACAACGGTAATATTTACAAAATTGCACAAAGTGATTCTAAACTTACTTAAATTAAAACTAATTACTTCTAAGTGTCGCTAAGAGTTTCTTCAAGGCAGCATTTTTCAATGCTTCCCAAGTCTCTTAGTTTAATACTCTGAACACATTTCTGAAGAACTTCTTTGCTCTAGACCCTAAGGAATCATCTACTTCTAGTCCGTCTTCTATTTCTACTTCAACTTCATTGTCATCTTCGGCTGGTTCATCATCGTCTTCTTCTTGACTTCTCTTGGATTCTTCATCATCGGCTTCGACATCATTTTCATCACCGACTTGTTCATCATCATCTTCCTCTTGGCTTCTCTTGGAGTCTTCGTTGTCATCTGCTTCGTCGTCATTTTCCTCATCATTTTCGTTTTCCTCTTGCCTCTTTCTAGGTTCAATCACATCCTCGGATTCCTCATCATCATCATTCTCCTCTTGGCGTTTCTTAGCTTCCTCTACGTCATCGTCTTCCCAGTCTTCGACCTGGCGTTTTGTACGTTTAAGCTCATCCTCGGATTCTTCATCATCTGAAACTTCTTCTTGGCGTTTCTTAGCTTCTTCGACTTCGGATTCATCGTCATCGTTGACTTCCTCTTGTCTCTTTTTGGCTTCTTCTACTTCTTCGTCTCCTTCAAATTCTTCTTGCCTTCTTTTAGCTTCCTCCACTTCCTCCTCTTCAGCAACTTCTTCCTGTCTCTTCTTAGTTTCTTCTACATCTTCCTCATCCTCGACTTCCTCTTGTCTCTTTTTGGCTTCTTCTACATCTGCGTCTTCATCAACTTCCTCTTGCCTTTTCTTAGCTTCCTCTACATCCTCCTCTCCTGCTATTTCTTCCTGTCTCTTCTTAGCTTCTTCAAAATCTTCCTCATCGATGTCTTCCTCTTGTCTCTTCTTTGCTTCTTCCACGTCTTCCTCATCGATGTCTTCCTCTTGTCTCTTCTTTGATTCTTCTACTTCTTCCTCATCGATGTCTTCCTCTTGTCTCTTCTTTGCTTCTTCCACGTCTTCCTCATCGATGTCTTCCTCTTGTCTCCTCTTTGCTTCTTCTACGTCTTCCTCATCATTGACTTCCTCTTGTCTCTTCTTTGCTTCTTCTACGTCTTCCTCATCGATGTCTTCCTCTTGTCTCTTCTTGGCTTCCTCTATGTCTTCCCCATCGTTGACTTCCTCTTGTCTCTTCTTGGCTTCTTCTACTTCTTCTTCATCATTGATCTCTTCATCTTCTTCCACATCCTCTTGCCTTTTCTTGTATTCATCTACTTCATCCTCGATTTCTACCTCCTCTTGGCGTTTCTTAGATTCTTCATCGTCGTCAGCCTGTTGTTCATCTGTATCTTCTTGACGTTTCTTCTGCTTTGCTTCTTCATCTTCTGTATCAGCTTCAACTTCTTCTTGCCTCTTCTTAGCTTCCTCATCACCCTCAGCCTCATCCTGAACCTCTTCTTGCCTCATTAGTTTCCTAACTTTCTCTAACAAATCCTCTGCTTCTTCCAGGATTTCCTCCTGAGCTCTGCGGTTATCTTCTAAATACTCTCCATCTAATTCTTCGACGTCGCTTACTTCTTCTTGTTTCAACTTCTTGGCTTCTTCAGTTTCATCATCTGCTTCGATTTCCTCTTGCCTGATGCCTTTAAATGCTTTTACGTATTTCCTGATAGCGTCGTCTTGCCATTCTTCACCGGAGCCTTCGACGAGTACCTGGGTTGGTTCGGCTTCTTCTTCTTGTTCTGGCTCTTCTTCTTGTTCTGGTTCTTCTTCTGGCTCAGGTTCAGGTTCCGGTTCTGGTTCCGGTTCTGGTTCCGGTTCTGGTTCAGGTTCTGGTTCCGGTTCTGGTTCCGGTTCTGGCTCAGGAACTACGCAATGGTCTGGTAGGCTGGACCAGTCACATACCTGGAAAGCAGTAAATATTCAATATAATATAAATGTGTGGTCTTTCATGATATTATTTTGCTTTATCAATAGTTCTACAAGTAGGACAAAATATTATTATTTATCATGTTATCATTTTTATGCCCAACTAAAATGAGTTTTGATGTACTTAAATTCACAGTTTAATCTCGATATTTCTAGAAACTACATAACATTCAAGATCATTCATCTCGTGTTCACGAGTTTCACCACATATTTTGTTTATCGATACTCATCGGCACATGTCAAAATGATAACAAAAATTGACAAACTACTGTTGAGATGTTGCGATAAACGATAACTCTGCAAAATACTAGCAAAATGTACTCGAATACATAAATGAAATAACCTTGTACAATTGTCTTAAAAAAGGGAAACTTTTTTTAAAACTGACATGGACACTAACATTATCATTAACAACGGCATATTTACCATGTTTACTATTTGTTCCGAGTTTCCAATATTTCGGCGCTGTTGCAAGCGCATGATCTCGGTTAAACTAAAGTTATTGCGGGTGGGTGTTTATAAGCAGACAAATCGGTCTACCCTCTTTCTAACATCGGGAACTCGAAATAAATAATAAACATGGTAAATATTTCGTTTTCAGTGTACCTCACACTGAAAACGGAATATTTATAACTTACAGTATAGTGATAACTTTATTTTTAACATTTGATTTCTCTTTTTTTTTAATTTTTTTTTTTATTACAAAATGGGCCTGCTCTTGACCTCGATCATGCCTGGTGGAAAGCGATGGATGAGGTCTATGATGAAACGAGCGTGCCCAGAAGATGCCTCTTTTAGTTTGAAAGGAATTTCTCGTAGAGGTGATGGTGATGGGATGGTAATCAATTTAAGTTTTAATTTAAATGTAAAATATGCTATTGTACCTTGAGCTAATAATTCAGGCCCAGTGCAGTTGACGTATGACACATATCTTTGTCTTTGTTTCCTAGAATGAGCCAGTTTCGTCACGATGTTTTCTTGAGAGTAGTAGTGATGTAATAAACTGTATAAACCCTGGGCTACCATCATGCTCAGCCTTTTCCCAAATTTTATTGGGGTCGGCTTCCGTTCTAATCGGATGCAGCTGACCTATCTGACCTCCACAACCCAGTTCGTACTGGGTAATACGGAGCCCCTTGGTAAGACTGGCTGTCAGACTTTCGGGCCACTGACCATCTGTTACGACTGTCAAAGATCTACAAATGACAGCTGGGACTACCAGCTTAACGTGCTTTCTGAGCCACGAAACACTGTAGTGTTTCGAATTGTAGAATCAATCAAACCAAATGCATAGGTACGAATGCACTCTAACTTACTCTAAAAGAAAAATACAAAACACAAATGATCTCACCTGCTCCGGCTCATTAAACCAGGTCCCTTCAGGGCACTGCATGAGGTAGGAGTTGCCAGCATAGCACTGGTAGTAATGGAAGCAGGACTCAACGCTGGCGATCCTCAGGAAGTTCTCCTGGCCACGGCACAGAGTCTCCGGGTTCTGTCTCAAGGGGATTGAGAGCCCCGAGCAGCTGGCCACGGCAGCCGCGCAACATAAGAGCCAGAGGGCTGCTGGAAGAATGAGAACACAATCAGCTTTGAGGTTTTCAAAAATTTTAGCTTCCTTTTCGAAAGCGGCGAACGTATAGACGATTTTGTAATTTTCTTAGCACCAGGGAATTTCACCAAGAAATAATAACCTAGCCTCCAAGCCTCCTCTCTATAAGAGGGAGTGGCTCATATGCTACCACGTGCGTCACGTGCCTCTTCGATTTTTGGTTCTGTGATATGCCTGTTTTCTAACGATGTTTTTTTTTCACCGTTTTTTATAATTTACGTACTCAAAGTGAAGTACCAGTTTGGTTTCGAACCTACGACCCACTACTGATCAGTAACGGCGACCATTGGGAAAAGGCCCTAACACGAGCGCGCGGTAAACGTAACGCAAACACGTCGATTTTAAAATTTTAAATAAGTACTCGTTTCACATATAATATTTTCAGAATTTTAAGAATTTATTAATATCTATGGATTATAGTGATTTTGCTTTCTAGTTGCAAATAATTTCCGGCAGCAGTTCCGGCAACCCGTACAAACTTATTAAAGTTTGCAACAGTGATTCGTGCAGTAAGAATACTTAATAGTGTCTCTCGGCGTTTGGACATATTTTCTTGCCCTTTGGCGGAATTCCAGAGGGTGACACTTAGTATGTTGTCCACTGTGTAACTTGTGTTTCTACCAGTACCAAGTAATAGGTCTGCCCATTACTTGGGACTGGACAATTCGCAATGCATGACTACTTTTGTTAGCTTGGGTCTTACCTGCTAAAACAAATGTGTTAATGAATTAAATAAACAAAAAAAATTAACTAAAATGCTATGTATTGTATTTTAACGTATTTACGTTATATTTAAAATCGAGCGAATCAATCCAAACAATTCCAATGAAGAAAATTCCTATTCTTATCCAGCATCGTCTTCAATTGATTTACATAATTCCATCAACCATCCTGTACGTGTATGCCATACAATAGCCGAATATGTTACCACTTATCAGTTATCACTGAGGATTTGTCAATTTCATCTGTCTACAATCTACATACCAAGATCTTAGCTAACTTTGCTCAAAGATAGAGAAGAAAAGTTTGAATTTGAATGTAAAATTAGTTTTCAAACAATTCCTACCCAATATTAAGAAAAATATTTTATTCTAAAAACAATGAAGTTCCTAGATATTTTTATCAAATGATAACAGTGATCTGTTTATGTATAATGTAATTAATTTTGTACTTTATCATATTTCCTCAAAAACTATGAAAAAGATACACTGTCGAATTCATGATGGTAGTACCATATTATACGGGGTACGTATTCAGTACATCATTCTGAAATTCTCTCTTCTCCCTCCTCAGAAATGTATCAAGTTATTAAAAAAAATATCTGCTGTTCCATACATTTTGACCGCGTAGGCCATTGCATTTTTTTAAAAATAAAATTCACAAAAATCGATATTTTTTTTAATTTTAATATAGGAAATATGTTTCATTAGCGTGTAGTTCTAATCAATTTACCGCTCACCCATAAATTAATAACGTACTACCCTACATTCGTCGCACAAATCATCGCTATTTAAAATTTGCTTGCTCTTGGAAATACTTATAATAATAAAATAGTCTGATGACCATGAAAAGCTAACTTGTTTTGAACTTACGTAACATGTCAACGTTCAAGTTTTACTCTTATTTTTGTTAAAATATTTAACCTAATTAGATTCTAATCGAATACACAAAGAATCAACTCCAGTTTTAACGTAACATTGATCAAATTCACAGAAACAGAATATATTAAAATCAAACTTACTGTTCATTTTGATCGCACTGTCTTGCTACTGTTGCGATCTGGTACAGAAGTAAGATAAACTAGCCAAACCCTTCAATTTTATCGAGAACATATCAGCGGCTGTGATAACGTCTGCCGATACTGCAAGATATAGTCGAGAGATATCGTCCATCAAAGTATTATCCGCTGTAAAACCGGGATGCTGTTGCGACGACTGCCGACTAAATAAACGCTGTCTTTTGAAATGGCGAAACAATGCAACGGTATTTATGTTATTAAAATAACAGTCTATTAAAATAGACTGGGGAAATAAGGGGTCGGTTAGCTCGCGTTCGTGTTCCACGCGCGCCTCAAAGAGATGTCAGCCAACATGAGGGGCTCGCAAGGGCCGATGCCTGCCAGGGTTGCGAGACTTTTCGAAAGAGATACCGCGGCCCTGCAACATAAAGGGCAAAAGAAGGAACATGGATGGTTTTTAGTCAGTAAAAGTCTGACACTCCCTTCCGCTCCGCCCAGAGCGGGAGGAGTCATTTGATGATTTCCCACCCGAAAAATAACAAAAAGGGGTCGGTTAGCTAGTTTTAGTTTCGGATCATGAGGAAAAAAATTAAAATAGCTACCGAATTGAAGACGACTTTTATTGTCTTACAATGCGTACATGGCCCAATTAGTTGGTATAGGCCGCTGAGCTTCAAAAGATATCTAGTTGCTAGAATGGAGCTAGATATCATCATCATTCTCCAACCCTTATCTCAACATATTTGGGGTCGGCGCAGCCTGTCTTCTTGTTCCATACTTCTCTATTACTCGTCATCTCATCAGACACCTCCTTTCTAGCTAAATCATCATCTGCCTAGCCTTTTCCCAACCTTGTTGAGGTCGGCTTCCAGTCTAACCGGATGCTACTGAATACCAGTATTTTACATGGAGCGACTGCCTATCTGACCTCCACAACCCAGTGAGTACTGGATAATATGATACCCCTTGGAAAGACTGTTTGTCAGACTTTTTGGGGCACTGACTATCTGTAACGACTGTCAAAGATCTACAAATGACAGCCGGGACCAACGGCAACGGCGTCCTTTCTAGCTAAACATACTCTGTTTAATCTAGAGCCCACGGTTGTGGTGTATTCTTAACTAACTTATTAATGATAACTATGTACTAAAGCACAAGAGTTGGGTAAGACCAAAGAAAATATTGAGGAACTATGTAGAAAAAGATGCCTTTGGCTAGAGAAGTAGTCTATTTTGTTACCATTTTATGGTAGACGGGCAGGTGAAGAGTAAAACTTGGTGTTTGTCATGTGGCCGCTTAGATATTCGAAATAAAACAATGGATTTTGATGAAATCGGAAGGTTTATGTATCTATAGCATACCTACCTTTAAAAAATTGCTTAAATATGATCAAAAAAATCAAAATCAATCAATCAATTAGTTTTCTAACGTCATCGTGATCGTTCATCACATGTAAGAGATTTAAAGCAATCTTTAAATCAAATGTGTCCGTACTCATTTTGCTGGCCTCTCGTTTAATTGTAGGTACCTACTCTCAGAATAAAATTTTACAATTTCGTTATATAAACTCAAAAAATGAGAACTGTAATTATTAATTAACACTACTTATAGATTTTTTATCTATGACACTTCTCAATATCACCCTGCTGATTATTTATTAAGGACGTATACTGGCCATATAAAATATTTGCCTCGGCTTGTTTATTTGTTCGGTTTGTTTGTCAAACTCTGGGCTGAAACCGTGTAATTCCATTTGAAAAAATCCAATAACGATTTTTCCGATTCGGGAATCGAGCCCAGGACCCCACGCACAGCATATAAGCGACATGGCAAGTTATCAATCACTTAGTTTTAAAACAGTGTAAAGTACGTACACAAATACACAATTTCCGTATCAAAAAAGCCACAACAAAATAGTTCTACAATGTTGATGTTGGTTAACCAATATTTCTCTCTACCAACATGCGAGGAAACTCTAATACACCCCATATTATCTTTTCATTTTCTTGTTTCGCCACATCAGCGCCTTTGAACAGTATTATTTTGTAAACTGACGAGGCAGAGGAACACTGAATATTTACGAGATACCCGCAGACATTATGATTTAGAAAGTGTTATCAAACACGTTTCTAGTAATTGAAAAAAGAGTTTTTTTTATAGAGTTTAAAATAATATTAGGACCTCTGTGCTCAGCAGTCGCGCTTGCGACCACTAGACTAACGATGCAGTTTTATAAAGTAGTAGCTACATATTGTAATTTGATCGAATCGCAACAGTGAAACGCCACTCTTACAAATTGGTGCGTCAACATTATCTGAAATCTAGCCGAGTGTAAGATGTGTGATGGCCGCATGACCTTGAGGCACTGTCACGCGAATGCAAACACGATCATTTGAAGGCAATTTGCCTCCATTTCTATTGAAGATTGATGATGATCAGTAGTCATGAGGAAAAGAATGAATAGCATACAGTTTTGTGTCAAGGGTTACATCAAAACTATAAATTACACTTGAAACACACCAACCAAGGAGCTAAACTGAGAATGTTTGCAAATTCAAAGAGGTAAACGGTAATAGTTACTTGATAAAATATAATACACGCTTGCAAAATATTTTTGGTTTTTTCGTTAGGCATTTCGCAAACCACTGTCTGGATCTGTGCCTAGTTGCACCAAAGTCTCACGTATTATTACATGGACCTTAGACATAACTTGCAAAATGTAGGTAGATAGACCTATCATGCAAAAGGTGTGATAAAATATGAAGTATCCTCCTATTAGTATTCTCTAATAAATACTATTAATGAGCAATATTCATATATTATATACATATACAATACATCCTTTTATCAACTTTTTTAAACAAAAGTTAAACAGTATCTTAGATACTTAAGAGGTAGGTTCAGTGCTTATGACCTAAGGGGCCTTTCCATTGAAAAATATTGTTGGCAAAATATCTCAGTAATCTTTGTTATCGTTTGTATATCTTTATTTTCAACGTCATGGAAAATTTGCACGACGTGACCTAGTATTTTAAACAATAGCTGTAATGTAACCCGGCTTCACCCAGTCTAGTATCCCTGTGGGTAAATTACGATATCTGCGAACGTACGTACGCAGTTCATTCCAGAATGGAACGGTGCTCAATGAGAAATTAAAATAATCTGAAAATCACGTAAATCGGATCAGCAGTTCTCCAGTTATGAAAGCGAAATATCTATAAGACTAGATTTTGTGTTTACTAAAACATCTAACAAGCCGTGTTTCGGATGAGATTTCCCATCCGAAAGAATTGAACTTTCATACAAACTTTAGCTAATTTAATTATTTATTTATTATTTACTTTCTATTTTATTTTTTATTCTTATAATATACGCACGCTCCTTACGAAGATTTGAAAATAGAGAAATTTTGATAATTCATACTAACGGGTAGTATGAATTTTCAAAATTTCTCCAGTTACTCTCTTTTGTGTATACGTATCAAACTCTTGAGCTATGCTTCTACTCCCAGCTGATGAGATTGCTTTTATTAAGTTTGTGAAGGTATGAAAAATAAGCGACTACTCCTAAACAAGACCCTACCTAGTTACCTACTACACATACAAATACAGTATAATATCAAGTTTTATGTTTCGTGGTCAAGAGATTCGAGAGAGGACCGTTTCAGGTGGCATGCTCGACAATCGTAGCCGTTTTATTCACAGTTTATATGGCAGACGCGTCGCTTCTTCTACGCGACCTTTTCAACGAGAATTCGTCGAAACGAATATATACGAGTATTTTCATGTTTGAAAAATGGCACAATAGTGTGAATTTTCAACAATTTGTGCAGTCAAGATTGAACAAGACATTTTTCGGCTGTCCATTAGTGCGCATAACACGGGGTTCAACATGTTTTTTTTTTATTTCAATATAGTTTGCGTTGCCGTTTGTTTGGTTGAAGTTTTTACAACCAAGGCGTCAGGAAATTTAGTTTTTAGCTAGGTTCTCATATCATCATCATCTGCCTAGCCTTTTCCCAAGTATTTTGGGGTCGGCTTCCAGTCTAACCGGATGCACAGCTGAAAACCTAACCTAACCAGTATTTTACGTGGAGCGGACTGCCTATCTGACCTCCGCAACCCAGTTAATTCTGGGTAATACGATACTCCTTGATAAGACTGGTTACCACACTTTCGGGCCACTGACTACCTGTAACGACTGGTAAAGATCTACAAATGACAGCCGGGACCAACGGCTTAACGTGCTTTCCGAGGCACGGAGGAAACTCGGTATTTAATGGGTGGTCACCCATCCACGGACCAACCTAGGCAAGCGCAGCTTAACTTAAAGATCGACCCAAGCGGCAGTTATTATTTAGCCACGAGCTCCTAGGGTCTATTACTTTAAATTATTGTCCGTATATTCAAATCACAACCATCGTTCTTTAATATGGCAAATTGACATAGGTAGTATGCCAATGAAAATATGAAATAATCAATTATTTTTGTGATTGTTTTTTGTTGTTAGTAGGTCACAAGCGAGAGAAGCCATGGGGATAACTATGTTATATTATCAACGCATCATGTTGATAGATAACATGATTTATTTTGTTTATTCTTTCAGAATAGTCGGGTTTTACCTTTTTCAAAAATTTTACTTACCTATCATTCGTATTTTTCAAATTACTGTCAAGTCAATGTGGTTTTTTACATAAAAACATATTCATTATCTACAGAAGACTTCATCTGAATCAGGGACGCGTAGGTACATAATGAATCACTTCATAACCTTAAACTTCAGCCTATTGTGTTTAGTATTAGCTTATCGCCCACGGCTTCTCCCACGTGAACTTCGAAAATTACCGGGATATAAAGTATCCTACGGGATACATGATCTGCCTAGCCCTTTACCCACTCTTTTTACCCACTCACAACTACCAAAAGCACTACACCACGTGGGGCTGCCATTCTAACCAGATGGGGCTGAACCTGACCTCCATAATACAGTTAGTACTGGGTAATACAAAACCCCTTGGTAAGACTGGTTTTCAGACTTTCGGGTCACTAACTACTTAACGACTCTACACGTAAAGGACACAGCCACGGACAATATCTATAATAGGCAAGTGCGGCTGAACCTGAAGATCGACCCGAGCAGCTGTTATTATTAAGCGACGAGCTCTTCGTATCCTACCATCCCGGTAACGGTCTTAAGCCCAGGTCATGGTGTACCTAGCTGTGCTCCAGATTGTGAAATCCATCCAAAGATAACATAGAGAAACACACAGAGTTACTTTCGCAGATAAAGTAACTCTGTGTGTTTCTCTGTTATATTTGGATTATATGGATCATACAATCCAAAATATGGATATTAATATGAATATGGATATTACGGATTTTATGGTTTATGATGGATCTAGCAATAACTGACTGCCTCGTCGGTGTTGTGGTCGCCAGCGCGATTGCTGAATATGAGGTCCTGGGTTCGATTAGTCCAGGCCGGGCAAAATTTTAGTGGGTTTTGCCATCAGGAATTTTTCAGTAGCAGCCACGGATTCTAAATTCGTGCCCGGTTGATGAAAATAGGCTTGCCCCTTATCACATGGGACTTAAGCATAACTGGCGAAATGTGTTTGTACTATTAGGTACATCTCTGCCTAACCCTTCTGGGATTACAGGCGTGATGATATATGTTCAACTTATAATATAAGATTCAGTTTTGATAAAGTTGTAGAGGCTCTCCATTAACTAAGATAACAGTTCAACTCATATACTTACTAATACTTGAGTTCATTCTGAGACGGACCCAGTAACGGGCAGTAGGAAACTTTATCAATTTCAAGCCTAGTTTAATTAATGAAGTCTAGATTATGTAGGTTCTGGATACAGCAGTTTATGGAGTTGTGTTGTGTGCCGTCAAGGATTGTGTTCACTTGCCTTAGGCCGCGGCCTCGAATTTTGCGGGCAGCGGGGCGGCGGCGGCGGCGGCGCTCGTTGACTGGAGTGCACCGCTCGTTGCCCGCTCCCGCGCCGCTGTTTTCGAGAACCGGTCCATTTGATTTTACGCATAAGATCCTGCCGCTACCGCGCCGCCGCCGCCGCCGCCCCGCTGCCCGCAAAATTCGAGGCCGCGGCCTTATAGTTGTCATGGTCTTTCCATCATCAGAAGATGTATGTTAGTATCAGAATACTCCCTCTGCGCTTATCCCAAACTGCGCGATATGCGCCAACAACCCAGGCGATGAATCTGCTAAACGTCCTGATTGCTCAGGAACCGAACCTGGATATGTTTATGAGTAGCAGTAAACCTATGTGTAATAAAATTATTGCTTGAAGTTCTGCAGTTAGTGTTGTGTGGTTGGCCTGCTATGCGCTTTGGTGCAAACAGGTATGTGCAGCAAGTAACTGTTATATAAAAATAATAATGACATGTCTGATGAAATGTGGGTGTACTTTAAGGCTAGGTGGGCGCACAATTGAGTTTTAACCATCTGAGACAAAGAATGTAGTGTTTTAAATTAAAAAAAAAATATATGTTTTAGTTAAGGATCTTATCTAGACAAAATTGCATTCAGTTGTAAGACTTGATGAACTTCACTAGAAAAAAATCGCTAAGTTACCCCTTTTTAGAACGTTTTTTCAATATTATGACTATATTACTGATATTTTATATATAATTTTTATACTAAATTAAAGAAACTAATTAATTTTAGACAAATTCGCAGAGTTTGACTTGATAAAATGATTTTCTTAATTACTATGTTTAAATATGAATTAAAAGTGCCCGCGGCGGCTCGGACTGGCCCGATCAGTCGCCCGCTGGCGCTTACGGACGATGGACCTATGTCAGTTTTTTCCGCGACAATTTCGCGCATCATACCATCTGTTTTTGACTAATTTATTATAATTGTTGCAAGTTATAATGGGCAATAAACAACGCAAGCGAAAAAAGTCGTGCAAGGAAATAAAAGTAACAAATAAAAAGAATGCACTCCAAAGATATGTCACAGTATAAATACATACAGTATTGTGACTCGGCCCTGTCCTTGAAATACTTAGCTACAGCCGGGTGGTACGTACACGATAGGGCCTACCGGGCCTACAGTAAATATTTTAATTTCATCTACTTAGTTGAATTTCTTTCCAGTTTTTATTATATTTTTTATTAAAGTTGTGAATGAAATAGGAAGGTTCAATAAAAATACAGTTATTACAATTTATACAAAAACACATAAACAAATCAAAATTTTATCTTTACAGTTCTCAAACCTAATAATAGCGAACTGGCTGTTTATTTTCAATTAATTACTCCAACTGCCCAATTATGACTATTTTATAGACAATTATTTCATTTATTAACGAAGCTCTAATTTATCGCTACTACGTGTAACGAAATTTTGATCATAAAAAAAATATTTCTTAAAAGTCAAGTAACTTATCCAACTGCATATTTCTAAACTGTGTCGCTGGGCGGGGTCATGCGAGTTCCCTGACGCGCTGTATCCACGCGAAGTATTTTGCGCGCAGCCTACAGCGCTAAATGCCTACTTTTGCAGGAATATATTGTTATGGTACACCGCTGCCTAGCCCTCCGGGATTACAGGCGTGATATTATGTTATTTACCTAAGAGTACTAACCTTCGCTCGTAAGTCAAACATATTTTGACGTTTTAACTTCCGTACGTTTGATTTCACGTCGATTCAGAATGGGTTTAACCGAAAAATTTTTTGATCGTTAATATCAATACTATGACAAAACTTAAACGATTCTTTTATGGTGATTCAGATAATTGCCTTTTCCCAACTATGTTGGGGTTGGCTTCTAGTCTAACCGGATGTAGCTGAATAACAGTATTTTACATGGAACGATTGCCTTTCTGACCTCCACAACCCAGTTAGTACTGGGTAATACGATACCTCTTGGTAAGACTCTCAGGGCTCTGAGTACCACTTGTCAAAGATCTACAAATGACATCCGGGACTAACGGATTAGCGTCCTTTCCGAGGCACGGAGGAATCTCGGTACGTAATGGGTGGTCACCCATCCACGGAGCAACCTCGGCGAGCGTGGCTTAACCTGAAGATCGACCCTAGCGGCTATTATTATTTAGCCACGAACTCCTACAAAAAAAGATTAATTATTATTGCTTAACCAATTTATTTTATTTTATACTATTCGGGAAATGTTCTTAAACAATACGAATTTGAAGGCCATTTACAAGTTTCCACAGATAAACACTCGAAACAAAAAAGACAACAAAAAAGAAAGGTAGGTACAAAATACTATAACATACCTAAATTAGAAAACAAAATAACGCGATCGATTAATACAAACTATAAACTAAAAACTACATTCAGACGCAAACAAATAATTACTTTTACGTAAAAAAGCTTTTCACCAACAAATGCTTAAGCCGAGAAACACTGGTATTGAAAATGTCCAAATCATGTTCACTAGTAAGTTTATTAAAACTTCTGATCGCACGGATAAACGAATTCTGTCTGTACGTGGACTTGGAATGAGGGACATGCAACAAACTAGGTTGGCGAAACATGTTGCAGTGTGTAACTAACCCTAAACTACCTAATAGCTAATGGGCCAACATTTGAAATAAACACTCGAGACATCTCAACTGAACTCTAGTTTATCAAAGGTTGTCACAAATCGCCGTCGGGAAGCCATTAATTTATGAGATACGTCTGGTATTAATGCTCCAGAGACTGAACCCAAATCATCTGATGTTGACGTCAAATAAAATGTCAATACGAAAAGTGGCGCACGAGGTTGAATCTGAACACTAAACTGTTTTTTATCTTCGACTACTTTACTTGCTTTTGAAATAAATACTTTAGGAAATAGCTATTAATCAAATGGGTTTTTTTAGATAGCTGATGAAAAAAATCTACACTAATAATAATATTATAAAGTGGAAAAATTTGTATTTTTGTGTGTGTGTGTGTATATTTGTATTGAATAAACTAAAAAACTACAGTGCCAATTTCAAAAATTCTTTCACCATTGGAAAGCTACATTCACCCTGAGTAACATAGGCCCCCGTGCAAAGCCGGGACGAGCCGCTAGTGTTAAATATTTTTATAAATAACTTGTAAAATATGGAATATCCTAATGATCTTGCTGGGGAACTGTATTTTGAAAATGACTTGGCAGCAACCTCGAAGAAGTAGGCCTAGGCGAAGCAGTTATTTAGGAAAATTATTAAGTTCTTACACATGTTTGTTCATGTTGCGTCCTTGAGTTGGAGAAAACCTAGCCTGTAACTGCATATCGCGTCCATGAATGGATAAACCGTGAAAGTGCTGCACAGTGCACTGTCACCGATGATCTCATGACTGCGCTGGGGAACTAATTTCGCGTAGCTGAATTTTAAGTCAATCATGACATTCATTTCATTTCAATTCACTTACTGGATTTGTACCTGGTTGATGGCAATAAGCTCGTCCTCTATTCCATGGGACTTAAATAACTGGCGAAATGTGGGTGTGGTGGTACTATTAGGTGATGTTATGTTTTGTGTATGAGTGTTATTACTTGTTGATTTGTTAAGGAGAAGTGCTACCTACCACTATGCTATTTTATTTATATGTTTTAACTGCTCTTAGAAACTGCACTGTTTGATCATATTTGAAGGAAGGAAGGTAATAATTGGCTAGTGTTATTGTAAGAATATTAATTTTGTTTTTTTATTAAGAATGTTTGGTGACAAAAACGTATCCAAAATAAAATTAAAAGCACATAAAATAACTTCACGCATAAAAAAAAGCATGATGGAAAAAAATATCGTAATTGTACCCTGGTCCTCAGCCTCCCGATACTTATTAATTCATTACTAAAACATAACGATTTGTAACAAATCACTTGGGCCACAATATAACATTCCAATTTGCCCCAAGTGCAATTCTTAAGGATCGGCAGTCGACCATTGTGATGTACCTAATGTGTATATAATGTATTGTGTGCCCGGTTCATGTAACTTTTTGTGAATTGTGCATTTCATATTATTTTATCTGTTATTTTAGTTTACGTCTCATACATATTATGGCTCTCTAGTTATTTATTATTTAAAGTAATCTGTGGAAAACGTAGTGGGTAGCATATTTATCATAGTTTAGTATGTAAGTCTTATTATAAACCCGTAATATGCTACTGTTTGTTTTTCCTAAATAAATCAAATCAAATCAAATATCTTTATTGTGGATCATAGGTAGGCACATAATACAGGTCTTAAATAATTAAATTGTGATCAGCTATGTCCCGCCCATAGGGCATACAATAGTCATTTACACTACGGAAGTCAAATTAAATACATTACTACATTTTACTCCAAACTATGAAAAAAGAAAACACATAGAATACTCGTAGTAATAAAGAGAGAGATAAACACATTAGTAGGCCACTGAACGCATCATGACTGGGGGAGACAGTATTGGAGCAGTGATTTGTCTGAAAGGAAGTCTTTTATAGAGTAGTAGCATTTCTTTACTAACAGATCATGGAGACTCTTTTTAAATTTTGTTATTTCTGGAATGATTAAATAAATAAATAAAAGTGACAAGTTCATATGTTATCGTGAGTCCAATATTTTTCTATTCTACCATTTGTTCCCTACCATTTTGAAAACATTTACCTATTCCAACGTAACCTTAAACTTGGCAAAACAGTCCTGTACTTGAAAAATGGTTCACAATACACGATACGCAACTTTTTCTTGCCCCTTGAATGCAATGGAAGTACCATATTAACCCAGAAACAATTCTTGGAATCCCACTACGTCTCGCCTACGCCAAGCAAGTTTTCATTACTGAGCCAAGAATAAGATGATTCCAAGAAAAATGCCTTTGAAGGCAAACGAACCTTTGAAGGCAAGCGAGGTTTGCCTTTTTGATTTAGTCCAGGAATTCATACAAGTCGTAAACTTGAGACTTTGAAGTTGTCATTTCTGTTTGACTGAATTTTACGTATTTTTAGACTGAACAGTAATTAAGTAATTAGGTTCATTTCTGAACGCGTTCCTGATTTCTGAACAAACTTTTCCAGGATTTAGATTTATTAGACTTAAATAATTTTGTGAAAATTTCAATTGCATTGCTTATGTAGGGAACTGATGGTAGTTTTAGGTCAAATTAATGTATTTTCTAGTACAATTAAGAGTATTGGGATTTCTAAACAGCCGCGTAGATGCTAACTACTCGTAATAATTTCACAATTTTAAGAAAAAACCGTAGAAATAATTTATACAACTTAAACTTGCTCGTAAAGAAAACAATTTGCGTCTCGTTAAAGAGTTTTATTGATCGTAAAAATTAGAAAAACAATTCTTGCCTGATTGCGCAGTTGTGCAAGAGTTCTACCCCTAACTGATTTTTTATGTTCTCTTAAGAAACACAGAGGGTAGAGCTTCTATTTTTATAAATTACCTATAAACGTTACCCGCGACGTTGCTTGGCCCTTTTTCTCAAAATATTTTTGAAGACTTTTTTTTGCTATCAATTCGTGATATTATTATTTCTGTCCACTCTGCAAGTCCTGCAACTTAACCTTAGTACCTACATAGGTATATTTGTGCTAGGAGTGGCCTCCTCTCAATAAAGCAACGAGTGAGAATCGTGGCGAGGCCGAACATTGGGCGCTTACAAAAACTCTCCTTCACAAGTTAATCAAAGTTCCTTTAGAAATTACTCAGACATTTTAAAACTTACTGAGAAATTCATAAAGTTCGTGAAATAAAAACAAACTAGAAAACTCACTCAATGTTAGTAGCTACGCGTTTGGCAGCCATACAAAAGCAAATCGAGAAATTGTATGGAAACTTGGTCGTCGAAAAATCGAGTTTGTTATTAATTTTAGTACTCTAAGTTTCATGTGTTAATAATCGTTTTTCTTTCAATATAATTGTGTGATTGATTTCAAGAAACTTTGTATGTGTTTCGATAGCCTTTTGTTTTTTTTTATTTATCGGTCTGTACTGCACGTTGTTGAGGAACGTGATTTATTTGTTGTTGTTTATATTGCTTTTAATATCGTGGCAAAATAATAACAGCCACTCAGATCGATCTTTAGGTTAAGCCGCGCTTGCCTAGGTTGGTCCGTGGATGGGTGACCACCCATTACATACCTAGTTTACTCCGTGCCTCGGAAAGCACGTTAAGCCGTTGGTTCCGGCTGTCATTTGTAGATCTTTGACAGTCGTTACAGGTAGTCAGTGTCCCAAAAATTCTGACAACCAGTCTTACCAATGGGTACCTATAGTATTACCCAGTACTAACTGGGTTGTGGAGGTCAGATAGGCAGTCGCTCCATGTAAAATACTGGTGTTCAGCTGCATCCGGTTGGACTGGAAGCCGATCCCAACATAGTTGGGAAAAGGCTAGGCAGTTGATGAAGATGATGTTCATATTGCTTTTGTTCTGGCTTCTTGGTTTAGAACTTTAGAGGTTGTAAGTGCGAATACAGAGCAATGGGGCCTTGCGCTCGGCCCTGAAGTCAGAAAAGTGTTATCAGGGATCTTCAATTATGAATTCCTTGGATCATAACTTGTAGAATAATGGACTACTTAAGGATTGTATATATATATGTATTGCCTTCACTACTTACCTTAGGTAGGTATAACTGGGCTGCGGGACTGTTCGAAAGAGATACCGCGACCCTGGAACATAAAGGGCAAAAGAAGGAACATGGATGGGTTTTAGTCAGTAAAAGTCTGACACTCCTGAGGAGTCATTGGATGATTTCTTAAAATGGTCACAGACGTACACTATTATGAATTGTCACCTTGTGACCATTTAACGAATTTAAACGTAATTCATATTATTATCCTATTATGATTCTGCTAAAGCGGCAATTTTAGACCCCCAGAAGTTACTAACACTAACCGGTTGTGATATTGTACTGCAACAAATATTAAGTAGTTCCTTAGGTACCGTACCTTTTTTAAATTCGTGGAAACAACAATATTCTTGTAACTCATGAACAATGTCTTCCTTGAATTGAATTGGAGAAGACGTCTGTTTCCGGGGAGAGATAGATACGAAATACAATTCTTAGTAACTCCTTGTTTCTAGTCGTTCGCTTGCTGTTTGATATTGCAGATTGCTTTCCGGTGAAACATAAACCTACTTACCTTCATGACATGTAATCGATATTACCTTACAGCTGAAATAAAGTAGAAATGATAACCTGTACCACCTGAGGAGCTCGTGGCTAAGAAGAATAAGAACAGCCACTCGGGTCGATCTTTAGGTTAAGCCGTGCTTACCTAGGTTGGTCCGCGGATGGGTGACCACCCATTACATTCCGAGTTTCCTCCGTGCCTCGGAAAGCACGTTAAGCCGTAGGTCCCGGCTGTCATTTGTAGATCTTTGACAGTCGTTACAGGTAGTCAGTGACCCGAACATCTAACAACCAGTCTTTCCAACTTTCAGAGGTCAGAGGTCATCAGTAGGCAGTCGCTCCATACTGGTATTAAGCTGCATCCGGTAAGACTGGAAGCCGACCCCAACATAGTTGGAAAAGGCTAGGCAGATGATGAAGATGCTAACCTGTACCACCATCTCCCGAAAAAGTTAACATATACATACATACATATGTTTACTGTTTTAAAATCGTTTTTATTTTTCATTGATTAACAGGATACTTGTTTAATACACCAATTCTAATGCCATTCGTTTCTATAATTCAACAATAGTATTCATTGCGTTATGTTTCAAACTATAGCGTCGTTAAAGTTCTAACGCCACGTAAGTCAAAAATAGCAACTCAACAGGAGATTGAAAAACTGCATGATTATACCTAGGTTATGGTGTCAATACCATTTTATAATTTGTGTTCACTTAAAATTAGATAGAGACTTAGCTTATTTCTGTGATTTGCTGAAACAAACACAAAGTTTTTTTGCAAAAACTAGCTAACGGCATCCAAATAAATAAACCACCAAAAGTTGACTCACGCGGTGTTAGAACTTCTACGATAATAGATACCTTCGTGTTTCCTTCAAGAAAATGTCTAAAGGCAGTTCAGATTCACTTGTTTCTATACAAAATCGAATCTTGGATTCTTACATAACAGGCGAATGCTCGCGTTTGTCCTGTTAAGTATCTGTGTGTACATAAATAAATAAATAAATAAATAATCAGGGAACCCTGTCCTTACGATGTACCCCATCTTTACTCTTCTCTTTATCTTTAGTCGGATGGAACACAACGTAGTTGATCTTATGCAACTAACATCTAAGCAAACATTCCAGACAGTCAGAATATATGATCTGTAACAGCCTCTCACCCCGCTCTGACGTGAGATGAGTTCAGAATAATACCACTAAGAAGATACCTTAGTTCAGAAGGTCAATAGGAAGGCTCCATAAAATGAACATGCACGCACACATAGACTCGATTTACGATGTCATACTATTTTCTCAGTCTGCAGTAGGCTACAATGGCAATACTGGATATACAGAGCAACCAAACAGCATCTTTACTGTAACTAATGCTGATAGACTTGTCAGTGACAGCAAGCTTTGTCTAATTTAATGGCAACGAGGTAATAAAATCGCTGGGAAAATGATACAATCTGAGGTAAAATTGGCGAGTGGACTAAAGTCTCATCATCATCTGCCTAGCCTTTTCCCAACTATTTTGGGGCTTCCAGTCTAACTGGATGCAGCTGAATACCAGTGTTTTACGTGGAGCGACTGCCTATCTGACCTCCACAACCCAGTTAGTTCTGGGTTATTACCTAGAACTAACTGGATACCGATACCCTTTGGTAAGACTGGTTGTCAGACTTTCGGGCCACTGACTAACTTAACGACTGTCAAAGATCTACAAATAACTGCCGGGACCAACGGCTTAACGTGCTTTCCGAGGCACAGAGGAAACTCGGTATGTAATGGGTGGTCACCCATCCACGGACCAACCTAGGCAAGCGCGGCTTAGCCTGAAGATCGACCCGAGCGGCTGCTATTATTTAACCACGTTTAACTAATAATTACTACACTACTTCCTACATTTCTAAACCATATTTCCTCTCGCAGGTCTGCTGGAAGAAATTTCTTATGAAATAAACAGTACCTTTGTGCTCTTCTATGTTAATATATTGTCCTGTTATGTATCTGTGTGTATAAATAAACAAATAAATAAATAATTATATCGAAAAAATAAAAAAAATACCCACATAGTCCTCATATTCACAGTTGCTTTATTTCGTTTGCTATATTGAACTGACCTTCTGTATACTATTTGACTACTTCGTGATAACACTGTCGGATTTCAGCTAGGAGATTAGAAGTCTGACAATTCACACACACGTATATTTGACTAATGATTTTTAATGTTATATTAATGGTAAGGTAGTGTTTGATTAATTATTGTAGTGCGGGAAGTTCATATTAGTATATAGGCACGTGGGTGCAGCTGTAATACTGGGTGGGTATTTTGTGATGAATTTGCTTTCATATACTTAGTCACTTAGGTAGCTAGAAAAGCTTTGCGAATTGGGAGCAACATATTCTGAATTTTATTTTTGATAGATTTTCTATTACATACAAAAGCTGAAACATCAACGTCATTCAGCAAAGAAAATGATTTGTGACTTTGGTAAAATTTGCCTCAAGCTTATTTTAAAGTATAGAATGAGTAAATGATGTTTATTTGAATTTTTTTTCAAACACTTTTACGTCAAAATATTCAAAAGATATTATGTTAACGGTAAAAGAATACATCGGGAAAAAGCCGGCATGTCCTAGAGTCCAATACGTACGTACGTATACGTGAAATCAGCCAACCCCGCACTGAGGCCACGTGGTGGATTACAGTCCACTCACTCTTATAGAGTGGGGGCCTGTGGACTCAGCAGTGGGACCATTATGGTGTATAATTGTAAGACATAAAAGAGCGGCGCCTCCTGGCACAGGCATCTATATGCTTAAAAGGAGACGCCACCAACTGTATAATGTACAACGTGTAATAACGAAATAAAACATTTTTGATTTGATTTTGATATGGTCCGTTAATGCTACGAGTATATTAACCTATGTACCAGTGGCGAAGGTTCCATATAACTCGATTCCTACCGGCTTGCCTTTGGAAAATGCCACAGTCTTCAGTCCTTCTATGGAAAAATCATAAAATCACGTTAAAGACATGTACTCCGGCTTCCCTCTTACAAAAATTGACCCTTCACTACTGCTATATACAATTGCACACGTTACGATACAATGTGAACTCCATAAATAGACTACATATAGTAAAGTAGTAGGTCCTATATTAACTTCCATGCCAACACAGAGTTTTATTTATCCTTGTGTGGGTAAGAGTTTATTAAATAGAGAAGTAGTCCTGACGTATCAGCACTTATAGATGACCTATCCACTGCGATTCGATACTTTGTTGGGGCAAGTACAGTAATGGAAAATGGACCGGTGGCATTGCGGATTATAAGATCTTAATTGTTAAACCAACGTTGTCTAACCCTTTTGTGAACACAGGCGATTTTTCGTGTTATGAATTGATGTTTTAATTTGTCTGTATAGCTGATTAGGGTCCGAAGTGATGCATCATTTAAATATCTATTACTTATTGATAAAGAGATAACTTCAAAAAACTCATCAGCAAAAATAAGATAATTAACATTTTTAACAAAATGTAGATTTCGAAGAAACAGTTAGATTGTTACAGTTCGATGAGATTTCGCTGAAATTTAGTTTCAAAGCTAATGTAGCTGCTGGCGAGATGGCGGTCAGCGTTCGTCAGTCGTATCACACAACACAGCGTAGCCCAAACTACTGGCAGCAAATGCACAAGGTTTCCTTGAACAGATGAGTTAAGTAGGGGAAGAAGTTTTGTGTGGAAATTCTCAAGGGATTGCCCACAGAGATCTACAGGGTGGAAGGGACTCTGACGCTAAACCTAAAATATTAAAAAAACAGCTATTTCCTACAAAATTGCAAAGTATGGAAATGCTGATTTAAAAAAAAAGTCATCATCTGCCTAGCCTTTTCCCAACTATTTTGGGGTCGGCTTCCAGTCTAACCGGATGCAGCTGAGTACCAGTATTTTACGTAGACTGCCTATCTGACCTCCACAACCCAGTTAGTTCTGGGTAATACGATACCCTTTGGTAAGACTGGTTGTCAGACTTTCGGGCCACTGACTACCTGTAACGACTGTCAAAGATCTACAAATGACAGCCGTGACCAACGGCTTAACCTGCTTTCCGAGGCACGGAGGAAACTCGGTATGTAATGGGTGGTCACCCATCCAAAGACCAACCTAGGCAAGCGCAGCTTAACCTAAAGATCGACCCGAGCGGTAGTTATTATTTAGCCACGAGCTCCTTATTAAAAAAAATACCGTAGAAAAATTTCTATGTGGGTGGGGAGGGGTTCAGAATGATGTATTGAATGAATACGTGGTAACCGTTTTTGCGTCGCGCGTCGGTATCCCTTCCACCTTGTATAGTTTGTACCGATACGAATGAAGAAGTTACACCATGTTCTCGATTTTAACTACAGTTTTGAGCCGTTTGGGTTCGAAACGATCGGGTCATGGGGCCCGAATGCGCGTCCCCTTTTTAAGGAAATCTCTCGCCGACTGGTCGACACTTCGTGACCAAGGGCTGGCTCTTTCTTTGGCCAAAGAATTAGCATTGCCATTCAACGTGGCAATGCTGCCAGTCTTCTGGGCACGTTTCCAGATGACAACGATGCGGAGGAGTACTTTCACGCCTAAGACGTGTCCTATCGTCGTCGTTGTATATTATTATATAGGCACTTTCTATATGTCTTCTTTTTATCATTATTTTAGTTCTATTTGTAGTCTGCATATAATGTACTTTATTTTAAAATAATTTATAAATCAAATTGTTGCCCGAGTAGGTACCTAGCAGAACATGATTGTAACTTACAAGTCACCTTTATTCTTAAAGGTGTATTTTACCAAGTTTGTACGAAAACAGTCCATTTCCCGTGTCGTTTACTTAATACCGGTAGAAAGGAACCTTCCAACATTTTCGAAATTATTTAAAATCCTATAAATTTTCCTTGAGAACTCTTCGTTTGTGTTAATTATGCGCCCCAAGTCTTTAACTTACTGTAGGTACTACGTTCACTTTTCTGACAAAAACACTTCAATGTTCGAGAATTTTTTTAAAGCAATAAAATTTCATGAGACGGTTTAAACATATTGAAAATGTTCGTTTTTGTGAATTGGCTTCGGGGAATCTAGATAGACCTAGGCTACGTTGGATGGCAATGCTAAGTCTTTGGAAAAAAATGTCAGTTGTAATGTGTTGAGATGTTAATGCTAGCGTGCTGCGCAATCCATTATCACTCTTACTGCAATAAAGGCCATGGTGTCCGAGACAGTCGACTGCTGCACCACATTGACAGCGATTTAATAATTAATTAAGATTAAGTAGCTTGTAAATTACAAATGCTGTAACATGATAATGTTGTAATACCAAACGATTTGAAAAGAGTAACCATGGAGTATCTTGCCGGTTCTTCTCCATAGGAAACGACCAACCAGAACCGTGCACCTTTTTGTTGACATTATATAAGTGCACATCTAGGCCTATTTGAAATAAAAAAAACTAGCACTCCGGGAGTGCCGGCAGAAGTGAAAACTTGATTATTAACGTTGAGCATGTTTGATATTTTGGAATGGTTAGGGAATAATTTTGCACCAATTGCTTTATCAGTATAAAAGTACTATCATTTATGGAAGTGCCCTTAGACTGCCTTAGTACGGGAACCAGTGTCGCCAAACTCATACACTTGCAAATTAAAATGAACATTCCAATACACAGAAAACGATAAAACATAGCAATGATGCAACTGTAATATTTTATTTATAAACAAATTACTGTCCTTGAAAAAGCACTAACTTATTATGTATAATTCTTATTTTCGATTGTGGTTCAAAACATTGTTTGGTACTATGGTGAATACGGGTTTCGAAGTAATGCATTGCGATTGATTTAATGAGGAGAGTTCTGTGATTCCCTATAAAACTGCTGACTGTCGAAATGGTCATTAATAAATATATTAATATTGGTACGTGTGCATTCCTTGTAACACGATAATATAAGTGTTGACATCACATTTTTCTCATTAAAAAATGAATTTCCTTTATGTGAACGCGCTCGAAATATCTTTTCTGCCAATTCACAGACTTTATTTAAGTCAGTAGAAGGATAAATAAGGCCTCCTTTGTCTCTTCTAGCAATGATTCCGTGATTTTTTTTTTTAATTTATTCATGACCATGGATACATGTCCTTCAGTCGTAATGATTCCGTGATACTTATCTGTGATCAAAGCCAAAAGACAATCCTCACATTTAATAACTTTCCTCAACTTTCTTGCAATAAAACCAGCAATATAGGTTATTATTTCTTTAGAATAAAGAGTAAGCCTAGAAGGATCTGTTAAATAATCATGATCTATGTTGATCATAGGATCACATCCTAAAGATTCATGCGGTAGCAGCAATCCACAAGTTTCTTATTTCGGGTTTATTCGGAAATCTGAAAATTTAATAAGATTTTTTATTATCTTTCATTTTTTGCGTCAGGTGAGTGCAGTTATACGAATTAAAATCGTATAATACGTGTGTTACTAACATAGATTTTAAGTAGTGCGTATTACTAATAACATATGAATCAAGGTCGGAAGAGTATTTTTTTATAGACATTGCATTATTCGGTATTACCCATATTAAAGGGTAAATTCCCCGTCAAAAAGTGGCAACACTGAATTTTGAGGTAAGATAATAAAATTATTGCAAAAATCACGATTATACGAGATTTATCCATTAAACGAATTAGTTGGTACATTACTGCGACTATTTTATGAGAAATAATAGGACACAAAGCGATTGAATACTTAAAAAGATCTAATACTTACGAGTGAAAGGACAGTCCAGCAATCTTCATCAAACTATCACTTTTACAGTTTATTACACTGCACCTTACCATTTTGCACAGTTGCACAAATGTACTGTTGTCGAATTAAGCTCGAAAAGATCATATAATGTGTATAATTTCGATGCAATTGTTAATAAACAAATTGGATGTCAATCTGGCACCGCCACAAACGTCAAACTTGTTGTGCACTGACAATGATGTGCTCAGCCGACACGCGATAAGGGACAGAAATATTTATACTCTGTCTCTTTTCTTTGCTAGTGACGTTTATATGTTCTTCTTTTTCTTGTGCGAATGCAAAGGAAGATATCCAGCAGTCTATAGAATACTCTGTCTACGGTTTTTTCTATTCCGTGTTTATCCCTAAAGCATTAGGTTCAAAGTTGATTGGAAACATTTTAAAATTTCTTTAAATGATTTTAAACCATAAAATGTTGAAGGTTAAGTTCAAAATCGTCTACTCTCCATCCGTCTTACGCTTTTTCCAAATTTCTTTAAATGATTTTAAACCATAAAATGTTGAAGGTTAAGTTCAAAATCGTCTACTCTCCATCCGTCTTACGCTTTTTCCAAATTTCTTTAAATAATTTTAAACCATAAAATGTTGAAGGTTAAGTTCAAAATCGTCTACTCTCCATCCGTCTTACGCTTTGTCACGTGTCCTGACGCGAGTGTCCTGACGCGAGTTTAAGATTTTATACCCATTACAGAACAATTTTTTTAAAGTGCTCAACGCCGCTAAAGAAGTTTTCACTTCAAAAAACATTTTGATTTTTTTATTAAAGTGTAATATTGCATTCTATTTCGATTTGCTTCACAGAAAAAGTCTTTAACCAACCATTTCTATAGTTCTGAATAACATAAATGTTCCAATGCTATAAATATAGAAGATAGCTAAGGATCTTTGAAGTGACTCTAATCAAATTAACCAAAGGGCAAGTACTGTCGGTTTGTCGGTTTATTTTGTGAATAACTATTGTTTGCTCAGTCGGCCCTTTGAAGTTTGTTGTTTGCACCACCCTAAGATCACTGTAGATAAACTTCGTTGCTCTCCGTTTAGTTTGATTTTTAGGATTCCGTACCTCAAGAGGAAACAACGGAACCCTTATAGGATCACTTTGTTGTCCGTCCGTCCGGACGTCTGTCTGTCTGTCAAGACCCTTTATCTCGAGAACGCGTGGAGGTATCACACTCACACATACTCAAGTCTACAGTCCCTAGTAGTTGTGAAAAAATCAAACTTCTAAGTTAACGTAAAAAAGGATACGGCTTTTTTGCCGCAAAAGACGTATATTCCCGTTGACCTAGAATCACGTGGCAAGAAGCATTGTCTTAAAGCACAATTAAAGGTAAACATCTGAAAACCGTAAATAATTAGTTTAATAACAAAATACCTACAAGTTAATACGGAACCCTCGGTGCGCGATTCCAACTCGCACTTGGTCGGTTTTTAACTTTGACATGTAGGCGTCTAGGCGGCTACTCAGTGTTCAATAGAAGTATTTTCCGTTTTACCAAATAGAGCAAACACTCGAGTTTCCAAGTTTTCTTTAAGGTGGGAGCAATAGGATAGCTCGCGAAATTCGAATTTTGATTGAATGACTTTTTCATGAAATTGTCATTCAATGTGATTAAATGAACTTGAGGTAGTTGTCCCACCGGGCCTGTGGACGGTGAGTAATGGGTTAGCTCGCCGTCCGTCCGTTCTTATGACGACAGGCCGTGTCGACGGCGCGTTCGTGTTCCATGCGTGCCTTAAAGAGATGTCAGCAATGATGAGGGGCCTGCAAGGGCCGATGCCTGCCAGGGCTGCGGGACTGTTCGAAAGAGATACCGCGGCTCTGGAACATAAAGGGCAAAAGAAGGAATGGATGGTTTTAGTCAGTAAAAGTCTGCACTCCCTTCCGCTCCGCCCAGAGCGGGAGGAGTCATTTGATGATTTCCCATCCGAAAAAAAAAAGTTATTTGTCCCACCATGAGCGAGAAGCGAGTAGAGCTAGAAAGTAGAAACGCGTTGGCGAGCAGCGAGAAGCGAGTGTGTAGTTCCGATAGTTTTGTCGCTGGGCTATAAGCGAGTGTGACGGCTGATTACTCGCACCACTCGCTCGGGACGGCTAGTCCTGCGCAACATCGCACGCGCTTCGCATGTGTTCCCGTCCCGACAACAATGATAGTTCTAGTAATTGTTCTAGAATTCATAATATATGCACTCAGATCCGCACTCTAGGTAGAAATGACCGCTGGTTGGTCTCTTGGCGTGAGTACTGACCGCCAAGCGAGCATCGCTAAGCAAATATCGCTGAGCGAGTATTATCTTTGATAGCTTTTGTCGCTCGGCGACAAATCAATGGAGCGAATCCTCGCCCGCAGCGTAAACTGTCAGCGATCAGCTATTAACACGTTCACTGCGTAACAGGCCGATATCGGCCTGCCGCGATACTTCAGCTGGTGCGGACGAAGAAAACTATGTCCCTCTCGCTTGTGCGAAACGATTATCTCAGGTGTTTGTAAAAATTCGACAGAGACAAAATAATATATATTTCATCTTCCGGTCAAAATTGTAGGTGTTCCCCATCAAAACATAACGGCAGGCTTTTATCGACCTACCACGCACTGACGGTGAAAAACATCCGCTGAGTGCGGCAGTGGGCCTATTCCGGCCCGCCCTCCCAACAGGCAGCAAGCGACCCGATACCGCACAGAGCGCGCGCCCCGCCAGTTAGTGTTGTGCTATCTAACTGATCTGACGTAGCGTTCGATATAATCAACGATGGCAAGCAATAAAAGAAAAATACAAATTTTGGAAAATAGAGTAACTCGCCCTGCAGTTATTGATAGTGATAGTGACAGCAGTGAAGAAATATTTTCCACTAAGAAAAATAAAAAGAATTTGGAAACAAATGTGCATGAAAAACGAAGCACAAGCGGTAAGTTTTGTTTACTACTTACACATATCAGCCTTAGACTCATAATGACGTGGGGATTTTTTATGTAATACCATCCTTTATGAAAATGATTATTCTTAAAAACTAGCCTTCTACGGTAAATAGTTTTTGCAATATAAATTTTGACGTGATAACGTCTTATTTGTCCAGTTTCGCGAGTTCTGTGGTAAAACTCATAAATGGTTAATAAATCACACGGAATTAAGAAAAAAAAAATCATTTCAGAAAATCAAGTAAAACCTAAGGACAATGAACAAGAACATGTCCTTGAGATGAGCGCTAAACGAAGAAATTGTGCAGGGTGCTACGACAAACTGCGGAAAAACTTTAATAGTACCCAAGCAAAAAAAAAGTTTAGAAAATAAAAAAAATATTGCTGGAAATGCAACCAAAACCTTTGCGTAACATGTTTCCAAGACCATAAGCAAATAAAAATATTTTTCAGTTCTTTTACGATAATTCTGTTTTATTTTCGATATCCCCTTATTTTTGTCAGTCCCATCACTACTAAAAATACTTTCTAGTGCGGTTCAGGTCAATATCGGCCTGCCGATTTTCCTGCTTTATTTCTCATTTCCTGTTTCGCAGATCCCGGGGCGAATCAAACCTAAGGAAGTTGGGTTCAAGGTCATTCTAACAATAGAAAAAAAAATGTAAACATTATGTTTCCACAAAGTTATAGCAATTTAATCTATCCTAGTGCTGGTGGGTCTAGAAAGACCTGCCACGCACTGGCGGAAATATCATTGGGGGCGCATTTTGGCCCGCCGCCGCACCAGATGAAGAATTATGATTTTACTTGCCGCAGTAAACGTGTTAATACATGCATCTCTTTTGTTTACACGGGATGTATATCTATTATACGTTTCTTGTGCTACAAAATAGCCTATAGATAATCGCTTTCTTGCCGGCCGGTAGGACCACTGCCTAAAGGGGTTGCATTGATGATTTTAATGATATATAGCCATATTTGTTTCGGCCGCGAATAATATTTTAATCAATATACAGCCTGACACTTTCGCAAATTTCAAAAGACGCAAGAAATTTTGAATTTCGCGGACTCTGGTGCTTCCAGCTTAAGACATTTCTTTTTCTCAGTTTTCTATTAGGAATCATCTCAATTTTACCTGATGCACATTTTTTTTGTATTGAACCCTGCTGCACCATGCATTTATAAACACCGTTTGTCAACCAAAAAAAAAGTTTGTTACTACCCAATTGTTACGAATTTAATGTTAGTTTCGTTTACGTTTTTAGAACACGGTTGGTGTTCTAATAACACGTTCGTTACACCTACTTTTAGGACCATTCGATTGTACCTAAGCAAGTAACTTTCAAATAGGTATTTAATAAAGGTTTCCCAAGTCCCACCGCTTGACTCCGCGCTAGATGCAGTAGAACTAAGTTTTTCTTTGTTATCCACACCCTTTGTGACAACTGATAAACTTGTGAACGCCTTCGACGTCTGATCGATATGGCGAAGTAACGGACAGGACAAGATACGGTTCGGCTTGAATGGTGTTTGTGTGGAAAGTGTTCGTATTATACTAGATAACAAGGTAATGGGTTTTTATAAGATTATGATGGTGAGGTCGACATACAAATACAAAATTTGCGAATTGGACGTAATGCGCCAAAAGGAAATCAAGCAGAAATGAGGTCTCAATTACTGAGTTCTTACAAGTTCTATAGGATATGGGCGTGAAGAAAAACAGCAGCGATTTGAATTTAAATACGTTAACTCGTTTATTATTCAAATTTAAAAATACTCACAAGGAAGGTTATAGTATCTGCCTCCTAGCACAGTATATAGATAGAAATAGAGAATGACTAAAGGCAACTGTTACTTTTATAACATTCGTATAGTGGCAGTGTTGCCAGTATTAAGAAGATTAACGATTTATTAATAACGATTAATTTTTGCTTAATAAAATCGACTAAATATCAACAAGTTCTTCGATCGTTTCAAAATTAGAACTATTTTGTTTCCATCTAAGAGCGTCACCAGCTTAGCTAGGGTGGGGGGGCAGGAGGCTTAGAAAAAATAATAACTGAGTGCATAAAGAAGAGCTCGTGTAGCCTCGGTAGTGTTTCCCCGACACTTGCTCGAGTCAGTCTGCGATGCTGTGCCAGTAGTTTTAAATCAGCCCCTAAATAATGATCTCACTTAGATCCAGCCTGTCCCTTTGCCGACCTCCCCAGCGACGCCCTAAGCCGATGCTCGTATCCCTCAGGGGGTGCCCTTAGCGCGCTGTCGCTTAGTTTATAAGTTTTTTTGCAGCTGACTGGAGGCCTCTGGATAGTCCGGTTAAGAAGAAGCCAGCCTGATAGGTTGACCTGGATGATGCCATTCATAAAAAAAGGAAAATTGCACTCCGGGAGTGCCGGCAAAACTGAAAGCTTGAATATGTTGTGCATTTTTCGCCTCCGCCTTACGAATTTTCGATCAGGTCACGTGTCCTGACGCGAGTTTAACATTTTACCCATCACAAAACACACAACGCCGCTAAAGAAGTTTTCACTTCAAAAAAACATCGGTGTTCCTCGCTTGACTTCTCTCGCACTTGGCCTGTCACCCATTCGAAAACTGATTCTAATTTTAAATTGCGATTAGAAATGACTGCATTGACTTACCTAGCATTTAAAACATTTTGAATCAAGGTGTTATTTACTTTTGTTCACTTTCTCACCAAAAATGTATTTTTGATCGTGCACTAATTGAAACTTGGACTCTTTATTAAAAAAAAAAGAGTTGACGGGAGCGAATAAAATGAAACGAAATTAAATTCACGGGCCATCATAATGGGCCGTTTGGATTTCCATTGCGTTAAAAAAAGAGATTAAAAAAAAAACGTCCTCAGTATAAGATTAAAAATGCAATTTTGAAACAACAGGATATAAAAATATCTGTGTCGACCAGCTTTATTTTTGGAGTTATTTTAGGCTCATTCAATGAATAAAGCAGCATTCTGGCATTTTCACAAATATGCTATTTTGTTAATACTTGTGTAACCCAACCACACTAATCCAGGTCAAGTTGAAAACCAGCGTCGGGCACTAGGTGTCGTCCATTTTTTTTTATGCTATTTGGTGCAGCCGTGAGGAAAAAAAAAAAAAAAAAAAAAAAAAAAAAAAAAAAAAAGGCACACAGTGTCACATTTTTTATTTTTTGTTTAGATTTAAGTGTGTTATTGGTTTTTTTTTTACTGTGTGCACTTGTGGAATGTGCCAAATACATGTCCTTTTTCCTTCTTTTTTTTAATAACAGTACTAACCTATTGCCTACTGTCCACTGCAAGCCTAAGGTCTTTACCACGTGTGTACTATTTTAGATTGAATTAACTTAAAGTTAATTACATCAAAAATACATAATCATATAAAATTTAAATTTCATTATGATTTTTAAAGGCTTTCATTATTCTAAAACCTGCTCAGGTGGTGATTCATTAATGACTCTGCCCTTTTTTTTTTGGGATGGGAAATCATCTAATGACTCCTCCTTCTCTGGGCGGAGCGGAAGGGAGCGTCAGACTTTTACTGACTAAAACCCATCAATGTTCCTTCTTTTGCCCTTTGTGTCCCAGGGCCGCGGTATCTCTTTCGAACAGTCCCGCAGCCCTTAATGACTCTGCCCTGGAGCGTAAATGTGGTGCTGTTCTACAAACGATGGGACACTTAATATCGTGTCCTGCGTGTCCTGTTGTTTGTTCACTACAGGAACTGATGGACGCTACTGAAAGCTCCAAATTAGTAGCTCAGTTCCGGGCTTACACAATTTAGATTGCCATCGACATTTTAAGAAGAAGAAGACTTTCATTAATTGAGAACAGAGTCAGATTCAATCCGTCATAAAACCAGAAATCCTAATCTAATAAGCGACATTCAAGTGCATTGAATACGTAGGGGTCGCATTCCTGTTATGTTCAATTCACTTAGAAGGCAGTATCAGTGTGCAGTCGATGCTTACTAAGCGCTGTTAGTCGCTCGTAAACGCTTGAGGTAATAGGGACATGGAGTAAGGAGCATATGGAGTGACAATATGCCAGCTGGCGTCCCGACTCGCTTGTATGGAAACACTAGCTTCTGTCCGCGGCTTTGTCGGCGTAGAGTATGTCCTAATTCAGGTCAATGTCTTCATGTGTGTCAATTTCTATCGAAATCTGTACAGCCATTAAGGTAACACACAGAATTACTTTCGCATATATAATATTACTATGTATTTACAGTCGTCACGAAGTTCTAAGAGAAATAGGTATACTCGAACACGAAACACGCAAACTGTCTGCGTTTCGGTTAAATTGAGTGTATTATCTACTCAATAAAAAATGTGCTTTCAACTTAACCTAGGCTTACGTTAACATCATCAGCATCTGTCTATAGATGCATTTCCTTACTAAGTTGGCGACGGTTTCAAGTCTAACCGTATGCAGATGAATAGCAATATTTTACATGGAACTACTGCTTATCAGACTACCACGACCTAGTAGCTGGGTAACACAGCACCGGCTTTAAGGCTGGTTGTCTGTGAAGGTGTCTAAGGCTGTGAAGGTGTTTTGGGCTTCTTGTAACGACAATTAAACATATTTCCAAGAATTGGACAGGGTAGCCTTAACATCTCCACACTTGTGCACTCCATTCGTCACTATTCTGTGGCAAATCATCTAATTAGATTGCCGAGGCGCCCACAAGCCGCTCTGCGACTGCTTTGACATTCAACTGTGCTGTTCAAATGAAGTACTAATAGCTTTAATTAAACTATAGTTGTTTCTTTAATTTTTGTAACCAGATTTCAGTGCGTTTTGGCGAAAAATGATAAGGTAAATTAAGTATAATAATAATGATAATTAATAAATTGGTAATAAAATAATGATAATTAATAAATTGGTAACGATCGAAGTCTGTACGACATAGGGCGTGGCTTCTGTAATCCACGAGTACCTAATTCTACCAACAGACTAACAGTGCCATAGACCTGTACCTAATGGCTAAAACTATGAAAAGATTACAGATCTTTTCATAGTTTTAGTCTTAAGCTAACTTCTGGGGCCTCTCAGTTTTTATTAAAGGAATGTCCGAAGATAGGTGTAGGTACTGTCTAGGGCTAATCCTTTTGAAAATACACCTAATACTCTTTCAGATAAGGGTAATATTTGCTACTTGTCGATGCAATATAAGGGAAACTACGTTATTTTCACTATTCAAACAAATATCTTGCGGAATACCGTTCGTATTTATCATACCGCTGCCGATATTCGAATATCGTCTGAATAGGCCTTAAGTCGCCTTTTGGGAAAGACCAATTTTCACCGGGAATTACCAATAAGCACTTATTTGCGAGCTTCGTCACAATCTGTGACGTCACATGAGTTCCATTGTGTCAAATATCTTGGATTAAGTTTGTCTGACGAGTGGCGATAAGTGTCTGGTGTTATTACAATCTGACAGAGGATTTGGGTTTCACAGAGATGTAGGTGTCTATCAGAAGCGAATCTGACTTAAATACTTATGTGACTCCGCTACTGGAATCTTGCAGTTTGTTGTGTAATCTTAATGGAAGGATTTATAACAAATAGAGGGAAAGATTATCGACATTAATGCTTGGTAGACGAAACTAAAAACAAGTAAAAGGATTTGTTAAGGATTCTAAATAATAAGAGCCGTGTCTTCCGTTGGCATTTCATCGCCGATTCTCTTTAGAGGTTGCATTACTCACTTTCCTTTTATAAGGAACCTTTGTGCTACATTCTGACTTTATGATTTTAAGATCGGTAGGTATCGACATACCTATATATTATTTTGGGCATAACCTGCCGAGATTTGTTCAAAGGGCACAAATCATAATTGAAATTGAGGTGTGCAAATGAAGCCTGCCAGGGCTGCGGGACTGTTCGAAAGAGATACCGCGGCCCTGGAACTCAAAAGGCAAAAGAAGGAACATGGATGGGTTTTAGTCAGCCCAGAGCGGGAGGGGTCAGTTGATGATTTCACATCCCAAAAAAGAAAAAAAGAGGTGTGCAAATGAAAACATTGTCATGTTTAATTAATTCAGGTATTATTATTTTTACTGGGTGTAATTTTACTTATTTTATATTATATATGTTGTTCTATTTTGTGTCTTATAGCATGTATTGAACAAGTTTGTTATAATTGGTGGTAAATAAATAAATAAAGATGTCACATTTATGATTAACAATTACAGTTTATCAGTAGATAACATTCAATGGATCTTTTCGTTTCCGAAATAAAATCAAATCATTCATTCAGAATCATTCTTTAAACATGTACATACTTAGAAAGAACACCTGAAAGGTGTTACCTACATGATAACCATTTCAAGTGCGCCAAATTCTGGGAGTTAGCAGAGATCGTACGACCGATGAAGCGATGTGAGATAATACATTTCGAGATTCATCTGAATCTACTGTCATCTTTACATGTATTTTACATAATACATAATGTACTTGGCAACTGTTTCACGTGCACTTTTATGTGTGATAAGTAAGTGTGACTAGTTACAATGATAAGACAACTGGTTTCTAAAAATAATCGATTGTAACTGGGTTAAAACCTGCAACCACTCGTATGATCGTCACTATAAATTATGATAATTCTATAACTCAATAACTCCATGGATTCTGTGTTAGTTTTAAGTGTAGAGCTTCTTTCTTACCTCAAAAAATACATTTGTGTCTACAGCTTATTTACTGACAAAAAATTGTTTTTTATTGTGCATTGTTACAGTTATTTCATAATAACTTTACCTCTGACTTTGCTTCACTGTATAAATAACAGAAATCTTTCTTGGCGCTGTTCAGTAGCTGCCACATAGAAGCATGCCAATTGTGGAGGAAGCAAGTAAAGCGAGGAGCTCGTGGCTAAAAAATAACAACAACTGGGGTTGATCTTCAGGTTAAGCCGCGCTTACCTAGGTTGGTCCGTGGATGGGTGACCACCCATTACATACCGAGTTTCCTGCCTGTCTCGTTAAGCCGTTGGTCCCGGCTGTCATTTGTAGATCGTTGACAGTCGTTACAGGTAGTCAGTGGCCCGAAAGTCTGACCACCTAGTCTTACCAAGGGGTATCATATTACCAAGTAGGTACTAACTGGGTTATGTAGGTCGGATAGGCAGTCGCTCCATGTAAAAATCAGGTATTTAGCTGCATCCGGTTAGACTGAAAGCCGACCCCAATATAGTTGGGAAAAGGCTAGGAAGACGTAGAAGTAGTCCTTAGTATCGTTATTATACGGATGTTGTAGGTAAAATAAAGGCACTGATTTAAAGCGGCGGTAGTATATAGTAGTTTTCCGGGTGTCTCCGCTCCCTATGAATTGTCGAACTATTTATCTAACTGTCCATTCCATCACACCAAACGCCGATAAAAATAACTGCACATTATTTTTTTCAACTGATCATACTTAATCACCTCTCAAATATTTAAATAACAGTTCAAAAATTTGGTCCCTTGCTTAAGAACTGTAGTTTACTACACTACAGTTCTTAAGCAACTTTTAAAAGTGTTTTTCTCCAACAGTTCTGATTAAAATTTCATGGTTTTACGAAAATAGTATTCAAGAACTCATATTTCTATGAAAAAAATCCTATCTCCAACTTACAATCATTATTTCTCGCGAAAATTGCTTTTATATTTAGGAAAGTGTTTACATATTGGTGCTTGTGACAGTATTAGCAACGGTTAGCAACGATCTTTTAGCTGCCAATCAATATTTTCATTCTTTAAGCCACGTGTGTTGCTAAGCCTCCGATATATTGTGTGAAGAGAATAAAAAGTTAAGTCCACGTGTTGTCGACGAGCGTCGTTTAATTGAGCCATTTGTTTTTATCGACGTCTCGTGCTCTAGAGGAACATCGACCTGCAATATTGTGGAGGACGGCTGTCTATAGCACCAAGAAGTATTTATGAGTTGAAATATAGTAGGGTAAATTAATTAGAAAGTTGCAGAGTCAGCGACAAGTCGATTATTAATTCGGAATATGGCCTTCCCTATTGAATGCGACATAACATAACGCCTCTAATCTCCGAAGAGTTGTATCTAATAGTACCTCCACATTTCCTCAGTTATGTTTTTAGTCCCATGTAATAGGGGCCGAGCCTATTGCCATCAACCGGGCACAGACTCCGTCGCTGCTACTGAGATATTTCTGATGGAATATTGTACATCCTATTTTTAAAAAATATGCTGATCCAAAAGTACCTGATGTACCTACCAATTTTTGCATTACTCGACAGAATGTAGGGAACGTCACGTGTTTTTCAGGTTTTTAGTTGTTTCAGTAATTTCTTGAGGTAGTCTTTATTTAAGCTGTAATAATATTTTTTTTTTTGTTGAAATTTCTTATGAAATAAGCAGTACCTTTGTGCTCTTCTATGTTAATATATTGTCCTGTTAAGTATCTGTATGTACATAAATAAATAAATAATGTTTAGTACGTTATACTATTCATGTGAGGATTTTATAATTAGAAATTAATTTTAAAACACCCATTCATCATTTGACGTCGTTCACATAACAAAACTAGAAACAATCCTTTCGTTTCACAGTTACTGTAACTAGAATCTAATTAATTAAAATCTATCCTAGGACTACACGAGTAAATTTTTCAATAAACAAGCTTTGAAAAGGATCAGTTTACACGCGTCATGCTTGCTAAATTTAGCTTTATATTTCTACTAGTGCTGAAAAATTTAACTTTTTACGTTTACCTTGTCACCGAACATTGACTTTATCGGTGATGTTCTTCAGAGGTACGTAGTACTCGCAACCGGCCTGCTTGTATGACCAGATATATGAACGTGGACGAGGCTAAAGGAGTATGTAGGTAAGGAGCTTAGCAAGTGTCGTACTGCAGTTTCTGGCTACCCGCACGGTCAAAAAAGCGAGATTATAGATACAGGGTGTAACAGAATAAACGCACGTCTCGTGTGGTGTCTCAGACTATGAAACTGAACTACTTTTATTCTATGACTTGTGGATATTGATAACCTTTTTTTTAGTTTTCTTATACATGTTGATCACGTCATTTCCATCACATAATTTCCTATAGAAAGTCCATTTTTTTTTGCGAATTTCAAGAACTCTTAGAACAATAGTTATTCTGTGTCATGGTCCAAGGGGCCACGCGAGAGGTCTTGCGTTCATTATGTTACACTCTGTATACTCGTACATACGAGTATGTCTTGTTTAGATTATTGCGATGGATCTCTAGTTTGCTTATTTTCAACATGAAATGGTTAATGTTTTTATTAAGTGTATAATCCTAAACTACCAACCTTTCGGAGAATGACGGGCAACATTAAACAACTTTTCAACTTTTAGATCCACATGATATTATTGGTATTATCGGAGTACTGAAGCAGATTTTATAGTAATATTATTGTTTCCTAAATGCCCTACACTACACGATGATACAAAAACATTTCCATTTAAATATCAACTGCTTATCAACACAGAGATAATAAGCTGCAGTGGCGAAGGTTCCATACAACTCGAGTCCTACCGGCTTCCCTTTGAAAAATGGCACAGTCAGTATTCTATTGATAAATAATATAATCACATTAAAGATATGTACTCCGGCTTACCTCTTACAAAAATTGACCCTTCGCTACTGATAAGCTGTTTCAAAAATATGATAATCATCTGCATCCGAGCATAGATTTGAGATTTTTAAACCAATTTTTACCGTTTGATAGCAACTCCGTTATCTCAACTTACTTAATGCCTATCTTTTTACCGTAAAAAGGCGTTTTCCGTGTAAAATATCCATTCTTTTCAATCATTGTTTCGTGAAATTGAACTTATATCTTTCCGTTTCGAGGCTAGTCTGCCCTTGCAAGAATGAACTCATTTAAGCAAGTAAGCTCAATATCGTTTTATTACGTAAGAATTTGTTCCAAAGAACTCAATTTTTCCCTGTTTTTTTTTTAGCTTTAACAACCCCACTTTGACGTAGGAAGTGAATGTAAGACAGCTTGTGCAGCTAACGACGTGCACTCTGTTGGAGGATCTGAATTAACAACGGATGCTCTGAAACTGCCCCGTAGCCTTCTTTTAGTTGCTTATTCGAGCAGTTATGTGAACATGATGGTTATAAGTCATGTATTTCGTAAATTCATTAAAAATAGTCATGCTAATTTATAGCTTACTAGCTCATGCCCGCGGCTTCACCCGTAAGTTCGGTAATTGTCCCACGGGATCGCACTACCGGGATAAAAAGTCCTATGTGTTAATCCAGGTTATAAACTATCGGTGTGTACTCTATTGTCCAAATCCGGTCAGTAGTTTTTGTGTGAAAGAGTAACAAACATCCATCCATCCATACTCACAAACTTTCGCATTTATCTCTACACTAAAATTATACGAGTATAGAGGAAAAAATTGTATTTTTGTGTGTGTATGTTTGTAATGAATAAACTCAAAAACTACTGTACCGATTTCAAAAATTCTTTCACCATTGGAAAGCTCTTCAAAACAGTCCTTATGCCAGTATGGACCTATGGTATACAACTATGGGGTTGCGCCAAAGAAAGCAATGTAGAAATTATACAAAAATTCCAGAACAAAGTACTCAAGAACATCGTGAACGCGCCTTGGTACATAAGAATTGACGACATCCATCGGGACCTGAATATAGAGTTCGTAAACAGCATAATCCAAAAATATGCAGAAGCTCATGAACATCGACTTCATCATCATGTTAATGTCGAGGCCATCCAGCTCCTCGATAACACGGACATAGTAAGAAGGCTCAAAAGGACTAAGCCTTTTGAGTTAGTGTAGTGTAATCTATTGTGACTTTACCGCGAGTGTAATATAGTGTAGTGTACCTAACTATTTATATGGACACAAGAACAAAGTGACTTCGCCTTAACAGACGCTAAGTAAACGCAATGGACGTGCTCTTAGATATAATTTTACTTTTAGCAAATTAAGTTAGATTAAAATTGCTTATTAGCCTTATTAGGCTAGATTGTAATGTAATAAAAAAGATAAAAAAAAAAAAAAAACCATTGGAAAGCTACATTCACCCTGAGTAACATGGGCACCCGTGCAAATCCGGGACGAACCGCTAGTAATATTATATAGTAGGATTAGTATTAGGTGCGAAGTGTGTGTGTATGTGTGTGTTGAGTGTGTTGAGTGTGTTGAGTGTGTGTTGTGTTAGTGGTTTTTAGCTATATATTGCAATGTTGTGTGTATATCTTTTAATATTGTGTGCAATAAAGAATAAGAATAAGTGTCTCTGAGTAAATCCGCGAACAGACACAGACAGACAAACCGAAAATGGCGAAACTATAAGGGACAACGAAACCCTAACCGCGGGTTATTGAATAATAGTCACGTTTATGTAGGTAAGCGTTATTTACTTTCAGGTTTTTAAATACAACTTGATGATGGCTGTTCAATATTGTGTCCTTTTTTCTGTGAGTCGGTCTGATGGTTCCGGCTAATTTCCAAAACGGCTAGACCGATTTTGTCGCGACGTTTACTGGCAGATAGCGGATGTTATAAGGAGAACTTAGGTTACTTTTATTTTAGAAGAAGAATAATTAATTTGTACAAAAAAAAACTCTTGAAATTGTTAACAAAATCCGATTCAAATAGGGAAGTAACATTTTTATAATATTTTTTCAACAGCTAGTATCAAAATATATATTTTAGTTTTCATTACCTCATAACATATTGAACACTGAGAAAATGTTACCTACATCGAAATATTTCCACTTCAAATCCATATCAAAACTTGGACAGGATTACGATTTTCAATTAACACGTTTATAGGAAATAGTGAATTTACTGTTAAATTCAATAGTAAAGTTCGAGGATTATTGGCAGATTGTTAGTTCATTACTAGGAGTCGTAGAGGTAATTTCCAGGTAAAGGATCGAACACACGTGTAAGTCAGCTACATGCTTGATCATTGGACTAAAGGTACGAGTTCGTAGCCGACTACAGACAGCAGCAGCAGACGACGTGTCGCTGCGACACCACTGGTTTCTATGTATTTCTATGAAATACCTTCCGCAGCTAGCGACACGTCGCACGATTGCAAACGACGTGTCGCCCGACCGCAGAGCAGTAGTGCCACCGACGTTGGAGCGACAACACGTTGAACTTTTCTCGCAAAACTTTTCTCCTTTAAAAGCAAACGCACGATGCATTTCTCTCTAAACTATTAAAATAAAAACAAGTCATCTTCCTCTCCTTCATAAGATACTAGAGTAAATCGCGATCGCTAATCTCAAACACGTCGGACATCTGCGGTTGGGTTCGGAATCGGGTGACGTCAACTCACGTTGTCTGCTGTTGTGTGCAGTCGGCTACGAACTCGTACCTTAACTAGAACTACGGTCCACGAGCCAAAAGCATCCCGCAAGAGCGGTCCGCGAAAAGTTTATTTCCTACTTTTTTGCTTACAAAAGCCAAACGAGTTTTAATTTAAGGAGCTGAATGGGGCTGATACATGCACCATGTTCGTGAACGGGCGCTGTCAGTTGGGACTGGTCATCTCTTAGCTGCCACGGTTTATTTTAAATACTTTATTTTTAATTGTTGATTTTATCTTTTACTCTGGACGCTCTTATTTTGCACGTCTTTCTACATCGTTCTCACATATATGTATAATCTCATGATGATGATGTAACCAAGATTTTGTAACAATATTTTTGATTTAAAAGAGTGTCCTTGGAGTTTCTTGCCCATTCTTCTCCATAGAGATCTACGCTTTGGAATGTGCAACTGCAGTACTTTCTCAAGTTACTCGTATTATGCCTTGTGACTGGGACTGTAGCTTAGCTTCTTTTAGTGTTTTTTTTTTGACATTCAAAAGTGCCGTAATGGTCTAATTGAAATAAATGCTTTGAGTTTGAGTTAAAATTTTCTATGTAATAAACTGACTGCCTCGTTCGTCTAGTCGTCGCAACCGTGACTGCTGAGCATGAGATCCCGGGTTGGATTCCCGGGTCAGGAAAATTGTTTTAGGTTTTTCCATTACTAATTTCTAAGTAGCAGCCACGGAGTGTGGATTTGTGCCCGTTTGATGGCAACAGGCTCACCCCTTATTACATGGGACATGAATATAACTGTCGAAATGGGGTTTCTTCGGGGATTACAGGAATGATGTTATGTTATGTAATTAAAATCTTTTCTTTACTGTAAGTGTATATGTATTTCAATCTAACACACGCACGTACACGTACACACACACACATACGCACACACACAGACGTACAGCACACACACACAAGCACGCACGCACTTTTAAGCTCATTCATCCACTTGCATATCTGCTTACTCGCGACGTCGACTGTCTGAGCAACATAATTTAATGGCCTGGTGTTCTATATACAGGCCTAGGCTTAGTTTAGACTCCAGATCTCCCACAAATTACACACTTTGCCCAAATTTCTGACTTTAATTGACTCTGACTGTAATTATGTAATATATGTAATTTGTGGAGATAAATAAACATTTTTTATTATACATTTACGTGTTACTGCTCGTGATTGTACGTGTAGTTATTTTTCAACTCCTAAAGGTTGAAAGGTGAACTCTATCAGTCATGCAAGTATTCGGCCGCACTTCAGTAGCATCTGTTGTATGATGTACATGTTTGACGCTTGAATGGCGCCTAAATATGTGTGATTTCGACGCCATTATTGTAAGGGGGTTTATACACATGTCTGGAGGAATTATAGTATTATTGTAGTCTGTTCTAATAATGGCATTAAAGGTTGTAGTGATGAATGTAGGTATTTAAATATGTAGTAAATAATATTGATATTATTTTACAACAAGCCTGTAATCGACGAAGTATTAGGCAGAGGTGTACCAATTAGTACACCCACATTTCGCCAGTTATGTTTAAGGCTCCCTTTCCACATAAGATGAGCGAAGATGCGTAGCGAGGGATGTGTGCGGAACTAACCAATCACATAGCTAGAATAACTCAAGCTGTGAAAAAGAAGCGATATTATACGCATTTACGCCCGCGGCTTCGCTCGCATGGAGTTCGATAATTGTTCCACGGGATCACGGGATACTATAGGGATAAAAAGTATCCCATGTGTTAATCCAGGTAATAAAGTATCTGTGTGTTAAATTTCCTTTTGGTCATCTGTGTGTTAAATTTCATCCAAATCCGTTTAGATGTTTTTGCGTGAAAGAGTAACAAACCTCCAGACATCCAGACATCCTCACAAACTTTCGCATTTATAATAGTAAGTAGGATTATGAACACCGGTATGGCTGTTTATTGATACGTTAAACTAAATCAATACCGTGCTATTTATAAATGTATATAAACGCTCTTTGATAAGTGCACAACGTACAACTGGCGATGCACATATGTTTACACAACTTGCAGCGCTGCCGCTCGGCTGAAACTAAACAGAGCGTGAAGATACCTTACGTGTTCCTATTTGTAACTCCCTCCATCATTGAGGACGGACACAATGTCTTTCCGTTACATTCTGTCGATACCAAGCGACTTTTGCAGTCTTGTAAAATATCATAAAAGAGTAATTCTGACTTTGGAGGCTTTTTAACCGACTTTCAAAAGGAGGAGGTTATCAATTGGTTTTCTTTTGGTTTCCTATTCTTTTTGTTATTAATACACAGTCAATGGGACATAGCAAGGATTCAGTACATGATTCTAAAACCCACAGTGTTATTTATAAATAAATGATGATAAAAAAAAATTGTTCCATTCAAAAGTGTTATACCTGCACAGTTAAAAAGTGTTACGATGACTTTATACCTTTGTTGTGAGAAATCATCAAATGACTCCTCCCGCTCTGGGCGGAGCGGAAGGGAGTGTCAGACTCTTACTGACTAAAAAACACCCATGTTCCTTCATTGGCCCTTTATGTTCCAGGGCCGCGGTATCTCTTTCGAACAGTCCCGCAGCCCTGGCAGGCACCGGCCCTTGCGGGCCCCTCCCGTTTGCTGACATCTCTTTGAGGCGCGCGTGGAACACGAACGCGCCGTCGACACGGCCTGCCCGTCGTCATACGACGGACGGAATGACTTTATACCCTTACACCGTGAATATCATCATCTGCCTAGCCTTTTCCCAACTGTATTGGGGTCGGCTTCCAGTCATGCCGGATTTAGCTGAATATAGCTGCCTACCAGACCTCCACAACCCATTAACTGGGTAACACGGTATTTCATGGCAAGACTGGAGTCAGATTTACTGGCTTCTGACTATCCGTAACGACTGCCAAAGATCAACCAATGACAGCCGGGACCAACGGCTTAACGTGCTTTCCGAGGCACGGAATCATCTTTTTATCAGACAATCAGGTGATTCAAGCCTGCAATGTCCTAACCAAACTGGAAACAACTTCACAAAGTATGCTTCCCGTAGGAATCGAACCCACGACCACCGGGTATACACCGTGAATAGTAGTAATAAAAAATATCCTGTCGTAATAATATGGAATGCGTTCCATCTCTCTCTATTTGTCTGTCCCTTTGTCACATGCATTGACGTCATTGCTACGAAAAATCTGCTACGGCTGCGCGGTCAATGCTACGGCGTAGCAGTTTTTTTTTTAAACATCTTATGTGTCGTGGGTGTGTTTACAAACATTTTAACTCACACACACAAACAGTCAGACCCGGAACAACCAGCTATAGGTCAAACAAATGTTTGTTCCTAATGTTGAGGCTGCGACACGCAGTGCAGCAGTCAATCGCTCAGCAACTGCGCCCACCGATTTTTTCTTTCAATTTCTTTTGATTTAAATTTTTGTCTGTCTGTCTGTTTGTTTGTTCCGGCTAAACTCCGAACCGATTTTGACGGGACTTTTACTGGCAGAAAGCTGATGTTATAAGGTCTAACGTAGGCTAATTAGGGGTCCGTGCAAAAAAATTAAAACCCTTGAAATTGGTAACAAAATTCGATTCAAAAAGGTAAGTCATATCTTTTTATAATAATTTCACGCGAACGAAAGTCGCGGAAAACAGCTAGTTTACAATATAAATGCTAACATGCAAACAATGTGTGCAACTACATTTCTAGAAATCAAAATTATCTGTATAACTACACACAGAACTTGCCTTTGGATTGTGGAATTGTTATATTTTGCATACAAATAGCTGTGCAAGCCTGAGGGATTTGGGCCATAATTATCATGCATAACTGATAATACGCGAATTAGTACTTGCAAGTACGCAACATAATATCTATTTCATAATAATATTTGTTGTAATATTTATTAAGAATTATATTTAATTATATTAAGAATTATATAAAATTAATATTTATAAGTAATCGCAATATCTTCAATATTTTATTACACAAAGAATTGAGGGATGAGGTAATCACTATTAAAAGTTTTTAAACGTGTTTTTATTGTTTCTAAAATGATCTTACAGAAGCCGTATTATATTGAATAATTGAAACAAAATATTTAGGCACAAACAAATTATTTAATTTATATAAACTAACTAACTAAGTAAACAATAGACAAACGTCTTTTGACAAAGAGCAGCGGTGGCCCAGTGGTGGCGGCCCCGACTTACGAACAGTAAGTCACGGGTTCGAAGCCAGGCAGACGCATTACTTTGTGTAATTTATTTCGTCACCACTGCTCTCAAAACGGTGAAGGAAAACATCCTGAGGAAACCGGCATGTCCTAGAACCAAAAATTCGAAGACATGTGACATCTACCAACCCGAACTGGGCCCGCGTGGTGGATTATAGCCCATTCCCTCTCATAGAGAGGAGGCCGTGTATCCCAGCAGTGGGAACACTATAGGCTGATTATGCTAAACGTGTTTTTAAGTTTGATATTGGACTTTAGAACTTGAGTTGTTTGTTTTCTTTTAATTATTAATGCAGACCATAAATTTAAATGAGAACCCTCTTAACAACTTTGTATCAAACATTGAAAATAATGGCATTCTAGTATATCTTTTTGCAGTAGGTATGAGAACGAATAAAAACGTTATTACAGTTTAAAAGCAAGCACATGTACCTACTAACGAGTATTTATTCCATTTTAATGTTTAGTAGCTCTTTAATTATTTAAATTACAGCTTGTCTGAACGTTTCAACGATGTGCCATTTAAACATACAAATTATACCAATTTGGCATCAGACGCTCAATTTACATATTTTTCACTTTTGTAGGCATCTCGTTTTATTCCTAACGAACGGAAAATTAAGTAAATGTCGTGTTTTTTAGCAGATACGATCGAAGAACGTGTGTTTTTAATATTACAAAATAATGTAACAGCGTTTTACAGAATGCTAATAAGAAAAACACTTTTTTTTTAAAAAAAATCCTGTCTGTCTGTCTGTTTGTTCTGGCTAATCTCCGAAACGGCTGGACTGACTTTGACGATATCATCAACCCAACGAGCCCTAGGACGGCCCTGATTTCTTTGGCCAAAAAAAAATATATATTTCTTATTAACTAAAAATAAAAAAAATATTTTTTTGTCACATTTTGTCACATGCTGAATTTTTCTAAAAAATTAAATGCATTGTCAATCAATCAGTAGTCTTTATTTGTAAACATAGGTTATAACAGTGTGCAAGATGTTACAATTATACGTATTATAGTCTCTCTATTTTTTGCCATTTGGCGTACAAATACACATTTAAAGGAGGCTTTTGTCAATTAAGTAAATTAATCCATAGATACTAGTAGTATTATAAAGAGGTAAAAGTCTAATTAGTAGTGTCAATATTGATTTTAATGCATTAAGAAATGTTAGGTAATATCAAACTTTAATGAAAAACGATACTGTCTATAATAAATAGTTATGATGAGTTAGCCCTTTGTTTGTGAGTAATTTTCTGGATTAACGAGTGCTTTTCAAATAACTTGGACAGAGGCAGTATATCTCTCTTGTTCTTTCTCCTAGACTCTGTGAAAGTTTTGAAGTTATTTTTTTATTTAATTGTAGTATATCCGTGTATGTATATGTTTATTTACCTATATTTAGATATATATATTTGTCGTATTTCATATATCCGTGTAGTATAGCTTAAGCATAATCAGCCTAAATGTTCCCACTGCTGGGACACACGGCCTCCTCTCTAAGAGAGGGAATGGGCTATAATCCACCACGCGGGCCCAGTGCAGTACTTTTTCAAGTTATTGTGCCTTGTGACTGGGACTGTAGCTTCGCTTCTTTTTGTTTTTTTTTTTTGACATTCAAAAGTGCCGTAGTGGTCTAATTGAAATAAATGCTTTGAGTTTGAGTTCGGGTTGGTAGATGTCACATGTCTTCGAATTTTTGGTTCTAGTACATGCCGGTTTCCTCACGATGTTTTCCTTCACCGTTTTGAGAGCAGTGGTGATGAAATAAATTACGGGTTCGAACCCACAACTTGCCACCACCACTGGCACCACCTTGTAGTATAACTTAGTATAAATTAAAAAATATTTTCAGATTTACACCTACCACCGTTTGTCTCTGCATCACCCAAAGGTCGATTGGTAGAAAAATACCTATGGCATTAAGTCCGCCTCTGTACCATGTGCTTGAAGTGTTAAATAAATAAAAAGAGCAAGAAATACTGCCAGTGTATTACGTCCCTAACCTTATGGGTCGTATCTTGCAAACCTGTTGCCCAAAGAACAATTAGTAAACATAATACATTTGCACTAATTAAGAGAGCTCGACTGTTGTGTTTATTTAGCTTCACTGTCATCATGAGTTATCGGTAAATCTCTTAGGAAAATCAAAAAGATTAATGACATGTATTATATATCTTTTTGGAGTTGTCACCTACAATGAGGTTAGATATTAGAAAGTACAAAGATACAGTCTGAACCTAAGCCAGATTTCTGAGTTTTTCTTACTTTAGGAGACACAAAAAAAGGATTCTATCATAACATCATGCTTGTAGTCCCTGAAGGGTTAGGCAGAGGTATACCTAATAGTACACTCATATTTCGCCAGTTATGTTTAAGTCCCATGTGGAGCTTATTGCCATCAACCGGGCACAAATTCAAACTCCGGGGCTGCTACTAAGAAATTCCTAATGGAAAAACACAATAACAAATGGTTTATATTTTGTCGAATTTTTTATACTTCACCTCCCAAGAAAGCTGCTATATCTTTTGGCATAATCTTATTTTAAAGCGCCACCAAAGATAAGAAATTGGTGAAACGGACTAAGGATATAACGCCAAATAAAAACAAATAACAATCACGACTATACATAAACAGCACCACTACTTTATTCAAAAAATATGTACCTATGGAGACTTGTGACGAATTTACACATATTTTTTATGCATGTGGCGAATACACTTTCAATGTATGGAGTTTACAAAATGTGACGAATTTACTTTGTGGCGAATGTACAATAACCCCACAAAAATACATCGGAGCGGCGAACCTTTGGTCAAAACTCGACCACTTTTATTCACTTTAAAGTTTTCTTTCAAACAATTTACATTTAAATCGGGTAGAACGATCTTAGACACGCCACCAAGTATTTTATACATAATTTGAACCACCCTATGGCCTCAAGCCATTTGTAAATTTACTTGATGACATCTCGTTGTATAAATAACGAATCATTCTTACTTTCTGAGTTATATCTTGGTCAATATATTAACATCTACTTAAAGGAGATCGTAATTAATTTGCCTCTTTGCAAGTATACAAGTCTGTGTAATGAGCAATGTAAATACTTCTGGAAAAAGTTTTCGGATTTCTCTTTGGTAAGTTATAATTGTGTTGACCGTATTCGTGAAAATTAAGCGTTTACTTTTCATTTTTTTGGTTTATCGTGTTATGCTGCCTAACAAACAGGCAAAGGAACGGAATTATATATTTATTTATTTGAAACAAAATCACCTTGGTAATTCTAACCATACCATAACACATCATCTGCCTAGCCATTTCTTAACCATGTTGGGGTCGGCTTCCAGTCTTACTGGATTCAGCTGAATACCAGTATTTTACATAGAGCGACTGCCTATCTGACCTCTACAACCCCGTTAGTACTGGGTAATACCTACTCCTTGAATGGTTGTCAGATATCCACGGACCAACCTAGGCAAGCGCGGCTTAACCTGAAAATCGAACCGTGCGGCTGTTATTATTAAGCTACGTAATATACAAATTTTTTAGATAGACATTATACAATACAATACAATAGTAATTTATTTCTCTCAAAAAGGCATTAATTCTGACCGTGTTGCTTTTCAACAGATATTGATGCGCCACGTAATGTATGTTTATTATAGTAACTTAAATGATTGTCCTCTTTAAAAACTTTCGTAGTACTTACAGAGATCTCTAAGAATTTTGACTTCTTTAAGAATTTATATTTTATTTCTAGTTTTTATACAGTTAATTGTAAAACTTTTATAGGACTATAATTAATATCTACTACTGAACTACCTGTACACTTTTTTGTAAACTTAATATTTTATTTTTTTATAGGTGCTGAGTTTATCTGTTATACATTAATATTAAACTAGCCTGTGATAAAGAAATCTCAATTTTCAAGTCATCAATTATATTATATTAAACTGAATTGAATTATTTTGATTTGAAATATATTAAACTTAACTTTATGGAACTGAATTAAATAAATAATTTAATGGAATTGAAATAATTTGTAATCTGTGTTTAATCCTACTAAATTAAGATAATTTTAATTTAATTTCATAGGAATAAATTAATTGAATTACTTTGTAATACATTAAATACAGCTGTCATAGAAGGTTTGTGTTCTGTAAAATCTACCATAGTCTGTTATTCTTTTATTAAGACGTGGATATTGGTGTTGGTTACATGTTTGTGATCTTTAGCTTTTAAGGATTTTTTTCTATTTTCTGTAGCATGTAACTGTTCTATGTCTCTAATAAATAAAATAAAATAAAAATCATGCGAATCAGGGTCGGATCACTAGTTTGTACTAAATAACACATGGGAAATTCTAATGTAGATTAAATTAATAAGTGCACCAGTGATACGTGTTATGACAACACCGAGCTTCCCTGGATTGGGGGGATTCCCAAACCTTTTAGAGTAACACGAATTCTCTAGTTAGGAAACGGAGTCTTAATAATTTAATTTGTGAATGTTGCCTTAGTTTTGACGTAGTTATTTTAGACAAAATGCAGAAAGCATTCCTTCCCGGAGGATAGATGCGTTAAAAGTTAAAAACATTACGGAAAATAAAAATTTTACGTAGTTTAGTTTACATTTTAATGGAAATGGTTAATTTTTAGGGCTAATTCGTAGCCAAATGGCAAAAAAGGGAGTCCTTATAATCACAACATGACCGTCTGTTCCTCTGCTTCTATCAAACAGCCGTTTTAGTCGAAAACTTTATGAGTGAAAATTTAAAAGGAAGTGAAGAATTACTTGCACTACTAAACAGTGATGTAGTTAAATCCGGTCGGTTCCGTACCATTATCTATAAAAACGGCAAAAAATCATGTCTGTTGTATGGGAGCCCAACTTAACTGTTTTTTAGTATTTGTTGTTATAGCGGCAACATAAAAACATCGGCTGTGAAAATTTCAACTGTCTAACTATCACGGTTCATGAGATACAGCCTGGTGACAGACGGACAGACAGACAGCGGAGTCTTAGTAATAGGGTTCCGTTTTACCCTTTTGGTACGGAACCCTAAAAATGAAAAATGTGTTCAGAATCAAATAATTATCCATCAAATATATCGCTGTTATGATGAATTTCTATAATATAATATAATAATATAATATAATATCCCTGGACATTTCACACAGCACCATCTAGTCCCAAGCTAAGCAACCTAATGCTTGTGTTATGGTGGCTAGATGGCTGATAAACTACATATATATATATATATATTTTTTTTAATATGACCAAATGAAACTGGAATATCGCTCAGTGCTGCGTTAAAAAAAAAATCGTTGCACTAATGATTTAATGGTGTTTATGAAGCACTTGGAAATCTTCCAAATATTATTTTTCATTCTTTTTTTTAGAAAAAAAAAACGTTTGCAATACTTAGTCAATATTGTAGTGCAACACAGCGCAATATTTCCTAACCAGCAACATGCCGGTGACCTTAATCCACGTGAAATTTACCCTATCCTATGATCCCTAATCCTTTTTCTTAAATGAAAGTAGCCTGATTTAGTCCTTATAACATGGGCTATTTGCTATTGAAAGTACCATCAAAACCGGTTCTGCAGTTTCGGTTACAGACAGACAAAAATACCGTATATACTTTCATAATATGCATTCAGTAAAAATCTGTCATTTTGAAATTAGAAACAGACACTTCAATTTTATTTATTAGTAGATGTCATTCAATAATATTAATTAAATAATCAAAATAGCGAAATTAAATATTTGACAGAAATTTGCGACGTTGCCAAATTTCATAATTTGCACCCTCTTAAACCACTTATTTTTGCGGCCGATAAAATCTAGAGAAGCCTTCACTGTGCGTGATCCGATACACACATTTTTACCGGTTATTTTCTGGTCCTGAAATTAAACTTTCTATTTTACAATACGGTGTAAATGGCGCTACATATCGAGGAGCCATTTATACTTTCCAGCGTAACTGAAAAGTTACAATGTACAACGAAACGAGGAAACCGAGACTGAACACGTTTGAAATAATGCGTCCATTTTTGCACACGTTGGGATTACTACGACAGAAGGTGTCTGAAACAAAACCTGTTAAACTTTTTAGCTTAGTACAAGGTGAAAAAACGACGGTCAGCAGAGGAAAAGTTGGCACTTTAAATATTTTATTTATTTGAATTCAGGGGGTGCCCTTAGCGAGTGGTCGCTTAGTATATAAGCTTAGTTTTAAGCCCCTGGCTGGAGGCCTTACATTCAAGGCATCCACAGGACTTGCCCGGTTAAGCAGTAGCCAATCTCCTAGGTTGAACTGCGAGATGCCCTATCAAAAAAAAAAAAATATTTTCTGACGTATCCGCTATAAGCACGGAGATTTTCGGCTAAAGTTGGATATAATATTATAGTTTATTTTCCAAAAATGTAGTACTACCTTACAATGGCGATGTGGCAACAATTTCAGTTTAGGCAAAGAAATTAGCGTCTGTAGCCGAACTAGGCATAGCCTGTATTTCGGCTATCAGCATCATTCCCTTCGAGAATTAATAATACAAGAAAGTGTCAAGCAATATGCTAGCCACTTGAGTGCACATGGAAGAGTAGCACAAAAGCTCTCGACAATCACCCTAGAAAGCTATCGAATGCAGTGGCTGTGGCTGAAATCGGCTAGATGGAGTCATCATCATTATCCCATTCAATTGAAGGTCTCACACATAATGTCAAAGAGAGTGGATTCGATCCTTATGTTTGACTCCGTCGAAGAGCTGCAAGTGATCTGTGCAAACGGCAAACTCAATTCAGTTCGATTTGAAGACGCGGTAAGACAATGCGTAACAAACGAACCTACAATTTTTAGAGGGGCAGTTGGTTTAACAATTTAAAAAAAAATCTCTTTCCGACAAGACAAGATTTTCGACGAAAAACTAGTCTTGAAAGACTAGTTTTAAGTAGTTAAGAATATTTTATTTCTCAATTATTTGAATTTAAGACCGTTTTGAAATCGACACGAAAGAAAAAAAGGCAAGCAACGAGATACAGAGACCGAGTTGGCTCTTTCAGTTTACTGTGCGTTCTCTATACGGTTTTTTTAGTCAGGGGCTTAAGGCGAAATTATTGATGTTCGAGTACCTAATGTGATTTTTTTAACATACTAGCGGTTGTCCCGGCTTTGCACGGGTGCCTATGTTACTCAGGGTGAATGTAGCTTTCCAATGGTGAAAGAATTTTTGAAATCGGCACACTAATTTTTGAGTTTATTCATTACAAACATACACACACACAAAAATACAAATTTTTCCTCTTTATAAAATTAGTGTAGATTTAAAATAAAAAAATCTGGTCAGAAGCGCATAATGTCTCTCTGTTTGAATTTCAGGAAATTATAACATAACAACACGCCTGTAAGCCTCGAAGGGTTGGCACAGATGTACCTAACACTACACCCACATTTCGCCAGGTATGTTTAAATCCCATGTAATAGGGGGCGAGTCTATTGCCATCAACCGTTTGTGGCTGCTACTGAGAAATTCCTAATGGAAAAACTCAATAAATAGCCCAATAAATATATATTTGGCCTTACCCGGGAATCGAACCCAGGATTTCTTGCTCAGCAATCGCGCTTGTGACCACAAAACCAAGGCAACTTCCAGGAAATTATGAAAACTTAACCGATACCCGTTGACTTGAGATATATCTAAATATCGAATCATTGGTAGTAGCTAGGTACTTTCAGATTTGGTCAATGAATGCTCAAGTCCGTAGCGTAAATTAATGTAAGAAGCAGTAGGTATCAACACACGTTTTTAGGAAAACATCAATCATTGTCTTTCTTTTAATTAATTTGTGAAACAATGTGTTTATTGGGTCGATGTACGTACTATCGTTTCATTTCATTAAGTACCTTTTAATGAGCGCGGTTTTTCCCGAATTGATTTAGTACTTATACCTACCTTAATTTATAATTTTAACTTCGTGTTTTTAGTTTTTTATTGGTAATAGGTAGAAAAGCATGAAGAGACTTCAAAGGATTCTTTCAGTTGCCACTTTTCTTGACTTTTCTAGAGCAATATTTGAAATGAAACGCTGAATATGATTTCGAAATAGACTCGTTCTAATGAAATATTTCCGTCAGAGTGCTCCATTCCGAATTCAATTGTTTTATTTTATATTCATTTTTGGCTAACGTGCGCTTTTCCGTTTCATACCCATAACGTCATATTAGCCCGGAAATGGCTGAATACGGAAATAGCACATTTTAATACAAGTGGGGAAACTTTGTCATTGTAGCCGAGTCGGAATTCTTTGCTTTATAGCCGAGAACTGTGTGACAGCACGCAGGTCGTGCGCGCTGCCACACAGTTCTCGGCTCTCAAATGCCAAATGTTCACGTGTTTCAAACTACGTTTTTCTATTCATACACTTACGAAGAAATTAAATATAAAAGGAAAAGTGTTAATTATTAATTAATTATTAGGAAACTATAATTTAATTTCCTGTTTTTTCTTGCTTTCCCATCACAGGTTGAAGGAGAAGCAACGGTATGAAGCCTCAAAACAGCCTTACATTAAAACAAGAAAATTAAAATATTTATGAACAATATTGTTGATAAAAACAAATAATTTTATAAATAATAATGTTTATCTATGACTAGCGACCCCCCCCAGCTTCGCACGGGTGCATGTATTTATACATATAAACCTTCCTCTTGAATCACTCTATCTATTAAAAAAACCGCATCAAAATCCGTTGCGCAGTTTTAAAGATTTAAGCATACATAGGGATATAGGGACAGAGAAAGCGACTTTGCTTTATATACACACATCTACGAAAACATAATGTACGTTAGAAAAAATCTACATCTTTTTAATAAAAGAGGTGACAGACACAATTACAGTACGAGAACTAGAGACCAATTAGTTCAGCCGGGCTTCAGACTCGCTAAAGTAGACTCATCTTTCATGGGGTACTGTTTAAGATGCTATAATAAAATTCCACAAAGTATTCTTGAACTGAATGAGACGAAATTTAAATCATGCATTAAACGTACACTATGTAAGCAAGCATATTACAAGTTGGACGATTATATCTCTGATAAAAATGCTTGGCTCAATGCCGGTCCTGCTCCACATGGACAGGGGCGCATAAACTGATTAATGGATAGCATTAAATAGTATTGTTGGAGCTGCTGAAGATTGTACAACTATCTTTGCATTGTATAGATTCAATTTCTTTTGGTATTATATAACCGCATAGCCCATATTATGTGAGTACTATGTAATAGAAAGCTATCCTTCGTTGGAAACCTACGTAATTTTTTTTTTTTTTTTTACTTGAATTTGCCCTGGCGGTTAAGTGTATGTCATGCTCACTCAAATGTCTCGCTGATGGTGGCGCGTGTGTCGGATCAGTTAGTTCCCTTCAAAATGGTTGAGTTGAATGGTGCTGATACATGCGTCATGTTCGTGAACGGGCGCTGTCAGTTGTGACTGGTCACCTCTTGGTTGCCACGGCTTATTTGAATTAATTATTTTATTTTTTGAATTGTTCTTTTCCTTGTTTTTACTATGGACACTTTTAACGTGCACATCTTGCTACATCGCTCTCACATAATGTACCATCTAAACATGAATGATGTAACCAAGGTTTTGTAAAAATATTCTGATTTAAAAGAGTGTCCATGGAGTTTCTTGCCCGTTCTTCTCCACAGAGATCTACGTTAGGGAATGGGCAACTACAGTACTTTCGCAGTTTTTATGCCTTGTGACTGGGACTGTAGCTAAATTTCATTGTTGTCTTTGTTACGACAGTTCAAAAGTGCCTGTAACGGGCCTACTTGAAATAAATGCTTTGATTGATTTTTGATTTTTGATACTATGTAGTGATAGTGATATTCTATTTCGAAACACAATTTAAATACATATAATATTTAGGCCTACAAACACAGGCGTCGCCACCCGCCACTCGTGGTAGCCACTCGGGTCGAACTTTAGGTTAAGCCGTGTTTACCTAGGTTGGTCCCTGGATGGGTGACCGCCCATTACATACCGAGTTTCCTCCGTGCCTCGGAAAGCACGTTAAGCCGTTGGTCCCGGCTGTCATTTGTAGTTCTTTGACAGTCGTTACAGGTAGTCAGTGACCCGAAAGTCTGACAACCAGTCTCACCAAGGGGTATCGTATTACCTAGCGCTAACTGGGTTGTGGAGGTCAGATAGGCAGTCGCTCCATGTAAAATACTGGTATTCAGCTGCATCCGGTTAGACTGAAAGCCGACCCCAACATAGTTGGGAAAAGGCTAGGCAGATGATGACTTAGGCCTACAAAAAAACAATCACCGCTGTCTGTAGGAATTGAACCACGTTGTACTAGTTTAAAGTTATCTGTGGAAAAAAAACACGAGTGTGAAATACATTGCATTCTTAACCTAATAGTATTGCGATAAGACTTAGTTTTCGAGGAAGTGTATTGAAAAATATTTTTTCTCCGATTTCTTTTCAACTGATCACACACGTAAATAAACATCACAATTCGCAAAAATACGCCTCAATGTAAGTTAATGCACTTAACGGGCTCAAAAAGGAAATGGTTTCATTGATCAAGTTTCCTTGGTCAACGAAATCAGGTTCTTTCTTGTGTCTAAAGGTCAAAACTCCAACCATATGATTTCAAATTGATTGCAAAGGCCAACAATAGTCCAAAACAAAATCAAATAAAAATATGTTATTTATACAAAGGTACATTGATCGTCTGGAGATAAAATAACACTGACTGGGGGACGCTGTTGGTAAACATTAATGTTTATTATTTTGTGAAATACATTGAAAATCCAAGAAAGCGGGTATGATCACGAGCTAAAAGTTCGATCGTTCTCTGCTCGGATGAAAATAGAGAAAATGAATTTTGTCAGATATGAGACCTAGCTAGATCGAATTTTTTCGCCTGTAAATCCCTATATCGCAACTTTCATCGAAATCGTTATAGCCGTTTTCGAGAACGTGATTACAAATATAATAAATACAATAAAAATTGCTCATTTCATAGTACCTATACTATGAAATGAGCAATTTTAATTGCATTTATTATATTTCATGCATTACATTTATTTTATTATATTTAATCTGTACCTATCAGTGTACAGCAGTGACTAGATTAGTTTTATCCTATATCCTAATATAGGATAAAACTAATCTAGTCACTGCCAGATACAGATTATACGAGTAATTATCTAGAAATAGCCAAGTAGGCAAAGTCTTACTCTACACAATAAACTTTCGCCCATAATTTTCCACTCACCTATTTAATTTTTCAATGCGCAAGAAATCTCAATATAGCCGAGAGAACAACAGGGAATACTTAGTAAGTGCATAGGGGGACAGGCAGAGAACACAGACACGGGGAACAAAGAACAAGACTTATTGTCTCGGAACAAAGGCACAAGTCCATTACCTGCCAGTTATTTGTGCCGTATTTGTCGCGAATCAGTGTAGGCGAACCACTGTGCTGGTTGTTCGACTTTATATTTTACTTTCTGACACTAGTGTTGATTCGAGAGGTTGCATGGTGGGTCGTGTGTTTTTTGGACGTCATTTTGGTCAAGGAGAGATTAGCGCCATTGTGAAGATTTTCGCTTGCACCATTGCACCGCTATATACCCTCGTCTCGCAAAGGCTAAAAAGCCGAAACAACTTCCTGAAGTGTGTCACCCCACTCACTGGCGAGCAGTCCACGGAAAGATTAAGGCTGTGGCGAGGTAGTGCATCTTTACCTAACCCATTCGTTCCGCCTGCTGAAAATCTCCCGCCTGGACATGAGTTGCCATGGCTGACCTGGAAGTCTTTGAATAGACTCCGGACCCAGGTTGGTCGCAGTAAGGAAAACCTGCTCAGGTCTCATTAATGACTCTGCCCTGGAGTGTAAATGTGGTGCTGTTCTACAAACGATGAGGCACTTAATATCGTGTCCTGCGTGTCCTGTTATTTGTTCGCTACAGGAACTGATGGACGCTACTGAAAGCTTTATTCCGGTTAATCTCTGGAACGGCTGTACCGATTTTGACGGGACTTTCACTGGCAGATAGCTGATGTAATAAGGAGTAACTTAAGCTACTTCTATTTTACGAACAATAATTAGGGTACCTTGCAAAAAAATTAAAACCCTTGAAATTTATTTTTGGTAATAAAATCGGATTAAAAAGGGGGAATTAATTTTTTTTATACAATAATTTCACGCGAACGAAGGACGCGGCCAACAGCTAGTTAAAAATAAATTAGAAACAAGGTCTAGTAGTATCTTAATTATTCTTACTTTTTGCGGAAAAACGAAAAAACAAGACAAAAAACAAAGGTCAAGTACAAAGATTTGTGAGTTTAGAAATAATAGCTGTTAAAAGCTTTTCAGATTAATCCGCTAAGTTGTCGTTTTAGCAATTTACCTAGATTTACGTTAAGATTTTTTGTTAGCTTTTCAATGAAATTGGACTGGTCCATGGAAATTATACGAATCGAGTTCGAGTTTTATGACTATGCAAAAGAAGACTAACACTTTTACTTTAAAACAATTTTTACTGATTCTTTTAGTTACTTTGTTTTTTCTGTAAGTATGTCAAGTTTTTTACTGAAGTAGAAGAAAATAGAAAGTGCAATGTTTACAGATCAACGATAGGTCACACAACACATAGACTAATATTATAAAGTTAGTAAAATTTGTTTGTAAAGTTGGTTTGTAAGTTGGTACGTAGGGGTTAATCTTAGGCGCGGGCCTGTGGACGGTGAGTAATGGGCTAGCTCGCCGTCCGTCCGTCTTATGACGACAGGCCGTGTCGACGGCGCGTTCGTGTTCCACGCGCGCCTAGAGATGTCAGCAAACAGGAGGGGCCCGCAAGGGCCGATGCCTGCCAGGGCTGCGGGACTGTTCGAAAGAGATACCGCGGCCCTGGAACACAAAGGGGCAAAAGAAGGAACATGGGTGGGTTTTAGTCAGTAAAAGTCTGACACTCCCTTCCGCTCCGCCCACAGCGGGAGGAGTCATTTGATGATTTCCCATCCCAAAAAAAAGGGATTAATCTTTGGAACTACTGATCCGATTCCTAAACTTTCACGAAAGGGAAGCTACATTATTTATCCCCGAGCGTCATAGGCTACGTTTAAAATGTTCCTGTGGGTTAATTTCCAAGATAACGGAAGCGAAGCCGCGAGCAAAAGCTAGTAACATCACTACATGTTATAAAACAAAGTCCTCTGCCGCGTCTGTCTATCTGTTCGCGTTAAACTCAAAAACTACTGAACGGATTTTCATGCGGTTTTTACCAATAGATAGAGTGATTCATTAGGAAGGTTTAAATATATAATTTGTCAAGGTTTTGTGTAAATTGGTTGAAATATGACGATACTTGTTAGAAGTGTCGGAAAAAGTCAAGTCGCCTTGGAGCTTTCAACGAAAACGCTGCCCAATCCTTTGAGATATAACAAAACAATGCATGGTGGGATATTCCTCTTTTATAGATCTAAACAAAAAATCCGCGATGGCATATATCTATCTTTTAAGGATAGCTTACTATGCCCATTCTATCTTCTAAAAAAGCGGCCAAGTCCGAGTCGGTCTCGCCCATGAAGGGTTCCGTAGCAGCAAGTAACATAATATGTATAACAGTTCTTGTAGTTCGTTGTAACTTTGATAGATAATTTTTTTATATTCGAGTTGATTGAATGAAAGGTAAATTGCGGTTTAGGATTTATGACGTATTAAAAAAAAACTACTAACTAAATCTCGTTCAAACCAATTTTCGGTGGAAGTTTGCATGGTAATGTACATCATATATTTTTTTTAGTTTTATCATTCTCTTATTTTAGAAGTTACAGGGGTGGGGGGGACACACATTTTACCACTTTGGAAGTGTCTCTCGCGCAAACTATTCAGTTTAGAAAAAAAATATATTTTAGAAACCTCAATATCATAACACGTATGGAATTGATGAACAAAAAAATTAGAGTTTCAGTTTTAAGTATAACCCCCAAAATTTATTGTTTTTTTTCTTATTTTGTGTGAAAATCTTAATGCGGTTCACAGAATACATCTACTTACCAAGTTTCAACAGTTCTTATAGTTTCAGAAAAAAAGTGGCTGTGACATACGGACGGACAGACAGACATGACGAATAAATAAGGGTTCCGTTTTTTGCCATTTCCTCCCCCCGCGCTCTTGCGTGCGACAACACGTACTCACAGTGTGCTTGTATATAAAAAATCTATATAGTGTCTAAAGCAATATCCGACTTTAAAATAATATACAGTCGTGTAGCCCAGTTCACAAGCTACCTTGTGCGCGAATCAGTTTACATCAATATCAAGAAACCAACAGATAAACTCAGTTTTAATAAAAAGCGGTTGCAAAAATTTTAATTTTGCGCTGCGAAGTTCGTGAGTCATCGTGTCAGTGGAAGACCGAGCGACGCGCCGAGTTCAAGTACCGTCCTCGTACGCGTTGTATCTTCAAGGACAAAGCGATCGTAGCCCGTTCGGAGACAGTTCGGTTTGACGAATATTTACGAAGGCGAGTGGAACACAGCTACGGCGCGCTGGCGCACAGTGATTGAGGTGACTTATTATTTTACGACTACCGCATGCTGTCAAATTATAGTTTGTTAACTACGTTCGGTGATAAATCAACTCCTGTTTTGTTTGTAAATACTGCAAAATAAGTACAATGATTCGTCGCTCGCCCCCTAGTACTCCATCGGCATCGTCGCCGACATTACATAAGTCTGAGCCGAATTTATCTTTGAGTTCTGACAAAAATGAACATATCACACAAAGGAAACGCAGGCATGGAGACTATGTGGAGTTTGAACGGATGGAGAATATGATTTTGGAAATGAAAAATATGTTTTCTGAGATGGTGTCGCAACAAACACAACAAAATCTAAAAATTGATAGTTTAAACGCTGCTCTTGAGAACATCAGATCTCAAAACTCATTGATTACTTCACAGACGTCTGAGATTCGAACACAAAATGATGAGATCAGAGCTTCGGTTCAATTTCTGTCAGATAAATACGACGATGCTATGAAAGAACTAAATCACCTAAAGTCTGAGTGTTCTAATAATAATAAAATTATTAAAACATTAGAACTAAAAGTTGACCACCTGGAGAAAAATTTGAAATCAGCAACACTTGAGTTGAAAAATCTACCTAGCACAAACCCTGAAACCCAACAATCGCTGATGAACTCTGTTCAAAAGTTAGGAGATATCATAAATCAGCCTGTGATAAATACTGACATTAAAAACATTTTTCGCACAAGGGGTAATAAAGACTCAGTTGGCACCGTCCTCGTCGAATTCTCTTCTCCAGTAATCAAAGAACAGTTCCTGAAGTCGTCTAAAAACTACAATAAAGTCAATAGCAGAAATCGACTTAATACTACTCATCTGCAAGCTATGGGACCGGAAAAACCCATATTTGTTTCAGAAGCTCTCACTACCATGACGAAACGCCTCCACTACCTAAGCAGGGAATTCATCAAAACCAGCACATATGAGCAATGTTGGATTGCAAATGGGAAAGTATATGTGCGCGAAAAAGAGGGGATGCCCAGTCGGCTGATAAGAACTGAGGAGGACCTCGTCGTATTACGAAGAGAAAAATGACTAATATACATCTGTCAGCTACGCAGTGTATCGCTGTCTATTGTTGCTTTCCTTTGTTGTTTACCATGTTATAAAACATTATCACTAATACCTTGTACTAACAACCTTTTTACCATTTTATGTTTGCTGTCCTGTCATATTACTGGGCTACACTCACACTCATATTCACGACTTACTACACAAGAAATTATTTCCACTCACTTTAACTTGTTAATCAGAGATTTACATACATTCCTACATATTATACACTCTTTTTGCCTAACATCTGCCCGTGCCTTCAATGTTCTTAGCCGTTCACATATTCTGTCGGCCATTTATTTGTGTATACTATTAAATGACATAGTTATCGTCATGAAAATCACAACAAATTGTCCATTCCGAAACGTTTATTATAGAATTTTTACTATTAAAATTCGACAACACAAAAAATAATACAACTAACATAGATTCTGTCTCCGTGTCTGACTCATTAGTGTGTGATCTCGATAATTGTAGTCCGCCTAACTTCCCATCTAATCAGTCGTTAAAAATTCTCAACCAAAACATTAGGAGTATAACTAAAAATATGCCAGAGTTTCACACCTTACTCGCTAGAACAAAAGTTGATTGGGATATTGTCACCCTGACAGAATGCTGGCTTCCTAGCACGCACTCCATTCCAAACCTTGAGGGCTACAATTACTTTAAGACAGTTAAAAATCTTACCCAAAATGAAGGTGTCGTCGTCTATGTACATGAAGACCTTAAGGTCTCTGTGGAAGAACCTCCACTTCTGGAAGCAAATTGTCTCCAAATAAAAATTGACAACAATACTGTCTTACTGGCAATTTATCGTCCACCAGGTTATAAAGACGTTAACATTTTTCTTAATTCATTAGATACAACTCTTCATAACATAGAGAATTATCGAAATGTAATCATTTGTGGTGATATAAACATAAATATTCATGATCAGTGCCATGACTCAGCTAAAAATAGTTATTTAAATTTATTAGCCTCACATGGTCTCCTGCCAGCACATGTCCTGCCCACACGTCAACTTGCATGCCTAGATCATTTTATTCTTAAAACAACTTTGCCCGCTACCACTTTGGTTGCCCACTCCGCTCTCACTGACCACGAAACTGTTTTGTTATTTCTTGCAAAGAAAAACCCTAAATCGACTGCAAGAAAAACAGTGAATCGAGTCAATCACGATCAGCTAGATGCAGATCTGAAACTAATTGACTTTAGTGCGGTGTATATGTCAAATGATCCACATGTAGCGGCAGATCTATTAATTAGTCCCATTATGCGGGTCATTGAGTTAAACACGAAAACAGTTAAAGTCCCGAACCGTAAAAAAATCGTGAAGGCATGGATTACTCCTGGCCTTCTCCGTTGCATTCGACATAGAGATAATCTTCATAAAAATTTTAAAAATGACCCTGAGAACTCAATTCTAAAAACGACATATTCAAGATATAGGAACTACTGCAACAAAATATTAAAGCAATCTAAAATTGACCATGATAAAAAAGAAATCAGTGATGCTGGCAACAACACTAAACATCTGTGGACAGCTATAAACAGCATAACGAGTAGGGTCGAAAAGAAGGATAGCGCTTCAGAATTGCTATTGACTTCGACTACACCAAAGCAATCGGTTAACGAAATCAATAACTTCTTCGCAAATATTGGTAAATCCCTTGCTGAAAAAATTGTAAGTCGGTCGGCATTGTCACCGAGTGGTACTTTCTGCAATAATTCACATTCCATGGTACTGTTACCCACAGACGAAGCAGAAGTGACAAAACTAATACTGAGCCTCCGCAATGACTGTGCCATCGGTTGGGACCGAATTTCTAATAGCTTCCTTAAGAAACACAAAGCTGTCATAGTTCCGCCGTTGACTTACGTTTGTAACCTTGCTCTCGAAACAGGCCAATTTCCCAGAGCATTCAAGAGGTCAATTGTTCATCCAGTCTTTAAGGGTGGGGACAGAAGCCGTGTCAACAACTACAGACCCATAGCCGTGCTGCCAGCGCTTTCCAAGATTCTTGAACGGATCATGAACGGCAGACTAGTTGATTACTTGGAGAGCAATAGCCTTCTATCTTCCTCTCAGTATGGTTTTAGAGCCGGTAAATCGACGTCCGATGCCGTTCATGATCTCACCAACTTTATCGTCACTAACATGGACAAGGGTCGTAAAGTCTTGGGGATTTTTCTAGACCTAGCGAAGGCATTTGACACGGTTTCTGTTCCCATACTGATTCAGAAGATGGAAAACCTTGGAATTAGGGGAGTCCAATTGAAACTGTTTGAGGACTATCTGAGTGGGCGTACTCAGAGCGTGAAAATGAAAGAGTACGTCAGTGACGAGTGCCAAGTTAACTACGGCGTGCCTCAAGGCAGCGTACTGGGTCCTACACTCTTTCTTATATATATAAACGACCTGGGTATGCTCACTCTCCCAGAGGGTAAAATAATAACTTTTGCAGACGATACAGTCCTGTTGTTCAGCGCGACCACGTGGAGTGATGTCTACGGATTTGCTCAATCAGGCTTTAATATGGTATCAGAGTGGTTACGAAATAACATCCTCACTCTAAATACTGCAAAAACGAACTATGTCACATTCTCCATAAAACATAACAGACCTACCTCGGCAACAACCCCACATTCCATCGTAGCTCACACTTGTCCGATGCCATGCTGCGCCGCCTGTACTTGCACTCAAATCGGTAAAGCCGATAGTGTGAAATATCTGGGCGTTATCATAGACAGTGCACTAAATTTTCACAAGCACATTACCGTATTGAGTGGCAGGCTGAGGAAGTTAATATATGTCTTCAAGACCCTTAGACGGGTGGCTGAGGATAAGGTGAAGAGATCAGTGTATTTTGCCCTCGTTCAATCTTTGTTGACTTACTGCATCACCTCCTGGGGTGGTGCCCCAAAATACACTATTCTTGAATTGGAAAGAGCGCAGAGAGCCGTCTTGAAGGTGTCACTGTGCCTCCCTTTTAGATACCCTACCACCCTCCTATATAAAGAAGCGAAGGTCCTGACAGTGCGCCAACTGTTCATACAACAAACAATTTTGAAACAGCATAGCCTCTTAACATATTCCCCCTCTCTTTCACGTGGCAAACGCAGATTCGACCCCGTGGATAGTTATCACAACCGGCTTTCGACCAAGTTCTCTCAGCGATTCTTCTGCCACCTCGGTCATTATCTCTATAATAAAATTAATAAGATTCTTCCTATTTACGACCTTAACAAGATTAAATGTAAAATGAAATTAACTAGCTGGATCCAGGATTTAAACTACCTTGAAACTGAAAAAATCCTAGCTGTCTCGGTATAGATCACGATTTAAATAAATTAGTTAACTAGGTATATACTTTTCACATAAATATTATATATTTGTATGTCCAGGCTACAGAAACTTCTACATCCTCACTCACTACACAAAACCACACTCTACACTTTCCTTCATCTCCACACAATACTAACAATACTAACACTATATAGATTTAGAATCATTTTAATAATTGTTAACTGACTCGCGACCACTGTCTGATTTGCAATATATGTAACCTAAAGGGTGGAGACCTGGTGTCCTGAAATACAGGCCACAAGCCTAGTTTAGGCACCAGTCTCCCGCAATATACTTACTGTATCCACCTGTTCCTTAAAATATGTACTCAATGTGTATTGTGGCGAGAAAATAAATAAATTATTATTATTATTATTATTTGGCTACGGAACCCTAAAAATGGTCACGTACAATGCGGTAATTGGAAAGTTATTTAGACGAATACAGTATTAATCCTTATCAACTTAAATACGTTAGTTACCTTAAACATTTCATGCACATTATTATAATCTAATATATTATATAATATATATATTATCTAATATAAAATTAAATTAAATTAATATCTTAGGAGTTATAGCAAAAAAATAACGTGCTCGAAAATGACATAAGTATAACATTTAAATCTAATCCACATATTCAACGCATGTGAGCATAATATGCTACTACCCGTGCGAAGCCGGGGCGGGCCGCTAGTATAAAATATTTTTAAATTTAAAATAAAGCTAAATTAAACAACGCCACGGTATGATGATAATAGCAAATACTAGTAACCATACCAGTGAAGTATACACAAGTGTGGAGGGGAAACGATGAAAAAGCTAGGTATGCATTGGGAAAAAAATTGAGTCTACAATTAAAATTCCACACGTGCGAAAATAATCACATTTGTAACACGTGACATGACCTACATAGCCGCTAGGTGCGTTATTGTCCTCCCGTTACTGTCCACTGTCCTAGAACAATACTGGCCCTGTGGGCGTCGAAACTTCTTGAGAACACTCTGAGATGCGTCTTCAGTGCAGCTGCACTAGCCAGTGTCTATCGAGTTGACATAGTGAATAGTTTACCTTGTATTGTGTCTTTAGTTGCGTGGGTTTAAACTTTACTTGGTATATTTTCATTGAAATGATACCTAAAAGTGTTATAATTTGTAGAGATAATGGTACTGATTATTTATTTATTTAACACTTCAAGCACAAAGTACAGAGGCGGACTTAATGCCATAGGCATTTTCTACCAGTCCACCTTTGGTTGATGCAGAAACAAGCAATGGCAGGTGTTTATCTGAAAATAATTATAATTAATACTACGATAAACTACAAGGATATATAAAATACTATAATATTTAAAATACTATAAATACAGATCATTCCATATACAGATCATTTTGCATTGCTCTGCATTCTGCTATAACGATACTAGGGGTGCCACGACAAAGTGGTCGTTACAATTTTAAAGATTCCATTTTGCCACCCTAGTGTGACAATCTGTTGGTGCAGAGTAGAATGTTGGCTGATTGAGTTGTGAAGTGGACCAACTAGCTTAATAATTGAGCGAATTTTCTCAAAAATTAAATTAGACAGAGAGAGAAGTATCAACAAATATTTTCGATTGATTTGTTATTTGTCCAAGTCCATCTTGGATATCACTGAATTCGGCGAAAGAAAACATCGAATAGACTTCAAAGTAAGTGCAGTTTCTATTGCCTGTTAGTGACTGGGTATACCTTTGCCCGACCTAGGGTATTCAACTTGCGTGGGTTGAGTTGTCCTATTTTCCTTAAGAGCTTTTGATGGGCTAGAGGTCGATAATTTCTTGGGACAATGGTGCCAGCAACGGGATCAACCCGTTGTGCGCTTGTTAAAATTATTATAAGCTACTTTAGTGTCTTTGCAGATGAAGGTGCCAAACACAGGTTAAACTTTGTATGAAATGGACAAAGACGATGACTGATGATGATGAATGTGGGAGGTCGATATTCCGTAGTGGACGTATTTAATTCGGCTTCACGAAGATCATCATCATCATCTGCCTAGCCTTTTCCCAACTATGTTGGGGTCAGCTTCCAGTCTAACCGGATGCAGCTGAATACCAGTATTTTGCATGGAGCGACTGCCTATCTGACCTCCACAACCCAGTTAGTGCTAATACGATACCCCTTGGTAAGACTGGTTGTCAGACTTTCGGGCCACTGACTACTTGTAACGACTGTCAAAGATCTACAAATCACAGCCGGGACCAACGTCGTGCTTTCCGAGGCACGGAGGAAACTCGGTATGAAGACGTTAAAATTATATTCGTTTTTGTTGGTTACGAAACAAACAGGGGACTACCACTGGCTTTGCCGCATATGGTTTCGCGAAATTAGTCGGGGATATGTTGTGTAAGTAAACTTACCTAACACAAGAAATTTCCCCACGCAGCCACAAAAACTTACCTGCCTGCTAATGAAAAATAAAATAGATAATGTTTGTTTGAGAGTAAATTGTTGGTAGATAGTATCTACTGTTAGAATATATAAGGTTAGGTAATTACTCAACTTGTTCAAGCAAGTTCCGTATTTCGAGGCGCTTTGACTTCCTGTTCCTGTTTTGGGTGGAGCTGGGCGAAACAACTAAGATATTGATTACTCTGTTTCCTACACCACCTACTCAGGAATCAATAGCATTTTCATCGTGGTTCCTATAGACTAAAAGAACGCTAGCACCTAAAAAAAAACAGATGAAACCGCTGTAGAGGAATTTCTGAAATAGATTTCCAGAAACCACTTATAGCGTTGTGGGTAAAAGAAAGCTTCCAAAATAATAAATCAAGTTAATTTTTCGTTATTTTCATGGCAATGCAGTTCACGGCTTTCACTAGCTTTTTCAGTGTGACACAATAAAAAGTGACAAAAAACTTGATTATTTCCCGCGTAAAATTTTGCATCGAAAGAGTTCTTGTAGTTTTTTATTTTCTTTCCCTCGGGTCAGTTTTTTCTTTTGTTGAATGTACTCGATCTCTAAGTCCTTTGTTACCTGCTCGTTTCAACATAACTTCAAAGTGCTTGATCATTTGTCACGTGGGTAGACTTTTTTGCATGAGTTTCCGACAGACGCAATTTTTTTAAAACCTTGGCCATTATTCCGGGAACGTATGAAACATGTACTTAGAGGAATCAAAAATTTCATTATAATTAATGTAAAAGTAGATAAGCATTAATTAAAATCATTTTAAAACTAATGACATAGTTGACGAAAATTTTGCTCCTATAAAGTAATTTACACCTTTTACATTACCTTTTATACCTTTTATTATTCCGATCTCTGGTGATGACGTTTCTGCTTACTATTTACAGGGTGTTCGTCGATTATTACAAAAAAAACCAGCTGTTTCCTACAAAACTGCCACCTACACGGCCAAAATGTATGGAACAACCGTTTGTTTTAGGGGGGGGGGGGGATCAATATGATGTACTGGATACGTGGTAACTATTTTAGCGTCGGTGTCCCATCCCCCTTGTATACAGCGTGTAACGGAAGGGGGGTATCAACCCTGAAGGAGGTGAATGTGCTCATGAAACTCAACAACTTTCCCCAAAGAACATAGGTCGACATATGAAAAAAAAATTTGGCCCTCCCTTACAAAACTGACTACCAGCTGATTGATTTACTATGGGAGGGCCAAATTTTTTTTCGTATTAGAAATGATCAAAGTGTTATTGGGTTTTTCCATTAGGAATTTCTCAGTAGCAGCCACGGAGTCTGAATCTGTGCCTGGTTGATGGCAATAGGCTCGCCCCCTATTACATGGATCTTTAACATAACTGGCGAAATATGGGTGTAATAATATTAGGTACACCTCTGCCTAATCCTTCGGGGTTTAAAGGCGTGGTGTTACGTTTATCATTGTTTATCATTGAGCTTAGGCCAGTTACGCACTAAAGACTTGCCGTGACTTCACGTCAATAACTCACATCTCGATACACTAACCGACTAATGCGACTATCGAACCACTGGAATGTGTCAAATATCAGGCGTATTACACCCAGTACAGTGTATTCAACCTCGCTTCGCTTAATAAGTAAACAAATACAGTGAGAAAATGTGTGTGTGTGCTAGTTTTCGCATCAAGCACACTTTCAGCAACTTACGAATATATTAACATTAGAGAAAAAAGGATATGGGATGGAATAACTACACAAAAATCGGTTCCTAATCAAGCATCTCCTATGAATTTGATCAAAATCAATTATTTTAGTTCTACTTGTCACCGTATCAATGGTAAACAGTTCAAATGAACCAAGCAACAATGTTGTTATGTAATGTGCAACAGCGTTGAAATATCGACAGTCTATCTAGTATTCCGTAAATGACAGTGTAAGTTTCAAACTCAAACTCAAACCCAAACTCAAAGCATTTATTTCAATTAGAACATTATGGCACTGTTAAATGTCAAAAAAAAACAAAAAGAAGCGAAGCTACAGTCCCAGTCACAAGGCATCATAACTTGAGAAAGTACGGCAGTTGCACATTCCAAAGCGTAGATCTCTATGGAGAAGAATGGGCAAGAAACTCCATGGACACTCTTTTATAAATCAAAATATTGTTACAAAATCTTGGTAACATCATCATCAATGTTCATTAAAATTCATTTTAATGTTTGACATATCGTTGAATATTATCATGACAAGCTACGCCATCTTGATCTGCACATTTAAAGTGGTCATACTATATTTATTTAAGCAAGAATCTCAGTAAGTGGCCCATAATTGTTTACAAAATATGAGAATGGAAGAAGAACATACTTTACCGACGTGTGACACACGACAGCTGTTGAGATTACGTCCATCTCGTAGCCAGCAAATTAGCAGCTAGTTGTTCAGGTTATTGAAGCGTCGCCGGTGTGTCTTTGGTGGTTGCAAGTGTACACACGGCGACACAGCAAACTATACATATCCTGTATAATCTGATCTCGCTTTGTATGAGCTTCCCGTACAATGAGAGATCAGCGTTTGGTCACCGTGCACACACTGTACATGTTCGATGTCGAAGACGTCAGACATAATCCGACTTAGGATACTCTGGTTTGACTTGTATCACGAGACATGATTGTACAGGCTCATTGATGCATTACATCACCAGTTTTCAGGACAGGAAGTCAGGATTGGTCATATATTCTTCTTTTCGATTCGATATCCAATGAACAATTCAATCGATTGAATGTTAATTTCTGTTTCATGCCACATTCAGTTTTGACTTACTTTTTGTTCACACGTATCACTTTGGCTGAACGATGTTAAGACGAAAGTTAACAAAAAGAGACGCATCTGATTTCAGTTTAAAGATTTTATTCTTAAAAAATACACAAGGCACTAACATAAGAACAGATAACCTTATATTAATATCTACATTAAGTTCGTCACTGCACCTAACATTGTTTATGATACACCCATCCAGTGTATTCAGTTTTTGGGACTGATAATAGTTGCGGTTTAATATTTAGCTCACCGACTCCCGAATAAAACTAATAAAAATAAACAAAATTGTTTATTTATCCAAGTAATACACACAGACACCATACGAAACAAAGTGGCAGAAATACAATAAGCATAATAATATAGTTTTATGTGCACAAAAATTTAAGTAATAAAACTACTAATAAAACTATGCATGCAAGAATAATAATGAACCCTGTCTGTATCTTAAGAGACAGTGATCGGCCAAAACTGGAATTCAATAAAACTGAAGTACTGAACGCATTGAATAAGTGTAAAATTTTATATAGGTATGATAGTATTTTTTTATATTACTTCAAATGTTAGTCCTTTTTTTACCAAACTTTGTTCTCATTTTTGGTAAAGTTAGGAAAGTAAATTAAAGCAAAACATTTCCAAAAATTTTTGAGTACACATTCGCACTGTTGGTCATAACAAGATGCATATTAATAATCCAAATCAGGAACAATAACTTGTTTTTTTCTAGAAAAATCAATATTGCAAAGAGTCATCTCAAATGAAATTCCATCATGATAGGACAATAAAAACGGTAACTATTCTTCGTTGAAATACGGAAACCGATAAACGTGATGAATGCTTTTTAATATGAGATCATATCTCATACGGATCTGATGGTCTGTTTTCTTAAATACATATTAGAATTTGAAGACATGATGGCTTCGATAAATAGGGTTGCAGCTTCTTGAGAATGAGGTCTAGATTGCAGAAGCAACACATCATAACTTCACGCCTGAAATCCCCAAAGGGTTAGGCAGAGGTGTACCTAATAATACCATAAGCTATATTATTGCAAGTGGTATGTAAATTTGTTATTTTGTGTGCAATAAAGAATAAGAATAATAGTACACCCACATTTCGCCAGTTATGTTTAAGTCCCATGTAATAGGGGCGATTCTATTGCCACCAACCAGGCAAAAATCCAGACTCCGTGGCTGCTACTGAGAGAAATTCCTGATGGAAAAACCTAATAAGACTTTCCCCAACCCGGGAATCGATCGCAGGACTTCATACTCAGCATTCGCGCTTGCGAGCGCTCGACCAATGATTTAGTCAATACACAAGCATAATTAGCTTAATTTATAATGTACAAACACAAAGCTGGGATACAGGCTTACTCTCTGGAGGTTTGGCGGTGGACACGGTGCATTCCTTTAAACTTAGTAAGTGCAAGCAAGGTGGAGCGGGAAAAGAGTTCTTGAAGAAACTTCGGAGAGGCCTTTCCATCCAGAAGTTGGACATTAAATTAAATTAAATTTTAATCTTAGTATCTTTTAATTTATAAAACACAATTAAATATAATATGTACATTATATACAGACTACAAATAGAACTAAAATAAAGATAAAAACAAGACTAAAATAAAGTACCTGTATATATATACAACGACGACAATAGGACACGTCTTAGGCGTCAAAGTACTCCTCCGCATCGCTGTCATCTAGAAACGTGCCCAGAAGACTGGCAGCATTGCCACGTTGAATGGCAATGCCAATTCTTTGTCCAAAGAAAGAGCCAGCCCTCTGGTCACGCGAAGTGTTCAATTTTAATTGAATCATTTAATTCGAGCAACAAGACTCATAGTGTTGTAACAATGTACTTACAAATTATGTCAGTAATGAACTTACAAAGACAGAAACAGATATTGTCATCATTGCTGCAAGGTGATTGGCCCAGCCGAAACCTTTCAGTGGTGGTTCACAAACGTACAATCATGCCTGCTTGCGATGTTAGACAGGATGCTGTGACCAAGGATGCCCACCGTTTCTGCATCACCGTGAAGAAACAGTGCACGTGAGCTTCAGAAAACACCCCTGGTGCGCTGCAGTATCGGCCAAGTGAACATTTTTTTTTTTAAATACGTTTTTGTCTGAGCACATTTTTAATTAAATGATAAACTAAACCTCAAAGCATTTATTTCAATTAGACCTTTACAGGCACTTTTAAAAGTCAAAAAAAGCTAAGCTACAGTCACAGTCACAAGGCATAATAACTTGCGAAAGTACTGTAGTTGCACATTCCAAAGCGTAGATCTATATGGAGAATAATGGGCAAGAAACTCCATGGACACTCTTTTAAATCAAAATATTTTTACAAAATCTTAGTTACATCATTCATGTTGAGATTATACATATAGATGAGAACATGTACAAAGAGTACACATTAAGAGCGTCCAGAATAAAAGATTAAACCAACAATTTTAGTTAGTCGTACTTAAAAAGTTGATGGTGTTATTGCATACAATAAATAATTAATTAGTTCAGTCATTGAAAATTCTTGAGTTTATCACAGGTAGGCAAGATTTTAAAGGAAAAGTTAAATATCAACCAAATTACAACGATTATATGAACCTATAACGTCTATTTAATCACGTGGGAATACGAAAATTCATCTCGGCCTTTACAGTAATCTAAACAAGAACAATATGAATTTCTAGTCATTCATAAAATTGTAATTCAATTTAAATATAAGTAGGTACTTAGTGTAAGTCTTAATTTTATCTTTCTTTTGTAAATACTTATTTAAGGTTGTTTATAGAATTTAGCAGAGTATTTAAAAAAATAAACGCAAAGAGTAAAATTAAACTTAATTCCTAAAAAGAAAGAGCTCAAAATCTGCTAAAAGATAGAATTTCGCAAGAAAATTGAAAATAGTTCGGAACGTGTCGTGAAAAGTCCTCGTTTCGCCATACTTCGGTGTTACTTTGTAAGGTGATACCACTGTGCTAGCTTTATTAAAGTTTCGAACATCTAACCTCTGATCCCTGACTAAGTGTTATCTAGTATCACAAGTGATATTGGCAAATAGGAATAGATTTAAGTAGGTGTTTCCAATTCCAAGAAGGGTACCAACCACAGATATAGATATACCTAGATAACGCAAGTATCACGATCCGTATGAAAACTAAGCGTGCCATTTGTTTACGACCCTTTTTTTGGGATGGGAAATCATCAAATGACTCCTCCCGCTCTGGGCGGAGCGGAAGGGAGTGTCAGACTTTTACTGACTAAAACCCACCCATGTTCCTTCTTTTGCCCTTTGTGTTCCAGGGCCGCGGTATCTCTTTCGAACAGTCCCGCAGCCCTGGCAGGCATCGGCCCTTGCGGGCCCCTCACGTTTGCTGACATCTCTTTGAGGCGCGCGTGGAACACGAACGCGCTGTCGACACGGCCTGTCGTCATAAGACGGACGGACCGCGAGCTAGCCCATTACTCACCGTCCACAGGCCCGCGCCTACAGTGGCCGAGAGCCACCACGTGGCCCCTGATGCTCGGGGCGTCTCCCGCGGCGGCTGGCACGTGAGGTTATCTCCCTAGTTTTTTAATACCTACTATGATGTGCTATTTCGTTACAATACAAAAAAGTTATATTACAAAATAGACTATGTTTTTGTTCTTTAAATGTATAGAATGAAGTTCTTGAGTTGTAACGTTGCTATTTTAATCAAATTAGCTTGCTAAGTTAAGCATAAAATGCTTACGCCGGGCACGCGAAGTAGGTGCTCTTGCGTTATCTAGGTACAAATATCTATATCTGTGGTTCTAACTATTTCGCCACTTCACTTGTGTCCAAAATGACTAAATACATTCTTGTGCTGTTGACGTGTCTATAAACTTTCGATATTGGCAGGCCCATTGGCGCTTGAAAATGAGGTTATTATACCACAAGGCACCAACGCGATATGGGAGTCCTGCCGGGTAATTGTGTAACACTTACAATAGCAATACCTATCATTTTGACAATTCAACAACTTCCATTACGTTGTTTATACATAGAGATATTATATATTACATAGAGATCTACGCTTTTGGAATGTGCAACTACAGTACTTTCGCAAGTTATTATGCCTTGTGACTGTGACTGTAGCTTAGCTTTTTTTTTTGACTTTCAAAAGTGCCTGTAATGGTCTAGTTGAAATAAATGCTTTGAGTTAGAGTTTTTGAGTTTTACGCTGTCTGTCAGACGATTTTTGCAAATATATTATATGAAGCAATTGATTACGAATTTCTTCCAAAATCTTTAGGATTGTAATAGAAATTGTGTACCGCAATTGACGTTCCCTTTAAACCTATCGAGCCATGACTAATAAATGAGACACAATTGATTATCCATTGTTGCGTTAACCCCGGGAAACCAACCCACTAGAAGGTGATTGGGTGATTAAAAACTCACTTAAACCAGAAAATCAAAAACACAGTAAATTTTCTGGTCTTGGATTCGACATAATGTCGACAGCCATGAAAAACTACGGTCTGTGGCTCGTCTTAAAACCACACAAGCGTTATTTTTGATTTATAAATACTTTCGTGGGCCCGTTGCTAAACAGTAACAAGCGCACGGTTCGATCGCAGGTTAAGCTAGGCCTTCCGTGAATGGGTGACCATCTACTAACATCTAAATCATCATCCACAACATGGAGCTTTAAGTAGCACGGAGATTTCTCGATAAATGTCGTCAAACCTCTGAGCTCCCTAAAGCACGTTAAGCTATTGGTCACTGCTGTCATTTGTAGCTCTTTGAAAGTCTTTAGGGTAGTCAGTAGCCCAGAAAGTCTGACAACCAGTCTTACACACAACAATGTGGTTGGTGGGCCCACTCTAACACATTCGGGAATAAGACTCATTATTTATAAGAAGGGAGGTAATAAGGGAACAATCTGCGACTCCCGCATTCCCCTTAAACTTAAGGAGAAGATTTGTAAGACAATGGTTAGACCTGATGTCTTGTATGGATCAGAATGTTGGACCCCAAAAGGGATGAATGAAAGGCATTTGCATGTGGCTGAGATGAGAATGCTTAGATTTTTTGCTTTGATGTGTGGTGTTAATGGATAAAATAAGAAATAAGTACATAAGAGGAAGTCTGAAAGTGGCGCCGGTGACTGAAAAGTTGTGTGGTAATCGGTTGTCGTGGTATGTGGTAAGGAAAGTTTTGAGTATAACTGTGGATGGGTATAAGAGTAGAGGAAGACCAAAGAAACGAGGGATTGACTGTGTGTGTGTGTGTGTGAATATGACACGAAAGGTGGTGTCTGATGAGATGATGAGTAATAGAGAAGTATGGAAGAAGAAGACATGCTGCGCCGACCTCAAATGAATTGGGACAAGGACAAGAGAATGATGACTGACTCTATATATAAGTGTAGTGCTGAATCCATAAAAAATCATTTATTTGTTTAATCACTCATTCCTTTAAACAAACACAAAACATGACACAAGTAAAACAACCTCATTTACCAAACACTATAGAAACCAATTTAGGGCCACTAGATCCGCAATACGCTGAAACGCGCCGCGTAAAACAAACTACACATACACACAAACGCAGCGGATTAAAGCCAAATACTTCCGTATATTCAGCCTATAGCTGTACAAACGGGTACCCGTTATATTGCTTCCGATGGTCACTGAACCGTAACAGCTAAAATTCGACTCGCGTCCTGTGTAAAATATGCGCATACAATGAAAAGCAGCAATTCAGGTGTCCTTTTACAATATTGGAAGAGTAAAAAGTTGTAAAAGTTTTATTTTTCCATGTCATGTGTCTTTTTTGGGAAGTCACATAGCGTCGTTGAATTTCTAACACCACGTAAGTTATTTTAGGTTTTGATGTTTTCACCCAATCACAGAAACAAGAAACGTCTCTATTTAATTTGAAGTGAACAAAGATTTATAAAATAGTATTATACAATTGCATGGTATAATTATTTTTTCATTCTCCTGAAAAGTTGCTATAATTACGTAGTGTTTGAAAATTGCCCTAAAGAGGTAGTTAAATAGAGGTTGCATATATTTTTAGGGTTCCTTAGCTCAAAAGGAAAAAACGGAACCCTTATAGGATCACTTTGTTGTCCGTCCGTCCGTCTGTCTGTCTGTCTGTCAAGACCCTATATCTCGGGAACGCGTGGAGGTATCGAGTTGAAAAAAAACCATATACCCAAGTCTATAGTCCCTTGAAGTTGTGAAAAAATCAAACTACTAAGTTAACGTAAAAAAATATGGCTGTTTATGCCGCAAAAAACGTATTTTTCGACACTCTCAAAGGAATCAAAATTTATAGGGTACTTCCCGTTACCTAGAATCATGAAATTTAGCAAGAAGCATTGCCTTTTAGCACAAATAAAGGGAAACATCTGAAAAACGTAAATATGTAGTTTAATAACGAAATACCTACAAGTTTATACGGAACTCTCGGTGCGAGAGTCCACCTCGGTTTTTTTATAGAAACAAAGCTGAACGCTAAAAGTTAAAGGTGCAGTCACGGCTTCTAATAAGTTTACACAGCAATATTCAAAAACGATTTTCTCGGCGAATAACGGTTTCTTACTTTGAGATAAGGCCTATTTTGTAGGAGTTTGTGTGTGTTTTGTTGAATTTTGTGAAGTATAGCTTCATAAAACGTTAGATAATCAATACATTGAGAGGAAATCACTTTTTTGCTGCGAGTATACATATCAAAGAGTATAGTAATATATATTAGCGTTCGTGACTGTACGCCATTTTGAAAGGACATACACATAATTATGACACAGTACCTTCAATGAGTCAGTTCCCTGTGCGAAAAAAAAACTGTTTTAAACGTGCCCCATTCATTACGTGCTCATAATTCGATCCTGTGGCAATACCTCGCCGCAATTTACACACAGTAGACAACACAGGAAAATAAAATTATAATATATGAGTACATAGGTACTGCTTATTTCTCAAGAAATTTCTGCCAGCAGACCTGCAAAAGGAGAAATGAAAAAGAAATATAGATAATAGTGTGTGAGAAAAGGAAGAGAACAATGTGTTTCTGTGCCTTATCTAACTTAGCCTAAAATATTAAGTATAAATACACATGATGAGTAAATATTAATATATATAAATACATAATGCTATGATATATATACTAATAAATATATATATGTATATAATAAATCATAACTGAGAGGAAAGGTAATGCCCTTTCACTCTGGTTTTGAATATTGAAATGGTCTTCAAATCTCCAATGCTAGGCGGAAGTGAGTTCCACAACCATACAGCATGGACGGAGAAGTGAGCTGCATTTATAAGGAAAGGGTGAGGGGGGAAGGGTGTATGAATTTTGAAACAAAATGGTTCAATATTCTAATAAATTCCTACGAGCTAAAACAATATTTAAACACTGAACAAATACGCGTTTACTACAAAGTAGGAACAAATGTACGTTAAACTTTTCAATGAATGTATGTTATAGTTCAGTTTCCGGTCTATTGCGAACCGATTCTCATTTCAATGTAGTTCAACTCTAGTTTAACTAAGATCATTTTAGTTCAAAGTTAGTCTGATCCTGTAATCGGTCAGGGACATGTTATCCTAACCCCGCGTTTACACAAAGTTATAAAACATGTATTTCTTCACTACCAGACATGTATGACATAATTGACATGTGACATCTACCAACCCGCACTGGGCCCGCGTGGTGGATTATAGCCCACTCCCTCTCATAGTGAGGAGGCCTATGTCCCACCAGTGGGAACATTTTAGTCTGATTATCCTTATGCTCATGTTTATGAATGCAGTGTCATGTTAACGTCAATACATGGCCTGCATGATACCTTTCTCCCTATATATTTTTAACTCGTCTTTTATAAGAGGCGCAGAATATTAAATTGAAATAAAACACAGAAAAATGTTTTTAATATCCAAGAAACTGACTTTATTTGACTGATCAATTATCTGTATATATATATAATTTTGGACACGTCACCACCGCAATTTGCACACACTGCGCATAACTTGAAGCTCCAGATTAAGCCGTGTATGTAACTAAGCGCCAGCCGTGGTAGCAATTTCCTAGAAATGGAATAAGAACGGCACTTACCACATTGACGAACTCCTGAAAAGGTCAAACATAAATGGCATAAAATTATAAATCAAATAAAGCCTACTTAATGGAAAGGAGAAGGGGACTTCTGGGCCCAGCAGTTAACTAGTTGAAATGTGTATTAAAAAAACCGTCATATTTTTCTAAGGAAAACCACAAAATATGGTACCTGGTTTCTATCTAGGAAGCGAGAAAACTTAAATTAAGTTATAAATAATCGATTAAATAATGCCTGAAATGTTAGTAATCGATTACGAATAAATCGGTAAAATCTCAGAAAATGTATGAAAGTCGAGTAACGAGTATTTTTATTTTTAGTTTTTTTTGGCATTGATTCATAGCGAATCGATTTCCTTTAATTTCTCTGCTGGCAACATTCCTGTCTGACATCAGTCTGTCACCGATTGACAGATGGCACTCGTTCGTCGTTTTTCGTTCTGAGTGTGCACGTATTTTCCTTGTTTTATTGTTTAACCCCACGACCTCGGCTTTAAATAGGACTTTTGACGGATCTTGCATTTCTAAATTACCTGGCTCTCTATTTTGGACAACTGTTTACGCCTATCGATCGGATATTGACGACATGGATGGATCGCTGTGTAAACTGTATGATTGCGACTGGTCGCAGTAACTCTATTGGCAGAAGAGTCTTGGAAGATGAGGCGATTTTATTAGTTATTTTAGGTAGGAGGACTGTAGGCTGCTGTGCCCATGTAATGTGCATAATATGGTATCTCAGTTGGGCAAGATACCAAGAAAATATCGTACCCCCTGCACAATTCTTAGACGATATTCTCCTTATTATTGAAGATGAATAATACAGATTTTAGTCATATATTGGTGTTTTATTTTATATCCTCCTGTCCCTTTTTTAGTTTTTATAAGGTAGGTGCATACTGCCTACTGCTTCTAAGTGCAAGATATTGAATGAAGAAACTTTAAAACTTTAGCGACTGTCCGGGGCGCGAGAGAGCCAAACGTGTCAGATCTTTGACTCTTTACACACGCTCCATGCATAAAACCATAACACAACCAAAGCCATTCAAAACAAATTCAAAAGTATTTCGTAAAAAACATAAAAAACTGCAATGTTATAATATAACCTCACTTTTACTATATTTCATATAACTTGATTCCTGGATAGCCACAATTCACCAAATTTTCAGTGAGGCCTTGTTATTATATTCTCTTACAAATAAGGCCAGTTTGATTCAGTTAACACCTGGGCCCAGGAATGTATGGAGTAGTTCCCTTCTCCTTTAAAAAAACTTTACTCTGTATTTTTTCAATTTAAATTTTAACTTCCCCGCATGTAAAAAAAATGTGAGTTACCGCTCTTGATTCGTAAACAAAGCTCGATTTTTCAATTCAATTCAATCACACTTATGAACCAGATGGTTATGGTCTTGATTAACTTCTCAAGTATGTATTATGTATTGAGTAGTTCCCCTGGGATTCAAGTAAAGTTCTGTTTAATGGCAAGTAGTAAATAAATGATTAAGTTAACTTAGTAGCTACTTACTGAAATTATCAAGTTCAGCTAGTATTGGGAGGGTAAAATTACAAAGCGAAATAGAATTTGACATTGATGAAGTGATTGAACTTGAAAATGTAAGAGGATTAAGTAACTCATTATCAAGTTAGAAGTAAGTGAGATTGTTTAACGATACCCTGTTTAATCTTGCACTGAATTAGTAAGTTGGTATTTTTTTCTATCTTGTTTTTTTTTTTAATTATTCTTACTTTTTCGTGTCGTTAGTGGCTAACCTGGTGTCTGAGTTTTTATGCCGCCCATGGGCCTCTGACTTGGCTTTACATGCTATCGAGAAATATCTCTCAGGCATGCTGGTTTCCTCAAGATGTTTTCCTTCACTGAAGCAAATGATAATTTTACATTTTTTTTAAATATATTTACTTGTTTAAATGCTTAATTCAATGAATTTTGAGGTGGTGTTTTTACTGATTTTTCGTTTTGATTTTCTCATAGTTTTATAAACATTACAAACAAAACATCACGCCTGCAATCCTCGAAGGGTTAGGCAGAGTTGTACCTAATAGTAAACCCACATTTTCATCAGTTATTTTTAAGTCCCATGTAATAGGGGGCGAGTCTATTGCCATCAACCAGGCACAAATTAGCCTCTATTTCTGTTACTGACAGATTCCAAATCGAAAAACCCATTAATACTTTGCCCGACCTGAGAATCGAACCCAGGACTCATCATAGTACTTTTCGGTACTCGGAGACTTTGTTGCTCAAATCATCAAAAGTTTCAAACGTAAGCAAAGAATATTTGTCATGAGCTCATAATTGTTATAAATATTTGAGTAATTACAGACATACTCGTACGCAAAACAACTCATATATCTTCGTTTACTCTCATAAACTCTCTGATTATGAGGGCGTTATAATTAAAAACTTGTTTTAACACTTTATAGCGCACAAATATTGTTAACGACCTAATTAGGATTCAACCAGGACTTATTATTTGTCTGGCTAGACCAACGTTTGTGTTTGAGCTAGACTTTAAAACTAAAACATCGTTTTTTTTTTGTTGTTAAATTCTGTACTTACTCATTCTATTTAGGCTCTTTTTACCCGACTACGCGTCGCAAAGGAAGGTAATGTATTTATTGTTCATTGTATAGTCGGCTCTTAGCTTAATTCGATGCGGCTGGGGTTTGGTACCTAGTGGGCCATTATTTACTATTGTATAATATTTTGTGCACATTAGTCAAACAAACTTATGTAGCGAGTGCCTCCTGAGATGTTGGTCGCCAATAGCCTTATTGGCTATTAAACCATTGGCTGACACGACTATCGGCACAATGACTACTTACTGTACTCACGTCTCACATATCGACAACCAATTGTTGTTAACATTATTCATTATTAATATTTATTATTATTATTTATAGCTAGCCCATATTGTCCCACTTCTGGGCAAAGGCCCTCTTTTGTAAACATGCATTTAAATAAATTATTCATATTCTAATAACTGAAATGCACTGAAATGTAAACTATTGAGAACTAAATACTTATCCCAACCTTTTACCGTTTCCCCACAATTGACAAAAATGTGTGGTCCATCTATCTCAACGCCTCATGGACACCCATATATAAGAGTAGTCGCGACACGGAACGCCACTCTTGTCTCAAGTAGTTCCGATCTTAAGGTCACCCTACACGACTTCTCTTTTGTAGGGAATACTATTAAATTGGTATTTATTCGTCCTACTTATAGTGTTAAATGGGAGTTCTAAGTTTTTTGTGTTTGAAGATAGATTTACCGGTATGACGTCAAAGTTTACCAGGATTTGGGGATTTACGGTATGACTTCAAAGTTTACCAGGATTTGGGAAATTTTCGTGCTGATCTGAATGAGGTTGGTGCTCCTATTTGACTACTCAAAGAATTAATTGCGAAACGAACTCGGAGGCCATAGTCTATTTTAAAGTACCTACAGACTTAATGTTGGTCTGGACATAAGAGGACCATGTAGATTTGTGTTTGAGATAGTTTTTGAGTTTTGTACTTTTGCTCGCAGCGCCCGCTTGGAGTTCGGTTATTGTCCTATGGTATCGTACAACCGGGAAAACAAGTATTCCATACAACATAACATATCATCACGCCTGTAATCCCCGAAAGGTTAAGCAGAGGTGTACCTTTTTTTTTCGGATCGGACATCATCAAATGACCCCTCCCGCTCTGGGCGGAGGAGTGTCAGACTTTTACTGACTAAAAACCATCCATGTTCCTTCTTTTGCCCTTTATGTTCCAGGGCCGCGGTATCTCTTTCGAACAGTCCCGCAGCCCTGGCAGGCATCGGCCATGGCGGGCCCCTCCTGTTTGCTGACATCTCTTTGAGGCGCGCGTGGAACACGAACGCGCCGTCGACACGGCCTGTCGTCATAAGACGGACGGACGGCGAGCTAGCCCATTACTCACCGTCCACAGGCCCGCGCCTACGGTGGCTGAGAGCCAAAGCAGAGGTGTACCTAACAGAACACCCCACATTGTTTTAAGTTGTAAAAGACTCACAGACGGACCGACTCCGTGGCTGTTATTGAGAAATTACTGATAGTAAAACCCAATAACACTTTGTCTGTTTAACACTGTGTACCTCATCCATACATACACATATACATCTTTACAAAATTTCGCATTTATAATACTAGTAAGGTCGATTTCTCAATATTGATTAGGTATCTGTGTTAATTTCTAAGGGTGGTTTCCTATTAATAAAAAAACAGTAATAATAAAACCAAAATCTGGCCTACCTGTAGTAAGTAGATCGGTGTATATTGTTTTATTATATATTCGTAAACTTTGGTTGGCGTAGGAAGTTCAGCGAAGTTCGTACATTGTGGCGGGTTAAAGGTTAATCCAAGAGTACTTGTGCGGAATAACATGATATTTATGTTTTATTCATTAACATGATTCTAATTTTGGTAGTTTTCTGACCGATTGGGGCATGTATACAGGATGTAATCGGACCCTTCACAAAGCCGTCAACCGAGCATTTTGTACATCAAACTAAGTAACCCTACCAGTGGCGAAGGGTGAAATATTGAGAGAGGTAAGCCGGAGCAAAAAAAAATGCTTACCTAGGCCGGGCGCGGGCAGCCAGTCTTGAGTCCTTACCGAAAATCTATGATTGGCTTCTAATCTAATCTATGATTCGCGTCGCGAATTTTTGCTTGGACTCCACCGTGCTCGCCAGACATAACTGCCGCGCCATCGTAAGACTGACCAACTAACTTATGCCTACAATGATACTGGTCAAGTATTTCTAACAACTGATTAGATAGAACTTCAGCAGTTCGACTTCCGCTAACATCGTAAAAACCTAGGAATCATCCTAACTGTATTACGTGTTATAATTAACACTAGAATCGGGATATTTACCATGTCCACTGTTTGTTTTGAGTTCCCGGATATTTCGGCGCTGTTGTTGTAAATATCCCTTTTCTAGTGTTAATTATAATGTTGGTGACCATGACAGTTTAAAAACTTATGTATTACGTGTTTTTTATTTTCAAAACTTAACCTTGAAAAATCAAAATCAAAATCAAAATATTTTTATTTCACATAGGCCTACATGGGCACTTATGAAACGTCGACAAAAAGGTGCAATGCATGTTTCCTCACAAAGCAAATAATCTGTCAAGCAGCAATCTAAAGCTATTAGACCCGCCATCCTACTGACCTGCTACTTGTAAATCTACTTACTCTAAATTAGTAATTTCAACTTATTAGTTATTACACTATCTACTTACCGCAAATACCTAATTTCAACGTACGTCTATGTAACTGCTTTCACTACACACAACAACAACACAAATAAACACATTTCAACTAAAAAAATACACAAATCACTATTTTATACCAAGCAATAAATTCTAATAGCTAACTATTAAATTCAAATATAAATTCAATCAACAACGCGGTCGTTTTAATGTAATGTAAATACGTCAAATTGTCTGTCAACATAAAATGTCATCAAACATTCGTCCGATTCGATACGAAATTCAACGACGGATATCGACCATCTCGCTCGCACGCACACAATTCCTATTTCTCTTTAACTACCTATAACTCGGTTAAAGCCGGCTTACTTTAGTTCTAATATGGCGGGCTGGGTAGTGACCTTCAAGTGACGTCATGACGTTCATTTTCATAGAGATTTTATCGGCGAATAAGCCGATCGCGCCTGCGGTTTACTTTATAGCAATATGTTGTTAAAGAGCAAATTTTGTTGATTTAATGTCCATCAGTGTAGGCGTTTTGTGATTTTTCTCTACTTTTAAAAGTACTGATTGTGCCATTGAGAGAGTGGTTGTGTTCCAAACTTCTGAAGGGAAGCCGGTGGGAATGGGCTTATAAGGAGGCTGCGGCGCTGAACCCTACGCAAAAATTATTGTTGAGAAACGACTTCTATTTTGGTTTTTGATAAATCACTTTAAACGGTATCAATCAATGTAACGCACACAAGACATAATGCTGTTGGATGCATTGAATAGTATAAGGGTCATGGACTCATGAAGGTATTTTAAGTAAAGTTACAACATTTTAAACGCTGTGGTAAAGTTGGTATTAGCATTAGAACTAGTCTAGAATTAGTAGTCTAGTTTTGTCACAATTTATTGTAATATTTGAAGGCTACAAGAATACTGGGCTGCGGGACTGTTCGAAAGAGATACCGCGGCCCTGGAACATAAAGGACAAAAGAAGGAACATGGATGGTTTTTAGTCAGTAAAAGTCTGACACTCCCTTCCGCTCCGCCCAGAGCGGGAAGAGTCATTTGATGATTCCCATCCGTAAAAAAAAAGCCTACAAGAATACAAAATTGAGGAAGATTGTTTTAAATAGATTTAGAAAATAGATGTCGGCGATCCCGCAACGCAACGCCACGACACGTTCCGTTCGAGAGAATACCAGCCGACTTCACTCTAGTCTGTGTAGTTTACAATTTTAACCATAGACGACGCCTTGTAGGGGGCCCTCATATTCGTAACTTTTTATAACAGAAACAGATATGGTTTAAATTTCATTCTGACAGGAAACATACGAATTCTGTGCTTAAACCCGAACTATGAAAGTATGATTTAACGTAACTTATCCTCAAAAGGTTAAGCTGAGCTGTACCCCTTTTTTTCTTTTTTTTTTGGGATGTGAAATCATCAAATGACTCCTCCCGCTCTGGGCGAAGCAGAAGGAAGTGTCAGACTTTTACTGACTAAAACCCATCCATGTTCCTTCTTTTGCCCTTTGTGTTTCAGGGCCGCAGTATCTCTTTCGAACAGTCCCGCAGCTTGAGCTGTACCCCTAGCACACAATTCGCCAGTTATACTTCAAGTCCTTTATTTAATTAAGAAATCCCTAATGAAAGAACCCAATTGCACTTCTATGATGTGACCCAATATGTAAATAGCTATAATTAATAGAAAGCATAACTCAATATCCCAGTTAAAATTACTTTTAAAATACAAATATGTTTTAATTATAATTTTCTTACATCCAATTTTCATCCGAAAACTATGAAAAACATACAAAAATGATTGAATAACGTTTAATTATTGTTATCCTAAGAAACATGAACAAAACTGCATTAATAATTCAAGTGTAAAACATTGGACGCACTAGACATAAAACCCGCTGAACTGAAGCGGTTGCTAATGATTCAATAAGCCTGTAACCTTTTCTGTACTGTCCTACTGGCTAGTAATTGCTAGTTAGCCCATAGCCAGTTTTTCTCTTGGTTCATTTAACTAGACACGTCCTAGTTTGTCAGTAGTAACCTACGTGCCAGTTTTTTTGATTCATTCAAGTGTTGCAAAACCGTTCGAGATTGTTCCACGATACTCTTTAAAATGTAGGTACACTTAACATATAGAACCTTTTTTTTTAGTACCTATGGGAAACCACTCCCGCTCTGGGCGGAGCTGTAGGGAGTGTCAGACTTTTACTGACTAAAACCCATCCATGTTCCTTCTGTTGCTCTTTGTGTTCCAGGGCCGCGGTATCTCTTTCGAACAGTCCCGCAGCCCAACATATAGAATCTTACATCACGTCGGCAATCCACAAAGGGCTAGGCAGAAGTGTATCTGTTACTAATCATGTTAATTATCGATACCTAATTTTGAAGCCGCAGTTTATCTGCTTAGTGCGTACTCTCTCCAGAACTTTCTCACGTTACTCAGTCTGTTGGCGATTTATTAATGATTAATGATGAGCACCTAACAAAGAACCACTTACTTATTAATGAGAGATGTTATCTTTGCCACTAATTCTACGAGTACTTCTATGTAACATCAGGCCTGTAATCTCAGATAGGTTAGGCAGAGGTGGGACACTTTTAATACAGCCACATTTTGTTAATTATGTTTAAGTTCCATGTGACAATAGTTGTCGAATCTATTAACCGGGCACAATTTTAAACTCCGGGTTGAACACCTAATAACACTTTGACCGAGCGGGGAACCGAACCCAGGACCTCATATTACAAGATATGGTACCTATACAGGGTGGAAGGGACACCGACGCGAAAACAGTTACCACGTATTCAGTACATCATTCTGAGCCCCCCACATAATTTTTTTTCATCGGTTATTAAAATAAAAACAGCTGTTCCATACATTTTGACTGAGTAGGTATTGCACTTCAGTAGGAAGCAGTGGATTAAAAAAAAAATTACTGATAAAAAATTTCTAGGCTCAGAATGATGCTGAATAAGTGGTGACCGTTTTCGCGTCGGTGTCCCTTCCACCCCGTAGAAGACTTATTGCTGATACCTGAAAAATATTTATGTTGCGCTCCTAAAATTTTTACAGACCGTTAAAGAAGAAATAAGGTTAAAAAAATGGGCGATACTTAAATTTGTCTAGTGTATTCCGGATAGTCAGACCCGCTATCATCTTACATGGTATTGACATAGCCACAATACTAACACACTTGTTAATTATAAAACAAACTACTGTAACTGTATCAAACCTGACTGATGCTAATTATTATTTAGAACCGGTCTCAAAAATGTAATAAATTAATAAATAATCAATTTATTACAAAATACTATAAATATAAAAGCTTATTGCGAGTTTTTAAACACAGGTAAATCTCACGACAAACTTTTTTTTACTATTAATTTATTTTTTAGTTTTCGCCGGTATCTTACTTTTCTCAGCCACTCCTTTTAATTGATACCCATATTATGGGGGTACGTAAAAATAACTAGTACGCCATCTTTAGGAGTCCGCCATTTGGAATTTAGAATAACGTCACTTAGCTAACCATGCATTGTGTATGCAATATTTCAGCTCAATCGATTGGAAATAACTTAAAATTCAGTTGAAAGATTTGACCTAAACAAGCATACTGTATACTAACATTGCAAGTTAAATAAAAGATTATAATAAGCCTTTAAGTTCATTTAACCCTATTCTGCAATTATGTCATAAAAAAGTAATGCAATGGGGTTACATGAACTTAGGGGGTTGTATTGATGATTTTAATGACTACTGTAACTACATACGTGTTACTGGCGCGATTCATTTTTCATCAACATACAACCTGACACTGACCTGCAAATTGCAAAAAACCGGCCAAGTGCGAGTCGGACTCGCGCACGAAGGGTTCCGTACCATTATCTATAAAAACGGCAAAAAAATCATATCTGTTGTATGGGAGGGCCTCCCTTAATATATTTTTGAAGTGAAAACTTCTTTAGCGGCGTTGAGCACTTTTTCTGTAATGGGTATAAAATCTTAAACTCGCGTCAGGACACGTGACCTGATCGAAAAAGCGTAAGACGGAGGGAGTTCTGAAGTGTTAAATTTTTAATGTAATATAAATTGTCATGTTTGTGTCCGATAGCGCAATAAATGAATATTGTATTTTACCACATAAATGATAGTACTTTTATATTGATAATTAAAGCAATTCGTGCAAAATTATTCCCTAACCATTTCAAAATATCAAAAATGCACAACGTTAATATTCAAGTTTTCACTTCTGCCTGCACTCCCGGAGTGCAACCCGTTGTTTTTTTTTTAATTTTTAGTATTTGTTGTTATAGCGGCAATAGTAATACATCATTTGTGATAATTTCAGCTTTCTAGCTATCACGGTTTATGAGATACAGCCTGTGGACAGACAGACAGACAGACAGCGAAGTCTTAGTAATAGGGTCCCGTTTTACCCTTTGGGTACGGAACCCTAAAAACGTAAGAAAATTTGACTTTCACGGGCTACTCTGACGCTTCTGCCTTAAAAAATCCGGTCTTTATAAGAGAAATTCAAATGTTACCTCAATAACGCTACCTAACAACAATAGCGCAACTAAAATATTACAAATGCTTGCACAAAATATAAACACGTTTTCCCGTTCAATTTTCTAGAAAGCTAGAAAAATATAGAGATTGTGTGTCCTGACAACTGTTTGAAAACAAACTGCTGCTATGATATGATGTTATCTTATGTTCATAATATAGGCAATCAAAGTCTTGCCGTAAATCTATATAAATAAATAAAATTGAAGTGTCTGTCTGTAATATCAAAATAAGAGCTTTTTCCTACAAATGCATTTATGATGGGTTTTTCGCGTAGGTTTCGCGTGTCTGAATCAGCTCATACTATATACTACAATTGCATAGGTACTGATATCGCAATCAGTACCTATGCAATTATTTAATCTACCTGTGAGTTCAAAGTATGTAGGTGTTCACGTGCCGTTTTATACTTATTAATTCATCATGAACGTACGTCGGTGAAGCACTATTTTCTGTAAATGGTTATAAAATTGAATCTAGTACATCCGTAGTTTAAATATTATAACTTAGGATACCAGCGAGCTCAAGACATACAGTCATTTCCTCTATTTAAACAAACATCCTTTTATGAAAAGAAAGTGTTCGTCCTGAAGTAGAATGAGTTTTTAATACAGTTTTGTTGGCCGCAGAAGCGACTGCTGTGAAGTCCTGGGTTCGATTACCAGGTCGGGCAAAGTGTTATTGGTCTAAGGAATTTCCCACTAAGCAAGTTTTGAAGTTCTATGTGAGATTCCGTTGCTTCGGAAAGCGTGTTCAGAAGTTGATTCTGAGACTACTCTCTCTCCGGTCGTAGGGAATGCCATCCCATCAGATATAAAACATGAGAGTGAAGAGTGCAACTGTGTCTGGACACATTTGTGTACTACTTATAACAGTATCCCGCGTCGCTGGATGTCTTCGCTGTGATTGGCCGCCATGCAAATGGAATTTGGTCAGAAGGACTTATTGTTTTTTTCGCCTAATCAATATATTAAAGAATCACAGCCACTCTGGTCGATCTTGAGGTAAAACCGCGCTTGCCTAGGTTGATCCGTGGATGGGTGACCAAATACCGAGATTCCTCCGTTTTGTGGTCCAAAAGTCTGACAACCAGTCTTTTTTTTTTTTTTTTTTTTTTTTTTTGGGGGGTGAGAAATCATCAAATGACTCCTCCCGCTCTGGGCGGAGCGGAAGGGAGTGTCAGACTCTTACTGACTAAAAAACACCCATGTTCCTTCATTGGCCCTTTATGTTCCAGGGCCGCGGTATCTCTTTCGAACAGTCCCGCAGCCCTGGCAGGCACCGGCCCTTGCGGGCCCCTCCCGTTTGCTGACATCTCTTTGAGGCGCGCGTGGAACACGAACGCGCCGTCGACACGGCCTGCCCGTCGTCATACGACGGACGGACGGCGAGCTAGCCCATTACTCGCCGTCCACAGGCCCGCGCCTACGGTGGCCGAGAGCCATCACGGCGTGGCCCCCGACGCCCGGTGCTTCTCCCGCGGCGGCTGGGACGTGAGGAGGTTCTCTCCCTCTCACGTTCCGCCGCCTCCTTCGCTAGCATGACTGCTTCGCAGAAGGAGGCGACGGCTTCCCATTCCCTCTCGCCCCGGACCATGGCTTGAACCAGGGCCGAGCGCGAGAGGTCGCCGCCGCCAATCGCCGCTACGAGGACACGGCGGTGCTCCTCCCAAGCGGAGCAGACCTCGACGGTGTGCTCCACCGTGTCCTCCGGTCGATCCTCGCAATAGTAGCACCCGGGCGTTTCCTCCCGCCCGATTCGGTACAGGTACCTCCCGAAACAACCGTGTCCGGTGAGGACCTGCGTCAGGCGGAAGGTGAGGGCGCCGTGGCGCCTCTCAAGCCACTCCTCAAAGAGGGGACTTATCGCCACTATCGTGGCGTGCCCTGAACGGGGTTGCGATAGTCGCTCCCTCCATGTCGCCATGAGATCACGGCGGAGGTCTGTCCGCCGCGCGACAATATGCCGCGGCAGCGGAGTTACCCCCCGGCTCTGTACCTCCGCGCGCCACTCGTACAGGCGCGCGAGGACTATGGCCTCCAGATCCCATGGCGGCAATCCGGCAAGGAGGCTCGCCGCCTCGCGGGAGATCGTGCGGTATCCACGGATGAGCCTTACGGCTACCACCTTTTGGGGCGCGTTCAGGTAGTGCTTGGCACGCAATCTCAGCGAACGCGCCCACACCGGGGCCCCGTAAAGGGCCATGGACCGCAAGATCCCCGCATAGAGCCTCCGGCAGGAGGCGTTTGGCCCCCTCAGGTTGGGCAGGAGCCGCTTGAAGGCAGCCCCGGCCTTTTCCAGTCTGGGAGCCAAACGTCGGAAATGCTCCACGAAGTTCCATCGGCTGTCGAGGACGAGTCCGAGGTACCTCAACGTCGACTCGACGCCGACGGGAACCCCTCCTACCGTGAGTATGGATCCCGACGGTGGCGCGCTCCGAGGCCCATGAAAGCACATGGCCTCGGACTTGTGCAATGCCACCTCGAGACCCAATTGCCGGATCCTCTCAACGACTATCGCAACCCCGCGTGTCATCAATTCGGCCGCCGCCTCGTGCGACCTCCCCTGCGCCAGCACCAGCGTGTCGTCAGCGTAGCAAACCACGCTGACGCCGCTAGGGAGGTCGGCACGCAGCACCCAGTCGTAGCCGATGTTCCACAAGGGCGGCCCTAGAACCGATCCCTGTGGAACACCGCACGACATCTCTCGCCGGTTCCATTCTCCGTTGTGACCGGGATATATGACATACCTGTCCGTCAGGTAGTCCCCGACCACACGACGAAGGTAGGTCGGCACCCGGTGATACCGGAGTGCCTCCCTAATGCAGCTCCAGGGCATGGAGTTGAAGGCGTTGGCGATGTCGAGAGACACCGCCAAGACCACCCCACCCCTGGACACCGCAGCCCCCGTCGTGAGGGCTCTCACGCGCATGATGGCGTCCACCGTCGAGCGCCCCTTGCGGAAACCAAACTGGTTGTCCGCAAGATCCGGCCCAATCCCCGCAAGGTGCCCGGCGAGGCGGTTTGCAATTACTCTTTCAAAGAGCTTGCCCACCTCGTCGAGCAACACAATGGGCCGGTATGCGGACGGAGAGTCCGCAGGGCGCCCCGGCTTCCGGATGAGGACCAGTTTCCCTGTCTTCCAACGAAGCGGGAACTGGCCTCTCTCCAAGCATGCGCTTAGGAGCCCCTCCAGTCGGGGCCCGAGAGCCTCCAAGGCCAGGACCCAGGCTTTGCCAGGTAAGCCATCGGGTCCCGGGGCGGTATTCCTGGCTTTAAGCCGGTTTACCGCCACTCTCAGGTCTACCCCGGTCACCTCCGGAGTGTCGTCATCGTCATCGTGGTCCGCTTCCGGCACCGCAAGCGGCGGAGCCATAGGCGGGGGAGGATGTTCCCCTCGCGAAGGGAACAGAGCGCTCACCACCTCCTCCACAAGCTGAGGCCGGAGACTCTGCGTCAGCGGGGGGGCCCAGGTGCGGAGTTTGTCCCGCACCATCTTGTAAGGGCGCCCCCACGGATCGCCGTCGAGAGTCTCCAGCATCTCCTCGCGGGCCGCATCTTTGGCCCGCTGGACAGCCTCTCGGAGGGCGGTCTTCGCCGCTCTGTATCCCTCGTACAGCTCCGCCTCAATGGCTGCCGCATCCGGAGGTCGGATGCGGAGCCTGCGATGCCTGGCGTACAAGTGCCGCGCGGCGACGCACGCCTCGCGCAGAGACGTCAGCTCTCGCGACCAGGAGGAGCTCTCTGAGCCTCCTCCCGCGCTCACATCGCTGGATGCGGCGTCGGCCTCCGACACCGCATCCCTCCTCTCTTCACAATTGCCTTCGGCAATGTTTTTGTTGGTGTTGTTTGTTTTGTTTGTGTTTGTATCCATATCTGTTCCCACGAGTAGTGGGGGAATTAAAAAGTCCGTCTGGGGTACCCCCTGTACCCAGATAAGCCTGCGGATTTTAACCCATAACCCGCCAGAGGGTCGGCTGGTACTCTGGCGGGGGGGCGCACTAGCGACTGATTTACCCGTCAGCCATACATCCCCTCGCGGTGCGGCGCCGCTTGGGATTCGGGGTAACTTTTTATAGAGGTTTTCTACCTCGCGGTCCGGGCGGCCAAGCCAAGACCCTCGGTCCCTATCGAAGCCGCGAGACGTGATCCACGACACTCCGATGATGGGATTACGATATACGACGGGGACAGTGAAGGACGCAGCCCTTCACTGTCTGCCCGGCGGCAGGGTAAGTGCACACCGAGCCCGCCCTTGCTCCTCCACTGCGCCCTCTGCTTTTCAGAGGGTCGCGCGGAGGAACGCCCCATTGGTCCGGTCTGGACCCCACCATGTCAGAATATTGGCCACGACAGTAACATTCCCCGAGGAATAAGAATCTCTTCCCATTCATCGGGGAAGGATACTGCCGCGCCCAGGGTGCACCGTCCCAGCAGCTGCTGTTCCCTCCAGACGTATCGAGAGGGACCGGCAACCACTGGGCTCCCGAGGAGGTTTTCTGACCAAGCACCCCAACCAGTCTTACCTTGGAGTATCGTATTACCTAGTACTAACTGCGTTGTGAAAGTCAGATAGGCAATCGCTCCATGTACCTAAAATATATTCAGCTGCATCAGGTTAGATTGGAAACTGACCCCAAGATTGTTTCGAAAAGGCTAAGCAGATGATAATAATACTAAATAACCCTGCGTGTTGGAAATACACACACACAGACAGACAGTTAGACAGACATATAGGGTTAGACAGTTTTTGGCCGCAGGATGTGGTGGTCCATCGCTTCCGCGGACAAATTCCACAAGAACGCACAAAGCATCGTGCAAGTGAAGTGCACACAAACAAAACTGTTATTAATATGTATATTTAGCTTAAATAAATGATTTATTTTATTATTAAACTAGCGACCCGCCCCGGCTTCGCACGGGTGCATGTTTTATACATATAAACCTTCCTCTTGAATGACTCTATCTATTAAAAAAAGCCGCATCAAAATCCGTTGCGTAGTTTTAAAGATCTAAGCATACATAGGAATATAGGGACAGAGAAAGCGACTTTGATTTATACTATGTAGTGATTACAAAAATTACCTCAAAATAAACTAACTTGCTAATTAAGACCTGTTTAGTGCTAACATTAAATGTACCTACATGTCATTATAAGCTATGTAATTACATCTGTGTACATAAAGAGTCCTTTCGTTATCTCCTACATAATCCCGAGGGTCATTACCAAGGAATTAATTAAATCCTTCCTTTTTGTGTGGACATTATTTCGAGGAAATCTGTGGACAAAATCTTTGAAAAAGATTAGTCTGTGATCGTAACTTGGATTAATTAAAATGCTGGCAACATTTTTGTATTAAAATACTTGTTATTGTTTTGGTAAACCAGGTAAACTATTTTACATAATATAACATCATGCCTGTAATCCTCGACGGGTTAGGCAGAGGTGTAATAATATTACACCCACATTTCGACTGTTATGTTTAAGTAAGTAAGTAGACTTTTTAGTATTGTTTTTTTTTGGAAGTGAGTTATTTTTTTTTGCAAAAAAAGTTTTTATTTTTTCCATAAAATTTATTTGGGTCCACCGCGCGATCTGCCTGTACCAAATGTAAAAATCTCTTCAATCGGACCAGTAATCACGTAGAAATCGGTGAACAAACATGAAAAAAATGATGCTGGTGGAAAACATAAGTTCCTCCTTTTTGTTAGAAGTCTAAATCGAAACCATCTCGTTCCATATCTGGTAAAAGACGTGCGGACAGAGGTGCTAAACGTTTTGAGGGGCCTCTGGCCCGCACCCGATTTTTGGGCACGTTTGCCATAAAAATCGTTCATACTTCATGGGCCAGCTTTAAACCCTTAAAGATAAAGATAAAGAGATAAAGATGCATTTATTTGTGTGCCTTTTACTTATTATGCATGTGCTCGAAACCTAACGCAGCAGGATACTAACTTAGTTTTGTGACTTTATTCATGAATACGTATTACGATTTTTTTATTAACGTTGCCCCACACTAGCAATTTCTCCTGTATCGTGGGTGCGTTTACAAATATTTAATCTCACATACACAAACAGCCAGACCCAGATCAAATACCTGTAGGCCATACAAATGTACCGTGCGGGAGTCAATCGCTCAGCCATTGCGACGACCGTGCCGTCAAAACATTGCGTGCACGTGGCTTGTTGAAAGAACCCAAGGTTAATCAACGAAAACACGAGTAAGCATCGTAAAATTTTGCAACTTAGTTTTACTTTAGTTAAAAAATTCATTTCTAAGGCTTCAGAAACCATTCTTCGACCAATAAAAAAGTTGCCAATAAACATGGCCGTAAAAAAACTTGTGAAACTCCACAAGTATTACGCCACCATTTTTCGTAAAGGTAAATCTTTTGCCTTTAGCTATAAGTACCTTGATAAAGCGTAAATTGAATAAGGGATTCTGATTCCGATAACGCTGGCTAGCGTCGGGATATTGTAGTAATCTGTTTCATCGGATTTCTTATGTATTTATGTAGAGTATTGTCCAAATCTAGGGTTGTCACCAAAGAAGAGGCATGAATTCTAGTTCGACAACTGTTTTTTCATCGTATACACTGATTTCGCCAATATCGAAACATAAACCTATCCAGTATGATAGGATAAATAATATTTCAGGAGGCCCTTCTAGGGCAATCCTATCCAAATATTTTATTTTCGACATCGCATCGCATATGTAGCTCCTGTAACATTTACGAATAACAATAACTGGTAATTAGGTTCATAATAAATCTAGAAAATATCTATGTATCTAACTAACTTATCAGCAGTGATAGCCTAGTAGTGTGACCATCAGACTGCTGAGTCATAGGTCTCGAGTTCGAACCCATGACACGCACCTCTCATTTTTCGGATTCATGTGCGTATTAGTTATCACTTGCTTCAGTGAAGGAAAACATCGTGAGGAAACCATCATGCCTGAGAGATATTTCTCGACGGCTTGTAAAGCCAAGTCAGAGGCCCAAAATCGAAACTAACAACCCTAACCTAACCACACGAAAAAAAAGAAGACTAAAATATGATGTCGCACTCCCAGCAAAGGTCTCCTTACCCACACATTTCTGTTTGCTACCAACACGAGCCACAACTATCATCTACCTAGCCTTTTCCCAATTATGTTGGGGTCCAGTCTAACTACCAGATGCAGCTGAATACCAGTATTTTATATGGAGCGACTGCCTATCTAACCTCCACAACCCAGTTAGTACTGGGTAATACGATACCCCTTGGTAAGACTGGTTGGCAGACTTTTTGGGCCACTGACTAAACAAATGACAGCCGGGACCAACTGCTTAACGTGCTTTCCGAGGCCTGGAGGAAATATAATGGGTGGTCACCCATCCACGGACCAACCTAGGCGGAGCACGGCCTAACCTAAAGATCGATCCGAGTGGCTGTTATTATTTAACCACGACCTCATCGAGCCAACAACTAACGTGGTAATAAGTAATTTTCCGCCAACTTCCCACTAAACTGATCTAATAAAACCTACAAACTACTCACCCTATTTGTTTTTCTATTAAAACTAAGAGAATCTGCACTACAATGTATCTAAAAGCCGCCATGTTTTAACAGCAGGTGGTCCACCCACATTATAAGTTAATTATCTACTTACAAGGGTAAATTATGAGTTGTGACCCTTTTTTCAACACCTGTGTCTGACATGGACCCTTATCTGGCCACCATAGTTTTTAGTACGAAGAGAGAGTTACAAGTAATATTTTCGTGCTAACCTAATGAGTGTCGTTGACTTATAACTACGGTAAGTGCTTACCCTATTTTTGGACGCCCACGTTCGAACAGGTTATAACGTGTAATTCCTTAATGTGATCTATCCCATCTTGTGATCACTGAAGGGTTTTGGGTTATATAGAGGTACGTTTATGTGGTGTTAGCCTCCCATCAGTTTGTTTGCTGATGAATTTAATTGGAAACATATAGGGGTCACGTTTTTGTATGAAGAAGGGTCCAATCACAAAATACAAAGCAAACGTACGAAATACTTTGAATTATTATATATTAGCTTAATCTTGTCCTCGCGAATATTGAAAATTTTAGTCTCTTAATTTAATAGTAGTTACTTTTTTTGGCACTACAGTACACTTCATCATTATCTCAAAGAAGTGATAGCCTAGTAACCGACGGACTGCCAAACCATTGGTCACGAGTTCGAACCCAAGGCACGCGCCTTCATTGCATCGATTCATGTGCGTATTGTATAATTATCACTAGCTTTGGTGCAGGAAAACATCGTGAGGAAAACAAACATGCCAGAGGTATTTTTCGAGGCCATATAAAGCCAAGTCAGAAGCCCATGGGTGGCATAAAACCACACGAAAAAGAAAAGAAGATCATCTACTTCCCTTTTTTCAATTATTTAAGGTTTTGGCTTCCAGTCCAACTATTAAAACAAGATGCCCACTAAAGTACACATAATAGGCTAAACATGGGCATCGTAATAACTTCTTCAATATTAATAAACAAGGCGGAATATTATACACATGCTTTGGTAATGAACAGATTAGGAATTAGCAATATGAATGTATATATATTTATTTATTTTTTTCACAAAAAAAAACATTAAATTTATTCTTTCGTGTTTTTTTTTATTGTTAGTTTTTGAAAAAAATAGTCCCAATCGTTTCGAGTTCGATGATAGATTTAATGGTATTCGGTTCCAAAACGACCTAAAAATAATGGTGTATAATAGTATAATTAAATATATTAATTACTGCAATATTTTTACCTTTAAAACCACCACAACATTCTCATGATGCAACATAATATCCCCTTCATAACTAAAACTGCGTAACTCACAACACAATATTAATACAGTCATGATCTTCTACATAAAAAGGATAATTTACCGTCAAATAGGCCAGGTAAGCGTCGTCGTAATTCTCATTATGAGATCGTAAAGGTCTCCCATAATTAAAGTGACGACGTTGATCCTGAGTTTATTTGTTATTAACCAATGTATCGGGCGACCTTTTCGTTCGTCGTTATTGCTGAAAGATAAATATAAATATGAGGCTGTTCAGATTTGTGTGTGAAAGGAATGATGACACAGGACGGTTTTAGGGTGCTGGCAGTAAAAACCGGAGGTCTAGTGGTGGTGGTAGGTGTTTTTCTCTGTACAACAAACTTTTATTAAAAAATATTTTGAAAAACAAACTTTTAAATATAACGCGTGTAACAAGACCCTTAACGAAGCCGAAAGGCACTTGTTCTCCCCGTCATTGCGATATTTTTTTTGTTTTAGACCATACCTGGGAACCTTCTAGTTACGGGAGATATTGGAGGTCAAAGTTTCAACTTCCAACACAACTTTTTTTTTAATACATGTTGTTAATATAAGATTTTTATTTTAAACACATCCACAACCCACATAACGCACTCAAAACATCACAATGTTTTCAGTGCGTTACATTGAGTCCTACCTTTTTTTTCGGATGGGAAATCATCAAGTCCTTCATCATGGTCATTGAGTCCTTAAAACGTGATTTTATTTATATTTTTCCCAAAAAGTTGTTATCCAGCAACAATTTTGGCGTAATTTTTTTTTTTGGGTTTGGGAATCATCAGTTGACTCCTCCCGCTCTGGGTGGAGCGGAAGGGAGTGTCAGACTTTTACTGACTAAAACCGGTATCTCTTTCGAACAGTCCCGCAGCCCTGGCAGGCATCGGCCCTTGCGGGCCCCTCCTGTTTGCTGACATCTCTTTGAGGCGCGCGTGGAACACGAACGCGCCGTCGACACGGCCTGTCGTCATAAGACGGACGGACGGTGAGCTAGCCCATTACTCACCGTCCACAGGCCCGCGCCTACGGTGGCCGAGAGCCACCACGTGGCCCGCGACGCCCGCTGCTTCTCCCGCGGCGGCTGGGACGTGAGGTTCTCTCCCTCTCACGTTACGCCACCTCCTTCGCTAGCATGACTGCTTCGCAGAAGGAGGTGACGGCTTACCATTCCCTCTGTCCCCGAACCATGCCTTAAACCAGGGCCGGACGCGAAAGGTCACCGCCGCCAATCGCCGCTACGAGGATACGGCGGTGCTCCGCCCAAGCCCGAGCAGACCTCCACAGCTGGCCTCTACACACCCAAGAATAAGGCAGAGTTGTAGATATAGTACACCCTTCTGTACATCCAGATTTTTTTTCAACCAGCCACTAATCCAGAGTCAGAACTGATAATTACAAATTCCAGGTGTAAAACTCAATAACACTTTGTCCGACTCGGCAATTGCACCCAGGAGCTCATGCTCAGCAGTAACGCTGTCTACCTCTAGATCGACGAGGCCGGCAATCATAAAATTTTAATTCATTCAAAGATATGTGCCCGGTTGACACTACGTAAGGCCATACCGGCAAACGTAAGGTGGGACGCCCTCAGGCTCGGTGGAGTGACGATCTTCGCGGGGTGGCTGGTAGCAACTGGATAAGAGTTGCTGAGAATCGAGTTGAATGGCGTGCGATTGAGGAGGCCTATGTCCAGCAGTGGACTGCTATAGGCTGATGATGATGATGATGATGATGACACTAAGCTCGCCCCCTATTACATGGGACTAAAAACATAAATGGCTAAATCTGGGTGTACTATTAGGCACACCTCTGCCTAACCCTTCAGGGAATACAGGCGTGATGGAATGTTTTTATGATATATCATGAAGGCAATAAAGGTTATTTCTATTCTTGTGTTAGGTGCTTCACGATTTTCGGAAACTGTCCATCATGATATTGATACACACTTAGCTCCTGCTGCCGAATCACTTAACTGATTGTATTTCAAACGCCTCCGATTTACGAGAAATACTAAATTTGGAAACCGGAAATAACTGGCTAAAAACACTTAAAGTATTTATATATATTTATAACGTAACTGAATCTTCATTTTACAAACAAAGACAAGTAATAATGATTTTTAATTATTTAAGTATTTCTAGTGTTTTCAAATCACATATTGCCGACAATACTACCGTCAGCACATTAAACACTGTGCAATTTATAACCATTTAATCCTTAGACGCTGTTTAAAATGGTTTTAAATTGTCCAGTGATTAACATGCTGCAATATAGGTAAACAGGGTTTCGTGTCAGCACTAAAACAAATCAACATTTAACCCGAATCAGATTGCATACGAAAAGCGATCCCAATTTGTTCAATGACAGGGGAAAATCATTTCATTCTAGTGCTACAATTCGCCTGCCAATAAGAACTTGAAACCAACAACACACCAGCGACAAACCACACCACATCAAAGTCCGGACGTGGGCAGACTAACTGTCAACGGCGAAGGACTGATTATGCGGTCAGAGTCAAATAAGAGGGGAACCAGGGAAGCTAGACAGCAGACCTCTAATCAGTGCCTGCAATTGCTAAAGTTAATCACTGTGGTGCAACCGAACAATCGCCAATCTACGGTCGATTTTAACGAGAACGGTTAATCTTTCATTAAGGATTTGCGATTCGGTGCAATCGGACTGGCGAAATTAATGGAGGGAAAATTTTCGTTTTAATCAGGCAAAGCAATTATTGATTGAATTACATAAATTAATATGAACCGTAGAACCGTGCCTACTTAGTACGAATATATTAAATATTCTTGGTCTACCAAGAAAATTTATTTTCTTCATTATTATTACGGTTCGGCAAGTGTTTTTCCGAATTTCAATATACTAGAATTTTCGTACCAAATCCACATTAGGTGCTAACTGCGTGCACCTAGACGCAGTTAAGATTAAATAATAGCGAGTTTTTGTACGAATCTGAATGTTTTTTTTTTTTTGTAAAACTATTAAATTAGCTAGGACTACAAAAGTCCGGGTGAAATGTTTCTTGGTATTACTAACATTACAAAATAAGTCATAAAAAACAGACCTACCTGTGTAGTGGAATCCGTAGCTAATGTTAGTAATCTATTAACGGAAAAAGCTAGTCATTTCTAACAAGGAATATTAATTTCATAAGCTAAGTTCAGTACTCAGTCGTTATAGCTGTGATAGGAGAATTCTAATATACATAGTAATAGTGTTTAATTTAATTTAAGTTTCATACTGAAAATCAGATGGTTCCGTTTATACATACGTGTACAATTAAAATAAGTATTTTCTTAGATTATTTTCTAGGAGGTAATAATATTAATAATTATTATTAATTAGTACTTAAATATCATTAAGGAATAAACAATAAATGGATTTATTACAATTAGACCGTTCATCCACAGATTGCACAAACACACTTTCACAGTCTGGATTTGTCAGAAAACCTTGTCAATGACCAAAAAGATTATTTGCCGCTTACGATGTGTGTGTGACATTCATACTTAGAGTGATAAAGCTATATAGTCGACTCTACTTACCGATTTATCAGCAACTCATCCAACCATAAATTTTACCACGCACCCCAGATTATTTAGGTCTAGAGTCTAGACACTGTCAAACGTTTAAACCTTTTAAGATTCCGGAATATTTCAAGTTTAAAATTACAGTTACAGGTTACAATTCCTTTGATGTTTGTAGTAGAGAATTCCCGACCACTGGATAGCAACAAATCGTTGTGACACGTTCGACTAAATCCCACAAATTGCGAGAATCTGGCACCTTTTAGCTCTCTGAAAGGCTACTTTGTATCTGTGAGACAAATGGTCACCCCAGTCTTACGGTTTAATTCATTTTTTTGGAACAATAAGATACATTTTTTATTATTCACTGTGGGGATAGAGCCTCTGGTAAACTATAACTGTGAGTTTATTAAAAACATATAAATAACGATTTATTCCATTCTAATACCAAAAACTAATACCACTGGTATTTGTTTCAACTCATATTTTTTTTCTATTCCGAACGGATACCACTTTTTAAATAATTTAATTTAATGTACGAACGAATACCAACAACTTGAATTTGGTACAGTCAGCGCAGTCAAACCTAATCAAAGTAAATTTGTTTTTCAATATTTTTATGTAATCGTAATATAATGCTTAAAACTTTCCAAATTCACTTCACTCCAATATTTTTACAAAGGTTAGCATAGGTAAGAGTAGTTTTAGTGAATCATCTTGCTATTTTTTTTACCTGCGAGAAAGGGTGAGTTTGCTCTATTGTTCCAAAATTCGAAACAACCAATCAGAGTCAAGTGTGACTGGAATGTTGTGCTTTGACTCGGAGAGAAATTTTATCTACATAAATTCCTCAGTACATTTCCGTGCGGTGGCGGTGGCGTATTGGTATCAGAGTGACAGTGATTTTTATTTATTAAGTGAGTATATTAATTTGTTCTTTTGTATAATTTACTTCTCTTTATTAAAATTAGTGTTATTTAAAATACCTATTATTTGATTTTTTTATCATAATCCAATCAAATGTAAAAGTTACATACAATATATAATTTTTTTTAGATATGTCTGAGGAAGCTGATAATCAGCCCTCAACATCTTCGGGAAAAACAGGAAGCTTGACTTTCATAACAAGAAATGGTGGCTTGGTTTTAATGAGAGCTGGTTACCAGTACACAAAAAAAAGGGAAAATAAAAATGGATGGACCCATTGGAGATGTGTGAATGTTAAAGAGTGCAGTGGATCTTTACAGATAAAGGTATGTTACCAACTTCTTACATAGAGTTTAACTGGCTTATTTATAATGGATTAGTGGAGCTTTATAAGGCCTTTGTAGGAAGCTTGTTAAAAAAATGGTATTCATAATCGTATTTTAGAGGTAAAAACACTCTTTATTTCTCCATTAAAGTTAATTTGATTTAAAGAAGCCATGACCCTTCTTTAAACGTTCGTTAACAATAAAATGGCCGACATCAATTCTATTCTATTTCTTTAAATGGCAATTAGTACCGATGCCGTTGTTCGACAATTCTGCCATTGTCAAAAGTGAATTGGAATAGCAAGAGTAAAAAAAAACACTAGATAAACAAAAAAAAAGGGAAACAAATGGCCGACATCGATCAGTTCTTTCGTGTTTGACGTTCGGTTTACAATGTCAGTCGGTTAGTATTAAAATACCTACTTTAAAATCTCTACATAGCATTGTGGTTGTTCGCGTATAAAATTGTATTAGCAGAGATTCGATGCATTTTATCTGGATGACGAAGAATTTCGTAAATGGTACAGTTTTTCCAAAGAAACGGCTGCTTTTATAATTAATTTAGTCGGTGGTGTGGTACTTCACCAGAATTACAAGTATTAACGGCAACGGCCTTTGCCGCTTTTTCCCAGATTGCATGATAACAAATTCAACAAATTGTTCAAAAGACTAGGTAGTTCAAACTATTCCCTCCTTTACCTTGGTGTACGTTTTTTATGACAGTGTTTAAAAATGCATAGACAAATTTTCTGTGACCAGAGGCAAACAACGTTAAAATCGACTAAAATCGCATATTTTTCTACAAAATGGCAACATTGTGTACGATAGTGGCGTTTAGTTATGGGAGCTCTAAGAAACGATTACGAATAAGAATTTTTATCGAACGTTCGGTAGGCTTAAGGTGAATGCTCCAGGGTAGCCCGCGAAATTCAAATTTCCGTACGTTTTTTGCAATTTGCAGCTGAGTATCGGATATTTTATTAATAGAAACTAAATTCGCGGTACTGGCATGTATGTATTTACACAATTATACTTATTAAAACCTTCAATATAATTGTCTAACTTAGAGAAAAGAGAAAATGTGCCATTTTAATAATAACTTTACGTTTAATATAAATTTTAACTTAGTGGGTTACATTGATAAATTTAACTAATATAATGATATAAATACATACATGCCAGTACCGCGAATTTAGTTTCTATTTACCATACTATCCCATACTGAGCTGCAAATTGCAAAAAACTTACGATAATTTGAATTTTGCGGGCCACCCAGGAGCATCCACCTTAAAACATGTTTTAACTAATGAAGGTTTATACCTTCGGTAAGCGTTATATTATGAATAAGACAGTTAGTGTTCCATCTTTCAATATGTATTTTTATCCGAAAACTATTTTGCTAAAGCTATTTTGTTGTCCTCACAGGATGGCAATATTTCCAATGAGAAAAATCATAGCTGCGAGCCCGATGAATTCAAAAATGTAATGGCAAAAAAGCTGGATGATTTAAGAGATAAAGTGATGAAGTCTGATTTCGCCCCAATACCAAACATATATAACAAATTCAAATCACAATTCTGCGCTACTGAATCAGATTTGGTGAGAAATATCCCATCGTTTGCAAACATCAAATCAAAATTGTATTATGCAAGAAACAACGCAGCTGGTGTAAAAAAAATTAAATGTAAATCAATTGATGAAGTAGAAGTTCCATTACAATTTAGAGATTTTTTGTTTTACGATTATAAAGATGAGTCTTCCAATACCCGAATAATAATCTTGGTCAGTCCAAATCAACTAGAGATAATTCCGAGCATTAAATTTTTTGAAAGCGACGGAACATTCGATTGCACCCCTGAGCCTTTTGTGCAGTTATATACTATCCACGGAGATCTGGGAAGTGACGAAGATCACACTCGTATAGTTCCTCTTATTTATGTTTTACTTAACAAAAAAACAGAAGAAATATACAAAAAATTATTTGAAATTTTGAAACAAAACATTCCTGGGTGGGAACCCGTAAAATTTTTAACAGATTTTGAACTAGCCGCAATGAACGCCATTACAATTGTTTTTCCGTCAGTTGTGATTAAAGGATGCTACTTTCATTATTCCAAAAATGTATGGAAAAAAGCAAAACAGTTGGATCTGACAAAAGATGCTATCACCCAAAGACATGTAAGACTTTCAGCTTTACTGCCTTTACTTCCTCGTAAATTCATATCAGAAGGATGGTGCTACATAATGGAAGACTGTCCTGATACTGACGCCATTCAAACATGTAATGACTACATGGTGTCACAATGGCTAGAGAACGAGAGTTTTGTAGACATTTGGTGCGTTCATGGTGAACGCCATCGAACCACAAATGCCGTAGAATCTTGGCATAAGAAATTAAACTCGGCTGTGCCAAAGAATGCTAATTTATATCAGCTTCTGAACGTGCTGAAAGAGGACGCAGATTTACAAACAGTGGTTGTTACTCAATATAAATCAAACGCACCCCCCGCAAAACGATGTGCACAGACAACTATTATGAAAAATTCGTGGATCACATACGTAACTGACCAACTCCTCAAAAACAAAATCTCCGTAGGTCACTGCTTAGAAAAATTAAGGGTTTAGCTACTAATTGTTGAAATATAAGAAATTATTTACACGTCATTTAGGTGATTATACTAATAGTTGATTTTCTGTGATATTTTATAATTCTTAGATTATAAGTGAATTATTCATACATGACGTTTTTGCAAAAAAAAATTGCTGATTCATTGCTATATAGGTGAAGAATGACTGATTTGATTAAACAAAAAGTTGATTTTCTGTGAAATTTTACAATTGTTAGGTAAGGTTAGAATTCATTGCAAAAAAAATTGCTGATTCATTGCTATGTAAGTGATGAATGACTGATTTGATTATACAAAAAGTTGATTTTCTGTGATATTTTATAATTGTTAGATTTAAAGTGAATTTTTCATATTAGATATTATTGCAAAAAAAAAATGCTGATTCATTGCTATGTAGGTGATGAATGACTGATTAGATTATACAAAAAGTTGATTTTCTGTGATATTTTACAATTGTTAGATAAAAAGTGATTTATTTTTGTTAAAAATTTACCTGACATAGTTGTTATGAGATAGGTAGACGTGAATAATTACGTACCTGTCTAATAATAACTATGTCAGATAAATTTCAATATAAATTAAGAGTTAATTTTTTGAGATATTTTGTAATTTTTAGATTGTAAGTAAATTCTTCCTGTTTGATGTTTTTGCAAAAAAAATATTATACAGGTATAGAGAGAGAGGAACTAAAATTATATTAAAGTTGATTATTTAAGTGATATTTTATCATTGAACAAGACGTTTGCTAACAAAATTTGATTTTTTTGGAGTTATCTGTTTTTTTTTTCAATTAAAGGTCTTATATTTACATACAAAGCATTTTTACTGACTGTACCTTATATCTTTGAACTTGTTTTGGTATTAGTTTAAACAATGGTATCGGTTCGGAATAGAAAAAAAATATGAGTTGAAACAAATACCAGTGGTATTAGTTTTTGGTATTAGAATGGAATAAATCTAAATAACTTGAGACCTTAATAAAAGTTGACATTTAAAAAAAATAAATGAAAAAGTGTTTATTCACAGAAACAATTTTTTACATATTATACGCCAAACTGCAAAACAGTTTGTTGGCAGACGTAGCTCCTTTTTTTTGTAACTATTAACATATTTAATTTTTTTATTGACACTTTTTCACATACATGTAATTAAAACTATTCTTTTTCATGAGCCGTATAAGATTACTAGCTCATACCCGCGGTTTCACCCGCGTAAGTTCGGTAATTGTCCCACGGGATCGCACTACCGGGATAAAAAGTATCATATGTGTTAATCCAGGTCAGTAGTCTATAACTATCATGTCAGTAGTTTATAACTATCTGTGTGCCAAATCTGGTCAGTAGTTTTTGCGTGAAAGAGTAACAAACATCCATCCATCCATACTCACAAATTTTCGCATTTATAATATTAGTAGGATTTTTAACTGCCTTCAAAAAAAAAGGGATGTTCTCAATTCGTTTGTAGTTTTTTTTCTTTGTTTCATGTTTGTTACCTATTAACATAACACCGTCATTTATGAACCGATTTGAAAATTTTTTTTTTTTTTATGTGACAGGATTTACTTCCCGATTGGTCCCATAGACATTTCATCAAAATGGGTTCAGTAATTTGTTTTTTTTAATGATGACATGATGATCCCTTAATAATTTCTAGTTACAATGTAAATATTAATTCATGACAACAATTTGTGTGGTATATTACAACTAAAAAGGGTAAAATAAAAAATGTCTGCAAAAAACTGACTTCTAAAGAAACACTAAAAAGTCTAAAATATCTTTAATTTCGGAAGTTAGTTAGATTACTAACTAACTTCTGTAGTTAGTAATAGTAGCAAACTATAGTTTAAAGTAAAAAAAAAAAAAAACTGGAAAATTTTAAAATGTTTCATCATGACCATAATTTAATTTAAATGATCGTAACTAAAAAAAAATGAATTAAAAAAAACCGAATGTGTAAAAAATAACTAATAATAACTTTAAATAAAAACTGAAGTGTCCGGAACATATTGACTGCAATAGTTGGGACCCATATTGGATATAATGATTTTAGTCTAGATTATTTAATGGGTCCCGACTGTTGCGGTCAATATATTCCGGACACTTTAATAGTTGGTGCGTTTAAATAAAACAAGATACCGGAACTTTAAAATCAAACAAAAGTAAGTAAGAATTCAACATCTCCCCATTAAATAACAGTTTTATTAATTTAAGTAGCACGCCTACCACACACCTATTTCGCAGTTTTAGTTCGGCCAACCAAGTCTTGCTAGCAAAATAATTATGTCTACCTACGTCACAAAGTTTTAGAAATCAAAATATTTTTATTTCACATAGGCCTACATGGGCACTTATGAAACGTCGACAAAAAGGTGCACGGTTCGGGTTGGTCGTTTCCTATGGAGAAGAACCGGCAAGAAACTCCATGGTTACTCTTTTAAAATGATTAGATTTTACACTATTATCATGTTAATCTATTTTTAACATAAACTTTTTCGGTAAAGGAAAACTATTCTTTTCAGTGGCTTTCAGCTAAAACTCTGTACCAGACAATGATTATTGTATAGTCAAGTAAAAATAAAAATAGCTTTTCACTCAAATTACAACCAATTTCCTGTTTCTATTCAAACAGCAAAAAATGTGTAAACTAAATTAACTTAACCATTAATTTTCAACCTAATTTTCCGGGAAAAACCTTTCACTATTTACGTTTTTTTTAATCAGGCCAAAGTAAAAACGATTTAATCTGTCTGAAACAGGGGTAAAAATAGTAACTTTATTAACTTGTCACTTATTTCTGTTACTTGCCTAAATAATAAAAAAAAACCCTGATTTCTGATGGGTCGGATACGTAGTACTCACGTGGAGTGCATGACCAGATTGTGGACGAAGCTATAGGAGTATGTAAGAATCAGTAGATCAGGGGTAAATGGCCTTCTGTCTACTTACCCTGTCCCTGCTTACTCAGTCATTAGAAAAAGACGTGAGTTTATGTATATGTTATGGACCAGGTGATTAATGCGGGGATTATACATAATGTATGAGCAATAAGAATAATGTCTAGCTCTATCGGGCAAAGTGATTAATACTATCTGAACTTCATTATTTATTACATTGCACGGTCATTATTATATTGCTACATGATAATTGGGCAATTTGATAATAAAGCTAAAGAAGATGCTAATTATGCCAAATAATGAGTCTGATTGCTTAAACTTTAGTTTATTTTATGTTTTATAATAATAAGTCATTTCTATAGAACAATATTAGACATGTTGTGAAATTTTCATTTTTTTTATATGTTTTATGTTATATTTCAACCAGTTTCCGCCTGCGGCGTCGACCGCGTCGGCCGCATTTTTTACATAATGCCTTTATAAATCATAGCTATAGCCTATATGTTACTTTGCTGTATAATTCATTCATCCTCAAAAACTTTCGTATTTATAATAGTAGTAGGACGTAAAGAACACCATCAGCCTATCACAAATAATCAGTAATTATAGGTAGGGATAGTATTGCACAATACCAATTTCCGTTGCTAACCAGTATTGCTATGTTTCGGTTTAAAAAACATGGTTGCTGTTCATTCATTCATTTATTTATTCATTAACAATTTACATTGTGTTGAATATTACATATTAAATAAAATTATTACATGCAGAAACAAATACATTTAAAAGCCTATTAAAATTAAAGTGCAATGTTGAGTTCGAGAGTCAATTAATTTAAAATATGTCAATGATAATAAGTACAATATCAAATTAATAGCAGGTATAATGTCAAAATGAATGTCAAAATATTATAATTGCAGACTAAAATATTATGTTGCATTATAATTGCAGACACATAGTTCATAACCAACTATTTAAATTGTCTTTTTTCTCTTTCTTCATTGTGCTTACATATAGACGCAATAATATTGTACCCAGGACTATAATATATCTGTATGTAACTTGATTTGGAAAGTGTATATATGGAGTTTCTTGCCCATTTCTCTCCATGGGATATACGATTTTGGAATGGGCAACTACAGTCCATTCACAGTTATTATCCTGCGGCTGGACTATGGGTAGCTTATTTTTGACTTTGCAAAAGTGCCTATCACGGGTTTATTTTAAAATAAATGCTTTGAGTTAGAGTTTGCCTCTAATATTGCAGTTTTTTAAGCACATTACTATTAAGAATATCAAACTAAAAGTAATAATGTACATGCCATGGAAGTTGGGCCTTTGTGTGTATGTGGGATGCAACTTGCATCGACACCCTTGCGCCATCCCATCTTCCTAGAACAGTGGGCTGCGCTGGGGTGGCTGTTGCAGGTGATGAAAACCTCAAACGGCGCAAACACAATTATTTAATTGGTAGTTATGTGTTTTAGCCGTTTGGGGTTCAAACACTAGGGCCATGAGGTCCGAGTGCCCACCTAGTATTTCGGGAAATCGCCAAGCGGTTGGTCGACTCTTCACGTGACCAGAGGGTGGGCCTATTTTTTGGCCAAAGATCAGCATTGCCATCCAACGTGGCAATTCTGCCAGCCTTCTGGCACTTTTCCTGTTGACAGCGATGTGGATGAATTTTTGGACGCCCTGTAACCCTTTTAATACTTGTACATATTTTTATTACTATTATAGATTTGTAGTTTGTAAATAATGTAATTATCATGAAAATAAACCAATTATATTTTTAGTTAATTTAATTATTTATCAAACCTTTTCCTTCTAGATTTAGACTCCTCAAAGAAACTATAACTAACTTCCAGTTAAAGTTTCAAAGACGCCCCGGGTTATTGAAAACTATATCAAAAATGTTAATAAATGCTAATAGAATGTAACTGTAGCCGAAGAAATTCTAAAGCTCAGATTGGCTGATAACTAAATTAATAATTTTACGATGAAGATATTACATATTTCAGTGAATTTTACCGACTTCAAGCAAACCGATAATTGTGTTATTCCTACACCGGGAAAACCTCGAAGTAGCTTAACTCAATTTAATATTGACGCACCTTTGAAAATTTGTTACATATCTGTGTCGGAAAATAAACAGTATTTCAGTCCCACTTACTGAGTTTTTCATGTTAAAAATAACATCTATGTACCACTCGCATCTGACTGCATCGGTCAGTTAAGGTGTCATTCGACGGTATCAAATTAATTTACCTTTTTTTTGTTTTGTCCTTTTTCTTTCTTTCTTTTTTTTAATTTTTATTGTTACTTACTTTACTGTTGTTACTTAATATTTATAGAATTTTACTATTGATGATTTTTCATGTCCTACATTATTTCTTTATTGATTTAGATTCTGAATCAATTGCTTAGGCAAAAGCTGTTCTGTGTAGGAATGAATCCTGTGACTTTTACCGCAGTAAGCCAAGTTATGGGTAGTCAGTACACTAAATAGTACTGTATAGGTACGCCTACGGAGGCATAGGTTTAAAATTTATTCTAATAGTTTAATAACAATTCGGAACGACGAAATAGTATTACGGTGAACCTTTTGTCATTATTACGTTGACGGCACGGTTGGCGCAGTGGCTGAGCGATTGACTGCTCTGCTTCGTGTTGTGGGTTCGATTCCCGCACGGAACAAATATTTGTATGGCCGTTCCGGGTCTGGCTGTTTGTGTATGTGAGTTTAAATGTTTGTAAACGCACCCACGATACAGGAGAAATTTCTAGTGTGGGGCAACGTTTAAAAAAAAATATACCCTGGATCTGTTCCGCTACCGCGCGGAATAAAATTAAGTCAAAAAGTTCAGCAAGGAGCGACCCCACATAATACAAGGTCAAGGAAAAGCCGGAAAATATTTCATCATGACACCTAGAAATTCATGGCAAACAATAAATGCTTTTCACGTTTTCGTTACTTTAAAGCCACAATTATGTTCCATCCTAATAACATAAGTTTGCCAGCCGGATTGGTAGCCCCTGTGTGGTTATTATTGTATGTAAGATGAAATTAATATCACTTTCTAAATTAGAATGATTTGCACATAATTACTTAATTCTTGCCCCACACTGACAATTTCTCCTGTCTCCTGGGTGTTGCTGCCAGACCCGGAACAACTATCTGTAGGCCATACAAACATTTGTACCGTGCGGGCATCGAACCCGCGACACGCGCTTTCAATCGCTCAGCCACTACGTCAACCGTGCCGTTTTGCGCGTCAGTGGATCAAATGGGGTAGATAACAGCGCTGCGGTCACAAATTGAGAGCGGATGCGACTGGCGACCACGAGCTGATAAGTCACCGTCGCGTCGCCACTGACGGGTCGTTGTATGCCATGAAGACGCACGCGCGTTTCACTTGAAGCAAGTCGCATCACCTGAGACGGTGCCTAAGACAAGATGCGTCACAGTCTAATGTGACCTATTAACCCAATAACTTAATATGAACATTTTCAAATGACTGAGTAAGTAGTGTGAATTCATTTTGGTATGGAAGACTTTTTTATGAGGTTAACTCTAAACTAAGCATTAAAAGACTTTATTACACACGTTATGTCAATTTACATTTTATTGATTGATGTTTGGCGATATGTGGGTACTATTAGGTACACTACCACCAGGTTATTTACTGATCAATCTCTTACGGGTGACATCTGAATACAAAACTCTAAAACACTGCCCATATTGTTATGGTTGTCGGGTTGTCAGGATTTATTCCGTTAGGCTCGTACATCATGTGGGCAGAAGATGGGTTTCGTGCAATGAAAACACATTTGGATACACTGTTTTAATTAAACTAACAAATTACTTGACATTACAATTTAACACAATAACACGGGGCACAATGAATCGGCTACAGTTCCAAGACGTCTGAACTCCTCTGCAATCTGGCCTTATATGTCGTTCTCGCCTCGAGCTTAAAACATCAGGGCTCTGTAGAAGTACGCTGTGGTGTGGGTAGACTTGTCAGTAAGTCGCGTGATGTCACCACTTGCGTATTTGTGATTCATTTTATATCCGTACCAATGAAACTATGACTATTTTTCCCAACTATATTAGGGTTGGCTCCCAGTCTAACCAGATACAGCTATTACCAGTGGACATGGAGCAATTATCTATGTATTTCACCACCACAAACCAGTTTTCTACTCCTTGGTAAGGCCGGCTGTCAAACTTTCAGGCTTCTGACTACTAAACTAACACAGTATAGTAAAGAAGGTGCACTTTATCCGACTATACCCCGACACCACCACAGCCCGACTTCGACCACTGCTAGGTATAGGCCTCTCTTTGCTTGTGCCAAGCTCCACGTTCTTATGCCAGCCTCATTAAAGTTATGGGAACAATTTTTTTGCGCTGTTATTTAAATATTCGAGATGTTTATGTTATGATCAGTTGAAAAACATATTGAGCAGTTATTTAATTTAATGGCGGTTGATTAATTATTGCGACAGTAAAACATGGACAGTAATAAAAAATCAATTAGTCTGTTATTTTACCAGTATCATACAATGTCAATTCTAAAAATAATTGAGCAGTCCAATAACTGAATGAGCGGTAAAAATGATGGAATGAGCGGTTTGATAAATAGTTCGGCAGATCATAGCGAGCGGTGACAGCCGCTCACTACGCTTTTTAGGCGAATAACTGCGCACTCGTAACTGCCCATTTAGTTATTTTACTATTCAGTATAATTATTAAATGATCCATTTTATTATTTTTTACGACTCATTTTTGTTTACTTTACTGCTAAGTTTTAACTGCCGACCTTGTTAATAAATATGCATTTTGTAATTTTTAACTTACCAAAACCGCTATTCACAACTGCCTCTTTAAATCAGTGCCTAAAGTTATTCCCGCGCTGTCAACAATATGTCGTCTGCCCAATTATGCACGCCCACACAATAACCAACACAGTTGCAAAAAGTAAAATAACCTACAAAAATATTTACAACCACTATTTCCGCATAACACTCTGCCATCGTAAAAAGAACTTTATTTTAAAAGTTTTATTACTGTCCTTTGCCTGTGCAGTGGTTTTATGCTTATGCATGTGTTTATATGCGGTCTAGCCACCTCAGTTTAATGATTTACGAGATAATGATGACACACCACTAATGCAAGCTCTACAGTGTACACATGTACTGTGTTGCCGGAGACTGCGGATTGCGAGAAAGAGAATCACAAGTACTCTTACTGCAGAAAGAAGGTTGAGTCGTATACGGTTGCTTTACGTTGTGAATTGTGATGGGGATAAGAGAATAGTTACTTTGAAAAGCTAGTGTTGTAGTCTATGTTTGTTCTGTGTTTTTTTAGGGCTGGCGTTTGAACACTTTATCAGTCTTGATTTAAATTAGAAAGCTGGTAATCTATGTAAGTTTTGAGGGCAATGATGGCCCGCAGTCAAAACAGCAAACTTACACGTTGTAGCTATGTAAAGCAAAGTAAAATTGATTTGCTTAGATTGCAGGTACATAAAATAAGATGTAACAATAAAATATGTAAATAATATGATGTTAACAATGAAGGAAAATAGTGGGAACCATTCGTGATATACAGCTCCTGCACTGGGTCCGTGTAGTGGATGACGGCTCACTTCTTCCCACAAAGAGGAACCCGGTGTCCGAAAACAGGGTACATTATAGGCTATTTTTAACCGACTACTAAAAAATAATGTTTTTTTTCGTAAGGGTTTTTTTTTCATGTTATGTACAACATCCGATTTCTCTGTGATTACTGGTCCGATATTCGTGATGCTAAAGCTTGGTCCCATATAAATTTTATTAACATTACTTGGGCAGATTATGAGTAATTACATAATAATATATTCTAATGTGATATACCCAACGGCCAATTATATTATTTCCCATAGTTTGCGGTCCATGATTCAGTTATAGTTAGGCCCGCACCTGATCGAGGCACACCTAATTTAGTTACTTGCGGAAGTTGACCAAACTTGCAGAGAACCCGGAACCTCGCAAGTTAGGCAACCCTTCGTATATAAACATGTACTAAGGGCACTGCAAGTGGAATTAATTTCGATGGATTATGTGACTTGTTTCATAATATTCGATAATTCCTGTTTGTATTGGAGACTATGGAATGTTAAGAGGGAACAGGGGCTGCCATTCTCCGTACAACTGTATTCCCCTTTTCTCTCCCCTAATAATGCCTCTAGAGCCATATTTTTTTTTTTATAGAATCAACACGTCCCTGTCACTTTTTTTTTTCAGCAACCAATAAGTAAAGAAAATATGTCCCCACAAAAATGACAAAAAATGCCCCATTTTTACGGCCGTGATTAGAGGACTACCAGACAAATTCGAAAAGATTTTAACAAAAAAGAAATTGATAGGAACCTAGACATACTTTTTTGTTGTCAAATTTTAATGTCATAAATATTTGAATCGGCTCAGTTTTCGAGGAGAAAAAGGGGAACACGTAACGTCGATCTCGTCAAATTTTTTGTGATATAATCGAGCTGAGCTGCAGTTGTCCCTATCGCACTCTGCGGGGGCAGGCTTGGCGCAGCGAGACGGCAATAGTATTATCAAAAAAAAAGACTTAAAATATGTCACAGTACCCAAGTCGTAATATTTTGTTATTCTTGTATGATTCATATTTTTTTTTCTCTCTTATTGTTCATTTCCATTATCATTATAGTTCATCTTTTGCGTAATTCACTTGGTTTCCTTTCTTGTTTGTTTTTTTTTTATGTAATGTTTTTGATTTCTTTAAATTTTTGACCTTGTCAAATTTATTGTATGTACCTAGATTATTAGTGAATGATGTGGTCTCCTATAATTGGAAGCGCACACGTGTATTTGTCCCTGTTATATTTATGTTTGCATGTAATTGTGTAGTTAATTACGAAGGCTACTGCCGGAGGACTCAAAAAAAACCGAATTTATTACAAACTAATTTATTTTAATAAAAGAAATTACAATTAATATGATAGCAAATTGACTCGATCGATGGTGGATACAAAGTGCGCGGGCTCGGTCACGTAGACGGTGTCTTCGGGCCTCATGTTCTGTGTCAGCAGTTTCCCCTCGTAGCAACTGGGTCGATGATGCGCACGCGGCGTGCCTCGTGCCCTGGCGTCAGCGCTTTACTTAATAGTGATGCGCGTAACACCTCCCCCCTCAGATCGACGACTATTTCAGATTTTGAGATGAAATATCGTCGAGAGTTTAGATTGATCTTGGGATGCCGACTGGTTCCGATGGGTTTCAGATGTTTCAGGCTCGGCGTACGTAGCTTCATCTGGAGTTGTCATCTGCTTCTTTCGGTGGATGTGGACTCGGTATAATAGTATTGCTCCCAGTACAGATAAGGCAAGTAGTGTACCATAAAATGGGATTGTCGTATGGTAAATAGTTGAGGTTGGTTCAATGTGGATTGGCTTCTGTGAGTCTATTCTATCTTGAATATCGTGCAGCTTCTTTAAGTTAATAGCACTGATTTGAAGCGGTGGCATGGTTGATCCTTCAATGTCATCTGGCACGTTGCTTATCTTCATGGGTTGTCCTCTGATGTGGTCGTTAATATTGACGATGGTGAACTCGTCTGTTCGTAGCTTGCAATTATGTGGAATAGTGGCTAGGAAGCTTCCGGCTAGGATTATGGATTCTTCTTGTTCGCAGATTAACTGGACTTGTGTTGGTTTCGGGAACACGAGAGCGTAGCGGCGGTCATCTAATTTTTCCATTGCGGGCTTCGTCAGGCTAATGGTGATTGTGTTGCATGATTTGTGCGGTGTTTGACTCCCGATGATATCGCAGATGCAGTCTGGATGGGTTCTCATTTGGTGGTTGAATTTTTCTTCGCAGAGATACTCTGTAGCTACCTTCGGGCATTCTGCCTCTATGTACGCGTGAATATTTCCAGTGATTGCTAGGAATGGGTAGGACGGGATGATGGCTTGCTTATTTTTATTTGGTACAATGACTAACTTATACAACAGGAATTTTAGTGGAGACGTAATGGGAAATTTAAATGCAAAAACTATTTGATTTCCACGATAATAAGCTAATGGTTTAATGATGTCATAATAATCTCTAATTTCTAATTCTAATAGTTGGTCTTTATTATAAAGCGCGCTTAGTTTGCGTATCATATTGCTAAGTATTTCTGTACCTAACATAGAATGATGAGTATGCAATTGACCGGAAAGTGCTATCGCGTTCTCTAACCTATTTAATTCGCTTAATAAACTATCTATGTTATTACTGATTATTTGCAGTATTTGCGAAAACTTTGCAAACTTTATTAGGTTGTGTTGTTTATACTTATCGGCGTCAAGTAAAATATGCAGGCTGTCATTTAATTGTACTTGGTTTTCTACTAATTTCGTAATAATTTTTGTGTGCTCATTCATCAAACCTTTACTCAGGCTTATATGATGATTTTGCTCAATAATTACCTGTTGCTGATTATCATTGAGGGCTTTAAGGGCATTATCATATTTAATGGCATCTGTATGATCCAGGTTTCCTGTAATGCTCTTGATTACGGATCCAAGACCATCTACTAATCCTCTCTTGAATCGATTGGGCTTTAGGCTTTGTAGATGAGATGAAGCTTTATTTAATTTTACGTTCAAGTTGTCTATTTGGAGCTCATATAAAGTGCGAGTGTAATTGTCTAGTCTGTCTGTGGCTTTAATAAGTTGAATTCGTATTTCGTTAATGTTGTTGTCTATGTCTGTTAGTTCTATGTTCTGCAGGAATGTATGATAATGGGTAATGAGTTTCATGGGCCCTAGTTTGAAGGGTAATAGTCCGGGTCCATTCTCAAGTCGTTCTAGGTTGATCTCTTGCGCCCATGTTAGGCTAAGTGACAGCATCAGGGGTATCCTGCAACAATTTCGCAGTTTTAGGGACGCGCTTTAGTCTAGATTTAGCTATAGGTCCCTTTTTCTTGGAGGTGTAAATGTGGATAGGTAAATTAGCTAGGACGGTGTCCTGAGTGTATCTAGGTGCAAGTTTAGATCTACTAGCGTAGGGATTACTAATGAATATTTGTTGGTCGGGTTCATAATCGACTTCGTCCTCACGGGTTTTATTACGGCTCTCTATGAGTGCTGTTCGATTAGCGAGAGACGTCTCATTGATTAGTTCGTATACTTTTTGCATGCGTTCTCTATGTGTTTCAGTATATTGTTGTAGTAGGTGTCCGGTCAAATCTATGTCAGTCGGGTCGCGTGGGTCAGTGTGTCCTAGTATAAGGTCATATGGTTTACATCGTGTGAAAGAATGGATCGAACTGTTGTACGCTATAATAGCATATGGCATCAAATGAACAACTGGCTCATCTTTGTGTTTTAGCTTCAAAATACGAAGATGTTCCAGTATAGTGGAGTGGAAGCGTTCAATGTTACCGTTAGCGTTAGGTGAATATGCGAGCGTTTGGTGATGAATTATTTTATGTACCTTGCAGAACTCGGAGAACATCTGGTTGGTGAACTCGGTCCCTTGATCTGTAATGATGGTTAGTGGTAGGCCATGATGCGTGCTGAAAGTTAGTAAAGCTTGTATAATACTAACTGCAGTCCCATCTCGAAGGAGGTAGGCTTGACCATACTTTGAGAAGGCGTCTATGAATGTTACGTATTTTTCGTTCTGTGCTGAAAAGCTGTCCATGTGTACTATTTCGAACGGTCTGGTGGCCGGGGGCGCTATATTGAACTTCTGTTTTATGGGGTTCCTATCGTACTTTGCTTGCCCACATAATGTGCAGTCATTTATGAATTTGGTTATTTGTTCTCGCATCTTAGGCCAATAATACTTAACAGATAAAGCTAGAAAGCACTCGTTAATGCCACGGTGGTTGGTTTTGCCCTCGTGGTAATGACGAATAATTTCCTGCTGCCTCAGATATTCTTTTACGTTTTCAAGTTCCTTTTTAGCCAATACCAATTTCATAGATGAACTTTTAAAATATTTTTGTAACAGAGGGATTATGTTGTACATTGCAAGGGGTGGATTTATTAGCAGGGCAGTTTTAATCTTAGGATTGACGTACTCCTTAATGGCGTTAATCAGATCCTCTTCCAGGTTAGATTCAGATAGCTGGACGGATGTTCGAGTATGGGTGTCAAATGGCTTGCTTGCAGTAGTCCGTTTTTTAAAGTCACCTACAACGGTTAAGCACAACTGTCGGTGAAATTTATTAAGTGGTTCATCGGTGATGGGTATTTCAAGTATGGGGTTTTCCTCAGAGGTATGTGCTGTCAAGGTGTTGGAGTTGGCAAGGGATGGTGGTCTGTCAGTTGCGTTTGCAATCATCGAACTAACTTCCTCGTTATGGATCTCGACGCGAGAAAGGGCGTCGGCATTGGTGTTGTGTTTGCCTTTTTTATAGATGACGGTGAAATCGTATTCGCTTAATTTTAACCGCCACCTGGTTAATCTTGAATTTGGTTCCTTGAGGTTCATGACCCACTGTAACGGTTTGTGGTCTGTTACTATTTTGAACTTGCGTCCGAAGAGGTAGGGCCGAAAGTATTTTGTTGCCCATACAATAGCTAGTAATTCTTTTTCTATTGTACTATAATTCACCTCACTTTCATTAAGTGTCCGTGACGCATAAGCTACAGGTTTATCCGAACCAATAGAACCTTGTGAGAGTATCGCGCCTATTGCAAAATTGGAAGCGTCAGTGGTTAAGATGAATTCTTTGTCAAAGTCGGGATATTTAAGGATGGGGTCGTTAGTCAGTAAAGTCTTACACTTCTCAAAACAGTTAACATAATCTGAGTCTAGGGTTACCTTTTTTCCTTTCTTTAAACATTGCGTCATAGGTTTGGTGATACGAGAAAAGTCTGGAATGAATTTTCGGTAATAACCGAGGAGTCCGAGAAACTGTTTGATTTCTTTAGGTGTTTTAGGTATGGGGTAATTTTGGATAGCTGTGATCTTGTCTGGGTTAGGCTTTATCCCTTCGGTGCTGATGACATGACCTAGGTATGCAGTTTCGAGTTTTAAGAACTCTGATTTATCTAGCTGGATTTTGAAGTTGGATTCTCTTAACCTCTGAAACACCTTTTCTAAGTTGTTCATGTGTTCTTGGAGAGAGGTACTGAATATAATTATATCGTCAAGATAGACGAGACATATAACATTTTGGAGTCCTTTGAGTACGTTATCCATCACTCGTTGGAATGTGGACGGGGAATTTTTAAGTCCCATGGGCATCCTCAAAAATTCAAAGTGCCCATGTTCAACATTAAAGGCGGTCTTGGGAATGTCACTGGGATTCATCTCCACCTGGTGGAACCCTGATGCAAGGTCAAGAGTACTGAAATATTGGCATTTGCCTAGTTTGTCCAGGACGTCTGTAATATTCGGGATAGGGTATTTGTCATCGATCGTTTTTTCATTTAGCTTCCGAAAGTCAATGACTATACGCCATTTCTTTTTTCCAGAGGCGTCACTTTTCTTTGGGACGACCCAAATTGGTGAGCTCCATGCAGATTCAGACGGCCTAATGATTCCCTGATCTAACATCTTTGCTATTTGATCACTAACTTCCTGACGGTGTATAAACGGGTATCTGTAACTTTTAGTATAAATTGGAATTTCATCTGTGGTTTTAATACTGTGTTTTACTTTGTTGGTAAAAGTTAATGCCTCGCCTTCAATGTAAAAGACGTCAGCGTACTTTGAACACAGTGCCAATAAGTTCGCTTTTTCCTCCTCGTTTAGGTGATCGGTGCGTATCCGGGATGTAACATCTTTAGCGCGAGGTGACAACTGCTCAGTGCATTCAACATTGAATATCGTTGCCCGAGTGGCATGGTCCAGTGAAAATATTATATCGTTGTGGGTTGAGTTGGTCACTTCGACTATACCGCGGCTATTAGAAACGGTGGTCAGGCATTCGGATATAATACAATTGCAAATTATCTGCTCCTCTACAAAAACTTCACCATCCGGTGCATTAATAGGTAACCGCATTAATTTCGAACTTCCCGCTGGTATTATTTCCTCATAGAGATTTAAATTTCGAGAATTATAAATTTGGATGGGATTAATTGCAAATTTAGTTATAACTGTAAGATCTTTCAAATCTAACTTAGCCTCCCATTTGGTAAGTAAGTCCATTCCTATCAAACCATCGAAACGATCGTGGAATCTGTATACGAACAGTTTAATTGGTTCTGTGTCTCCGAATTCAGGAAAGCAGGGTAAACTAATAGAGTAGTCGTTCCTGCTCGTGGCATGAACATTAGTAACCTCGAATGGGTCATAGTTAAGAGGTATGTGCGGGAAATAATTCTGGACTGCTTCTGGACTAATGAATGATTGGTTTGCACCGGTATCTATTAGAAAGTTAAGTGGAGGGTTATGGATACGAACAAACGGTAGTTGCCTTTGAGTTTGCAAATTTAATTCTATCCTGAGTTGTTTGACTTCGGAGCTCTCTGAAAATCCTGACTGGTTGAGGGTCGCTGTTGGTCAGCAGCGCCTGTCTTGTCTTTGTCATTAGTCTCGTCAGTCTGTTCCGGTGTGACGTGGTCATATGTATAGTCATTGAAATAAAAGTAATCCTGGTTATAGGGGTCAATGTAAAAGTAGTCAGATAGGTCGGGGTAATAGTAGTCCTCCCCATAGTTTGAACACTCGTTCACGTTAACGTCGCGGGTTTTAAGATAGTTGGAAGGTGGTGGATTGCCCTGTAGTGCCCAATTCCACCGGTTAGTAGCAGGCAGGGGCCTGGGCACAAAGTGGCTCACGCCGCTCATCGGCTTGGGACCGTTATTCGGCGGGTACGGGTTCCTTGGGGGCATTCTGAATCCAGAACCACCTTGATTATTATTAGGCGGTGGTGTGCTAAATACTTGTTGCGTACGGGTCGGGCCACGTGGTTGCATGTTATTTGGATTAAACGGCATTCCAAATTGCTGCTGAGCTGGCCAAGGCCGTGGCATAAACTGTGGTCCTTGCGGTCTACTACCGGGCATGTTAAAAGGATTAGGCTTAAACGGAACAAGCATGTTATTTGAATGGACTGGCATTCTATGATTTATTTCGTTCTGTTGATTAGGTGGCATTCGAGCTGACGATTTTCTATCCGACAAGTTATCGTTTCGGCTCTGCAAGTATATAGTGTTAGTCTCCTCATGCACGAATTCAAGAGCCTTCTCAATAGTTTCCGGTCTCATACATCTAATACGCGCGCCTAAAGGATCTTTCAAACCACGGAGGTAGGCCTGCAAAGTTAGTTTGCGGTATAAATCGCGTTTGGCCGCAATAGTTGAATCTAGGGTATCATGCAATGAAACGTACGTCATGACGGTGCTGAAAAGACTCTGGCAACGCTCATAAAATTCCTGTGGCGTGCCGGAACCTTGTGAAAGTAAAGCCAAATCGTTGTAGAGAGCGGTCTCATCTCGCTGGTCGGCAAAGTTGTTAACAAGAGCACTACGTATACCTGCCCAATCATTAGGTATACCGTTGGCGTTAATCAAACGGGCGGCGGGCCCCGTGACTTTGTTCAGTATGCCATTTAAAAGCGCTAATTTATTTAACGGTTGGTCCTCTCGAATGAACTCGAGTGCTAACTGGTCGCACAATTTGATAAACCTGGTAAGTACGTTCGGATTCCCATCAAAATCGGGAACTAAGCGGAGGGCTTTAAATATACCGTCTAAATCGGACATCTCGGGTTCAATTTGAGGATTGATTTCGCGTCTAGAATCTACACTTCTATTCCTACTACTAACTAACCTAGGTGTACCAGATCTACGTGGATAAAAAATGTTGGATAAGGTATGTGAAACCTACACACAAAAAGGAAGCAAGCAACCACTAAGAAAATTCAGCGGACTTACATGAACATTCTGGTCTTCGTTGAGCGGTATCGATATCTGGATCTCCGGCGTAGTCTCGTTGTTCAGGATCTCCCGGTGCGACGTTGAAAGTCTATCGTAACGAACGCGGTGCGATATACCGGCAATCGCAAGTACGACCCGGGAATCCTACCGACTGCGCCAATTACGAAGGCTACTGCCGGAGGACTCAAAAAAAACCGAATTTATTACAAACTAATTTATTTTAATAAAAGAAATTACAATTAATATGATAGCAAATTGACTCGATCGATGGTGGATACAAAGTGCGCGGGCTCGGTCACGTAGACGGTGTCTTCGGGCCTCATGTTCTGTGTCAGCAGTTTCCCCTCGTAGCAACTGGGTCGATGATGCGCACGCGGCGTGCCTCGTGCCCTGGCGTCAGCGCTTTACTTAATAGTGATGCGCGTAACAAGTTTCTGTTGGAGATCCAATAAATAAATAATAAATAAATAAAAATCAAATACCTATTTTTCAAATTCATCGCCTACCTTTATTATTCGTTTTCTGATGTAGGGGAGCCCAGAGGGTTTTACAGAAAGCATATTCAGCATGAAAACTTGATAGCCAAGAAGGTTGGGCGTGATGAGAGAACTCTATAACTATACTATGAACTATTTTCAGTTTTCAAAAGGGGCCATAATCTGACAATGGAATTTTCAGCAACGTTGATTTTCACCTCATCTTACAGGGGCTGAACTAAAACGACTTAAATAAATAAAATAAAAAAACGTTTATTCCATATCTCTAAGAAAATCAATTACAAATGTTGTTAGTATTGTGTTAGTAATTTGGCTTATTGTCTATTGTTAGTATGGTTAGTCTTCTTACTTTGAGATAGTTATTATATCCATTTCCAAGCAAATCAATTGTTGTTAGTAGGGTGTTAGTAAAGTTACTTATTGCTTATTGTTAGTATGGTTAGTCTTCTTCAGTTGTGATATCGTCCCCTTTATGGTAAAAGCCTCCTCCAGCTTTTTCCACGAATCCCTGTCCTTATTATCCAGGTGTCAGGAAACGACTGAAAATATTGCCAAGGACCAAAACGGTTTGGATCGTTTTTTTTTTCTAGGTACGAATTCTTGTTTTGTGAACGTAATAATAAGTGCAACAGTAAAAAAAGTAAAAAAAGGATTTGATTGCAATTAACTCTTTTATAATACGATACAAAGCGAGGCCAGACTAACGCGAGGAATTTTAATTACTGCAAATAAATTCATCTGTATTTTTATTTACTAATAGCTGTTGCCCGCAACCTTCATTAGCGTGAAATTATTGTATAAAAAAATATAACTCCCCTTTTTAATCGGATTTTATTACCAAAATCGGATCGGTTTGTTCGGATTTTTGAAAATATTTCAAGGGTTTCAATTTTTTTGCACGGAACTGTAATTATTTTTACTAAAATAGAAGCTATCAGCTGCCAGTGAAAGTCTTGTCAAAATCCGTCCAGCCGTTCCAGAGATTAGCCGGAACAAACAAACAGACAGACAAAAATTGTTATTTTGGTATATGTACCGTATATACATTCATATGCATGTAGTAAAATGCGGTTATTTTAATATTACAAACAGACACTTCAATTTTATTTATTTGTATAGATGAACTGCACCGAGCGGCAATAATATGGAGAGTTCTTTTTTCTTTTAACTAGCTCTTGACTGCGATCTTCGTCCGCTTGTAATTATTAAAAATATTACTTCTCTATTTGAATCACATTTTGTTAACAATTTTTGTTTTTTGCACGGATCCCTATTTTTTTTTTCTAAAATAAAAGTACCCTAAGTTACTCCTCATAACATCAGCTATCTGCCCGTAAAATTCCCGTCACATTCAGTCCAGCCGTTTCGGGGATTAGCCGGATCAAACAGACAGACATCAGTTTGTTATCAGTACCGTATATAATTTGGTATGCATTAAGTAAAAAGCTGTTATTTTGACAGACACTTAAATTTTATTTATTTGTGTAGATTACAGATTTGTGAACTACGTAAACACAATTTTTACCTCAAGTACTAAGAAAAAATCGTTTATATTATGGTATTTTAAGCCAGTTTTGTACCGCTCTGCAGGGAAAAACCGTTCTCTTATTCTTATTCTTTATTGCACACACAACAACAAATATACATACAAATTGCAATAATATAGCTTGAGTACAATGGCGAGCTTAATCCAGAATTAGGTTTTCTTACAGCAAACCGAATTTTGACTGCGAAATTTGCAGAAGAGGATATACTTAAGTATGTGCATTAACATTACATTCTATAACTTAAATTAATTAGTTCTCGCTGACTTTTTCACTCTTTAAGAATAATAATGTACCTACACATTACACATTAATGTCACAATCTTAATAATGCAGCTTTTAAAATTTAAAGGACTAATCATAGAGGAAGACATTAAACGTATTAATATTGTTCACAAATATAACGATAATTATTCTATTACACAACAAAAATAAACATGTTTGTATCTGATCTATGATGTGGACAGGACATGCTTAAGCTTATGTAGACTTTAGCTTTAGTTGACTTTGACTTAAGCTTTGACAAAAGTTAT